>JAQMRL010000002.1:117908622-119256747 GCA_035578175.1 Catonia carolina | reverse complement strand
TTTATCATTTTAATTATTATTATTATTATTTTTTCAACCCGGTGGTGTAGTGGTAACCGCATCTGGCTTTTATGCCGGAGACCCAGGTTTGATTCTCGGTCAGGTCTGGTATTATTTCATCCACAACATATATCACATCACATCATTACCTGCTCACAAACCAAGACTTACGTAGACATCACTCAAAAAAACTGTAATCTAGTACAGAGATTGCAACATCATAGTAAGTTGAAAAATTACTATGGTCAGATTCACAAAAGAAAACACCTGTCTTTAAACACCAATATCTTTTGAAACGTTGTATGTAAAAACAATTACGATACATCATACATCAAATTAAAGTTGCTTTATTGTTGATTACAAGATTACATTTACATTTTAAAGAACGCGTGAACAAAGTAATAGTACCTTAAAGTTGGGTATACTGGAAAAGTGTTTTAAACCAGGGTTCTTTTTATGCATAATTCGCTTTAGTTAATACACTATTGATTTCCAAAAAAGTTAATATATATCCTGTAATGAACAATAAAACAAGCTTTAATTTTATGTATCGTAATTGTTTATAGCAACACTACGGTTGTACAAATTTAAAATAAAATCAATAGACACAAGATTTAAATTATAATACTTTTAATTGAATAAATGAATAGATAATTGATGATTTTACAAAATGATGACTCTAATTTTAAATATTCTCAGGGTTTTTAAATACTATAATTGTTTATTGTTCTTTATTAATACATCTTAAATTCTACAACAATGAAAAAAATTTTAATATTAAACAAATGACAATCGGAATTTTTAATAATTATATCGTAATACTGGACCTTTTAAAATTAAATTTAGAATATTATTTAGATAATTTTGAATAAGTTAAATAAAAAAATATCAGTTAATTATTTACGTAAAATGTTATTTTTATTTGCCGGTTGAATTTAATAAAATTATGAATTACTGAAGCAAAGCTTTGTTCATTTTAGATGGCGTCTATAAATAGCTTAATAATCTTGAATTTCAATATGAATTTTTCTTGATATATTGATAATTAATGTTTGTTAATTATATGGAAAATGTTGCTTACGTGTTTATCTTCTTACTGATACATATTTTGTTATATTTCCATCCGTTTTTACTTATTAATTTTAATATTTAATTGGAGCACTTTCATATATGATGTTCACATCAAGCTTGTTTCTGGCCTAAAGCTCAACGAATCGATGGTTCAAGTTGGCATATTAAATTTTAAATTTTGATTTCATATTTTAAAAATGTTCGTAAAATTCAAATCACTGTTTTAAAAGATATTATATATATTATTTCAGTTATTCATGTATTTATTTTAATCGTTTATCTTCATTTCGATTTTTAATTCACTTTTTTATTACTTGTAGATTAGTTGCACTTTTGAACCACGTAGTACTTCATTTTAATCTCGTTGTTGTTCGTAGTTATTATACATTTTTTAAAACTATTGAAGATTAACTGATATTGAATATTAATTAACAAATAACTATTTATATTATGCCAGTATTTATATAGTATAAATTTATTTATACTGTTTAAAAATAATAATAATAATAATATACACCAAATATTACTGGAGTTGTTAATTTTTTAATTAAAAAAATGTAGTGTATAACCTGCCTATGTGACCTTGTCTACTACTTAGAATATGGGTCAAGTTCACGCTACATGTTTATACGTACAACGGTTCAAGAGATATTGCTATTTAAATACAGGTGTTTTCTTTCGTGAATCGGACTATAGTCATTTAAGGTTTCTTCCTTACAAAAATGTTTTTAGCTAGTGAACGTTAACAAATAAATCACTTAATTTACCGGAAGTTGCAAACAATCCTACATTGATGTTGTGGTGTTTAGGTCATCAGTCGAAAGGTTAGTATTAGAACCTCTAGAGGCTTCACTATAACGAGGTGTGAAGTGGTTTACGATTGCCTTCCTCACTTGATGGAAGTGCATGCTTATCTGTATGCCAGGCGTTCTAAAAAGCATCTACTTTCCACCCTGTAAATGACATCTTCACTTCCTTCGCCACAGGGTCTGGGTGTATAGTGAAATTCACTACTCTCAGAGGAGATAACTATGACTTTGTAGCGGTTTCTGTATTAATTTAAAATAATTCCGCTAACACAATACTTATTAATTATTATATTATACTGTTACTTGAAATAAAACACAAAATTCCATCTTTTCTGTACGAAGGTTGGTTAAAGACAAATTTTTTAATTTTTGCAATTATGACTCCGGAACTACATAATGTCTTAAGAACAAAATAAAATAAAATGAAATATTAATTAAATTTTTGAAAGCAATTTTTTCTTACGATTTTAGTTAATGAAATAAAAATATTAAATATTGTGGTTTATATTTTTATACTGTTTAAATTGAAATTTAGAACAAGAAAATTAAGTTGATATAAAACAAATGTTTGCCTTCACTAACAAAATTTATGAATCAACTGTTCTAAATAAATTTATAAACTGACACAACAGCTAATCGCTACAAGTAGTGTATTTTACACCTCTACCTCTACTGTTCTTAAATCTTTCAGTCATATAATTGACTAACCGTGTGATAAGAAACAGAATTATTTTTTGTAGCCCTTAACTAGCAGATCAGTTCAGTTAATTTAACACTCCACCTGCCTGTTATGAAGATTCAAGACAAATACACCAATATAAATAACTGTATCTTGTTATTGTTTCATAGTGAACAAATTTTAGATTTTTCCTTAACAAAAATACGTACATTGTTAGTGTTTTTCAAAATCTTTTAATTTAATTAATATGATTTTTATTCAAGGAAAACTTCGAAAAATCAACTTTGATTAGAATTTAAGGTAAGTGTAACGAACGACCTTAGAATAAACTGCAACCTCAAATTCAAGCTATCAACATCAAGACAAACTACTGTACCGTAACACATAAAATACTCGTAAAAGAGGTGTAAACTGAAAAGGAATGGACCTAACTAATCATTCAAACCAGCCATCCGCAGTGTAATAAAACCTCTACTACCACTACTACTACTACTACTACTACTACTACTACTACAACAACAAACTACTCCTATCGAATCTCTATTAAATTATACATTTTTAATTGAGCATAATACATTTAATCACAAATTATTACTTTCTCTTGCCCACATGAATATATAAGAAGGAAAGTAGGCTATTGTTTTCATGTCGATTTTTCGAAATCGAATTTTTTACCGGATCTACACGTTGTCAGATCCCCTGAACCCAAAAACATGTTTTTGTGATTGGTGTGTATGTGTGTGTGTGTGTGTGTGTGTGTGTGTGTGTGTGTGTGTGTGTGTGTGTATGTGTATGTGTGTGTGTGTGTGTATGTTTTCTCAAAAACAGCTCCTACGATTTTTTTTTAAATCGCCTAATTTACTAAATTATTTATGCTCTACAATATAGGGTAGGCGCCATGTCTGCTGAAATTTTTGGGAAGGTTGTTATCTTGTAAAAAAATTGTTTTTTTTAAGATTGCAAATTTAATATGCATTTTAGCGCACGAAAGTATAATAAAAGTTGTAGAGAATTTAAAATTTTACAGTTTTTTATTCAAACTTTTCTTTGTATAACGCTTAGTTTAGCAGTAATAAGCGATTTTCTGTTTTTTTCTCACTAAAACGTGTAAAAAAGCTATTTTTTTAAAGATTTCAGCCTTGCATTTTAGACCAAAGTTTATATTATCAAATTTATAGCAAATGAAAAGATCTACAACTTTTAATTGAGCATTTTTCTTCAGATCCTAGTTTAGCGTGAAAGAGTGATTTTCCGTATTTCCAAGCCAAACTGAGGTTGATTTTCATTTTACGTCTTAATCATGATTAAAATTAGATTATGTTTATTGAGGTTAGTTTTTTCTTTATTTTTAATGTTTTATTACTAATGTTAGGCTATAGTGTTCATTATTTTCATTGGTAAGAGACAGTTGTGTGAGTGTTTCACACCAGATTTTGTTTAATGTAATCAGAAACATGATAATTAGATATTTTTAAAAGTTCCAGACAATTTCTTCCTATGACTGATCAAACTGTATTCAGAAATGAAAACATGATATAATATTAAAACCATTACTGGTGAAAAAAAACGTACAAATATGAAATACATAACAAAAATCTATTCGTAGATAAACTTTTCAAATATTAAACGAACGAAACATTCATTCATTTTCAAAACAAATGCAATCATAATTACAGGAGGACAACGAAAAAATTAGTACACATATTTTATCAGCAACTGCAAAAGCACAGCTGGGAAAATAAATTACAGGTAAATAAAATATTTAAAATATCAATTCAATATTCAAATTTTGAAACAAATCAAAACTGTAATACAACTGAATTAATTAAAAAGAAACATACAAAATTACAATACCTTAAACACAAATATAATATAAACATAGAACTGTTTTTCGCGATACGAAATCACGAGAGGCTGTATAAATAACTCTAAATTTTCATTCTTCTTTTAAACCCTATTGGACACCGCTTTAAAAGTAAAAAGCACACGTATTCATTCCGATTAATATACGATAATGAATGAAAACGTTAATACCTTATATTTTTCCCCGTTTCGTTATTACTGTATATTTTCAACCATCCTGAAATGTACAATTCCATTTTTAACCTTTTTAGAACTGTTTTATTTAAATAACCGCCCAATTTTTTCATTGTTTCATGTTGAATTTTTACGTGATTAATATGAATTTTAATAAGGATGCCCATTATGAGGATAGTTGTACATCTATGGCTACAAGTTGGTCACTATAAAAAGCTGATCTCCCAACCATTGTTACTTAACAAATCAAAGGTAGTAAATTTAACCATTAAACTTGACTAGCCTGGCTCAATGACCCTTCTATTCTCATCTTATATTTTTTTAATAAGATCCGTTAACTCATTGTTTCACGATTCAATGTTTCGTCTGTTATTCTGTTGTCAGGTATTGTAAATTTTAGTTAACAAAACTTTTCTGACAATATTTTCTGGTTATAAATTATTTCTTTACAAGCATTAAATTCGGTATGAATAAATGTCCTACAGACGTAAGGTTGTACAGAGGAAAGCGACCAAATTATTGTGTGCTAAATGAGACACAAAGGGTTTTTGTAAACAATTCATGGTACTCCTACAATAACTATATTCACTAAGACTTCCAAGTGAATTCAATAGCAGAAGATGTGCGTGAGTGTACTAAAAAACAAAAATCATTTTAACAACCACGTTAACATCGAATCACTTCAACTGTTAGACACAAGTCTAACAGATCAGATATTGAACAGGACTAACTAAGTAGATTTCGTTAGTTAACAAAAGACAACTCTCTGGCCTTTCTAGTACGACACCGTATCTCTGTCAAGTTGTCCCATACCTCATTATTAAAAGTGTTACTCAGGTATATATATATATATTGCGAAACACAATTCTACATACATGTATTCTTACATGTTACAAACATGTAAATCCTCTATCCTGTGTCTATATTTACCTATATTTTAAATTTACTGGTTTGTGAAGTGTACGGGTTTGAAGCTGAACTAGAAACTGAACAATTTTTTGTACCTAGTGGTGAGTCATCGAATGACCTCAGCAACTTATTAAACTAAGTGGTGTAACTTTAAGCGATTTACAACATGCTGACCAAGCAGCCATGTAACAGCTTGGGGGAAATTCAAAATTCACACCAGACTAATATACCGTAAATCCCTGGTTCGATTCCCCAGCTTCAGCCTCTCCAAACTAAAATCCTGGCTACGTGCCTGTGACTGACAGTACTACCCCGAACACCATTGCACACAACCAAAATATATCTAATAGGTTTTAGTAGTATTACACGAATTCCAGCAGAAAGATGTATTGTACATTCGAATTTTTTCACAATACCACTGTAGTTTCTTATAGTTAGGAATGAATGAACTTATCCTATAGAATAAGAATGATTTTTTTTAACAAAGATAGTTATAAATAGTTAACTGTGGTTTATTAATGAAGTTTGTAATGAAGTACCACTCTTTTAATACGATTAAGACGGAACTATTTATCCATTTGTACACGGTTATGATGAACAACAAAATGTTATGTTTAAATAAATTTCAAAAGTATATTTTAATTAACAATGACCTAATTCAGAGGATTAGTTGTCTGGTTAAGTAATGACCTCTGAGCAGAATTATAATAAGAAGCATTAAAACCGGAAAAACTCTGAACGAGTATGCTTTCTTTTTTCTTACCGAAAGAAAGGCTTTAGATACATCATCGTAATCCTTACCGCAATCACAATAATTATAAACAATATTTAAGCCTGGCTGAATTTGTCAATTGAATATTTTTGTCCAGTTTCCTACCAAGTAAAATATTATGTATCTATACTAATATTATAAAGACAAAGAGTGCTTTTTTGTGCAGGCTAATTTCCAAAACTACTGAACGGATTTTCATGAAATTTTGATAGCATATTCGTATTTACATTCACAGCAACAATTTCTTTTTAAATTTTCAAAAACGATAATCCTGACGTCCCTAATGAATATTTTCATAAATAAATTTATATATATATATATATATATATATATATATATATATATACAATTTTATTAAAAATTATTTTTCCTTTGTTTGTATACACTACATATATGATATTTAATGAACAGCCAAAACAAAACTAATTAAATATAATACTCACCTCAGAGTATTACATATATATTCGAGATCTTTCGTCTCTCTCGGAGACATCATCAGGAACTATAAACTATAGTACCTTGTACTATAGTAAACTATAGTACCTTCTTGTGTGTGCGCACTAAACATAAAACACATATATAACCTTTAAAACAAATATGGTCGAAGACCACGGCATTCGGCCGAATAATCGGGCGCGGCATGGTTGTTGCAATAGTTAAATCATTGACGTGGTCTTCGACCATATTTGTTTAAAATGTTATATGTGTTTTACGTTTAGTGTAATAGTTCCTGTTGTGTGTGCGCGCACGTGCATGTGCGTGTATGTTTGAGTATACATTGTTATAATCGCTGCACAATTTCTGTTATATATTTTTTTAAATTGATTACAAATGTTTCGCGCGCGAAGCTGCAACCAGGCATGTTAGTATTCTAATAATGGAGAAAACTACCACGGTCAATTTCTCATTTAAAGGAGATACCTGACAAATTATGTAAAATATATGGTTGAAAAGTTTGAGATTACGAACTCAGTTTGTACAATCATTTCACTTTGAAGTGAAATCAAAGAAAAAGCTTGGTTAAAAAAAATTGAAAATCAAGGGAATGTTTGTATGAAAAGTACTAACAGAAAATATTCAAAGTATACTAGTTTGTTAACAAGTTTGAAGACGTAATTTTTATCTACTTGTTTTTATTTTGATGTTAAAATTAGAACCAAAAGTTTGATGTACTAATTTTTTTCATTTTATAATACTGCTACGTTAAAATCTGTTCATTTTCTTTGAACAATAAAATAACTAATCTTACGTCAAACTTCCAGATATTTGACCTCCGTGATGTTTATATAAAAAATTAAATAATAATATAAACAAAAAAATTAATAAATACAGAAGAATTTTACGCTACATTTTGGTAATATATAAAGAAAATCCAAGGAATCAAATCTTTCAACCTTCAATTTAGATTTAGAATTTTGTCTAATAAGTTGATTGTTAATAAATTGCTATGTTCGTAAAGTCTGGCAAAAAAATTATTTTTTACTGTATACATCTTCACTCTTTCATAAATGTAGGGCTCACGGAAAGAACAGGCCAGTCACTTAAACAATTTTTTCAGGAAAAGATTTTTACAGTTTCCAAGTACATTACAGTCACTTGAGTCACGAGTTTGCCCTTGTTTGCAACAAGGGGTAAAGAGGGAAAAGCATCAGTGCGCATGCGCGACTGCTTTAATTTCAGTATGACAAACATAACAACTTATACTATACCCAGAGCATATACAGTAAATCTCGAAACCTTTTGTAAGTTAAATGTACGAATATAACTGTTTTGTAAACAGAAATGTCGGTTTCTCGAAAACGTGGTCGAACTATTGACAGTGCAGAACGAAATCTAATATGCAATGTAATAAAATGTTGTGAAGTTGAAGCTAAACAAAGGTGCCTATCCGTGCCTCTTAACAAAAGCCGTGAGCGAGCGGCTAACTACTGTGATGTTTCTCTTTCCACAATACGAAGAATAAAGAAGGAAATTGAGGACGTGAAAAAGCTATTCTTTAACAGTTTTCTTGACATCTGGTAAAAAAATAAAACGGTTAGGTAGATACTAGAGAGACTGATAATGAAAACGCCGGTGACAGCAAACCTAAAGAAGGCGATTCATTCGTAATTACAATAAATCAAACATTTCTAGTCATGTAATTAAGCTATAGGCAATATTACAGGTCATATTTATTCTTTATAGGTAAGGTTTATGAAGAAAATAATAGCAATTCTCAAGCCTGGGAAACCAGCAGACTCACCTAAAAGTTACAGACCTATTGCATTGCTATCGGTGATTTACAAATTACTGGAACGGCTCATCCACAATAAAATCTGCCAAAGTGTCCTTGATGTGATACCACATGAACAGGCTGGCTTTAGGCCAAAACGGAGCTGCTGTGACCAGGTCCTTTCATTGAAAGTGGATTTCAAGAGAAGCTTAAAACCTCCGCAGCTTTCATTGACTTATCAGCAGCCTATGATACAGTGTGGAGAGAGGGCATGATTTATAAGTTTCTTCGTGTAATTCCATGCAAAATAACATCTCGTCTCTTAAATAACATGCTGAATGACAGAACATTTCAAGTCACCATGGGTTCCAACAAAAGCACAAAGAGGAAACTGAAAAATGGTCTGCCCCAAGGATCGGTACTCGCCCCGCTCCTCTTCAGCCTCTACATTGCAGACTTGCCCAAGACTACATCCAAAAAGTTTGGCTATGCTGATGATTGGGTGTTAGCAACTAGGCGTGGATCGTTTGAGGAGGCGGAACAAGTTCTTTCTCATGATTTGAAGAGAATGGGTAGATATTTCCGACAATGGCGCTTGCAGCCTAATGCTAGCAAGACTGAGGTTTTTTGCTTTCACCTTAACAACAAACTTGCCAAGAGAGAGCTCAAAATCCAGTTCGAGAACAAATTGCTTCTTCACAATAGTACCCCCAAAATATCTAGGCATAACACTTGATAGAACTCTTTCTTTCAAACATCATCTATCAAGAATAGCAGAGAAATTGAAAGCAAGAAATAATATTATACAAAAGCTCTGTGGAACAACTTGGGGAGCTTCAGCCTCAACTCTTCACTCAACAGCTCTGAGCCTTGTGTTCTCAGCTGCTGAATACTGTGCACCTGTCTGGCTAAACAGCCCTCACACTCATAGAGTAGACGCCCAACTCAACAATACCATGAGAATGATCACTGGCGCTATCAGACCAACACCTACCGAATGGCTTCCAGTATTGAGCCACATACCACCTCCAAACCTGCGCCGCAAGAATGCCCTCATTAGAGAGTATGATAAGATTGTCGACAATCAAGACCTGAGAATTCATGAGGATATTGAATACGCAAATAAAACTCGTCTGCGATCAAGAAAGCCACCTACAAAAACTGCAATTACTGCCAAAGAGGAAGCATTTAACATACCCAGTGCATGGCAGCAAGAATGGGCATCAAAGCAGCAAGAACAAATCCCATGGTTTTCACAAAAACCACCAGGTTTTGGACTACCTCGTAGAAAATGGTCAGCTCTAAATAGAATAAGAACAAAACACGGTAGGTGTGCTGATTTATTGTTTAAATGGGGCAAAATACCATCGCCTTTATGTGAATGTGGTCAAAGACAAACTATTGATCACATAGTGAAAGAGTGCAGAATAACTGCCTTTAGAGGAGGGGCAAGAGCGGATTTCCTGATGGCAACTCCAGAATCAATAGCCTACTTGGACAGACTGGATGTCTGTATATAGACTTAAGCATGTTTTTATAATTACGTACTGTATGTACATATTTTTCATGTTTTTTTTATGACTATTTGTTTCCCAAACAATCATTAATGTTATTTCCCATCCTTATAAACAGAGGGTCATATTTGATCCCAATATATAACAATTATGATGCTGATTTTTAAATGTCTTGAAAAGCCATACGCTAAATAAAATAATTAAGAAAACATTTTCTCGGAATTACAGCTTACAAAATGTACGTAGAAACTGCACGGTTGTAAAATGCACGAGTAGTGTCTCACTGTTGTTGAAGTTGGCAGCACTGCAAATATTTCACTTCCCTTTCTCACAGCCCATACATACGCAAAAGGCAATCTCGTGACTTTAGTATTTATACTACTCTATCTTTAATATGATTCTTTGTAATAGTAATAATTTAGCGTACACCTACAGATATTGAGATAATATTTTGGTTGATTTTTAACCAAATGAACTCAGACATTACAAAAATTATAAAACTCTTCATATCACAAAAGAAACTACGGTGAAATCCTTTGACTCAGTCTGTTTTTCCTGTATATCAGGTCAAAATAAATGTAGCCTAGTCATGATAGTAATGAGCTTTATAAAGTTTTTTTTTTAAAAATCAGTAACCGACATTTATGTACACAACACAACTTCGTTAATTTTAATATACAAATTTTTCTTAAGATAACATCTAGATATTAAAAATTTAATGAAAAAAAAATTGAAATGCTTAATACTAATAAAGAAAAGTGTTTCTGTTTTTGGCCTCTTTTAGGAATCTTTTCTGGATTTACTGAAGTGTTTTTGGTTTTATTTTTACGTTGTTTTTACGTTTTTAAGTAACGTTTAATCTTAGAATAAAATATTTTAGCTGTGACAGCCTGTTTATCTGTAACTAAAATGGAGTAAGCTTGTTGTTCTCCTGCAGCCTATATTTTTAAATTGTTATTGTACTGGATGTAAACTACTTTTACCAAAAACGATTAGATAATAGAAATATCTAACAGATGTTAGCAAAATCCGATTTTATAAAAATTATGACTGAGCCTGTTCTTCCCGCGAGCCTTTCAAATGGTTTTGATTATGAAATTATTGCAATTAAAATTGCTTGATCAAAGTATTATCGCATTAAAAATGATATTATTACTTAGAGAGTATAGCTCAGACAACCATTAAAAAATTACACATTAATGTTTTCATGCACAAGAGATGCTGAAATAAAGTTTTGTATGAAACACCGACGATGGCTTGCACGAGATGATTTTCTCAATCAAACAAAAATAAAATATAATACACTTACATTTACACAAATTTCTCAAGAATAAACGGCTTACTTTAAAAATCCATAATCATAACGAGGTAAATACAATCAAATGTATGACCTTATTGTGTTATTGTTAACTGCTAAAATTAACACCACTTATTTTGAGATCATAATTATGTTAAGAACAATAAATAAATTTGTAGATGATAATCGAGTTAACCATCCACTAAGATATGAAAGAAAGAACAAGATCTACGCGTCTTGAATCTTTGGAGAAGTTTCGAGATTAAATAAGAAACAAGTGGTGATAAAGAAGGACACTTGAGTACAGTACAAAAAGTAGAAGTTCCCGCAATAGAGTATGGTAAAGTGAAGTAGTAGTAAGCGTGTCATTCAAATCTCATCGGAAATAAATGTTTAATCCTTTATTGTATCAGACAAGTCTGTGTACTAAAACAGCGAAGAGTTCATATCTTATTCAAGGATAAATCTCTTTAGTCCTACCTCTACCTTTGGAGGATTTCTACTTCTGCCATGAGGAATTCTCCTTCAAGATGGCGTAATAGGAAGGAAAGTGGTCTAACTTTTGTCTTTGAAATACCGTACATTTAGAATGTCATTCAATCCTATATTTTTCTTTAACTTTTACAAAAACCGCCTTTCAATTCACAAAACTGAAAACTTTAAAAGAAACAAAATTTTGTACTAAAATGTTTCAAAAACGTTGGAATAACTTTAATTCCAAAAAATAAATTTAAAAAATTATTCTTACTTAGGATGTAGAAATTTGTTTACAAAATTTACTACAACAAATTTTAAGACCACAAATATTTATATTATATTATTAATTTCTCTCGCCTACATGAATATACAGGGAAGGAAAGTATTGTTTCCTGTCGATTTTTCGAAATTGAGTTTTCACCGGATATACACGTCTTCAGACCCCCTGAACCCAAAAAACCGTGTGTTTAGCGATTGGTCTGTGTGGATTTAAGTGTGAACAAAATATCTCAAGAACGGAACATCGTAAGAAGTTAAAAGGAAACTTAAGTTAGATACTCTCAGAGGACCAGACACGAACATTTTTATCAAAGTCGGTCAACCGGAAGTAGTAGTTTATTCGTGCCATTTTTCACTTTTTTGCGATCTTCTCAAAAACGGCTCCTACGATTTTTTTTAAAAATTGCCTCATTTATAACATTTTTTATGTTCTACATAATAGGGAAGGCGCCATGTCAGCTGAAAATCTTGGGGAGGCTGTGCTCTCGCAGAAAAAAATGGTTTTTTGAAGATTGGGGCCATAATATGCATTTTAGGGGAAAAATGTATACAATCAAAGTTTTAGAAAATTTTAAAACCTACAACTTTTATTCTAAATGTTTCTTTGTGAAACGCTTAGAACAGCCTAGTTTAGCGGCAAAGAGTAATTTTCCATATTATTAAGACAAACTAAGGTTGGTTTTCCATTTTGCAACATTCACTCATGATTAATGTTACAATATCTTTTTGAAGTTAGATTTTTGTTTATTTCTAATGTTTTATTGCTATGTTAGGTTATATTGTTCATTTTTGCATTGGCAAGAGAACGAATTGCTCAAGCTAGAAAAGCCTTTGAAATGAAAAACAGCTTACTGACTACAAACATTGATTTACAGATTAGGAAAAATTTCTTAAAACATTATGTTTGGAGTGTAGCATTATACGGAAGTGAAACGTGGGTGATAGGGGCTGTAGAACGGAAGAGGATAGAAGCTTTTGAAATGTGGTGTTATAGGAAAATGTTAAAGATTAGGTGGGTGGACAAAATAAGTAATTTAGAGGTTCTTAGGCGAGTGGATGAAAAAAGAAGTATATGGAAGCATCTTACCAAAAGAAGGGATAGGCTAGTGGGGCATATCCTAAGACATCCAGGTATTGGGCTATCAATAATGGAGGGTAACATTGAGGGAGTAAATTGTAGAGGGAGGCAAAGATTAGAATATATAAAGCAAATTACAAAAGATGTAGGGTGTTACAGGTATGTAGATATGAAACGACTTGCGCAAGATAGAACAGGTTGGAGAACTGCATCAAACCAGTCGAGAGACTGATGACAAAAAAAAAAGAGAACGTCGTGTGATTGTTTAAAACCACATTTTTTTATTATTATTAGACCTGCGCACAAGACAACCTAAAATTTTAAATGTCATAAACAAAAAGTCAAGGAAGCTTCAATAAATACTGAATGAATAAATAAAATAAACTTTTCAAGCTTGTATTACTTCATACTTGCAGTTATTTTAGACTGCAGTTCCCATGTTCTAAAGAAGAAGACATTAAGACATTATTTATAAATTTATTTTTTTGTTATTTTTATATGTTATTGTATACTGTATATTATATTAGCGAATACAGTGACTTACAGAACAGTATCATTAGGTTTTTACGTATTAACATTTTTCAGACTGGGAACATAAACATCAATTGAATTACTAAAATTAATACATAAATTTTATCTTTAAAAAAATTTTAACAGAAATAATTAGTATTTAATAAATAACAGTATTTACCACAATTAGGCCTTCATTGTTAACTTCCGTCGCATAAGGTTTTTTTTAGTCAGGAAAAGTATTGTGCTAACAATAATGCCGCAACTTTATTATTGAAGTAACAATTAAAAACATGTTTATTCTTTTATTAATATTTAACAAGTAGCCTTTTACATAAAAATAGGTGAAGAAATTTAAATAATAATTCAGATTTACAATCTGATCAATTGTTATATTTTTGTAATCGAATGCTTTTAGAATAAAAACACGGTTCTGTAGAATAAAAAATTAACAATATAACGAAATCACTACGAGTACAATAGAATAACTTGATAATTTTATTTACAGTTTTTACAGTTCAATGACGTTCATAAACTTGTATGAGTACCTGGCCAGGAAACGTTTCTTTCACCTACGTGAAGATATTTGGATCACTAATTGCTGAACTCAATGTTAATGGTAATAGGCCTATTCAGCTCGTTTTGTTTAATGATTAAGCTATAGCCTATTGTTTAATTGATAATTTTGAATGGTGAACAACACGAAAACTAAATTATTGAAAAATGAAAATTGAATAAAGTATTTAATTGAATTGAGTAATATAAATAAAAAACTGGTAAAAATTAAACATTACAGTTGATAAAAATGACAAATGAAATCGCTTCAATAATTTGAAGTGTTGTAAGAGAACAGAAAATGAATACAAGCACGGCACAGGGAAGAAGAAATGAATTTATAACTAATCGATTCCGGAAAACGCGGAAAATTTTAATTTTTAATAATTTAAAATGAAGATTTGAATTTGATGAATATTGAACAATTAGTGCATCGAATAACAAATTAAAAGGCTTCCTATTAAAAACAAAAACTTATCTAAGAAAAAATGTAAGGTTGTACATAAATTTATTTGCAATTTTAACCAATCAAGAAAATGATCGGTTAACAGTTATGGAATAATCGGGATGCTGATTTTGAACCACGTGGTTTTTATTTTTATTTTTGATAGAAAGTATTCACAATTCGGACAAATTTAGACATTATATTTGTAAAAGAAGTTAAGAAATAAATAATTAATTTCAGTAAGTATATGTATGGAATTTAGGTGATGTTTTTAATCAGAAATGAAATAAAAAGAAATCTGTGAACAACATGCCAGGGTTTCAATACGTTCAGCTAAGAATTAACATTATAAGCCCAGTTTAACTAACACAAATACTAATGTATTAATTCAGACAATACACTAGTACACTTTATAAACTATAGTACGCGAATAAATTTGCATATAAATAAGAAATTAAGAAGTCAAACTCGGGCTCGTCTGTTAGATGGATAGTTGTTTGGATAATAGTAGTAATACTAATAATAATAGTACTTTACTTCAGCAGTTAAAATCAGGCCAAATGAAATGCTCCACCGTTTACTCACTCCGGCGGCTATCCTTCTTTAGCATTCCTCATCTATCTCTTTTTTCGCCGTGATGAAGTAAGGCTTTCTTTTAACTTTGTGCGTTCTATGATGTACTATGTTATGATAATGTACTTAACTTTTAGAACTAAGGTAGTTCTTAAAGTTAAACATTTAAAAAAGTTAATGTTTTACGGATAAAATTTCTACGGATCACATAACAATGAAACTACTAGTATTTTCTAACCTCTTCTAAAAAAAATAAGAGAAATTTAAATGTCTGGTAATAACTACAGTTTTTACCAGATGTAGATAAACTTTATAAACTATGATAAAATGTACGGAAAAAATTGAAATACACTAAAAAAAACAGAAAGAAATATTAAATATCCGAAGTTCTAAGTAGAACAGGAAAAACTTCATCGGTATTATTGAAGCATAACTATTCACATACCTTCAGTTACAAAGTAGGATATCAATTAACTTTGTTTCACTTTGATTCTTTATTTTAAAACTATTCAATACAGTGTAACCGTCACAAAGTTTAACAAAATTCTAGAAAAATTGGCGAGAATATATTAAGCAAAATTTATTTAAAAAAATAAATCTCAGTGAATAAATCATAGATCGATCGCAAAAAGAAAACAAATAAAATACAAGAAAAATCATAAGAAAAATTGAACAATTAATTAATACGTAAGCTATAACAAAATTTAAGTTGCAATAGTCATTTTAAATTCACATAAAGCAGTTGATAGACAAAAATAAAATATTTGTAAATATGGCAAAACTTAATAACAAGGATTGTTGTTTAGGTCAACAGCCGAAAGGCTGGTTTAACCTCTAGAGGTTTTACTAAGTAAGAACGAGGAGTGAGGTGGTTTACGAGTATGCTTATCAGCATTCCAGGCCCTACGAAAAGCACCCACTTTCCACCTTGCAAATGACACCTTCACTTCATTCACCATAGGGTCTGGTTGTATAGTGAAATTCATTATTCTCAGAAGAGATAACTCTGACTAGTGTCTTTTACACCTCTACCTCCTCTTTTCTTAAATAGTTCAGTCATGTAATTGGCTGACTATGTGATAAGAAATAGAACTTTTTTTTGTAGCCCTG
The DNA here is from genome assembly GCA_035578175.1 of Catonia carolina. NCBI lineage: Eukaryota > Metazoa > Arthropoda > Insecta > Hemiptera > Achilidae > Catonia > Catonia carolina. Next base: position 119,240,420 of record JAQMRL010000002.1, on the reverse strand, counting down.
GAACCAACAGATCGAGTTCAATTAATTTAACACTCCACCTGCCCGTTATGGGCAAACAAGAAAAATTTAAACAAAGGTAAAAATCAAAATATTAAATTAATTTATAAAAAATAAATATGTGACGTAAAACTAATAGATAAATTCTTTTAGAGGAGATATCCTAGTAGATAAATAAAAAATTAGAAACGAAAAAAATTAAAATTAGTGAAACATAAGAACATGTTACACAAAAATCAAAAGAAAAATTAAAAAATATGTACGTGTATGTGCAGAATATTAAAAATACGTACGATCTGTTGTTAATATTTATTAACAAGAATATTATGTAAGGTAAATTTTTTAAATAAAACAAATTTGAATACAACAGATAAAATTTAATTAACTAAAATAAAACTATTTTACTGTCAAATAATAATAGAAGCACGGGAAAACTTTTTAAATAAGAATTTAATTTCAGCGTCGTTGTATTGGTATATACCAATTTTAAAAACGCTTTACATTTCTCATATCTACAGGTGTATGAACAAAAAGTACAAAAAATATCTGATAAGCTTGAAATACCTTTTTGGAATTTTCACTGAAAAATTCCTTTAATCTCTGTGAATGAAAAAAATTATTATTGGAATGTAAAGAGTGTTATCATTCTTTAGTTCTCGAACCAATTTGCTTTTTGATACTTAAAACTCAATAATCCCAAGGTATTTATTTATTAATTCCATTAAATCAAATCTCAATACCGGGGATTATCGGAAATAGGCATAACGCTGAAAAAAAAATTGTAGATTGTTATACACTTAAATAACACCCTGCATCCCTTAATTAAATGAATGATGAAAATGTTTATATTTCATAAGGACCCTGAAGATCACATTTGTATCTTTTCGTGGTTTATATAGAGGACTGAAAATACAATTTTTCTAAAAAATTATGTAAAATAGAAGAATAATGAACAAGCGTAGTTGTTTTTATTTTTGAGATATGTAATTAGATTACAGTGAGAGATTAAATTTTTTTACCTTTACTTTTTGGGATGCCGTAAAGCTAAACAACATGAACTGTAAGTTTTCATTCTACAATCACAACGAATTATTTCCTTTTACTATACACCGTAGCCAAAAACTTCAAAAACGAAACGTGATAGTTATTTAATTTACTAAAATTATCCCAATTCAGAAGTTTAACTTAAAACATGATTTTTTTTTTGTAATCGATCCAAGAAAAAAGTATTGCTTACAATATTATAAATTTTTTTATAGAATAATTTCGTGAACTCCTCTTTTTCAGTGATTTTGTTTTCTCAATTGAATAAGACAAAAAGTTTAAAAATTCGTTAGTCGATACGGATTTGACTTTTTCTTTCCCCCATTACCTTTATTTTTACTACTTATTGAATATTGAATCTCAGTTACTTTTCCACTACTGTTTGACTTCCGGAAAATCACGTTTTCCTTTTACCCTATTCTAGTTTTTTCTTTTACGTGATCGAACCATTCGTTCTTAAAGTATATTTAATTCCGCTTTGAATTTTAATAAAAGAGTTTAAATAAACTGTATAAACTAACGACTTTTTTATTTTCTAGTAAAATTACTAATATAACCTGTGTAAAATATTCTGTTTGTAAACTCATTTCCAGATGAAAAAATATGAATTAATCTTGTAAGAATCCTAACATTCAATTCAGTTTAATAAAAATTTATATAATTTCATTTTGAACTTTCATCACAAACTTCCCAATATGGAATGAAACAACAATATCCTTAGGCCATCTCAGTAGCGTAGTGATTGAGCGCTACCCTACCACGCGGAGGGCCCAGGTTCGATTCCTGGACAGGGTCTGAAAATTTTCACAAGTTAAAAAACCACCGTTACATATACCACTAATAATGTAGCTGTTCATGCGGCATTCAGTAAACTAAAAAAAAAAAAAAACAACATCTTCAATCATGTGTTCTTACATATAATAAAGTAATAACGGAAAAGTTTTTATTAAAGAAGTTGTCTGAAAGAACGCTGCACGGGAGGAAAACATTCCAAAGAGCGGCTCACAGTTTTTATTTGTGGATTTATGTCGGGTGAACTTGAAAAACCTTCAGAATCGGAAAAACCGATAAACCGCAATGTTTCAAAAACGTAAATAACAAAAATCTTCCAGTCAAATGGAGATCAAATAAAAAGTCGTGGATGAATTCTTTGATCATGGAAGAGTGGCCAACAACATTTAGTGCAAAAATGAAAAACCAAAATAGACATATAGTACTTTTATGTCTCGATAATGCTACATGTCCCCCTGATATGCAGTTATCATATGTTAAACTCGCTTGATTTCCTCCAAACTAGTGTAACACAACCTATGGACCAAGGCGTCATTAAAGCCGTGAAAGTAAATAATCGGAAATTTTTCAATGAAATCCCTTATAAGAAACATGGAATCTGTTATGTTGGATGCTACAGCCAACATAACAGAAATAACAAAATTTAAAAACGTACCGGATGCAGTAATTTGGCTAGCAGACGCTGTCAAAAAAGTTTAGCCAGAAACCTAAAAAAACTGTTTTAAAAAGGCTAACTTCTTAGATGAATTTCACACAGAAGTAACAGCAAACATTGAAAACGACGTGGGTGAACTGCAGCTGGATTTAAATCGGAGTGGTTTCAGTAACGTTCAAGCAGAAAAATTACGTAAATATTGATAATCTGATAGAGACCGAAGCACACATAACGACTATTGACGAATTTGTTAACGTGTATCGACAAAAAAGATTAATGATCAAGAGACTGACAACGATGATGATGTTGAACTTCAGAAAATCACTCAAGACATTAAAACCTAGAAAGATGTCTTGACCGCCATAATAGACCTTCATTCGTTTACATTATTTAAAAATGACGCCTAATTATTCAATGTTATTTCTCGAGCTCGAATCTTATTTAAAAATCGTGCTTGTACTGCGAAATCTACGCAGAGTACGTTATTTGAGTTTTGGAAGAGTGACGTTTCACATAGTGAATTTTTGTTTAAAGATGTTCAAACGTTACGTTTCAGTGAACCAAAATATTAAAAAACCAAAAACATTTGGCTACTTTCAACACCAAAAAGCTATAAGACATCACAGGACCCGAAAAATAAGCAATGTACATTTGTTTTAGCGACTTGTACACAACAGAATCCTGTCCTTAATGGAATTTTATTCCGGTCCGCAGATATTCTGTTAAGGGAAGGTTAGACTGTTTCTGGTAAATGAAATTGTCTCGGTAGTATTCATTGTAGGACACAATAAACACTGCTGTTTAGTTAATTGTGCATTGCAGTGATTACATTTATTAAGTTCTTGTTTCGTCACGGGGCATGTCAGTTCACAGTGACCAATATCCAAGTATCGAATTATATTATTTTTGGCAGAAGAAACTGTAAATTTTTCGGTCTAGATAAGAAAGTTGTGTTCAATTTAAAGTTAATACAAGTAGAAGTGAATGTTTGAGTATTTTTTAAATGTTGACTTGGAGATTTTTGACACAATAGTGTCTTAAGCGTAAAACACAATACGTCTAAACAACCACGTAAATCACTTAGCACTGAATCTCTTTGACAACAGCAATAATGTCCGTAAGCTAAATCGTGCTACAGTACTGGATCTCCCAGAGCGATTCTAACAGTATGTTTTTAAAATTGTAAATAATATGTTAATATTCTGCAGATGACTGTCGTGTTTGAGTGTGATTGTTGTAAATAACTGAATGAACATTTTTAATTATCTCCAGTAAAGTTCGGTGAACATATATTTCGGAATCATATGTTTATTATTCATTACTTCTCATTTTGTTTTTTCGTTTTAAAGGAGGTTTTGGTTATTTTATTATTTATTTAAAAAAACCACTATTTATCTAATTTTGATTGTATTTAATAATTAAGAACAGTATAATATGTTTTAATGTTATAGACCTAATTTGTTAATTACACCAGTGGGTTGTAATTTTTTTCATGAGTTAAATCTAATCGATAAGTTGCATTTATTGTTATATAACAGATTACGCATTAAAAAAAGTTATATGGAAAAAATAGTGTCTTAAGCACTTACTGTAATTTTAGGACGCTGCTCGGAGATCAAACCCGTACCTTTCGGTTTTTTGAATTTATGTAGGAACTAGCGGCTGAGCCATCCCGCTAAGTCGTTTTTCAGAAAATATAAATGACAAACTTACACAAGTATTGTCAAAGCTAACATCTATTATTTTCATAGAAAATATTGAAATAATACATTGTTTACATCGTGGATAACTATAATTTGAGAGAAAAAGTGAACTGTAAACACAACTTAATTATGTCAATTAGCTAACAAGCTCACGCACATAGCTACCGCAAATTTAGCTACCTATTTCGTTTATAAAATAATTTTACATGTTTCTAAATTAACCGTAGGAACACAAAAATTAGTCGACAAACATACAGGTTTATTATGTGATAGCCCACACATAGAAAATTCAATAGAGCACAGTTATATTCAAGTTCTGCTTGTTATAACGCTCTGGTTGTATTGAATAAACAAGTTACTAAATGCGGGTTAACATTGTATGGCATCGCAATGTATGCAATGTATAGAACAATACGCGTATCTCATGAGAATAACAATAATAATTACTACATGTTATTACTGTGCAATGTGAATATGTTACAATTCTCAAATTCTGTCGGTCAGACAGACAGAATATAAAGTTATTGACATTCGTGAAAGAGATTAGTTGTAACCGGAAACTGAAATATAATAACATGATTTCGTCCTTACGATGTGGTGTTCAGTTAAAAAGCCAAAAGAGTAAGTTAATACTAGTACAGATTGATTAACCGCGTGATAAGTTAACTATATGCCCATAACGGGCTAGTGGAGTGTTAATTAATTGCACTCTATCTGTTGACTCCAGGGCTACAAAAAATAGTTCTGTTTCTTATCATATAGTCAGCCAATTATACAACTGAACTATATTTTTTTATACTCTACAAGACAGGCTACGGTCCATGGCTAGTGAAATTCTTCGGGAGGCTATACTCTCGCAGAAAAAAATGGTTTTTTTAAGACTGTGGCCTTAAAATGCATTTTAGCGCAAAAGTGTATCAAATAAACGTTGTAGACAATTTAAAAATATAAAACTTTTATTTTAAACATATCTTTGTATAACGGTGTCTTATCTTTATCTATATCTTTGTATAACATATTTGGTTTAGCGGTGATTTGTGATTTTCTGTTTATTTCTTTTTCAAGAAAATGTGTAAAAAAAATTTTTTTTTAAGATTTCGGTCTTAGTATGCATTTTACGAAAAGTGTGTATTATAAAAGTAATAGAAAATTAAAAGATCTACAGCTTTTGTTAAAGCACTTTTCTCTGTAAAAGAGTGATTTTCCGTATTATTAGGCCAAACTTCGGTTGATTTTTATTTGCATCACTCACTCATGATTAAAATTAGGTTATGTTTTTTATTTATTTCGAATGTTTTATTTCTTATGTTAGGTTATATTGTTCTTTATTTGCATTGGCAAGAGAAAGTTGTGTGAGTATTTCACATCAGATTTTTCTTAAAGTGTCTACTCCATTACTGAAGGTTGGCCACAACACTCGCAAATCGCTCTGTATGTTCGTCCAGTCTCTAATCTTCTTCATTCATGAGCGTTTCTTTCACCCAGGCTTGTGCTTGCTCTCAACTTTACCCTCGAAAATCAGTCTGAGAAACCCATACTTTCCACCCCTGTTTAAATAACCAAGGTGTGCCTACTTTGGTCATGGTGGATTATCCCCATTAATTCACGGGCCACACCTATACGTTCAACATATCGACGTTGATAACATGACCGGTCCAAGAAACCTGGAACACCCACACTTCGAAAGCTTCCAACTAAACGATGCATACTCAAAAGTCCATGTTTTCACTCGTATAGCACAAATAATGGTTTTTTTTTCACGAAAGAGTAGATGTATTTCTTTACAAATCTATAAACCGAATATCTTTTTAACCTGTAGAATAGCAGTCTATGCTCCAGTATATCGTTGATCTAAGAACCAGCTTAATAAATCAATTGTCGAAAATTCAAGGAAATAATTTAAAATAATAATCAAAAATAAACAATTTCTAATTAAAATTTAAATTATTCTAAAAAAAATCTTAATACATCAAGATAAATTATATGAAGAAAATAAAATATTTTAAATAAATTCCAGAAGCCAAATATCTGAATTAGAAGCAAGAAAACAAAAGATAGTATAATTTTAAATACCTAAATAATTTGAACCCGTTCGAAAAGAATTAAGAAATTACAAGAATATCAAGATTCAATTTAATTACACCAACTAAAACAATTTTGATTATTTTAAAATATGCCGATAAAATTTAAATAAATTTCTTAAAGACTATAAAACAAAGTGCAAAAATGTATCGACGCCCCATTTGATTCCCGATCGATGGATGGACAAGAAGAAACCAAAGAACTGCAAGCAATCCAGAACAATTCGTAATTATCAATTATTCACTATATCTGAGCTCATATCATTAAACAAAATTAAATATTTTTAGATCACATATTGCAATATTATAATAGTAAACTCATTAGAATAATTAGTATTATAACAAAAGTACCATAAATAAATTATTAAAACAATTACAATTTTCAATTTTGTGTAAAGTTGAATATTTTTGGTGATTCAATCAATTATCGTTCATTAAATATTTAGCTACATTTCAATTTCTTCAATTCATTTATTTAATTTTACAAACTCTAATGTGGATAGGCTACGTTGCAATCTATTCTAGGAACCGTAAGCAACCCCGTTCTCCAATGAGAAGAGGATATTTATGACGTGTAAATAAGATGTAGTCTTGTCCAGACTCAGCCCGACCATTCCTGAAAGAGTATGTGATTTTATTGAACTCAAACCATCAAAGCACTGTCTAGTATTCAAATCTGTATAAAAGTGCCTTACTAGGGGCTTCCGAGCCAGCCCAATCAGTCACCTGGTAGAAAGTTGCTATTATTTGTTAAGTAACACCGGTTGGACAAGGTAATTTTTATGGTGACTAGCTGACAGAGCTATTCATGAATGAACTCTACTGGTGGTCCCTGTACAAACTCATGCCTAATCCACGTCAAAAATCAGCAATAAAATTGGGTGGTTGTCAATAATGTTCAGTTCTCGATAACAAACAAAATAAAAAAATAAATCTTTACTAGGATTTGAACCAGGAACTTTTGTCTCCGAAAGTCAACTATTAAACAGCCAACTCGCGGGAACAACTGTACCCCCTTTCAACCCGGTGGGTTGAAAACCGAATATAACATTTTAACGAATCAAAATTATTAGAACATTCACTAATTTTTATTTAAAAAGATTCAATTAAATATTCGTATAAATGAACAACGTGCAATTAAAAATTGTTAACACGGTTAAAAATTAAAAATGGATTTTATAGGTAAGTAACGTATATTATTGTCGACGGAGGATTATAATTTATGAGTGAATAATGAAATTACAAGTAATGTATCAGCTTCTAGCTTAAAAGGTTGAAAATGTTTTTACTTTCAAGTTTTATCCGGTGGCTGAGTTTACATCGCAATTAATAGCTTTTACTCAGAAGCGGAGTTAACATCGTTTACTTCAATGTTTAATTTATTTTACTTAATTACTAAAGTTTACTTTAATTATGTTTCACGTTGGGTCAGCCAGAGAATTGACAAAATATTTCACATAGTCAACCTAGTAAACCACTTTTTTTCTTTTTAGCACTGGCTTGTCCTACCTACTTAGTTAATAGAGTTATCTGACCCAAACATAAATGTAACTGGGTCGGAATATATGTTTAAAACACATTTTAACGTCCACTAATGAAATACAATTATTTTAATTTTCAAGTCAAATACACTTAAAAATTAACTATTAAGTTAGCAACCACCGAATAAAATTCTTGGAAAAATTTAAAGACTTCTTGAAATGTTTTCTTTTTTTTTAATTAATGAAAAACATTTGCTTTAGATTTAACAGAACAGGGTAGAGTAAACCCGTCCTAAAGCCAATACTTAAACTTATTTATCTGTGAATAGATAAATATTCACTCATTCAACATCTTGAACCTTAGTCTACTGGAGCAGAAAATACTTAGTGCTAATGTCTTCTAATTAAAATATTTTTCTGTCGTGTATTTAATTAGTATTTAAATACTTCTAAAGTCTTTTGAAATAAATATATTAATTCTTGAGTTACTGCAGTATTACGTTTAAAGGGAGACTGTACTTTGTATCCTGCCAATGTTAAATTTGTTATTCTTAGCTCTTCATTTTTCATAGGGTTGGTAAAAATAAGGAAATGACAATTAGGTGATGGGTTTCTCTAGCTACTGATATTTTTTTTTTCAATTTAATCTGTTAGACTATAAAATTAAAAACAAAGTAACGAATAACATAACATTTTTACAATTTTCTTTCTACGTTTATTGGATATTACAAATATTTGGAGCATCTTAGGAAGTTATAAAAATCCTGGTATATGTGTATGTACAAGATAAATAACTGGCTAAAATTTCAGCGTGGCAGGTTTAATGGTTTTCGAAAAAAATGTACCAAATTTTAAAAATTAAAATTAAAGGGAACAGGCAAAAAGGGCAAATTAAAAACAAAATGTACTGTCTGTCTATAACTTGATGGCCTCCCGCAGAGAGGAGCATATGCGGATCGTAAAACCATTTCAGAAAACATATCTAATTTTTTTAAGTAACTGAAACTTGTCGGAAATTACGTATTTCTATAAAACAAAGTACTTCGCATGTTTTTTGTTCTATAAAATTATTTCGAAAAAACACACGCTTAATGAGATAATGTATAATTTAGTAAAAGTTTTGTTTTTGAAGAAAAAAGCGTATTTTTTAAAATAAATTGTCATTGTTCAACAACTATTTCACGGATTAACATAATGTTTGGCAGGTTTGTTCTGTAATAAATTATGGAAAACGATGATGCAATAAAATTTAACAGAAAACATTACTTTTTGAGTTAACTAGGACGGTTTTTTCTTCAAAAACAAAACTTTTACTAAATTATAAATTAACTCATTAAACGTACGTTTTTCGAAATAGTTTTATAGAACAAAAAACATGAGAAATACTTTGCTTAACAAAAATACCTCTTTCCGAAAAGTTTCAGTTACTTAAAACAATTATTTGTTTTCCAAAATGGTTTTGCAATCCGCATATTGCTCCCCTCTGCGGGAGGTGATCAAGGTATAGACAGACAGTACACAAACAAGTAAATTTTTCATCAACAGTTGATTAGAAAGCTGAACCAACGGCTGATAATAAATTTAAAAAAAACAGTAATGCAGATATTTTAAAAAAACAAAATTCTCTTCGCTCTAATACGATCAGCATAAAATTATGAAAAATATTCCTAGTAAAAAATATTTTTCTAGTTAAAGCAGCTAAAATCTTAATTTTTTCATTAAAATAAGTTTTTGACGTAATTTAATGTTTTTCTCGTAGATTTAGGTCTGAACTATTGAAACAAATATAAGACCGAAAATCAAAATTTTCAGTCAAATTCTCCATACAGTTTCATCTTATAAAATAGAAATAGAAATTACACAAATAATGGTTTCAAAAGAAATCATCACACTAACTATATAACCGTGTTAACTTCAAACTATCAAATAGATTGTTCAAATTTGATACGTTCAACGAAAAGCAAACAATATACAGGAACTTTCTTTTAAATTATTTTATATATGATATTATTTTACACAAGCGACAGAAAATTACATGTCAACGCCAAAACCATCATTTTCATGCAAACAACTTATTGTTATTGCTTCTCCTTATAAAAATAGGCTGGAACGTAATGCCTACATTAAACCAAAACAATACATGACAGATCGATCGAATATGTTTTGTAAAATTAAAATTGTTATTATTATAAATTACAGCAAAATACCAAATTTAAGGACAAGAAAGTTATAGACTTCTTAAACTTGTGAATATTCGTTGGAAAACTCGCATCGACATTAAAAATACACTTGGGCCTACAATCCATTCAAACGTAGTCTGGGCCTACAGTCCATTCAAACGTAGTCTATACAAAAATATATTTTAAAAATATTGGTAAAAAAAACTTACCTATCAAATTTTTTTTGCGATTTTTCAGTAAAATGGTTCAGTTAAAAACCACACTGTACTATTAAATATATTAAACTTAATATATTAATATATTAAGTACTATTAAATATATTCTGAAATGAAAAAGCCTAAAGGTACATTACTCCAAAACTAAAAATATCGGCTTTGATTTCTAATTGACTATTTTTTGTTATCAGTCTCTCGACTGGTTTGATACAGTTCTCCAAGCTATTCTATCTTACGCAAGACGTTTCATATCTACATACCTGTAACACCCTACATCTTTTGATATTTGCTTTATATATTCTAAACTTTGCCTCCTCCTACAATTCACTCCCTAAATATTACCCTCCATTATTGATAGACCAATACCTGGGTGTCTTAAGATGTGCCCCATTAGCCTATCCCTGCTTCTGGTAAGATGTTTCCACATACTTTCTTATTTCATCCACTCGTCTAAGAACCTTTAAATTACTTATTTTGTCCACCCACCTAATCTTTACATTTTACTATAAAAGCACATTTCAAAAGCTTCTATCCTCTTCCTTTCTACACCCCCCATTCATCCAAGTTTCACTCCTGTATAATGCTGCACTTCAAACATAATGTTTTAAGAAATATTTTCTAATCAGTAAATCAATGTTTATAGTTAGTAAGCTGTTTTCATTTGAAATTCTTTTCTAGCTTGAGCAATCCGACTTTCGATATCACTTGTGTTCCTGCAATCCTTTGTTATTTTACTCCCAGGATAGCAGAATTTTCCAACTTCCTGTATGTTTTCGTGGCCTACTTTTAAATTTTCCATCTCCTCTTAACTACTCCTCCTGCTGCAGAAAAATATTTTCGTTTTGTTCTTATTAATTTTCATGAAGTAATCCTTTCTCATGATTTCATCCATTCCATTTAACATAACCTCTAGTTCTTTCTTTTTCTCGGTTAATACTACGATATCATCGGCAAATCTCAACATTTTTCTACTAATTATACATGTTAAAATCCAGTGATTATCTTCCTAATTCTTCTGTAGTGATAACTAAAATATTTAATCTACTTTATAAAAACTAATAAAATTAAATTTTTCAAAATAATCCTACTCAATTAATTTAAACAGAGATACAAACACTTCCACAGTACATGAAGAAATAATCAAATTTTCCACCAGGTATCAAACACGTTTGAAAAATCATCAGAGTCCAAAAACCACCGATCAAAATATAGATATTTAAACATACCTACAATTAAACAAGAAATCTACACATTCTGTATAAAATACCAAAAAAGATTTTAATCACACACAAATCATCACGCCATCTCACTTCTAAATAATTCAAACAACACTCGCCGACTTAAACGAAGACAACCTACGAACTTATTTTAAATGAGAATCAACATATGAAATAGATTTACGAAGTTCTTCCATTGGGAGGATTTCTTCAGTCATTTCGTGTAAAATACAAACTAACCTGCTTATTCTTCAGCTGGTAAATAGATCGGATTTTGGAACAAGTTTCCCATTTCACATACTTGGGCTGTGATGTCACATACAAAGATAATAAAGAGATTATGAAGAGGTTAAATAAATTTCAGACGGTTTGCGGCTTTCATTAACATGGTCTTTAGATAGAAAACAAGGAAAGATACAAGAACACGTATGTATACGATTTGATGGAAGTTCCTCTGCTGCAATATGGCTGTGAGTCATGGGTGCTATGAATAGCCCAAGTAAGGAAAGTAGAAACCGCTGAAATGAGATTCATAAGATCAATGAAGGGATGCTCCCTGCGAGATCAGATTCGTAGTAGTGATATCAGGAGAGAAGTAGGTAGAGACGAGCAGATAAAGGACTCGATGAAAAACTGAAGTCACAAGAATGACAAATGAAAGGGTTACGGTTCAAGAATTGCAATACTGCCCAATTGGAAAAAAGCTTGAGTAGACCAAGGAAAAGGTGGTTTGAGGCTCATAAGACACATAATTCTTAAGCGGTAGAAGAAGAAAAAAAGAATAGATTATAGATTTCGCTGTATTATTTTTAAAAATCTTCAGAAAGTATAACGTTCATATTTTGTTTTTTTTTTCAATTTTTGACGCCCGTATCCTATGATATATTTTGTTTAATATAAATTTTCATGAAAGTCTGTTTTAAACACTAATTTTATTTCATTTTTTATTGTTGTTAACAGCAACTGTGTCAATGGACTCTTAATTTTTATTTAACCTATATCGTGTCATTTTGTATTTTTAATATTTTATCAAAAATTTGGTTATTGTGCAATTTTTGTACTGTCCCAAAAAGAATTTAAAGTTCATAAATTATTTCTATTAGGTGGACAATGTTGCAAATATATTATAATTTTAATAAATTGAAAAAACTATAATTTAAAAGGTAAATTAATTTTTTATTCCCAACAAATAGATTATATTTCTTAAAATTTAATTACATATTTTTAAAATACATTAAATAGCTGCACCCGCGGTTGTAGAAATTAGCACGCTAGATTATAAAGCGGTAGATGCCGGGTTCGAATACCAGCAGGGTCTGGAAATTAATTACAACTTCAATATACTGCACAGAAGTGACAGTAGCTATTCACTAATAACCAAGCTGTTTATTCAGTTTTAAATAAACTACTAAAATAAAATAGTAACTGACATCTTCAAATAGTTTTTGATGACGCCTTAACTGGTAAGACATCATTTACTACAGTTTTCACGGAATACAGCGGATGAGTGGGACGTGAAAATTTTCAATAAATTAACCTGGGATCGTACTCGGAAAGTTCAGCTTGGCAGTCCAGCGCGTTTGAGTGAATCACTAAAGCGCATTTTCTTTTTTTTTCAAATATCACCATTACTACAGATTAGAGTGTTTTCTAAAGATTCCGTAATCTGACCATTAGAAGAATTTATTTTTGCTAAAAGAGAAGTACAAAATCTTCCTTTTCATCACCTATACAATTATAACTCATTACAAAAAAATGTTTAATTTTATTTGTAACTAGAGATTATGTATATATATTTAATTTTATTATTTCATATAAAGGTAAAACAATTTTATTACAGGACGTTTAAATTTTATAGTAACATTAAAGTTTTTGAGTACCTCGCAAATAAATATCTGTATGTTTGTTTATGATCAATAAGTACAATTGCAGTACAATTGTAGCCATGAACAGCGAGCATACACCACTTGCTTATTTCAGGAAGTAATAAGCAGTGCTAGACCAAGAGAGACCACAGTAACAAACGATTTCACATCAACTAAATTACTCTGTTCAAGTAATTACAGTAACAAGCAACTACTATATTATTATTATTACTACTATTACCTTCTCAACGGGTACAATCTTTACTACCGATTAAAACACAAGAAATAAAGTACCTAATTCAAGAGAACATAGTAACAGCATGTTACAATTTATTAAATGTTTATATCTTATGAAATTAAAAACAAATTATAAAACTCAACTACCGTATATTAAAATATAAATAAAAATTATTATCTGAAAATGATGTCTTTTAAATCAAGGTTTAAGTAGGTGGATCGACATTTATATAAGAAAATAAAATTAAGAAAAGGTTTTCCATTCAATTTTTATTCCAACACTAGCTTAGGTACCCGTTCTTCAAACGGTATCCTTGGTGCCGTGGACGGTCGGTTGGGGTACCGAGTTCAATCCCTGTCAGGTTTGATATTATTTAGCTATTAATTATTATACACCTCCTTTCAACGTCAGCATTATTATTTATGAAAAAAAAATAGTTGAACATAAAATAAAAGAGAGAGATCTTGGTGTTTTAAATTAAGATATGCAACGCTTTATTATTTTCATAATAAATGAAAAGTAAATCACAATAGGAACACCACGATGGTGACCACTGTTAAGACGACTGATTCATTTTTGACAATGTGACCGAGAAAAGGTGTATATGGTACTGGTGGAATGGATATGTAGGTAACTGACTGAATGAATACGAGTTTTACTGGCGCGTAGGTCTGTGTTTATTGTTCTGTTTATTTTGTATGTTAATATTCTAAAAGTATTAGTTTATTTGTTTTTTAATTGGTAATATCTCCGTTGTTATGCATGAAAATGTAAAACTTTACATAATCAAACTTATTCGTCTTAAAACGTTTCGTAATTTTGATTATATAACATTTTTTGATACATTGACTTTTAACGGAGGTATTCGTAGGTTTTTGTTTACGCCTCCCTCTGAACTCCCCCATCCCTTTTGTGATATTAAAAAAATTTATAGCTTATTTTAATTTCAATTATGTCCAGAACCTAGATACCGAAATTCATTGAATTTGGTTCAGCGGTTCTTGCGTGATGCCGTAACATACGTACGTTCAGCTGAATTTTTGGTGTTTACGTGGTACATCTTGCGCAGAAACAAAATTTGGGGCATTTTGAAAAATTGTACAGACAAAATCACAATTTTATTTATATAGATGAGATTATCTGCCCTTTTTCGGCTAGCGTCTTAATTTCTCCATAACTTATACTTTTTTCTAACCCATCTTTAATTTTTATTCTTTGACGTGCTCTATTCTTTTATAATTCTACTGTTACCTAGTAGTTCAGACATAGATTTAATTAAACCTGCTCTCATTAAATTTCTTAACTAATTAGCTTCCGTCGAATATTCCCATCAAATATCACTTCTCTTCCACTATTCGCAGCAATTATACATTCCTTACTTTGTCGTTCCATTTGATTGTTTTTTTTTGATGGTATCAATAACCACATTTCAAACTCCGTAGTCTCTATCTTCTATTTTCCCTTAATACGCCATATTTCGCATCCGTAAAAATGCAGACTTGAAACATAATTTTAGTTAACGTTTCCTTACGTTTACTTAATTTCAACTGTTGTTATTAACATGGTTATGCTATCTATTCTTTACAGAACAATCAAAATACTTTTACTTAAATCTACGCGAAAATTTTTAATAATGAATTTTTTAACTAATCATTTTCTAGTCACATCAAGAAGTACGTTTTTAGCGACCTCAAAAAGGTTAATAAAAATAACATTCGAAATTAACAGTTTAACAATCACTCACAATCATAAAAAAATGTATTCAGAGTTAAGTTAACCTACCGGATCAACTATATCAATTAGATCTTTTCATTTTAACGTTCTTATTGCACCACCAATATCCAAAGAAAAGAAGGACCTCTTACCTCTTACGTCATTTGACCGAAATTAAGAGTTTCCTTAAAAATTTGTTTCTAATGCAATGAGTTTTCCAATCTTATAGACCGTATTTTATAGGAAAGCAATAAAATGCTTGAATTTCCTGTTTTGATCGCCGAAAATTCGGATTGACATAATAAAAAAAAATGTATAATACTGTAGTGAAGCCTTGTATTCTGTACTGTAGTACTGTAGTGAAGCTTGTATGGTTGTGAGGCTCAGTCCATGAATAGAAGAAGTCAGAACAAATTGAGGGCTTTAGAGATGGATTGCTTCAGGCTCTCATTCGGATCTCCCGGATGGATAGGGTTAGAAACGAGGAAGTCAGGGGGAGGATAGGTAGTCGGAGTACAGTAGTGGAGGACATTGAAATAAGACAGTTGGTGTGGTATGGACACGTTCAGAGGATGGAGAGGCATAGATGGCCGAGGAGACTCTTGAGTACTGTCCTTCAAGTCGGCGTAAAAGAGTAAGGCCGCAATGTACTTGGCTGCTTCCCTAATCAGATCCGCAATAGAGAAAAGGCAATTGACAGAGGAGGACTGGAGTGAACGTGATCGATGGGGTTTTGGTATGCGAGAAGCGTATCATCCGTAGGAACCTCGCCGTAAATTAAAGTAAGTATATAAACCGTACTTCATTGTTTTTAACTTAGATTATTTTTTTCGGATGGTTTATAGAATTTCAGGTATGTCTCTATTACGGGAAGGAACGACCTAAGGACTGGCCGTGTCTACCGTTCGCACGTAATTGAGGTAATCGGCTGGACTTTCGAGTTGTTATCATCAAAGCAATCTAGATGGGAATTTGTATTAATCTCAAAACTGGAAATTTTAAGAAACTTGGCATCCTTAACACCAGTTTCAAAAATAAGTAGAAAATATTTAGAGATCCACATGAATGAAATTAAGGAACCAGGAAAGGACCTACTGTACATGTTTTACTTTTAAGTTTTTTTTTAAATTCCATCAGAAGTTTTAGCTGTAGTCCTAATAAAGAAATATAAAATAAATCAGTAGAATATATAAGTGAACGTCATTATGAATTTTCCCCAGTAAAATAAAAAAGTATACAACACGAATGTTGTACGGGACAGTCAGAAAGACAATACTCATCACACCATATTACACAGGTTTAAAAATTAGAATTCGTTTATTCTAGAAAAAATATAAGCGAGGGAAAGATTTTAAGTATTTTAAAATTACGCTCGTTTGCTTTAAAAACGAATCCATTAAACAAATAATTACAATAATAAAAACATTTTTTAGTGATTAAAATAATTAAAATTAAAGTGCTAAAAAAGAGCTAACTACCAATTAGCTTAATACCTTTAGTAGCGATACGTATGCAGGGCGTTAAAGTAAACTGTAGCTTAGTTTACATTTACAAAAGAAATTCTTTCTGTTCACTACAGAATAAAAGGTATCAGTTTTACACTCCCATTTACCCCACTTTCATTAATCTAAAAAAAACCTTGTTTACATTTTTACACTACTCTATACTACATAGAAACTTATTGATTTTAATGAAAATTTTTAAATCTCTTTCCATTTTTACAACTATTTTGAACGTTTACGCATCAAAACCAATGTTTTGTCTTTAATTTTTTCCTTAACTATTCACTATAGCACAATCACTATAATTTATTAAGCTTTCTGTTAGGCATGGAAGAAGTCACACCCAGCAGCGTTTCCTCCAGGACGACGTAATCACATCATGATAGAGAGAGATAATCTTGATGAAAATGACAATGGCTGCACCAACGATGGAGAAAGTAACAAGAGGTTATTATGATGATGATGATAATGATGGAATGACAACTGAATGTTAGTAAAGAAGATCCCTACACCAAAGATGACGAAGATATCTAAAATTTGGAAAATTTTGAATGGCGTTATGCCAAGTCACATCGTTTGGATGATTTTGTAGTTTGTCAAAGTATCTTTTATGAAGCTGTCCCAAAAAGTCTTTTACGTAGGAAATTCCAGTAGGAAAAGTTGCTCCAGTGACCCGTCATAAGTATCTAGACTGGATCTTGTTAAAATTGATTGGAGTAGAAGCGCCAAATATCTGGATTTTCTACATCCACAGTAGTTTCAGCAATGCGTTGTACATGTTAATTTGTTGCTTCAGTGGTAGACGAGAACGAGATTTAACTAGGTGAAACAAAAATCTGAGGTGATTGTTTAGTAGTAAATGTTTGCTATTGAGGTGTTCACTCTACGATAGTCACCGGTCAAACCACAATCCCAGGTACTTCACTTTGCTACCAAATGGTACGTTGACCCCCAACCAGGGTTTAACATATTTTTTTTTTCTATTTTTTCAATGTTACTACAGAAACACCGATGGAGTGGAGACATGATACATTAACACAACATTAATTTAGTTTACAAAAATATAAATTAAAATTTAACAAAATTATTGGAATCACTGGATGGTTTCTTCTTCAAAGCCATCAAGGCAGTTAGTTTTTTATTTTTTTATATAGTTGTCTGGTTGTTTTGATACAGTTTCAAAATAAATTACGTAAGAAAAAAATATTACATTACAATCTGTTCATTTTATTTGAACAATTAATTATTAATATGACAAATAAAGTTAAAAACTAAAGGAACTCAAAGCTTCCGCTTTGCATTCTAGTGTTCAAAACCACTGTGCCGCAGAGACGATTTCTATTGTTATTATTAATTAAAAGGCAGAACTTCTGAAAACTCAATAGCCGTTAAGGATCTCAAGAGTTGATGGTCCTATAAACTCTGGGTAAAAAAATAAATAAAAGTCAATCGAACAAGAATGAATATAAGTTTAGGTGCTACAACAGTTTCTTGACGAAATAAAAGATTTTTTTCGTATTACAATCATACAGAAATAAATATTTTATAGTAATTATTTTTAGTAACAGGATTAGAGACGTTCATAAGAAGAAATAAATAAATAAAATTTATGATAATCACATTCTGGTTTATAATAATATTCGTTTTCTGGAAACCAAGTTGAGTGCGCCTACCTATTCGTATCGGAAAGCGATCTGGCAGCGCACATCGTAACGTGCCATTTGTCGCTATCATTTCAGATATTTTCACAACCGCTTCATCGTACAGCAAATGGCACACCAATAGAAACCATGATGATCCATTTTATACAGGATAATTTTTAGCAAGATTATTCAGGTCATTTTAATGCCATTTTACCCTATGGAAATTTCAATAAAAATAAAATATAAATATCAAAAACAAATTTGTAAAACGGGAATAACCCACACAATAACAATCTACAGTACGTTACCCGCAGTAATATTAAGCAAATATCCTACCGATTCATTTATGTAAAAACTCTTTCAAAATAAATACATTTAAAATAAAAAGTTTATTGAAAAACAATCTATTAACATCTTTCTGTTTACTTCTGAAAAATTTATTCTTAGCCTCATACATAAAAAATTGTAGGTAGGCTTAAGAGACAAAACACATGATCACTGTTCACTATTATCGGAATTATAAGATAATTTATTCACGTGTTAAAATTGTTGAAAAGAGATAAATTTGTATCTTATTGTTAGCTGAAATTGTTTTTTTGTTAATTAGGACTAATCATGGTGATTTTTTTTAAAGTCGCATCAACTGCTTGGTCATTGGCGACTACGGCGAATTAATAAACTTTAATGATGCGTTTTGGCACGATATAATTTCTAGACCCTAGCCGGGAATTGAACCCGGGACCTCCGCTTAGTAGGCTAGCGCGCTCCCTACTAACTTACTAAGTAGGATAGCAGATTTTTTCTTGTTTTTTAATACTTTAAGAACTTTGTGCCTTATTAATTTAGACACAAGCGGAGACAAGTCTCCGACATTATTCATTTATTTGTTTTTATTTAATTCATTTATTTATTTGTGACATAATTTCTAAAAAAAAAACAGATCCTTCTTCAATTTCCTCTTTTATCGCCTTTGAATATTGTTTGGTAAATGACGGGAAGAATTTTGCATATCAGTTAATTTGGATGAGCGAAAAGTCTGTTACGGAAGTGTTGATAAACCTGAATGAAAATATTTGTCACCTGAAGAATTTTGAAATTATTATGTAAATTAGCGTTAGAAACGAAAGAGATAAACAGAAAGCTAGCAGAGTTCTAAACACAGAGTGGTTTTGATTGATATTCATAATCGTTCTTCGATTTAAACCTCTGAATCCGAGCTATTACTGTCGGTTTAGCACATCCATAAATTTGAGAGATTTTCATCTAAATTGGCCTAAGAAGGGACGAGTATATCGTTAGTTTCTGACTAATTTGTAGTATCGAATGTCAATTTTTTTTTTTTTTTTTTTGTTTAACGTCCGACTGTTTTGCAAATTGCTGCTAATGCAGACGGTGAAGGATGAAATGAATTTTTTGTAACGTATGAAAAAATGCCATGCCCGAGTGGGATTCGAACCCAAGACCGCGTGTTAAGCTTAAATCTATTGTCCAAGGCGTGTCTTTTAACTGGAACACGGTAGTTCCTATTTAATCACCTATCAAAGTACAGGTCCAAATACCTCACAGATGTTGCTGTCAATATAGGTAACTGAAAAGAAACACTCCTGGAAAATCACTTTGTCGTAATGCAAAAGGTTACGTGATGTGTTTTAGTATAAAGGTTTAGTTATGTTTATTTTTTACGCCATTTCGTGAACTAATTCTCAAGGAGGTGAATAGGATGTTGTAAATTCACAGAAGTTTCTATAGCATCAACCAAGAAAAATATCACTACTGTATCATCTGCAAATATCGCTAAAATGGTGAGAGGAGAAGCTGGAATAGCAGAAGTATTAAATATCAATCAGTGAGAAAGACAGTTCTTTCTCTGAAGGCAGAAGGCAGTCAGGAGGCAAGAACCTGTTTTTTTTATCAAAATCAGAGTCCCCAATAGAGAAAAGAATAAGTAGATCGCAAAGACTAATAAAATGATTTAACATTAATTGAATTTTAATTCACATCAATTTGAAATTTATAATTTACGAACATAATGGTGGTTTACAGATGATCCTAAACAACAAGTATTTTGAAGAGTTTCTTGCAACGAAATTAAACAATATAGGAAAGAGCCGAAATCATATCAGAACTACACCGTACAAAGTGCTTTACTTTCACAGAAATAATTGTAGGTACGATAATAAAGAAGAAAACACAGGTCTATAAAACAAATTATGTAATTTATGTTAAAACCGTTACCGAATTTTGTAACTATGTAATTGTATCGTTTATTTCTCAGTCTGGACACAAATTTTCGTTAGATCTACACTATACAAATGTTAACAGTTTCCCCATATAAGTAAAACCATTTTAGTATACGTTACACATTCAACTCTGTCGTTATTCACACACAAATAACATACAGTGTGCAAAGAGGTTGAGAGAATTTATTACGCCATTAGACACAGTAAATTTACATAGCAGTTTCTGTTGTTGTTAAGAAGGAAGCTTCTACCATACAGTAATCAGTGTGCTCTATCCTTATAAATTTTATTACAATGAAAAACCCCGTCGGAAATTTACTTAACCTTATAAACGGACGGATAAATATATTTAAAAAGGGATTAATAAAAGCATTAAATTAGATAGAGAAAATGATAAAACTTTATGAAAACTAATAGCATCTTATTATTTCTAATAAAATATAATCGTAGCTGATTTTTGGAGATGACGGTTCCTGTTTCAAATACTAGAGAAAGTAGTTAGGCCTACTTTTATTTGAATACTAGACAGCGGTTACTTTAATTGCAAGGGATCAATAAACCATAGTCTCTCAGGAATTGTTAGCCTGAGTTTGTACAAGACTACTCCTCATTTACACGTCATACATTTATACATATCATCGTCATCTCGTTGGATCACGGGGTTGCTTATTTTTCTTAAATAAAAATAAACTTTTTAATAACTTAATTTACGATCTTTAGCAAATCATAATGATCTTTACAATAGTTACCGTTTATTTTAAGAATAAAAGACAACTTAAATATTACAACGTTGATAACCTTCGACTTAACACAGTTTTCTTTCTTTAGTTTATCATAGAAAGATATAATTTCTGATGAGAATAGATAGATTTGATGAGTCTGTAACTCAGCAATTATTAATTATTATTGACTAAACTCATTGCAGTATTACTTGAAGGCGATTTAAAAAACTAAAACTAGTTTATTTTCAAAATTTCTTACTAAACCCTACGAACTAAAGACTCCAGATAGGATCTAGCCAATAACAGCCAAGGTCGGGTGTGAGGTTGCCCCTTGGCTGTCACACTCTGTTCCACTGAACTCTAGCTGACTTTTTGAGAGGATGTCATCCAAACCCGGATCAGAACGTGACAACGCAGGATATGATTAACGAAAGTCAATTGGCCCTGTGCTGTGATCTAGTTCACTATGCTCCGCCTTCATCTCCAGTCTCTAGTTCGTTAACCTGTAGGTACTGTAATTTCTTAACCTAAATATTTAATACACGAAAACGACAAAAATTAAAAGAATTATTATTGCTATAGATAATATCTTTCATCGAATTTTCTGAAATTCTGTCGATTTACTTCCCAATAATCTAATAGCTTACCCACAACAGGCAGGTGGAGTTTTACATTATTTGCACTTGATCTGCTAGTTTCAGGGGAAAAACAATATTTCTATTTCTTTTCAAATGGTCAGCAAATTATATGACTGAAGCTTTTAAAAACAGAGAAGGTAGAGGTGTAAAAAATACTAGTTACAATTGTGTTTAGGTCAACAGCCAAAAGGCTAGTTTGGACCTCTAAAGGTTTAACTAAGTAAGAACGAGGAGTGAGGTAGTTTACTATTGCCTTCCTCACTGAGTACAAAAGTAGCTCATGCTTATCAGCATGCCAGGCTCTCCGAAAAGCATCTTCTCTGGACCCTGCAGATGACACGTTCACTTCATTCACCACAGGCTGTTAAATGAAATTCGTTACTTTAGAGGAGATAACTCTAACTTGTGTCTTTTATACCTCTACCTCTTCTGTTCTTAAATAGTTCAGTCATATAATTGGCTGACCACGTGATAAGAAACAGAACTATTTTTGTAGCCTTGGAACTAGCAGATCGAGTGCAAATATTTAACACTCCACCTGCCTGTTATGGGCGTAGTCACAATTATCTCCTCTGAAAATAATAAATTTAATTATACAGCCAGACACTGTGGTGAATCAAATGAAGGTCATTTTCAAGGTGGAAAGTAGGTACTTTTCAGAGGGCTGGGTAAGCTGATAAGCATACTTTTCCACTCAGTGAAGAAAGCAGTTGTAAACCACCTCACTCCTTGTTTTACTAAAGCCTCTAGAAGAAGTTCAAACCAGCCTTTCAGCTGAAGAACTAAACAACAACAACAACCCAAAAGCATTAAAATACAAATTTATAAAAACGTTATAACAAAAAAAATGTATACAGTTTTAATTGAAACATATAGTAAATGAACCTAATTGGACAATAATCAACAAAGAATATTTGTGCTTTTGTTGATATCAGTCAGTAAATCTCTATTTCAAGAGCAACTAAGTCTTTTAGTGTGCAAGAATCGTCGTACCGACAGCTTTCAGAAAAAAGTTAGCTAGATTTTCACGTTTAAAAATAATTCTGGATAATAGTTTGAGTTGACATCTTGAACGAAAGGAATTTGAAGTTTGAATGACAACTTTTATTACGCATATACTTAGGTGCATCCGTTACTAATCTTAAAAATGCTGAGTGGAATGATTAAATCATTATTATATTAGAATGTTTCGCTGAACCATATAGTTGTGTTTTCTATTCACAGATTGGCTAGCGGAGACTTTTAAATTCGTATAGTAACAATTTTAAATCAAAGAGAAGTGTAGAGACATGGTTCTCAACACTTCGATAGTTTAAGAGAATTGGGTTATTTTCATACCAAAGCTGAGAATCAAATTCATCAAAGCTGAACGATTAAATTTTGCAATTTTGACAGTTTACTCCTACACAATCAAGATAATTAAAAATTTATTAGTCTGCTAAAAAATACGAATTATTTTTTACTTATAAATTTTATTCCCTTTAAATATTATGGTAAGGAAAGTGATATGAAATCTAAACAATATTATATTAACCATGAATACTTGACGTTTTTAATAAAACACCAAATTGACACGAGCTAAGTTTAATAAGAAACATTCTATTTTCGTATATAATTAAAAGAATCATACGACATCTATTTAACTTAATTTCGAACAAAAATTAAAATGTTAAAATAGAAATAAAAATATAATTTTATAACAAAGAATTTTGTTTGTTTGATACTATAAATAAAAGTCATAATAAATAGAGAGACAAAAACAATGAACAACAATTAAATTAACCGTTCATTTCGCCCAGCTTTAAAAAAAAATACTTTGAAGTACAAACAAAAAGTTAATGGAACTTTGCTGTGAATATATAATTTAAAATAAAATTTGTATCAAAACGGATTACATTTTTAATTTAATCCATCGTATAAATTTATAGTTTACCTTAAAAAAACATAATTGAAACAGTTTAATGTACCAAAAAATAAATTTTTACTTAATCGCTTAAAAGCCTATAAAAGAACAATTTTATGGTTTTATTTTTCACCGAAATTAAATTTATCTGTCAATATTTTATTAGGATTTTTTGTATGTTAAATTAATAACGTAGGAATAATTCACGAGAAAAAATTATTTTATTTTTTAGTTAACCTGCAATATACGGACTCTTTCATCATCAATTCATTAACTTCAAGATCGAAAATAAATGAAATTTACCTCATTTATTTTTAGAAATTGAACAAAATAACCTGGATCATTTACATTTCGACTAATACAAAGGGGTCACAGTGTAATTGGTGCACTGTACGCAACAGCGCCAAAAGGTAGAAAAGGGTTGACATGATAAACATCAATAAACTTCTTGAATAGTCACAGTTCTGAAAATAATGTAATCTGTGTTTCGCAAGGCGTATAACAGGAATGTTATTTACCACCAATCTGTAGATGTATACCTGAAGTATTTAAGAACAGAAGAGGTAGACGTGTAAAAGACACCATTAATAATAATCAGAGCTATCTCCTCTGAAAGTAATGAATTTCATTATACAACCAGTCCCTGTGAAATGAAGGTATCATTTCCAGAGTGGAAAATGTGTGCTTTTCAGAAGACCTGGCATGCTGATAAGTATACTTTTCAACTCAGTGAGGAAGAGAATGAAAAACCACCTCACTCCTCATTTTACTTAGTAAAGCCTCTAGAGATTCAAACCAATCTTTTGGCTGATGACCTAAACAACAATAGTATTCAACGGAATAACTGCATACAGCTAAAGGGGTTTTTACGTTCAACCCTTTTTACTTTGCCTTTAGCTTTTTTATTTTGGTTTTTACTTATGATTTGGTGTTGTTAGAAGAGCCTGAGGATGTATAGCCTATATTAAGGTTAACTGCTGAGCGATGTAATCTCCTGATTTCTAAAGAAATAAGGAGTCAATCACAATCAATCCGGACACCAATCACAAAGGTTAAGCAAGAGGATTAGCGTGATTTATATCACGCTACTCGCTAAAAAGCCCATGATAGAAAAAAATATTTTTAATTGTTCAACCCCTTTAAAAATTTTGGTTTTTACTGATGATTTGGTGCTGATAGAAGAATCTGAAGATGTATATATTTAGTTTAACTGCTGAGCGACGTAATCTTCTGATTTTGAAGAAATCAGTAGTCAACCACAATCAATTTGGAAACCAATCAAAAAGGTTTAGCACGAGGATTAGCGTGATTTGTATCACGCTAATCGCTTAAAAGCCCATGATAGAAAAAATTGTGTTTTATTTTTCAACAAAATCAAATTTATCTGCCGATATTATTAATATAATTTGGCTGGTTCCATTTTGGAATCTTTGGTTTCAGGGGTATTAATCATCTCCATAACAAGTTATTTTGAGTGACAAAACCTTAGATCACGTAAATTCGTTTATTTTGTTATTCTTATGTGTTGCTATTAATTCTTATTACAATGTGGTGTCACTTATAAATACGAATTGATGAGATGCAGAAATTAAATTGAAAAAATTTCATATTATAATGGTGATTATAGAGAAAAAGGAAATTAAATAGCAATAAGATGTTAAAGATACTCGTTTATATTAAGTGATTTGTCACAAAAATAGTTTGTTCAAATCCAGGATTTATTAATTCGTTGTTGTAGTTATAAATAAAATAATATTTTAAAGTATCACCTTACCCGCTACAGCATAATAAATTACAAAAATGATATTATAGAATTGTACACACTATAAAATAATTTATAACAGACAGTAAGTTTTAAAGAAGACAATACAGAAAAGCCAAATAAATACAAAACGTAATATGGGGGAAAAAAGAAGGAAAAGTGATTGATGACTTTAAAAGGAAGTGGAAAATGATAGGAAATGAGATAATAAAGAACGTGAAAGAGCTTTGAAGAAGATAATAATGGAAAAAGAAATTTGCTTACATAGGGAATACGGTGCGAAATAAAAAAGAACGTAGGTAAACGTACAGTTTTATAGCTAGTCCGAATTTAAAATTTCAACATTCATAAAGAATACATATTTTACCTTTCTCTAAATTAAGTATTCTTTTTTAATTCTGTAAATACTGAAGTTATAAGAAACGTAGATAGGTAATGTGCAAGGCGGAAAGTACCAGTTCTGATTCAAGGCTTACGTAGAAAACTTTTTCATACCACTTCACTCAAACGTGCAATATTCATCAACCAATTGTAGTCATTAATATAATCAACCAGTCAATGCGACCTTAATTAAATAATTTTGAAATTACGAGCAAAATAATAGAGATATTCTAGAAATTGTAGAGGTTGGGAATGGATTTCTCTGAATAGAAATTCTCGGAAACGCGGTCGAAACTAGAAAGGTCTTTATTACACCTATTATTGATTATCTTTAGTACGTTATAGGTTCTTCTGGTCAAGCAGAGGAAATATTAAAAAGGTCTCTATTGTGTCATTATTATTATTATTTTTATTATGTAAAAAATCTTTGCCGGTCTGGAAAAGACCACATGCTTGCATATGGGAAACGTATGCTTGCATGTGTATGGGAAGAATTCGACAACCGTGTTGATATCTGTCGTGTCACAAACGGTGCACACATTGAATATTTATGAATAAAAACCTAATGAATTCTTGTACATAATCATGTAAGTGTAATCATCTTAACTTTTAAAAAATACATTTTCTACAAGCTATCAAAAGTGTCTATTTCATTTGCAATCACCCGGTATTTCTTGACAATTTTTAAAATGTACCTCTCAGGGGTTGAAAAGGGTATTTATTTATTTAAAACCTTAAATGTTTACAAATTTCAAAGTAATAAGTTTGGTAGCGCCACTATTTGAATTTTCACTGAAGGGTTGAGGACGCCATTGCCGCTTTGTTTTGTGCCCGCTGACCGCCATGGCTCACCACTACGAGTCGTGTACAGTTGGTACGTCCGCCTATTATTTTGCATTACGCACACCCAGAAAACGACTTACAACCATGGTTCCTGAAGTGAAGATCGCTTGGAAGAAGATAGCAGTACAGTGGGTATTCCTATCTCAATATTCCTGTCTTTCCCCCTTTTACCCCCTACTCATCATGAGTAATCTCGCTGCGAAAGGCGTAAGAGGCTACATCATTTCTTATTTTTATGCACATGGTATTTTCGGGTACGCCAACTGAATAAAAATTCCATAAAATGCACAAGGAGACCACGCATACAGTCCACTGCTCAGGAGGAGGGTCCCGCGGAATCTTTCCTCGATTTGGTTTTCGTCTCCACTCGGGACAAACGCACGCATCGCGCTAACAAGGTTCATTATTAGAAAATCTTATTTTTGATTTACGGATAACCTTAATTTTAAAAATTATTGACATAAATTATATCTGAGTGACTGTGGGACGGGCTGCTAGTTATGTTAGAGTCTTAAAAACAGTTTCATCACTTTTGACTTTCTCTTTCTCTTTCTCGATTTTTCGAAATCGAGTTTTCACCGGATATACTCGTTTTCAGACCCCCCCCCCGAACCTAAAAAAACATGTTTTTAGCGATTGGTCTGGGTATGTGTGTGTGTGCGCGCGCGCGCACGTGTGTGAACAAAATATCTCATGAACGGAACATCGTACGAACTTGAAACTTAAGTTAGGTACTCCAAGAGGACCTGACACAAACATTTTCAACAAAATCGATCAACCGGAAGTAGTAGTTTATTCGTGTCATTTTTCACTTTTTTGCGAATTTCTCAAAAACGGCTTCTACGATTTTTTAAAAATCACCTCATTTTCCACATTTTTTATGCCTTATTAGATAGGGTAGGTGCCATATCTGCTGAAATTCTTGGGGAGGCTGTGCTCTCGTGGAAAAAATTTCGTTTTTTAAAGATTGCGGCCGTAATATGCATTTTAGGGCAAAAGTTTATACAATAAAAGCTGTAGACAATTAAAAAATATACAACTCTTGTTTCAAACATTTCTTCGTATAACGCTTAGTTTAGCGGTAATTAGCGATTTTCTATTTTTTTCACAAAAATGTGTAAAAGATCGATTTTTTTAAGATCAGCCTTAGTATGCATTTTACGACAAAAGTGTATATAATTAAATTTATAGAAAATTTAAAGATCAACAACTTTTATTTAGAACATGTTTCTCTACAGAGCCTAGTTTAGATTGAAAGAGTGATTTTCCGTATTTTAAAGCCAAGCTAAGGTTGATTTTCATTTTGCATCATTCACTCATGATTAAAATAAGGTTATGTTTTTTGAGGTTAATTTTTTTTCTAATGTTTTATTACTAATATTGTTCATTATTTGCATTGGTAAGAGAAAGTTGTCAGAGTGTTTCACACCAAATTTTTATATTTTAATATCATAAGAATCCAGTTCTGTAACAAATATATAAAACTGATATTCAAATGTACTTACACTGTGCAGTAAATTGATATTTATATTGTATTTTTTACTGAATTTTATACACTATCTTTTAGTATCATACAGATACATCCGACAAAGCTGATTCTGCATTTGTCCTTCATATTACAAAACAAAAAATATACTTATAAAATTTAATCAATAATTCAATAAAAATGATAAAGAGAAAAAAGGGGAATGATTTTGATATTCAGCTTACTGACGATGATGATAACAATCAGAATAATTGCAATTGCAGTATATGCATCTATTTTAATTTAATAAATTCACCCCATTCCTATTCCCCATTATATACGTCCCATTCATCATTAGCATAATTGAACAAATGCAGTTCGCAGCAAAATTTTAAAAGAACTATAGCAGTATACTACATAATATACACTCCATTTGAAAATTAATGAATATCGATATAATGCATTTTTATACATAAAAACATTTATGTGAAGTTTTACCGAATTCCTTTGTAAAATTTTCGCTGTTGAAAGTTAATTGTGACTTGCATAAAGACAAAACTTTTCTTCTTACCTGCAACAAAGAATAATAAAACAAATTAAATCAGGTCAATTATACATCAATTAAAATTAAAAAAAAAACATTAATATATTTTTATTAAATAATTTTTAATTATCTTTTTTAATAAAAATTCATTTTTGTGCAGGAGATGTTACATCAGAATTTATTCGAAACCAATTAGAGGTAAAAAAAATAGATCATGAGATATTAGCATGATATTTTTGTTAACATTTAAATAATTATTATAAAACACTAAAAATTATTAATCTAACGGCATATGCTTAAAGGTTTTTTTATTTTGTGCCGGTGATACTGAAATCATTATATAACCTGCTGCCGAACCATTTAAAAAATTTAACGGGTTCAAAATTGTAGAAAGAGCTAAAAAATGGATAGCCAAAACAGGTAGAGAGAAAATAGCAAAAATGGTCAATGTACAAATGTAGGTATAACTAAAGAGGCAGGAGAGGAGGAAAAAATTGTATATTTATATTATTTTATTTAATGTAATTAATTTTAGGTTGTATTTAATTATCTTTATTTTATTAAAAATAGTGTAAGTTTAATAATTATTGAAATGTTATGTATCATAAGTTAGTTAGCGTAGTAAGTAAATATAATAGGTATTGAATGTTATTGCTAATAATTAATACTGCATTTTTTTGATATTTATTAAAAGCTTCCAACCCATCCTGGTACATGGTTTTGTCCTTAGTTGAATGGGATAATTTCCAACACCTCTAGCCAAATAGTACAGAAGTAAAATCAATGAAAAAAAAATTTGTATTGTAGTAATTTCTATTTTTTTTAATTTGTAATATACAGGAATAAATAAAAAAATATTATTATTATTTTGAACTTTATATTCTACTTTAGACTCATAATTTTCAACTTTGGAAACCCGGACGAAATTACTCGTAATTTAATTAACCAATAGTTTTTCTACAATTAAAACTACAAAACTCTGTAAGAATTTTTTAAAATAGGTTTTTAAGGTTTGTGAAGTTATGGAAAGAACAATTTTTTAATCGGAAGGGTCAATTGTTTAGATTATCATAAAATAATAAGATATCAATACTCTGAACGACAAAATAATTTATTGATTTCTACAGCGAAAATTCACGAAGAAGATTCATCAAAGATTCACTAGTATTTTTACACAGGACTTGAGCAAGACTTCTACAAGATTTCAAAACCATTAATGTTTTAGAACCTTCCAAACAGTTAACACAATACAAACAACAAATTAAACATTCATTTTTGTGAATTCGGTTACACATTAGAAAAATATGGTATTCATCAACAGGTACCTATGAAATTTCTTTATCCTAGAGTTATTAGTTAGTTTTACCATCTCCAAAATACATTTTTCTCTATTATTAATAGAAGCTACATTTTTATTGACAGCTGTGCATCAGGCTATACAATTAAGTTAAATAACAATTGCCTTTTGTAAATTGCAGTAAAGTATTCAACTTTTTCATATAGCTCATAAAAAATTGTAAGTAATCGTGATCAAAAATTCAAAATTAGAAACAACATGCAATTTTTTTTAAATTGGCTGTAGGGTCCAAAAAGATTTCCATTCGGAATTCATACACATCGTTAAATATATGTATTGTATATAAGAATGAAGAAAAAATGAAAAAATAAATATTAAATCAAGTTTTACTGAAAAGTTGAGTTAAGTCAAATGCAATGCCATATAATTATATAACAGAATCCGTAAGAAAAATAACACAGATATAGTACACTATAATATTGCATTCACATTGTAGAGGTTATGTATGATTTATTGAATTACATGTTTGTATAAAATACACCACTATGTAAACCAGAAACGCAATCATATACCACTTTAAGAATGCATGTACGAACACCCACTATAATCCTCTACTTGGCAAAAATCTAATCTATCTCTCGACAATTGGATGAGAAATTTGTGGCGGGTATTGTGGTCTTCATCTATAGACATTCATAAATCCAATACAATTCATCCTACACACACTTTACCAAGTTATATAATTTGATTTTATTCCCGTACGTGTAGATCGTTTTTCCTTCTAATACTTTATTATTTAAAGAACGCTGATTTTTTTAATAAAAATAATGTACTATATTATAGTTATATTGCCTACAGGTGCATGGTTTGATTCAAGGTTACCACAAGTCGTGTTCAATCGTAGGTAATATGTTACAAGTTTAATCGTGGACGCAGTAATCATATCTTCATAGAAATTACCAACTGTAATACCAACGTTCTGTACAATAAATTGTGTATTAGTGTTTTCAACTCACTTCTTTATCCTTCAAAAAAACGACAGAAAATATGGGTAGAACAAATGATAAATAATTTTCACTTAATAGTTATTAAACAGTCCTATTTAACGAAAGTGAGTCGTGGATTAGTACCGAGTGCAGACGGCAGAGATGCGATTTCTGCGAAGAACAAAGGGTTGCAGTCGTAGAGACCAACTAAGAATTGAGGACATAAGAATGGAACTGGATGGTTACAGCCTAAATTGGAAGATTGCAGAATATCGAAATCGATGGAGGGAGCACGTAGAAAGAACGCCTGAGAGAAGAATCCCCTTAATGTTTTGCAATACCGTAGAGGAGGAGAGATGTTGGGTGGCCACGCAGGAGATGGCAATAATTCAATAGTTTTGTCGCTGTTGTGAGTCAGAACAGGTGGCAGCCTAATTTTTGATTGTGAGAAGAAGAAGAAGGAGAAGACATAGATTTGGCCACAGAACAAATCAGTGAATAGATTGCTAGAATTAACGGATCTAAAGGATGAAACACAGTTTTAATAGACACAAAATTCCTTTTCAACCAAATTTTCCAGTTTATTGCAAACAATACGAGCATAACCCTAAATAAAATTAAGGTAAAGAGAGGGAAAAAGAAGGGGGAGGGGGAGGAGAAGAAGGCAAGAGATTTGGCCAGAGGACAAATCAATAAATTGAGTGCTAGAATTAATGGATCTAAAAGATGAATCCACAGTTTTATTAGATACAAAATTCCTTTTCAACCAAATTTTCAAGTTAACTGCAAACATTACGAGCAAAACCCTAAAAAGAATTAAGGTAAAGAAAAGACTGATAACGAGATAAAAAGCCACAACGACAAGTGAAGATCCGAATTTAATTAATCGTCAATGTAAGTTAATAATGGAATCATTTAGAATAACGGAATTTCACATATTTAGTAACAATTCAATAGTAATTTGCATGCGAAGAACAGGTTAGTTACAAAGGCATAACAGCAAATTCACTAAATCTGTAATAGATAAAGTAAGGTCGAATTCTTCGCATTGATGAAATATTGTACGTAGTCACCCGAGTGGATAATGTCTGAACCACAAAGTGAAGTACTGAAACTTGGATGTTTCGATCTGTTCTCAATAGCTTCTATCTTATCAATCTGTATAGGTATATAAGACGAGGTTTTGTGAACTCTAATTAACTTGCAATTCAATCCGTGATAATTGGATCTTAATCATTATTAACCTCCATGTAACATCCAGTTGCGGTTAGTTTTGTACTTGAAATCTCTAGAGAAATCAATTCACTATTAGTAAATCAACCTGATCAAGTTGTGTGTATAGATCAATTGATCCTTCAGTAGAGAAACCGAATTCTACACAATCGAAGTAAATTAATGGCTGCCGACCTCTCCAAAAGTTTCCAATAGATAAGATTCTATCTTAGTTACTGTATTTATTTTGAGCGTATAAGTTTAAACACAACGCAAATTAAACATTAAGCGTTCATGAATACACAAATGAGAATTCAGAGAGCGCTGTTTCGGTTGTTCTTTAGGGGTTTTACAACTCACCTGAGTATTGAATAAGTTCCATTTATCGTTTGGCCATTGTGTACAGATTCCAATTGGCAATAAATTAATCCAATAAGACCTCTGCATTGGTACTTTACTTCATTGTTTAAATTTAAGCAATTTAAACAATTACGTTTAATTAA
Source organism: Catonia carolina (assembly GCA_035578175.1). Lineage (NCBI taxonomy): Eukaryota > Metazoa > Arthropoda > Insecta > Hemiptera > Achilidae > Catonia > Catonia carolina. Next base: position 119,207,598 of record JAQMRL010000002.1, on the reverse strand, counting down.
TTTCTAAATTAATTTTAGTATGTATTTACATATTGTGTTATTTAATTTATCCTAATATTATAAAGACAAAGCGTGTTTTTTTGTGCAGGCTAATTTCCAAACTACTGAATGGATTTTCATGAAATTTTGACAGTATATTCGTATTTATATTCACAACAAAATTTTCTTTCTAAATTTTTAAAAATGATACCCTACGGGCCCTAATGAAAATTTTCATAAATATTTATGTGTGTGTGTGCGCGCATGTAGTATGTATTGCTGTTGAAGTAGATGAAGAGTTTGATGATGACGAGAGACGTGCGCGGGAGAAATTATCAAAACGATAATTTTTGGTACATATTCATTTTAAAAACACTTTATTAGGTCCTACACATGTTTCGCGTGTGAAGCCGCGCGGGCCATGCTAGTTCAACATAAAATTAATGAATTTTAAACTTGCATACAATAATTTTACAATTGTTGGTTCATCCGTGTTATAGCCGACATCAATTAAACGCTGCGAATGGATTCTACAGGTGAACTGGTATGCTAGTCAGTCGACCAGGGTTCACGTGAACCGTTTATTTTCAACTCAGAATGAATACAGCGCAATTAAATGTATTTGTCGTTATTAATGTATATATCGTATTAAACGTTATTAATGTATATATCGTATTAAACGTTATTAATGTTCGGAGTGTAGTATTATACGGGAGTGAAACGTGGGGGATAGGGGGTGTAAAAAGGAAAAGGATAGAAGCTTGTTAAATGTGGTGTTATAAGAAAATGTTTTAAAGATTAGGCCGGTGAACAAAATAAGTAATTTAGAGGTTCTTAGAAGAGTGGATGAAAGAAGAAGTATATGGAAACATCATATCAAAAGAAGGAATAGGCTAGTGGGGCATATCTTAAGATACCCAAATATTGTTTTAACAATAATGGAGGGTAATACTGAGGTAGTGAATTGTAGAAGGCAAAGGATAGAATGTTTAAAGCAAATTACAAAAGATGTAGGGTGTTACAGGTATGTAGATATGTAACGAGTTGCGCAAGATAGAACAGCTTGGAGAACTGCATCGACCCAGTCGAGAGACTGATGACAAAAAAATAACCACCAATATTACTGTTAAAATGTTGGAATCCTCGACTAATATTCCCGGGAATCGAAAACACGTCAAAAACTCAGTCCTGCTAGAGAATTCTGGAACAACCACTTTCCCCTTAGATATTATCACAATATTTTTACATTGCTTAACCTTATACTCTCACTGAGTTACCTCTTACTACTAAAATTATGTTTCAATAATATATCTTGTTTATTAAGTTACGTTAAATGTGGTGTTTATAGATATTCAGTAATGTTATAACTTAAACTGGAATTCGTTTTCACGGTAAATTAGGTTAATTTTCTTGGCACTTTATCAGACAACAGTTGTTGCCAATGATTACGTTTGCAGTCTCACTGTCCCCTCAACCCTATTTTACACGAAAAACGCCGTAACATCTCTTTACACCTTCCACCCCTTTTGAATGCAATAAAAACCAGCAACTGTGTGCATCAGATCCCCTTGTTTTACTGTATTGTAATGTAACCCCCCTTTAAACTCCAACCTAACCTAAAATTCTGGCTACAAGTAGACAATGCAAAGCAGCATAAAATAACATCAGGTCTCTTTACTTTGTAAATACGGCTACATTCAAATAAAACGTAAAAGACAAAACTACTGAACAACAATAATAATAATAACAATGACAATAACAAAAACAATAAATAATACCATTTTATTTATATTTTCCTTAAATATCTTCCCTGTTATTATTACAACTGAAATTAAATCGGATTATATAAATACTATTATTCTACCTTTCCTGGATAATAAATTCAGTTTATTTTTCAACTTAATTACTGTACTTGTACAATATAATTAGTGATTCAATATATAAATCATTCAACTAATTCGTATAATTTATTACAATATTCGTTTAATTATATGAATTACAACATTGTTGTAAATACTATAAATTAACATACTAATTAATGGTATAACAAAATAATACTGGGCAAAGTCTGCAATAAAAAAGAAAGGGTATCTTCCTGCTACATTTGATCTTACAAGAGGAATTCGTCGAGAATAAAAAAATAGTTTTTCCTCTACTTTAATCAAGGTGTATATGAATGCAGAATTAAAGTAATAAAGTCGAACTTCTATAACTCAAACTTTCTATATCTCGAATTGAATTTCAGTCCCCTTTAACCTTCTCATGCATTTACCATGAAAAAAGTCATCTATAACTCGAATTCCACCATTTCTCTAAATCGAACTATTTCGTTTCTTTTGACAAAATTTGTACATAGTTCTCAAAATAGCGGTTTTGGTCTTTTAAAAAATGAAGGTACAGTGCTGCCTCTGTCATTATAAGAGAATATGTTCGACCATAATAGGGAACAAATCTTCAAAGTCATCTGGTTGCCTTTGTATAGGCCTAACAGGCTTAAACCAAAAAAATGAATTTCTTTGAATCGACGAATCTTTGGTCGACCACAGAAAAATAGAACTATAGTCTGTCGGTACAATGTATCGTATTCAGCATGTACTGCGTAATTTTCGAATACTGTACGCGCGCCAGCTCATGATCTCTGTCGCCTGGGAAGTGGGGCGGGTGGCGTAATAGAATGTGAGTAATATATTTGTCTTATCGGGCAGTACAAAAACATTTAGTCATCGTGTAAATATTAATTTTATGTCTATGTATTAATTTATTATAGGCCTACTTATTATTGCTTTTCACAACGGATACACGAGTCATAATATACAGTTGTATATTTGTTCTTGTGCGTCTCGGATGTGTTAATCATTATTCACGATTTTTGGTCACTAAAGTGATTTTTATTTTGAAATTTAAAGTGTGTTAACGTGCCAAATGTTATTTGTTTTGTGTTAGGTAAATTTCAACGTGTGTTTTTCATACCTTTTGTTTTATTTTAATATGTCTTTTTGGAAAAATAAAGCGGTAATTCATTCGGAAGGGCGACAAATTATTGCATCAGTTATAAAAAAACTGTGATTAGGAATCGCGTAAAGGAGCGTACCTGCATCCCGTTAAAAATAGGCCTATAAATTAATGTTATGAAATATATATTTTTTAGTTTCCTTATTTTCTATGCTACGTACATATTTTAATTCCTGAGGACTGCAATACAATGAAAGAAAAGTAAAAGAGTTACTATATCAAAGAATAAATTGGAATAATAAAACAAAAGGTTACTTTATAATGACAAGAACATAATGATAAATGTTTTTTTTATGAATAGTATAATCTTTCACTGCATGCCGTAACACAAATTCCTTACACGGATCACGAGCTGACGCGCTTATAGTACTGTATACAATATATACAGTACTTAATAAATACTGCAGCCAATAGCTAAGCTAAATGCAACGTACTATATATATTAAGAAGTTACGCATATTAGTACTATATATTACGAAATTACGCATGTGCAGTAGGCCTACATATTCCACATCTTGTAGGGTATTGTATTAGCCTATGTGGAATGTTATCTTTTTGTTTTTTTTTCAATAATTATTGCATTGCTTTTATTTTTCCATAACTCGAAATTTCTGTAATTTGAATTGTTTTCCCCATCCTTTGAGGATTCTAATTATAGAAGTTCGACTGTACAAGGCAAAGTTTATGGTTGTAAGATTATACATAGATAAAAGCAATATCAGAATACCCTTCAATTAGTGGACGATCAAGTGTTTATAGGACGACTTCGACATAGTTTATATGATGAGAAAATAGAGGTTCGAGGAAAATGAGGTCTAAAATTTAACTACTCAAAGATGAAGTATCTACCGATTGGAGTGGTTAGACAAGATCTATAAATAGGAAAACTAACGATAAAGGTTTATGAGGAGTGTAAATACCTTGTTTAATTCACTGCTGAGTAATGGGGAGAAAAGGTAAAGGGAGTTATTAAGGAGAGCGGCAGAGGAAAACGCAGTGACACAAACACTAAATTCCGTTTTGTGGTTAAATAAAATTTCGATAGAGCAGAGTAGAATCAGAAAAGCAATATAGCTAAGCATTCTTGTATACGGTGCAGAAACGTGGGAATTGTCAGAAAGAAGTAGGAAGACGATTACAGCCATGCAGATGGACTTCTGAAGAAAACGTTGTCGGGTTTCGAGGGAGTACAACATACAAAATGTAGCAATCTGGCAAAAGTTATAGTCTATTCTAGTTTATTTTCAGTGACGTATTAAAAAAGGAACAGTTCACATGCAGACTCTTTGGAGGGCAAACATTTAAGCTGTTATTAATTATTTTGTAAACAGATCGTTCTGAAATTTCTACCCGACTAGCAACTAGATCCACAAGATTTGAAGTGGTTTGAATAGGATGATCATTTTAACAGTTATTATGCATACTTATGATCAAGAATTTTTTGTTTTGAATTAATATGCTGGCCTTGTTTATTTTTTAACTATTCCATTTGATTAGCATTATCAAAGAACAAAATATAATGACATGAAGGGTCTTTTCTGTTATTCCCCCTACCCCAATGATAATTTTTTCACATTTTGTAAATATTTCGTATTTAGGTATTCTTACAGTATTTTTAACGATAAAAACCGAAAAATATTTTCAAAAAATCAATCTATATCAATATTTTTCTAGTTAACGTTAAAGATTTTTTATTTTTCAAGATAACCTTAAACTATTTATTGACGATTATTAAATTATTTAATAACATTTTATTTAATTATGTTAAATTAATTTAATGATTAATTTATTAATTGATGTCATGCACTCAATGAGTTTATATTTCATAATTACGCACAGTAACAATATTGAGAAAGAGCTATTTACCCTACCTATGATTAACCTCAACTTGAAGAATATTGGAGTAGGATTATTTTAAATATTTTTCCCGTTCTTATCGTTAAAAATAATATAGGTAGCTTCCGAAATATTCACCAAATATGAAAAATTATGCTGGGGGGGGGGGATAACAAAAAAGACCTGACACGAATAAACTCAAAAGCACTAAATTCAAAAAGCATGTACGACACAGAATATATGTAGTTTGGATAGTACCCCTGACAACTATAAATATAATACTAGGAAAACGTTACTACTACTACTAACGCAATGTCTCATAGTAGTAGTGACGTAATGCATTCCTCTCAGTTGTACAAAGCTTAGGAACGAGCAGTACATAGTAGGCCTACTAGTATACCTTGGACAATTCAAATTGGCACACGCAGCTTTGGTGTTTACGTACTCCACTCTTCGCCTCTCGCCTAGCAACGACGGTAAAGTCACAAACGTATGCATTCGCTACTGTAATGTGCAACTCTCCCACAGTCACTATGCTTTGTTTTCACTGTTGTTATTAATAATCTGTCAGACATAATGATGTGACTAATTTTTTTTATATATGGTTTTCTGTTAATTGTATATTCAGACCAATTTGTTTAGTTAGTTGCGTGCGACTGTAGAGTATAGTTTAGTGAGTTCTTGCAGTTTAGTTCTTGTAATTTATAATTTAAATTTTTACTGGGACAAATTAAATAAATACCTATTTTAAAATGAAATAATTATTTGTATGTTTGTACATTGAAATAAGGTTGTAGGCATTTGCGTACATTAAAATTTGTAGACCTTGTTGAAAGAATAGGTTATGGATATACTTTATGCGGAACTGTGTGTACACGTAGAGCAAGAGTTGTGCCAGTTCGAATTGTCCACAGTATAAAATGTTACTACTACTAACGCAATCTCTGACAGTAGCAGTGACGTAATACATTCCTCTCAGCTGCACAAAGCTTAGGAACGGGCAGTATATGTCGTAAAAAGCTTAATAATAATGAAATTTTAATGTTACTATATCAATTACTTTTGTTTAAAAAATCCTTAATTTAATAAATATTTATTATTAAAAATATTCAGTGCAGCTTAAAAACAAATAATAAATAGTTAGCTTAAGCAAATAATCGCTTTTAATTAAAAACTAGATATTAATAATATTATAACGAAAGTTTATTAAAATTTTTATTAATAAATGTTTCTTATCAAACAATTGAAAAAACAAAAAACAAAATTAAATGTAAATAACCTTTGAATATTAAATAAAAATATATTTACTCTTTTCTTAGTTTTCCCTCCGTTACTAACTTAAATAAATAAGAAACTTATAAAGTTCTATAAAACATGATTTAATGAATCGTTCGTTTCCATTATTTTGTATTCTATAGATAAATTACCAAGATGTATTGCATTTTTCGTACAATCTGGTGAAAAGTCTTGATTTTCATCACATATAATATAAAATATGGATGCTATTTTTTCCATACGTTTTTAATTTTAAGGAAATAATATTTACGGATAATGAATTGTACTTTAGCAGCCTCTGAGACACCAGTAAAGTGTTCCCGGTTAGAGCCTAGAAATGTTTAACACGTCTTCTTCTTGGTACCGTTCCAAAACCCTCGGGTAGTCGCTAAGGTTCAAATAACTGAAGACGTTAAACGATACCACAAATTACGACATCATTTAAAGTATTGACGAAACAAAGGTACGAGTAATTGATGTTATAGAACGTACTCCGGGTCGACCACTTGGTGACGCAAAACAGTAACAGGTGGGTACACAGAGTGACCAGATGAAGACCTTTTGACAACATGAGAGGTGCTGAAAGAGCGGAGATGAGGGCGGATGATGTCAAGGGGATGGCTGGAGAAGGAAGGATGAGAACAGCTCACCACAGGGAAACATCAAAAAATCTTAAAAAATACCGATATCCAGCACTGGATAGAGGTGCTAAAGAAAAATACTTTTTTGTCATCAGTCTCTCGACTGGTTTTGATGCAGTTCTCCAAGCTGTTCTATCTTGCGCAATTCGTTTCATATATACATAACTGTAACACTCTACATCTTTTGTAATTTGCTTTAAATATTCTATCCTTTTCCTCCTCCCACAATTCACTCCCTCAATATTTTACCCTCCATTATTGATAGACCAATACCTGGATGTCTTAAGGTATACCCCACCTAGGTTATCCTTCTTCTGGTAAGATGGTTCTACATACTTCTTTTATCCGCTCGTCTAAGAACCTCTAAATTACTTATTTTGTCTACCCACCTAATCTTTAACATTATCTTATAACACTACATTTTAAAAGTTTCCAAAAAATAAAAATGTATCTAATTAAAAATTATAATTATTTGAATCAATTGTGTAACAACCAATTAGGTGATAATCCTTTTACTTTTAACTGAAATTAGAACATGTAAACTAATGAAATTCTGAAGCTTACTTAAATGGGACAAACCATTAACCCAATTAAAATTAAACTAACTTCGTTAAATATTTTAAAAACTACATTTAAAAGTTTTCATAAATTTATATAATAAAATATTTGAAAAAAACGAATAATTAAGTATTATAAAAATCGTATAGAAAATAAATGTAACAGAAGGAAAACAACAAATGTTGCGTGATTTAGAAACAGAGATAGTAATATTTATTAGAATGTTCTTCCAAATAGGATCACAAATAATGAATGAACATAAATTTATTGCGTTCTGTAAGTAGGTGTAACAGTAATAGTAATGACAGAGATAAAACAGAGGAGAGAAGCCAATTCAAAAATTGATCAAGTTATATGTGTGTTAGTGAGCGTTAAGAAGATAGTCGGTTAATGGTAAGGTAGTGGTTGTTATTGCCAAGTGATGCACTTCTGGTACTTATTGGATTAAAAGCACTGTTCTGTAGAATGGTGACAAAACACGCGACATTGTTCTCCATATACACTCACACACTAACATGAAATCTAAACCTCACTCATTCCCGTCTGGATTACACTACCAAAACTTCCACAACTATTAATAACACACTGTTGTATTTCAATTTCGCGCAAGATTTATATAGAAATCAAATATTTTAATTCATTGTTTAAAAATTATACGTAGCTAATAAGAACGAGAGAACATAAGAAAAAAATATTAAAACTATTTTAAATCATTTCAATTGAAACAACGAAAATATGCAAATTTCACAAAGAAATATCGAAAAAATATAGTCAAGAGATGAACGAAATGGAATTTATTTTCCCTTTTTACTTTCTCTTGCCCGTTGTGAACATACAGGGGAAGGAATACATTTTTTTTCATGTTGATTTTTCGAAATCTAGTTTTCTCCGTAAATACACGTTTTAAGGACTTCCTGCTCCCTTGTTCAATGAAATCGGTATTTTTTAAGATTGCCGCCTAAGTATGCATGTAACGAGAAAAGTATATAACTAAATTTGTGTTCTTAAGTTATCAGGCGAAAGGCTGATTTGAACCCCTAGAGGCTTAACAAAGTAAAACGAGGAGTGAGGTGGTTTAGCATGCCTCCCTCACTTGGTCGAAAAGTATGCTTTCAACATCCTAGGCCTTCTGAAAAGCATCTACTTTCCACCCTTCAAATGACACCTTCACTTCATTAACCACAAGGTATGGCTGTATAAAGTTATAGAAAATTAATAACCCTACAACTTTTATTTTAAGAATGTTTTATCTAGAGAGTCTAGTTTGACGTCAATTATCGATTTTTCGTAAATTTAAGCCCTACAGAGGTTAATTTATTTTTGCATCATCCTTAATATATAACATAATCATTAATATTTGTTTATGTTTTTTTATTTTACACAGTTTATTCGTGATTAAATATAGGTTATATTGTTAATTATTTACTTTGGCAAGAGAAAGTTGTATGAGCGTATAACACCAGATTTTTTTTACTCTATTTACAACTTTATAACACTCAAAATTAGTGAACGAGATGAGAGCGAATGGAATATACGAGAACAGTAGCAAATGACATTACAATAGTAAGGGACATTAAAAATATATTATTGGATTAAAAGTGAAGATTAGAATAACACTAACTTTTTTATATTTACAAATAAAAAGCAACTGTTGCATACAGAGGAAACATCCAGGAAAAGTCGAGATGGGTTACCAAGCAGACTATTGGTTGTCAAGTAAAGGTATATATGTAGGGTAGGGCTGTGTAATGCTCGTAATTTATTTATGAAAAATTTGTAGTGCTGTAGGAAGCTGTCATTTACGTATAATATTCTTAGATCATTATGTAAGTTGCCATCAGTCACACAAAAGGGAGCGTCTACAATTTGTCGACAGTATTTTAGACCAAAATCTTCGAATTTTATTTATTACTAAAGGTTTTCACTTAGCTGGCATACATCCAGACAGGTTTTATATGACTTAAAAACTATTTTTTTTTCTTTAGTTCCCAATGTGTGTACGATACAATCTGTTCAATTTAAAAACAATAAGCAACTCCATGACCCAATGAGATGAGGATTATATGTACGAAGTATAATTGAGATATAGTTTTGTACAGACTCAGGCTGACAAGTCCTAAGAGAGTATGGTTAATTAACCCTTAACCATCAAAGTACACCGGAAATAACTATCTCGTATACAAATCCGAATTAATTTTAAAACGAAATAATCTTTGTACCGAATTTTTTGTTTTTAATCTGTTTTTATTAGTTAAACGGAAATCAAATCTATGAAGTTACGACAAAACTGCCCAACCGTTTACATTAATAATATTCCGCTGCCTCACACTACTCAAACACGCTATTTAGGCTTACATTTGGACAGAAAACTTACATGGAACGCACTTACACACACACGCCACAAACTCAAAACAAGCCTCTATCAACTGAAACGCTTATTCGATAGACGTTTTAAATTAAACATGTCACAAATTATCAATCTACAAGACAGTCTTAAGACCAATCTGAAGTATGAATCTGGATCTATGGAGTTCAACTTTGGGGATCTGCTAAACCTTCACACACGAAACGTATACAAGCGATTCAGAACAAGATTCTACGAACGATAACGCAATGCCCCTTTTACATCACAAGCTCAATGTAGAACAAAGACAAAATCCCATAACGTAATTGTTCCAAATCCCATAACGTAATTGTTCCAAATCCCATACGTAATTGATGTCGCAAAACAAGACGATATGTGACAAATTTGAATTACATGACAACCCTCTCATACAAAACATGCACACTAGGGCGAAACCGGGTGCTAAGCGCAGACGTTTGAAGCGCCTCTGGACAAGAGATCTTCTCGGCCAACTGTAGGACTGTGGTGATGACTGCACGCTCCTTCAAGTAAATCAAGTTTTGGAACATGAGCTTCACATTTAGAAATTGTTATAATAATAACAGATACTAAATTTCAATTGAAAGTGTCAAAAAAAGGAAGTTTCGCTTCGAACTCCAGTACAATAACCATCCTGTAAAAATGCACTTCAGAGTTAGAAAGCTGTGGCAAGGCGAGATGCGGGACCATTAGGCATGCTTTTATACAAACATTGTTCTTTATAGTAAAAAGTACGTAGCAACACAATCATCATGTCAAAAAATATAATATATTTGGTTGCATAATATTACTATAATATTACATTAATATACTATAATATAATATTATATAATATATTATAATAATACTATATTATCGTAATATTATGCTTTCAACTTGATACGTTCAAGAAATACTTTTGAAACTGAAACGTTTATAACTTTTGATACTTGTTTCCAAAGAATATCAATTATTCGTAAAACAATTTCACTAGTAGATTTTGAATTGAGTTTTGATTTACGAATATTTAAAGTAAGTTATACCTTTATGAGAAATATTAAGATTTAATAAATTACGCTTAATATCAAACGATAAAATAACAATCGTAACAGATAAAGTTTATCATTCAATAGGCTATAATTCTGTCGGTGATATTTTTTAGGTAATCAACGTTTGTTTATAACTTAGCGAAATTTCCAGCCGGGAGATGAACGTCCCAATACTTTCCGCTTTACCTTCTAGAGCGCCAATGAATTGTTTTACACAATATTTTAGAGTCTTTGAGGAATAGATAAGTAAATAAAACTTAAAAATACAATAAACTAAACTTGACTTACAATAAAGAAAATAAATTATGATAATTAGGAGAAATTACGACAGTATTATGGAGTTATTCTTAGGAAAGAAAATAGACTTTACTACCGGATTGTATATCGTACTAGTAGTAGATTACTGGTAATTCTTTAGTGTCTAATCTTCTTAGGTCGTTTATTTTTTGGCAAGATGCATTAAATTTTCTTTTCTAAGACAGAGAAAACAAGAGTAAAAGAGTAGGGATATAGAAAATGAATGAATTTCTTTAGTACTACTCACGACGTAAGGTGAATACAGGGATGGCGCGGTTTCAGCAAGAGAAAGAAAGGGAGAACAGATAGTTAATACTTTGCAACTTGTAAAGTTGGTCCAGCATCCCCTTCTATATATATATATACACAGTGATATAGTAAGGTAAGGCATCGCTAAGAAGGGCTGTAAACAACGAGTTCCAGATAAAGGGCTGAAATCTGAGGGCGGGTAGGAGGTCTTCTAAAGAGATGGAGTGAGACAGAACGAAGGTGAAAAGAGAAAGTCTTTGTCCGACCCTAGCCTCCCTAGGCTCAGCAGCAGACACTTAGTAGAATTACATGAGGGCAATTTCAATAAAATATGGCCGACCAGGTGGGAGGGGAGTACAGAAAGAAACCCCTACCATCATCCCTTGACTACATTCAACCTCGGATTCATATAAATTACATAATACGATAACTTAAGATATATTTATCTTCTCAGTTTCAATATTTATGACCGGCAACCTGGATGTCCTATCATTCCATCCTTTCTTTTTTCCAGAATTTTTACATTTAAATTCCCTTCTGATATTCCTTTATTCCCGATATTACATTTATTTAATATGATGTAATAAAATAAGATATTTCAACTTAATTAAGCTGAGGAAACGTTTTCAACGCTCGTAAAAAAAACAGAAAAGAGAAATAAATAAACGATGTAAATTAATTGTAACAAAAACAGTATAATGGGATTTATTTTTGCTCGTCTTTAATAATAAAAACCTAATTTTCCTTTGTGAAAAATCAAATAAAATCACAACAGAAATAAAAAAACTTTGGGCAAAAAACAAACATTGTAAATGTAAATTGCATCATAAAAAGCTAAATCCTAAAAATTTCGTTTTAAACAGAACACAACTCAACCTACGTTCCATTCAATTCATACAACATGGTTTAAAAAAATTAACATCGCTTCTGTTAAATAATAATCCCATAATGCACTGTTTTTCGCACTAAAACGTTTGAATCAAAGAACTTCATCAAATTAGTATTCGGTTTGTCCATTTATAAAGAAATACATGAAAATGATACCTTATACACATTTCACGCGTGTTACTGTAACAATCACGATTGCAAGTTCTATTTATTAAAATAGAATTATTTAGACAATTCTATTAACAAGTTTGTTAGCATCTGAATAAGAATAAATTATACAAAATGTAAAAGTTACTTTACAATTACACGGCAATATTTTAAGGTTATTTCTTTTTACAAGCATAACTGTGTTAATATAAAATCCTGTTTCGTTTCTGCTAAAAAAAAAGTTTTTCATTTAAAAAATGATAACCTAACTGAGCCAGTTAGTTAAGTTTAGTCAGTTCAAGTTGTCATACGAAGTTCTATTAGTGTGAGTACATTTTTGTTAAGAAAACGTCCACGTGAGGTACACATTTAATTTGGCTCTAGTTACGAGATAATTGTTAAATGTAAATTATTGCTATTGTTAATTAGGTTAGCTTAGGCTTTACATTTTACTTTCTCTTGCCTATATGAATATACAGGAAGAAAAGTATTGTTTTCATGTCGATTTTTCGAAATCGAGTTTTCACCGGACCTACACTTTTTCAGACCCCCTGAACCGAAAAAACATGTTTTTAGCGATTGGTCTCTCTGTGTGTGCGCGCGCGCACGTGCACGTGTGTGTGTGTGTGTGCGCGCGCGCGCGTGTGTGTGTGTACGCGCGCGCGCGCGTGTGTGTGTGTGTGTGTACGCGCGTGTGAGTGTGTGTGTTTGTGTGTGTGTGTGTGTGTGTGTGTGTGTGTGTGTGTGTGTGTGAGTGTGAACAGAATATCTCAAGAACGGAACATCGTACGAACTTGAAAGTTAAAACTTCAGTTAGGTACCACTAGAGGACGACACGAACATTTTCATCAAAATCGGTCAACCGGAAGTAGTAGCTTATTCACGTTTTTGCGATTTTGTCAAAAACGGGTCCTACGATTTTTTTTAAATCGCCTCATTTACTACATTTTTTATGCTCTACAAGATAGGGTAAGCGCCATGTCTGCTGAAATTCTTGGATAAACTGTTTTCTCGTAGAACAAAATGGGTTTTTTTAATTGCGGCTTTAATATTCATTTTAGCGCAAAAATGTATACAATAAAGTTGTAAAGAACTTAAAGTTCTACAAATTTCTGTTCGAACATTTTTTTGTATAACGTGTAGTTTAGCGGTAATTAGTAATTTTCTGTTTTTTTTTCTAATTAAAATCTGTAAGAGTCGATTTTTTAAGATTCCGGCCTTAGTAGGTATACATTTTATGACAAAAGTTATATAGTAACTTTTATCCGTATTTTTTAACTCAAACTGCTGATTTTAATTTTCCGTCTTTCACTCATGATTAAAATACGATTATGTTTTTGAGATTAGTTTTTTTGTTTATTTCTAATGTTCATTTCTAATGTTTATTACTAATGTTAGGTTACATCGTTAATTATTTGCATTAGCAAGAGAAAGTTGTGTGAGTGTTCCACACCAGATTTTTCGTAATTAATTTATTTTAAGTAACTCAATTGTAATTTTTAGTATTCAAAGTACCTAAAATAATTAATTGTAATTATTATTTGTATCAATAAATAATATTGTTATAAGTTTAAGGAAGTCTGTTAATTATTTATTGTACCCAGATCCTGAACGAACCAAGACTGAGGTGGTACAATATTAATAAAAATAAAGGTTCTTCCATCTCTGTAAATCATCGTACGGCCTCCGACCTTCTACATGGATAACTGAGGTAATTCTAGAACATGTAAACAAAGTATATGAACGATGATTATTTGAATTTCACAGCATTTATTAAATAAAATATCCGATTGTTACAGTAAATGAGGGTTTTTTCGGTATATTTAAAAGCAACATCAATAGCTGGGCCATTTGCGACTTAGATGGGTTTTTTGTCATCAGTCCCTTGACTCGTTTGATGCAGTTCTCCAAGCAAATCGTTATCTATCTTAATCGTATCTTGCGCAAATCGTTTAATATCTACATACCTGTAACACCCTACATATTTTGTAATTTGCTTTAAATATTCTAACCTTTGCCTTCTCTTACAAGTCACTCCCTCGATATTACCCTCCATTATTGATAGACCAATACCTGGATGTCTTAAGATATGCCCCATTAGCCTATCCTTTCTTCTGGTAAGATGTTTCCATATTTTTCTTCTTTCATCCACTCGTCTAAGAACCTCTAAATTACTTATTTTGTCCACCCACCTAATCTTTAACATTTTCCTGTTGTTGTTTAGGTCATCAGCCGAAAGGCTGGTTTGAACCTAGAGGTTTTACTAAGTAAAACGAGGAGAGAGGTGGTTTACCATTGCCTTCCTCACTGAGTAGAAAAGAACGCTTATCAGCATGCCGGGCCCTCTGAAAAGCACATATTTTCCACTCTGCAAATGGCACCTTCATTTCATTCACTACAGGGTCTGGCTGTAAAATGAAATTCATTACTTTCAGAGGAGATAACTCTGATAAGTTTCTTTTACACCTCTGCCTCTTCTGTTCTTAAATGATTCAGTCATTTAATTTGCTGACCACGTGATAAGAAACAGAATTATTTATTTTAGCCCTGCAACTAACAGATTGAGTGTAAATAATTTGACACTCCGCCTGTCTGTTATGGGAAAAATATTTTTATAACGGCATATTTCAAAATCTTCTATCCTCATCCTGTCTGCAGCCCCTATTGTCCACGTTTCACTCCCGTATAATGCTACACTCCAAACACAGCGTTTTAAGAAATTTTTCCTAATCAATGTTTGTAGTCAGTAAGCTGTTTTGCATATCAAAGGCGTTTCTAACTTGAGCAAACCGACTTTTGATATCACTTGTGATTCTACCATCCTTTGTTATTTTACTCCCTAGATAGCTGAATTCCCCAACTACCTGTATGTTTTCGTTGCCTACTTTTAAATGTCCCATCTCTTCTAAACCACTCTTGCCGCTGCTCAACACTTTCGGTTTTTCTTATTAATTTTCATGAAGTAATCCGTTCTCATGGATCATCCATTCCATTAAAGATATACTCTAGTTCTTTCTTTGCCTCGTCTAATAGTACAATATCATCGGCGAATCTCAGCATTTTTATTGGCTCTCCTTGATTTTTTTTTAGAAGGGTTATGGGACGGGAGAAATGGTTTTGATATGTAATAATTTCCGTATCCTAGCTGGAAGTAAAACCCGGGACCTTCCACTGTGTAAGCTGGTGCACTAACCACTATGCATGCATGTTTATTATTGCGAGTTATAGTGTATTAACCCAAAATGTTTTATTTATTTTTGTTTCTATTTTTTTAACTCTGCACTGTAATATTAATATCTAAATTTGTTAGCTACTTTTTAACCTCGATTGTAACAAGTATCGACAATTTACAAATATACAAAGACTTATTTTTGGAACAAATATTATCGGCATCAAAATTTGTGCATGTCTACGTATGTGAGTAATTTCAGGAACTAGTTGTAGGTTTAATTAACGTAGTGTTTTACTAGTAATTAATGCATCCTATAAAGCAATTTTAGTGTTATAATGCTGATAGTTTCTCTTTATCTAAAATGTATCCCTCTCATTAAAGTGGTGCGATTGTTTTACGTGTGAACAATTAAACCGTCAATAGAATTTTGAAAACTTAATGTGAATTAACCCGGGGCGTTCAAATGTGGACGTTCTATGCCAGTTACATTTGAACTAATGCCTGATGAACTTAACGAATCAATACTGGTTTTTTTTTAGATTTGAGTCATCCATTCTGTTGAATTCACATTATTTTTTCGCAATTAATTCCTGAGAAACTATTCAGATGGTTGCCAGTGATGTCAAATTTATAATAAACATTTTTATTTAAATGTTTACAACTCCGTTCGAAAAATGAATAAGCAGATAGAGATTTCAACTGAAAATTGTACACTCTAATCATACTGTTTTTGTTTTCAAAATATCTTTCGTTTTTGATTTAATAGAATAGAGTTTTATCGAAAACAATAAAACTTTACAATACGAAAAAACCTACTGAAAATGAAATATTTAAACGTAACTTATTGAAAGCTTTTCATCACAATCGTGGTAAAATATTTTTATAATGAACAAAATCTGAAAAGGATGAAATAACAAACATTTATTGTTGGCCGGACATAGGCCTACTACAAAGCAAAAAAATTTCATCCGCAATGCGTGTGGTCGGTAGAAAACTGAAGTTCTGATAATTTTAGTCACGATAAATTCTGTGAAAGTCCTACTTTTAAAACATTAATATAAACTGGTCTCAGAAAAAATCAAATATCAGGAAAATTGTTGTAGTAAAAATCAAAAATTGTATTTGTATATTTTTGTGATGAATTTAAAAGAGTATTTTAACCATCTGGATTGCATTTGTCCTATAATTAACTGGTAAGCTACTCGGTCAATGTTCCTTCTCAACAGAGAAAATTTGATTTTTTTTATATCCGTTGTTTCTTGATTATTTAGACCTAATAACTAAGATGTCAATGTATGTAAAGTTAATAAGATGCTAATGCAAAAATTACAATTGTTTATGCAATTCTGCAACGAACGGAAATGTTTTTTAACAAAAATTTGTGACTTACATTTTCTAAGCCTTCGGGCCAGCCCAGTTAGTCAGCTGGTAGAAAGTCGCTATTATATGTTAAGTAACACTAGTTGGGCAAGCGACTTTGTATGGTGACCAGCTGACAGCCATTCCTGAATAAACTCCAGTGGGGGTTCTGTTCAAAAATTCATGCAGAATCACGGCAAAAAATACAGCGAAAAGCAGCGATGGAATGGGGTGGTTGTAAGAACATTGTGAGAACATTCATGACTTATCTTCTCTAGGTAATTACTCTTTTCGTAGGTTGGCCATTATGATATAATTATTGTATCAAAACAGCAATTCTTACTTTTTACACTTCTGTTCGACCCGAGGTATAGTGGTTAGCGTAACTGGCTATATGCCGGGGTCCCGGGTTCGATTCCCGGTTAGCTACGCACAAACCCACGCTTATGTAAGCATAATAACTAAAAAGAAATTTTGTGTGAAACACTCACACGACTTTATCTTGCCAATGAAAATTATAAAACAAATAACCTACGTTCAGTCTTAGAAAACAATGCAAAATTAAATTATATAACTTAATTTTAATCATGAGAGAATGACTAAAACGAAAATCACAACCTCTGTTCGACTTAAAAATACGGGAAATCACTAATTGACGCTAAACTAGGCTCTGTAAAAGAAATGGTATAAATAAAAGTTGTCATTCTTTTACCGATTTTGATGAGAGAAATACAGAAAATCACTAATAGTCGCTAAACTAAGCGTAGTATAAAAATATGTTTGAAATAAAAGTTGTAGGTTTATGTTCTACAACTTTTATTATATGCACGTTTGCCGTAAAATGCATATTAAGAACTATTTACGGCCGCAATCTTTAAAAAAACCAATTTTTCCTACGAGAGCACAGCCTCCCCAAAAATTTCAGCAGACATGCAACTTATCCTGTATTGTAGAGCACAAAAAATGTAGTAAATGAGTTGAGTTTTTTTAAAAAATCGAAGGAACCGTTTTTAAGAAACTCGCAAAGAAGTGGAAAATGCACGATAAAACTACTTCAAGTTGATCGATTTTGATGAAAATGTTCTTGTCGGGTCCTGTAGTGGTTCTTAACTTAAGTTCCACAATTTTGTACGCTATTACGGTTTTAAGATATTTTTGTTCTCGTGCGCGCGCGCAAACACACACACCAATCGCTAAAAACATGTTTTTGTGGGTTCAGGGGGCCTGAAAAAGTCTATGCGGTGAAAAACCGACATAAAAACAATACTTCTTTCCCTATATATTCATGTAGGGTAAGATATAGTAAAATTATATATTGTGACACTTATCGCTAAGGTCCGTTTCGGGATCTAGGTAATTAAATAATTAATACACTAAAGTTTAAAATTACAAGTATTTATTACAACTAAAAGCTTTACAAAATAAATAATAAACTAATTACAATGAAGTAATACAATAAATAACTTAAATAATATACTTAGTACTACTTACAAACAATTAAACAGAATGCGCATACACAAAAATTATACACAATGCACATACACAATAAACTGAATAACAATAGTTGACCAATACAATGCCTCGGAACCGTTGACCTTCTCTAACGCACCGATAAACTCAATAAACACTCGTCAAAGATCAAACGAATACTAACTCTCTGACCTCACTCGGGGTTCTATTTATATAGGTGGTTCGAAGAGACTTCTCGAAAGACAAAGAAATTCGATACAAAAGTCCTTTTATTGGTTCTGGAAAGATCATAACTAGTATAAACAAGTCACAATAGAATAAAAGGTGTTGCAGGTAACCAACCGACTCTTTCGCAAATAGTTGTACAACAAAGACCCTACCTTATTATACACAGCCCTTTTCAAATATCCTTTTATAACTAACCCTGTAGTTACTTTGTCACTCTATTATTTGCTATTTAAAATTTCATAAATAGAAACCTATCCCGAAATCTCTAACACCACTCTCCTCTTCTATATCGTCACAATATTTTCACAGAGAAACCATTCTCGCAGCTTCTTTTAACCAAAATATTCTTCTTCCTGAACTACTCTTCCCAGTTATTTTCTCTTATAATCAACCGAAACACATAATATTTCTCTCCTCACGTAATAAGACCCAAATACTTCCAGTTTTTGTCTCATTTTTAAATCATTTTATGAATCTGAACTGAGACTTCCTTATATACCTCATTTTCTCCACCTTTAATTTCTTAATATCCGTCGATATAACCATAATCTGAAGACTTGAATTTTGACAACGTTTCGTTTTCAGATTTAGACCTACATTCCATACAAAAGAACAGAAAAAATGTAGGTAGTATCTCACGAAATCTCATCCGAACTTCTATACCTACTTAGATCCCTGTTAAAAATAATTAATATTTCATCTTCAAATGAAAAACCGCCTTCATCATTCCTATTCGAGTTCCTATTTATGTTTCTTGTTGTTTAGGTCGTCAGCCGAAATACTGGTTCGAACCTCTAGAGGCTTTACTAAGTAAACCGAGAAGTGAGGTGGTTTACCATGCTTTCATTACTAAGTGGAAAAGTATGCTTATCAGCATACCCGACCCTCTGAAAAGTATCTACTTTCCAACCTGAAAATGACACCTTCATTTGATTCACCTCGGAGTCTGGCTGTATAATGAAATTCATTAGTCTCAGAGGAGTCTCGGAGGAGAGGAGGAGAGTCTCAGAGGAGTGTCTTTTACACCTCCACCTCTCCTGTTCTTAAATGTTACTGTCATAAATAATTGGCAGACCATGTGGTAAGCAACAGAACTACTTTTAGTAGCCCTAAAACTAGCAGATCGAATTCAAATAATTTAACACTCCACCAGCCTGTTGTGGACATGCTTTATATGTTATTCGATCTTCATTCTTATTTGTTACAACATCTAAGTTATGCACATAAACTTTGAATCAATTGATAAGATTACTACGGACTACTTTAGGTAAGTGTAGCTCAGATAACTTATGAATTTCATAAATAGTACTTTCTGTTGAGATTCTTGGTCACGTTCTTTTCTGAAGTTTTGGTGCAGTATTACTGGATGTTTCTCATCTAATACGAGCTAACGTACTCTAAATTGCAGTATTATTAACTTACTTTCTTAATATAACTTAGTCAATTTTGTATCAGATTACAGTGTAGTAGGTATGTACTAAGATACATTTATCTGCTGTAATTTGATATCGAATTAAAAGTATAAGTTGCATTTCTGAAATAGTTTAATGCATTAACAAACAGTCAACATGAACTTTATATGTTGTTAATTATGTTACCAACAAATACTGCTCGACTAAATTCAAAGTGAATTTAAACAGAGCTTGATTTAAATTTAAAAGTTCTTTACGAGTATGTAAGACTTGCTAAGAAAATCTAGTAAACTTTAGTTTAAAACTAACTACCAAACTCGTGAACTTAAAACTGCTCTAATCTTGAACTATTTGTGTTATTTAGTTCTTTATTCTTTTTCGCTCTCTAAAGAATTCTTAAAGCTTCTTCGTTTAAAAATAAATTTAATGAATTTTAAAGAAATACTTATCTCTTATTTATAAACCTTAAGTATTCTTTCCGTATGGATCCAGTTCATTTTAAATAAGTTTTCAGAAACCATTAATTTATAATTTAACACAAAATTCATTACATGATTGTCTTCATTAATTAAAATTTCTATTTGAAAGACAAAATCTTAAAACAGGTTAAAGAAATTGAAACTGAAATAAAAAGAATAATAAGGTTAAGAATAATAGGTTAAGAATAATAGGTTAAAGAAATTGAAATTGAATAGGTTAAAGAAATAGGTTAAGAAATTATTTCGGAACATTAATATCGCACAAAATAGAGTATTCCATAGTAAAATAAACTTATAGTTGAAATTTAATATTTTGCAATGATTGGTGTTGGACAGAATACTATGTCAAATTCTGAAAACAAATACTGAATATATTGATAAAATTATTCATCTATGATGTCGTTTAGAAAAAATTGCAACATTAGTCGTGAGGCTAGTTTAAAAAAAGGAATACTGGGAAAGCAGCAAATTATTTTCAAGAAATTTTGTAGAAAATCACAGATAAAGCTACACTTTCAAAACAAAACATAAAAAACCTTTCCAGTACTAACAATTGCAACACGAGTAATAAATTTATTTTACATTATATTTATTACAAAATTATTTCCCTACTCCGTCTGCGGGGATTTCCGAGAGGGTGTAAAAGAAGGTGTGAAACGTATTCAAATTTATGGGTACATTTAGAATTCAGTCATTCTTTGGATTAGTTGGAATCTCGAGGGTGGAACCTACACCAGGTGGGTGAGTACAGGTTGTGTGGCAAGCTCGTTGCTATGATAAGGTAATTTCTTACGGAATTTTGTGTAAATTTTATTAAATAATTTGCATACGTACAGGATTTAGTGGTCATTATGCAAAGAGTCATTGGTAACATTAAAAAGAGCATTGGTTTTGTCCTAAGAATTTTGACTGAAATCTTTAAAATTGACTGCATATTAAAATTCTTATTTTTGAAAGAAATTGAAATAGATTGCTTTCAAAAACTAATACAAATATAACTTCATAATTTTAATACAAAAATAATGAATCTTTCTTTTGATTTGTGTAAATTAATAAGTACATGATATTCACTCAAATCGGTGTTTAAAAAAACAATAATAAAATTATGTACAGAAAAGGTATAAAACTGTTGTACTATTTCTGTTGAACTATTATTTTAAAACACGTAATAACGAATCATATTAAATAAACAATAAAAATATTATTTAAGAATAAAAATGTTGAAAATATCATTATAAAATATTTATTTAAAATGAAAAAGAAAATATTGAACTGTCAGGAGTTAGCGAACGTTCATAGGTTAAAAATAAAATCAATTTGTTTACTTAAACAGTGAAAACTTTATTATTATAAATAATTATAGTCTGTATTATTTATACTATTTATTGTATAAAATAAAAAAGTACATATAAATCACGATACAAAAAAAATCTTTTGGATTTAAAACAAAAATCGTAAAACATTTTATGTGTTTCTAAAGAAATGTTTATTTTATGAATAGATTTTAGCATAGTCTATTTTTTACCATACGGTCGCTCAATTCTCATTGATTTTATTTTTGACAGAATACATTTTCGTTTTCTTTTTAAGAAATTAATTTATATCGGAAATATGGAACGGAAAAATTAAAAAATCTGGTGTGAAACACTCACACAACTTTCTCCTGCCAATGCAAATAATTAACAATATAATTTAACATTAGTAATAAAACATTAGAAAAAAAAACAAAAAACTAATAACCTAATTTTAATCATGAGTGAAAGAAGCAAAATTAAAATCAACCTCAGTTAGGCTTAAAAATACGGAAAATCACTCTTTCACGCTAAACTAGGCTCTGTAGAGAAAAATGCTCCGAATAAAAGTTGTAGTTCTAGTGTAAAAGTTGTGAGAACGAAAACATAAAACCGCTAATTTAAGCGTTTTACAAAAACATGTTTGAAACAAAAGTTATAGAATTTTAAATTCTCTAAAACTTTTATTACATATATCTTTGCGCTAAAATGCATATTAAAGTCGCAATCTTTAAAAAACAATTTTTTTATGAGAAAAAAGCCTTCCCAAGAATTTTAGCAGACATAGCGCCTACCCTATCTTGTAGAGCTTAAAAAATTTAGTAAATGAGGCGATTTTTAAAAACTTCGTAGGAGTCGTTTCTGAGAAAATTGCAAAAAGGTGAAAAATTACACGAATAAACGACTACTTCCGGTTGACCGATTTTGATGAAAATGTTTGTGTCGGGTCTTCTAGTGGTACTTAAGTTTCAAATTTCAAGTTCGTACGATGTTCCGTTCTTGAGATATTCTGTTCACACACACGCGCACACACACACACACACACACACACACACACACACACACACACACACACACACACACACACACATACCAATCGCTAAAAACATGTCTTTGGGTTCAGGGGGTCTGAAAACGTGTAGATCCGGTGAAAACTCGATTTCGAAAAATCGACAAGAGAACAATACTTTCCTTCCTATAAATTCATATAGGCAAGAGAAAGTAAAAAAAGAATGATCAGCAACACGAACCAAAAAGTCAAGGTATTTTTACGAAAAAGATTTTTTTCTTCTTATTACTATTAGTAATGTTCAATGCATTAGTTTGTATTAGTGTGTATGTGTATTTATTTGTATGTAGCTACTGGGAGTAGGTTAAATAAAAAAACAGAATAAAGTTGTTGGTTTTTCCAACAGACAGACATCTTGCCGAACAAACACACAGGAACGTTCCATATTACACCACACAGGATCCTTACAAATATTATAAAAGAAGCCTCCAAAATAAGAGAACCCATGTACACACACTCGCACAGAGGTTAACTTCACCTCGATTACTACCCCAGACTAGTATATTACTATTATTATTATTACTATTACTCCTGTACTACTTTTACATACATCAAATATATTCGTGCAAATAACTCCAGTATTTCCGCACTGGAATGAATGTAAATATTATTCGACAGGAGGCTTAAACTTGTCTGGCGGCTTAAATTTTTTCTTTTCTTTTTTTTCCACATAGGTTTTATATTATACCATACCATATAAATAGTATGAGAAAAGTCAGAAGCATTGTGGATACAGAATGCGTTTGAGAAAAAGAAAGAAGTATGGGAAGGGAGAGTGTTTTATAGCATACCACAATAAATTTTCACGAAGGTTCCAGGGCTGCAGTTTATTCAAATGAGAGCTTACAACATTGGAAATATATTTTCAAACATTCTGGTCTTCTTACCGATATAAATCATTTTCTTGAAATGGCTTATTTCTTCAACTCAAGTAGTTTGTTCTAATTCAAACATAAAAGAACGTCGTCATATTCACCAAGGCCATAAATTATTGCTATTATCATTATTTTATGTAGTTTCGTTTTTTTTAGATCCCGGTTTATCTTTACCTGCCAATGGATCAACGCCAATAAAACTCAGCTCTTAAACTTTTTCAACAAACTTCTAACAACTAATCATTGTACCTCATAACTCTTCTGTAATGTAGTATTTCTGGTATAACTTTCAACCGATATATCATGATACATTACCAATAGACTTATTACCCCGTAAATTAATTTTATATTTTTCTTATTAATGAAATTCACAATTTTTATGAATAAACAACCAGTGAATATGAAAGGAGGAATGACATGACACGAGTTACGTGCTTGGAGAGCACCATCCACTGAGACGTCTCCGAATTTTTATTTATTTGTACTTATTAATTATATTTTATTTATTATTTATATAATATGTTTATAATAAAATAAATATAAATATAATTAATATTTTTATTAAAATAGGCCTATTGTTATTTTTTTAGTTTTTAAGTCATTATTTTGTTTTTGTTTTTTAAAATTGTATGTTTAATTTCAATTTATAATTTCATATTGGAGTGAGGGATGAAATATTATAAATTGAACATAAACATACAATTTTGTAAGACCCACCGGGTTGGTCTAGAGGTAAAGTCGTCGCCTAAATCAGCTGTTTAGCAGCTGATTTTCGGAGACGAAAGTTCCTGGTTCAAATCCTAGTAAAGGTAATTACTTTTATACGGATTTGAATACTAGAGAGTGGTTACCGGTTTACTTTGATGGTTGGGGTTTAATTAACCATACTCTCTCAGGAATGGTCGGCCTGGGTCTGTACAAAACTACACCTCATTAACACGTCATACACATCATCCTCATCTCATTGGGTCATGGGGTTGCTTATTGTTCTAAATTGAACAGATTGCAACGTACACAAATTAGGAATAAAAATAAATAAATATTAGAGTGTACAATTATTTACTCTCAATCTGTTCGTTGCAGGGCTAAAATAAATAGTTCTGTTTCTTATCACATGGTCAGCCAATTAAATGACTGAATCATTTAAGAACAGAAGAGGTAGACGTGTAAAGACACTAATCAGAGATATCTCCTGTAAAAGTAATGAATTTCATTATACAGACAGACTCTGTGGTGAAAGAAGGGAAGGTGTCATTTACAGAATGGATAATATTTGCTTTTCAGAGGGCCCGGCATGCTGATAAGCGTACTTTTCCACTCAGCGAGAAAGGCACTGGTAAACCACCTCACTTCTCGTTTTACTTAGTAAAACCTCTATAGGGTCAAACCAGCCTTTCGGCTGATGACCCAAACAACAGATGTCGGATTAACGGGGTTAACATGCTTTCACTTCACACCTTTCTCCAACATACTTTTGATCTGTTAAAATACCTTACATAGTTTACTTTATTAATCATTATGTTGATATTTTTGTTATGAGTTTTAATTGTTAGAAACTCGTTTTAAATACAAACAAAAGATACTTTTTATTTTGGGAGTGTGGTATAACAATTTTAATCATCGTGGTATAATAAATAATTTTCAAGCTCGTTTTTTATGCTTTTAGAAGGGTTCAGTAGTTTGTGTTAATGTAAGTTATGAAATATTTCATTGTACTTGAGCGCTGTACAAGACAATATTTTGAATCCTTATTCGTATTATGAATACAGTACATTATTCTTTTCAATATAGACATCGGTTGCAACTTATTTAAATTTTTTTCTGAGCTTATATCTCACTCTACGTTTTACTGTATATCTTTACATCAATGTTCTCCTGGATAGCGTACATAAATGCGCAGACATCATTCATTCTATAGAACAAAGTATACTGTACACATTTTTTATTTCTTTTTTAAATAACACAGTGGGACTATTGTTTGAATTTCATTAATATATTCGAATATTCTTTGAACACAATTATCCCTTCGAGTTCATATTAGTGGAGCTTTCATTCGTATTCAATGTTCTATATTAATATACATTATCAGAATAGATATATGTTCTTTCATAATCTTTTTGTTATTTCATTTTTTAAATACGTATTTATTTGGTAACTTTTTTAAAAAGTATTTGTATTTATTTTGTGTGGGTTATCGTTTTTGTTTCATTTACTGTCAGAACTTCATTGTAGGCCTTTACCGTATATATTTTTTTGTTTATTTGGTTACCAGTAAACAATAGCAAAATTGATTACCATTTTGACAGTTGACAATTTGTGTGTTTGTGTTGATATATATATTATATACATATTTATCAGGATTTATGTCTGTCTGTCTGTTTGGGATTTATGCATCATAGTACAGTAGTAGGTCCTATATATATAGTTTATTTATTTTATGATTCTATAGAATCGTAGTTTAGACACTACAATTATTCACTCATTTGTTTATCCATTTTGAAATAACAAACGTTTTAATACGGGATTTACTGCAGTGCTTCTGTATTCATAATTATGCAGGCAGTTAATACACAGTACAATTGTGCTGAAGTTATCGTTTACTCATTTAGTTTATACAGTACCATCAGTAAGAATACTACTACCTATGTTTGTATAAACAGAAAATATTTAGATACAACTAACTTTATGAAAACTCTTTCGATTATATCTAGTGAAATATTAACCTACCAAATTCTACGAGAATAGACCTTTTATCTATTTAAACAAAGATATTACGGCTAACATTTCTATCCTGATCATAAAAAATATATAGAATATTGTAATTAAAAATTCTAATCAATAATACAACGCAGCACACTGTCACTTGGCGTTCGTGGTCAACCACGATAAGGACAGCATTATACTATGCATCCTCATCATATTGTCCAATATTAGAGTCTTATCTGTTATAGTACGTACAATGAAAGATGACGGCAGTGTTTGGAACCGCTTATCTCATCAAGTAAGAAACAGAAAGATTTCGGGTACGGCTCGTTTTAAAGCTTGATTTTTGTTATTTTTTCGAATAAATTACGAAACACAGAAGTGTATGGCGCATTTTCTAGAGATTTTTAAACAAAATATGTACCGAATTTTTAGCGTATTTTTCATTTAGTCCATATTTCAGAACATGTTGCACAATTAATTTTAATAGGAAAAATATATCGATTTAGAGGAGTGTTCCTGCATGTTTTCTAATTAATTTCAGCTAAAATTTACCCTTTTAATACAAAGGGTAAAGGAATTACAGCGGGTTTTTTTTATTGTTACTTTCGTTCCCGATTGGCTTGGACTCTGAATTTTATAAATTGTTATGATGTTATTACCATGCAGGTAATGGGTTTCGAATTCATGTATTTAGATCGTTCCTTCAAGGCACTTACAAAGTCTACATGGAAATCAAGCCCGGTAAATTGAGCGTATGAATGAGTAAAGCCCCCAAATCAGTTCACTGTGAATTTACTTAAAATTAATTTGGTCATTTCCATGGTGTAGCTTTAGTTTATTAAAAATAGAAATTGGAGGATTCGGGTTTTAATCCCGGTTAGCATACGGAAGTTTTAATAAGTATGAACCCACAAATTGTTTCTTATGTAGTCGTCGCTAATAAGTAAGCGTTTACGGCTTAACATAAACTAAAAATTTATTGGATCTGTTTTATTTTCCTGACAGTGGTCCTAATTAATCATTATTTTTAATCCCCTTAAAATTAAGTTGTCTGTTTTAATAAATTATTTTTGTTTTATTTATCGTCCAGACGTTTGTTTCTTAAGAAACTCGGGTGTGTCTTACATCTCTGTTACATCATAAAGACTGTGTATAATGCAACCCTTTGTAAAGTTATTAAAGTCTTCTTTCATTATGTATAATAAACATATGAAGGTTCATTAAACTTTAAGTAAACGGAGAGACTACAGTGCTGCATTCATATACTCAAAATATTAAATCACACCTTTGTCCTTTTGCATAATACTAGCACTGATCAAAACGACAATTTTTAAATTTTTATCAAATGTTACATTCATGTAACACTACTGTAAATTTAAATATTCGAATTAACCAAAAAACAAAATTAGTTTCAATTTATATACACGTTTAAATAGATAAGTAATAAAATTCCGATTAATTTTGCCAGAACTTATTACATTTTAAGTTTATTGCCCTAGAAATTTTACTAGTGTAACCTTTTTACAACCAGAGAAAACTATAACTAAAGTTAAATGACAAAATCCTGAAAGAATAATGCTCGGTAGCATAGCTTCCAGTATTATAACACCATTTATATAGTATTATTGTAATACTTAAATACATTATAGTATTATTTTATTTTATCAAACATCCTATTTAGGATTATAAACAGCCGTATTATTTAAAATTAAAATATATATTCTAACCACCAAAATACGGTAACAGAAAATACTTACATTTGTAAGTGTTTCTGTTACCGTATTCTGGCGGTTAGAAATACATATTTCAATTCTATAGTATTATAAGTATATATTAATACAGTAGTATAATGTTCTCATTCCACATGTATAATGTCATGTATCTACTCCACCGCCGTAAAAGTCATCCTGTAACACTTTTAGAGAAAGATCTTAGATTCTATAGAAACAGAAGACAAAATATTACAGAAAAAATAGAAAACTAAATTAGTAATTTCATAAATCAGGCTGTCTGAGATCTCTCATACTATAAATAAATAAATAAAATTCTAATTTTGCGAAAAATAATATATATAATATTACATTGTAATATGATAAGCCATATTTTGGGAAGGTTATTTTCTACTGCACATAAAACAAAAGAGAATAACCAGGTATTCGTTTGGAGTGGTCAAGGGAAAACTTTCCAAAATCCTTGTACAGGGTAGCTATTACTAATTAATTTCAAAAAAAAAATCTCTTGATTTTTCTGGTAATAAGTGAGTTGTTTGTTGTTTAGGTCAAAAGCAGAAAGGCTGGTTTGCACCTCTAGAGGCTTTACTAAGCAAAACGAGGAGTGAGATGGTTTACCATACCTTCCTCACTGAGTGGAAATGTATCCTTATCAGCATGCTAGGCCCTACGAAAAGCACCTACCTTCCACCCTGCAAATGACACCTTCACTTCATTCACCACAGGGTCTGGCTGTATAATGAAATTCATAATTCTCAGAGGAAATATCTCTGAATAGGGTATTTTACACCTCTACCTCTCATGTCCTTAAATGCTTCAGTTCTTATATACTAATTGGCTGACCATGATAAGAAACGGAAATATTTTTTTAGCCCTAGAACCAGCAGATCAAGTGCAAATAATTTAATACTCTACCTGCCAATAATTGGCATAATAAATATGTGAGTATCAATAAAATTCTGTAAAATACAACTGTAGTAAAACAAGGGCATAATAGAAAAAATATGACTAGACGTAGGAAAAAGGCTGTTTGTTTATGAAAACTCAAAGAAAATATTTTCGAGTTTTCTATAATACTACATACTGTTAATAGCAGTTAAAACCGATTGACCGCGGAATTTAAGAATTAATAAAGCACGACATATCCGGATAATACTTTAAAATGGCTCACTCAAAGCCATAAATTCATTTTTTATTGAATTAAAATATAACCTTATTTTAATCAAGAGTGAATGATGTAAAATGAAAATCAACCTCAGTTTGGCTTAATAATACGGAAAATCACTCTTTCACGCTAAACTACGCTCTCTAGAGAAAAATGCTCTAAATAAACTTTGTAAATCTTATTTTTTTAACAACAAATTTATTAATACACTTTTGTCGTAAAATGCAAACTAAGGCTGAAATCTTAAAAAAATCGATCTTTTACACATTTTCGTGAACAAACAGAAAATCGGTAATTACCGCTAAACTAAGCGTTATACAAAAAAGTGATCGCAACAAAATTTGTAGGTTTTCAATTGCTTACGACTTTTATTAATACATTGTTGTACTAAAATGCAATAGCAGCAATCTTTAAAAAAAAACATGTTTTCTACAAGAGCACAGCCTCCCCAAGAATTTCAGCAGACATGGCGCCTACCCTATCTTGTAGAGCATAAAAAAATGTAGTAAATAAGGTGATTTTTAAAAAATCTGTAAGAGCCGTTTTGAGAAAATTGTAAAAAAGTGAGAAATGACCCGAATAAACTACTACTTCCGGTTGACCGATTTTGATGAAAATGTTCCTGTCAGGTCTTCTGGTAGTATCAAACTTAAGTTTCAAGTTTCAAATTCGCACAATGTTCTGTTCTTGAGTATTATTTAGAGTATTTTGTTTACACATACACACACAAACACACACCTTTCGCTAAAAACATGTTTTTTGGGTTCAGGAGATCTGAAAAGGTGTAGACCCGGTGAAAACTCAATTTCCAAAAGTCGACATGAAAACAATACTTTCCTTCCAATATATTCATATAGGCAAGAGAAAGTGAAAATAATTCAAACGATTCTCATTTTACTATTAGCACAAAGAATATTGTACAATTTGAAATTACACTGATCATAATTGAAAAAATGATCTAAGGCTCTTGATATTTTTAAAAAATACGCCGTAGCAGTTAGTTCTCTTTCTTGATCCTTTACTGTAGGTAAATTTTAGGATGTGAAACCAACGAAAACTTTAATTGAGCGCAAATTTAATAATAAAGATGATAATTCTCTTAATTTTAGGTATTAAACCACCATAAACAAAATAAACTAACAAAACCACCTACCTAAATTTTATTTATAAAACAGGTTCAGACTTTTATGCCAATGATAAAAGTAACATCTTTCAAAAAAAAATACATTTCGTTACGTACAGGTCCTTGGTAAAAAAAATATGAAAAATAGAAATTACAAAACAACTAACAGAAATGCAGGCCAGCCGTGTCGAAATCCGTAGCTTAAAATACGTACAGTTATGCAAACAAAATGAAAAACTCGGCGAAATTTATACACTCTACAAAGCAACCCCCACTTTTTTATTTTTCACTTAATTAAAAAACAAATATAAAGTAACGAAGGAGAAAAAAATCTCTAACTTTACTGATTCATGTGCGAGTGTAGGTTTACTCTACATTTTTACGTACATGTACGCGACCGGATTTTTAAATTAACATCGCGCTATGAACATTTTCGTCCGGAGGGAGTAAAAAGTTTTCCTCCATCCGGTGAAAATATTGAAATATCGTGCGTCGAAAATTTTAAATTTAAAAATAACTTTTTTCCAAAATCCATACCCCATCATTATAATTTTCTTATAAATACAAAATAGTAACCGAATGAGTTACAAATTAATAAATAAATTCCGATTTCGTAAAGAATTTTGAATTTTTAGACTTCAGTTTTCAATTTAGGCATACAATAAAATATTGAAAACCTGGTGTGAAACACTCACACTACTTTCTCTTTCCAATGCAAATAATGAACACTATTACCTAACATTAGTGATAAAAAATTATAAATAAACAAAAAACTAACCTCAAAAAACATAACCTTATTTTAATCATGAGTATAAGACGCACGAGACGCGACAACTCATGAAAGGCATTTTTAAAAAGATTTCTTAATTAAACTTACAAGACTACATTTTTCGTGCTCTATAAGTTGAGGTAAGCGGCATGCTGCTGTTATTCCTGGAATGGGGCTGTGCTATCATGATAAAAATGGATTTTTAAGGAATACTTTAACTGAAAACTTAAGTGTTAAAACACGAATGCAATACAAAATATAAATAAAATTTCACCGTTAACGAGAAGAAACGAAAGTCAGAAGCAGTTAAATAAAAAGTCATAGGAACTTAGAGAAATCTAGTTAACGTTTTATCTGTATATTAAAGTGTTATATCTAACACCGAAACAGTCCATCCGTTGGTTGCTCCTTGTTTTATTGTCACATTACTATTACACAAAATGAATTCATTTACAAAAAACACAATTTTTTTTTGTGCAGCTAACAAATACATAAATATTATACACATGTCTAGACACACAAAAATTATACCCAATTGCGTGAAAAACATGTGTTAATATTGTTAGACAAAGAACATCTGGATTTATGTCACTACACACAGATGCAAAATGGAAATAGCGCTCTCCCACAACGGTTTACAAAATATTTTGCACGTACATGTTTCGAGTTATGAAATACTTTACTTTTTAAAACAATATTTAAGTTAAAATGATTTTTATTTTTATTAGTATTTAAAATTATATGTATTGCTATTAAGTTTTATTTTCAACCAGAACAGAGGAAAACAAGACATGTGTCTTGTCGAGACACATTTAAAGTAGTGTAAAATCAAATATAAATTGAACAATGTTTTTATAAATAAATTACAAATTGAATGTAGTATTAAATAAAAATAATAATAATTGATTAATGTTTTCATAATAAATAATAAAGTAATATTTGTCGAAGACAAATTACACTCTATAAATAAAAAAAACCACCAAGGATTGCTTGCAAAAATCTAATTTAAAAAAATATAAAGTCACAAATTAAATTTCTCCAGGCTATTTTAACAGTGTATGAACTGGCTAAAAAACCAGAACTGTATTTTTAATATTTGACAGTTGTTAAAGAGATTCCCATTGGCAGCAAACCTCATCAATTTTTAGATTTTAATTTTCACCTTAGGCCCCTATATGTTTTCCGGGAAAAGGACGGCTCCAAAGATTCGTCCAGAAAAATCTATACCTGTATTTATTTAATCCAGCAACCGAACTTTTAAACTTATTTTCAAAATTTGTTATAGTTTTATCCACGCAAAAGAAAACACTTGACTAAGTGAAAACTCGGTAATTCGAATTAAAGAAGTTTCAAATTACAAAGTTACTTGGACCCTTGACAAAAAATTATACATCGTTACAAAAGCATTTACTACATGTTTTTTAATTGTGTTTTAGCACTGAAATCAAATACATACATACATAAATACATACATACAATACAGTGTATGTATTAAGCAATTATAAATACATACTTAAAGTTATCTAAAATAAATTTTAAACAAACTATACAGTACGGGCCTACTTCAAGTGCATTTTAAAAATTTGTACGTTACCATGTATTACTGCTGAGAAGAAAATAACGTATTTCTCGGAACGTACTTTGCAGAACACTCAATGAATATCAATTTTATCACTAACAAAAGAATTTTATTTACCTCTACAATTTTCCTATAATTTATTGTATGATTCATTAAAACAAGTTTGACGTAACGAGTTAGCAAAATATAAAAAGACTTTTCTTTGTGAGAGTAATTCATAAAACAAAATTAACAAAGATAAGAAACATTGTGTAATAGGAATAAACACAGTAATTAATTTTCGTGATTAACAGGAAATTTTCCGGCTAAATTAAAAAGTGTCTTATGCAGGGTCGTAAAATCAGAAAAAGGAAAAGTAAAGATAATTACAAAGTAGAATTTAATGAATGAAAATTCATTATTAATATTTCAGAGACAAATTTAAAAAGGAAATTAACCTTAAAATTCTGCAAGACTAAACAGGTTTACGAATAAGAATACAATTCAAACAAAAAATTATGTCTACAATTCTACAGATGCTTCACGTATAGAGTAAATATTCAGTAGGGTAGACCGGGGCAGGTTTGGTACAGGGGCAAGTTTACACAGTGCTCATAGTTCAAAAACTATTCGTCCGAACGCTACGTTCGTCACATCAGACGAGTCACTAAGACCGTAATAAGCATCGACGCCAGTTTGCAGTCATTATAATGGGTAGGAATGAAGAGAGAGCAGTTTTAGTGATTTTTGTCCAGGTGACTAGATTTTTACACCATTATATTAGCTTTACTAGTAACTGTACCATTTAATTTTTTGATGTTATTATAGTTCATCCTGGTAGACTGTTCTTTTAAGATTATTTTAAGATATTCAGTTTAATATATAACTCACAAATAAAGCGTACACGTTAAGTTTTGTCGAAAACATGTGGAAGGGGCAAGTTTACACAAGGCACATGGGGCAAGTTTACACATTCTTCAAGCCGTGTAAACGTGCCCCGTACGCTTTTATACCATTTGTTAACGGTTTCTAATGGCTATATATATATTTTTTTCTTCACGTAAACAATGGTTCGATCTTACCAAAGGAAGACAAATAGATCCACTATGGTGGATGCCAATCCCAATCAATGTGAAGGAGATGCCAATCCTTCGCATCTCTCAGTTCAAGTCCTGGACTTCTGCAAAAGTAATGGCATCCACTTCTATACTTTCCTCCCCACAGGCTTCAGAGTTTCAGGGATATTCTCTCTTAACACTTACATATTTCAAGACGAAGACTTCATGCCATCCTATGTAACTGATAGGCCGACTCCTCTAACTTCAAACTCAACCTCTGAGCTTTCTGTTGCCATTCCTGATCATTCACTTACACTGCTTCCTTCCGAACCAGCACCATCCACATCTGCAATATTTCCATCGCCTTCTGAGCAAGCTGTCCAATTCACTTCTACGCGTGTATCATATGTGTCTCCCTCTAGGCTGTCCGTCGCTGGCACTTCCGGTACTAGGTCTTTCTTAACACCTGAAGATGTGCGGCCTTTTGAAAAAGTAGGTCCAAGAAAAATAACTAATAAAGGCCGGAAGAAGCGGAAAACTGCTATTCTAAATGATACGCTGGTTAAAAATGCGTTGAGAGTAGAACAGAATAATGCAAAAAAGAGAAAGATAGATATGAGGAAAATAAAAAAAATAAAAGATTACAAAGAAATTTTTTTGCTCTGCAAAGAAAGCATCGAAAAAAGAAAAAAATTGAAAACAAAAGGACGGTCAGTGCAAATCTGATAGTAGCGAAAATGACGATGAAAACTGTGCGTGTATTTACTGCTTAAAACAATTCAAACTGTGGAACCTGGTGCACAGTGGATACAATGCACTGAGTGTAAAAAATGGGCACATAGTCATTGTAGGTCAAGTAGGTCCAAGAAAAATAACTAATAAAGGCCGGAAGAAGCGGCAAACTGCTATTCTAAATGATACGCTGGTTAAAAATGCGTAGGGGTCTTGAAAAATATTCCTTTTATTTCGTATGTATCAATATTGTAAAAGCGATTTTAAAAATGATACAAATTGATCAGGAGATCAATTTCTATTTTAAATTAATACAAAAATGTGTTTAGTAAAAATGAATAAATAATTTAATAAATTATTTATATTAAATTTCTTTTTACCTACATGTATACATGTACCTACATGTATACATTAATGTAAATGTATATTTATGTAATGTGTACACAGAACTTAATAAAATATTTTATAGCAATAAAACTGACTAATATAGTTTTTTAACCCTCAAATGTCTTATTTTAAAAAGTTTGCAAACTTACCCCAGGCACTGTGTAAACATGCCCCGTAAGTGGGGCAAGTTTACACAGGTGACTTACCTTCAAAAAACATTGAAATACATAAAAAATATCATAGTAACAGGCTTTTTATATATGTCTAAGTGAAGCTTAAATATTAAGTAATGATTGGGTATGAAAAGCATGTAAATAACTGCAATACAAAAAATTAGAAAAATCAAAATCTAAAATCTGTGTAAACCTGCCCCGGTCTACCCTACAAATAAATTTTACTGGGTTTTTTAGGTTTAAAACCAAAAAGAAACACTTACTTTGTAAATTTTATGGTTGGTTGTTTGCTTATCGTACTAAGTCGATAAAAATAGACAATATAACTTTACTTCGTGAGAGAATTTTTTTAGCTAGAGGTCTAGGTAAAAAATAAGGCCAAAACGATAACTAAAAATAGTTAACTAACAGATTACCAAAAATCTATAATGAACGTCGTTACACAGAATTTGTTTTTCAAATTAGAATCTCAGTTTATAGGTATCTAATACACTGATTAAATATTTAACAGTTTTGATGAAGTACAGGAAGGTAAAATTTATGGAATTTATGTGCGTGATAAATATAAATATATTTTAATAAACTTATTAACAAAAATAATTGTATATAGAATTGAATCCGCATTTATTATCTGTGAGTATTTGTTAGGTATTATAAACCGACAGACAAAATTATTATTAATAAAATTATTTATAATTTGATGTAGATATTAATTAAATGAAACGTAACTTAGAAAATTAATTTTTTAAATATATTTGAGTTATTATTCGTCAACTGAGATATTGTATTACTTAATTTTATCGATTACATTCGGGCCTACGCATAATATTAAACCCCTGGAAAAAAGAGGTTGAAGTTAGTAGGTGCTTCACACGCAAGTTTAATACAATATTAGTATACGCAAGAGATAGTTTACATTTGAAACCTTGAACTCGTATAACTTATCTAATAGTTGCAATTTGATCAAGAACTCTCTTCTATAAGAAACAAAAAAATAAAGGAGTAGAAAATTCGTTTTTTACGTTCCATGAAGAGCCCATTATGATGAGTTGCAGAGGCTTAGACTAAAAAGACTGCAAAAGGGAGGTATTACGTACAAAAATCTGGTATGATCATTCACACAACTTTCTCTAACCAATGTAAGTAATGAACCATATAACCTATGATTAATCATTAGTAAACAATGTAACATGAAAAACATAACCTAATTTTAATCATGAGCGAATGACGCAAAATGACAACACCCGTAGAACTTAAAAATAAGGAAAATCACTAAATCGCTAAACTAATCGTTGTATCAAAATACGCTTGAAGTAAAAGTTGTAGGTTTGAAAAATTTTTAATTCACTTTTGCCCTTTAATGCATATCAAGGCCGCAATTTTTAAAAAAAATTTATACAAGAGTACAGGCCCCCAAAAAATTTCTGCAGACATGGCGCTTACTCTATCTACAGTTGATTTCAAGTTCAGAATCTTGACAGTAAGTCTATAAGCAATGTATTTCATATGGGAATTTGAGCGCTACTACGCTAAGTAAGAATGTAGACTCCGCGCCACATCACGTTCTCATTTACAAACTCCTACTGAATAATGTAATACGAAAACATACTACTTAATATTTGTATCATTTTAAAGATCAGGTACCGACAAATTATTATAGTATTGGAATTGTTTATCAATTTTATTGTCTATTTAATTATTTTAAAGTAAAGAATAGTTATTGTTTAAATCTAGGTAAATTTTGAAATCTTGTTTGAATAACAGTCGTTAGTAACTCGGAAAGGTCTAAAAATGGTAATAAAACTCTTCTTGACCGACAGTTATGGTGACGAAGAGAGAGACGTCATACCCCTTTCTCTTGTACGTACCTACGGTCTCTTATCTAAAAAATAGAGTATACTACTCTATAGAGTAATAGAGTTCAGAGTATACTAACAACATTTACAGCGTAATAAAATACGATTCATTAGGAAGCGAAAGTATTTTTTTCAGAATTTTTTGATTAAAACTGAGCTTGTAAGAGCGTGGTAAGCGAAACTCCAAATATTTTTGCCCGTGACCTTCGGATGGTGTTGGTAGAAACTACTGGGTGACTAAGAGAGTGTTATTGCACTTTCTTTCTATATTTGACAATACAGTACTAAGTATAATACATCTGCATTTATTATTGCCCGTATCATATTATTATACTACCTACATTTATATTGCCTTACTTTATTATTATAATGAAAATCTAAAATAGTTATATATAATTAATTTTAAATTTTTGTGGTTTGTAAAATGTTACTTTTAAAAAAGTTAATAAATTAATAATTATTGAAGTTAATAGATAAAGGAGCGCAGGCATCAACGGGGCTATCAAATTGATCTTTTTCACTGTCTTCGCTAAATTCGTCACTGCTACTTTTTTCAATATTACTTTCGAAACGATCTAAGACATTGTCTACAACAAACTCCCTCTGAAAGTACTCACTTTAAACTTGTTTTACTTTGCTACACATAGCCTGCCATTCATTTATTCCAATTTTTGAGAAACCGTAATTAGGGCTACACAATGACATTACATTTTCTATTTTAAAAGTTGCAAAAAAAAAGGAACTGTAATATGATTTGTATGCTTCTTTTACTGAATTCAAACACAGACTAAATATTTCTCAGAACTAGTTCAAACCACGAATTAAGAAGTCACAATACAGGGAGTGTGTCGCCGTAAACAAGAGATTGTTTGATGATTACTACAGTTCACTATAGCCGGTGGATAATACTGTCCCCTATAGCGGCCTAACTGTAGAAGGTCATAGCTATCGTTACAACAAAACAACTGTATTGGCTGAGCCTAATGTTTTCCGTACTCCTGATAACACAACGGGTTCTCGTAAGAGCTGTACTGCATTCTGAACGTGAAATAGAGAATAGCAGAGTATAACAAATTTAGTAATGAGGCGATTTTTTTTAAATCGCAAAAAAGTTAAAAATTGTACGAACAATTTACTACTTCTGGTTGACCGATTTTGAATTAAATGTTCATGTCGGGTACCATAGAGGTATCTACTATACTCTGTCCAACAGTCGGAAGACACCATTGCTTATATGGCCAGAGCGCTGTTACGTACAAAGTTAAAAACATTGACTCACGCTACGAAAATAAAAGTTGATCTTATTGTAGGCTATATTTTACTTAAAGATATTGAAACAAATTACGTTTGCGATTAAAAATGTTTAGGTTATTATCTGAAATATTTATAATTATGTGACAGAATTTTTATTACATCTGTAATTAAATATAAACTATTTGTAGGGTAATGTACAGCATTTTGTTTGTAAAACCATTAAATGTTATGAAAAGACAGAATTAAATTAAGCATTTTTTTATTCTTTCAAAATCCATATTTATCAATTTCATCGCCATAGGCCTAAAAATTCTATGTTGTTGTTGATTAGGTCATCAGCCGAAAGGCTGGTTTGAACCTGTAGAGGTTTTACTAAGTAAAACGAGAAGTGAGGTGGTTTACCATGCCTTCCTCACTGAGTGGAAGAGTATGCTTATCAGCATGCCGGGCCCTCTAAAAAGCACATATTTTCCACTCTGCAAATGACACCTTCACTTTATTCACCACAGGGTCTGGCTGTATAATGAAATCCATTACTTTCAGACGAGATAACTCTGATTAGTGTCTTTTACACCTCTACCTCTCTGTTCTTAAATGATTCAGTCATTAATCGGCTGACCATGTGATAAGAAACAGAACTATTTATTTTAGCCCTCAACGAACAGAGTGAGTATAAAAATTCTGTGAGTATAAAAAGAATAAAAATTCTATAAATGTAACTATTTACATTTATTTTAAAGTATTTCATTTCTTTTTCAATTTAAATACTGCGTATTTTAATCGAGTATTGGGGCCGAACGTTATTCTTTAAATAATAGTCACTTATCATTTTAACTTTAATTTAAATTAGAATTACAACTAAAACTTATACGTTATGAATTAAATACTACGTATGTTTGTAGGACAGATAGTAGCGGAGAGCGTATTGCTCAATACAACCAATGTTAAATTGAAAAAGCCTATCTTTCCCACGGTCTCAAGTGACTGTTGGATGTAGTATAGTACCTACTACTACCCACTACTACTAAGTAGTAGTACCTACTACTCGGTAGCTTAGAAGCTAAGGACAGAGCTTCTTTCTGGGTTTACCTTCCAGTTGGCCATATTGTGACAATAATATAATAGCATAATAATATGGCTTTATAAGCCCCAGGCGATATACTGAACAGAATTAGTATTACAGATGATGAAACTAACGCCTTCATAGAGAGCAAACACAGGCGAGTTGACACCTAATTTCCTCACTCTTCTTATAATGGTACCTAGTAGTAGTATTAGCTCGTTAGCTTAGCAGCTGAGGACAGAGCTTCTTTCTGGATTTACCTTACAGTAGGTTGTTCATATTGTAATAATAATATAAAACATACGGCTTTAAGCTTCAGGCGATAAACTGAACAGAATTAGTATTACAGATAATGAAACAAACACACACATAGAGGGTAAACACAGGCGAGCCGACACTCTATACCTTAACGAGCTTAAGACTGCAGATGAAGGCGGAGCATAGTGACCTAGATCACAGCACAGAGCCAAGTGACTTTCGTTAATTGCATCCTGAGTTCTCACGTTGTGGTCCCCCTGTCGATGACAGCCTAACAAAAAGTCAGCTGGAGTTCAGTGGAACAGAGTGTGACTTAGCGAAGGGGGAACCTTACACCCGACCTTGGCTGTTATTGGCTAGATCTCATCTACAGTTGGGATATAATTCCCTCACTCTTATCTTTTGAACCGTTGGGATATAATTCCCTCACTCTTATCTTTTGAACCTCCTGATTACTATACGTATAAGCAAATAGTAATTTTCAATAAAAATACCTCGTCAACTATCGAATGAAACTTCTTAACACCTGAGTTTCAAGGTTTATTTTCGTACGCTATTCCGGTCTTGAGATTTTTCTTCACAAACAAACCAATCTCTAAAAACATGTATTTTTGGGGTTCACGGGGCCTGAAAACGTGTATATTCTGTGAAAACTCGATTTCGAAAAATCAACATGACAACAATACTTTCTCTTGCCCTATATGAATATATAAATACATTTGACAACTCATTACAGTATGAAATTAGAGTTTGTAATGAATATCTACATTGTAATGTTCTAGTACAGAAGGATTTCAAGAAGCACTCAGTAATTATTATTATCGGTTTTCAGTGACTAAGTTAAGTTTACTCATAAAATTTCAACTTTTATACAAATTGATTTTGAAAATGAAAGTAGATAGATACACTACACTCATATTAATGCTATGGCCGTAATCTCTAAAACATTCAATTCAAATTCTTTTACCGATTTTTATGAGAAAAATACAGAAAATAACTAATTGACGCTAATTGTAGAAAAAACGTATGAAATAAAAGTTGCAGGTTATTTAAGTTCCTACAATTTTAATTTATATACGCTTTTACCCTAAAATGCATATAGCCTAATATTAAAACAAACCGCAGTCTTAAAAAAACATTTTTTACCACGAGACAACAACCCCCAAGAATTTCTACTACATGATTACTTTATCTTGTTGAGCATAATAATGTAGAAAATGGTCGAAGTAAATGTTTTGTGTTTAATCCCAGTTTTTTTTTATTTACTACTAAAGATACATTTATGACTTTTTTTTTAATTTTCATGTTAAAATCTGTATATAGACTAACCACCACATTTAACCCTAAATTTGGATTCAAAAATGCTCAGTAAAAATTCATCAGACTAGTAAAGCAAGCCCACATATCATTACAGGAACTACAACTCCCCAAAGTAGGGTTTTAAGGCAAAAGTCTACAATAATGATACATTTTCTTTCCTTCAATTTGCAAATGTGCTCAGACAACGAAGATAAAAATTCGTGAACCACCCTGTACACAACGTATACTGTATTTTAGTTATTTTTTTCTTCAGTATTCTTCGGCCAACCATAGACTTTTTAAAAAGTTTTTTCAAACACCTTTCTAAGAGTTACCATCTATATAATAAACCCTTACGTAATAATAAATTGATGTTTAAATAAAATAAAATAAAACTTTTTTACAAGACTTTTAATAATGTTCTATAAACTTTTTAATTAAAAATTTTAACATGTTATTTTTTTGAAGTTTCATATTTACAAAGTTTTCTTAGGAAAGTGAAAATAGTACCGAGATGAATTTGATTTTCATATAAAAATTTATACAGTAATTATGATTCGGTATGAAGAATTCTAATGAAAAACGACTTATTTTAAAACAAAAGAAATACTACTGCGTACATATATTACAAGAGTTTTTTTGTAGGAATATACAGTGAGGGGCAACTGACTTCAACCGTAATAAATTTTATCCACTTTGTCATCGCTTAACTGCCCTTAAAAATATTTTATGATAATAAAATGTGAAAAATATATAGGGCGCATAAAAACTATATAATAACAAGTTACCCAGTTCTGACGCGTTCTTGAATTTATGGTTCGTTTATTAGAATTTATTAATTGTGAGTAAGTTTTCTTAAACCTTAAAATTACTTTCAATACAATACGTTAGAAAATTTATCCACTTTAAGAAAATATTTTAGGAATGGCTGATTTTATCGTTACTTATCGAAAATTAATGCATTTTATTTTTTAAATGTTGCATTTTAACGAGTCATTTTTTTTAATAGTTTAATTTGATCAATAACTTCCATAATCAACCGAGAGAAACAAAAACATCACATGTCAGTTGTTTTTGTTTTGTACGAGTAGTAACTTTTTTTTTAAATTTATTTATTTAATGTCGTATCAATTGCAAGGTCATTAGCGACGACGTTGGGGTGTAAATGTGCGTAATGAGAATGAAATGATTTTTTGTAACGTACGAAATATGCCGTGCCTGAGTGGGATTCCAACCCAGGACCGCACGATGAGAGGCGAGCACGTTACCAACTACTCCAATGCGGCCGGCATAGTAACTTATTTGCAATAACTTAGTGTAGTAACTTTATTTGCAATCAGTTTTAAAAATAAACTATGAACAAATCTTATGAATTAGCAAATGACAAGTTGAGGTTTCATTACCCTGAGTACCTCTCATTACGGTATTCAAAATTTTGGGTGTGCAAAACACAGTAATTTAGAAGTTCAAGCATTCCAGTCTAAATTTATCCGTATAATTACCGTTTCACCCTACTACGTCTCAAATTACATACTACACATCGATTTAAAAACACCATTCGTTTGTGACATCATCAAAAAGAGTTATTCTAAATTCTATTCAAAACTACAAAATTACAAAAATCCACTTATCAGTGACACGGCAAATCCACCAGGCTTCATTAGAAGATAAAAAAAGCTGGAGCAGAGACCTTCTTTAATTCTTGTTGTAAACGTTTTTGGTTATTTGTTGTGATTTCGATCATTTTTTCCGTCTCTCTTCCCACGCTGTTTTCTTTATTGTTGTAAGTTATGTGTTCGCTTAGATATTTAAACGATTTAACTAGTTTCACTTGGTTTCCGTTTATGTTTACTGAATTTATGCAGTGTCTCTTTAGCCAGCATTTTAGTTTTTTCATAAGAGATTTTTAATCCAACTTTGAATTTATATAATGTATTTTTATTTCATTCACATTACAACGAAAATTGAAAATACAATATAAATACCCTATCTCGGATATATTCATAATAATCAATAATAATAATTTATTTTGTATTATTGTAAAACACAAACATAATTAAAAATTTAAATAGCCTATTCATAATGAATAATACATGATAATGACAATTTAATAAATTCAAAAATGTAGGTAAACAAAATCGAAAGACAATTCTATAAAAATGGATATATATTTTAATACGAAAATATTTAATACTATAATACGAAAAAAATTGTGAACTCGTTTAATTGGAAATACCAAACGTCATTGTGTTTAAAACATCTGCGTATTTCTAAATTGAAATACCAAATTGCATTCAAAAACTGTAATTATGTATTGTTTTAACATTGTAGTAGAAAAAATATTGAATGTTTTTTTTTAAAGAATTGGTTTTATGTGGTCTCTTTTTACTTTCTCTTGCCTATATGAATAAATAGGAAGGAAAGTAGGTATTTTTTTCATGTCGATTTTTCGAAATCGAGTTTTCACCGGATCTACACGTTTTCAGACCCCCTGAACACAAAAAAACATGTTTTAAGCGATTGGTGTGTGTGTGTGTGTGTGTGTGTGCGCGCGCGCGCGTGTGTGTACAGAATATCTCAAGAACGGAACATCGTACGAAGTTGAAACTTAAAACTTAAGTTAGGTACCACCAGAGGACCCGACACGAACATTTCCATCAAAATCGATCAACCGGAAATAGTAGTTTATTCGTGTAATTTTTCACTTTTTTTACAATTTTCTCAAAAACGGCTCCTACAATTTTTTTAAAAAAATCACCTCATTTACTACACTTGTATGCTCTACAAGACAAAGTAGGCGCCATGTATGCTGAAATTGTTGGAAAGGCTGTTCTCTCGTAGAAAAAAAAGTTTTTTTTAAGATTGCGGCGTTAATATGCATTTTAGGGCAAAAGTGTATACTTAAAATAAAAGTTGTAGACAATTTAAAAATCTACAGCTTTTTATCAACCAAATTCTCTTTATAACGCTTAGTTCAGCGGTAATTTGTGATTATCTTTTTTTTTCATGAAAGTCTGCAAAAAAAATGTTTTTTATAAGATTTCAGCCTTAGGCCTATCATTTTACGACAAAAATGTATAATCACTACAGAGCCTACTTTAGCGTGAAAGAATGCTTTTCCGTGTTATTAAGCCAAACTAAGGTTGATTTTCATTTTGCGTCTTTCACTCATGATTAAAATGAGGTTATGTTTTTAAGATTTTTTTTTGTTAATTTCTAACGTTTTATTATTAATATTAGGTTATATTGGTCATTATTTACATTGCAAAAGAAAGTAGTGTGACTGTTTCACACCAGATTTTTTGTTATGTCAATATCTCGATCTACAGGGTATTATTTAAGGGAAATTAGAAAATTAACTATAGCCTACTGAATTCACCGAGTCTAGAGACAAGCATCAACAAATACTCGTACATGCGTTGTTCACGTGATATTTGTGCTGCCGGTTTCCTAACTGACGCCGGCTATTGGATAATGAACCGCACTTACGTAAAAATAATTTCTTTCGTTTCTTCTAAACATTTAACAAATTTTCATGATAGGCTATATGAAATCTATGACCTATTTTCATTAAAAATAACTCGTATTGTATATTAAGCTAGGGATAATGCAACGAAGACTGGTGTTAGAAGAATGCATAATGACCTTGGTATCAATCAACAGCTATCACGTGATCCATTTGTTTACTGCATGTCTCCAGACTCGGTGAATAGACTATAGTGCCTTCTTTTTGCGTTTGATTAAGTCGTGAAGGTACTAATCTACTAATATTAAATTATGAGACACTGTCTGTCTATAACTTGATGGCCTCCCGCACAGAGGAGCAGAATCGGCCCGCTACTAGCCTTCTCAATAACACTTCATCATGTACCAAGTCCAGTGTACTAGTTAGTAGTAGTAGCTACTACATAAAAATGTTATTGAAAAGGTTAGTAGCGGGCCGATTCTGCTCCTCTCT
Source organism: Catonia carolina (assembly GCA_035578175.1). Lineage (NCBI taxonomy): Eukaryota > Metazoa > Arthropoda > Insecta > Hemiptera > Achilidae > Catonia > Catonia carolina. The sequence continues at coordinate 119,162,860 of JAQMRL010000002.1, read as the reverse complement.
GCGGGTGGCCATCAAGTTATATACAGACAGTAGTAAAGCGCGGTATTGGTAGAAAAAGTTGGCGGGAGATGTTCCAACTTTATATTAGAATAAAACTGAGAAATTAACGATTAGTTTAATTGCTAACTGTAATTCTGTGTAATTGTGTCAAAATCTGTTTATTTTAAAATTACAGCCTTGTGCTTATAGCAATGTCACTGGATGGCGAGATAACACCTTTAATTGTTGGTGACACTGAAAAAAGTCATTTAAGCGGTGTTCGTCTAGGCAAGAATCAGTTGTAGTCGTCGTGGTGGTCGACAAAATGGGTATAACGGCGTGTCGTCGTCCAGCGAAGACGTCTTCTTCCTTCGCAGTAATGCGTCGATGGCTTTTTCGTCGGGATCCGGTGGAAGCAAGGCTCCATCGAGAAACCGCTCCGGGCATCGCTCGCGGCAGCGGGCGATGACTGTCCCGGTCGACGGACTACGGTGTCGGGTCGGCGAGTGGAAGCCCATCTTCTTTCTTGCGGGGTCGTCGATGGGAACCCGGTATGAATTGGGCTCAGTGGAACGCTCTTATATAGTCACCAGAGTGCAGCGATAGAAGCGGTTACTAGCCCTCTGCAATGCCAACACAGACCTACCGCCTCTGTCGGAACTATTGTCGACTTCCCTCTGTCGGTATGCCGAAGCTTTGATGGCAGGGAGTACAGTACCTAATCAATGGACGCGACAGTGACAACAGAAATTAAAGATAATTAAAAATTTCAAAACTTCTCTAAGTAATATTTTTTCTATAGCTTAATGTAGCGGGAATATTTGATTTTCTGTAAGAAGTACATAAAAATTAGTACAAATCATTTTGACTACGTAACTTTTAAAATGAAGTGACAACCCTAAAGTAGTTCGCATTATTTCTATACGGTACGGTTCTGAATTTGTATGGTTATTTCATAAGTGATTTTATTTTCTCAGTATTTTCTTGAAAAAATTAAAAAAAATAATTACGACCAGTTGCTTCTAAATGGTAAAAAGAATGTAACTAATCTACAGCAATAATATTATTTCTATACCTTCTCGAAGAAATTCGTAAAACTCAATATGTAGACTATATTCAAATACAATTGTAGAGTACTAACACCACGGTGTTTACAAATACATTTTCAAAACAACTCCTCTTAGAATAGGAATAAGTTCGTGCTGCGCGCGGGCGGAAATCAAGTACATTTGATTTGAAAATGAATATTAGATTAAGTACTCAAATGAGAACACTTTTGTTCGGTTGTTTTAGCGATGTGGAAAATGTGCATAATAACAAAAACGAAATACGAATACATCTTCAGTGTATAGAGTTACATTATATCTACTTTCAAATTACCTTTCTTTGTAATTAAGCTTAAAATTCAAAGTTTCTAACACGTACACAATAATCCGTACACAATATTCCTCGTTTTTGTGCCAACTTTTAATAAGAGTTTCAACTAGCCTATATATTGTCTACGTGTTATTGTCAATGTGAATAACAACTATATCATACTTGAAATGTATTTTGAATAAAGTTTCTAGAGGGACAAACTTGTTTGGTCTACACGAAAGATTTATTACTTGTAAAATAAAAGTAAGATGTTGATGAAGAAGAAGCATAACAATAATAATCTAAGTTATTTTATTACAAAACATGAATTTTCAATGTGATATTATTTACTGGCAACAAACTTCATATCGCCTAAACCTTCATTCTAAGAAGATGTAGCAACCCGGCTCAAACAAAACAGAAATACTGTAGCATGGGAAATGTTAATGTAGTAAGACCTAATATTTACCACCTCTGTTATCAGAGAGTAAGTAAAGAGACTTTGTCATGTGATGAATTTTCATTGTTTCTGTTTTGATTTTCTAAATTCTATACAGGCGAAAACTGAGTTGACTTTGATTTAACAATGTGTTATTCCTGCGTTACGTACGATACGTTTATACAGAAATGCTGTAGTAGGAAACGCTTCGTAGAGTCGTTTTCGATACACAAAGACTTGTAAGTATAATGAATTTTACGAGTTTTGATGAAATGAGAAACTCAAGTTTAAATGAGTAATTATCTACTCACTTCTATTTATTTTTCTCCTACGTTTCAAATACAACAAGAAATGAACATTTTATTTCAAACTGTATAATTTACTATTGTTGATTCCTTTTCTCAAAAAATATATTTTGTGGATCATTATGAAATCATAACATTCTGGATCAATAAAACTCGTTTAAATGAGAATTTAGTTTATTTTAGTAATTTTAAAATTTTAACAACGAGCACATGAGAAAAAGAAAGATGATAATTATTTTCTGGATTTGGGATTACCAATAAATTAAATTTTAATAAATATTTTTACTTGACAGTTAGTTGTCCAACAATGTAATTATTTTGTCTAAGTAAAACCTTACTGTCGTTTTAATGGAGAATACTCTCCTCTTGCCCACCTTTTGAACTTTCTATTAAATTTCACAATTCTTCAAATATTATAATTATAATTATAACGAACACACGGATAGAGTGAGCTGAAAACCTATTGTGGGCTCTACCTTTATTGTTCCTGTTGAATAAAAATACAAATTTTATTTTTCAAATTACAACATTTTATGTACAGCGGTCCCTACTTCGTATCAAATAGCACACTAATCAACGACTTACTTCTGTCATACGTCACAGATATAGCAAAAGACCTTTATAATATTGAAGACCTTAGTAGATGAAAGTTTTGTGTAACATTAAATAAAGTTCTGAGAAAAAAATTGATCAAAGTGCCTCATATTTTTGTGAAGTAATTTCAATAATTTTGTTAATTAATTAGAGGTACTTCACTTTGGTTATTTAAGGGTTTTATCCTTTCAAGAAAATGTATATTATGCAGTTAAAAGAACTTCAATCTTTACGTTTTAAAATTGCTCTTGCATAGCATTTCTTTATCTTCTTCTACTTCTTACTATCAAGGATCAGGCATTGGCCTTTTCTGAACTCACAAACAATCCTACACATATAAACAAACACGAGATATCCCAAGCAGCACAACATTTTGACTACTGCCATCTCCTTCGAGGTCTTCGCACCTCCCTTCTTCCCACTAAAACATATTCCGTAACTTTGAAGGGGATTCTCTCCTCTGGCATCCGTTCCAAATGTTGCCTCCATTGATTGTGGTACTCCTCAACTTTTTCATTCAGACTAAACCATTTTTTATATTCAGTAATTATTCATATTATGTTGTTGCTGTTGTATAGGTTATCAGCCAAAAGGCTGGTTTGAACCGCTAAAGGATTTACTAAGTAAAATGAGGACTGAGAAGGTTTACCATGCCTTCCTCACTGAGTTGAAAAAGTATTTATTAGCAGGCCAGGCTCTCTGAAAAGCACCCACTTTCCACCCTGCAAATGACACCTTCACTTCATTCAACGCAGGGTCTGACTGTATAGTAATATTCATTACTCTCAGGGGAGATAACTCGAATAGTATCTTTTACACCTCTACCTCTTCTGTTCTTAAATGCTTCAATAATATAATTGACTGATCATATGATAAGAAACAGAATTATTTTTGTAGCTCTGGAACTAGGAGATCGAGCAAGTAACATAACACCCCATCTGCCTATTATAGGTAAACACCTTCATCCACTAAAATCTGTAATTCATTTCAAACGTAATCTCTTACTGTGATCCTTACTGTCGGGGTTCCTCCAATACAAAGATATCAACTCTCTTTTATTAAGAACAAGATGGGTTAATTATTCATCTAAAAACCAGTGTAGGGTATGCTGAACACCATTTTCACTTCATAAATGCCATATGTCGGCATCACAAAATACTATATAGGCTAACACAAATTTATTTTTGAAGTAAAACGCAAAATATAGTAAAGATTCCACAGCATAACAAGGTTTTCATGATGCGTGCAAAACAATTTTATTGATTGTAGAAGAACTCCGTATAGTCAGTACGTATTCATTTGGAACGGTGGAATTCAGTGGAATGCAGAATTATTCTCAAAAGTGCCTGTCAGATGGATTCCGATAGCAAAAAGTATTCGCAGTGACAGATACCTATATACAGATGAAATTTTAAAATATTTACCGAATCGTATTGAAATAATACAGTAGCGATTGTTTATCGTCCTTATATCAAATTGATCACTTTACTAAAACATTTACTTTGAGTTTTCAAGTTCTTTTCTAAATTTAAAAAGGTTTTATTTTACACATTAAAAGAAACCCGTCAGTTATAAATTAACAATTTATATAACCTAGTGAAAATAATGTGCTTTTCTTGATTAATCAGGCTAAAAGTTTACAAATATAGAATATTTTTGTACTGTAACCCCTTGTAACGTAATAATAGAAATTAGTAATTTTCGATGACAGTAAAGCATAGGTGATGAGAAAATGGGAAGAAAGAAACATCTAAACTGCCGAAATGAAATTCAAGACGTCTGTCAAGGGTTGCACAAGACTAGACAGGATTAGAAATGAAGAAATAAGGCAAGAATTGGGAAATTTTCTACTCAACGAAAAAATAAAATCGTATCGTGCCCAATGGGTCGATCATTTAAATAGAATGCCAGAAATCCGCTTGCCTAGCGTAGCGAGAAGATACAAACCAGTGGGAAGTACAGATATTGGCAGGCTGAAGAAAAGATGGGTACCGGTAGAAATTCCTAACCCCTGAAGAGAAGAAGACGAAGTTACTGTCGATATTTAAAATTCATCAAATAACCAAATTCAGTTTCTTGTATAATATTAATTAATATTAATAAAAAAAAATTTGGCCGCCTCTGTAGCGTAGTGGTTAACGAGCTAGCCTACAAAGCAAAAGTTCCGAGGTTCAATTTCTGGCTAGGGTCTGACAAATTACTACATGATCAAACCCACAATTCCTTAATCCAAAGACGACGCTAACGAGGTTGTTAATACAATTTGAAATAAACTAGAAAGCAATTTCAAAAACTATTTTATGAAAGGAATACAGAGGGGTTCACCTACTTCTGTTTAATATTATTCTACTTAGTTGAATTTAAGGTTTCATGTTCGGATCCCGTCTCGTAGTTTATAAAATATAGTTTTGGTCACTAACGAGCACATACAACATGATTCGTTATTTATTTACTGCTTATATTTCCTTTTACAAACAAAAAATTATTACAATGTGACAATTTAATGTTTTGTTGAAATGATAAGTGTCGTATCAGATGAACGATCACAAAAATATATAAGACGGAGAAAAAATAAACTAATAAATAGAATTTTTATCTTAGATTCTATGCTACGTATTATTCGGTACTAGTTTACACAGAAATACGTTGTTAAAACAAATTTCATTTGTAGTCTTGTAAAGAGTAACGCTAAAGTGAGAAAAACGTCCTCTTCTTACACACATCAGAAATTGAATAGAAAACATCAAAGTCCGAAATGTTGTCGGAAATTGCGTTGGCAAGGAAATGGAAAAGGATGTGAAACAGTAACTCGGTTAGGTAAGGGGAGAACATAACTGTACTACCGACAGAACCAAAGAACGAATGTTGCCTACCTAAGCCTACAGGAATATACGATTGGCCAACGTCCGGTATGAAACAAGCAATGGGTTCGGGGGTCGTCCTAGGTTTGCTGCTTGCTTGTACATTGAAGTGGAATAGGAACCATTTCATTTTATACATGGCAAAATCACCGACCTGCCATCACCTTCTCACTCAGACATACGATCACACACTTGCACACACCAACCAAAATTTCACCAGCTTTCTCCTTTCCCAATCGGTTTTATTTTCTTATTTTCCGTATCATTTTCATTCCCAATGTACTTTCATACTTTGTTGTACCTTTCCCCTCTTGTATATTCTACGATCTCCAATCGTTTCAAAACCAATTGATTTAGGTTAAGAAACTATTTTAAATATGTCACTGGGGAATCGTTTTACCGAAAATGTTTTCTTACATTTTAATACATTTTCTTAGAAAAACTTGTGAAATCCTCAAGTAATTTGGCAATTGAAAAGAAAACAAAGATTGTTTCAGCACTAACAGAAGAAGCATCCACAGTGCAGTGGCGGCCTTGTAATTTGCGAAGCTCTAGGCCACTTTGAAAATGAGGTAACTAAAATTCTGATTGAGGTGAGGATGAAAATAATTTATTTTAACAATAATTTTAAAATTGTTATAAAGCAACAAATAAAGCAATTCATAATAATGTTTAAAATGCGTAGGTGTTGTTACAGTACAGAAAAATTTGTCAAATAAATCACAAACTACATGAATTTACCTACAAGGTAGGTTCCCTACCTTTGTCACTGCTATTTTCAATAATGTTTATTTTTATTCATTTCATTTTTAGACCCTCGAAGAAAGAATGAAGCCCAAGGCTAAGTACTTTTAACCTTTATGTAGGGCCTACCTACAGTCGGTAACAGACCATCACTAGCAAAACATTAACTTTATCATTCATTTACATAAGCCAATTCAAAAAAATTCTACTCCGTTTATTTCAGTGATGATTAAAAAGTGATTTTTATAAAGTAAGACAATAGAAAATTTTTCAAAAAGTCCAAATTGTACGTTTAGCCAAACTGCTATTCAACTACCCTATTTCATACGTAGGCCTATCAAGTCTAAAATGTACCATACAATAATAATAATAATAATAATAATAATTTCAGTTCCCAAACTTTTTACTAATAATATATGTAACTTACACTACATTAAATTTACTTACATCTACTTCTAAATTTATATAGCTATGAATGGTAAATTAGGTATGGTTTCATTTGTCCAAGACATCTTCTTCAAACACCAAGTCTCCAAAAACAAGCTTGTATTTCTTTATGAAAAGATGTTTTCAATCTTCTGGAAAGTAGATTAGGAAGATTTCAGTTACCCAATATTTCTTAATTGGAGGTAATTTCCAAAGGAAATCATGACAAAATTGTAATTTAATTTATTGTTCATTCGGCTTCAACATTGGTTCTCGATTTTTTTATTCGAATTTTTAACGTTTCATATATTTGATAACAATATTGTAACATTTTTCCCATAATGGGAAGGTGGAGTGTTAAATTAATTGCACTTGATCTGTTGGTTCCAGGGCTACAAAAAAAGTTCTGCTTCTGATCATATAGTCAGCCAATTATATGACTGAATTATTTAAGAACAGAAGAGGTAGAGGTGCAAAAGCAACTAGTCAGAGTTTCTCCTCTGAAAGTAATGAATTTCACTAAACAGCCAGACCCTGTGGTGAATGAAGTGAAGGTGTCAATTGCAGGATGAAAAGTGGGTGCTTTTTGGAGGGGCTGGATGTTGATAAGAATACTTTTTCAACTCAGTGAGGAAGGCAATAGTAAACCACCTTACTCCTGGTTTTTTACTTAATAAAACCGCTAGAGGTTCAAACCAACCTTTCGGCTGTTGACCTAAACAACGCGATTTACCATTCATGGAAGAAGCTCATCATCCAGAAGCAAAACATGGTATTGATCAAATAGCTATTGAGGAATTGGAAGAGGCATTAAAACAAACAAAAAATAGGAAGGCAACAGGATTAGATCATATAAATTCAGAACTATTGAAATATGGTGGTGAAATATGGTGGTACACTACTCAAATTTCGCCTGCTTCACTTGATGAACATGTGTTGGACTTCGCGATACATTCCTAAAGATTGGAAAAAAGCCATAGTAATCTCGCTGTTTAAGAAGGGTAACAGAAAAGATACAAATAATTACAGAGGAATTAGTTTGTTGAGTAATGTGTATAAATTATACAGTAAAATCCTGAACAATAGACTCAGGAAAATCTCGGATGTGTTATTATTAGAAGAACAAGCCGGCTTTAGAAAGGTCAGGTCTTGCATTGACGATGTTTTTTCTTTAAAGCATATAATTTCAAAACGAGTTGAGTTCAATTTGGAGACACACCTTGCATATGTAGACTACGAAAAAGCGTTTGATAAAGTTGATAGACGTATCCTGTTTGATGGATTGGTCAAAAGAGGCTTTCCAATACACTTGGTGGAAGTTATAGAGAGTTTGTATCATGGAACAGCTGTCATCTTGAGTTGTTCAGGCTCTCTCACAGAGGAGGTTCGTACAAATGTTGGTTTGAGACAGGGCTGCCCGCTCTCACCAACTTTATTTAACATTTATGCTGATGATCTCTGTAGAGGATGGAAGCAAAAAGTCCACCCAGGCATTTGGGTAGCCCCGGAAGTCTTCATCAGCTCGTTGTGGTTTGCTGACGATCAGGTGATACTGCAGGAAACATAAGATAATCTCCAGAAAGCATTACACCAATTGAATCTTCTCAGTGCTGAATATAACATGAAGATCTCATTCAGTAAAACGAAGGTGATGGCTTTTGTGGGAAAGATCCAATTCGGTCTAAGATAGTTCTTGATAACAAAGTCCTGGAACAAGTATCACATTTCAAGTATTTGGGGTGTGATATCACATATGAAATGGATCAGGACTTGAGCATGAAAATAAATAGATTCCAAGCTATCTGTGGAACAATCAACAGGACCTTGAGGAACAAAGCCAGAAGGGAAACAAAAATGAAATTCTATAAAGTTATGGCTATTCCTACTCTTTTATATGGTTCTGAAACCTGGGTACATAAAAAGAAGGAATGGAGCAGGTTACAGGCTGCTGAAATGCGATTCCTAAGAGCAGTGAAGGGTTGTACTAGGGAAGACAGAATCCATAATACTGAGATCAGAAAAGAGCTCAACATACCCTCCATATGGCAGAAAATCGAGGAAACCAAACAAAACTGGAAGGATCATGTGGAGCGCATGGAGGATGGAAGAATTCCCAGGGCAGTCATCTCCTATCAGCCAGTAGGAAAGAGAAGTGTGGGCAGGCCTCGTAAGAGATGGAATTGATTAATAAAGGAGTTTGCAGTCGGAACAGGAAATGTGCCTAATCCTTGAAGGAAGACGACGACGACGACGACCTAAACAACAGCATTGTAACATTCTATAGTGACATTCCAAAAATGGCTGATTGGTTATTATAAAAAAAATTATTGTATGGGGTGGAGTGTATTGATCAAGGATAATGATTCATTATTGAAATTTTTTGAATAGGAGTTCTCAGAAATCGAAACTAGTTGAAACGCTGTTTTCATTTTAATTCCATCTACCATGTTCTGGTAAAGTGAAGAAACTGTTAAAAGAAACTTGTTTGAGGAACTATCAGACCGCAGGTATAAAAACAGTTAGCACCTTTGTAATGAATTAGTTAGTATATGCACTGTGAATGGAATTAGTGTTGGACCATTCGAAATAGAATCGTTACGGGACCGGTTCTGAATTACGTTATTGCACGTGTGCGTACGGGTGGTAGCAAGTCGTTATGGACAACAATTTTTTTAATGTTAAAACAAATCATTGTTTTGATTGTTAAGTGACAGTGTTTTACTTATAGTCAAGTTTAGTTTAAGCATAAGTTTTATAATTAATTGAAGTAATATAATTTTAATCTGTTAGTATTCTAAGCTTAATAATTAACTTGATACTCCAGCGGCACTTCGCGCCCTTACGTGTCTTGCATCAGTGAAGAATGTGGATCAAAATCCGAGTTTAAATTTCTACTTAAATTATTTTTTTCAACGCAAAATATGTGTAGAAATAATCTTTGTATTTGTTTTATTCACGGTAAACATAAATACTGGTACGAAACAAAAGAGCAAAACCTGATCGTTACAAAACCAGTGTTTGAACGGAATATTATCCAAAAATATAAAAAGTGGTGATCGAAATAAAGAACAGTTTAATTTTAAATTTGTACGACTGCATTGTAGAAGGTAATGTTAACTGCGATAAAAATATAAAAATTTTATGCTAAAACTTTTCCTCCCGTTCTCTCAGTAATCTTCATAGCGATTTGATAGAACTTCTCAAAAAAATGTATATATTTATAAAATAGTCGGGAAGTATGAAATATTGTTAATTAGTAGATTATCAGCTTAAAGAATAGCAACAAGGTTATCAAGCAATACAAGGAGGATCACCTGTCTCTCCCAATAGTCCTAAGACCTTACGACCTAGGCTCTACCATTATTGTCCAGTCAGAGGATAACATCCCTCCTTTCACAGTACTCAATATAGTTCAGGTATCCTGTAGACGTACGTTGTCATGTCACAATTGGAAGCCCCCTGAAGAACCCTTAATCCCTTACATGTCACGCCATGTCTCCCGTACTAACCACTTATGTATTATTACATCAACTACAATATATTCCCGATACACATAGGGCTAGTGCATCCACAAGAGGCTCTCTAACCGTAACATCGTAAGATCATAAGCTCTACCTACCAATACACCTATTAAAGTAGACTACTCTAGTGGCATGCCTACTTAGTTATTACATAAATTAATTAGTTTGGCAAGTTACACAAAGTTTAATCGGACCCTACTACTTACCAGATACCTTATTACCTTACAGATAAGAAATTAAAATACTAATTTTTTTATTTTCGGTTACAAAGACACAGTAGTTTTATGCAGCAAATACTATAAAGTAATAGTTAAGTTTGGGTAAATTAAGAGAATTAGCAAAGTTGATACATTGCAATTTCATAAATCTTATACTAAGATTGGAGTCCTCATCATACTATTTTACGTCCTCACACGTGACAGAAATAAAATATTTACTATATTTTTTTAAATTTATTTATTATTAAAAACAAATACAATGAATCTATCCAATCTTATTTCCTAATATTCGCATACGTCTAGCTTGTGCGCGGGTATGAGTTGGTTTATATTTTTAAATTTATATTTTATATCTTATGAAGAGATTCTATTTCATGTGAACAGATTGTAATGTTGCAGACTTGTAAAAAAAAATATTTTGACACTAAATTGACATAAAAATAAAATAGAATTTACTAACGTAATACAAACTTAATATATTAATTTTATTATTAAAACTTCCCTTATCTAAATTAAAAATTAATAATATTAATATAATTAATTAATTAATTATATTTTACCCAACGTTAAATTACTATACTATATCCTCGTACATACCGCATTGTTTTTCAGATTACTGATTACTGACTTCGAGGGCTTCCATAAAGAGCAAAAGCAGAACACTGGATGATCGGGAAAGAACAAAAGCCTACAGAAAATGAATGCTGAGAATGTAAACTGCAAGAAGAGCTACCAGAAATGTCTTAAGTTACTTTGCGTAGTCTAAGAATGGTCATGTATTGAAAAATACATAAGTTTAGTATTAAGAATTTCTCACATATTCCATTTTTTCAGTACTTAAGTTGTGATGAATAGTTGTTTAAATATACTCACAAGTAATTTATAAGACCTTTTATTTTTACTGAGTGAGTAATCGTAATTTTAACATTAAATGAACGACTAAAATATATTTGTCTTTAATATTAAACTACTACACTGTGAACAGAAAAATCTTCAAACCAGATTTATATGAAGGCAGATTCAGTGGATAGATGGGGTAAGTAACCGTAGTTACATTCTCGACTTTATTGTGGTAGTGCATAATTCAGCAGTTGCTTAAAATTCCAACAAATCTCATCTCATTTTCTACATAGTTGGCTAAATTTATTTAATTTTTTTATATACTCATAAAAACCAAACACTGTAAATTAATACAACTAACAATATTAATCTTAATATAGGTATGTAATGCCCTGTTTTTGTTTTGTTTTGGTTTTGATTGAGTAAATCAGTCAATAGCAAAACCTCGTCAGTATTTTATTATAAGGTTCCTATTTCTTTACCTTTTTAATCTTAGTGGATTTTGTGGTAGTACGTTGGTGAAAATGTTTAAACTTTAAAATCTATGATTTTTTTCTAATCATTAAAACGGAAAATACAAATTTTAATGGCCCTGTGTACTGTGTCAATATTGAGATCTCAGTTTATGACCAGAACGTACTAATAGGAACTACTCATACATATGTCTACACGTAAAAATGTGTTTTAAAACGCTTGTATTCTGTTTATCTATGATTTTCAAACCATAGATCAAAGTTCCAAACATTGTCTGAATTAGGTAATAAAATATATTTTTTTTAATTAACAAGTCAAATCTCCAATGAGTAGAGAGTACAAAGTATTTATTCAGTGAATAAGCGAAACTTCATTACATCGTACGTAGTGGTTCCATTTCAGTTTCCAGACTAGTGTAAGTCCTAAATATTAGCTGTGTTTGTACGAGGTAATGGATGATAATCATAGTGTATGATGCCTATAAAAGGCAGGTTGAGCGTTAGTTAAATTATTTGCTCTCGGTCTGCTAATTCCAGGGCTACAAAAAATAGTCATGTTTCTTTTCACATGGTCAGTTAATTATATGACTGAAGCATTTAAGAACACAAGAGGTAGTCAGAGTTATCTACTCTGATAGCAATGAATTTCACAATACAGCCAGACCCTGTGGTGAATAAGGTGAAGGAGTCACTTGTAAGGTGGAAAGTAGATGCATTTTAGAGGGCCTGACATGCTGATAAGCACACTTTTCCACCACTAAGTGAGGAAGGCAATCGCAAAACACCTCACACCACGTTTTACTCAGTTAAGTCTTTAGAGGTTCAAACAAGCCTTTCAGCTGATGACGCAAACAACAACGTAGTATACTGGTGGACAAGTTTTCCGAAAAAATGTAATCGTAAACTAATCGTATGCGATATTTAATTTAATTTGCAATTCAATTTAATTTGCAAATCATTGAATTTAGATAATCTTGCAAAGTTAATGTAACAGAGTAGCGATCTTTATTGTTGGTCACAATAGTTGTATTGATCATGTATGTAGCCGTTAAACTACCCGGAAAGTTGGAAAATCATATCTGCTCTGAATACAGATAAACAGAGTCACAACAGAACGCGGCCGGCCCGTTGGCGTAGTAGTTAGCTTAACTGGCTTCAACGTCGGGGTCCCGGGTTCGATTCCCGTTCAGGTCTGGCATTTTTTCATGACTCATTTTCATATATCATCATTTTTCACCGTCTGTATTTGCAGAAATTGCAAAACAGTCAGATGAAAAAACAGAACCCTGGTACAACAGCAAAGATCGAACAAATAAAAGATAATTCTGAATCATGTTTTACGGAAAAGAATCTGTTAGTTAAATAAGATTTTAGAATATTAAATAACGAGTGTACAGTAGAAGATTGTTATGGTCAAATAGTAGACTTTTGTGCCGTACCCAACGGAGTCTCAATTTTTAATAACGTAAGCAATATTTGATCAATAATTTTTTTAATGAAGTACTTTTACTGTCGTGCTTTATGAAAGTTTTTCAATGAAATTAAATTTTTTAGAAAAAGTAGAACGTTTAGTTTCTTTAAAATTATTTAACAATTTTTCAATTTATTTTTTTAATGAAAATGAATGTTAGGCTACGTAAAACTAAAAAATAATTTCTTAAAATTAATCTTTTTTACTGATTATTAACTAGATATGGGCTACTTAAAAGTTATTTCGGAAATGTTTTGTAAAATTATTTTGGTAGGCCTACTAAGTCTTCGAACTTTTATATTAAAAATGTATTAAATAAGTCATTACATTATCTAGGTTGTTTTTATAATAAATGATTGATTATGAATGCCAATTATTACCCACAAATTAAGTCCACATAAAACGTCTTACGATCATTATAAACTTTTAAGTATAGTCTTAATCCGTAACAGCCTTGTCATAAAAAATGTCTACATTAACAAGTATAAAATTACGTCACAAAAACTTTAATATCGCTCTTAAATATTAAATGAAATATTGACGGTTTTTAAAAGAAAACAGATTGTCAGTGAATGTGATTATACAATCAAAAAGTTTTGTTATACTAAATGTATAATGTTTTATATTTATTAGACAAAGAAATATCGTAAAAAATTTCCACCACAGTGAAACGTCTTAAAGAATTTAGGACATACTGAAGGACGAGCCTTTGTTACATTTTTAGATTTTTTAAGAAGAAATTGATTTTGAAAATTTAGTAACTTTTTTGAGTTTATCATCTTGTCAACTGCTAAGGCCATTAACGACAACTTTAGGATGACAACTTCTTATTACGGCGTATGTAATATTTTTTGATTAATTCAAAAAACAATTTCCACATTAAATTTTTTTGGATTTTCAAATGAGATCGTCAAGTGAATATTTTAATTATTATTTAAATTTTAATTTAAGTTTCGCTAGATATAAGGTAATTTAATAGTCCGCACAGTCAAATTTATCATATTTTTCTAGTATTTATCCTTTTTTTAGTACTATTTCTAAAACAATTATTGCATCCTCCTTTGATAAGATAATGTGTACTACTAATTTACTAATGATTTTATCTTACTTAAAATAATTGAGATCAAAGTGCATATAAATAAAATTGTACAAAAGAGAAAACCCAAATGTTGATTGAATACTTTAATAGAAACATTCAATACACAGTACTGTACTTCGTTGTACAGATTAGTTACCGACACACATTTGCATAGCTAACTGTTTAAAGAAACATTTCTAGAAAAAACGTAAAATTTTGAAGCAAAATCAAAAATATAAATGAAATTTTTAAGTTGGTTGGGGAAAATTTGTACATAAATAATGTTTTTAATTGTGTTAAAAGTTCTCATACAACACGAATAGCAATGTTAATCTCAGTGCAATGTTAATTACTGACGCTCAATTTTCCGGATTGAACAAAAGTTTACACGAACACCTCCATATACCTTTTACTAATGAAACCTTTTTAAAGTTTTATCGGCGATTAAGAGATAAATTAGGTAAAACGGAAATCCACTGAACTAATATTCTTAGGAAACAGGTTGGACAATCTAGAAATCAACTAAAAGAAATGACACTGATAAAGAGCCTTTCTCGCTTTATTAGGAAGAAGTAGGGTCTATTTCCCGTGTTTTATTACAAAAGTTACTGAATCGTATTATTTTGTTTTTTTTATTATATACAAATACAATATAAACAGTTTTTTCTATACATTATAATTTATCAATTAAATTCTGCCTATAACAGGGAGGTGGAATGATAAATTATTTGCACTCGAACTGCTAGTTCCAGGGCTAAAAATAAATTGAAAAAATAGTTCTGTTTCTTATCACATGGTCAGCCAATTATATGACTGAACCATTAAAGAGCAGAAGAGGTATAGGTGCAAAAGACACTAGTCAGAGTTATATCCCGTGAGAATAATGAAATTTCATTATACAGCTATACCCTGTGGTGAATGAAGTGAAGGTATCATTTACAGGGTTGAAAATAGATGATTTTCAGAGGGACTGACATTCTGATAAGCACATTTTTCCACACAATAAGGAAAATAATTGTAAACCACCTCATTCTTCGTTTTACTTAATAAAGGCTCTACAGCAGGCGTTCACAACCCGCGGCCCCCAACTTGTTTTTTGCGGCCCGCAGCCCGCTCTAAAATGTTGCTCCTAAATTTAGTGAAACGAAATACTATTTCATAGTAAAAGGCATAAAACAGCACAATCTTGCTGTACCAAACAACAATTATGACACTGACATTGAGTTTTAACCACAAAATTGTGTTTAATACCTAATGTTTCATTAATTTCTACAAAAATTACTTACCGCGAAAAGTAGTTAATCAGCGAAAAACGATTTCTACAACTTTCGTGTTTGTTCGGTAGTACTTTTATTTGTGAGCATGGTTTTTCGTTAATGAAAACTATCAAATCTAAAGCTCGAACGCGGTTAACAAATACTCACTTGGGATCAACTTTGAGAATCCCAAATACAAACATTGAAATAGGCATATAACAATTCAATCAACGATGGAGGATTGTTGACCTCTGTATAAAGTTGGTACAGGTATGTAGGCTACACAAAGGCAATACAATTCCGTATTTACTCGATTCTAACCGCACCTTTTTCACAGTTTGATATTACCTCGAAAAGTGGGGTGCGTCTTACATTCAAGGATCTCTTGCAGTCACATTCACTAAATATCTTTGTATCGGTATATTAGCACTCTAAACTACGTATGAGACATCTTCTATGCATTATAAAATAAATTACCTTTTAAAATTAAAATAAAAACTTTATAAATAATTATCGGGATTCGTAGAAGCAAACGCACATAAACGCAGTCTGTGATTTTGAAACGCAGCCTGTGAATTTCCAGCGCTATGTACATAACTGTATAACTTATAACTTAATATATAACTAATAATGTATAACTTATAACTTATAACTTATAATACATAACTGTATAACTGTATAACTTACGCACTGAAATTATCTACACTCTTGATCAGATAGGTAATACAGACGGAACTTCAATCTATTTCGATATGCCCAGAAAATACACGGTCGGTATGAAATATGCCAAAGAAGTACAATAGCAAACTACTGGGTAAGAGAAACTGTGAATAACAGTTATGTTATACATAACAGCCGATGGAAACAAACTTCCTCTTTACTTGACACTCAATCATAAAAGTGAATTCAAGAAAGTTATTACTTCGATCAATATCGCGTTACACTTAATTCGGTTTCATCGCCCATTTCAGACAATAAAAAAAAATTTACATTACACTAGAAATAAGATTGTGATGATTTTTTCTAGATTTTAGTTTTCCAAAATGTGTACTCCCAAAATAAGCTGCGTCTTCGAATCGAGGATATAGGGTATTAAATATTTCCGTCGTTCACCGTTCCATAAAATATTTGTATTTAAATTTTTTTTATTTATTTATTTTATTAGGAAAATTCACAACTGTACATAAAATCAACGAGTGAATGAGATGATTATGAAATGGGATAAAATGAGCTTTAAGACTTAGAGGAGATCACCACTCAACAATCGGCCCCAGCTGGAAATATTCTGTGAACGAGTTACATAACTGTGTGTTGCTACTATCAGAAATTACTTATTAGAAAATGATGTCCCTATCCACCGTCGGCGTAGACGTCGGCAGGGATTTCCCGGAAGGTATGGTAGGTATAGGTTGCGTATAAGTTAGTTGCTATGATGAGATAATTTCATACGGAATCTTGTGTAAATTTCACGAAATCAGTCGTTAGGTACTGAATTTTAAGGTCATTGTGCAAACTGCCATTGGTAACGTAAAAGGGTAACGTAAAAAATAGTCTGTACAGTTTTTGCAGCATTTATCTGAATTCGCCATCGTTGAAACGAAGATTGTAGTTGTGTTACATGGTGTTGTAAATTAAGAGTGATACCATTTGGAGCTTCGGCAGAAGATAAAATCAGGAAGTCGTCACCAAAGGAGGCAGTGAGAGTTGTAGGAGTAATGGGGGCATCTGTTACATAAACGCTAAAAAGATGTGGAGACAAGACGGAACCTTGGGGAACCCCTGTAAGAGATCAAAGGAATCTGATTGTGACTTTCAAAATTTAACCACAAGTAAATAAAACGTATGCCAAAGTTAAACTCTGGCAATTTCATTCCTGCAGCCTAAAAAATCAGTAATTCATTGGCCCATCGTTACACAAAGGTTGTGCATACCTACTCTAGATTCAAACCAGCCTTCCGGCAGATGACCCGAATACCAACATAAATAAATTTATATATTAATTTATTAATTTTAAGTGTGCGCTTCGGATCGTAAGAGCGCGTAATTAATTACGAGCAAATAATACTTTGATAAAATAATAATTGAAATGATTAACAAAGGAACTGAGCGCGCCATAAATGTCTCATGATTTAATTTTATTAGTAATATCGTATATAGCGGTTTTGTTTTAGCTGTTTAACAACAAAGCTTTCATGAGTTCCATCTGAAGTAACTTAACAAGAAATAATTAAATGATGGACTGGATATGACATCTATCTGGTATAGATTATTAAAGTAGTATATAAGTGAACAGACGATTATGTTAAGAAAAGGGTGCTATGAGGCAGACACATTGTTAAAGTAAAGAAAGGAGTAAAAGGGTGCCAGCGGGGAGGATGGGGTACAAGGGGCAAGCGTTAATTATATCGTTAACGAGTTAAAGACCACGTCACACGGCATGATTAAGAGAGGAAGTATCAATTGAGTACCGTGTACATATAACACAAGATCAGTTATAGTTTGTGATGGTGCAATGTAGATAGAGGATGAATAAGGGTACAAGGAAGATGAGGGGGTATTATAATACGGGGTGGGAAATCATATGGGGGTTATTGTGGAAGGGGGTCATCTGTCAACTGAACAGTTACTTCCCAACCCCTTGCCTTCGATGCACGTCCGTGTCTCTTGCATCTATCTCCTCTGTACTGGTTCTATATCGTTTATTCTCTACAACCTCATTCCTTCCTTTGTGTACACTTTATGCATTATAAACTGAAACGTAATCAATCTACCTGACACCAAATTCAACATTCTAGAATATATTGTGTATATATACTAACACAACATACATGAAGTGACCCTAGAATACGTATTTACATAAACACACGCAGTTAAATTAAATTTTACCAATTACATTATCTGTAATTTAACTGCAATTAATTTAAACCAATGTAAAAAATGCACATAACAGACAGGTGGAGTGTTAAATTATTTACACTCAATCTGTTTTTCCAGAGCTACAAAATATAGTTCCGTTTGTTCTTATTCTTATATTTTATAGATTCTTATAGTTTTTAGTGAAATGGTTATTTAATTGAGAAATGTATTGATGTTGTTTAGGTCCATCAGCCAAAAGGCTGGTTTGAACCTCTAGAGCAGTGATTCTCAAGCTCGGGGTCGCGAGCCCCACGGGGGTCGTGGTGATATTGTAGAGGGGTCGCGAAACAATAAACGCAGCAATATAAAATAATACTAATAGTTGTATTCCATTTTTTTTTTACTGTCTGTATTTTCTTAAAAGACATAAAATTAATGCAGTTTGATTATATAATATTAAAAAAATAAAAATTTTGGTTCAAACCAACTTTTCGGTTGATGATCTCAACAACAATGTAAAAAATAAAAATAATAAATTGTAATTAAATAGTCATTTCACTTACTCGTATAATTAACTATATTCTATCATGTAAAAATAAAGGAATAAAAATAAAGGGAAGTTCATCTCTCCAAGAATAATAAGAATTGTTTGTACATTTGACAGATTGATACGTTTATCCACTTGAATTGAGTATATGGTATTATTCCCATCAGCAAATTTTCTTGTGGAAAATTTTTAAAATTCAATTCAATTTAATGTTTCTCATTATACGTACTACAGACGAAACTTAGCCAAAATAAATCACAAAATAATTTTTATTTCTCGTGGATTTAAAAAAAAGAAGTTGGTAGAACCTGATTTATAAAAAAAAGAACGACTCTTCTTCGTCCAATGCTTATTCACTAGTGGATGTTAGCTATCACTTCCATCATCTTCTCCATGTCCCTTGCTGTGTGTATAAGGTCTCCCACAGTTTTTATTCCCATCCACTGCTTGACATTACAAAGTCATACAATTTCTTCCTTCCAATTTCTCTCCTACTCTCGGTATTTCCTTCTATTATCAGCTGAAGGAGTTGATATTTTCGGTTACGCATTATGCGTCCTAAATTTGCGGTATTTCGCGTATCCTGCGTTGGATGTGGGTCAGCAGTTCTCGGTCTGTTTCCACCAGCCTTAGAATTTCTTCATTCGATTTCTTAGCTGCCCACAGTATTTTAAACATTGTACGATACGTCCATATTTCGAAGGATTCTATGTTGTTCATAGTAGACACCTTCAAAGTCCAATTAAGTTATTCAATTCAAGTTCAATTCAGTTCAATTAAGATATTAAGTTTCAATTATTCAAGTTCAAAGTCTATGGTATATAACAGCACCGACCAGATGTAACACCTCACAAATCTTAGTTTGGACTCAAGATGGAAAAAAACGACAGATAAACGTAATTATTATGCTTCAGGAAATCACCACAAACGGTGTCACAATTTATTATCATTGTAAAAACATAAGCCCTAAAACGTGATAAAAAAGAATAGAGGTAAATCAATATAAGGAATACCACTATAGGAAATTCGGTAAAGATCAGTTATATATTTATCGATTTATTTTGATTTAAAACAAAAATGCTGTACTACTTGGGCCGAATTATAAATATAGCCTACATTCTAGTTGTACGAGTATAAGAATAGAGAATTAGAGTAAATAGGATATACATTATATAATACTAGATTATATTAATATTGTGACACTTATCGCTAAGGTCCGTTTCGGGATCTAGGTAATTTAATAATTGATACACTAAAGTTTAAAATTACAAGTATTTTTTTTACAATTAAAAGATGTAATAAATAAATAACAAACTAATTATAATGAAGTAATACAATAAATAACTTAATAATTTACTTAGTACTACTTACAAACAATTAAACAGAATGCGCATACACAAAAATTTTACACAATGCACATACACAATAAAACTGAATAACAATAGTTGACCAATAAAATGCCTCGGAACCGTTGACCTTCTCTAACGTACCGATAGCACACGCTATAAACGCTCGTCAAAGATCAAACGAATACTGACTCACTCCGACAGCACTCGGGGTTCTATTTATATAGGTGGTTCAAAGAGACTTCTCGAAAGACACAGAGATTTGATACAAAAGTCCTTTTATTGGTCCTGGAAAGATCATAACTAGTATAAACAAGTCACAATAGAATAAAAGGTATTACAGGTAACCAACCGACTCTTCCACAAATAGTTGTACAACAAAGATCCTACCTTATTATACACGGCCCTTTTTAAATATCCTTTTATAACTAACCCTATTGTTACTTTGTCACTCTATTATTTGCTATTTAACATTTTATGAATAGAAACCTATCTAGAAATCTCTTGAACCACATTCCTTTTTTCGATATCGTCACATATGTATTATTGTACAAATAATCAGGGCACCGGAGTTTTTATATTCTACAGAATATTATTATGCATAATTATTTGTAAAATGTTATTAGAATAAATTTAAATTTATCTAATTTTCTTCTTAGAGTAGAGATTGGCCATAATTTTAATGAATCCCTGTCAGGCACTACTTTACCATTTCAAAATAGTCGTAAATTAAAAATACAAAAAATTAATGCATAACAGTGAGGCCGAGCAGTACTCTTTCATTAATAAATGATTATATAGTATCACAGGTTATTAATAATAAATTTATCGAGTATATTTATTTAAAAAACAATTGTAATATTCAAAGTTATCAGATTTTTCTGTCTCTGCTATTTTTATTATTTGTTTTAATAGTTGAAACATTTACTAATTTATTCTATAATAATGTTTCTTATCTTACTTATTTGGTTTATTGTTTGCAAGAGGATAAAATTATTGGGTTTTATCCTCAAATTATTTTAGCTAAACTATTTATCTATTTCAATATTCTCACATTTGGTTATATTTGATTTTTTGTACTGATTGCAAATAAACCTGGTTGATAGAAAAAAAGCATTGCCTTAAGTACAATAATTAAAAGATTGCATAAACTTTTAACTGATATTCAATTTAAAGAAGCCAGAATAAACCATTTTAAAGAAATGAAAATATTCAGTTACGTGAATCGTTTTTACCAGTTTATTACAACGACATTTACTTTTCTTAATACATCAAAGAAACCAATTTTGCTCTAACAAAGTTCAAAGTAAAACGTTCAGAAACGAGAAAAAGTAAAAGAAAGGCTTTACTAAACATGCCCTAGGATAGAAAATAAAATTGATAATAGTAGGTGTCCAGCGTACACCCAGTTATTTTGAACATCCGAAATTTACGAATACCAACAATGATATAAAAATATACATATTTTTTTATTTATTTATTTATTTATTTATAAAGGTCGTATCAAATGATAATGGTTATTAGCGACCAAAATAGGAATTATACTAATAATAATAATTGCATAAGTTAGAACATAAGAAAAAGAAAATTAGTATCAGATTTTGCCTTCAATAATAACATAACACAGAAATTTTAGAACTTTTTCACAATTTCTTTATATCTAACATTGTCTTCAAATATTGTAGAAACATCAATAATAAGAGAACGGGCGCTTTTAAGTTCCAGACATTCTGAAACGATATGCGAAACCGTTACGTCACAGAAAGGACACCCAGTCAGCGTAGATTTTGTGAGCAGGTGCTGGTGGATACAAGTAAGTGCCCAATCCCCAGTCAGCAGATGACAAACTGTTCCCTTCGATTATGAAATTCGGGTAGAGGAAATTTCGTAACGTTTTTCGTACCATGTGGAGTTTCGCAGGTGGCATCTCGATCCACCTATTGATCCAGGAATCAAATAATTTTCTATTGAAGTGTCCCTTTACGTCAAAATGAGAGACTGGATGGAAGTGTTCTTGAAAACAAAGAGCACTCTTGGCCGTAAGATCTGATTTTTCGTTGTCTGGAATCCCTACATAAGATGGGATCCAGGTAAGCACTATTTCAAAATTGTTTACAGTCAACTCAAAAATTAACACTAGGATTTGTTGAATTATTAGTACGTGACACTGGACATTTCCAAATGCTTACAGAAGAGACAACGATCAGTGAAAATGACATATTTAGAAGGAGTAAAATGTTTCAATTCGAAATACAGAGTATCGCATTAAAAGGCATAATAAATTTATGAATTCACAATATTTACAGTTTCAATAAAAGCAAGTTATAAGCTCGTGTTGACGATAAAATCGACGTTATTATGGTTTAATGTAGGTATAAATTTAATTTACTTTTATAACATTTTATGTATGATCGATATAATAACTGGAATTTATTGTTTTAATACTTATAAAGTGCATCAATTACATATTTTAATTGCACTTGTAAGCTGCGATATATTCAATTAAATTTTATGTGACACAAATTTCTCTCTTATTTTGGTTTAAACAACAATTATTAATACGGATTTAATAGGGTACCAATATATCTATATGTAAATATGAGATAAATTAAAGGTTTCATAATGAATGTATCACGTGCAACTATAATTAGTTTTAACAAAGTGAATGAGAAATCATTGTTCAAATGTAACAATTAGGTACGTTGTAATTTATCATTGAAAATGTATCATAATATAGTCGAATAATGACACTTCCATAAACTTCGTTTAGCTGTGGATTAATTTGGATCCATCATGCTACATATTACCATATTTGAAACATGGTAAAATAATTTAGAACACTCAGCACATTGTACACCTGTAATTATGTGTGGACATAAGTAAGTATGTTAAATTACTAATCTAGTACATTTTCGAATACTATTTCAGTTGTCATAACTACACAGGAGCACAGGACCGTGAGTTCAATTCCACGATTACTCTACCTAAACTTGTAACGTTCATAATTATCCAATATATGGAATATGGAAAATATGGATAATACTATAAATATATGGAATATGGAATTATAATATCCTTCATATCTATCATTACACTGGATATGCATATCTATATTAAACTGAATTTCGCAAAAAAAAAAATAGTAGACGAAAATAAAAACTTTGTCAACAGTTATGTGAAATTTAAATTAGAAACGTTTCGAGTATACAATCTAAAAATTGAGAAAGATTCAGTTTGGTAACGTAAGAAAGTAAACTAGAAATTAACTACATCCTTTAGAACAGTACAGCTGGAACGATTTATAAATCGATATATTATTATTTTATTTTGTTTTGACATCTAATTGAAATGAGTTATTTTAGTAATTAAATACATTTTGACAATAATTATGAATATATAATAATTTATGTAAAGAACCTTTAGTTACACAGTTTAAAAATATTAATTTACTGAATCTTTATCATTAAGAAACATGTTGATTTGTAAGAATAAGAAAAGAGACGGTTGCTATACGTCGTTAGCTGGAAGAGCAGTTCATTTTCTAGGCCAAAGTTTGTATAACATTAATTATTATTATTGATTTGTTTAAACACAACCAATAAGTAATAGGCCTACATATCTGGATAAAAATATATTTATTTATAAATACAAATAGTGTTATTCATTTAATAAAATAATAATTCATACTTTATAAGATACTATTTGAGATTAAAATATTGCAACCTAGACATCAACTGAGTGATAAGTTACACATGATTCTTCCAATTCTAATGTATGATTCAGAATGTTGAACCCTAACCGGTCAGCAGATGCTGGTGAGGTAAGATTGTAAAGACATTTAAGATCTCAACGGATTTTCGTTTTAATTTTTTACTTTTTTGCTATTAGATATCTGATCGTTTAGCTTTAAAATTAAATATATTTTTTGTTCATATAACTTTTTATTTAATGCATAATCTGTTATAAATAACAATAAATGCAACTTATCAATTAGACACAACTCATGAAAAAATTACAACCCACTGGTGTAATTAACAAATTATAACATGAAAACATTTCATACTGTTCTTAATTAATATTTACAATCAAAATTTTATAGTGATTTTTAAATAAATAAACAAAAAAAATAAATAAATAAAAAATAACCAAAACCTCCTTTAAAACGAAAAAACAAATAAGAAGTAATAAATAATAAGCACATGATTCCGAATATAATTATGTACACCTAACTTTTCTGAAAATAATTCGAAACGTTCATTCAGTAATTTACAACATTCACACTTAAACACGACAGTCATCTACAAAACACTAACATTATATTATTTACAATTTTAAAATCACACTATCAGAATCGCCCTGGGAGATCCAGTACTGTAGCACGTTTTAGCCTATTGACATCATTACTGTTGTCTAAGAGATTTAGCGCTAAGTGATTTACGAGGTTGTTTAGACGTTCGATGTATTTACAACTGAAACTTCGTATTTCTTCTCGTACCGTCTGCACATCCATATCACGATGTATATCGGCATTGGTAATATACCACGGTGCAATCAGTATGGTCCGTAGAATTTTTGATTGAAACCTTTGCAGAATTTCGATGTTTGAAGTTGATGCTGTCCCCTATAACTGAAATCCGTAGGTCCAAATCGGCTTCAGCATGGATTTGTACAAAAGTAGTTTGTTGTCAATCGAAAGCTGAGAACGCCTACCAACGAGCCAATACATCTTCCTAAATGTTAAATCCAGCTGTTTCCTTTTCATCTGAATGTGTTTGCGCCAAGTTAGACCTCTATCTAAGTACATTCCTAAATACTTTACATCTTTTGCCTGTGGAATATTCTTGCCATTCAGTTGGACAGGAGGACAAGTTGCCCTTCTGGTGGTAGTAAACGTTACATGCGTAGATTTGCCCTCGTTCACCTTGATCTTCCACTTTGTCAGCCAGACTTCCAGCTCACTTAGATACATCTGCACTCTGCGTGACGCAATAGTTGGGTCTGCATCACATGACATTATTGCTGTATCGTCAGCAAAGGTGGAAATGGTTACATTTTCAAGAACAGGCAAATCAGCTGTGAACAGAACATATAAAATTGGTCCCAGAACGCTTCCTTGCGGAACACCAGCCTTGATCTCTTTCAAACCCGTTAAGCAATTTCCAACCCGGACTTGAAATAACCGTTTGTTAAGATACGAAACCAGAACACTGTACAGATTCTCCGGAAACACAGCTTTTAATTTATGGAGTAGACCAGGAATATAATTAAAATTAAATTCTGAGCAATCGAAAAAATTTAATGGTGACTTAATTTTTCTTTATCATGATGATAATGAGTCTGTTACACTTAAGCTTTAATTTAAAAAAATGTATTTGTGGTTTTCTCTTTATGGATTTTTTTTTGTTTTCTGTGATTTCTTTTCTTTTATATTTGTTTTCTTTGGTTTTCTGTAGTTTTCTCTAAATTTTCTTTGTGGAAAACAAAAGTACATTTGCATTACACTATGTAAAATAAATGAAGAGAAGAACCCATGTTTTACTGTTCAAATATAAGAAATTTTTAATGCATCTTCTTTTATAGTGTTTTTCTCAAAACATGATGCTTTAGATAAAGGACCCATTATTCTCAGAAATTACTGAAGCTATTGATTTGAAATTTTTGGTGGTTCTCAAAAGAACTACAATAGCCTATAACTACTGATGGGAGGAATTTTTAGTTGATTGTTTTAAACGCCAGTGATCTCTAATTTCTTGATACTTTGTGTGAATCCACGTCGATAATGATAAAAAAATGTTTTCTCCAAAACAAGTATTTATTTCAAAAATTCCATGGGCTCAAAGTTGCATTAGATGACAATATGAGGTAACACTCTGAAGCTATGCATGGCAAGATCCTGGCTTTTTTCCTCCAGATTGAATAAATTAATTTTTTATTTAATAACGTTTTTATTAAAAGAATAATTTGATTTCTCTTTTGATGTATTCTACTTTAATTACGCCCTTAACAGGCTAACGCATATTAAATTATTTGCACTCGATCTGCTAGTTCCAGGGCTACAAAAAATAGTTCAGTTTCTTATCACATGGTTAGCCATTTATATGAATGAAGCATTTAAGAAGAGAAGCGGTAGAGGTGTAAAGAACACTAGTCAGAGTTATCTCCTCTGGAGTAATGAATTTCATTGTATAACCAGAACCTGTGTTGAATGAAGAGACAGTGTCATTTGCAGGGTGGAAAGTAGATGCTTTTCAGAGGGCCTGGCATGCTGATAAGCATAGGCTACTTTTTTACTCAGTGAAAAAGGCAATTTTAAACCACTTCTTTCCTCGTTTTACTCAGTAAAACCTCTAGAGGTTCAAACCCGCCTTTTGGCTGTTGACCTAAACAACTACTCTAATTAAATATATTGTTTGTAAGAGTTTAGATCAATCGGCTAGTTCTGAAAGGTATCTTCTAGAAACCCCTCATGTCTTTATTATTATCTATCAGATTAATAGCCAGTGGATTTAAATCGCTTTCAAGACGATTGTAATACTTCTGACTAATTATTTTAATTGTTTTAATCACTGTAGGTACAATAAGATACTGATGAATTTCACCATTTCGGATAAACCAGGTATCATTGAAAACAAATTTAAATACTTTATTCTGAAATGTTTTGATCATCTGGACGTTATTTTTACCAGTTTAGTGTGTGTTAGCGCCACTATTTGAATTATAGTTATAGGGGTTGAGTACACCGCTATCGCTTTTGTAGTAAGCCCACTGACCGCACACTCGCTTGCCAGTACGTGCCGTAGACACTTGGTCCGTCCGCCGATAAATTGAAATTGCATCGTTTTTACGAACCCGGAATACGGCATACAACCGTGGGTCCTGTGAAGAAATCGCCTGGAAGAAGACACCAGTATAGTGGGTATACCTATCCCTTTATTCCTGTTATTCCCCTTTTACCCCCTCCCACTCATCACGAGTACGAGTCTCGCTGCAAAAGGAGCTAAGAGGCTTCTTCATTTTGTATTTCTTTACATCGCATCCGGGTACGCCAACCAAATAAAAACTCCACACGACGCACAGCAGACCAATCAACACATACAGTCCACTGCTCTGGAAAAGGGTCCCATGGGATTCTTCCTTGATTTCGTTCATTGTCTCCGC
Organism: Catonia carolina; assembly: GCA_035578175.1. NCBI lineage: Eukaryota > Metazoa > Arthropoda > Insecta > Hemiptera > Achilidae > Catonia > Catonia carolina. The sequence goes on along the minus strand of JAQMRL010000002.1, from coordinate 119,135,392 downwards.
TCGGGGGCAAACGTACCGCACTGCACAATCGCGCCAACAGTGAGACATCTTACATCCAGACAGGGTTCAGTAAAATTTTGTATAATAGTAATAATTATTCCTTAATGACAGAAACTTTTCTTTCCAGTAGCCAATCCACCTTGAATCATTTGGTATTTAACTCATGATTAGTAAATCTGTCGGTGTTTGAAATTACAGTTTAAAAAATTAAACCGTAGCTAACCGAGAGACTATCTTTTAACCAAATTTAATTTTTTCTTAATTTGAGAATAACGAACACAATTTTCTATATTACACTCATTTTTTTCTATTATTGAAATTGACGGAAAAATATGGTTTTTGGGTGTAATCGAAGTTAATTTGACCTGAAATCTAATGAATATATTGTTTTAGTGATTATAACTAAGCTGAAGAGAACTGATTTGTTAGTATGATCAGTAGTAAATGGTCAAACCTTGACTGCTAGTGCCGGAAATTAAGTCATTGTACAACGGAGATGTACAGTGTACTAATAATATACAGTATCTATTTGGTGATGACAGTAACAAGAAATTTGCAACTAAAATCAGATTGCTTTGGGACCTTAAACATTTGAAGGATCCGATTGCTTTGGGAACTTAAATCAAATAATACAACTGAACTTTACTTCCAATAAATTATTTATGAAACCACAAAGCTCAGTTTAACGGGTCAACTGATCAATATAAACTCTATAGAATTAATTAATTAAATAACGGGCTTTGTAAATTGTATTTAACACATTTTCAATTCACTACTAGATAAATTAAACGTTAAATTGTTTCTTTTAGGCTACGCATACTTCTTACCGTAAAAGCAGATAATGTTTTTTTTTGATGAATTTTAATATCAATTGTCTACGTACATACATCGAGACTTCAACATCGTAGACGCAGTATTTACATTAAAAAATTATACACTCATTTTTATCAAAATAAATTAATCACGCACATCTAAGATAAGAACATTATCTTAAATAAGCCAACCATAAAAATCCTCAAAGAAGATTAAAGATATTCTGGAATAGGGATCTTCAATAAAAATCCTAGGAGAACTTACCAGTGGTTATTGTTTAAGTCATCAGCTGAGAGGCTGGTTTGAACCTCTAGAGACTTTACTAAGTAAAAACGAGAAATGAGGTGATTTACTATTGCCTTCCTCACTGAGTTGAAAGAGTATGCTTATCAGCATGTCAGGGCCTCCGAAAAGTACCTACTTTCCTCCCTGCAAATGATACTTTTACTTCATTCACCACAGGGTCTGGTTATATAGTGAAATTCATAACTCTCAGAAGAGATAACTCTAACTAGTGTCGTTTACACCTCTACGAGCTGGAAAACATAAAAAAAGAAGAAAGGAAAATAATCCGAAAGATCCTTGGTGCTAGGCATACGGAAAACGGGTTCAGATTACAACCAAACCAGACCGTAGAAAAATTCTCAAATGTAGAAGCTGACAATAGAAAGAGACGTATGAAATTCTTTGGACACATAAAGCGGTTACCAGAAAACAGGCTAACAAGAAAAATATTGGAGTATACAACGTCTCTCAAAAAAATGCCACCGTGAATAAGTGAAATCTATAAAGATCTCAGGAAAGCGAAAATAACAGAACAAGACATCGCAGATAGGAAAATATTTAGGAACAGGGTGGACAGATGGGAGATAGAGCCAGAGCAGCCAAAGCAAAAGCAGCACAGGCCAAAGTGGTCAGAAGAAAGGAAACAGGCTTTCTCAAAACGGATGCGAGAACTCTGGGTGGACAAAAAGAACAACAAGAAAAAAAAGATTCAGTTTGCTTATCGCCTTCCTTTAAGGGAGAATACGCTAATAATAATAATAATAATAATGATCTGGGATAATTGAGATGAAGACCTCCAACAACTACAGAACAGAGAAGTTGACATGAACAATCGAGAAAAGTTCGGACACAACTCTTAAAAAATCACAAATTTGAATAAAATATTAGATGAAACAGATGGACAGGGGAACGAATGAGGAGGAAGAATACAGTGAACGCGTGAAGAGGATTTGGACGAACAACGGACGGCTAGGGTAAACAAAAGGAAAACATGAAAGCATCGAGTTCTTACTCTCTCTTAAACAGGGAATAATTATTATTATTATTATTATTATTATTATTATTATTATTATTATTATTATTATTATTATTATTATTATTATTATTATTATTATTATTATTATTATTATTATTATTATTATTATTATTATTATTATTATTATTATTATTATTATTATTATTATTATTATTATTATTATTATTATTATTATTATTATTATTATTATTATTATTATTATTATTATTATTATTATTATTATTATTATTATTATTATTATTATTATTATTATTATTATTATTATTATTATTATTATTATTATTATTATTATTATTATTATTATTATTATTATTATTATTATTATTATTATTATTATGTGAATATTAATCCTTTAGAAAATGAGGCATCTCAATGCATGTAGCGTGTTTGTTTTTAGTTTTAATAAAAATAATTTTAAGGTTCAGTATTTTATAACAAAACTATTAAATTTATAAATTATTAATATAATAATTAAATTTTACTGAATATAATGTTAACATGTACTAATGGTTTTAAACAATAAGTCCATTAAATTGCGTGTTGTGATCAGTAATGGTACAAGCAGCAATCTACTGGGGAAAATTAATCGAAAACGTGACTCATACAGTAAAATTAGATATTTGCTTCACACAATAGATATAGAATGAATAAAACAATTAGTAACGGTTAGTAAAATAATTTAAGAGTATTTAAAATGCATTTAAGAGAGACAAATAAAACATTTAAGAGAAATAACAAATAATACATAGTAAGGGAGAGCGAGGGGTTAAAAGACGTTAAGTAAAACATTGTTTGCCGGCATGGAAGGCGGAATGTTATTTAAACCATTTTATGTACAAGAAGAGCTATTATTTTACTTTAAGAGGAGAAAGAAGAAGAAATTGCAAAAGAAGAAGTGGAATAAAGCCCAGTACGGACAGAGTAAAGTACAGATAAATTAGTCAGGTTTAAAAGCAAAGGTGCTACACTAAATTGGGTATATAGGAGTGAACAACGAAGGCATGACCGAAGGCACAAAGGGTAAAAAAAAATAGGGAGAGGTTGTTTCAACGTTTCATGAAGATAGGACGGGAAGAGTTTTCCTGATATAAATGTTAGCTGACATACCTTAGAAAAGGGATAGAAGGAAAGAGAAGCGGTTGGGTAGTATTGCATGAGACGATCCTATCTGTCACCTTACGCATCCGACGATCCAACTTAGTTAGTTTGTAAGTAAGTAGTCAAGAGTCCATTCCTCGAATGTTAATTGCGACGTCCGAATAAATTAACCATCTCTCTATCTAGAAACGCACACTTTCACGCACAGAAAACGCAACTTAACTTAAGTCTCGGTAACTTTGTAGATGGGAGATAGGAAACTACACACAACTAAGAACGCAAGTTGTAAAACACCTCCATTAAATTCAAAATCATACGATTGTACTTCAACACACGCATGAAGTTGTACGGTACTTTCGTACATACATTATACAATTCATGTAATTGTACGAAGGTATAACAAACAAATTTTATCAACTTGCCCTCAAAATCAAAGGCCATAATACACGAACCAATGAATTTACTATGGTTGTTTAAGTTAATTAAAAAATATTAGTGCAACCAGAGACTAATCAGATATAATATGCACCCAGATGTCCTCCAAAATTTGGGCTTACACGTAATTTATGCAATGTAATGTAGTAATGAGAAACGGGAATAAGTACCGGCTTCTTCAGTTCATTCTTCGGGATAAAATCAGGAGAAACGTGGACCGGGTAGAAGACAGATTTCCTAGCTCAAAACAAACAACTCCACAGCTATTCAGAGCAGCTGTCAGTAAGATTGTCAAAGCCAGAATGATCGCTAAGTTTGGATTGAATAGGCGCCATAAAAAGAAAAATCCGCCGAAAGTATATGAAAATAAATTAATTTAACCTTTACCCTACCAGAGTCATACAATTTTGGTTACTTAGGGTTAAATTAACTATATTCTCTAAGGAATGGTCGGCCTGAGTCTGTACCAGACTAAACCTTATTTACACGTCATACATAAATCATCCTCATCTCATTGGGTCATGGGATTGCTTAATGTTCTTAAATTGAACCGACTGCAACGTACACACATCAGGGATAAAAAAATATTTTATTAACCAAATTTGGCATTGCTAGAATGTGGGTCTGATCCAGTGTATTATAGTACTTACACTTAAAAACCCATATTTTTTTCAAGGGGCATTAATTTAAAATAGAATAATTTCTGCTTGAAATATAAGTGATCTAGTGTAGACAGATTTAAGTTAATGTTGTGTGGTTTTGACAATAGCTGTCATTTTTACAATAAATAATACAGGTAGTCAACTTTAACAGCATTTTAATGTAATGAGAAGTTAAATTACTAGGACAAAAATTCTATTTTGCGTATTGTATACCTCCCTTAAAAGAATTCTAAGATCAATACAAGTATATTAAAAAATCAGATGTAAAACACTCACACAAATTTCTCTTGCCAATGCGGATAATGAACAATATACCCAAATATTAGCAATAAAACATTAGAAATAAACAAATACCTAACATAACTTTATTTTAATCATAAGTGAATGATGCAAAATGTAATCAACCTCAGTTTGGCTTAAAAAAATACGGAAAATCACTCTCACGCAAAACTAGGCTCTGTAGAGAAACATGCTCTAAATAAAAATTGGAAATCTTTTAATTTCCTATAAATTTGATTATTACACTTTTTTCGTAAAATGCATACTAAGGTTGAAATCTTCAAAAAAGATTTTTTTACACATTTTCGTGAAAAAACCAGAAAATCGCTAATTACCGCTAAACTAAGCGTTATACAAAATATGTTTGAAATAAAAGTGGTAGGTTTTCAAATTGTCTACAACTTTATGATATAATTTCTTGCGCTAAAATGCAAGGCCGCAAACTTATAAAAAAAAAACATTTTTTTCTACGAGAGCACGGCCTCCCCAAGAATTTCAGCAGACATGGCACCTACCCTATCTTATAAAGCATAAAAAATGTAGTAAATGAGCCGTTTTTGAGAAAATCGCAAAAAAGTGAAAAATAACACGAATAAATTACTACTTCCGGTTGACTGATTTTGACGAAAATGTTCGTGTCGGGTCCGGTAGTAGTACCTAACTTAAGTTTTAAGTTCGTACGATGTTCCGTTCTTGAGATATTTTTTCACACACACACTCACACGCGCGCGCGCGCACACACACACACACACACACACACTAATTGCTAAAAACATGTTTTTTTGAGTTCAGGTGGTCTGAAAACGTGTAGGCCCTATATCCGGTGAAAACTCGATTTCGAAAAATCGACATGAAAACAATACTTTCATTCCTATAGCCTATGTATTCATATAGGCAAGAGAAAGTAAAAAAAAACACATATCTTTTTCTTCTTCTTTCAAACAAGATTAGGCATAAGCCTTTTGAACTCATATACTACAGTTATATTCATCTTCTTTTAGATCTCCCAACGTATCTTCCTCGCTGGAGTATACCATCGAACTTGCAAAGTTATCTTTTGAGCTGACATCCTTTCCATACGCTTTCTCCAACCTTAACGATACTCTTTTGTCTTCTCATTCAAGTTGTAGGTATCTAATACTAACCTCACATCTTCATTTTTTATTCTATCCAACAGAGTAAATACATCCTTTCATCCATGGCAAAGACCTTACCTCTGCTATCAGAATTTTCTGTTTATGTGACATTTCTGTTGTCCACGTCTTACTACCATACATAATAACTGGGGTTTTTACACAATAACAGAATTTTAGTTTTGTTTTGTTTCCTTCCTTGCTCTTTTTTCAATGTTCGCTTATGGCACCACATATCCCTTGAATACTGTTCAGCTTTAGCTCTAAATCTAATTCAGAGTCAAATATAACATCATATACCGAGTAATAAACGTTAGCAATTCGTTCCAGGATGATATTACCTATTATCATTGATTGAATCGGATACTTCCCCTAAATCCAATTAAAATTCAAAATAGTTTATTTAAACTCATATAATTTAATTTTATATTAATTATTTTCTACTAAGAAAAAGTTTAATAAAATTAGTATTATTAGATGTACAAGTACATCCTATATAAATTTGAAAATTTCCCACATCAATATAATAAATATAATTCTCACTACTACATTTTCCTTTTTGCATTTAATTCAATCCGACATTTAACTCTACCTTTAAATTTAGAACAAATCTGACAGGTACAGCAAGAATTTAAATTACATTTTCTTATTTCTGAATACTACCGTTCTCTGTCTAGTCTTTTATTACGTTGTTTTCCGTAATTAATTCTTATAAATTTGGTGAAAACTTCCTGAAGCCAACATCATAAATACTAAACAAAATATTGTTAGAGAGAGAATTCAAATAATCATACAATTTTATTAACTGTTGGTTGTAAAATCTTATTTTCATGCAAATTAAAAAATACAGATGAAATATTTTCCCGCTTCATATTCCTAACCATAAAATGATGATGAGTAGGATTCGTTATTAAATATTTAAGGTTAGCTACATACGTTTCTAACCGAAGTTTAAACCTCAAAATATCATTCCTGTTGAACAATATCGGTGACAATATTTTTATTACTACTGGATTAAAATGTACAATCGTAAAAAAGAAATGCACTGAAATCTCAATTATTTGAAAACCTTTTTTTTATTTGGACCACAGGTTCAAATTTTTAAATTAGTTTGTGTAAATTAGTATTCAAATATTTGTCTTCTTTAGTCAACTTGATTTATTACATAAATGTGTTCTAATATTTGCAGAGATTTCATGTTAGCTAATTAAAAACATTCTAGTTAGGCGAAATCTTTAATCTAGTAGATTACTAGATTTTAACAAAAATGTATTAAAAGAAAATGAAGTTAAAAGTTTTTTAAGGGTTTTTATGGATGTTGCCTCCATTTATCCCAATCCATCCTCCTCCGGAAATCCACTCCTCTTCATGGCCTCGTCCACCTCAACCATTAAGGACTCTTACACCTATCCACTGGACTCCAAACCCAAACTATCCATCAGCATCCGTCCGCTTTTCTCACAAGTTCATACTACATCAGCAGATTTTCTTAATTTAATCCAAAACATCAGTTTCCACCCCATTGGTATTTCGTAATTCCTCATTGGTAACTTGATTTGTCCTTGTCATGCCAGAGCTTCGCCTCCGAAACTCCGTCTCCATCGCATAAATTTTACCCTTATTTCTTTTATTCACCACCCAGTTCTCAAATTCATAAGTCATTATGCTGAGTACTATTTATTGCATTGAATAGTCTTATTTGTATTGGTGTGCTTTTTTTTATAAAAATAAGATGCAATTAGTATAATGCATTTTTTATTTTAATCTGAAGTAATACAAGAATAATCAGTAAAATAGATGAAAGTTTTTGTTGACCCTAACGTGTGCAATCAGTTCAATTCAGAACAATAACTCATTACCCAATGAAATGAGAATGATGTGTATAATAGTAAATGAGGTGTACCCTTGTACAGACCCAGGCCAAACATTCCGGAAAGAGTATGATTAATTTAACCCAAACTATCAAAGTACACCGGTAACCACTATCTAGTATTCAAATCCGTATAAAATTAAAGTAAAGTTAGTTAATTTTACTAGCATTTGAACCAGGAACCTTCGTCTCCGAAAATCAGCTGTCATAGTTCATAGAACGTCATAGAACATAGTTCATAGAAAATCATAGTTGACTCGCAGCGATGATTTTACCTCTAGATCAATCCGATGGGTCTGATAAAAGTTTAGTGTAAAACTTTTAAATGTATACCTATCTTTAGAATATTTACCAGAACTTTCATTCGATATGTCAAACCAACAAGATAAAATTACAAATAAAAGGGGTTCGACCAAGTGGTAATTTTTTTATTGATTAATTTAATATATTTTCCTATTTATTTCACTATTTTGAAACAGAACTTTTCTACAGTCCAATATACGCTAGATTTAATGATTACCAGTAGGATAAGACTCCACGAAAAAAGGGGTCAGCCCAATTTTTCTGAAAATGAGGTTTCAGCACATGGTAGTCAGTTAAAAGTACTATCAGCTCGTTAAACTAACTTGCAAATAACGCAGTAAGTCACTGAGATATGAAGGTTTTTAATTTTGGTATACAATAAAAAAATGTTCCAAAGGCGAATTTTATATCCGTTCTCCTGAAAAATTTACAAAATGTGGCTTACCCCATTCTTTCCGTGGAGTCTTATAAGTTTCCACCGATATTGATTCGGTAGGAAATGAACAGTTGAATAAAACTTTTTAACTTCAACGATCAAAGATACATGTTTAAATATAAGAAAATGAACGATATTCTTTAACAAGTTTTCAGTGTTATGAACATAGTAAATACGAGAATCTGCATCAAAACGATCCACATCCAATTAAATTACTCAAAGAAATTCTAAAGTTATTTTCAAAACAAACCACATCCGTACTTACAGAATTAGTCAGTGGGAGCGCTAGTGCACTTCTGAGGTGAACTAAATTATATTCTATCAAAAACAAAGTAGTTTTGTAGTTAATGCAGTTATGTTAGGAAAATATTTTACAACATAGTTTAATTTTGTTATTGTGACAAAGTACTATTCAAGCGATTATTCTTAATTGCTTGAAAAATATCGATTTTGAACTATTTTATTTTAGCACAACACAGTATTCAACGAAAATGTACTTTTTGTATAATTTATAGTTAGTAGTAGTAACTAAGCTCTAGAAGCTCTAGAATTTACAGAGGCCGGAATTTTATTAAATGGTGAACAGATTAATAATTTCAAATATGCCGACGATACCGTCATCTTTGCTGATACTGCTCAAGGATTACAACTTCTCATGCAGAAAATAGCGGAAACTAGTAGAAAATATGGCTTGGAAATTAATGTAAACAAAACGAAAGTCATGATAATCAGCAAGGAAAGAATTGGAAGAGTGCAGTTCACCATAAATGATAGGATAGTGGAAAGGGTGCCAACATACATATATCTTGGGACTGTACTAAACGAGCGTTGGGATCATTCACAGGAAATAAAAAGTAGGATTGAAAAAGCAAGGGCAGCGTTCATCCAAATGGCTAAACTGTTTAAAACGCACAATCTAAAATGGGAACTGAAAATCAGACTGCTCCGATGTTATGTATTTTCCATTTTGCTATACGGAGTAGAATCTTGGACCTTGACGGCAGCAACGGAAAAGAAACTAGAATCGTTCGAGATGTGGACTTACAGAAGAATTCTAAAAATATCTTGGGCGGACAAAGTATCAAACGCTAAGGTACTGCAAAAATTTAATAAGGAAACAGAAATAATACGCACTATAAAAAGAAGAAAATTGGAATATCTAGGACACATCATGCGAAACGAGAACAAGTACAAGCTGCTGAAATGCATTTTACAAGGAAAAGTACAGGGCAAGAGAGGCATTGGAAGAAGACGAATATCCTGGTTAAAGAATTTGAGAACATGGTTTGAAACATCCACTACGGGACTTTTTAACGCAGCAGTGAATAAAATCAGCATTGCCAGAATGATCGCCGGCATCCGGTAACGGATTGGCACTAGAAGAAGAAGAAGAAGTAGTAACTTTATTAAATTAGTTGAAATGATCAAATTCATTGCTTACCTTAATAAACAACCCCACGATTTTTCACAAAAAAACGTAAAATTTGTTTCAAAACCAGCCAATTCCCCGAATCAGTTTCAAAACCAGCCACATTAAAAAAAAATTAGTTTTTCTAGATTTTGAAAAGACATATTTTTATTGTATTTATCCACATTAATGTGGGATTTAATACTCACACCTTGAACTATTAACCAAGACGGTAGATACTGTAGTTTACATTTAAACAGTTTTTTGCTTTCCTGAAAAATTTTATGAAATGGACGTAGCTGATTTTGCTATTAAACCCCACAAATATAATAAAATAAATAAATAACCTACTAAGAATACTGCTAGTGAATGTTTATTTCCTGTAAAACATTTTTTGTCAAGTTTTAAGTATTCTTTTTGATTCCACTAGTTGTAGTTTTGAAAATAAAAAAAAACAGTAAAAAAGTCATCTATTATCACCTGGAACTCCAAACCGAGATCGTACGAGTAGATTTGGAATCTAGAACGCTACATCTGCTCTGAGGTCGATATCAATTTTGATTTAAAAGTGATAAAAAGACTTCTTAAGGAAGTGCGACAAAGTGAATAAAATTGCAACTTATGATATGTATGGTTTTTATCCTCGAATTGCGTTATTTTACATGATATTAATCGTTTCCGTGTGTAACTTGTACTACGTAAAACAATTTAAATAATATTTTATTAGTAATAAAGCATAAGTTAAGCAGGGCAACCGGCAATAAACCTACAAAATTTACATCGAAATTAGAAGTTAATTTTTGTTAGTCTCGCTGATTTAATAGAGAGTTACTTTAACATATCTACAGCAAAAGGAGCGACCAAAAGGCAAAAATAAAATGAAAATAAAAAGAAACTACTGATAGACACGCACACACTCATTCAAACACACGTATAATTTACAAAAGAGTCCGTTAACATGCATGCTCATTAATAATATTGATAAAAGATTATAAAATGAAACTAAAAAGTTACGAATTGAAAATTACGTGAGAAATTCAATTTCAAGAAAAAAATCACCTCCCACTTTGCACATTTATAAACGTGAACATGTTGTAAGCTTACAACGCTGTTGAGTGGTCACGAATACAATTAATAGGGTACCAAGCCAAGCGCCAATAATTGACAGCTGACTTAACCTCTATAAATCGACTAAAACACCTACTATGCAGGTATATATTATTATAAGATATCAGACAACGAAACACGCGTGTTTTATTCTTCAGTTGCTGAAGAAATTAATTAGATTTTGTTATATAATTATTACGTTATAAAATTAATTCACGGATTAAATTGCTGTAACAAGTTTCAATTGTTTAATCCCTTTAACATTGTTAGAAAAAAGAAACAAAACATTTTTAATTAATTATTTATTCCATTTCAAAACTCATACATTAAACTACTGTGCAAAATAATTTCAAAATTTTTAACTATAATTAAAAACTTAATTAAAAGTAAATTCATTAAAATCTTTTAAATATATAACACAAAAGTACTGTCCAATATATTATCTATCTTTTCTTTTCCGTAAATAAAAAATTAGATGGCCGCTGCCGTGGTGTAGTGGTTAGCGTGCTAGGCTGCATGCTAAAGTTCCTGGGTTCAACTACTTGCTAAGATCTGAAAATTATAACACATCAAAACCCACCGTGTCACAATCCACAGTAGTCGCTAATATTGTTAGTTTCTCGAAAACGTGGACAGACTATTTACAGTGCTAAACGAAATCTAACATGCAGTGTAATAATGCTGTGAAGTTGAAACTAAACATGTCTTTCCCTGCCTCTAAAACAAAGCCATGAGCGAGTGGCTAATTACTGTGATGTTTCTCTTTCCGCAATTCGAAAAATAAAGAAGGAAATTAAAGACGTGAAGAAGCTATTCTTCAACAGTTTTGTTGACACCTGGTGATAAAAGGAAACGGTTACGTAGATATTAGTAAGACTGATAGTGAAGACGCGGGTGACACCGATAACAAAGAAGGCGATTCATTCGTAGAAAACTTTGTTCCAATGGAGTAAGGAGCTGGTAATTACAGTTAATCAAACACTTCTAGTCATGTAATTAAGTTATAGGCAATATGACAGGTCACATTTATTTCTTATAAGGTTAATGAAGAAAACATTTTTTCGGAATGAACCTCAGCTTGCAAAAGTATGTAGAAACTGCACCATAGTGAAATGTACCAGTAGTGTCTCACTGTTGAGGATGGCAGCACTGTCAAATTTTCACTTTCCTTCCTCACTGCCCATCCATACGCAAAAGGCAATCTCGTGACTTCAGTTTATATATCATTGCAACAAATTTAGGAGTATATAATAATAATAATTCGACAAGTACAAGACGTTAAATCTACAAAAACGATGTGGTTGATTAAAACTACATTTTAATTGTTCCTCATGGAAGTAATAGAACAATATAATAAAATAAGTGTTATAGGGCTAATAGATTTGATGCATTGTAAGTAATGTAAAAGTAATAGAACCAATTAATTTATGTCACTTTTCTTTGTAATAACTTTAATTCCTTTTTATCTTCAATTTACTTTAACGTTCACAATACGTAGGCTACACGTGCGGATGCACATAAAAGGGTTAGTAAAAGTAAATTATAAAAGTACATAAAAACATATTTAATAGCTCCCTACAATATAAATTAGTTAAATAAATAACGTTCAAAAGTACTAACGATAACCAACTACTAAATTTCTTATAAAACAATAATAATTCCTCAGAAAATTAAAATAATGTTTCATTGAATTTATTTTGTAATGCAATTCATTGCTCCATTAATAAAATAGTACTTTTAAATTGAGAAAATGGTATTAAAAAAGAAAGAATTTATATCTTCACTATTATACGACACTGGCTCCTTAAAGTGACAGAGTGGAGAAATATAGGTCAAACCTAACCTATTTCACCCTTTTCACAATTCTAAATAAACACAATATACTACTACTAATATGAAAAGAAAAAACATATTTTTTTTAAATCTTGCATAATATCTCCGTTACCTCTTTATAATAAATTGTATTTATTTTTACGAAATAAGATTTTCTCTTCTATTGAAGATTAAAATATATGTTTTCATTATAATACATTCATAAATACACGAAAAATATATTTCTTTAATAAATTTTATTTTAAAAAACTTTTAAAATGTTATTTTGTAACAATTTCTCTCAGTATGATAGGAACAACTTGCATACCAATTTATTATACAACGTTTATAAAAGATTCATCAATTTTCTGAAAGCTGTTCCCGGAAACAATGCGTTTACGATAAATAAAAAAATACAATATATCACGTTTACGATATTTTAAATTTTCAAAATTAGAGAGAATTTTTAATAAGCTGGTACAGTTGGTTGTCTTATAGATGTAGACGACCGAGGGAAATTGGACTAACTTTCTCGTTAAAACGGAATATAATGAATACATAAAATATTTTCATAAAGTCATCCGCTATTGCACGTACAAAAAAATTCAAATCAAAGTGATTCACGAATTTCCTCTCGTCTGTAGCAAGAAATTAAATTAAATAATGTTTATGAGTACATGTTTGATTTTAAAATCGGTAGGTATAGTGTTCGGCGCGACCAGATTCCGTGCCAGTATCCCAGGTTCAATTCCTGGTTAGGTCTAGCATTTTTTCACCCGGGACAGAAGCCAGTTATGCTGACCAGTATACACACATGCCAACCAAACGTTTTAATTATTTCTAGACGTTATACTAGATTTTAACACAGTAAATAGAAGAGGCGGTAGGAGTCACACGCACGACCGGCCATTATCAATACAAATCATCACTAGCAAATGTCGTCACCGGTGCTAAAAGCACCAGTTCTTTAAATTCTTCCCTCTACATTCAAGACTAATACTGGGATATAATAATTATATTTTGTCAAATATATTAATAATAACGAGAATAATAATGATAATAAAGAATTATTGTAATGAAATGTAAGTAAAATATAAAATTATCTTCTTCTTCTTGAAGTGCCTATCCTCTATGGATGTTGGCCATCACATTGGTCCACATTACTCTATTCACTGCCGTTCTGAACAGAGCTGTTGACGTCATCCCAGTCCACGCCCGCAAATTCCGCAGCCACGATATCCGTCTTCGCCCTACTGATCGTTGCCCCTCTATCTTCCCCTGTAGGATGAGTTGAAGAAGGTGATATTTTCCGTTTCGCATGATGTGCCCGAAGTACTCCAATTTTCTACGCTTGACAAGTTGTAAGAATTCTAGTTGTCCATCAATGCGTTGTAGTACCGCATCGTTTGACACGTGGTGTGTCCATGAGATTCTGAGCATGCGGCGATAGCACCACATCTCAAATGCATCTATGCGATTACATGAGGCATCAGTAAGGGTCCACGCTTCCGCCCCATACAGAAGAAATAATAAAATTATACCTGCCATTTTTCGTAGACGATTTAAGTAAACAGATTGTCTTTAGATATTCACATTATATAACAAAAAACATGATATAACAAAAAAAATTAAACAATTCTGTAATTTAATCAGTCATTTCAGAAAGCCCATAAGTCAAAATTTTACCTTTCTTGCTTTTGTAAATTTCTGAATTATTTGAATGCAAACACATCATTACCTACACAAATCAAAGAAGTATGGCTTCTCTTCACTAATATAATCCTAAAAGCTTATCCACATTATATAAGGCTTATCCTAAAGCCTTTTTCCGATTGAAAACAAAATTGGTGGTATTTTGAAGCTTAAATCCCACATTTTATACAATACAATGTTTATGTGCAAAAATCTGTATTATAGGACAAAAACTACTATAAACTGATGATGGTGACAAAACACCGTAAATATTTCAGACGACAAATATTTTATTTTGAAAGTCAAGAATTTAAATTTTTATTGTATTAAAAAGATTCCTTAAGTCATTAGTGTATAGGCATATTATAGCATAACACAATTTTCTTGTGGTTATTAAATAATTTTATACAGAAACAACATAAGTTAGCATTTTACTTTTTTACTTCAGGAACAACCTAAGACTAAAGTTAGTATTTTGACTTATGTGCTTTCTGAAACGACCAAATTCAACTGTAATATAAATAAATACATGATATTCGGTAGCCTACTTGTAGGAAAATAAAATGGTTATGAACATTTAACGGTAAGGCCTACTCTTATTACAAATATTTATAGTTTATATTCTGGAAAAATCAAAAAACGAATTTTACCGTAAAAATTTTATTGGACGAGTTTACTAAACGTTTTTTGCTTTTTCTTTCTAAATCACTTTTCTAATCACCGTATGATTTTCTTTTTAAATTATGTTGCTTATTGATATACTTAGTTTTTATAAAAGTCCTAGTTCTCAGATAACACGTTATTGCGAATTTTTCAACATCTCTCTCTCTCTAGTTAACAGCCATAAGGCTGGTTGGCAGCTGCTCTCCATGCTCCTCGGTCATCTGCTTTCCACTTCAACTCGCAGTATGAAGCACATCCCATGTCCTCTAGTAACTGCTTCATGTACTCCAATCTGGGTCTTCCCCGCAAATTTCTACCCTCCACAACTCCTTCGATTATTCTTTTCAACATACTGTCATGTCGGAGTATGTGGCCTATCAGCTGGGCTCTTCTCTGTCTGATCCATTTTAGGAAGCTCCTTTCCTCCCCCGTTCTACTGTAAACTTGTTCGTTCGTCATCATTTCTCTCCAGCTGACCCTCAACATCCTTCTATAGCACCAGGCCTCAAATGCAGCCAATCTTCTCTCTTCCCTCACACCAAGTGTCCAAGCTTCACTCCCGTAAGTTGCAATACTCCACACATATGTCTTCAGCATGCGTTTCCTTACATCAAGACTAACATTCCTAGAAGTGAATAAGCTCTTCTTCTTATTAAAAGCATTCTTAGCCTGGGTAATCCTGCTTGCGACATCCCTGTAACTCCTTCCATCATTTGTGATCTTACTGCCCAGGTAATTAAACTCAGTCACTTCCTTTATCACCTCATTTCTCAATGTTATCGCTGTGCTGTTTTCTCTGTTTCTGTTTTCAACATCACAGTATGTTAATTTTAGCCTCCCAACTAGGGTCTTCATTACATTACTACATTCATTTACGCCACTTTCTCCATGAAATTAGACGGACTGACAACATTCACAAATAAGTACCGAAATAATACAAACTGCTGGCCGTATTATTAAGCACCGGTGACGTCAACGGCTACTGTGCATCCTTACGTGACCCCTACCATCTCTTCTAATTACCGTGGATTTTAAGATGCTAGTTAGTGCATTTTCGCACAGGTTTGTATTCAAATACCTCATATTGTCTTGTTCCTCATTGTTTTTATCATTAACCATTCTTCTCAAGTACTTACCGGACGTTAACCAAAAAAAAAATCAAGTACTTACAGCTACTTACTTTTTCATTCAGTTTTGTATTTTATTATTAAATCTTCCGTAACTTCATCACTTCTCTGAATTATAATAATGTTTGTTTTTTCCTCATTTATTTTCTACCAGTACAATACAATTTACCATTTAGTAAAATAGAATAGCCCACTGCACATCTTACTGAATCTAATGCACACAGACATAATGTACGGTGATATTTGTAGAGCAAGTACTTCAGTATACGTTTTACATTGAACCTGGTAAGTAATACAGTGTGTTATGAGATAAAGGTATTATTTATTCATGAGTGAATGCTTGAATAAAACAAAGCGTCGTGGTAAAATACTATGGTAAAAAGAATACAAAAAAACTAGTATTTGTTTTTCTTCTGGAATAACAAAATAAGAATAATACGTCAGAGATGGTACAGAAAAGTCAATATGTATTGAAAGAACAGTGTCTTACATAGAAAAACGTCCCAAAAAATATATTTGTCAAACATTTGTGTATTTTATTAGTAAAAACGCCAGTGAAAATGTAGGTAGGGCCTACGTAATAATTAAGATAGTTTTTGCTATAAAATTTTTACACACAGTTGATTAATATTTAAATAATATTTATAAAAATTTCTGATTTATTAAACTACAAGTCAAATTAACAGCTTGGTCATTATTGACTACATGAATACATATGAAGGACAGTATTGTTTTCATGTTGATTTTTCGAAATCGAGTTTTCACCGGATAGGCCTATACACGTTTTCAGACCCCATGAACCCAAAAAAAACACGTTTTTAACGATTGTTCTATGTGTATGTGTGTGTGAACAAAATATCTCAAGAATGGAACATGATAAAAAGTTGAAACGTAAAACTTAGGTTACGTACGACTAGAGGACCCGACACGAACTTTTCATTAAAATCGGTCAACCAGACGTAGTAGTTTATTCGTGTCATTTTTTACTTTTTGCGATTTTTTTCAAAAACGGCTCCTACGATATTTTTTAAAAATCGCCTCATTTACTACATTTTTTTTGCTCTACAAGATAGGATAGGTGCCATGTCTGCTGAAATTCTTGGGGAGGGTGTCCTCTCGTATAAATGATGTTTTTTAAAGATTGCAGCCTTAATATGCATTTTAGTGCTTAAAGGTATATAATAAAAGTTGTATACAGTTTAAAAATCTACAACTTTTATTTTAAAAATTATTTTTAATTAATTTTAATTTAGCAGCAATTAGTGATTTTCTTTTTTTTCATGAAAATCTGTAAAAATCGATTTTTTAAAGATTCGGCCTTAGTATGCATTTTACAACAAAAATGTATAATCAAATTTATAGGAAATTAAAAGATCTACAACTTTTATTTCAAGAATTTTATTCTAGAAAGCCTAGTGTAGCGTCAAAAAATGATTTTCCGTATTATTAAGCCAAACTGAGGTTAATTTTAATTTTGCATAATTCATTCATGATTAAAATTAGGTGATTTTTTTCATTTTACATTGTTTACTAATGATTTAACATAGGTTATATTTTTGATTATTTACATTGACAAGAGAAAGTTGTGAGTTTGTCACACCAGATTTTTATTAAAATAGTTTCCCGTTAAATTCAACCATTTGTACGAATTTGCATAGTAGCCTAAAATTTGGCATAATTGTAGATTTTAGCGTAACCTTGACTCAGCCAATTAATTTATAAGTTCAATATACAATGAGTTTAATTCAATGTTCGGCACTTAAATAAATCTCCATATTAACCGCAAACTACAAATCAACTGCTACGAATGAATTGTATGTTGCTCTCTCACTACCAAAAAGACTTGTTGATATTAGAGTACCAGATAATGAATTTGTAGGGTTCTATAAAATCTATTAACCCCAATTAATTCTGAATGATGAATTTTAAATTTTAGAAAAATCGTAAGCATATTATGCTTTTAATTCGTATTGATTTCAATAAAAAACCCGTTATTTCTCATGTAAAAATAAAACAAAATTCAAAGCGTGACATGAAATTTCAATGCGAACACACGACCTATCATTTAATCTATTAAATATAACAAAACAGGAAACAAATTTTTAACAAAATGACAAGTAAAATCCGCTTACGTTGCAAAAATAAGGTAAATCATTTTAACGTGTGTTTATGACGTGCAGTGAAAACTGTGTTTTCATGTTTCATTTCAATAAATATCTCCTCTCTCTTAAAAAAAAAGTGTTATTTTTAATATTTTTTATAAGCAAACGCAAAATGCATACAGATATTCGTACAATTTTTGTATTTATCTGTAAATACATTTGTGATGGATTCTGTTAACATCAACCCCGCACATAGGCTGCAAGCCTGTATAAAATGGATCACCAATATGGCTCTGAATTCCTGGAAACGTTCTTTATAATTTATCGTACATTTCCTCAGATTCAAAGTAACACGTAATACTCGACACAGCACTTATTTTAAAAAGAAATCTATTTTGGGACAGTACTAATCAATCAATCCTGAAAATAATTAATAATTTTGTTTAGCTAAAAAATTTGTTGGGCTTATGCTATTTTCGGTTCGATTTAACACAGCGTTATATTTCAAGTTTTTTTACTTAAATTGAGAAATAAAATAAAAACATTTGACATTAACAGAAGTGTCCAATTGAATGGTATTTTGGATTTTCTTTTTAAATTTACTGCCACTAGTTATTTAATAAAATTAACGAACCATTTCTTTAACGATACTACCCCCCCCCCCCTAACTACTGTAATTATGCAGTCACCAAATTCCGCAAATACTTTTTCTACCATTTCATCAATTGCACACTGTTTAAGTTACATAATTATAAATTAAATTAAGTTATGTATCTAGATTCGAACACTTGATCCAGTTTAAATTGGTTCGTGCAACAGCTCCAAATAACTGGATTCCGTACGTCCAAAGAGTCTTTAGCAAAACGTTGTACATGTTAATTTTTTACTTTCTCTTGCCTATATGAATTTATAGGAAGGAAAGTATTGTTTCCATGTTGATTTTTCGAAATTGAGTTTTCACCGGATCTACACGTTTTCAGACCCCCTGAACCCAAAATACATGTTTTTAGCGATTGTTCTCTGTGTATATATACAGAATATCTCAAGAACGGAACATCGTACGAACTTGAAACTTAAGTTACATACCTACTACTACCGAACCCGACACGAACATTTTCATCAAAATCGGTCAACCGGAAGTAGTAGTTTATTCGAGTAAAATTTCACTTTTTGCGATTTTCTCAAAAACCAATCCTACGATTTTTTTTAAATCGCCTGGTTTGCTAAATTTTTTATGCTCTACAAGATAGGGTAGGCGCCATGTTTGCTAATATTCTTGGTGAAGCTGATTTCACGAAAAAATTGTTTTTTTAAGATTACGGCTTTAATATGCATTTTAGCGCAAAAATTAATATAATAAAAAATGTAGAGAATTTAAAATCCTACAACTTTTATTTCAAACATTTTTTTGTATAACGCTTAGTTTAGCGTTAATTAGCGATTTTCTGTTTTTTCTCACGAAAGATTTTTTAAAGATTTCGGCCTTAGTATGCATTTTACGACAAAAATGTATATAATCAAATTTATACGAAATTAAAAGATCTACAACTTTTATTTAAAGCATTTTTCTCTACAGAGCCTAGTTTAGCGTGACAGTGATTTTCCATATTTTTAATTCAAACTGAGGTCGATTTTCATTTTGCGTCTTTCACTCATGATTAAAATAAGGTTATGTTTTTTGAGGTTAGTTTTTTTGTTTATTTCTAATGTTTTATTACTAATGTTAGGTTATATTGATCATTATTTGCATTGGCAAGAGAAAGTTGTGTGAGCGTTTCACACCATATTTTTGCTTCAGTAGTAGACCACATCGAGATGTCAAAATGTCTGAGCATCTTGGTTAGTCAGAAATGACACCCTCTGTTCGGACATTCGCATTCCTTACGTAAAAGACGACGCAAGACAGCGGTATAAAAGATTCTTTAAAAAGCCACAAAATTATTCCAATCGCAGTACAAGCTCGCTAATCCAAACTAATAAAAACCGCGACTGTTCCGATTACCGAAAAGTTCAGATTAGCAAATTTTTGTCTAAAAGGCAATACTCATGTTTAAAAAGAGTAAAATACAGGTTGTTTTTTGTTGAAATAACTTATTTAATAATTATATACATACAATAAACTGACCTTACTTGTTTTTTTCCACTAAAAATTCACAATAAAATAAATAAATTAACAGTAAAAAATGTATAAATGCAATACGTAAAGTAAGTTACCTAAATAAATTATGTACAGTTGCTTATGTTGCAATAACATAAATAAAAAATAAAAAACGTTCTTTTCACTAACCTTTATTTTTTCACAAATATGTCATTTATTTTCTTCCGTTTCGTGGAAGCCAAACTTTGTTCGGACGGTTCGTCTCGAAGCTTCATGAGCAATAATATTTAATGACACGACTTATCGTTTTCCTTAGCCCGCTTTATTCACTTATTAAATCTACCACTTCATGGTTTATTTTATTTTACGGTAGTTTTTCGTTGTCATTCTGCAGTCATGTTTACGATTTCAGCGTCTGATTACAGTATTAAGACATTCAAAAAATAATCGTGCCTTAGGAAATCATCATCGCTACACAAAAAAATCTTATTTTTTGGATAGTACGGATTACAGGAGGGTTCAGATTAAAGAGGTTCGGATTGTACTGTAAATAGTATCTAGTTCTAGCTAACACGCGTGGTCATTCAAAATGTTCAAAAGACGTCTACAACAGCTTCGGTGTAAGGATCTCCTTCAATAATATTCTGTTGCCGTTTCTTCATCTTTATCATCAACACCAATTAGCATCTTCACAATTTCATCATCGTCGGAGCTATCTTTTCATTTTCATCAAGTTTTTCCTGGAGGAAATACTGCTGGGTGTTACCCCTCTTTCCAGTTAACTAATACTTTTAAATATTCTAACAGGCCTTCGGGCCAGCCCAGTCAGTCAGCTAGTAGAAAAAAGGTGCTATTAATTTTTAAGTAACACCGATTGGGCAAGCGACTTTGTATGGTGTCCAGCTGACAGCCATCCGTGAACAAACTCTACTGGGGGTCCCTGTTCACACTCACGCCTAATCCACGTCAAAATAATACAGCCAAAAGCAGCGATCAAATTGGTTAAACAATTCCAAATATGTATGGCTTAAATATACGCCTAACAAATTTTTTTCTCTAACTGAATTTAAGTATTCAGAATTTGAAAATAAATTTTAATTCTTTTCAGAGCATAATCAGTATTTTCAGCTTTTCTAATTAGTATTTTTATTTAGTTTGCAAGTGTTTACCCAACTACAATTACAAATTCTAAATTTTTTTATGATAAAATGAAAGTATAGGTATTAATCAAATTTACAATATGTAAAATACTACCTACATATTAATTTGTATTACAATTTTCTTAATATAATTTACTGAAAATTCGTTTTCCATAAACGTGGAAGTGCAAACAATATTTCAATTTAACATTCTGTTTACTATTAATTTCCCTTTTCCTATGTTTCTAAGTAATGAGACAAAAATCGAATTTGATGAAACTCCCACTAAGGTTTTAGCGCGTCGTAACTTAAGAGTATCAGCGAAGTGAACATTAAAAACTTTTAAGTAATTAAAAACTGATGTAAGTGCTTCACTTAAAAATATTATAGTACGCTTGAGAATAAATGGCTTCAAGAATAAATGGCACAGTAAACCGCAGTAACTTTCTTTCTGATTTTCAAGCAGTATAAAATTTTGACCGATTTTAATAAAGAATCCACTCTTTTCTAAATATCACTTAAAAATACTAATAATACCGATTTTCATAATTACAGCTCTTTAAAAAGGTACCGAAATAATATTTAATTTTTACTTTCTCTTGCCTATATGAACATAAGTTATACTATATAGGAAGGAAAGCATTGTTTTATGTCAATTTTTCCAAATCGAGTTTTCTTCAGATATACACGTTTTCAGACCCAATGAACTTAAAACACATGTTTTTAGCGATTAGTCTGTGTCTGTGAGTGAATAGAATATCTCAAGAACGGAACATCGTACGTACTTGAAACTTGAAACTTACGTCAGATACTACTACCGGACCCGACCCGAACATTTTCATCAAAATCGGTCAACCGGAAGTAGTAGTTTATTCGTATCATTTTTTTACTTTTTTGTGTTTTTCTCAAAAACGGCTCCTACGATTTTTTCTAAAATCGCCTCAAATACTACATTTTTATGCTCTACCTGATAGGGTGGACGCCATGTCTGCTGAAATTCTTGGTAAGGCGGTTCTCTCGTAGAAAAAAAAATTTTTTTTTCTTAAATATTGCAGCACATATATGCATTTTAGCGCCAAAGTATATGATGAAAGTTGTAGACAATTCAAAAATCTGTCGGCCGCATTGGCGTAGTTGGTAACGTGCTCGCCTTTCATCATGCGATCTTGGGTTCGAATCCCATTTAGGCACGGCACATTTGCATACGTTACAAAAAAGCATTTCATCCTTCACCGTCTGCATTAGCAGTAATTGTAGAACAGTCGGACGTTAAACCAAAAAAAAAAATCTACAACTTTTATTTTAAGGGTTTCTTTGTATAATGCTTAGTTTAGCAGCAATTAGTGATTTTCTGTTTTTTTTCTATGAAAATCTGTAAAAAATGGATTATTTAAGATTTTTTAAAGTGTAGCCTAAATAATCAAATTTATAGGAAATTAAAAAATCTATTTTAAGCATTTTTATAGAATAAAAATGAACAAATAATTATACAACAATAACCATTAGCTGATCACCCCCTGTGACGCAGAGGTTAGCGTGCTACGACGCAAAGCGGAAGGCTCCGGCATCGACTCCCTACAAGGATCTGGAAAATTATTGAATGTTCAAACGTACCTTAACGTAATCACTAATTTCATAGCTGTTGAGGTGACTTAAAATAAACGAAAAGAAACCTACTCTTTACAATCATTAGTAGTAATTAAGATACCTATATTTTCATGAGATTCTAGCGGAAAATACAAAATTTAGCCTTTCATACGGTTCAGTTAACAAAAAAATAATGTTTTAAATGTAGTGCTGTTCGGAAAAACCATCCATCATTTTAAATTTATTCCGTAAGTATTATAGAAAAAAAATCAACGAAATATCAGTTCTAATAAAGAATTAAAAAATTCAACGAAGTGATCATTATATATTGGTTAAAATATTTTACAGCTAAAATTTCTAATTTTATAAAATAACTGATGAAAAACACGGTTATTAATTATAGAAATTTTAGCAGTGTCTTACTTATATGTTTCCTACAATAAAGTTACAAGTCGTTATGCAATAAAATTTTGTTAACGGTTATTATTCTCAAAAATAGTGTTTAATTTAGGTTTTGCCAAATATTTTAAATGTAATTAAAAAAGGTATTATTCCGGTTATTTTATCCGCCAGTATATTAATGAAGATATGACATAAGAAATCAAGTCAATTAATCATCAATCAAATTATCATTAATTAATTGTCCTTGAACCTAAAAGTCCAGGGAAAATCATATTTTCTTTATTTTAAATAAACTTCTCTTCCTCCTATTTTAAGATTTCCTAAAAATAGGTTATTATTTTTATTTTATTGAAAATATTAATATTAAACTTATAAATCGCCGGCCGCAATGGTGTAGTTGGTAACGTGCTCACCTCTCATCATGCGGTCGTGGGCTCGAATCCCGCCCAGGCAGGGCATAGTTTAATTACCCTACAATTTCTCGTTTATGACATTACCTTTTCATTAAACACGTGTAAGTATTTCTCTGTAAATAAATTTAATTTTTCTTTAAGTCAAGGGAATTTGAAGTTCACTTAGTGTATTTGTATAGGTACAATTTTAAAAGATTTTACTTTAAAATATCTTACAATATATTTTTTCTTTACATAATTGGTGAATATAAATGATAATAAATAAATAATAGGTAAACCAAATGAAAACTATTAATAAATTAGATAATTTTTGTTTGTTTTACGTCTGACTGTTTTGTAATTTCTGCTAATGCAGACGGTGGAGAATGACGATATTTATGATAATAAGCGATGAAAAATGCCAGACCTGACCGGGAATCGAACCCGGGACCCTGGCGTAGATAAACATATATTTAATATATTAGATAAAAAGTAAATTATCAGATATTAGGAGTTTATTTTTTAATTTGTTCAACAAAATGTAATTCTTTTGCAATCAAATTTTTTAAATTTAAATATAATTTTTAAGTAAAGACAATAAAAGTCCAAATAGTAACGTTGTTAGAATGTAAATATATAACACACTTAGTAGTATGTTACAAAAAAGACTAAACTCTAAACAAAAAACAAAACTTAACTTGATTCTGTTCTGTGCATTAATATCTTGAAACATGAAGTAGTTGCAGCTGATGTTGACAATAACTATGATAAGGATAATAATTCCGATTATGAAATGGTTTAATTACTAGCAGACGTAGACAAAATTAAATGAGTTAAATGATTAACAAAATCTTAAAGGCAAGTCCAACGTTTTAAAACGTTTTAGTTTGCGAGTATCTTCGCTGTTTTCAAGGAGGTTGATTACGAAAGGATTTTGAAGCTCTCTAACTTTTTTAAATGTTTCTCGCTTCATTGTTTAATTTTTTTATTTTATAAGGGGTAGGTTTAGATTGTTGTGAGATTTTTCATTAGTTACATACCATGGAACTACAGGAGTATATTTAATTAGATAAATTTGATTAACATTTTATACATTAATATAATTTATGAGTAAACTTTCAAAAATAAGTTCCTACAGGCTAGTTTAAAATATTTCATATTCCGAAAATGTAGAATTCTAGAGACCTAAACTAACGAAAAAAATGCTGGCTGAATTCGAAAAAAAATATTTTGTTTTGCCATCAGTCTCTCTACTAATTTGATGTAGTTCTTTAATTAATTTTGGATTTTGTTAATTCTCCAATTAACAAATATATTTTCTTATTGTATTTCTTGATAAAAAAGAACAGTACGTACATAAAAATATAAGGTCTCTATAGTATAAATGAAAGGTTTTTAATTTGAATACTGTGATCTTGAAAAAATTTAATTTGTCAGAAACATTTACAGTTTAAATAAGATATTAAAATGTTAAAATTGCAGATTATAAGCATTTTCTATAAAAGGCATATATTTATGGACAGGTAGTTTGAATATAAAATAGTACTATAATTTTCTAAATAGTATTTTGGTGTTACTATTAATTCGTAAGAAATTATAAATACTAATGTAAAAAATATAGGAGAATTGATAAAAAAATCATAAATTTTTGTTTAGTTTTTCTTTCTTCATTGTTATATTATTTATTCCCAAAATACAGACATCGTTACATCAATAAAACACAATAAACCATAAAAAATAACCACGGAAAACTTCCCTGAAAACAATTTAATACTGTAATTGGAAACCTATGTTTTTAAAAAAATGTAAAAATAATTTTACAATTATCGATTTATTAGCTGTACTGTATACATTAACAGAATTTATAACAATCATAATCGTTAAAAGCAATAAAATTGTAACACACCCACAACCACAATCATGAGCTACAATGCCCATTCAACTTCAACCCCCAATAGATTGCCCAATGGTCAGAGAGGTACAACTGAAATTGTACCAATAAAACTTAAGCTGAAACTTGTAGTAATACAATAAAATTTTATTGTTATACGACTAGTTTTATATAGCTAATGAAAAGAAATTCTCAAGTTTATTATACGCCTAATTAAATTATTGTTAGAAAGAAAAACACACTAGAATTTTTACAACTCGTTTACAACCGGTTGAAGTAAATTCCGATGTATTATATTCAATATTGGTTACCCACACATAATTACATTTTTTTATGATGAATTTTATATATAAAGTCAGAAAAATAAAAATAAAATTTATGCTTCATGTGTATTTTTATGGTACGAAATATAAAAAAAATAGCGTAAGTACAAGATACGTAGATTTTCAACTCAAAATTTTGGTTTTTATACAGTTTTACAATTTTTTTATTGTCCCATTAACTTAGTGCTTGATTCTTAGATTATAACGTAATTTTAGTACATTATTAGTAGTTTTTAAAAATTCAATAGTTTTCTAGTCCTAGCCGGAAAAAGAATCTGGAACCTTCCGATTTACAGCTTAGTATGCAAACCACTGCAGCATGTACGCGGAATTTAATTTAATAAAATATATTTTATTTTGATACTTTGTGAAGAAGTTTATACTTATAAGTTTTTTATTACCAGTCAAATACAAACTACTATTAAAAAATTTATACTTATAAGAAATAAATTTACCGGTAGGCATTCTTAGACCCGGTGTTGTAGAGTACTAGAATACGAAACTGAAACCCTGGTCCGATTCCAGGTGAGAACTTCACGGTGACACTCCGTTAACACATCCTGTGTCAAACGTTGAAAATTTTTAGTATTTACTAACTTAATAGTTATTTCAACTATTGATAAAACTCACAAAAAAGGAAAAAAAATTACTTTTAAATTAATCAGTTTCAAGAAACTAAAATTTAATTGACTGGTATTGGCAAATTAAAGAACACGTGCCTCTGCGACACCACAGAAGACGCCTCTACTTTGAATATATGAAAGATATTTAAATAATTTTTTAAACAGAGTTCAATTGCACCGTAAGTATTTTCACACGTTTATTTGGAAAATAGAATAAGTGTGAACAAAATTTGTAAACTCGAAATCCTAATCTAAAATTGTAATTGAATATTTTTATCGAAATTACTTTTCAATTTATTTTTGCTGAAGTCTTATTAACTGCTCCATCATATAGAGGGTTTTAGAATCATAAACTTGGGTGGAACGCTGTGAAAATTTTCTAAACACTAGCCGGGAATCAAAATTGGCACCTCCAGTTTAGAATTGAAGAGCTTCGGCGTTTTAGCCAGAAATTTAAAGTTATTCTTACATAAAATTATATCCGGATGACAGTACCCACTGAATATGAAGAAAGAATGAAAATGTTTATAAAATTTAAAAAAATTCTTGTCAGTTTATAGATAAATGTTAAAAATATTTTATGGGAAATGATAAAACAGAAAAATATTTTATAAATTATAAAATTTATATTAGTAATGGTCAGAAAATAAAGTTAATAATAGTAATTAAAATAACTATAACAAACACATGCAACTGACCTCTTGCCGGCACAGCCACAATGAGTTTCAAACAAAAAGCGATTAATAAAAATGTCATTGCTGGGGATATCCACATTTTGAAATTAAAGTAAATTAAATTATTCAAAACACAAAAAGTTTTTATTTTATACCAATTGTTTTATATATTTATCTTTTTTAAAATCACATTGAAGTTAACCACATCGTTTAAAAGTTACATGAATAAAAATATGATAAGAGTACGCATTCGAGATCACGTAATAGAGTTCGCGCGTGGTCAGGACGGAGATACAAACACTCGACTGTAACACGAAGTTTATCAGATGCAGGCCCCGGCCAAACTAAACTGATGGAGCCAGGCGCGTCGGACAGACCGTGATGGCACACTGGTTTTACAAGTGTTGGCGCTCTCTCACGGCTGATGCGCACGCACCAACAATGTAATGATGCGTACGCAGTATATTCTTCATAAAAAATTATTTAAAACAACATAAAAATTATAAATACAACACATATTTTTTAAAATAAGTTATCGAGAAAGTTAAAGAATTGTTTTCTCATTGGTTCCTGCAGAGAACTCAACACTTCTTGTATAACGATAAAACTTCGAGTTAAGTTTTCAAAAAAAATATTGTCATTGTTTTAATGTTAGTTATTCTGTTACTGAAAATATTAGGATTTATTAATGATCAATATAAAAGACAATCGGTTGAAAGTTGAAGTTGAAAAGTTTATGAACTTTAAGTTAAATGAAATTTTACATTATAAGCTGTTCATAAGAAATGTTGTTATGGCTTTCTTATTGTTTTGTTCTTGAATGTTAGTTAATGTTATTGAAACATTATGTTATAAGAAATGTTGTAGTGGCTTTTATTTTGTCAATAAAAATTATTTTAATTTTTAATTTGGCGTTCAAATTCTATTAACTTTAATTTGGCTTTCAAATTGTGTTATGCTATTGAATGTTAATGTTATTGAAATGTTATGTTATAAGAAGTGTTAAGAGTGGATTTCATAATTGCCAATAAAAATCATTTTACTGCAGTTGAATTAGGAAACTGTATTGAAAAATATAGTACTTACACATACTTCTTTTAGTTTATTTAAAGTCACATCTTGGTCATTAGCGACTACTCTGGGTTAAGGAATGGTGGGTTTGAACGTGTAATAATTTTCCAGACCCTAGCCTGGAATAGTACTCAGAACCTCCGCTTTGCAGTACAGCACACTAACCACTGAGCCTCAGAGGCGGCCTGTAGATTATATTATTTTATCAGAATGTAGACCTACTCATTTCAACTACGTACTTTCGGAACAGTAGGAACAAATTCCTAATTTCGGTAAAGTTTATTTAAGTTGAACCAAAAAGAATAAAACATTCAGAAATTACCGGCTATAGTTTAAAAAATATTTTCATTACTAAATTATTGGGATGTATTTAATTTTTTTTTTTAGAAATCAGTCTTCTCAGATTAACTGGAAATAACTTTTACTGTTGTATTCCTGGTTTCCTTGACCGATTCTTTGATCTTTTTATCCGCCCAAAAATTCTTCATTCTTTCAGAGATCTGCTTTTTTCTTTCTTTTATAAACGTATTTGTTCTCGCTTCTCTTTCTTAGTTTGCCTCTTCACTTTCGTAGGAATTTCCAACCCAAATAATCTGCTTCTAAATTTAGATCTATCTAAAAGAAATCGTTTTCACTAAATCCTAGTTTTTCCATTTCTATTGCTTGTTTTTGATTGAAATTCAAAGTAATTTTGGCCGTAAATGTTAAATACTTTCTTGTTTAAACGAGATTCATTCATTTTTTTCATGTATCTGAAGAAACTGGTAACTTTTCTTTTGACCATTGTCTCCTCAATCTTTGCATAGTTCTTTGTTTGTTTTTAATCTTTTTTTTCCAGATTCTAAAAAATTAAATTTATAAATTGTTACCTATATTTTCATTTAGAATTTCTCCATATTATTTACCTAGTTTTTAATTATCATAAAAATTTTCATTCCGTATAAAACACAACACAAAATAACCAAACACAAAATAATTTGAATGCAGTAAAAAGCTGTATGAAATTTTGTTTATTTTGGTTTAGCGTCATTTACTTATTTTGAAATTTAGTTAACCTTTTTGAAAGTTGTATCCTATAGATTCACAAACGACGTTAAAGACAAAGAAATTTAAAAAAATGATTATATATAACGAAATGGCGTCATCTCTGTGGCTCAAACGGTAACTTATCTAATCAATAAATTGAAGGTCCCGGGTTCCTACACTAGAACTAAAAGATTTAATTCTCTACTGATACTTGAATTCAACTTACAATTATCATTAAGTAAAAGTGATCCAAACTTGTAATAAAATTAGAAGTTGAAGTAATTTCCAGTAAAAGAAACAAATCCTAGAATTTCTGGACTATCGGAATATAAGTTTACACCTCATTATTTATCTAAGATTCAATATTCCGACATTTAGAGAAATTTTCCTTTATACCTCTTTGTGTTATGAATGTAAATTATTAATGTTTTCTGATGGTCAAAATAAACTTTTTGGAAATATAATATTTCTGTTTTAGAACAAGTTTGAGAAACAATATCGCACTAAGACCACTTTCTTTAGATTAACCACCTTCTTTCTGTAATTCTTTATTTACGACTGTAACATTTTACAAGTAAATGTAACGTTTATGATGAAGAGAAAATACGCGTAGGGAGACCCTAGCGTAAAACTGAAACTCTAAATTTAGAATTTTAATGCTTCTCGATAAATATACCTCCGGTTTTAATTACGATACATAAACTGTTTTAAATTATGTGCTATAATTATGTGCATTACAGAATAATAAATTCACGTTTATATGATTTACCATATCATCCTCGTTCCAAAGTTTACATATATTAATATGTATTTTTCCCGAAGGAATTATCAGAGTTTTGGCAAAGTTTTTATATTAAGTCACGTAGTTACGTTGCTTTACATTTTTTTTATTGGTTCTTCTCTTCTCTTCTTAGCGTGCCTTAGGATGTTGGCGATCATCTGACCTTTTTGGTTGTTATCTGGAACAACTTCATTCTCTTGTCAAAACAAGCTCTCAAATTGGCGAGCCAAGAAATTCTTTTTCTGCCAGGAATTCATTTTCATTTCAAGGTGCGTTGTAGTGTTTCATATCTTGAGTAATCAACGCATCATGTTCCCGTTTTACTGAAGCTTACAACATTTGACGATCTTAATTACCTCTAGGTCTTTATTTATTCTTGTTAAGACTTCGATGTTGATAATTTTCCACATCCGTGGTATCCTTAAAATTCTTCTACACAGCTAAAGTTCAAAGGCTTTAAGTTTGTTGGTAGTTGCCCAGTTTAAGGTCCAAGTCTCCACACCATAGAAAATAACCGAAAACACATAGCATCTCAAACGCCACATTTTGGTTTTTAGGGCCATTTCCAATGGCCAGAAGGCCACCATTACTTCTTGCGAGGTGTCCCACTCCTCGTTAAAAATGGTATGGTTTCTAGATATAGAAATTACGAGACTCAGTCAATTCTTGTCTTATTTATATACGGATTTATACCACAGATATTGCGTTTTGTTGTTAATGAAGGTTATTGAATAAATTAAAGTATAATACGTTGATATTTGATCTTGACTTGTTCCGGTTTCTTTATCAATGATAACTCTAAAGAATAGCGTTTCGTATAATTAACAATTATGGTTTTGACACGCCTAAAAAAGAAGATACAAATTAGACACACCCTTCAGATCGATCTTATTAAAAATAACCATCTTATTAAAAACTGGTTGGTTGTAAAATGATATGAAGGAGCAATATTCTAATAAATTGTCATCTCTCTCTGTTTCTTTCAAAAGTTATGTCCTATTGGTTTTATAATTTACTGATAACGAGGTGGGAAAAGCTATTTTTAATTCAGTTGATGAAGTTACATGATATCCATTAATATGATTTATTTGTTTCAATATTTGTAAAATATTTCGGTGGTTTTCAAACCTGGAACTTTTAAACATTGCATGTATTCATTGTCCGGGTTCTGCTCTGCGACAAAAAAAACCGTGTTCACACCAAGATTCATGTTGCATTTCAGTCCTTTTCGAAAAATGACGAAGAGAATTTCTCTCCCGGGAATTTCCGTACCTCTTTTTTATATAACTAATAATATCGATAAACGCAATATAAAACACAAGAAAGATGGTGGGTTCGAAAATTCTTTCTTAGCAGGAATCATATTTTGCACACTTTAAAAATGGAAGATGACATAGAGTTAAGAATTTTTTTAAAAAGTCCCCAACCGGTTGAAACCATTTTAACCAAAATTGGTAATCAAATTTGTAAGAATGGTACAAATTTTAGAGAATTTTTCTTTCTAAAATCAGATTGCTGTTACTTTTCAATTTCTAGATAGTGGAAATTTATACTTAAGCCTCATGTATGTGTTCAAGATTTCAAAGCAATCAATATCCGAGTTTGTTCCAGAGGTGTGCGAAGCCATCTTTTGTTCTTTTATAGATTACATCATGGTAAGTTACTACTGTAATTGCAAGTGAAATGACAGATACAATTTTGAGAAATTGTAGAAAAGAATTCGGATCCCCGAGTTCGTTTTTTTAGATAAATAAGTTTTCCCTATGGTCTTTAGTTAATTAAGAGAAAATTGGTTTTCTATTTATTTAAAACGAGTATTTAATTTGAAGAATGGATAAATGTCATAAACTCTTTGTTTTTTAACAATTTTTTAAAGAATATGTTGGTATATTTTTTTACATAAATACTGATATTTCTGCACTAAAAGCAGTCAAATACTGTCTACACAATCTTCGAGTACACAATGTGCGAGTACACAATGAACTGTTGAATAACGTCGCTGAGTGTTTTTATGACAGACATGAAAACATATTCAGTTTCTTTCAAAAGTATATTTTCACTACTTGTATTTTTACACTATAGGAAAGCATATCCAGCCAAACAACACTAACGTTCACTAAAAAGAGAATTACGAAGCTTGATTTTTATACGGAAGCTTGGCTCAGGAAATGAAGATACAATGCTTGTAACAAACAATGATCTCACACTCATACTTGCGAAAAAGTTATTTGAAAGAAATGAATACGGAAAAAGCAATTGAAAATCATCTGGATGAAATTGGGAGGAGTTAAAAAGAAGGAATTATGGAGAAAACCCTTATATGAAAATCTCTAGCGTTATCTCTATTTACACACAAACGTGCTTTCTTACCACTATTCACCCTTGTACTACATATGAATTCTTAGCTTGAATTGAAATATGTTTCTTATTCTAAAATTCAAACGAGATTTTTTCATTTTCTTTTATTCTGATGTTCTCTTCAGATTGACTTATGTTGACTTAAATAAAAATTTACAATTCATATCAGCTACTATATTCACAGTTCATTGGTTTTAAGGTTTAATATTCTTTATACGAATCAAAAAAGGAATAATAAAAAATTCCATGTCAAATTCTATTTTTCTTATCGTAATCAGCAACACACTGCAGTTCACATATTTATTTCATCAATTACACCTTGCTAACGGATGATATATTTCATTTTTATGGTACCTTTGAAAAGCCGTTTTCATTTTTTGAGTACTTAAATACATGAGAACCTATGCTCTCTGGTACAAAAATACTTCGTATGTAGTCAAGTGAATCGGGTTGTGAAGACATTCTTGAACGGTTCTTTCACATCTTTGTCCATAATTCCTATAATATTTGAGTTGATCTTTTGCCAAATAAGACAAGAAAGGGTACAAGAATTAAACTGTACAAAACTATGGCAGTCCCGGTTTTGCTGTATGGCAGTGAAAGTTGGACCATGACGCAACGAGAGAGAACTCTAATACAAAGTGCAGAAATGAAGTTTTTAAGGGCGACGGCAGGCTATAACAGACTGAACATGAAACGTAATGAAAGTATTAGAGCAGAATTACAGGTCCAACCACTATTAGACGGCATTGCGCGCTACAATTCCAGGTGGTGTGA
The DNA here is from genome assembly GCA_035578175.1 of Catonia carolina. NCBI lineage: Eukaryota > Metazoa > Arthropoda > Insecta > Hemiptera > Achilidae > Catonia > Catonia carolina. The sequence goes on along the minus strand of JAQMRL010000002.1, from coordinate 119,101,989 downwards.
ACATGTGAATAGAATGCGAGAGGAAAGACTACCAGTCCAAATATTAAGTTATGCCCCACGGCGTAGACGTGATAGAGGCAGACCGCTACGAAGATGGGTGCCGGAACAGGCTTTAGGCCTATCCGTGTTTGGGTGATGATGATGATGATGAACTTTTGCTTACAACGGTAAATGAAAACAGTGAAAACCCGATACAAAGACTATAATAATAATAACAAATGTAACTCAAACACATTCTTTCCAAAAGATGTAAATTCATTTAGAACAATTTACTACGTACGAGGTGGAGGAAATTAACCTACCCAACTATGATGGCTAAAAGCCATGTTCTAGGGTAGGTTTTCTGTTCTTTTATTTAGTAAAACAGTACAAAAGATATTTAAAACTACGTTAGTGCTGAAAACAATGACTTTTATAAAAATCAATTTATAAGAGAAATATGTTCTTAAGTCCAAAAATCTAATTTAAACAATATTTATGGCTTTAAGAACATGCAACTATTCAAAGTTATAAAATTTAAAATTTTTTTTAATATAAATCTAAACTAATTTTAAGTATAACTTTAAAGTCATACAAATTATTCGAAAAAAGAAAATCTAAAACTAAATCTAAAGAATGGATAAGATTTCTCCTAGTTTTTTCTCGGATCTTTCTGAACTGATTCAAAGGATGTTTTTTCAACTGAATCTCCCCGCGTGAAGATTTTACATCGGGCATTATTATTTCAACTAAATTTTTAATTAACGCGAAAATAGGAACTAAACTTCTTTTATAACCCGATTTTCCAAATAATTTTTAAATAGTTGGGGCATTGTTTAGCTTTTTTCCATACCGTCTAAAAAGTGTTGTAGTAGAGTGTTACCGTTTCAGATTAAATTATTTATTTTGAAACAGAATAAGGAGTGCTTATTCTGTTTCTGTATTCTGTTCTTGCTCTGTTGTGATCTAGTCTTAAAAGGTTTTTTAAGATTTCCAGGTTTAGTAGAGACCTAAAGCAACAAGTGTGGTTCAACTCCTTACAAACAAGTATTCCACCAAAAATTTCAGGTAATTATATTTTTAAGTTATAGTTCATTTGGTTAAAAAAGTTACCTTATTTTCCCCAAGATCCCGAGTTCGATTCCCGGCTATAGCGTTTGAAAATTATTATAACATGTTCAAACCAACCAATCCAAAACCCACTTCATTTTCTTCTTCAGGTGTCATTTTTAATTAGAACGTTGACCACCAAGGCCACTTGAGTTTCGTCGACAAACTGTCGAAGAAAAGTAACCGAACTTACGCAATACTAAACCCGAAGATTCTTCAACCAGAATGACCAGAACTTTAATCTGGACCACGCTTACCCTATATTTCTCCCTGCATTTTATTCTGCGACATTCTATATTTCTTGTATTTTATCTCATGAATAAATTACTCCCGTTTTCGACGTTTCATAGTCTTAATAACCTCCATCTCCAAATTTAACATCACCATTACTTCCATTTTCCTCATTGTATCAGTCCACATTCTCTTAAATTCTCTACAGCATTTATTATAAACATTTTTGCGCTAAAATGCATATTAAAGCCGCAATCTTAAAAAACAATTTTTTACGTAAAAACAGCTTTTTCAAGAATTTCAGCAGACATGGCGCCTACTCTATCTTGTAGAACATAAAAAAAATTACTAATGAGGCGATTTTTAAAAAAATCGAAGGAGCCGTTTTTCGTTTTTGAGAAATCGCAAAAAGTGAAAAATGATACGAATAAACTACTACTTCTGGTTGACCGATTTTGATGAAAATGTTCTTGTCGGGTCCAGTAGTAGCATCTAACTTAAGTTTCAAGTTCGTACGATGTTCCGTTAGATATTCTAATCACACACACACACACACACACACACACACACACACACACACACACACACACACACGCACGCACACACACACACACACACACACACACCGGTAAAAACATGTTTTTGGGTTCAGGGGGTCTGAAAACGTGTATATCCGGTGAAAACTCAATTTGGAAAAATCGACACGAAAACAATACTTTCCTACCTATATATTCATATAGGCAAGAGAAAGTAAAAACAAATTCAATGTAGCTATAAAAAATATTATTAATTCTTTACAATTCATTTGTTAGTTTAATGCAATACACAAACAAAACAATGTACAATACTTTAACTGGTCATCAAGGTAATTAATACAACAAGTGACTTACAAAGTTAAGTAACCGTCACAAGTTATCGCGAATAAGAAGACATCGATAATAAGCCTATCCAAAGTCCAACTTACCGGTTTAAAGGAAAATCTCACACGTCAAGTATAATTGAACCCAGGATCTGACATCTTGGATTTATATCATGTATCTGACATCCAGTTATTGCAATATTTTGAAAAATATTTTATACTATATCAGTCATATCCTGGTTCTGACATTATCTAATTAATATGGACAAAAAAGTATAGGTCTGTATATAGAATGTAAACAAACCTTTCGCTTTTCAAAAAAAAAAACAAAAAATCTGCTCTGGCAGGAAAAGTGAGCAGTTGGTTTTGTTCGGTTCCCCTAACAAAGCCTGCTGTCAATTAGAAAATAAAATTTCAGTTATTCTGTTATATATATGTTCATTGCAATTATTATTTTACTAATTTAGATTTGTTTTTTTTTTTAATTTTACATTTAAAAGGATTAGGTAAATTTTCAGTATCTACGTTATTTCAATTTAAAAAAATAAGTTTAAATTATATTATTTACAAATTTTTTCGCAATATCCGTCAGAAAAAAATGGAAAATTTTAATATTTTTTTAAAGCCCGAATTGAAGTACTATAGTCAACTTTCAGTCTTTAGCGGATCGTTTTATTTGTTTTCTTCTACCCCACATCATATTTTCAGATCTGGCCTTCCTTTGCTCTACAGTTATGTTATATTGGCGAACTTTTCTGGTTATTAGTGGCAATTTAATTTTTTGGGTTCTTGAGTATTGGCCCATCTTCGCGTCTTAGTATCATGTTGTATGTTATCCTCAGGGTGTTGAGATCGTTGTTTATCTTCTGTACCCAATCATTCTGTGATTTGTATTACACGAGTTGATTGAGAAGTTTCTTGAGGAGCCTTGTTTCTGGCATCCTGATGAAGTGACTGAAGAATGACAAATGTCTTTTTGTCATTGTGTCTGTTATCTTGTAGCATTACAAATGTAGGTGATAATAACCATGTGCTTATAACCTGACTGCTGTTAATAATTATGTAAAAATTTATAACTAAATTCTTACATTTTGTAAATTATTAAACTGGCTAATTGTAATTAAAATCTTATTTCTAAATTATTAAATTAAATAGCTTAATAATCTCAGCTAATAATTTGTACTCTGAGGCTATTTTCCAAGAAGCATTAGAATGCTTGGATGTTGGTATACTATTGAGTGGAGAACGAATCAACAACTTTAGATACGCCGATGATACTGTCATTTTTGCAGACACCTCACAGGGACTTCAACTGTTGATGAACAAAGTGGCTGAAGTTAGTGGGAAATATGGTCTGGAAGTCAACAGTAATAAAACAAAAGTCATGATAGTAAGCAAGCAGAAAATTGACAATCTGCATTTCACTATTGATGGCAAAGTTGTAGAACAAGTACCAACATACGTTTACTTGGGCACAGTGTTAAATGAGCGGTGGGACCATTCTCAGGAAATAAAGGCCAGGATTGAAAAAGCCAGATCAGCGTTCACCCAAATGGCAAAACTGTTCAAGACACACAACTTGAACCTTGAATTGAAAATTAGACTACTTCGATGCTATGTATTTTCCATCTTGCTATATGGAGTAGAATCTTGGACTCTCAGTGAAGCAACAGCAAAGAAACTGGAGTCATTTGAGATGTGGACCTACTGAAGAATCCTGAGAATATCATGGACAGATAAAATATCCAATGAGAGAGTTCTTCAAAAACTAAATAAAAAGACTGAAATAATGTACACAGTCAAAAGAAGAAAATTGGAATACCTAGGACACATCATGAGAAATGAAACTAAATACAAGCTGCTGAAATGCATAGTGCAGGGGAAAGTGCATGGCAGGAGAGGCGTTGGGCGAAGGCGAATATCCTGGCTGAAAAATTTAAGGACATGGTTTTCAGTATCCACCCCTGAATTGTTTAAAGCGGCTGTCAACAAAATCAGCATTGCCAGAATGATTGCCAACATTCGGTAACGGATAGGCACTGGAAGAAGAAGAAGAAGAAGAATCAAAAATCAAGTGTTAGTGATGGAAGTTTTTATATTTAAATGATTCAAAAGAGTGTTTAAAAGTTACAAAAAAAACATTTATTAAAATTTTAAAATAAAGAAATATCTACGTAGATCATTAAATAAGTTTAAAAGCCATATTTACAACACAAATTTATATTTTATTTGAAAGTTTTAAAAATTATCAAACAAAAAGTTTTAGTATAAGTGAATGCGTATTTGATTTGGTGCGCTGTTGACCGGGTCAGTTTGTTACCCCTTTTGTTCGGGCGAAAAACAAAAAACGCCAGCAAACAAAATTGGCATTGGGGTAACAGAAAAACTCCAACAGGAGGGACTGCAGTGATGTGATACCAAAATTAAATCAAGAAAAATAGTTTACTAAGAATATTTTAATAAAATGTAAAATAAATAGAGTAATTAAAAATTACGGTTACAAGCAAATTCATCATTAACGGAGAAAGTTATACAAGCGCATAAATGATTTTATAATAATAATCATCCAAATCTTTAGAAAAAAACAAAATACAAGAAAGAATATAGTTATATATGCAATTGTACATACTTATTACTGGATCCAGTTAAAAAAATTTTAATAAAAAGGTCGATAATTAATAATAAATATAATTACAAAAGAAATAATAATTAGAATTTTCAATTAGAATAGGCCTTTTACATAACGAATAGATAAAGTTGAACAATAAATTAATTTAGTAAGGAATCATAAATCAATTTGTTTTAAATATGATAATACAGATACTATAAAATTAATTATTTTTATTTAATAAGAATTTAATTTTTATATACTTTTTTAAACAAAGCTATTTTGGATAAAACTCAAATGCAAATAAAAAATGATTTTGTTTCTTATATAATAATTCCTTTTTAAAAAAAATTAAGTACAAAAGATAAAAAAAATATCCGGAGTATGGAATCCGGTTAACTCCGCACCGTATCATGCTTACCAGCATACATTAATGGTAATGAGCAAAAAACATTTTATCGTAAGATACAAAGTAACAATTAAAATTTATATTATAATTAAAAATATAATTTTATGATGCGGAGGCTTCAAGATAATTAATTACAAAAGAATCATATCGCCGACAACAAGATTTCGGGTTACGAAAGCAAATACATATCGGATGTCACTTGGCCCAAACAGGATTACTTTAATTCTTGCACAGAATAGCTTTAATCAGGGCTTGAAAAGGATCCATCCCAAATTAGATCTAATTCTACCCCAAACTGGGTAAAAACTGCCCCACACTGGGTCCCTGCAAAGAGCAGAAAAACCAGGACTTAGTAAAGAAGAAAGCTACCCCAAAACACCAAAAAAGGTAGTCAAATCCCATAGGCTCAAAAAGTTCATATAAAAAAATTTTAAGATAAGGTTTAAAATACCCAAAGGTTTACAAAATTTACAAAATTTTAAATTAAACATTTTCGGCTACCATGGGTTTTAACTACAAATAAAAAAAAGAGACTTACCGGAACACGGGAAAGCAAAAAGGTCAAGACCAACATCCGCAGAACGCACCCCGAAAAAAACTTAAAAAAACATTAACGACACAAGTACAAAAACACGTCAGACGCCATGACCTTTTGCAGCAAGAAGGACGAGACACGCAAAATTTACCTAAAAAGAAAACTCGGTTTGACGTCACGGGTCCCCTCCAACAAAGAGGAGGAGAACCATCACCGCAGATAAAACAGATGGCAGCGAACGGTAAGCAAAAGCCTAAAAGAGCGAAACAATTAAGAGATAACTAATTAACGTCGACAGAGCAGATAACGAAAATTAATACAACTAGAACAATGCGAGGAAAAATTAAATATTAAAATAAATTGTAACATTGAAAATAAATGTTACAAGTTTGAAGAGAAAGGTTGTGTTTGTGTGCGGTTTGATTTATGGAATGTGTTAAATAAATATAAAGTATAATTATTATTTAATTCATAGTATAAAGTCACAGATAGACCTATGAAATAAAATTGAGTGAAAAAATATTCTTTATTAAATTACGGCGAGAAAAATTACTTACAAATGCTGCAGGAAGTAGTATTTCCGGAACTCAAAAAAAATCCTGTTTACAATTTCAAATCCCTCATTTGGCAACAAGATGGCGCCCCAGCACATTTTGGTATCGAAGTTTGTGAGTTTTTAAATTCCAAAGTTGAATGGATTGGTCGTCGTGGTACAATCGAATGGCCTGCGCGCTCGCCAGGCTTAACGCCATGTAATTTTTCACTGTGGGGCATTGTAAAGGAACTACTGTATTCTTCCAAGCCACAAAACCTGCACGAACTAAAAAGTTCAATTGAAATTGCATTTGACTATGTAAATGACGATAAAATATTTCTGTTGAAAATTTGTGAATCAGTTTTAAGTCGTTGTATAAAGTGTATAGAGAATCATAGTGAACATTCTGCTTTAACATTTGAAAGGTATAATATATGTACAGTTCATATAATAATGTTTTTATCTATAGGTTTCTTATTCCATTAACCTTTCTTTTAATTTCCATAAATATTGGAGAACCGACATATGGGCCACCCTGTAGAAATTGTACTTTTTTAATATATGCGTGAGCACATGTCATTACATTCACAATTTCGGAGTTTAAATTCTTGGCTATTTACTTTTTACAGTTTTGAGAAAATATAATGTCAGTGATCTGGTGTAATATAGTAAAGGAAATACAGATTTCTAATTGAGTGCGGTTTTTGGTTTAGTAAAAATCCAAGGTAGATGAATAAAATAGGAAATTCAAATTTTTTTTAATAATTATGTTAAACGGTATTTTATTTTAATCTGAAAATTAATATTATTTAGAATTTGACACAATTATTATCATACTTTCTAAGCAATGACATTAGAATAAGCATTTGCGGCACTATATAACTCTGCTTTTCAGGAATTTCATTTTCAACAAAAGAAATTTCATCAAAGTAATAGAAAATACAATGAGGTTGAAGAACAAAACCAAAGGTTGAGGTAAACGGGTTAAGACAAAAGCAGAAATATATAGGTTTGTTTCAGTGAACATCAGTTGAAGGAACTACAAAATACATATTACAAAACATTCACCTTTTGATGTTATACGTATGTGTAGTAGATATGAGTAGAGAAGTTCCATTCATTCTGATACAACATAAATAAATCTACAATAAAGTTTCCTCTAAGCATTGCTAACCATTAAGTTTCAAGTTCCTTTTGTACAGATCTTAAACTAACCATTATTTTCCATTTCAATTATTTTTGTTTTCAGAATTCCCAAACCTTATTATCGTCTCTTGCCTATATGCATATTTAGGAAGGAAAGTATTGTTTTCATGTCGATTTTTCTGAATCGAGTTTTCACCGGATATAAACGTTTTCAGACCCCCCCTAAACCCAAAAAAAGTTTTAAGTGTGTGTGTGTGTGTGTGTGTGTGTGTGTGTGTGTGTGTTTGTGTTTGTGTGTAGGTGTGTGAACAGAATATTCAAGAACGGATCATTGTACGAAATTGAAACTTAAAAATTAAATTAGATACCACTAGAAGACCCGACAAGAACAATTTCATCAAAATCGGTCCACCGGAAGTAGTAGTTAATTCGTGTCATTTTTCACTTTTTGCGATTTTCTCAAAAACGGCTCACCACATTTTTTTTTAAAAATCGTCTCATTCACTACATTTTTTATGCTCTGCAAGTTAGGGCAGGTGCCACGTCTGCTGAAATTCTTGGGAGGCTGTTCTCTCGCAGAAAAAATGTTTTTTTTTAGATTCCAGCCTTAATATGCATTTAAGGGCAAAAAAGTATATAATAAAAGTTGTAGACAATTTAAAAGTCTACAATTTTTATTGCAAATATTTCTTTGTATAGCGCTTAGTTTAGCAGTAATTTGTGACTCTGTTTTTTTTTCATGAAAATTTGTAAAAATAAACGAATTTTTTAAGATTTCGGCCTTAGTATGCATTTACGACAAAAGTTCAATATCAGATTTATAGTAAATAAAAACATCTACAAATTGTACTTCAAGCATATTTCTCTACAAAGCCTAGTTTAGTGATTTTTCGTATTATTAAGCCAAACTAAGATTTTGTTTCATTTTGCATCGTTCACTCATGATTAATAAGGTTATATTTTTTGAGGTTTTTTTATTTTTAATGTGTTATTACTAATGTTGGGATATATTATTCATTATTTGCATTGGCAAGAGAAATTCGTGGAAGTGTTTTCACCAGATTTTTCAAATCATTTTTGTAAAACTATTTTTTCAAAAAATTTAGTACTATTCCAATATCTAAGGTCTATCAGCATTAAAATAATTTGGGTAGAATGCCCTAAACGGTTCTGATTGATAAAACCCATTAATTTTTTGCAAATATCGAATCTGTTACACACCAATATTTATGAATTCTTCAATCACCCGTAGATTTCCGTGCTTATTGATAACATCTGTATTTCATTAATAAGCCCTTTCGCTTGCTATATTAGTTTCTCATCATTTCTGACTTGTTTCCTAAGTTGTACGTTCACTATAATACCTCCAATAAAAAAGAAAAGGTAAAATAATACAATACGGCCTCGTTTACCCGGCTGTCGCTGATCTGGCTGTTAAAATTATTCGGCCTAATCTGGAGCAGAAACAAATTCTTTTTCTTAGAATCTAACCAACCAACACCAAAAGGTCGCACAGTAAATACCATTTACAGGGCCACAATTTCTTAAAAATTTGAAATCTCTAGTTTTGTTGCCACCTAGCAACACAACCAATTTAGCAAACTACCAAACATTACCAATAATTAGCTAAGTATTGTGTTTCATTATTTATGTCTAACCCACTGGGTTGATCTAGCGGTAGAGTAGTCACCCTCACAATCAGTTGTTTAACAGTTGATTTTCGGGAACAAAGGTTCCGTGGTTCAAATCCTAGTAAAGATAAAGTCCAGCCGTCCTTAGTTAGCTCCAAATGCCAAAAAATAATGACATCACTGAGCATGCGCATTATTTATAAATATGCACACGCTGATTAAAAAGTAACTAATTTTAAAAGATCAGTAAGATTAAAAGTAAAAAATTTTAAAAGTATGTAAATACAAAATACTTTTAAAAGTTTTTTAGTATTTTTATAAAAAATATAACTATTATAATATCATATGACTGATGTTAAAGTACTGAACAATACATTTTTATAAAAACGGTATACTTAATTTCCATTCTTTTTCATAAATAAACGTGGTTACAAGTTATGAATTACATCTGACCTCTGAACCCGGGACCATGGCGTAGAAGCCAGTTGCGCTAACCACTACGCCACCGGGCCGGCAGGATCAACAAGTAAGTAATTAGTGTGATGAATTCGTACAAATGGCCATTAAATTTAAAAAAACACATTTTTTTCGAAATAATGAGCCTCCCACATTATCAAACATTTTGTACGCGTTAAATGACCCAGATTTGCCGAATTTCAAAAGAAGAACTATTCAAAGAGTTTTAAAATCTGTTGGTTTTAAATATTTAAAAATGAATGTAAAAACTATTGTTACTAAAAAACGAGATATAGGCCTATCCTAAATTAGAGTTATCCGACGAAGAATGTTAAGAAATGTACTAAGTAGCTCTTGGTAGTTTAATAAAATATACTACACTACAATTATATTCATTAAATTTTTAAAATTTAGGTCAATAAAATTAATCCAATTAAAAACAAACTAAACTTAATAGTAATAAAGTTTCATCCATAAAGTCGTGACCCTAGTGTACACCCTGTAGTAGCTGGCTTTGGTTTGTTGACTAGAAGGAGCAAAGTAAGAACGGCTGAACTATAGTTACTCTTATACAGATTTGAATACTAGACAGTTGTTACCGGTGTACTTTGATGGTTGGGGTTCAATTAACCATACTCTCTCAGGAATAGTCGTCCTGAGTCTGTACAAGATTACATTTGATTTACACGTCATCTCCGTCTCATTGGGTCATTGGTTGCTTATTGTTCATAATTGAACAGATTGTAACGTACACACATTAGGGATTAAAAATTATTTATGTCTGGAAACAAAAGTTACTGACAGAAATTAATAACAATTTTCTTTCTATCGACATCTAGAATTTAATTATTAATTTTAAAGTTTTAGAAATGAAAATGACAACGTAGAAACAGTCAAAGAAAAGGTCTGAAAGGTTTTTTTTATTGTACTTCCAGTGCAACAATAAATTAAAACTTAATAAATTTGTTCCTTACTAATCCGACACCAAGTCAAAATTGTAAATAATGGTTTATAAGTTCATGATATTAAGTAAGAAATTTGAAACTTTAACGTTAGCAATAACTAAATCGAAATCGTCTGCTGTAAGAGAACGAACATAGCCCTTCAGAAAGGTGCGTGTTTATTTATGTATGTAGAAACATGTGTATCTTTGTAGTAGATAGCCTCTCTACACACAAGATTATATAGTTATACTAAAGGTAGAAGTTCAATAATAATCTACGAAGAACAAAAGGAAAGGGAAGATGCTTTAACGTAGCCTAACACAGGAACAGTTTATCTTCATACTTCTCTCTTTATGAATATCGTCCCTGAGGCTATGGTATGCATTTAACTTAAGAACTACTGAATAGCGTACATTTTATAATATAAGCAAGTATCTTGTTGTACTACACCAATACATATGTAGTTTCACTTAACAAACTTATCAGTTTTCTTCATACGATAGACTTATTCTTTGTTAATATAATATAATCGTCTTTGAACTACTTTGGATAGAGTTCAGGTCTACACTGTAATAACAACATAAATATTTTTCAAAGAATTACTATCGATATTTTTACTTTAGGTACTTCTAAACTTAGTACTCACAAACTACAAAACTACCTCCAAACTATTAAAATTGTTGGTTTAATTTTGTATTAACGCTAAATTAAATTCATTTCAACTGAGTTAAATAGGGAAAAACAACTAGTGTAGATTTATCTACACTGTCTTCAGTTTCTTCAGTTATCTTCAGTTTAATACTGAGGTGGTTGTTACATCAGCGGGTCTCTTTCCCTTTTTTCAACAAAGTGAGTTTATTTCGCAATGAGTTTTTAAATAAAAATTTTGTAGCGGATCAAATGGTCACATGTTAAATGTATGTTGTTTTGTAAAATTTAAATGTACGAGTATATATTTTATTTATTTCTACCAGAATGATTTATATGTTTGATGAAAAAAAAATTAAATATATAATTTAATTTGAAATAGTTAAAAAAATGTATTTAGAAGTTAAAATTTTTTTTAAGAATTTAAATACACGAAATATATTTTTCTTATGAGGCTTGTTGAAATTTGAGTGGTGCTTGAATCAAGAGGAAAGACGGGTATCTTGCACCACCATATTAAGAATATAAGGTTAAGAATAAATAGGCCTAAATAACGTTTAATTAATCTGAATCAAAGATGATGACTATTTATTTAAAAGTTAATAATTTTAATAAGCAATAGCTGCAACTTTAAGCAAAAATTATCAAAATCTGAATTATAACATTGTATGAATAACCAATAGCTACACTAGATAAAAACTATAAACTACGAATTATTCTATAATAGCTATGCTGCTGTTTAGGTCATCAGCTGAAAGGCTGGTTTGAACCTCTAAACACTTTACTAAGTAAAACGAGGAGTGAGGTGGTTTACCCAATGTCTTCCTCACTAAGGGGGAAAGTATGCTTATCAGCATGCCAGGCCCTCTGAAAAGCATCTACTTTCCACCCTACAAATGACACCTTCACTTCATTCAGCACAGGGTTTGGCTGTATAATGATGAAAAATACATTACTCTCAGAGATGACTTTTGACTAGTGTCTTTTACACCTCTACTTCTTCTGTTCTTAAATGCTTCAGTCATATAATTGGCTGACCATGTGATAAGAAACAGAACTATTTTTTATAGCCCTGGAACTAACAGATCGAATGCAAATAATTTAACTCCACTTGGCTGTTATGAGCAGATCTATTATTTACAAACAAAAATTTGAAATTTGGGCCAACTCCGTGCCCCAGTGGTTAGCGTGCTATGTTGGAAAGCAGAGGTCCCGGATTCGATTCCCAGCCAGAGTCTGGGAAATCACTACAAGTTTATACCCACCCTTCCTTTACCCAAAGTATAATAGCCACAGAATAGCTATATTTCAAATCAATAGCTCCTCAGTACTGTGTTTTAAAAAAATACCTATAAACTAAACTCAACTCTAAACAGTATTAAAACATAATATATTTTAAAATAATTATGTACTACTGTTTAGAGTACAGGTTAATAAAGATATACTTTATAGTAGATAAAGATTAAGATGACTATGACAACCATAAACGGAATGAAAATTTGGATTATGATTACGGCGATGATTATCAACAGTAATACAAATTATCATTACATTTGGTTCCTCCGTTTGTTTTCTTAAGTCAGGATCACAAGTGTAGGCTAGTTCAATAATATTTCAAATCACTATATTGACATAAATTATAAAAAAATTAAAGAAAATTCCTGTAATGTGATGACTATTTATATTTCAGCAACATTTACATTTCAGCAACAAAACAAAATGGAATAAAGTCCTTTAAATAAACACAAAATCCTTTTATTTTCAGTTTGGTTTTTGTACGTAAGTTACGACCTCTGTAAAAGTTTTAAATTAATTCACAAAGTTTTAAGAAAGTATGTAACCTGTTTGCCGATCTTAAGAAAACACATTTTGGACCCTGTCGCTTCTTTAAAATTACTGGACCGTTTTAACTTAAGAAATTTTGCGAATAAAAAATTTGTGTATCGAATTAATTTAATATTCTAAAATGGCAAGTTTTAACTAAAATAAGATCGGGTTCTCTATTTGGTTGCAGTATTAAAGCAGTTGCCGACTCCATTTTTGGTTTGGTAGGTTTTGAAAAAATAATTACGCTTGAATAAGATCCACAACTGCCCATAACAGGCAGGTGGAGTGTTAAATTGTTTGCACTCGATCTGGTAGTTCCAGGGCTATAAAAATAGTTCTGTTTCTTATCAAATGGTCAGCCATTTATATGAATGAACCATTTAAGAACAGAAGCGGTAAAGGTGTAAAATACACTAGTCAGAGTTATCTCCTCTGGAGTTACGAATTTCATTGTACAGCCAGACCCTGTGGTGAATGAAGAGACGGTGTCATTTGCAGGGTGGAAAGTAGATGCTTCTCAGAAAGCCTGGCACGCTGATAAGCATACTTTTTTACTCATTAATAAAGGCAATGGTAAACTACCTCGTTCCTCGTTTTACTTAGTAAAACCAGCTTTTCAGCTGATGACCTAAACAACAAGATCCAGAACGTAGCCGCAATTGAAAAACTCGAGATCTTTAGCTAGTAGTCAATTACAATATTTCCGGTTTAATGCAATTAAATAATCCAAAAAGAGCCATTCATAAATGCGCCGAGCATTTTTCAAATATTTTTATTTGTCTTCAAAAAATTCAAAACAGTGACGTGGATATGGCTACATGAACACAGTAATATTTCAATCAATAGAAAGGAAAAAATACTTCAATGAGTTAACTTTTGTAGAATAATATCGTGACACATTTTAAACCAGAACAATATTTACAAATTATTTTATAAGCCATTGTCAGAAAAGTTATGACACTTTACGAACAAGAACATAAATCTGTGAAAAATAAAGAACGCCACAATTTAACAAATTATGAAGTACTCATTAGTTAGGATTATATTAACAAAGAATCATTACTTAGCGTTAATGATCAGAAATTACATTAATCATCCCATTTAAATTAAAGAAAGTATTAATCATATTTCGTAATAAACATCATAAGACATTTTAAGGTTAAATCATTACATGTATTGTCAGCAGCACATTAATCATTAGTATTATATATTATGTCTTGATTGAAAATAACTCCGGTATGTGTTAAGTTATTTCCATTGTCAATTTACTATTTTCGATTATAGTTTTGTCCCACAAAACAAAACAAAAATTTGAAGCAAGAAATACTAGAAATTATGCTTAGATTTTTGTAATGTACGGGTGTAATGAAAAGCTGTGAAAGTTTTAAATACCTGGGAGTCATCTTTGATAGGAGCGGAACAAGTGCAGCAGAAGTAAACAGCAAGATTTCGCAAGGCGAAGGGTTATAGGGCAGTTAAATTCTCTCCTTTGAAATGATAAAATATGGAAGTAGACGAAGATAAATATTTGCAATGCTATCCTGTAGAGTGTGTGTACCTATGCAGCGGAAGTGTGGGTATTGACAAAGAGACAGAAGGATCGCCTAAAAGCGGTGGAGATTGAGTTGTGGAGGTGGAGTTGTGGTGTGTCGCGGATCGATCGAATTCCGAATTCCGAAATAGGAGAAGAATCGGCGTTGAAGGAAATATCACGGATACCATATCCCGGAAGCAGTTAAAATGGTTTGGCCATTTGCAAAGCATGGAGGATGGTAGTTGAGCAAAGAGGGTATGAAAGTGGACGCCAACCGGTAGAAGGAGTGGTAGGGCGGAAGTGACATGGTTGGATGGGGTGCAGGAGGCAATGTCTTTGCGGCGGCTCTCCGATGAGGACTGGCGAGACAGAGAGAGGTGGTGCTTAGGAAGCGAGATGCGGCTGGGGCTGTAAATCTTCGCATGAATATATATGTTTTTGTAATGTTAAAATGTCGACAGAAAAACAATTAGAATATACTGGGTGTTTCGGAACTCTCTGGAAATGCTTTGTAACATTTTTCCTTGGGATAAAACAAACAGAAATTACCACATAAACATTGGTCTCAGGTGTTTAATTTTCTTTTTGTCGTTTTTACAAATTGTTTCATATTTTATTAATAGTTAACGATATTATCTTGAAATTTGGTATTAGTGTTCCAATGACAAGATATTGAAATTGTACAAGCTTAATAAAATCAATGTTAATAAATTTCAAAATGGCGGCTTTCTAAAAATTTTATTTAATTTTTTTTCTGAAACCTATGGTTTTGTTAAAAATATAACTGAAAGACAAAAATGCGCATTTAAACAATGAATCTAACACCTAGTTTAGGTCAATCGGATGTGAAATCACTGAAATATTGTATTTTTTATTTTACAGAAACATAATCTCACTTTTAGAAGTACCTAGTCAAAAGAAATTTATTGCGAGGCAACAATTTCATATTAAAACTGTAATTTACAATTTCTTTAATTTGTCTTGTTATTGAATAAAACATTTTCTGTGATTAGTTTTATAAGAGAAGAAAATTTTTAGGAATTACCAAAAGTGGGTTATGTTTCAGTAAAATAAAAAAATATATATTTCAGTTGTTTCACATCCGATTGGCCTGAACTAGGTGTTGTTGAATTCATCGTTTAAATGAGCATTTTTCGTCTTTCCGCTATGATTTTAACAAAACCATAGGTTTTCAAAAAAATAATTTAATTGAAATTTTTAGAAAGCCGCCATTTTGAAATTTATTAACATTGATTTTGGTATTAAGCATGCACAATTTTAATATCTTTTCATTGGAACAACTAATACCAAATTCAAATTTATGTAGTTAACGATTATTGAGATATGAAACAATTTGTAAAAAAGGCAGGGGTACGACAGAAAATTTGATACCTGAGACCAATGTTTATGTGGTAATTTCTGTTTGTCTCAACCCGAGGAATAATGTTACAAAGCGGTTCCAGATAGTTCAGAAACACCCAGTATAAATCAGGAAAATATGGGTACATGATTTATTTGATTGTTTTATTTAATCATACATGAGAATAAATTTCTAAAAAGAGGTGTTTACCCTGTGTAAATTTTGTTTGTTTCTTAAGAATACAACCGTATCTTCTAAAATCTAAAAAAACCTCAAAAAAGAATTTCCTAGGTAAAACTTTTAAACGGAAAACATCATTAATCAGTAGACAGAATGTCACTATTTTTTTTTTTTTTTTTTTTTAACTTTAATAACTTTATTTGCAACTATATACTACGATACAACGAGCAAATTAGATGACAGTAAACAAAGGATGACAAGGAAAAAAAAAAATAAATAAATAAATAAAAATAAATAAATGAAAAAGAACAGTGATACCCATTGGTATATGTTCTATGAAATAAAGTTCATGATACATGAATGATAAATAACAACAGAAGAAAAAAAAGAAGAAAGAAAAATAAAATAAATCACTTTATAGAAGATCTCTGGCCCATTGACGTTTCAACCTGCGCTGCGGATTTCCTGGTAGTGATGCATCCGATAGTTTGGTGATTAATTCGTTGGGGTGATCATGCAATTTTCTGTGAAAAACACTGTAGCTGGACTTAACTACTTCACTTATGAACGGAATATTAAGGTCGTCATGTAGAATTTTGTTGTTGACATAAAAAGGTGCGCAGGTGATTAAACGTAGGCATTTTGACTGAAAGGCTTGTAATTTTTGTAGATTGCTCGGTTTAGCTGTGCCATAAATTTGTAGTCCATAGGTCCATATTGGTTTGAGATAAACTTTGTATAGTAATAGTTTAGATTTTAGAGTCAGTGAAGAGCGGCGTCCAAGAAGTCGAAATAGTTCTTTCAATTTGGAGTTCAAAGTCAGTCTTTTGGTTTTTATATGAGTCGCCCAGGTGAGTCTCTTGTCAAAGTGAAGTCCAAGGTATTTAACTTTTTGTCGTTGTGGTATCGGTTTATTGTCGAGGAACTATTTTTAAAAATGAAACTTCTTTTGACAATTTTAAAAACCAGAAGATAATCAGATTGCTACTATCACTGTTTTAGAACACTGAACGCCTTTGACTATGCTCTATTTCATTTTAATATTTAACTGGTATTTACATCAGTCTTCAATTTTCTTTCATTATTTGTCTCTTCTGATGATCAATGCAACTTACTTAAGTCTTTTTTCAATTGAACGCTATTGATTTGGAAGAGATTTCTTAAAATGTTATGCTTGCGTTACATTTCGAGTTGATCGTAGCAGCGTCTGTTACAGTGTGGTTGCTGGTGCACTCACAATTCCTTCATTCGTTTCATACGCTCCAGTAAATCAGTAAACCTTTATCCCGGTAAGGTAAGCGAATGCATAGTATATAAAATAAATGATAGAAAACTAAAAGAAAATAGAGAAGGAGAAGAAAATAAAGATAAAATAGCAGTGATAAGGAAAATAAAGAAAACTCCTACGTAGATAAGAAAGCTAGAAAAGAAAGAGAATTATTGCAGTACTGGCATTGCTAGTTTTCAGGATTCAAACCCACTCACCTGCATTTATCTATTCTCTTTCCTAAATTTAATATCTGTGGTCTATTTGTCTAGTTGCTGATAAAAGTATATTTAAATTTCAAATTTTTATTGAATAAAAAGAATTGAACTGTATTTTACACTTCAGTATAGTGCTTAATAAATTTAATTTAATAGTCTATCACATTACTTATACATTCAACCGATATTGAATACCAACCTTTACAAAATTCCACTACAGAATAGGTTACACAAAATTATTTGACTTCATTGTACTTTATTTAATATTGTCGGTTTTTAGGCAAAATAGATGACTGTCCTTATTGTCACACATAAAAACCCAAAAGAACAAACCCTTTTTCTTAGTTTTAAGCGGCTGGTCCGTTGGTGCGGTGGTAGCGCAACTGCCTTCTATGCCACGGGTCCGCGGTCCGGTTATCAGGTTTGGCATTTTTTTAATCACTCATTGACAATTATCCCTTCACCACCTGAATTAGCCTTAATATGCATAACATTCGGACGTAAAACGAAAAGAAAAGTTCTTTTTAGGCGCCGTACTACTTTATAAGTTTATCTTTACTTCATTCAAAAAATCAGCTAATTACAACTAACAACCAGCCTAACCCATTCTGGAAGCATAACAGATTTACTGAAAAACTAAATACCACTGCTAATTTGCAATCTAGTTCCAAAATTTGTCTAGTACCATAAATTCCAGTCCTAAGTTCTGTCGCATTTGAAAACCCTTTTTTGGTATGTCAAAGAATAGGCTATAGTACTTCGTAGATACCTAAAAGTACCGTACAGTGGCGCAACCAGGGTTTTGCTTTGACGGAGACCAAGGCCTGTACGTTCTGGGAGGTCTGGAATATAGTACTTAGTGTAAAAGGGCTCCTGGTACCCTTTGTCGGAGAATTTCGTGAAATAAGGCATCTGAAGTGGCGTTTTAAACTCACCTAAGTACTCAAGATTGTTACAAAAGTTACGTACTGTCTGTCTGTAACTTGATGGCCTCCGGCAGAGGAGAGCAATATGCAGATTTTAAAACCATTTCAGAAAACATACATGTAATATGTTTTAAATGACTGAAACTTACCAGAAATGACGTATTTTTATAAATTCGGATTCTCTGCTCTTGGGTGTTTGTAGTTGTCCATGACTCACTTCCGTAGAGAATAACTGGCGTTGCCATAACTTCAGTATATAACTTGTATAACGTAGTAAGTTTTGTAACCTTTCTCGATCTATTTCCCAAACTTCTGCTTATAGTCCCGCATATCATTTGGGATTTTATCAGTTTCTGCTCTATATCCAAATCAGAATAAAATCCCACGTCACACCTTTACTAACGAAAGTGAAACGCTCTCTCCATACCGGTATTACCCACAACTATTTCTAAACGAACGGGATATTTGCCCTTAATAGCCATTATTTTGGTTTTATCAATGGAAATTTTTAAGCCAAAACTTTTACACAGTTTGTGTAACACACGGACCGCCCGTTGAAGATCATCCTCTGTCACCTGCACAATCCATACATTATCCGCAAATAAAAGTGCATTTAAATAACTACTGTCGTTTAACTTAATGGCAGGGCTAACGCTGTGTTTCCACAACTTAAAAATATAATCAAAATAAATATGAAATAATGTAGGTGATAGACTACACCCTTGTCGTACACCTTGGCTAATTGTATCTTCGTGAAGTAGATATGAAAAATTTAATTCCAAAGTAAGAAAAACTTTCTTCTGTTAGACAAAAAACCGAGAATCGAACGTATTTTGTATAAAGTCTAAATAGGGGAATGAAAGATGGAAGGAAATGGGGAGTCAGTAAAAGAGTTAAACCATGAAGAGGAAATGGTGCGATGGAAAAGTGCCATTGATCATGTAAGAGTAGACACCCGTCTAGAGTTCATAAAGAAGGAACAGAAGATGGAGTGGATGATAAAGCTATGCCATGACAGGGAAAGGGATGGAATGACATTTTTCTGGCGGGTCTCTGAAGTTGACCGGTGGGAAAATTGTTCGAAATGCGAACGTCGTTTAAAAATAAAAAAAGACAACAAGAAATAGAAACAGATGGAATGATAGTGAAAATTGTAGAAAATAGAAGGAAAATCAACTGTACCTCAATCTTACTCTTCTGTCTTTTTCTAACTCTCTTCTCTTTCGTTTTTCTTCTTTTTTGTATGATTGTTTTTTCTCTTTTTACCGATACTTTATACACTTTACAAAAGAATAAGTACAAGTAGAGTATAATAACAACTATGAGCTATTCCGTACGGTCAACGAGTTTATAAAATAAGGTTGAGCAATATAACTTAGAAATCTTATATTAGAAATTCAGTGAGTCTATATTACTTTATTAGTTTTCGATACCTTCTAAAATTGTTGTTGCTGAGTATTCATTTTACTTACATGATTCACTTACATTTATATAAATTTGTATTTATATAATTGAACTGAGTTACATTATTTGTCCTTCAAATTTTTAAAACTTTAAAAATTTTCTACCTAATATCTTTATAACAAAATTCAAGCCAATAAGTTTTAGTAAAAACTGCTTCAATGAAACTGATGAACTGTAAAGCTAAAGTGCCGTATTCGACTTCTGCCTGAAACTTTGTCCTTCAAATTTTTAAAATTTCAATAAAATTTTGCATAATATCCTTAAAAAATTTTTCAAGTCAATAAGTTTTAGTAAAAACTGCTTCAATGATACTGATGAACTATAAACTAAAGTACCTTCCGTATTCGATTTTAGCCTGAAGTTTAGAAGTAACCCGTCGTTATTAAGCAATTCAAATGTTGTAAGACCTGAACTGCGTTGATTCTAAAAAATCGTTTCTCAAACGGGTAATATCAACTTATATAACTTAATACTTAATAACTAATATAACTTATATTCTTAATATCAACTTAGTGATGTATAACCATTCGTTTTTAAAAAATTTCATCGTTTTTCGGCTAACGTTGTAAAGTAAAGTACAGAAATCCACCCTTATAAGTGGAGAAAACCTTTTTGGTTAGCAGTCTAATCTATGTTCAGTAATCAGTTATGGGTCTGTCAGCTGTCAAGCGTCCAGGGATATTACCCTATAGGCTATTGTATTTCAGCAACAAGGAAAAGATTAATATTTAACTCTATGGTAATTTAAATCCTACATAACTCTTCACCATTGATGAGCTTTGCTGTTCCACGCGTTTAGACCAATCAGAACGTTTGCCAGCGTTGTCAGGTTGTACGAATGTATCAGCCTGACAAACATTACGCGCGTATGCGTATAAGAGCCGCAGTAGTTCACTCGTGTCTTGAATCTCATATTGAACACATCGATTATAGAGCAAGGTAACATGCAATACTTTATAATATAATCAGCTGGTTTATGTTCATAGGTTATTGTTATTTAAAAACCAAAAAAATGGCTGGCGAATATGTAACAGAGCTACGAGAGCAATATTGGCAACGTTGCTGGCAAGTGATTGGCTAGCTATGAAGTGGGTAGGGGCGATGCGTACGTTTAGAGCTTATCAACTTTGAAAAATAGTATAATCAGTAACGTTCATAGAATTCTATTACTATAATTAGCTGCATTCAAAAATTGTTTTTATAACTCTATTTTTTATACAACTCGGTATTCCCTCGAACGCACGGCTGCCATTTTTTAGCTGAAATTTTGTTTGTTTTTTCTCTAAACTTTTGTTTTTATTTTGCACTCCATTTACCCATTTTATTTTTACTTTCTCTTGCCTATATGAATATATAGGAAGGAAAGTATTGTTTTCATGTCGATTTTTCGAAATCGAGTTTTAACCGGATCTATACGTTTTCAGACCCCCTGAACCCAAAAAACATGTTTTTAGCGATTGGTCTCTCTGTGTGTGTGTGTGTGTGTGTGTGTGTGTGTGTGTGTGTGTGTGTGTGTGTGTGTGCGCGCGTGTGTGCGTGTGTGTGTGTGTGTGTGTGTGTGTGTGTGCGCGCGCGTGCGTGCGTGTTTGTGCGCGTGCGTGTGTGTGTGTGTCTGTGTGTGAACAGAATATCTCAAAAACGGAACATTGTACGAACTTGAAACTTGAAACTTAAGTTACATACCACTACCGAACCCGACACGAACATTTTCATCAAAATCGGTCAACCGGAAGTAGTAGTTTATTCGTATAATTTTTCACTTTTTGCGATTTTCTCAAAAACTGGTCCTACGATTTTTTTAAATTCGCCTGGTTTACTACATTTTTTATGCTCTACAAGATAGGGTAGGCGCCATGTTTGCTGAAATTCTAAATGAGGCTGTTTTTACGTAAAAACATTTTTTTTTAAGATTGCGGCTTTAATATGCATTTTAGCGCAAAACGTTATATAATAAAAGTTGTAGAGAATTTAAAAACCTACAACTTTTATTTCAAACATTTTTTTGTATAACGCTTAGTTTAACGGTAATTAGCAATTTTCTGTTTTTTTCTCACGAAAACATGTGAAAAATCTATTTTTTTAAGATTTCGGCCTTAGAATGCATTTTACGACAAAAGTGTATAAAATAAAATTTATAGGAAATAAAGAGATCTACAACTTTTATTTTAAGCATTTTTTTGTACAGTGCCTAGTTTAGCGTGAAAGAGTGATTTTCCGTATTTTTAAGCCAAACTGAGTTCGATTTTCATTTTGCGTCTCTCACTCATGATTAAAATAAGGTTATGTTTTTGAGGTTAGTTTCTAGTTTATATCTAATGTTGTATTACTAATGTTAGGTTTATTGTTAATTATTTGCATTGGCAAGAGAAAGTTGTGTGAGTGTTTCACACCAGATTTTTTATATTACATGTAGTAAAACTACTTGTGATCGCCTCTGTGGTGTAGTAATCGGTGTGCTATACTGTAAAGCGGGAGGTTCCGGTTAGGGTCTGAAAATTGTAACACGTTAAAACCCATAGTTCCATAACCCTCTTTAGTAGCTAACAACCAAGCAGTCGAAGCGAATTCAAATAAACTAAAAACTACTAGTAACAAAAAAGTAGCTCACAAACACAAAATAACTCATAAAAATATTCAGTTATTAAAAGAGACAATGGAAGTGATCAAAAATAAACATAAAATCAATTTTTAAATTTGAGAAAATTCGTTAAAAGGATTGGCATTACACGCTGTTCTAGTAGAACAGCTAGTAGCTCTAGTAGAAGGAGGGGGAGGATTTTCTTTGAATTTATGTACGACTGTTTTGTACATTAATGCTAACGCATACTATGAATGGTGACAGATGAAAATTGATAAAAAAATTCCAGACCTTACCGGGAATCGAACCCACGTCCCCTGGCATAGAACCTAGTGCGCTGACCACTAAAAAACGTCCGAATAGGAAGGGATGAAAACGTAAAGGATGCTGTGAAGTGGAAGAGAGTGCGTGCTGACGATTAAATTACCTTTCCGCTTTGCTAAATCAAATTCGTTACAGCAAACCTAAAAACAAATTTCATAAGACTAAGATCATTTCATGCAAAGAGTAAATCATTTTCAAATAAAATTTATTTTAAATTAATAGTAAAATGGTGATGGTTCCAGTAAAAAATGAGATTAGAAGAAAAGGTCTAAATCGTTGAGTGAAACATTTGGTATCGTACGTAGCATGTGATAAAGTAATAACTGAGAGGTAAACCGTAGATTTTAAACACAGATTCAGTGTACACACCAACACGATGCTCTGATCCATCACATATACTATTAGACGACATCCCATCATAAATGGAAATGAAAGTAAAGTCAATTTCAGCGGATAGACGAGAGGAAACAAGGCTCCTGCTGTTCCTATCAGAGTGGAGTGGAACACACACTCGGTTGAATGTTATTCAGGTGCTCCGTTGGGGACAACACATCTCAAAAACTGATTCATAATGTCACTAGGGCTGACGCATTTATCTACGTGCAGAATGAATTACAAAATCCGATCCGAAATTATTTATTCTACTTGCTATTCCTCCCCCCAGACTCCATTTCTCACATCGTTCTTTCTCTTCCTCTTCCTATTTCCCACCTCAAATTCTCTTTATACTCCTCTTCGTTGAAGTACTAATTGGAATGACATTTACAAAATATAGAGCTTACTTTATTCATTCATTCATTCAATGCCTTCATTGATATACTGCACTCATTGATTTCTACCTTGTTAATTTTAATAGAAAAATATTTCAAAACATAATTATTTATTTCTTTAGTAGTGTTTAACCATTGCTTCGCTATAAGAGAACAAATTGTTCATAAGTACTCTAGTCATTACTTCAATTTGTGAAATATTTTTTAACGTAAAATTAGTATTAATTCTAAATATAGTATAATCAGCCTGCCCATAACAGACAGATAGAGTGTCGAATTGTTTACACTCGATCTATAAGTTCCAGGGCTAAAATAGATAGTTCTGTTTCTTATCACATGGTCAGTCAATTAAATGACTGAATCATTTAGGAAAAGAAGAGGTAGAGGTGTAAAAGACACTAATTAGAGTTATCTTCTCTGAAAGTAATGAATTTTATTATACAGCCAGACCCTGTGGTGAATGAAGAAGGTGTCATTTGCAGAGTGGAAGATATGTGCTTTTCAGAGGGCCCGGCATGCTGGTAAGCGTACTTTTCCATTCAGTGAGGAAGGCAAGGTAAACCACCTCACTCCTCGTTTTACTTGATAAAACCTCTAAAGGTTCAAACCAGCCTTTCGGCTGATGACCTAAACAACAAGAGTATAATCAGCGAGTGAACGGTAATTTTATGTACAAATTCAGTGCACGATTTGGTCTCTAAAAGTATTTCAAGAATTCAAAACGTGGTTCTTCTTGTTCAGATGTCCTCAGAGAATATCGGCTACTATCAAAACCACTTAAGTTTTCTCAACTGTCCGTGAAAAGGGGAACCTTCAACCACGAAGTTCTATGTCAACCTAAATGATGTTTACCTCTATCTTTCCAAGCTGCTATTTTGCAACATTCTATATCTTCCGCCTGTCATAACATGATCACAGTACTCCAGTTTTCACTACAGTTTCCATTTCCTTATTCAATCTCAACAAGATTTCTTTGTTCTTTATTATATCCGTCTACAATATCTTTACCAAACTCCTGTAACACATCTCAAAGGTGTTGAGTTTTTTTTTTTTTTGCCGTTCTGGTTCAGCGTCCAAGCCTCTACCTTATGCGTTGTTGTTCTTGTTTAGGTCATCAGTTGAAAGGCTGGTTTGAACCTCTAGAGGTTGTACTAAGTAAAACGAGGAGTGAGGTAATTTACGATAGCCTTCCTCGCCG
This sequence comes from Catonia carolina, assembly GCA_035578175.1. Taxonomy (NCBI): domain Eukaryota; kingdom Metazoa; phylum Arthropoda; class Insecta; order Hemiptera; family Achilidae; genus Catonia; species Catonia carolina. The sequence goes on along the minus strand of JAQMRL010000002.1, from coordinate 119,077,252 downwards.
AGTTGAAAAGTATGCTTATCAGCATGCCAGGCCCTCTGAAAAGCACATATTTTCCACTCTACAAATGACACCTTCACTTCATTTACCACAGGGTCTGGCTGTATAATGAAATTCATTACTCTCAGAGGATATAACTCTGATTAGTATATTTTACACCTCTACCTCTTCTGTTTTTAAAGGATTTAGTAATTAACTGGCATACCATGTGATAAGAAACAGAACTATTTTTTGTAGTCCTGGAACTAACAGATCGAGTGCAAATAACACTGAACCTGTATGTTAAGGGCATCTACCCCGTATAATGTCATCGAAGACACTTAGCAGCGGATCAATATTTAACTAAGAGTAAATCCCGCTACAAACAAGTGTTAAATATCCCAACTGCAGGAAATTTTTTTTCTTTATCTATAGGAGGTGGTTGCTCACGTTTAAAGAAGAAGTAGACTACATTATATCAGAATATTTCCGGAAACGCTTAATTTTCCAGCTCCGCCATTTTGTTGCTTTGACATTAAAATGTTTATTTCTGAAACGGTTAAGCGTATCGAGTTGAACTTCACTACAACTCTAGCGTACTTACAAAATTATCACGAAAAATCTGATGTGAAATACTTAAACGACTTTCTCTTGCCAATGTCAATTAAAACATATATTTATTACTTATATTTAATCATTAGTAAACAATGTAAAATGAAAAACACAACCTAATTTTAATCATTAGTGAATGACGCAAAATGAAAATCAACCTTTCGATTTTAAAATACGGGAAATCACTAACTGACGCTAAACTAGGCTTTGTAGAAGAAAATACTTGAAATATAAGTTATAGTTTTTTTATTTCCTATAACTTTAATTATTACACTTTTGTTATAAAATCTATACTAAGGCGGCAATATTTAAAAATACCATTTTTTACCGATTTTGATGAAAAAATACAAAAAATCACTAATTAGCGATAAACTACTATGCGTTGTACAAAAAATTTTTGAAATAAAAGTTGTAGGTTTTTAAATGTTCTACAACTTTAATTATACACTCTTGCCCTAGAATGCATATTAGGCCTAAGGCTACAATCTTAAAAAAACATTTTTTTTTTCTTACGAGAATACAGGCCCTCAAGAGTTACAGCAGACATTACGCTCACTCTATTTTGTAGAGAATAAAAAATGTAGCAAATGAGGCGATTATTAAAAAATTCGTAGTAGCCGTTTTTGAGAAAATCACAAAAAAGTGAAAAATTTCTCAAGTAAACTACTACTTCCGGTAGACCAAATTTGATGATAATGTCTGTTTCGCGTCCTCTCGAGGTACTTAACTTAAGTTTCAAGTTTCAACTTCGTACGATGTTCCGTTCTTGAGATATTTTGTTCATATACACACAACAGACCAATCGCTAAAACCATGATTTTTGGGTTCAGGGGGGTCTGAAAACGTGCATACCCGGTGAAAACTTGATTTCGAAAAATCGACATGAAAACAATACTTCCTTCCCTATATATTCATACTGGGCCAGAAAAAGTAAAAATACTGAAATAATTTTTTTTAAATTATTAAAATGTTAATTATTTTACGGCAAAGATAAATAAGTTACGTTACGGCAAAAATTGTTCAATATTGTTAAACAGGAAATGAAACTGGTTGTAAATTAAATTTAGAGTGACTCACTTCAAGAATATATGCCATAAAATTTTTATTTATAAACGAATTTGAATGAATGATGTGAGTTGTCATTGTTTTACTATAAAACGTTGAACATTTTTTGTAATACCATTAAATTTAAAAGACATCTTTTTCTTATAGTGCTAACTCTATTGAAAATTGGCCACAAGACTCGCAAATCGCTCTTTATCACCTTTAAAAGATTGTGCAAACTCAAGTTTGTTGAGGCTCTAATGTTCTTCAACCATGAGCATTTCTTTCACCCATCCCTCTACTTTTCCTCAGCTTTACACTTGAGAAACAGTCTGAGGGCTCGTACTTGTCACCCCTGTATAAATAACCAAGGTAGGTAGTCTTTCTTTATTTGATTATGCCCATCAATCCATGACTCTATGACACCCATATGACTCAAAACATCGACATTGGTAACATGATCGGTCCACGAAATCCGGAGCAATCGTCTTAACACCCACATCTTAAAAGCTTCTAAACGTTGCATGGACTACATACTCAAAGTTCATGTTTTGACACCATATACCAGGACAGAATAGATGTATGTCTTTACAAATCAATAACTTACAGGATGTGAAACTGCATTGTTAACCCTTTCAGAGCCAATATCTGGAAACCATTGAAATCTTTTACGTAAAGTGGAAATGTCCGGATAACTTGACGTTTACAAAAATCTTCTTTAACAAAAATTAATAGAATAATATAATTATTTTGAATATTTTAGTAGAACTATTTATTCTTTTTATTAACATATTGCTTAGGTCAACAGTCGAAAGGCTGGTTTGAACCTCTAGAGGTTTACTAAATAAAAAAGAGAAGTGAGAAGGTTTACTATGGACTTCCTCACTGAGTTGAAAGAGTATGCTTATCAGCATGCCAGGCCCTCCGAAAAGTACTTACTTTCCACTCTGCAAATGACACCTTCTTCACTTCATTCACCTCAGGGTCTGGCTACATAGTGAAATTCATTAATCTCAGAGGAGATTAATGAAAAGATTAAAGAAAAGCAGGATTTCCTACTTTTTCCACATTTTAAGAATGCCGAAGATAGAATATTAAAACAACTAATCCTCAGGAACTTGAACAGGAAGATTACGGGAAGATACATCGAAGAGATTGAGAGGGATCTCAATGAAATTGGACTGGCAAATAAAGACCCGTTTGACAAGGAAAAAATAAACAGTACTCTCAAAACACACAGATTTTATTGGGGAAAAGCAAAAAGACGCACGGTGGAGGTTACAGATGAGATACAGAAACATAGATTGGACCGTCTCAAAAAGTACTGGCAAAACCGAAAGGCTACACCAGTACATTATCTGAAGAACACTAGAAACTGATTGGCTTAGTGGTCCAATATGGTGTCAAAAAAGCCACTTAGCTCTGTATCAACTAAACTCATACACTTAAAGATTCCTGTAATAAAATTTTGATGTTAAAAAAAAAATGACAGATAGTTGGTTAGCTAACCATTTCCAGATAAAGCATTTGTATTGGTCGAAGCATTGATATAAAATGTCTTTCTTTTGATGCTCAAACACCTCCTGAATTCTTGAAATATCAGTCTAAATTTTTTTAATATTATTTTGTTCAAATTGGGAAACCATGTAAATAAGATCAAAATGGGTTAATATAATATATTTGTATTTACTTTCAATCAAAAGTAACCTACTATTTGTTATTGATTTTTACAACTGAGATTTTTAAATAAATAATAGAATACTGGTTTCCCCATTATATTTTTTATTGTTGAACTAATATCTGATTTCTATGTAAACATGAAATTGTCTTTTCACATGCAATCGTATCATTAAAATCTCTATAAAATATATAATACCAATGAATAAAATTCAGTTTGTTTTTGACACAAGAAGTTTCTGTACATTATCTTATTGTGAAACTATGAAAAATACAACATTTTCAGTTCACTTATATTGAGTTATTTAGAAAGACGTATTATTTTATCATAGCTATGAACATCCGCAATAGGAATTCAAAATTAGGTGCAAGTAAATGGAAACTACTTCCAACTAGTTGGTCATACCAAACAAAAGAATTTTTTGAGAAGAGTACGTTACATGGAGTTCGCTACATTGCTGAAAGCAACAGACCAATTTATGAGAGGTAAAACATGTAAATAATAATAATATGCAAACTTTTTAAATTACTCTACGATGTAGGAAAATAGTAACATGTGTTAGTTATCATTATCCAATAATTATTATCCAGGAAAATGAAGCTCAAGCTTCAAATTCTTATCATGTAAACAAAATATCCCTTTTATCATTATTTCTATTTTCATTGCACTGTACGCTTTATTTAGTTATCTAAATATTGAATTGGCTTGCATCTTGACAAGAGATTAACTTGGCGACATCACATAGTATGTAAATGGAATGAGCTTAATTTAAAATACATGAAGTTTAACTGGTTACTAGGAAGAAGATCACAATTATCTGTTCAAAATAAGGTCTTGATCTAAAATACAATTTTCAAGCCTGTTTGGAAGTATGGTGCTCAGCTTTGGGGTACATCCAGCAGATCCAATTTAGAAATAATACAATGCTTCCAAAATAAAGTATTAAGATCAACGAGTAACACTGGGTGGTTTATAAGAAACTCAGAAATACATGATCATCTTCAAATCCGTACCATAACAGAAGAGATAAGAGAGCTGAGCCTCCGGTACCATCTAAGATTAAATGACCACCAGAACCACCTGGCATTAAATTTGCTAGACAACAGTGAGGAAACGAAGTGCCTCAAAAAATATCACATCCTCAACTTAGACCAACGTTTTTAATCCATACACAAAATTAAATTCAACATTCATTTTCATCACTACTTTTTAATCTATAAAGTGAAATTTCAAAATTTTATTTTATTTTACTTTTCGATTGTTAACTTCTTTTACATTGTTTATTTCATTTTTTGCATATTCATTCATATACATTACACATATGCATTTCTGCATATTCATTACCAAAGAATGATTAATTTACACAAAACAAAAAATTATATACCTAAACTACCTGTAGGATTCAATCTCTACTTGTAAAAACTATAACAAAATACTTTTACTAGTTACTGGGAATTACCCTGAATAGAGGAACAGATCGACTTGTCAAGGAACTTTTTTTTATAACATATATCGATGAACAGGAGATGAAGGTGTCAGCATAAATGACAGAAATGAATTATGAAATGAGGTATAAGAGTTTGAAAGGTTCAAAGAGAAAGAAAAGACTAGGAATGACAGCAAGAAATGTTCAAAAGAAAAAAGAATTCCAACGAAAAAATGAAAAAACTTCAGATGAAAAATAACATTGAAATTCACGCATGAGAAAAAATAATTTAACATGGTCCTAAGTAGGTGATTAAAATGATAAAAGAAGATGTATTGATGAATACAACATAACCTAACAAGTTCTCATGACTAGATGATGACTAGAATGATTGACTAGAGGTTGATTATTTTACGTAATTCTTGTGCTTATTTAGAAAAATTGTATTTTAGGTATACCAAGTACAAATGAGTACCTAATTTCTTACAATATTTAATATTTTTATAAAACAGCTGCAATCCTCAATAGCCTGACACTCATAATCATATTTTAAAAATTCATCTTATAGTTGCTTGATTTTTCTCATACCATGGAAGTTTTTAAAGTTGTGCTGCAATTGAAACTCTGTTCAGATAGTTGACTAATATAAATATTCATTCAGAATGAGCAAGACAAAGTAAAAATGTATGTTTTGTTAATAATAATTTTATTTCTACAGACATGGTTAATTTACAGTATTTTGTTTCTTTTTGTCTGTCCAGTTGAACCAACTTAGGACACAATAACAAATTTCTTACTTTTCTTTCTCAAGATATTTATTGAATTAGTACTCTTTTAGTTGTTCTCCTTTTTAGTTTTTAGTTTTCTCATTCCAAGTTAATTTAGTTTGCTTTAAGTACTTATTTGGTGGATCATCATGTCGTTTTCAAGAAAATTTTTCAAATTTTGATTTCGATTTTTGAAAACCCTAGAGACAAATTCTGATTCTAAAATTTTTTGCTCTTTCAAATCTTTATACAACAACGCAATTTCAACTTTTGTAATGGCTTAACCAATTGCTATAGTAGACAGCCAGACAGACAGGCAGGCACGCAGGCAGATAGACAGACACAGCGCAGTGTCTGTCTCTGTGACTGTCTGCCTGTCATTCTACTATGGCAATTGTTAAGCCATTTCATTTTGTAAAGTGATAAAAGTACAATTAGATCTATTTTTGTTCTTCTTAACATTCCGTCTCCAACCGGAGATTGGCAATCATATTGGCTATTCAGACCTTGGACACCGCAGCTTTGAATAGCTCCACTAAGGTACAACAAAACCAGTTACGAAGATTCTTCAGCCAAGAAATTTTTCTTCTTCCCACATCTCTCTTCCTGAATCTTGCCTTGTATTATCAAGCGAAGAATTTCATATATTGGTCCATGCATAATATGACCCAGATATTCCATTTTTCTTTTTTGGATGGTGTAACCAAGCTCCTTTTCTGTTCCCAATCTCCATAAGACTGTCTCGTTAAGTATAAATCATGATGACTTAAGTATTAGGATGTGAAATCCATTATATTTTACATTAATTAAATTTTGAAGGAATATCAACAATTTTCAATTTAATCGAGGAACCCTTTTTTCGTTTTTAAGTAATCCTTTCTCACGTTTCAATAAATTAATTAAATTTTTGTATTAATTAAATTCTTACAGATTAATGTGGTTTGTATTAACAAGCATGGGAAGTGTAATTACTCTGATGATAATATTTTCTCTTTGGGAAAAATTTCAAACGAATCCAACTATAACAGGACTTGACACAGATTTTCATAATTGGGATGTCCCTTTTCCAGCAGTTACGATATGTCCTTTAAATCCAGTCAATAATACTCTCCTTGAAGAATATGTATTAAAGTAAGTACCGTTATTTGAGTTCTAATTAACTTAAGTAAGTAAGTAGGTAAGCAGCAAACATCAACACCAGTAAATTAAATTTATTATCATCAGCAGGAAGGACATGCATGGTATGCCATTGTATGTAGATGGGAAAAGAATAGAGCGTTTTTCGCAGTATTCATACCTGGGTACCATTAAGGTCAACCAATTATATGACTGAAGATTTAAAAACAGAAGAGGAGGTAGAGGTGAAAGAGGCAGAGTTCTAGTCAGAGTTACCTGCTCTGGGAGTATGAATTTCATTATGTAGCTAGACCCTGTGTTAAATGAAATGAACGTGTCATTTGCAGGGTGGAAAGTACATGATTTTCAGAGGGCCTGACATGCTGATCAACATACTTTTTTTCCAAGTAAGAAAGGCAATGGTAAACCACCTCGTTCCTTGTTTTACTTAGTAAAGCTTCTAGAGGTTTAAACCAGCCTTTCGCCTCATGATCTAAACAACAATATTACAAAAATTTTAAATAAGACATTTAATTCACTCTTCATTAATGCTAATTTATAACCACCCAGCAAAGGTACTAATAACGTTTCAGCTAATAAATCATATAAAATAAAATGAGCCAATGTTTGTTTAATTTTATGTTCATGAATATTTAATTTAAAAAATGTCATGGTTAATTTAACATGTTTATTTTGTGTTATACTGAGATCCACAAAATTTAATAGGAATTAGCTCATTGTATTCACCTTTCCAAAGCCTGAAATCTAGTCATAATAAATCTGCTGAGTATATAATATTTTTTTTGTTAGTACAGTGGTCTCCGGTTATGACGCTGTTGGTTACACTGTGCTTTCGGATAAAACACAGGTTGAATTATGTCCCTGCATAATTTATTCCATTTTTTTACAGAATTTAAAAATACAGAACTGTATTTATTTTTAAAAACATATATTTTTGAAACACATTAGCGAATTGAAATTTGTTTACAAGATGTATTTTAAGCTATACTGCACTGTATACAGTACAGTTTTCTCTGGCTACATACTTTAAAATTGTATCTAAATTTACCTTTGTTTTTAAGTTGTACGCAATATGTAGTTTTCGGGTTTTCTAGTTTGTTGAAAATTGGCTACTGTACCACTTCTAATCGCAAAGTATATTTTGTGGTAAGAACAAAAATTCCTGACTTCATTAATACCACTGTAGGTGATATAACGCAGGTCAGTGAATGTCTCCCTACACCCACATTATAACCGGGGACCACTGTACTAACATATATAAATTTTAATTAAACTTTTTATATTTTCAGAAAATGGGGTAATGATTTAAGTGAGGAGAAAATGGAATATTACAAATCATTTGTCATGCAAATAGCATTACTATCTTACAGTAATTTTGCAAATATTTCACGCTTTACTGGAGATAAAACATTACCTCAAGATAATTTTCGAAGGTTATTGTCTGAAGTAAGAATTAAAATTTTATTTGGTTAAAGTTGTATTTTAAGATCAAATAGTGTTTAGGTTTTTTAATACCCTAGACTTATTAAAAAAGTGTAATTCACCTTCAGTTTTGTTATCAAAGGATTTTTAGCACTGTATAGTACCAACTGTTACAAAAACTGTCCAGAACTTATAGTTTCAAAAATCACCAAAAATACAATTTTTAATCTAATATTTCTGAGTAATTAAGGTAAATTTTTTCATCATTCTACAACTTCTGCTGTTCCTATCTCAAACACCAGTGGTTGATTCACCCAGTTATCCCTTAGAAAGGGACGATAATTTCTGCCTTCCATGTATCCCTATTCACTACTTCATTTGGTTATAGTGTCTCTTTTCTTATTTAAATGAAAACCTGAAATATTGTGAGTGAATGTTGACCAACAGAGACGCCCTTAGGGTGGAACAAGCAGGGCAATTGTCTCAAGCCCTGCGAACTAGAAAATTTAAAGATAACAAATACTATAATAATAATACTATAAGCGGTTAAAATCAAAAGGGTGCAAGTGCCTAAAACTTAATTTTGAGAAATTGTACTGTAAAGTTGAGAAGAATTTAAAAATTCACAAGTAAAGTAATCATAATTTGTTTTGTATAACATTGTTCTGCATACCTTCATGTACTTTTTGATGTAGTGTCAAGGAATTACTACCTTCCATTTAGGCACAAAAAATTTTTTTTGTGAGACCCTGCCTTCACTTACACTCTTCTGCTCCCAACCCAGTCACTTACACCCTTTTTCCTCTAATGAACAGTACATTTTTGTTAATTGCCACGGCAATAAAACAAAGAAAACAAATGATGACAGGTACATACGAGGGGGTACCCAAAAGAAACCGGAATTATTTTTTAAAACTATTAATTTTTTATTTTTTTACAAAAGAACCTTATCCCCTTCAAAATACTCTCCATTACAACTAATACATTTGTCCCACCGGTGCTTCCACTGTTCAAAACATTTTTTGTACTCCTCTTCAGTGATGGCTGCCAGCTCATCCGTCGTTTTTTTCTTGACATCATCAACGTTGTTAAATCGGAGACCTTTCATGCCCCTTTTCATGCGTGGGAACAAGAAAAAATCACACGGAGCCAGATCGGGTGAGTACGGTGCGTGTGGTAGCAAAACCATGCCGTTTTTCGCCAAAAACTGGGTAACCGAGATTGCCGTGTGTGCAGGCGCGTTGTCGTGGTGGAAAAACCAGTTCCCTGTCTGCCACAAATTAGGTCTTTTACGACGAATGCTGTTTCGTAGTCTTCTTAACACTTCAAGATAAAAAGCTTGATTTACCGTCTGGCCTGGTGGAACGAACTCTGAATGGACAATTCCCCTTACATCAAAAAAACAAATCAGCATTGTTTTGATGTTCGATCTGACTTGACGACTTTTTTTTGGTCGGGGTGATAATGAAGTCTTCCATTGACTGGATTGTTGTTTGGTTTCTGGGTCGTACCCATAGCACCAAGACTCGTCACCCGTAATGATCTTTGACATGAAATCTGGATCAGTTTCAAGCTGTTGTTTCAAATCACTACACGTTTCAATTCGACGTTCCTTTTGAGTGTCTGTCAGAACCCGAGGCACAAACTTGGCAGCGACTCTTTTCATTGTCAAGTCTTCTGTTAAAATGCGTTGGACTGAGCTCCAAGATAACCCACTAACCTGTGATATTTGGTCAATGGTCTGTCGTCGGTCTGTTCGTACAATTTCTTTCACTTTCACAACATTTTCGTCTGTTCGGGAAGTCGACGGTCGTCCAGAAAGAGGTTTGTTCTCAATCGACATGTCGCCATTTTTAAAGCGCAAAAACCACTCGTACACTTGGGTTTTTCCAATAGCGTCGTCTTTGTAAGCTGTGTTCAACATTACAACTGTTTCCGCGGCGTTTTTACCGAGCAAGAAGCAAAATTTCACAGCCGCACGTTGTTCATTAAAACTTGCCATCATGAAAAACGACACGAGCACAAAACAGCATTAGCGAGAACAATCACTGCACGAGAACAGAACAAGCTAGATCAACGAACAAAATGGCATTGAACTGGCAATGAGTAGCGCTACAAGCAGCCTAGTGGCGGGAATTTGTACTGCACAAGCTCCGCCCACAGCAGAGCTATTCCGGATACTTTTGGGTACCCCCTCGTATAATGTTTTTAACTGCTGTTTTCAAAATATTTTACAATAATATCGTGAAAAATTACAGTAACATTAAGTTACACAAAACTTCTGTAAAAATAATTTATTAACTAAAATAAATTTTTTTTTTTTGGATGTAAACAAAATAAATTAATAATAATAAAAAACAAACAATGTAACCAAATTATTTTAATTAAGAAAATGTAAGTAAATTAATTATTATTAAATTATTTACCAAAATAATCATAATTTTTTAAAAGAAGTACTGGAAAAGTTATTATTCTGATTCCCACATTCTGTTATCTTCAATTTCCAAGGGATTTTCATTGTTTTCGTCATTTGATGTAGTTGAGGTCGATGGCTTAACGGATTTCTTGTTTGTTTTTGATCCATGTTTGAGGTTTTTGTAAAAACTATGGTGGATGGGAGGCAAATGTTGAAGAAGGGATTTGAGATCTTTAAATTTGTCTGTTGTAATTTTAACTGGTGAATCATGCAAGGGCTTTAAGGTAAATGAGTTATTTGGACACTCAACCTTAGAGTTTCTCATATCATATGATTTGAATTCTACGTTGTTATCCAGAGAACACTTGTATAAAACAATAAATGGATCGTCTTTCTTAAATCGAAGCCATTAAAATTTGCTGATTCCAGTGACAGCATCTTTTAGTTTATCATTCATTTCTTCTAATGAAAAAAAATCATCCAAAGTAATTCGTACTACTTGAAATTTACGGCTTGCAGATGATACTGCAGCCACCCAATTATCAGACACAAACACATACTGCAATGTTTTCTTAAATTTTTCTATAATAGCAAAGTCTTCATCGCATTCCATGTATGAATGCCCTGTAACCAAAAACTTGTGGTCTGCAGTCTCTATATAGGTGTGATTAACAATGTAAATCCAAAATCTTGTGATGAATTCTTTTTATTTTGTCCCCCAGAGTTATCGCTGAATGCGATTATATGTTTTATTGTGGGAGAAAGCTGTGTGGCGTACTTGAGTAAACATGAACCAATTTCCTGTGACCCCTTGAAGCTTCAGCTTCGTGCCACATTAGCATAGATGCGTGATTACTTCCAATATCATGTACGGCTAAATTGTATGTCCATAATATGTGCCTTGCATAATAAACTCTATTGCAGGTTAGTACTGGGGAAGGCAATGTTTTTTGAAGGTCAAAACAAATTGCTTTCACAGCAGGGTTTTCCTTTGCTTCGTTCTGTGCTGCTCTCTTCACAGATCTGGCTTCTTCAGCAGATATTAAATGTTGTTTTTTCTCACGTTTGCTTTCCTCAATTTCTGAATTTGTTCCATATTTTCCTTTAATATCCAGACTATTACATCTATTTCAAGTATCAAACCGTAACTTTTTGAAATTAAAGTTGTATTGAGTAACAAAGATATGCTGGTAAAATGATTCCTCAACAGGAACCATTCCTTGCTCCTTGCATTGAATATATACAATTTATGCATTTTTCAGTTATCTAAATTACTCTAGATACTTAGTATTCTAATTGTTGGCTCTAGAATAATGGCTTGTGGCTTTTGGGAATGATTCAATGTGATCTTTGATATGTTGGACTGTACTTTCTGAAATCTTATTGCTTGGGGTATATTTACCTCTTTTGTCACTAGCACACACACACACCTGTTCCTAAAATTTGTTTTTTCTTAAGAATATTATCGTAGTTTTTTTGTAAAATGTCAAATGTCTTTTAAAAAAATGTTTTACATACTCTCTTACCTAAGAGCTTAAGACAAACACTTTTCTGTTTGTGATTTTGGTCATTTTTTGACTGTTTTTTTTTGGAATACACAGTTACATGCATCCACTTACGAATGATGATTGTCATTCCCAGGACTGCAAACCCCAAAATTCATCAAAAGATTTTTTTCTTTCACATTCAGAAACATTTTTGCATTCATAACTGCACGTATCATCATATGGCTGCACTGATTTTGCCTTGAATTCCTTACCTTTTGACCCTTTATATTCTTTACCTGAGTTGCGCAGTGTTTTTGCTTTTTTCTTTTTCCAATTTTTCTCATTTCTTAAGCGTTTTCTGGTGTTTTTTACATTTGTCACTCTCATGTGTTTCCAATGATGATAATGAGTCTGAAGAATTTTCTTGTTCTGGATCAAAATTTTCGTCCTCATCTGTGTTATCCACAGGATCTGAAAATCAAACTGTGTTAATTTTATGGAAAAAATACATTTTACTACATTAAAAATATTAAAAAAATGTATAAAACTCGTTCTATTAATATGGATTCTACTGCTACGATGGTAACTAATCACACAAATAATTACAACATTAAATTTTGCTACAGTAAAACATCCAAACACACAGACATAACAAATTCATGTACCAAACTTTCGTTCGGTGAAAAAATTAAATTAAATTAGTTCAGCTATTAAAAAATTAAATAATTAGCTTATTAGGCCTAAAGCACTACCTTATGAAAATGTTTATGATGTTCTATTCCAAGAAATACTACTGTAAATTATATATTTATATTTTATTTTATCAAACATCCTATGTAGATATTATTTCAGTATATTATATATAAATATTATTACATAATATAATATAATATTAATATTATTTTATTAAACATACTATGTAGGATTTTTAAACAGCCGTATTATTTAAAATTGAAATATATATTTTTCTAACCACCAGAATACGGTAACATAAAACACTTACCAATGTTTATAGCGCTTTCGTGTATCTTGTACACATCTTCAGTAAATTAACATTTATTAGAAGTCAAAATTTAAAACTTCCTGCTCCAACCATGGTAGATAAGGAATAGTTGATTCTTACATTTAAAACAGTCTTGCCAACTTAATCAGTTGATTGTCGTATTCAATTTGTGTGTTCATTAATTTTTCCCTGCTATTGTATTTATAAATATAATATTTTTCCAAAATTTCAATTTCATTTTGTTTGTTATTTATTTCTAATATTTCTAGATTATTTTTTATATTTGACATATTATGTTTATTTTTTATCATGTGTTCAGTTACATTGGAGAATCTTCGATTTTCTTTTTTTATAGTTAGAATAGTGTTCTGTAAACCGTTTTTTAAAAGATCTGGTGGTTTTACCTATATATATTTCATTACATTCATTACATTTAATTTTATAAATTCCACATGAATTAAATTGATTATTTTCTTTTTCTTTATCATTTATATTTGCCTTAATATTATGTTTTTGTAAAATAAATTTTATAGGAAATTGGGGTATATATGCTATTTTGTATTTATTTTTATCGTATATATTGGTAATTTTATGTATTCTATGATTTATGTAATTATATGTAATGTATTTATTACCATTTTTGTTTATTTCTTCTTTATTGTTTAATGGTAATAGATGTGTTTTTTCTGATCGATTTTATGCAAATATTTATTTATTAATCTGTTTATGAAAATATTATTGTAATCATTATTTCTTGCTATTTCTTTAATATAATTTATTTCTTTATTAAATCTTTCTTTATTGTTATATGTGTATATATATGCTCTGTGTATCATGTTATTGTACGTGTTTATTTTATGTATCCATGGGTGATTTGAAAATCTGTTTATTGTGTTATTTGTAACATGTGGTTTCCTATATATATCAGTTTCTATTATATTATTTATTATTTGTATTTTTATATCCAGGAAATTTATGTTTTTATCTTTTTCGACTTCACATGTAAATTTAAGTTTTTCATAGTAATTATTCAATTTTTTATTTATAATATTATGTTCACCCTTTATTTTTTCATTATAAATTACCAATATGTCATCTACATACCTTACCCAAAGTAGAATGTTGTGTGTGTGTGATATATTATTTACAATTATATTCTCAAATTCTTGTATATAAATTTCTGATAGTATGATTGTAAATAAATGTTAATTTACTGAAGATGTGTACAAGATACACGAAAGCGCTATAAACATTGGTAAGTGTTTTATGTTACCGTATTCTGGTGGTAGAAAAATATATATTTCAATATTAATATTATATATTAATAATGTAATCATTAAGAAGCCTTTGTTTCCATTAAAAACAAAATGCTTTATATAAAACCAACAATAATTTTGTAAGTAATAATGTTGTCTAATACAACATAGGTTTAACCTATACATTAAACTTATAGGTTAAACCTACGTTGTATTAGACTAAAAGGTTATTTTTAAGTAATTGAATTGTTCTTACCAGAGCTTTCTTCCAGTAAATAATTATTGATTTCTTGTTCTTGCATTTTTTTAAATATTTTCCAACCAATTTCTCCAAAAGCTTTGTTAATCACAGTTGCTGCGGTAATAAAACACTGTTACTGCTTCAACCACTTCCCAAACTGTTTGAAGGCAAAGGGATGCAAGTGACTTGTACCCCTCTTCCTCTGAATAAAATGGCAGAGTCATGAAGTAGTTTTTTGAAAATACACTAGGTAGCAGCACCTGTCAATAAAAGCTCTTTTATATCTTTGCCACTTCATTCACCTGCCCATTCATTCACCTTGGCCATTTACATGTACATAAAATTTTACCTATTCTTATGCACTAAACTGCGCACATATCGCTTTGCGTAAAAATGGCCACATACATGAACAAATTCTTTAAGAGTCCAGCAAGTGCTGCAACCTATTGGGACTTTTGAAAAGTTTTAATAATTAATAATTTAAGTTTTAATAAGTCCTAGTATGTGTACGTTGCAATCTGTTCAATTAATTCAGAACAATAAGCAACCCCATGACCCAATGAGATCAGGATGATATATATGACATGTAAATGAGACTGTGTAGTCTTGTACAGAATCAGGCCGACAATTCCTGAGAGAGTATGGTTAATTGAACCCCAACCATCAAAGTACACCGGTAACCACTGTCCAGCATTCAAATCCGTATAAAAGTAGGCTATCTTTACTACCTTTACTAGCCCACCTTTACTAGGACCTTTACCTACCTTTACTAGGATTTGAACCAGGAACCTTCGTCTTCGAAAATCAGCTGTTAAACAGCTGACTTTGGCGACGACTTTACCTCTAGACCAACCCGATGGGTAAGAATATAATAACTTTTTTTTAAATTCTAAGATAAAAATTTGTGACTGAATGGGTTAACAGAATGGCCTTTTCTCTACTGTTTGCAAGCATTACTCAAAATTTTTTTAAATTATCACTTACACCCCTTTGCTTCCAACCCCCTCTCTGCTTTAACTTTAACAAGTTAAGCAACATGTTTTGGTCTAACATCTTAGTAAAGTAACCACCTGACCAAAATACCATAAATACACATTTAACTGCAAGTCCCATTTGAAATTCAAGCTTACACATAAATAAAATAACAGTGAAAACAACAAAAACACTTGGATGGTTGTGAAATGTATTTTCTCTGATAACAAATACCTACTTTTATTACAGTAGAATCCCACTAATCTGGACTCCGCTTGTTGAACAGCCGGTTAACCCGGATGGAATTTTTTTGAATTCAGGAAAAAATTAGTAATTTTTGACAGTTCTGGCCTTAGGGGCGGGTGACCGGTGCAGTCACCCCTGGCCCCGCCCTTGATGAGCTAAAATGGTGGTAAATTTATTTAAATTTATATTTGATCTCTCCCAGAAAGGTCCCGTAAAAAATATTTGCCCCAGGCCCCGCTTTGGCTAAGGTTGTCATACATCATCGGTAATCATAAGAGTATAATCAGCACATCTCAACAGTGCTGTGTTATGCACCATTAAATTGTAGGCTATATACATAATATATGTATTTAGTATGGGCAATAGTATTATCATTATTTACTATATTATATGTTTAGAATGGGATATTTATCCCTTTGAATATCCAGACTGTTAAAAATTAAAATATCTGTTTACAAACTTCTTTTATATTTTAGGTAAGACTAAGCTGTGATGACTTGGTGTATAATTGTCAATGGAAAGATGCTGACTACAACTGTTGTGAAGGGTTTTTGCCAATACATACTGAAAATGGTTTCTGTTATTCATTCAATTCCCTACAAGCTTTTTTGGAATCAGGAAAGTACGTACTATTATTAAATTTTTCAATGAAGTAATTTTCTTAGTTATTTTTAATAAGGTATTACCTGTGATATTACATATAAACATTTATTATTTTCTCCTTCTCATGATCAAGGATTAGGCGCTTGTTCGGACTCACAACAGCGACAAAACTCTACTGGATTATTGCCATCTCTTGCATGGCCTCCCAACAACTCTCCTTCCCTCCAGCCTGTATTTAAAAATGTTGAGGGAGATACTTTCCTCAAGCATTCTCTCTACTTGCTCCCTCCAATGACTTTGATATTCTACAATTTTCCCATTCAAGTAGTAAACATCCACTTCCATTCTTATGTCCTCATTTATTAATTGGTCCCTATGATTACAACCCTTTGCTCTTCAAAGGAATCACATCTCTGCTGCCTGTACTCTACTCTCTTGCATCTCTTTTTTTACTTTATGCTGTATTCAAAAATTTACTTACAAAATCTACATTTTTATTGCTTCTGTTACACTTAATTTTTTTTAATTAATGTTTTATTAGTTGACTTTATTTCCTTAAAAAAAATTAAATGTTAAACTGTACAAGACATTAAAACTAGCTGTTACATTTGTAACAGCTAGTTTAAATAAAAATGATTGTCAAATTGCAGTGGTAAAAAGCCAGTTGAAAAGTTTTAAACAAAATGTGGCATAGTTTTCGATTTCATTTGTTGAACAATGAAAATTAAAATGTTTAAAATAAATAATGAAAATAAATATCAGTGAATAATGAAGATTATGGTTTATTTTCACATCTATGATCTCTAAGGGCTTAACAGACAGAGTAAATAAATGTATTTTCAGAAAAATTTGATAGCAGCCTGAAAAATCTAAAAACACCAAGAGCTACAAGGAACTACAAACTACAAGGAATTTCTACATTTTGTATTTCAAACAACCCAATTATTTTTAACAAATTGCATGTTTTGTTATAAAGAAAATTAATCTTGATTCTAAAATTGGAAAATTTTAAAAGAATGGCAAAAAATACACAACCTGACAGAAAGTGGTATAATAAAAACTTAATATTTTGGAAAATAGTTGAAAATAGTAGTTTGGAAATAATTGAGAGAACTATAACCATCTACTACAACCAAAATTTACTACTAAGTTGTGTGGTTCATGTTTTTGTTTAATGACAGCAAATCTACAATCTACTAACTTAAGTTTAATAATGAGTAGATGATTTTACTTTGTTCTATGTCTCAACCAGAGAAAACCCCTCAGTGGGAGAACTTTGAGATGATTTAATTCATGTGTTGTCTTATTGCTTTAAAATAAACCTAGGGATGTCTTCATTTCACTCTGAGTGTTTGAATATTCTAAAAGTGAGATGGTGAGGTGATTTGCGAGTTTCATTTTTTTTTTTTTTTTTGTATTATGAACTGAATGTGTTAATTGCTTGTTGAAATGGAGGAATGTGTAAACCTTTGTGTAGTATGTTGTTTGTTATGTACCAAGGTTATGCTGTGATTGTCCTGAGAAATTCTGACGTACTCAACATAATGCATTAACATAACAATGTAAACTTAAAAATTTAAACAAACAATATATTTTCAGGACAACAGATCCGCCAAACGTTCAGTACATTTATGAAACAGATTCCAAATGGTCAATAATTTTCAGTTTGAAAACTGAATTAAAGAATCATGTAAAAGTAAGTACCAACAATATTTATAACCAAAATGTTATCCCTTTGTGGCAAAAAGTATTTTAGAATGTGTAATATTCAACAGTCTTTTCAGTCAGAAATGAAATCAAGAGTTATCAGTTTAGTATTTTTATTGTGTAATTATTAAATAGGAACAATGGCTTTTATAAAAAATCAAAATACATTTTTCAAATCAAATGGGTTTTTTTTACTCTTACGAAAATAATATTTAAAAAAATAACATATGACTTGCTTAGAATTTTAGCATAATTTTAATGCTTTACGCATCTATGCTACGGAAGCATCTAAATGTCATTTAATTTG
This sequence comes from Catonia carolina, assembly GCA_035578175.1. Taxonomy (NCBI): domain Eukaryota; kingdom Metazoa; phylum Arthropoda; class Insecta; order Hemiptera; family Achilidae; genus Catonia; species Catonia carolina. The sequence continues at coordinate 119,058,952 of JAQMRL010000002.1, read as the reverse complement.
AATTAAACATCAAATTTTTAACAAAATTTGAAAATTTTTTAAGTAAAATAAGTACTTTCCAATTAGGGTATGTTGTTTAGGTCTTCACCTCTTGTTTAGGGTTTGAACCTTTACAGGCTTTACTAAGTAAAACTAGGAATGAAGTCATTTACCATGTCTTCCTCACGGTGGAAAAGTATGCTTATTAGCATGCCAGGCAGGCCCTCTAGAAAGCATCTAATTTCCACCCTGCAAATTACACCTTCACTTCATTCACCATAGAGTCTGGCTGTTTAATGAAATGTAAACTCTCAGAGGAGATAACTTTGACTATAGTGTCTTTTACAAATTAAATAATTTACAAATTTTTAAATTTTAAATTTTAAATTAAATTAATTTACAAATTAAAAAATGAGAAAAATATAAGTAAAAAATCCCTTTCATGAGACGACTCATAACTGGTGGCAATTTTAAAAAGGGTTACCTCTTCCTCTTCTGTTCTTAAATGCTTCAGTCATATAATTGGCTGACCATGTGATAAGAAACAGATCTATTTTTTGTCACTTTGAAGAACTCCTAGAATTTTATTGGACTGGCTAATTCAATTCTGTACTCTATTGTAATTTTACTCACTCAAAATTATTCCTTACCGGTAGACTCACAAATTTAAAAAATGAGAAAAATATAAGTAAAAAATCCCTTTCATGAGACGACTCATAACTGGTGGCAATTTTAAAAAGGGTTACGTTGACTTATGGCAAAAACCATTAGATTTCTGTATCTACTCTTTAAGAGGAATCGAATGACACTATTTCTGTTCCCAAATTTCGACTTTGATTTCTTGACTTCCGGTTTTGGCCCACTTCCAGTCAAAACCGGACCTTCAACCCCAATTTAGGCCCATTAAATTTTTCTGTAGATTATGAATTCAAAAACCGTTTGTTACTATCACTTGTAGTTTATAATATCTGGGTGTGACGGATGGATAGACAAAACAAAATAACATGACGATTTCAAAAGTTTTCACCAATAATATTTCATAATTTTACACTGCATCAAGAAAGTAATGCAAAGAAGTTAAGACAGTAAACATTTAAAACATAAAAAAATAATATTTCATTAGATTTAATTTCATTGGCCTAATAGTTTTGTTCTTTACATATTCAAACTGAATGTAAGTGAGACTATAACAAATTTCACAATAACTTACCTTAATTGACTTAAAAAAGTTACAATAGCTTACTTTAAAAAGCTTTTTATCTATTTTAAACAAAAGAGTGAGTTACTGGAAAAATATTTTGAAATCATAATAGACCAATTGGACTAGGGAATTTGGAAATAAAAAACGAAAATGTATCATATTTGTTACTCTTTGTTAATAATCAAATACCAGGCTACTCATAAATTTCTTATTTAATTAAGGTAAATTAAAAAAAAACAAATATAGTTTTTACAGAAATATTTTAACATGATAAGAAATATTTAGAATAGTTATATAGCACAAAGTCATCAGTAGGTTATTTTTTTTCTTTACACTGAACATCAATCCCACCGAGTTTATCTGTTCCAGGTATTTGTACACAGTTCTGAAGAGAGTCCTAGCCTTGATATGGATCCTCAACTAGTGTGGATGCGTCAAATATCCAAAGTATTCTTCTCATCTAAACACACTTACACTACTGAAGATGCCAGGCAATTGAGTATCAAACAAAGGCGTTGTATTTATTTTGATGAAAGAGATCTTTTGACACACACAAAATATTCTTATACTGCTTGTATGATACAATGTCGAATGGAAACAGCAAGACGTTTATGTGGTTGTGTTCCTACTTTTTATAAAAAAATTAGTAAGTTTAATAGAAATCTTTACATATGATCTGTTAATTGATTTTTTTATTAATTTTGAAAATAATTAACTTAAATTATAAAAAAATAAATCTTTATAAAGCATACTGCAGCTTAAACTCAATCCCACTGTAAAAATATTTAATTTTTCCACTGACCTGTTACAGCTGCTATATAACTTTTTTACCTTTTTTAATACGAGTATAATCCTATTACCTCCAAACCAGTTTCAGTGGATCCATTATCATCCACCATCAAAATGTTGTATCGTCGGTCAATCATATAGCTAAAAATAAAAACACCAACATATAGGTTCAGAAGTGATATAGCAGCTGCAAGCTACTGTATCGCTATACAGCTGCTATTAAACTATAGAAACTGTAACTCCTGATCACCTAGAAAGTTAAATTCAGTACAATTGTTTCTTAAGGGTTGAACAGAAGAACAAAAGCATTTTTGTAATTCCATAACTTAAGGATTCAAAAGGGGTTACAATAACAATATGTACATGTTATTTTTATACCTCTCTGAAAATCTGCTTTTCCAAAAATTCTATAAGTAATACCTAGGAAAAAAACATAGAAATTTTTATCAAATTTTATTTTATTTTTGTATTTTTACTTTCTTTTAAGAGATAGGAAGTAGGTTACTATCCTAGACCAATGAATATTATTCCTGTAATTCTGGAAATCTGTTTTGATATTCTTAAGGTTGTACCTGTAAAAAATTAAAGTTTGGAATAAGACCGGGAAAAGAAAAAAACCTGCTAAAGATGATCAACCCGGATCATCAACCCAGATGTTATGTTGGTTGCCTAACCAAGAAACAATGTATAATTGAAATAAATACTGTCTACTTTCATGTACAGCAGGTTGCCTATTTAGTGCACCAGAGCAGTCTCTATCATAAATGAACAAAACTAGCTTTATTGTGCTGACGTAAATGGAGGAAATACATTTTCTCTTTTTAAAAATTAAATTAATTAATCATTAAATTTTGAGAAGTTTAGAAACTATGTTTAAAAGGAAAAAGATAACATGATAATACTGAAATCCTGAACTTAAAAACATTGATTGGTCAAATTAACATTGAATGGCCGTTAATGATAGACAAACACTTATGTTATCTTTTAAAATAATAGATTGTATTTTAGGTTACAAAACTATCATCTGAAATGTTTTAATAATAAACACTTCATTACAACTCTGTTGTTTTTCAGATGGTTTTCGTTATTGCGATTTAGCAGGATTAGCTTGTTTGTCAAAATACATCAGTAAGTACTAAGAAATACATAAACTTTTATAAATATTAGTTTTTATTGTTCATAATAATATAATAATAGTAAACTATTATTACATACTATTTTAAAAACTCGAAATACACAAAATGACTCTCTCCTGATTCAAACAGTAAATAGGTCCTTTTGGAGCTCACAGATCCATCAAAACAACTGATGATGATGATCCATGAGATCCGAAAGGACCTATTGCCTGTTTTAATCAGGAGAGAGTCATTTAATGTGTATTTCGTGGTTTTTTCTACATTATATAATTCTAAACAATGCACAGGAAACTGTTTAACAAAACTATTATTACATTAATTTATTTATTCAATTATTATCATAAGATTACAATGATCATCAAGTTAATTGGCCCTCCTTTATTTGTTCAAAACATGGACATTCATGGCATCCATTTTTGATTATTTCAGTTATTAATAACAAGGGGATAAAACTAATGACATTATAGGTGGTAACATCTCATAAACTTAAAAGGAAACAGTATCGTGGGTTTACAATTAACACTCAGAACATGGTAAAATCACAACCGTTTTTAAATAATATTACTTCTATTATATATAATAATAATAATAATGATTATATACTCGTATAATAATAAATAATAATGTTACTTCTATTACAAGTACAACATATTTGAGCAATTGCTCAATCCAGTTTAATATGTTTACGGAATAGACACAAAGAAGTAAATAATTACAATTTAAGAGAAACAACTGTTCTTTGGGGGGAGGGATGTTCTACTTCATTCACATTTTGATTTTTGTTTTGTAGCTTAAATTTAATGTTAGTTAACTTTACAAAATTAGTCTTTCGATGATTATCAGAGAAGAAACTGAACAATATGCTTACACCCGAAGTACTAGAATATCAGATGTCATTAGTTTATCACTGCTGGTATGTGACGGCCTAATGGAAAACCACCAGCAGATGTTTTTGGAAAGTTATAAAATTTTTGTGCCTGTTAAATATAATACAATAACCAAACACTTGCTGAATGAAAGCTTTCCAGTTTTAGTTTATTGATACTGTAACTATATGCTAACATATCTGTATTTTTTCCTCATTTAACACCTTGTAAGGTAACTACAGACACTTACGGATGCTCTTTTTGCAGCCCACTCTCTCAGTATTATTTCAGTGTAGGCTTTTCTTCTTTCTTCCGCTCATCTGATGTTCTGATTCAATTCTTCATGAATGCAAACAGTAATGTCTAATCAATCAATTAATATGATAATCTATCATATATATGATAATATCTATATATTGATTGATAATATCTATTGTTTGATTAGATTATCATATATATGATAATATCATATATAATAATAATAATAATATATATGATAATATCTAATGTCAATCTATTAATCAGTTCATGAATGTTTGTTCAGTAATCAGTAGTATGAATGTGGTTCAATTCATTATGTTTTCTTGGCTTATTCCAATTTTTTTCAATATCCTTTCCGATTTCTTCTACTTCACTTCATGGATTAGGCAGCTCGGCCTGCTCTAATCTGACTTTTATAAACCACTAATCCAGCACCTTAGGTAAATTGTTTAGTAATCCTAAATTTTTTCAACTACGTATATTTTTCTATTCTACAGGTGTCCATAAAATTTTTGTCTTCTTTTGTGATAATTAATAGACTGTTTTCGTGGAAAGTTCGTAATTTTATTATCCACCTACAATCTAGACTAATTATCTTGCTGAGAATCTTTTCTTAAATTTCTATATTCTCTTAGAAGCATAACCCCCATCCCACCTTTGTAAGTTGTGAGTTCTTTGGAGTGCTGCCACTATCTTACCTCGCTTGCAGTGGTTCACTTTCTTTTTCTTATTTTCTGCTCTACTATTTCGCAAGGAATCTTTATTAACTCAAATAGGATTAAAAAATTATTAGCATATGGAAAAAGCAGGAAAATATGAACAAATTTTTTTTATTACTTTGTTATCAAAGTTATAATTCAGCGTAAAACTTTTTAAATAATATATAATATTATATTTAATGTGTGCTTACACACAAATCTCATATTTTCAGTCAAGTACTTAATAAAAAAAATTATAATTCATTTTACAGAGGATCTAGGTAGAGGCATGTCTTGTCCTTGTGAACTTGGTTGTGAAAACACCGTTTATGAAGTAGAGAAATTAGTAGACGCAATGTGAGTAATGAACAAAATAATTTTAAATTGCAATAATTGGAATAGAAAATACTAAAATTTACAAACCACATATTATAGTTAATGTACTATTTATTGCATGCTTTATTGCATGTACATAGTTAAACGTATAGAAGCCTTTGAATTGTGGTTGTACCGGAGAATGCTTAAAATATCCTGGACAGAGCATGTAACAAATGAAGAAGCTCTGAGACGGATGAAGAAATCCAGAGAAATATTGAACATCATCAAGATCCGTAAACTTCAGTATTTGGGACACATCATGCGGAATGAGTCCAGATACTCTTTGATACAGCTCATTGTGCAAGGGAAAATAGATGGAAGGAGAGGACCAGGAAGAAGAAGAATATCCTGGCTACACAACCTCAGGGAATGGACCGGAAAGACATCTGCTGAACTTTTCCGTATTGCTGTCAGCAAAGTGAGAATTGCCATGCTGGTCGCCAACATCTGAAACGGATAGCGCACTGAAAGAAGAAGATTGCATGTACAGTTTCCTTCACAAAAATTCAATACAAATTTCTTCAAAAAAAAAGAAGAAAACATTAGACTATAAATCCCTAATTAAAAGTAATACTTTTACATGATCAGAAAGAATATGAAAATCTATTTCCAAATGTAATTATAAATATTATAATACCAAAATTTTTAAAAGGAAACAAAACAGTATAATCAGCTATTTAAGGATAGACTTTGGAAACAGAAAAACTGTCAAAAGTTTTGCTAAGTTAAACTGCCTTCATTGTCAGAGTTGATTACACAAAACTCTGGCTCAAACTATACGAGAGGTTCAACTTCTTCAGAAGATGCATTATAAGAGATGCAGGTTTTATTTGAAAAAAATTTGTAGTTTTCCCCTTTGTATAATTTTATTCATACACAAGGTATTCAAATATGATTAATGCCTTTGAGTAATGTTACTAAAATTATATTTTAATACCTCAAGCTACAAGCAGTAAAACCCTTTTATAAACTACAAAGGTGAATTAGAAGCAGTAGGAATTGTGTGGGTCGACACGTTCCTCGTTTGACTAAATTTTTCCCACTAGTACAGTGTAGTTTATATTACAGGATGTATAAGTTGGCAAAATGATTTAGTTCCTTATTTGTAGAGCTTTCTCTACACATTTCAATTAATTTTTAGTGTTATCATATGTAGAATGTTGTAAATTTGATTTGATCATTTCAGACAATGCAGTTTTCTTTTACAGGGATAAAAGAGAACCTCTAGAAGTTGGTTTTGTTTCATGGCCCATGGTGCGGTATAAGAGAGAAGTTTTATTTGGATGGGTAGATTTATTAGGTGAGAATTACTTATTTTAGTACCTAATAACAAAACTAAATTATACACATAAATATACACTAAATTATACACTAAATATACACATAAAGAATATTGCTACATTACACAAATTCATCTTACTTGATTGTCACAAAATTCTGACAGAATCATAATGTTATAAAATGTTAAGCAATTCTTCTTTTTAACCTGAATCCTTTATGTTAATAACACATTATCTTTTTAATTAAATTAAGATATCCTTATTAAGTGTTACTCATAGTTTATGGTCTGAAAGTAACATTATCTCTATTAGAATGAAACTTTGGCACAATTCATCAAATAAAAATACCCAAGAACTTGAAAAAAAAACTGTTTGCCTAATGGAATCATTAACTGTGACACAGTAATTTTTTTAGAATTTGATAGAACTTACTCCACTAATATGGATTTTTTAAATTGTGCAGACTATTTTATTTATTTATTTAAAAATTATAAAATATTTGATAATCATTAAAAACAATACTGGATTACTACACTACACAACACACAATAGATTGTAAGGGTAAGCGCACAGTGAACGCTGGTCGCAGTTTTTTGGTGACACGTCGCTTACAAGCCGGAACCTGCTAGCAGAATTTATGTCATTATATTATAATCAGATATCTCACAGTAATTGCTGGTGGGAGAACCTATATGATGGTCACCTGCTCATATCAGCTTATGGGTTTGTTTTTTATAATTCTGTGTGCTGCTCAGCTGGCAGGTTGCTGAGTATATTTGGCGTCGTATAATATGTATTCATAAAAAAATAATAACAACTTGTTAATTAAATATAATAACACAGGTTTATAAAAATAACATTAAAAAATTATTACTGGCCAAACAGTGCTTTATAACATTGGATATCTATAGTCAAAATGTTCAAAATACATACTACCTCAAAGTAATCACAAGTATTTCATCTGGTACAAAGGAGACCGGCATAGGCAGCGCTAGGCTGCGGTTGCTGCGGCAAGTCCCAGAGCAACTTCTTCCTTTATCTCGTGGATGTAGTTGGTCAACCTTCATCGGAGATATAGAGCATAATTGTTGTGGCGGTCGGGGGCTGGGCAACACGGCATGTCGTCGCCCAGTGAAGACATCTTCTTCTTCCCTCACAGTAGTGCCCCGATGGCTGCTTCGTCGGATCCGGTGGGCGTAAGGCTCGGTCAAGGGATCGCTGTTGGCATCGCTTGTGGTAGCGGGCGATGACGGTCCGGTCGACGGATTACGCTGTTTGGTCGGCGAGCGGAAGCATCATCTTTTCTCTAGTGGGGTTGTCAATGAGTCTTCGCTGGAGTCCGGTAGCCATGTGCCGATGGTAGATGTCTTGTCTCCTATCCGGATCGAAATTTAATCTCTTGGCTCAGTGCAAAGCTCTCTTTATATTCGCCGAGAGCACTGTGGTATTGGTCTTGACCTTGGCGACAAAGGAACTCAGTACGCCGCCACAGGCCTACCGCCCCTTTCGGAACTATTAACGGTTCCCTCTGTCGCTACGTCGGGCGCTTTGAAGCCGGCAGCACAGTACTTAATCAAAGGGGACAACGGTGACAATAAGTAAGATAGTTTCCCTTGATACTGTAGCTAAAAATCAAATCTAGGACTCTTTTAACAAAGTAGCTTAGCAGGAGAATACTGCTAAGAAGATCCGTACAAAATGTTCTAGTTACCTTATTATATTAATCAGATTAACATAAGACCATTGGATTATATTAATCAGAACAAATCATTACTTTAAAATTAACATATATTTTCAAATCAAAATATTAATTAATAAATTTTGTTTTCTAGTATCATTTGGAGGAATTGCTGGGCTGTTTCTAGGATTCAGTTTATTAACTGGAGTTGAGATTATCTATTATTTTACAATGAGGGCACTTTGCATGGTTCATCATAATACTGATGAATTGCTTCAACTTTACAACTCTTCTGATAACGGGAATAAAGATACAAATAATGAATTCAACAACAAAATAAGAAATATTACTAACGAATACAATGACATACCTGCACTAAGAACAACGCAAATGGGATTTAATGCTTATCATAACAAAGCACTAGCAACAAAAAATATAAAATCTGATGAAATATTTACTTTACCGTTCCTTAACTGAAATTGAAATGTATAATTTAAAATTTAATATTAACACCTTTTAATGTTAATCTTTAATATGGTCGTTTATATTTATAATCTTCTAAGCTCTCGCAAATTTGTCAAAAAATTTTTTAAGTCAACAAGAATAGTGAAATTAAGTTATGAATGAAATTTATTCTTAAACTATGAGTTCACCATTCCATGTAATAAATCATGGTTACTACCCAATAAAATCAATTCATATTGTAGTTTCCAAGTAACATAAATGCAAAAACTCATATCCTCTTCAGATAATATTGATCTGCCAATGTAGTGACAGACCAAACAAATAACGGGCTTTTTTACACTCTTTAAAATCAAGAACAAGAAAAATATAAATAACATAAAATAATTTAAAGTGTGATTTTTCAAACATTTAATTACACAAAATGAATATTTCTAAGGCAAACAGAAAAAAAGAATATCACACTAACAGTTTTCTGAAGCAATCATTTTTCAACTCATTAAAATAGATTTTACACATCAGAGATGGGTAACACCTCTTTTGGGTGTCATTGTTCTTTTGTATTTCTGTTATACATGTTATTTCTGTTATGACAACTAAGCAGTGTTTCTTTTTGCCAATTAACATTTTTTGTTTTACAATCGGGTTTTTTTAATTAATTAACTTAAATTTTCATTACAAAAAAGAAGTACATTGAAATATTTCTTTATTATTAAGAATTTAAATAAAAGTCACGTAGTAAACCTGATTCATTCATGGTGAAAGAGGACACCCAATAGGTGTCAAGCCTTAGAATTGGCTCATACAGGTCCGTCAAAGCACATTACTTCTCTATGCCCACATTTTATTCAATGTGTTTGCAAAAAAAAGAAAAATTAATCATAACTTTTGTCAATTTTAAATTTCAACCAGCTCTTAAAAATATTTTTTTACTGGTAACTTACTTTTTGAAAAGTTAAGTGGGTTGTACAACAAGGAGGCACAAGCCACCAAAAAAAATTGGAAACCAATTCTACATTAACCACTTATTTATATCATTCACATTGACACGTTGAGGCCAGATAACGCCCAAGGCGTTAGATTAAGTCTCTTTTCAAGGCTAAGTAATGCCTTAAATGTAGTAGGGTATATGATGCCTTAAGGCGCCATCTATAACTTTTGTTCAATCAACGACACACTAGCAGTGTTAGTAAATGCTGTTCAGGCATTGAAGCCAATCCTACAAGCGCTACAGAAGGTCATCTTTTGTTACTTACTGCTAGGAATTTTTGAACTAACTTTAAAAGCGTAGTCTATTTGGACTTTCTAGTGCAGTGAATTTACATCATTATAATTAATTAAATCATTTATTCTACGAATTTCTCTGTTCCTAGTGACTTCTTTTTACCAAAAAAGATAAGAATTTTTAGATTTTTTTCATTTTTAGATAAAAATAGTAAATTTATTACTCAAAAGTAATTTCTGTTACTTTGAGAACTTGCAATTTCTATGCACTGTATTTCTTTTGTACTGTACGTTGTGTAATAATTTGTACCACTACAATAAAATAATTTTGCACAAGTGAAAATACTTTTATTACTAATTTTTCCACGTGTTTTTCTATTTAAGTTTACACACGAAAATATATTTCATTTATAATAATTAATTAGTTCATAACTAAAAAATAATTACAAATATAAATTTTGTAGAAACTAGACAACAAACATGTATAATAATTCTTCTTCTTCTTCTAGTGCCAATCCGTTACCGGATGCTGGCGATCATTCTGGCAATGCTGATTTTATTCACTGCTGCGTTAAAAAGTCCCGTAGTGGATGTTTCAAACCATATTATGTATAATAATACCATACTCTATTAGCTGGTGAATAGATGAACAAATAAGTACGATCGTTCGCGTGGCCGGATGGCACCTTAAAGCGACATAGTACTTTTTCACTGCAATGGCGGGGCGGCATAGCGAAGCATCCATGATTGTAGCCTCTGGGCTCAAGATCTTAACAAAGAAAAAACTTAAATAAAAACACGACTGTAGATAGACAGAAAATTATTGATAAACTGTCTAAAAGAAAACTCAGTAGATGAAAGGACAATGAGGTCAATTGAACAAATCATTTCCAACACATACTCTAAAGTAAGTCTAAAAATGAAATCTCGAAACCGTTCAAAATTGTTACAGGATTATGGCAGGCAGATAGTTAATCACCAACTTTATTTAACATCATTTTAGATAAAATAATGAAAAAATTTTGGAAAGTTAATCAAACGATAGTCACATTAAAAGGAAAAAATAAAATGTTGCTAGATTTTCAGTGTTTAGCCTCTGCAGATGACTTACCTTTATTTGCAAATAATGAAGAGGAATCAATTTATAAATAGAACATATTGAAATATTACTAAAATGTTGGCTAAAAAACAACATCCAATAAATAGAGAAAAATTTCAGACATTTTCGTTTTCTACACCTAAAATTCTGTAAAAAAACACTGAATCTTCAAAAGAATCGGCCAATATAGCTGACAATTTCCAGATTTTATAGAACAAAACAATTTCAACAAAAAATAAGGAAACACAATAACTGTACCAATTGGAGACTAGGAGGCTACAAATTGATTTAGCAAGGCATCTGTTTGGTAAATTTTCAAACAACTGTATTATAAAAAAACCTTAATTTTCTATGTTCTGGATTAATTTTGGGAATTTGAAAAAAATAACGACAAATAATAATACAAAAGAATAGAAAATCGCAAATCTACATGCGGAGAGCTAAATTTTAAAAAGGTTGACCAGATTCAATCCTGTGGTAGCTGAGACCAAACTCAACCAAACAAGCCCTTATAATTTAAATTTATAGATTCAACATTAGTAACAATAAGAACAGAATGAACTTTAATCATAGACTACAGCTGGGAATGGAAAAGCTAGGGTTAAAAAAAATGACTATTGCAATAAATCAAAAATTTGAAGTAAAGTGTTTTGATTCGAAATTCCTGCAGAACACAAGTCAGAAAAATGTTTTAATTGCTCTATTTATAAGAAATAAAACAAAACTTCTCAGAGTAATGATGAAAGGTGATTTATGAGAGAATGCTGAAGTATTGGGAAGAATGAGAGAAGACAACAAACAGAACGAAGAAAAAACCAGTTATTTTTTAGAAATTTACATTCAATTGGAAAAAAAGAACAACAACATTTGTGTAAAAGATTTTATTTATAATACTGATAACTCAATATTAGTTATAATACTGATAACTCAATATTAGTTACAATAGCTCATCTCTTACATTGTAACTCTTTAGCTATAGCAAGCATGGCAAAATGAACCAGTGGGAAGAAGAGATATTGGTTGATCAAGGAAGCGTTGGATGCCAGAGCAGGTTCAGTTGGCCTAAGCTGTGGTGGATGATTTCACAGAACAAAATGAACAAAAAAAAAAGAAGGATCATAATACTTCAAACTTAGTTTTAAATATTATTATAGGTTATAAATAATGTTTAAAAACAATTTATGATGTGAAAAATTATTTATTTTGATTGACTCATATTTTGGCAGTGATCCAATAAAAATAAACCAGTCTCTCGTACACAAAAGTATCCATTAAATTTTCAAGTATAATTAATCAGATATATACATAATAAAATAAATGAAATTGTACAAATTTTAATTACATTACTTTTGTAGATTTTTTTAAATATACAATATTATACAAATTTATTTACAACTAAAAATGAATGGACAATGGAAGTGATAATTATTCCTTCACCAATCAATAATACAGTAACAAAAACCGAAATGTGAGGGCGTTTTTTTCATATCTGATAGACCATATTATATTATTAAGTGAATATAGAAAAAAATGTTTCAAAAATAGTAAATGTGAAGTTTAGTAAAGACTAAATAGAATAGTTTTCACAATATTTTATATATAGATTGAAAAATGCAATATAATGGCTACTTTTCAACATGATAACCTTGACAATTGAAGGCATTGAAGTTCATACCTGCGAACAAGCTTTCCAATACCCCCTTCATAAAATTGCCGCCTAGAGAATTTTTTAACCCATTGACACGTAATGAATGCGAAACGCCGTCTACCATCTTTGTGCCGTTGTATACAATGACAGCGATTCAACGTCCTTGTACTTTAATTAATCTTGTCTACATAGTTCTAATAAACTTCTTGATGTAGCAGCACTAATGAAAACTACATAATTTTTGCTTTATTTACATATCTACCAATAGAGTGCGTGCAAGCGTTCAGTTATAATTTCGTGATCAAAATAACCTATACCACATGTTAAAAAATGGCATTTGTTTACGTTCTGTAAGTGCATGTTTGTTAAGAGTTTTTAAGTTATTTACCGTATTTTTTGGTTTTTTTTATATCAAGTCATAATATTCAATATTAGACTATTAATTCATTAACTCAATAATTTTTAACAATTAAATAAATTCTCTGCATGCTAAAATGCTAATTTCATTACCGACAGGATATTGATGTGTAATTAAGTGAAAATACCAAGAAACAGTGATTAGAAAATAGGGCATAACTTTTTTTATATTAACCAATTTTTAAAATTAGAAATAGTTTTGTAGAAAAAAAATTCTCAAGATGGCCCTTATATAAATTTTTGTAGAAAATTATAAATTTTTAAGTTACAATTTAGGAACTTTAAAAATAATTTCATTTACAAGAAAAAAATTTGTAGAAAAAAAATTATTTCAAAGATAATAAAAGTTAATTCTTTGGTCTAAATGGTTACTAAATTCTGAAACATTTGAAAAAAATTAAAAGAATTGGTTAAAAGAAAAAAAATTTATTGTGTATTTACAATATGGTGTCATTTTATGTAAAATTAAATCCAACTGTAAGGCCACCAACGTACAAAAAAATTTGTAGGTCAATGGGTTAAACTTCTCAAAATTCAATTTCATTGGAAATTCCAGAAGTTTCAAGATCTCTGTACACTTGTTACGGAATATTTAGACTGCAAAAATTTTTGTGCTGGCTAGGTCCCAAAGATGTTGACTGACAACCACAAAACTCGCCAAATGGCATCATTTTTTTGCAGCATAAATGTTCTATACCATGACAATGTCTGTCCTCACAGTGCTAGTGAAACCCAGTAGCTCCTTGAACAATGTGTTAGTGGGACATTTTCAATCATCTGCCATACACTCTTGACGACTTAGCACCGAGTGACTTCCATCTTTTTCCTGCATTGAAGAAATGCCTAGAAGGGCAATGCGTACAAACTAACAAGGAGCTTCTAGACAATGTCAAGACTCATTTAAATTCATTGATGGTAAAAGTTTATGAAGAGGGTACTGGAAAGCTTGCCCACAGGTACAAATGCCTCCAGCATCAAAATGATTGTTTAAAAGAAGTCTTAAGTGTACGTGACATAGAAATAAAACATTTCTTATGTATTAATTTCTCTTTTATTCACGGCCTATTGGAGACTAAAAAAACAACCTTTGTATTAATTTAATATTTGATTACAAAACACCGAAAATTTTGTTCATAAAGTAATACCATTTTTTATTATACACCAATTAACTGTAATAAAGACAGTTATTAAATATTCAGGCTGTAAAGACATCACAGAAAATTATTGGTTTTCTAACTCAAACTTCTTTAAAAAGGCCGTTGTAATGTTTAACATTATTCACTCACTACATAAAATATTGTGAATTAGGTATTTTGTATAGTTTACTAAACTTGACAAATATTATTTTATTTATAATAAAATACGTTTCTGTGAATGAAAACTGTAATTTAAACATATGTAATTTACAAACTTCAAAACTTTTTTTAACTATTTTGACATGTATTATCCATTTATATTTTTTTCTAAAGAATACACAAGTGTATGTAATAAATGGAAATACATAATGTACATTTTTAATAAAAGATATCTTATAGCTTGAAAACATTTTATAATTACGCAAGAAAAAATATTTCTGTAATTTAAAAAAACAGCCTTTGTTGAACATGAAAAATGTCAAAGATTTTATGGTAATTTTAGTATTTATGTACAAGTTTAGCAATGTACAAATTTTACTAATATTTAAAATAATGAACACAAATTTTTTCTCTAGGACATTTTATCATATTCAAAAATGGTATTCAAGTACCGTACAACTTTTTTAAATGTTCAATTAGAATTACCATGATTTAATAATGTAATCACAATTCACTACCTACTAATCATTGTCAAAAATTGAGTCAGCTATAATTATTTTTATTAAAAAAAATCGATAAGTCAACAAGATGCAATTTATGAAAGTTCGTCACCATAATGAATATTAATATGATTAAGGTAAAAATAAAATATGATTGAAAAATTATTCTAAATCTTTATAAAAACAAAACAAAAAGTCCATAAAAAGATAAAATTCAATATACTCTTTAAAGTGAAGTATAACAAATGTGCATCCTTCATGATAGGAATATATTGACAAACAAATAAAAATAAACTGGTAAATAGATTTTTCCCAATGCCAAAAAGTATTTATAAATCTAAAAAAATTCAATCATGAACAATTCCAAAAAATGAACTGGTAGCATCAATAAAGCATGAATGAAATACACATCATGATCGCATTTCATTTAACCTCACAGAAGTTCAATTGGTTAAAAAATAACAAGATATCAAAACTCAGAATGACAAAATACTTCATTCACTCTACAACAAAATTATTCGAACAATGCTGATCAACAATTCACTATTGTGATCCTACTTATATAAGTTGCTAAGGAACCTTCTAAAAGGTTCCAAACAGAATGCTCCAGAACCTTCGTAACACTTAACACAATAAAAACTTTAAGGTATGTAAACGCTTTTATGTTATTCATAAAATAAGACTAACGTCATATTTATCCAAATACACTAAATTTTTTTCTTAAAAACTGATTGACTAAATTTCAGAATATTTAATATCTCATAATGATTTTAATGTTATTTTCACAGATACAATAGAAATACTTAAGCACGGTTAAGCTTTTCAACATAATTCTATGGAAGAGAAAATTCAATGGATTCCAACCCACAGAAACAAAATAATCACCAATAAGTCATCTGCCCGTATCAATCAATCGGTAGGTATTATTTCATCCTGTAAGAATACGAGTTTTGACTCAATGCTACTAATATGAGGAAGTACTGCTTTCTCTATAGTATGCAGGCTACCTCTACAACTATAAAAGCAAGTCTAATCAGCCTAATGGTGGGTTATGACTCCTGGACTTAGATAAAAGAAACATCAACACTTCCATAAAAGAAGAATGATGTTTTTGTCGTGACAAGATGCACTAAATGCAACTGCCTCGCCGTCATGACAGCAGCCACCTAACAGCCCTTTACAGGGCCAACAATTTAACACGTTTTTAGAATGACACCCACTAGTGTCGTCATTTGGTAACAAAGGTATTACACTGAACCATAAAAAAGTTTATAAAAAAATTTCATCTTTTAGTTTAAGATCACGCTACCTACTTGCCGTAAATTTATTAACTTGATAGGTTAATCAAAAAAATTATTAATTTTTAATTTTGTAATATTTTATTTGTGTTTTTCAGTGTTGATAAATTTATTGAAACAAAAAATTTACTTCTATCTCACGAACAATTTTGTAATATTACTTCTAATATGTTTCGGCCTTTATGAGACCATCTTCAGACGGAAACTAATTTACATTAAACAAATACCGATAATCATTTCAAGGGGTTTTCAAAACATATCAAATCTATAATACATTTTTTAAATATATTAAATTCAATCAAAATAAATGCACATAATAAATTCAGTAAAACCTGTCATTAAAATATCAGATGTATTTGACCACACTTTTTACTGAATTTACAAGTTCATTTATTTTGACATAATTGTAATATAATTTCTTTAATGTATTAGATTATATATTTGTTGAAAAATCATTGAAATTATCTCTGGTATAGGTTTAAGTAGATTAGTTTCCCACTGAAGATTGTCTTGTAGAGGCCGAAATGCATTAAGAGTAATTAGGTCCTCGCTATAACGGACTGCAATACAACGGACCTTCACATGCAATAACGGACTTCAAATTATAAAAAATCCCACAACAATGAGGATGAGCCATTAGCTCAGAAACTTTAACTTTCTAGTGTACGCGACGCCATTGATACAGAGTTTTTGTACATAGATTTATCGAAAGAATAAGACATCCAAAACTTTTACAAAGATTTTAGGCAATTCAAAGAACTTATTATTAGAAAGCAACATCAGTCCAGTACTCAGTTAAAAATAATCAATTTTCCCATCACTTGAACCTTCTTCATATCAGTGATTAAAATAGTTTTTTTTCCCTTTTCACTTATGTTACTGTATTTTTTGTTTTAATGTCAACTATAACAAATAAACTCTGATGAAAGAATAATGTAAAGTGTTAAAAATGTAAATGTAGCTTAATGTGAAAGTGTAAAATAAGAACTTCATTACAAGTGTAAAAATTGTAGAACTGTATTACCTTTTTCTTAATCTACAAGTGTTATATTATTTTGCCTGTTTTGTAAATATATACCACTGCTAAGATGTGTTTTTTCCATTACTCCCTCTGACTATAAATGTGGTGAATAAAAATTACTTAAATGATTACTTTATATTGGTTACAAAACAACCAGCTATGATTTTGACTATAGTAAAAATTAACAGCTACAACAAAAATTGCTACTTTGGCTGACTGTATTTCTATATAAGGGACTTTCACAACAACAGACTAAAGCCTCCTTTATTTAGTCCGTTATAACGAAGAGCCATACCATATTACAAAATTGTCTGTGAAAAGGAAGAAGATTGTTTGTTTTGATTAATACAATACCAACAAGATCAATTAATTAACATTAGGTTTGAACAGATAAATTCATGACAGGATGAAAAAATAATATTTAATACGATGAGTGTAAATTCAATATTAAAAATCTATCTAATCCGAAATGATTGAAAACATTTTATGTATTTTTATTATTAAGAAATCACTGCATTACTTTAAGGTATAAGTTTTCTTATATAATTATAAACCGTATAATAACTATGAAATTCATAAATTATTCACAAGGTCGTTTATATTATAATTAAAAAAAGTTATAAATTTTATTCAGTCATATTCAAAAATATGTATTTACAATATATATTTAATAAATTATCTATTTACTACAATATTAATAATAATTATTTTATTTTAATACTATTACTACACTGTATTATTATCACGAAAGTATTATACAAGCATGGACAGTAATGATAATAATAATCATAGTATTAACAATAATAATCATAAAATTGTGTAAAAATGAGCTTTTTATATTAGTTGAAAATATAGTCTTGTCATATTATTATTATTTTACATCACAGAAATATAATATTTACTTTATTTAATAAACTATATTACAATACAAAAGTTCATATAAAATATTCTTTATTTTACATTTAAATCAGTAAGAAAAATACTGTCCATAAACATACTTTTCTGAAATACATTAACTAAGTTAAGTTAATAAATTGAGAGTGAAACCACATTTTTATCATTGACAAAAAAATATTAAATAAAATTTATCAAAACATCCATGAGTTAACAATGATTATTAATTCTAATTTTAATTTGAAGATTTTATTCATAATTATACTTTGATATATGAGGTGTGGCAAATAAGTTCCGGGAATTAGTTATAATGCGGGATTTGGCAACACTGCATTGTTCATACACGTATGACTGGAAATAGGGGACCTTCCTTTCGTTGCAATCAAAGTTTGAAGTCGATAGCACATTTCGTTTGAGTTTTACGGGTGTTTTTTGTAAACAACTTTTCTAGTAGCACTGTGAAAATGAGTGACTCACATTACAAGCGAGGTTAGCGAGGATTTGTTGTCCTGCATTCAGAGCGACAGCAGAGATTGGATAAATCGGGTAGTCACTGGAGATGAGACCTGGATATTTGAAAATGACCTCGAGACCCGTAAACAAAGTCAGCAGTGGGTGGAAAAAAGTGGGGGTGCGGCTAACAAAGGGATGATGTCCAAGTCACGACTGAAGGCAATGATGATCGTTTTTTCAATAACTACGGCATCAATCATCGTGAATGTTCCTGTCAGACAGACAGTGACTGGACAGTTCCTACATGTGCGGCCCTAACTTGCTGAGGGCGGCTGGATCTGGCACCACAACAATGCACCAGCCCATTCGTCATCCATTGCACAAGAGTTTTTGGTGAAAAAACATTCAAACATTGCCACACCCACCCAATAGCCCTGATATCGCCCCCTGTGACGCCTAATTCCCCAAGAAGTCGCACCTCAAGATAACTCTTCATGGCGGCATACAAGAAGTCAAGGAAGCCATAATCGCGGTGCTGAATGGAGTAACTTCAAAGGATTACCAAGGGTGCTTCCAAACGTGGGAGCAACATTGGAATCGTTGCGTAGAGTTAGAGAGAGACTACTGTGAAGGTCGATGATGATAAAATTTTGCACGTAACTTAATTTGCTTGTGTTTTATTAACAAATTCCCGGAACTTAATTGTCACATCTCATATTTAATTTATGTCTAGACAAATAAAATATTACATCTTAATATGATTCATATAAATTTAACATTATGATATAAAACACTGGCTATAGTTATTCAGTGTCTCATGAAAAAATTAAATTTATAACATGCAAACAAATTAAGCTTAAGTGATAGTTAGCTTCAAGATCACAATATCACGAAGATTTCCAATATTATATAACACAAATCCATCAAAAATGTATTTTAACTATTAATAAATAAATTTTTTATTTAATTTTCAATACATGATTGTTTTCATTTATTATTAGATTACAAGAAAATATATACTAAATGTTATTAATAAAAATTTGCATTGTATTTAACAGAATATAATTACATTAATTTCATTATAAAATACCACCTTGAAACACAAAATTGAAAATGTTGCTAATGTTAATCAAATATAACAAAATAAAAGGTTTTAAAGTGAATTTATAATCAGTTTTTTTGGTTCCATTACTCCTGGATAAATTTCTCTGATTTGTTCACTGTTTTAAATTAAAGTATTTAACAATTAATTTGAAATAATAATTTTAATGCTGATCATCACAGATCTTATAAGTCTGAATGTTCTTATACATTTTTTAAAGAATAAAGTAAGTAATAGAAGGAAGACAATATTTTTCTTTACTGAATATTACGTATATTACTTAATTACGTAAAATATACAATATTACAAATATCAGTCACATACAAAATAGTCGGCACATGTTCAATTAACTATATTGTAAAATGTTTTAATTCACTAAAAAGTAATCACTGTAAAGTCAATGATTACAGTTTGAATTTACTTTTCTGGTGATGTTTGCTGAGCAGGTGGTTTATTTGGGGTATTGTCACTTCGCATAGTGTCAATTTTTGCACATATTTTCAACGCTGGACCTAATTTCATTGCCATGGCGGACATCAAATGATCTTCCTTGAGCAACATCAAAGCCTGTCCATCAATTTCTTGTATCGCAAAATCTTCTGCATAATCACAACATCCAGGAAGTGCCCGAATAAATTCACAAACTTCAGAAACCTGAAATCATTTAAAAATATACAATAAAGTTTCTTTATTGATACAATATACAATTTTAGAAACATTTAAAAAGTGTAATCTAAACAAGACAATTATTGTTTTAATTACTGTCTGCATACAAACAACTTATTACTCTGAATTCAGCAATTTTATTCTATTATTTTCCAAATTTTGATTCTTGAAAAAATAATTGGTATTGAAAATCAACAGTAAAAAGTTGAATTTTTGATACCAATTCTCTAGTTTTCAAAATGTGGCAAAAATGCCATAATTTACCGTTAATTTTTCAAAAATGCAGTTAATTTGTGAAACGAATACCATAACCTAATTAATCACAAGGAACTGATGCTAAATGAAAATTAACCTCTGTAGGACTTAAAAATACAGAAAATCACTAATATTTATGCTAAACTAGGCTTTGAAGAATAAAATGTTTAAAATATAAGTTATAGGTTTTTTAATTTTCTTTGATTACATACACTTTTGCCCTAATTCATAAAATGGCCACAATCTTTAAAAAAAAATTACAACAGCACAGTCCCTTACCCTTTTTTGTAGAGCATAAAAAATTTAGTAAATGAAGCAAAATATTCAAAAAATTGTAGATGCCTTTTTTGAGAAAATAGCAAAAATGTGAAAAATTGCATGAATCAACTACGCTTCTGATTTTAATGAAAATGTTCATGTCAGGTCCCCCTTGTGATAACTCATTTAAGTTTCAAGTTTCAACTTCATACGCTATCCTGTTCTTAAGATATTTTATTCACACAGACACACCAATCGTTAAAAACACTTTTATAGATTTCAGGGGGCCTGAAAACAGGTATTTCCAGTGAAAACTCAATTTTGACAAACCAACATGAAAATAATGTTTTCCTTCCCTATATATTTATATAGGGCAAGAGAAAATAAATATTGAAAATACTAACCGTCCATTTCAATGGATTCACTTTAGGTGCAGAAGAATTAGGAGAATCAGACGTCGAACTATCTTCAGTATCCATTCCTCCAGTTGCATCAGGTGCTTCAGAAGGACTTAACGAACTCTCAGGTCCAGAGGCAGCAGAATCATTCGTGTCCATGTCTGTACTCTGTTGGTCAACCGCAGTCTGCAAGATATTACAAATAAATGAAATATATTTAAACTAGGTACTTAACAAAAATGTAACACACAAAAAAATAGTAAACATAAAACAAATATATTAATATTTACAGAATAAACTATTAAAAAATTCAATAATTTCTTACATAAGTGCAAGAAATACATGTTTTATAATTACAACAAATAATTTTTTAAACCATCTTTTTATATTGTATGTAATACAAAACATAAATAAACAAACCATTCTTTCACAATTAGGCTTACTAAAAATGGAAGTTATAAAAAAGTCTACACATCAGTAACTCCATTAAAGAATGTTAAAAATATTCAGTCATAACAATAACAACATATTAAATATTATGATTTTAATTAATTTTCATATCAAATATTTTCACCGATATTAGCCTGCTTACACAAAATAAAAATGCAGTGATTTTGAACTGTCATTAACACGGTAAGTTTTGAATATACAGAGATAACATAACAAAATTAAATAGGTATGGCTTCTTTTCATAAAATTATTTATAAGAATGATTTGAGTATGTTTCAACAACAGATTTTGAAAAATATTTTTTTATGTGAAAAATATTAAAAATGTATTCAAAAATTAATTAAATCAGTGTCAAAAATTTAACAACTAACCTAAATGGCATTTAAAATGTTTAAGTTATTTTCAATACAGAAAATGGATGGAATTTCATTATATACATTACACATGGTTTTAATTATAATGAATGTCCATTTCTAGTCATATAATCATATCTAAATAAAGTCCGAGAAAAACTTTAAATACAGAAAGAAAACAAAATTTGCAACAGAAAATTTTCTTTGAGTTATAGAATTAACTGTAGCAATAATAAAAGGAAATAAACTTCTTAAGGATACTTATACTCTAATATACAATTATTCTTAATACATAAATTACCTTCATGCCATTTATGAAAAAGTTTTACAAACCCATTCTTTGTTTGACGGCTTTAACCACTGTTTCTCAGACTTTAACTGTTTTGTCTTGTCATCAACTCCACTTTCCCCATTTGTAGTAGGTGAATTTGTTTTGTAAAGGCCCACGCCTGTTCCTCCAGAAACACGTTTACTGCAAGAAACACTGGCCCTGTTACAACAAGTAATTGTACTTTTAAAAGCACTTTCCCTACACAACTTTTGATTTTTCAAATTCATCAAAACGTGTTTATTTTCATGCATCACAAAATAATCATAACATATATTAACGTTTATAAAACTCATACGATGTACATAAATAACAATAATGTATCCTACAACAGAAAGATTCCAGCAGCCAGAATGTTTTTAAATCAAAAATCTCTACACAACACACCAAATAATCTTTAATTACAGAACAAATTAACACTAGTGAACTATTAGAACATAAATTACCAACTGATCTACAGGATACCTAAAATTATCATCCAATTCATTTCTAA
The DNA here is from genome assembly GCA_035578175.1 of Catonia carolina. NCBI lineage: Eukaryota > Metazoa > Arthropoda > Insecta > Hemiptera > Achilidae > Catonia > Catonia carolina. The sequence continues at coordinate 119,036,072 of JAQMRL010000002.1, read as the reverse complement.
AAAATGTTTACATACATACACTAAAAATTTATTTATCCGGAACTATTTTGAGAAAAATAAAAAGTCTACAGTTAAAAATACATTATCAAATAATCACAGTATCAATGATCATTGTTAAGTACAAGTTATATTCAACTTGTTTTAATAACTTTAATAAGCGCAACTTGCTTTAATATGAGCAGTGCAGTGTGCTCTAATGGGTGCAACCACACAGCCTTTCGGAGAATGGGAACAGAAAAGGAACTTGTTTACACCATCCAATTAACGAAAATTAAGTATCTGGGTCACATTATATATGGGCCAAGAAACAACTTATTTCGCTTGATAATAGAAAGCAAGATTCAGGGGAAGAGAGATGTAGGAAGGAAACAAATTTCTTGTTTGAAGAATCTTCGCGACTGGTTTTTTGTTGTACCTCAGCGAAGTTGTTTACAGCTGTAGTGTTCAAGATCCGAATATCTGTCATGATTGTCAACCTCCGGTCTAAGAGGGCACAATGAGATGAAGATGTAGCTAATAAGTATAATATTAGGAATTACATCTGTGTACAGTCAAAGTTTATAATTTAACGATAAAATTTGATAAAATTAAAGACAAATGAAAGAACCATAAGAAAATATAAGTTGTCTTCTGTATAGGTTATTACCAACATAATACCAACTTTCAATACAGTAAAGAGTTAAGAATAGTTCTCAAGAACAAAGAAAAGTTGACACGAAAGCAGATAGTTAGGCTGACTCATCGACAACACATCACAAACACAATGACAACACAATGGGTTCACAAAAAGTATGTAATAATATTTAACTCTTAACTCTCTCTTGTCAGCTGCCAGCCAATATCTTGTTTTAGCCGTTCGTATATCTCATGTCAGCCAACAGCCGATATCGTACATTAAATCTATTAGCTGGTTATTTCTATGAATTATACTTCGATATAGTGATATATTAGATATATTGGAATGTTCAAAATTAGTATTTCTCTTTGCAACAATGAAATAAAGCCAGATTTTATAACAATATTATGCTGGCAGTTTTAAAGATACAGTTATTTTCATATGCAGGTATCTGTTATTGATTTAAAAAAGCAGTATGTTATCATTGAACTGTTTGTTTGTGTACTTTCAATTTATTTATTAATTTCTCTATGTATTCATTTCTATGTTATATGATGATAAAATATCACATAACAATAGTATGGTTATTGACGAACGTATTGAATATTATTTAGATTGTAGTTCTATTGGAAGAATGTTATGATTCAGCTAATTAAGAATCTGTTTCTACAGAAAGTGATGTGAAACATGGTAATAAAGTTACTTAAGTAAATAACGTAAATCATTTAGTAAACTCCCTTAAGGGAATGGTATGTGATGTTAATAATGCTTGCATGAGTGAGGTTATGTTTTTCTCTATAAAAATAAGATCTCACGAAGCCACTCAAGTTATCACAATGACAGTTGTAAGGGTTAAGCAGTGAAACAAAAAATAAGGCCATGCAGTAATCTCGGTGGAAACTATACAACAGCATTGAGTGTCAGAAAAATTGGGAATGAGACTGCACTGAAGAGCAGTAACTCACATGTACTCGTACTTATCGTGAGAGTATCTGTATTCATAAAATGTGGTTTGAATACATTATACATTTTATTTGTAATTTAAGTTATTCAATTTTCCTTTTAATTTATCATGTAAGCTACACCAAAAACTGAAGATTAAGGAAAGCTCCAAAAATAAACTCTACAACACCAAGTAATGCAGGAGATGAACCAGGCTATTATGATGCTGAAATGTGAAAATTCAGTGGATCTAGAACATATCTGATCCCACAACTTTCAATAAACAAAGAAACGTTCTATTGTATTTCATTCACTTAATTATATTTTAAATTGTACATTAAAAATGAAAACGTAATTTACATATAAGAACAATACAACTGAAGATTTCTTCAGTTTCTTCTTAAATGTACTAGAAACCAGAAAACAAAGACTCAATTCAATGGATACCTCTACAGAATGAATGAAAAATGGTTCACAAATTTTTTAAATAATAGAGCTGAGGAGATTTAAAGACATCAGAAAGGATTTTGAGAAAACTACAATAAACCAAGAAAACACAATGGACTGAACCAAATTCAAACAACTGATTACCAACTTCAAGGGGTTTCACAAAGAACAGAATCAGACACTAGATAGATGGATGCAAAGAGAAAAGCCCAGAATGAAAGGATGCTGAGTGTGGGTGGATTATAGGGATACCCTTATCAATAAAAATCAGGGTATTTTTTCAAAAAACTTTTTAAACATTTTTTCTGAACTTTCTTAAAAATTTTGTAAATTTAATTTTAATGGAAATTGGTCAAATAAGTAGTAAATTGTAAAAAATAAAATCAGCCTAATTTTTACCACAATGAGTTGGAAGGTGTCTGTAAGCGAGTCATGTTTTATAATAATCCAAATTCTGATCCTAATTTATACAAAACATAATTTTCTCTTTTAGTTTTGCTATAAATTAAAAAAAAACACTAATAGCTAATCATTTATAAAATATGTAATTATAATTAGTGATAGCTACATCAAGAAGGAAAAAACTATGTATGATCTGCATTATAAATCAAATCATCACTGTTCACGCTTTCCAAATCACTAAAATCGTCATCTCCAACTACTCCAGAATTTCATTTTCATTTAAATTATTAGTTGAAGCCATAATTCAAAACAAATCACGAATAGCACCGGTATTTACAGCACGATAAACTCGCATAATGTTAGGTTAACTCACATGTTTACAATGGCATTCAATGTTCCGATCAAACTCCAAGTCGATTTTACATGTTTTACAATCGACATACATTCCAAAGAGATTAAAACAAAACTTTTCTGCACTTGAATGATACCTATTGGCCATTATAAGAACTAATATTTATTATTAGAGTTTAAATACAGTTTTGTGGATATATACGTTAACCGCCTGCTGGCGAAGTACTGCCTTGCGGATATTTCCGTAGACTGCCCGGGAAGGGTTAAGTTTTTTCATGGTCTAAAATGTCTCTGCATGGAAAAATAAGAATATTCAACTTTATTTAATTTTAAGGCCACTTTAGTAGAGAAATGAAATTAACAAAAATACAGTTCATGACAGATTAAAATTTTTATACTAATTATATTTATACTGGGCAGTATTAAAAACCTTTACTAGTAACACACTAGTAATGAGGTTGTGGTAGAATTTTTAAAATTTTGTAAAATAGACTGTGTAATGTGGGAGGGGGTAGGCCCTGCTATCCATGTTGCCTGAATCTGAATGTCTATCTGGATTGACAATGCAGTCTGTCAATTCAGGTAGTCAGTCCGACAGGATGTCACGTACACAAACTGGCAACATGGATAGTAATGCCCACCCCCCTGCATTACCCAGTCTATTTTTCAAAATTTTAAAAATTCTACCACAACATTGGCCAATCAATATTTCACGTTATTAACATATCTGTACAAAGTTTTTTACACTGAATAAAACGATAGTTTGCCCGTGCTGAACGATCGAGCAGTTACCAAGATAGAAAGGATTCAGAAAATTGTTAATAAGTCAAAATTTAAATAACGTACAATGCTACACACTTGTCTATTCACGTCGGAGTTCTGTCACTGGACTGTGTCTCCACTCACGTTTGTATACCATGTTAATTTTTCTCAAATTTTGTGATATCACATTTACTGATTGTTTCTAACAGATTGTGAATTTCATAAAAAAAAAAAAAAACGTACAAATTCAAAATTTCGTACACACTGTAAGAATATAATTGTCTATGTTGTGTTAAAATTTCAAACACTTCGGTCAAATAATTATCGAGTTACACGCCTCTAAACGCATGAAATTTGTTGCGGTAGCAAAAAACCGGGTCCTTTTTGTCTTCCAACCTCGATATGGCAATTTTGAAACAACATTAAAAATATAAGAGTATTAAGGGTCAACGCAGAATAAAATGAGCTAAATTTTTATGTAAAATATGTTGAAATCCGACTCAAGTGGTGGTCCAGTGTAGTCTACTACTACACTGGACCACCATTACTCACTCACTCACTCATTAGTCTACTAGTGAGATTCAGTCACTGGTAATACAGAACCTTAGAATTATTATATCACTAATGATGATATTTCAAAATATTTATTATAAAGTACGCACACCAAATAGAAGGTTGTTGTGAATAATTTAATTAATTTTAAACAAACACAATTAATAAAGAAATAAAAAAATTACATATATTATAAACAATTAGCATAAAAATAAATGGCTTTAGTAATAATAAATTAATTCAATATACCTTTTTGCACATCCCATAGAACAAAACCTTTTCGATTTCTTAAATTTTGATCGTAAATCTGTTTTCCCACAAAATTCACATGTAGCAAGATCTCCTCTTTTGTGAACATTTGCACCATCAATGTTCTGTTTCTTCACTGAAATAATAAAATAAACAATATGTAAGTTATCTTCGCCACAACAACATTTAACAAATATATTTTAAATAGAATGTAAAAATCTAATTCTATTTGATTACAAATTTAAGACATACAATAAACATAATATTACGTATAACTGGGCAAAAAATTGTCTAAAAGCATAATTCCACCCTATGAGACTGAGAGACCAAATAATTTAATTTTTTAATTTATAATATTTCTTTTAATTTCATTAACAATTTTTCAATGTTTTATAAAAACTTCAGATAACCAATGATATTACGTCTAGATTTTCAATCAAGAAGAACTTTAGATGTCTTCTTCATTATATTTCAATTGTTTGTACAACTAAGATAACCTCAGTCCCCAGCCTTACTTTGCACTCCCACCTATAATTTTTTAAAATAACTTCAATAATGTTGACGGCCTCTGGGCCAGCCCAGTCCAGGTAATAAAAAGTTAAGTTACTTTAGGGTAAATAAGTTTGCATTATGACCAGCTAACAGTTGTACATGAGTAAAAGCCAATGGGTGCTCTTCCAGTTCAAATTCATTTCTATTCAAGTCAAAAATTCAGCAACAGCAGCAATAAAATTTTGTAAAAATGTACAGTTCCCAATAACAAATAACAACGTTAAAGAATAAAAAATACAAACAAGCTCATTTCAGTGGCGGATCAAGCCAGAGGCAGGGGGATACCCTCCTGAAGCGTGATAAACTCTAGAAAATATATGTACAGAAAATTATTGTACTACCCGAAGATTACAATTGTGTAACTTTTCATTTTTGAATTTTCATATTGTCAAATGAACTCAAAATGCAATATTATAACACGATTTTGTAAAATGTTTTCCTGGACCGCTAGTTTTTCCTTTCAGATACTTGCATCAAACAATACATAATTCTTTATCCTACTCGTATAACCAAACCATCGTAGCTTTGTCTGTTGTCATAAACGTGTGACACACTCTCCCTCAGGAACGTTTCTGGATCCAGCCAGGCTTCTTTACGGGTTTAGAGTATTTTTTCATTTTCTCATTAACTTATTCAAACAAAAAAGTACATGAACCGAAATTTCAAACGGATAGTATCACTAAACAATTTTGGAATGCACAGCCTGATTAGGAGAGTTATATTGCCTAAAAGGATGTTCAACTTGGAAAAGGAGGGTAAAAGACCACGGGGAGCTTAAAAAGTGAAGTGGGTGGGTTCAGTCCTGGATGGCTGGGAAGGGATGTCATGCCAACAGAGCAATGGAGGAGTGATGGTTCAGCGATAAAGAGAGATGGAGAAGTATTGTGCTGGGCCCAACCCAAGAAAACTTGGAAGAGGGATAAAGAGGATGATGATGATGATGATATGATGATAAGCACCACTGATTGCGTACCAATTTATTTTAAAAAAAAACTTACTCAAACTATTAAAATTTACTCAAACTATTTGAAAATAAATAATGATTTAAATTATTAACAAGATAAGGAACTTACATGGAGGTTCATCTGCATCCATAATTAAATTTTGCCTATTTTCCTTTTCTGTTCTAGCAGACTGAGCTAATTCAGTCAACAGAGATGATCTACTGACAGGGAACGGTTCATTAGCTAAAAAAGTAGAATTACAACTTGCATTAAAAATTTAATAAAATCAGTTAAAACAGTTCATTTTTTGTCAAAAAAGAAGTTAATGCATTAGTGTTATTAATTAAATAGCATTAAATACTGGAGGCACTGAAGTGGCTGAAATTATTATAAATAATAAACTAATTAGAAAAATTAAATGACAGTTCCTAACAAAATTGTTTTGTTTAGGTAAACAGCCAAAAGGCTGGTTTGAAACTCTAGAGGTTTTACTAAGTAAAAACGAGGAGTGATGTGGTTTACCATGCCTTCCTCACTGAGCGGAAAAGTATGCTTATCAGCACAAAAATCAGCCTTCCGAAAAGCACCTACTTTCCACCCTGCAGATGACACTTTCACCTCATTCACCACAGGATCTGGTAGTATAATGATGAAATTCATTACTCTCCGAGGAGATAACTCTGACTAGTGTCTTTTACACTTCTACCTCTTCTACTCTTAAATAGTTTGGTCATTTGGCTGACCATGTGATAAGAAACAGAACTATTTTTTATAGCCCTGGAACTAGCATGTAAAGTGCAATTTATTTAACACTCCATCTGCTTCTCATAAACTCATAAACAAAATTTTACACATTGAAAAATTTTACGCAATTCTTAACAATATTATGCATCCATGTTAAGGTAATTAACAAAAAAATATTTATAAACAAAAATTTTTATAAACAAATTTAATAGTTTCTTTCTATTAAAAATAATAAAATAAAAATACTTTACCTTCTTGAATAACATATCCCTCAATTACATGAGTTAAGACTTGATGTGGTTTAACCATTGCTTTCGGAGGTCCGCGATTATCCTTCACTGTTTCTTCAGATGGTGTCCCAACTTCACCATTAACACATTCTGAGGACGGTCCTGAAAAATCCCAATACATTTATTTCTTTTAATCCAAAGTTATACAAGATTTACAGTGAATAAGACAAGAATTTATTTAAAAACTACTAATGAAAATGAAGATCAAGTTCAAACAGTTGAAAATCCCTTTACTAAAAGATGAAAGTAAAACCTGAATAACAAACCATCTGGAAAAATTAGAAAGACTTAAAATTCTACCAGCAATCAATCTTCTTGACAAGAGCAACGACGTTTACAGACTAGAATGTTTCAATACATTGGATTTAACTTCTCAATTCACTTTAAAACAAATCCGAGATAAAAAAATCTGCTTTTGGATCTGACATAAATTCTAATATTCTATTTAAGTGTAATACAAGCATATCATTCAACCAGTCAATACTGAAAACCTCAAAAATAAGCATTATTAGTCTCGTATTAAAAAAAAAAAAACAGTGCACAACATAACATTTTATTTTTAATTTATAAATTAAGTAAATATACCTAATTAGTAGTTAAGTAAGTTAATAGTTTATCAACACTAACGTTACAAAGATAACTCCTTTAAAATATACTTCATTAATTACAATAACTCTGTACAACATTCTAAAAATTAATTCTGAATAACAATTTCAACTACGAGGGTCATTTTTTAAGTAAAAAACACTTTGTAATTGAGTGTAAGAGAAACTTTATTTATGAATGTAAATTGTACCTAAAATCAAAATATGATAATTTTTTTACTTTTCTTCATAGTCACCGTTTATTAGCTATTATTATTATTATTATTACGACGGCAGTCCAGAAAGTCTGTCACGTTTTGCGTTGTAGCCGCTAGGGGTGGAGCTATCGCGGCCATTTTGGTGGAGCTATCGCGGCGTTTCTCTGTTCAGTGGCTATCCAGCCGTGCTAGCGAGAGATCTGTGTCGCTCTTCGTTGTTTTTCAACAACAATTTAAAATGTGTACCGCAGTTCAAAAACCCGCCAGTTGTGAAGCAGAAAAGGAGTTCTTCTTATCAATTTCTTGGAACTAGGCACAACAATAACCTCTGTGAGGTATTGTGAAACACTTGAACAGTTAAGAAGAGCGATCCGAAACAAGCGCAGAGGAAAGTTGACTGGAAAAATTCTCTTTTTGCATGACAACGCCCGACCACACACGGCAAATTGAACACGAGAAGTCCAGGATGCTTTCAAATGGGAGATTTACCCACATCTGCCATACAATCCAGACCTTGCGTCCAACGATTATCACTTGTTCCCGACAATGAAGACATGGCTTGCGACACAGCGCTTTGACAACGACACGGAGCTGCAGGAGGGTGTGACTAATTGGTTAAAATCACAGGCGGTAGACTTTTATGACACCGGCATTTCAAAATTAGTTCACCGCTATGATAAGTGTCTTAATTTGTTTGGTGATTATGTAGAAAAATAGCATTTTAGTTGCACTTTCAAAAATGTATATAATAAAAATTTTTTCTTGTACTTAGTTTTTTTTTATATAAAAACGTGACAGACTTTCTGGACTGCCCTCATATATGTTACGTTGTAGGCTACTTTTAAATCCCCTCATCAAAGAACTTTGCCACCTGACCATTAAACCAGAGAAGTTTAAACCAGTAAGGTCTCTTTCAACGTGTAACCACTTTCCTATCACTTTCCACCAAGATATTCTTTAAATTTTGAAAAAAGATGAAAGTCTGATGGTGCTAAGTCAGGGTTGTATGATGGATCCAGTAATTTCCCATGAAAGTTATCCAGTTGCATGTTTGTCCTTGCCGAGTGGCATGTTTGTGGGCCGAGCGTTATCATGATGCAGAATGACGCTGCTAAAGAGCATTTCACACTGATTTCCCGACACGGCCCACCATCGGTTCTTACTTTAAAAATGACGCTCATAATATCTTTAGTACTAAAAATATATCGTTCATAATACATTAATGACCCATTATAACACAAGTATTGGAGGGACGCACATCAAATGCAAACCAAAAATGCAAAGCGGCCAATCTAAAAAAATCTGGTGTGAACACACAATACTTTCTCCTGCCAAATAATGAACAATGTAACCTAACATTAGTAATAATACATTACAAATAAACAAAAATACATAACCCTACTTTAATCATGAGTGAATGATGCAAAATGAAAATCAACCTTAGTTTGGCTAAATAATACGTAAAATCACTCTTTCACACTAAACTAGGCTCTGTAGAGGAACATGCTTAACTCCTTGCCGGTTCCCAACGGAATATTACGTCGCACCGATAATGCACAAAAAAGGCTGCTGACAGAATATTATGTCAGCAGTTTTTGTCCCGTTTTATTTAGTTTTGTGTCGGCTTATTATGACGATAGCATTAAGTATTTAATTTCACTGTCTTTCACAATGATATAGAGCACTAGTACGTAGCTTTAAAGTAGTCTACGCATATTATCATGAACGCGAAGTGACGTTTGGTTAGTTACGGTGGTCCATGTGCTCGAATAACCTACAAATGTATGTTTTATAAGTGTTTATTTTATGAGTATTTTTTAAGTAATTTTATAGAAACTAATTATTCATATAAGGTAATGAAACAAAATTATGAACTTGTATTTTATTTTATGGACTTACAGACTTTATTTCAATAATACAACATTAAGATAAGTTAGGTAACCAATTTTTTTAAATTAAAAATAAAATATATTTTACATGCAAAAATGTTGCTTTTAATATCATATTAGGTCATAATTAGCTGTAACAATTTTGTTGAAGCAAAAAAAAAATAGAGCAAAATAATATTAATAATTTCTGAAAAAAATAATAAACCGGTAAGGGGTTAAAATAAAAGTTTTAGATCTTTTAATTTCCTATAAATTTAATTATATGTACTTTTGGTGTAAAATGCATACTACGGCCAAAATCTTATCAAAGTACATTTTTTACAAATTTCATGAAAAAAACAGAAAATTACAAATTACGGCTAAACTAAAAGTTATACATAGAAATGTAATAAAAGTTGTAGATTTAAAAATTGTCTACAACTTTTATTATATACTCTTTTGCGCTTAAATGCATATTACGGCCGCAATCTAAAAAAAGCCATTTTTTCTGAGAGAATTCCCCTCAAGAATTTCAGCAGACATGGCGCCTACCTTTTACGTAGAGCATAAAATATATAGTAAATGAGGCGATTTAAAAAAAAAATTGTAAAAGCAGTTTTTGAGAAAATCGCAAAAAAAGTGAAAAATGACACAAATAAACTACTACTTCCAGTTGACTGATTTTGATGAAAATGTTCATGTTAAGTCCTCTAGTGGTATCTAACTTCATTTTCAAGTTTCAGCTTCGTATAATGTTCTGTTCTTGAGATATTTTGTTCACACACACACACAGGCAGGCAGGCAGTCAAACGCGCGCACAGACCAATCGCTAACAACATGTTTTTTTGGGTTCAGGGCATCTGATACATGTATATCCGGTGAAAACTCGATTTTGAAAAATCGACATGAAAACAATACTTTCCTTCCTATTTATTAATATAGGCAAGAGAAAGTAAAAAAATGATGAAGTTTCATTATTATTTTTATTAAAGATTATTACTGCAACTAAAAATGGGTGCATGATATACAGAAGGACCTATTCTCACTTTTTAAACAGGAGAGAGTAATCTATTGGTATTTGGTTATTTGTTACATTATATAATATTCTAAACAATAAATACAGAAATGTTTAACAAAATTATAAACACAGATATCTCTAAGAGGTAATAATCAGTTGTAACATAATAACTAACCACTAAAATTACTATGATACTATTACTAACATAAAAAATTAATTAGATTTGTAATAAAATATCTAAAAGATGTTTAATAAAATTAATTTCTTTCAATTACTGATAATGACAAGTATAACCTACTCAACGTTAATGCAAAATAGATTTAATAGATTTAACACAAACAATCATCACAGCACTATAAAGAAATTTAAACGTATTAATCCATAATTGTGACACTGATACATACATTGAAACACTGACAATGGCATATAAACGTAATCACTAGATGTAAATTCAATATCTTACATTATTGAAACTAACTAAAAACACGGTGATTAATTTTAATACGTACTTTACCAGGTATTTGATTAGCAAATCAATTTCACAGTTGATCACGATACAATAACAATATAAAAATGAAATAAAAGATTAAAAGTGTAACATGAGTTTCCTGCCAGCACATAGTAGGCACTGCATGTATTAACTGCAGCAATAGTTACAGAGAAAAATCTGAGTCAGAGGGAAATACCTCTGCACAAGTCAACTCTGCTTCAACTGTGTTTTTCCCCCACCAGACCTTTACATGATGCCTCCTCCCTCCAATTCAATTGTTTGCAATGACTTTAAACAAGCCATGTTATTTTAACATTGCATAATAATAATAAAGTACTGTATTTATAACTATTACACTGCTTTTGATCCCAGATGAAATATTACGATTTATTTAATAATTCTAATAATCTAATAATTTAATACTGTTATTTTTTCAAAAGCTGGACTTTATAGCAGAACACAATAATTCCTTTTAAAGATATTGTCTTAATGCAACAATAAAAACATCATTTACTATTTTATTTATTTTTTTTAAAAGAATGAACATTTAAAGAAATGTCTTTGTTCAGATTTACAGTCAAAATTATTTTATAATACTTATAAAACAATGAAATTTCATGAAAAAAACAAATTTTACAGTTTTTGCTACTACAAATTTAGTGTTAAATCAGATTTTAATCACAATCATTTTTACTTAAAATATATTGTATAATTTTTTAAATTATAAGATAACAAAAACTTATAAACAATGAAATAAGATAAATTACTTATTTATTTAAATTATGCATTGAAGTACCACTTATACAATTTACTCATGTAGGATTAAAAAAAGGATGTTATTTATTAACATTTTTGTTATACTATGAAAAAATGAACTATATAACAACAAAATTCAAGTACACTGTCAGGCAACTATCGCATTCTAACCTCCATCAATCCTACCCTGCCAGGCATCCTCCTGCTAAATCTCTAAGCCTCATCAATTTTGTCATCAATCACTCTTCCATCAGGACACCTCGGTCTTCTTCTCCCACGCCTTACCTCTGGCATCCATCTCCATATCTTTTGAAGTTATCTATTATCAAGCATCCTCCTTCTCATGTGCCCATACCAGTTCAACCTTTTACACTCTACTATTTTCAAAAACCTGACATCAACTGTAGCGCTTATTTTGACAACCAGTTTATCCAATTTCATTACCTTACAACTCGTGACACTAAAAGTCCATTTCCATTGTTTCCACGCATATTGCATTTCTATTGTATAAATATTATAAGTTTCACTAACCTTTTCAGCTGCCTTGATCCTTATAACCTACTTAGATGTGTTTCGGTGAATCTATTATCATCAGAGTATGTAGAATATCATATGAAACTTTATTTTATATAGATGACAGAATATGTTGCATAATCAGAATAGACAGAATACGCAACATATTCTGTCATCTGTATAAAATAAAGAAGATGCAACATCTTCTGAAGGTTTTAAACAATTTTTAAAGTTCCTTAAGCCCACCTTCCACTGCAAACAAAACGGACTCCGTTTAACTCGCAATGGTTTAACGTCATGTAAGTGCTTCCATTATGAAAAGAGTAAGCGGAGCGGACTGAACGAGTAAGAAGAGTTACAAAAGAGGTCGCAGAGCTGAGCGGATTTCGGACAGACTCCGTTTGACTCGCAACACCAGATCTCATAGACGTGCTTCCACCAATAGATGAATAAGCAGAGCGAACTGAGCGAGCAAAAAGGGGCCACTGTGTCATGATCTGCAATGCTAGTTTGGAACGGAGTCCGCTTCACTTCCCATCAGTTTTCACTTGACAGCAAGTTTTTCTATAGGTGAAATAGTTTTTCTAAAGTTTGCATCCTGTTTCTTCATATCTTCTTTTACAAGTGATAGTAATTCTTTAAATTGTTCTCTACTGACTCTAAAATAATTTTTGAAATATTCATCTTGTAAATCGTAGAATATTCGTAGTAAATCGCATCTGACAAGCTCTCTAATGTGGTTGCTCATCCAAAATCTTGGTTTGTCAGCTCATTTTTTTTATGATAACTGTAGAGGAACAAGCATTTACTTATTGTATTTCTGTAGTCTTCATCACTTAAATCGACTGACATTATTACTAGAAACGAACAAACAAGAAAAACACACTAGAAACTAACCACAACTTGCTCGATCCAATGATTGGCTAGCTTAATAATAAAGATGAACTGGCTGCCTCATACAGTTCGTTGGTAATGGGAGCATCAACCTCACCCATCTCATTTCTTGCCTAGCTCACTCCACTATCCAGTTTCGAACCCGCTGGCAGTGGAAGGCAAATACCTCTTCTCTGTAAAAATCTTTCTTAGCGGAAGGACAAAACTATTTTACTCCGTTTCGCTCAGCTATTTCATGCTCATTACCCTTTTGCAGTGGAAGGCGGGCATTATACTTTATGTACTCTGATGATGGTGGATCCACAGAAACACAGATAAATAGATCATAAGGATGGATCAAGGCTGCTGAAAAGGTTAGTGAAATTTATAATATTTAAACAATAAAATTGATTTCAAAGCTGAAGGATGTATTTCATAAAGATTTATTTTTAATATTTATTTATTATTACATTTCTATCTGACATCTCCCTCACCTTTATTCTATGGATGGGGATATTTTCAGTTACTGTTTTACACCTGACTTTTGACTTCCATGGTTGCATTCCGGCACCAATACATAGGATGCAATAAATTTATGATAGCTCTTCCTTTTGCAATCTTATCAGCAATTTCCTCTGAACTCCCAAAATTTTAAACAACCACATACATAGGTAAGTAAACTCGTAGCATGGTTTTACAGTGGATCCGTCATCCATTACTAATTACTAGTTTATAAATTATGTAACTTTAAAAAATAAATTATTTTTAATACACTACAAAAATACAATAAAATGTTATTATTTAAAAGGTTTTACAAAGTAGCCAAATACATAAATGAATAACTTTACAATGATAGCCACCATGAGCAGTCAGTTAAAAACACATAAAAAATCTAATCAGCTTATATGGTTATTAACGAAGAATATTACTGCGCTTGCAACAATTAAAGTAAATATACATTTTATATTTCAGTAAGCATAGACACTTACCATTCTCTGTAGTTGGTTGTGAATGTTCATTTTTATTACCCGGTGTATCAGCAGTCAGAATGTTCGATCCAGTGCTTACTTTTTCTTCAGGAGATTCTTCTTTTCCAGAAACCAAACCAGCCTGAAATAATGTTTTAAATATTTTAATATTCAAAAATTTTTAAAACAGTCCAAAATAGATTTAAAAATAGATCATCCTCAATGCATTTTGTGAAAAATCCAAAAACAGAGCTAAATGAAAGCCTTGAAAATAATTAATTATTAGTAAATAGACGTGTTTCTTTTTCATTTAAAATAAATAATACTATAAATTTTATTACAAAAGCAGAACTATATTGGTGAATTTCTGTAAAGTTCGAACATCATTATCTATATGGAGGCAACATGCGCAGCCAGAAAGAATAAAATTCAAAAAAACGGTCTGTCTCTTTTGCACAATTGACACTCTCTGTTTAACACAAACGATTTTGACTTATATGTGTGGCAGGGTGATGATCTGAGCATGCGCGGAGAAGATCTGAGAATGTGTGTGGCGGGGCGAGAGAGAGTAAGTGAGGAAATTTGTTAGGACGTGCGGCAGTCATAATACCTGGCAACTATAGGCAATGTTCTCTCCATATAGTACACTCAAGAGTAAATACCACAACTGTAGCAGAATGTTTTATTAACTATGATAACGAGGATATTCTATAGTAAATTTATAGGAAATAAAATTGTGGCATTATTTTTGGCACCCAAGTCTGACAGACATTTAAGAAAAAAATCAAAATTATCAACATCTGGGAAAAAATCAGGAAAAAGTCCTCAAAATGAATCTCAGGTGATCAGAAACCTCAACAAAGGGTAACAATCTACCAGCCGGTCTGAATATTTATTTAACGGAAAAAAAAATTATTTGTCAAGATTCGTAGTGATCAAACAGATCATGATAATGTACTGGAAGAGCAGCAGACTAAACAATTTTTTCATAATGAACAGTAGCACTCATGGTTATGGTAGCTACCTAATATACTATAATATACAAAGATAGAGCACGTTTTTTGTGGAGGCTAATTTCCAAAACTATTGAATGGTTTTTCATAAAATCTTGACCACATATTCATATTTATCTTCATAACAATTTATTCATATTTATCTTCATAACAACAATTTTTTTAAGTTTCAAAAATAATAACCTTAACGGCCTTAATGAAAGTTTTTGTAAATATGTATCTGTATGTGTACTTGTGAGTACGTATTTTTGCTGAAGTAGATGATGACGATGAAAATGATGATGTTGCATCTGGGTTTCTGATGACGAGAGACGTACCCGGGGGAAATTACCAAAATGCTGTTGCGTGTGTGTGTGTGTGTGTGTGTGTGTGTGTGTGTGTGTGCGTGCGCGCATGTGTGTGTGTGTTTGCCTACTTATTGTTGAAGTACAGTGCGCAAGTATACAAAAGATGTACGAGAGGAAATTTATCAAAACTGTGTGCGCGCACGCATTGGAGTCAATCTAACAGCTACACAATTCAGTAACATATTTTTAAAAAATTGATTACACAAATGTTTCCCATGCGCGGCCACGATGGGGCATGCTAGTGTACTATAATAAAAGCTAGAAATGACTTGTTTCACCGTCTCACCCTACAGAGTCAACCAAGGTTATGAATGGTGACGAGTAAATACGTTTATGTAATAAATGAATTTTTTCTGAGGGAATTACACCTTAAATTATATTTACCTGTGATGAGATCTGTGGAGAAATTGGTTGAACTTGTGGTGGCACAACAGTTGAAACAGCTGTGGGTGTACCACTGCTAACTTGAGGAGGCATGGGTGTAGGACAAGGAGGCAATGTTGGCATAGAAACTACTGGCATAACCGGCCTATCAACAATTTGTATCTGTTGAGGTTGAGTTGGTTGTGGAACAGCTGCAGGTGGTTGCATCTGGATTTGCTGTGTTTGTTGAGTCTGTTGTGTTTGCTGAACCTGCTGTTGCTGTTGTTGTGCTTGTTGTTGAGTTATTTGCTGTTGAGGTTGTTGCTGTTGTTGTTGTTGAACTTGTGTTATCTGTTGAGGTTGCTGAACTTGTGGCTGTGGACTTCCTTGTTGTTGTGGTTGCTGTAAAGCCGTCATTGGCATTCCTGTAACAGAAACTGATTAAAATCAAACACATTATAATTAAAAACCTTAAATATTGTAAGTAATCAGACTTCTAAACGAGCTCAATAATTAAAAACAACACTCTGATAATTACACGCGCAGAGCTCCTATTAATAACATACTCTTTTAGACTCCTGATTCAGATATAATGCAGGTATTGACATCCAAGGGTAATCACAGAAGTTATGGGGTCCAGTACAGAACACCCTAATGGATTCCCAAGTTTAACCTCTACCCAACACAAAAGTGTATACAATTATATCAAAAAGGTTCATTTAATACGTCAGTTCAAAGTTATTAGTTATTTTTTTAACATCTCCAGTAACAACTTAAATTATTTGTTCATAACAATTATTAACGAAAGGTAAAAAATACTTTAATTTAAAAACTATAGGTCTCCCTCATTGAGGGCTCACTACAATTGTCCCCTATCCCGCCCCCTTAAACCTCTGGACTTGTTTCCATACTTTCTCATTTTATAATTGCAGTACTATGTTTTAACAAATTTATGAATAGACATAAATACCAAAATTATTTTAAAAACCTTCCTTTAAACCCATTTTAACAGCTCAGTAATTCAATATTATTGTTAATTTTTTTATCTTAAACAGTATAACGTATGTACACATTTCTGATAACAGATAATTAAAATGACGATAGCAAACATCAACATTTATACACATCACCCATTGTGTTAATTTTTTATTCGTTGTAACATGCTTCTGATGGTGTTACCCCATTTTCAAAGGGACTGCAATGAATCGTATCCATTTGTGTACAATCAACACGATGTGTTACAGCCTAAATTGTTTTAGTAATTGTTTACTTCTTCTTCTTCTTCTTCTTCTTCATCATGTGCCTTGTTCTCGAAGAATACTGGCTACCATCAAAGCCACTTGAGTTTTGTTGAATTTACAACAACAATAAAAAGGTAACCGAAAAGGAAGTTTACTGGTGGCTGAGTACTAGTGATGGGGGAAAAAGCTATTTTTTGATAACTTGTAACTGAAACTAACAGCATGATAAAAGGATTCTATAACCTGTTATTAAAATAACACTGTTAACGTCCAGCCTACAATACAATGTACTGATAGGTAATAGCACAACACATGTGAAAAAGAAGTGAACTAAATTATTCACTAACAAATAGATTTTTTGTACATAGGTTTATTGTACAGAAAATGTTAGTCGAAACGAACCGTCTGGCAGCGACATCATGACTTGCTCGATGGTTTGTTTTGACTATTGACTTGCTCAATCCTGCTGATGCCTTTATGGATGCATGGCTGTGCTGACTTCTCGACTCAATGTACAATGTATAGTAACTATAGTGCCTTGCTGTATGTCTGTAAAAGATTCAGCGCGACTGGCCACCCTTGTGTTTGCGAAAAATTGTGTTTGGTTTGCCATGGTTGTATTTGATTACAGGAAATAGTGTTGTTTGTCTTAACTTTGTGTCTGAGAGAGATTCAGTGAGATTTGCCACCCTTGTGTTAGTATTAACCCTTTCCACTCGACTGTCGGATCTGATCCGACATGATAGTATTACCATTCCACTCATATGACGGACCCCATCTGACTCCATTTTCACAGCTGATTTTGTATGAAAATACGTGTTTAACTAAGTTGCTGTAATGTGCTCGCCTCTACGGGATGTTTTAAAAATTAATTCTTGTAGTTTTCGATAATTGATAACTACCGAATATTGATACAAACATAATTAATTGAATTGATGTCGCCATACCAAACTAGTAAATAAACTAACCTAACTGTGAACGTGCGTCATTTAGTTTACGGTATTTCGTGTCGCTTTAAAATCGGTTAATGTTTTTAGATATTATTAGGTTACTAATTCACACAAACATAATATTCAGGTTATTTTGCGTGTTTTTATTAGGTTTTAGGTATCAATTTCTAGTTACATAGTTTATTTTGTCTTAGCTTATACTACAACAGCAGTGAATGTTTTGCAGACTATATTTTAAAAGTTTTTAGGTGAGAAAAAGCATTTTTTATGTATCATTATTAACATTAAAGTAATAACAAACATAAAAAGTATTGCATGCTCTTTAAACTAACAATACATTATGCATATGATTAATGCAATAGGGTACAAATATAAGTGGAGGGGAATCACAGTGCTAACATAATACGAGTGGAAAGGGTTAATAACAGTATTATAACATAGTTAAATTTAAAAGTGGTGTTATTAGATGAAAAGGTTATCGATAACTTCATTTAGTTTTAACAGTCCTTACTGTTATAACAGTCAGACAAGCGTCATTCGTACATCAGTTTATTAAACGGCTTTGAATCACGATGTTATAAAGTAACAGCTAACAGGGTGTTATTAAAATAACAGGGTGTTTTTAATAACCTGTTATGTTAAATAAGCCCCATCACTACCATGTACTACTAGGTAACAATAGCACACATTTGGAAATTTTAACGTAAAATATTGCATTCTATAATATTAAATACAACAAATAATCTTAATCTTAATAATATAAAAATAATGTTAGAAGATATACTATTATTTCAATGTTGATAAATAGCTAATATTAAACAGTTATACATACCCATCAGGGGAAGAGGCTTAGGTTGTAACATCTGTTGCTGTTGAAATGTTAATTGCTGTTGAGCTTGCTGTTGAATACCAATTTGTTGCTGCATGGTTGCAGCCACTATCTGTTGCTGAACTACTTTTTGTTGTTGTAACTGTTGTTGTTGTTGTTGCTGCTGCTGTAATTTATCAGCTGAAATTTGTAACGTACCTACACTAGTTAAAATCATCCTGAAAATAAGAAACATCTATTAGTCCAGTAATATAACATCAAAAAAAAGCTAAAGTATTACTTACTGCATAAGGAACCTATTAGATCCAAAAGTATAAGGTTTCATCAAAATAAGTGCAAGTGATTCATCAAATTTCAAAACAAGAAGTTAATTTTGGAATTTCATCTTAAAGGAAATAATAAAATAGAAAAAACAAATTGTTTTCTCAATCAGATTATCTAATACAGTAAAATCTCTCTATTGTGGATCTCTCTATTGTGGAAATCTCTCTTTAGCGGCATTATTTGCCAACCCCGACCCTTTCGTATATTACAGTAATGTATTTAACTTTCTTTATAGCGGCACAAAAATCTCTCAAATGTGGCTAAACAATATCTTCAGGATATGGATTTAGACGCCTATGTAGGGGCAGACAATGACTTAGCCACTTCAACAGATGGTGACAATGATGCAATAATCGAAAATATCTTAGCCCAAAACAATGAGGAAGAAAGTGAAGATGATGATGAAATGGAAACAGAAATAGTACCCCCCTTTTAGTAAACACGCACTAGACACTATTCATATTGTTTCCACGTACTGTCATTGCCACAAAGTAGTTGAAAGTTTACAAAAGTTTTAAACATTGAAAATAAGATTGAAGACATGTTTTATGAATTGAAAACCAAACAAACAAAAATTACAACTTATTTTACGAAATGTAATGTACTTTACAATCATTAATTACTGTCACTGTTTCCTTAATAACGAAAAAATATATACTGTACTGTATTTTTATGTGATTGTATAGCCTATTTTTTATGAGATTTTAATTGTATGTATGTCTATTACTGTTCAGTGAAAAACGAGTTTCAGTGCTAATTAATTTTAGGCTGTCTATTATGGTATGTAGGCTACTATACGAATGATTATTGAAAAAAATTCAATATGAAATTCTATTGTTCAAAATTAGTGACGCAACATCTAATAAAACCAGCTGTTTGTATCCAAATTTCTTGTTAACCCTTTCCACTTGACTGTTGGATCTGATCTGAAACGATAGTATTACCATTCCACTCGTATGTCAGACTCCATCCGACTCTGTTTTCACAGCTGATTTTGTATGAAAATACATGTTTAACAAAGTTGCAGTAATGTGCTGGCCTCTACGGGATGTTTTAAAAATTAATTCTTGTAGTTTTCGATAGTTGACTACTACCGATTATCAATATAAACGGAATTAATTGAATCGATGTCACCATAACAAACTAGTAAACAAACTAACCTAATCGTGAACATGCTTCGTTTAGTTTGCGGTATTTCGAGCCACTTTAAGATCGGTTAATGTTTTTTGGTAGTTTTAGGTAACTAATTCACACAAAAATAATATCAGATTATTTTGCGTGTTTTTATTAGGTTTTAGGTATCAATTTCTAGTTAAATAGTTTGTTTTATCTTAGTTTTTACAACAGTGTATGTTTTGCAGGTTATATTTTAAAAGTTTTTAGGTAAGAAAAAGCATTTTTTATGTATCATTATTATCATTAAAGTAATAACAAACATAAAAAGTATTGCATGCTCTTAAAACTAATACAAACATTACATATATGCAAACAAACAACACAACAAACATAACACATTATGCGTATGATTAATGTAATAGGGTATCAACAAATCATCAAATAAATACAAGTGGAGCGGAATTACAGTGCAAACATAATACGAGTGGAAAGGGTTAACTTAATAACCTACATTTTAGGTAAGTAATTTAAATATTTCACTGTATTGACGTAATCTACTGAATTAAACATTCATCATAAAGTAATCTATTCAGTAGTTTTTCAAAGTAATCTTATTGCATGCACCATTCACATATGTATATGAGTTTATAGTACACAAAAATTAGTACTCCAACTTCCCTCCTACCATTAATTACTCACTCTCTCTATAACGGAACTCTCTTTATAGCAATGGAACCTCATGGTCCCTTCAATTCTGCTATAGAGAGATTTTACTGTACTTCACTAACTTGAGAAGTCATTTGTATGCATGATTTCCTGTATAGGTTCAAGATTTAAAAAATTAAGCTCAAATTTTTTAAATATTTTTGCTACACAAAAAAACTACAGAATTAAAAAAAAAAATAGTTACTTACTTATTGTTTGCAGCAAGATGCTGTTGAGGATTTATTGTCTGTGGTTTAGTTTGATTAGCGGCATCTGCTTTCTGACCAGTTCCTAAACCTATCTGTCGTGCCATGACAGGTTTGGGCCTCATTTTCGCCTAAAAATAATTAATTAATAAGCTTACTTGATGAAAAATTACAATATAATTGCACATAAAAATCACCGCTCTAAGAACTAATTAAACTAAAAATAAATTATTAGTCTATTATACCATCTATCAGAAATTAAATATATATTATATAATTTTTGACATCAACCTTCATGCTTACATCTACACTGTTGAGCAAATGCAGTTTGATTTTATAATTTCTACTTCAATATTCTAAAACTACAATTGTTGATAAACTTATTTGCATGAAATTCATTCAAGTAACTGATAGTACCAAATTTTCTGTATTTTTTCACATTCAGTTTTAAATTTTACAACATTTTTTTTGTATTTCGTAAATTTAGAAGTAAATAAAAATCACATGTTAAGTATAATATAATAACTATAATATAGTATAATAGACACTACTTCAAATCTGAAATAACAGCGGGAATTTTTCTTACCTATTTATTAAAAAACCTTATAGTTTGATTTAGAATTATTATAAAGAAATTAATAATTTGTGTGATAAATATGCAGCATTATTTCATTATTAACTTAATACCACAATTTTAAGGCACAAAACGTACTTTAATAACGATGAGCAAATAATACATGACACGCACCCGAACACCTAAAAATTCCACTTGCATTTTGATTTCCAAGGTAATGCCACAAACATTTATAACAATACCTTGCACTGTATTATATATATTATATTTAGAATAAATAAATATGACTCATCTGTTAGTTTTCAAGGATTTTTGACGTTAAAAATTTTGGTGTTTAAAGTACATTCTCTGGCAAAGCAAACCCCCACCCATCCCATTGAACACATTTAAACCATGTTCACGTATGCACATAAATGTAGGCTATATACACGGCTTACATATACATATTTTAACATTGACATACGCTTGACAATTGAATATTAACATTTCTTAATGCAGTCTAAATATTTTTAACAGGTTAGAATTTAATAAAATTAATAAACCGCTTAATTTTTAAACCAAGATAAATTAATTAAACATCTTTATTTCAGCAATAATAGTAGTAAATTTCTTTAAATATCTATTCCTATGAAAACAGTAAATTATGTAAATAATTAATTTGATTAAATCAGTAATATAACCCGTATGCAACAGAAACGGAAACAGTAATTTGGATTTCTCAGTCAGCTAGTAAACCTAGTTGCGGTCAATTAACATAGACATTATTATTGGCAAATTGTTATTATATTTATTATTTTTATAGTAAGACAATGAAAAGGAAGATGAGGAAAACAATGAGTTTACAGTCACCGAGTCCAAATTCTACATCATTTGAAGGTTGAAGGGCTGCAACTCTTCAACTACTCAAACCTCATGAGAAGACTGAAGAGTCAGAAAACCTTTGACATGATCTGATTTAGTAAATAAAAGTATTTTATTTTAAAAAAATAGTTAGTCATAAGCTTTGATACCATACTATTTCTACACCATGTTTTGACCACCGTATGCAATATGGATGCTGTGGGTTTTAGCTTCTGCTGCCACAAGACAGCAAAAACAGAAAATTTCTCACAGCGCAAGTGCAACTATAAGTGGGTAAGGTATACGGCAGGCTTGGTTAGTAGAGATGTAGGTAAACCGCGAAAAAGATGAGCAAAGAAGTCGGAACAGGTCAGAAGAAGAAGAAGAAGAAGAAGAATAAAACATTACTTTTATTTGGTACATACCTGAGCTTTCTGGTTTTGTAATTGAGCTTGAGTTAAATGCTGAGCTACACCAGTTTGCGTAGAAACAGAACTTGCCGGTCTAATAGCTTGTTGACCAGGAACAGAAGGTAAAATGTTTGAAAGTGGTCTTGCAGTAGTTGTACTGCTTTTTGGTTGAATATTCTCTGCGACGGTTCTTGCTGGTTTTGTACCGACAACTGTAGCATTACCTCCACCACTGACAGCAATTTGTGCTAAATTTGGAATCGTACCCTGGGTGGCAATTCCTTGAGCTAGAATTTAAAAAATAAGTCACAAATATTAATTAAAAAGATTTTGAACACTTAACATTTTTAATTATTATAAACTAGTTATAATACTCTGTAATCTAATGGTCGTTGGAGCTCTACTAAAAAAAGTCTAAAGGTAAATAAATGTTCTCTTATGGATCATTAAATAAAAACTACTTCTGGATCAATAGACCACAGCTCTAAAACGGCATCATAAGCACATCTCTGTAATTTTTAAGGGCTGTAGTAAATGCCTAATTGTAAGAAATGAATGAATAATATTATATAGTATACAGTTCTTTAATATTCTTTTTAGTGCTGCACATCAGGCATACAATACATTAGAATCTTAAAACAAATTTATTATTGTTACACTAGAATTGTATGTGAAACTTTAATTAACGTAACTTAAATTGTGGAACTACAACAGTAATGTTCATATGATGTCATTGACTATGAAGTTTTTTCATTTTACTATACACCCATAACCTGTGCAGAGTCATACAATTTAATCGCCATATTTTCAATGTAAAATCTTTTTAAAGAAGACACTTTAAATGTTTTTAAACATGTCTGCCGTTCCTTACTACTGTTACTGTTTCTTAATGATTCCTTGAGCGACAATAATTCCATTTCAGGTAAAAAATAAGGCTGAATAACAAACAACTTCCTATTTATTCAGTCATCTTAACATGAAATAATACTGTAAGATAGTTGACATGGACAGTATTTTTTTATAAATGCAACCTTCCTCAATATATGCAGTTTTAATAAGATGGAATGTTTTCCTTTCCATAGCGATGATGATCTAACCAAATAATCCTTATTTAAAAATTTCACAACCCAATTTTTTTCTACATTTTACACAATCTTAAAACAAGTACATAGTATGTTTTCACAACAAATATAAGTGTTAAATGGAAAATAGAAGTTGAAATAGAAAAATTACAAGGAGAATGTTCAAGCAGGTTGAACAAAAAAGGATAAGTTAGGAAAACTGGGAAAATTTTTAATAAATGGAGTGATAATAACACATCAAAGATGGTTCAAACAAACTTCAGGAATAAAGTAGGAAAATACAGTGTAAATGAAAACAAAACTATTTGAAATGTGAGACAGACAAAGACAAAAAAATGTTTTGTGTAGATAAAGGGAATGGAAAAGGAAGGGGAAATAAAAATTATAGAATGAAATTCGTAAATTCACAAGAGACATGAAAATTGGGAGTAGGTGTTGACAATGGAATTCAGAATACACCACCACACAATGAAACTTACGGTGTTGTGCATGAATAGTCTGAGGCGGTGGACTTTGAATAAACATGGGAGGTGGAGCGGTCCCTTCATTCTGTGTCGTCCCTCTAATGAATATTGGATTCTGGGTAGTAAGCAAGGCTGGTGGCTGCGGAGTTGCCCAAGCTATACCCTGCGGTAAAGACGCTCCGAACTGCCATGGTGAAAACTGCATCGGCTGCGTATTCTGTTGCACATTTCGATTTCCTTGGCATGTTGTATACTGCGCATTATACTGTTTATTTTATAAACTACAATTAACCATATATTTACTTTTAAGAACAAAATGAAATCTTTTCCTTCGGAAAAAAATTAAAGAAAAACATCTCGTTTCCTCCTCAAAAAGCAAAACATTAAAATAACAAAATAATACCAAAAATTTACAAACAAAATAAAAAGATATTTTTAAAGGAGAGAAAGAAATCAAAGGAAGAAGACTGTTAAAAGTAAATACAAGTTTTAAAATAAACAGTTACTGCAGTATATTTGTAATAGAAAAATATTTGTATAACATTTCTGTTATACAAATTTTTCTTACGTAGTACGTTAGTCACAAATACATTTAGTTACCAGCTTAGATCTGATGTAAACAAATTTTTATTTGACTTGGAAATTAAAAATAAACAAAACAGTAACACAGCAATAAGTATTTTAATATAAGCATATCGCATCAGTATTTGTAGAGATCTGATAATAATTTTTTCCAAAGATAAATCGTAAATTGTCCTATATATTTCAGTTTTGAATAATCAATTATAACGAAAAAAGTCTTTATTATGTGGTAATCAATAAATTATAAGAAAAATCGGTTCACTACATTATTTACATCAAATCTAAGAAGTATATTACATAAGTTATAATTTTTAAAATATCCATACAGGAGTTACTCAATTTATTCTATATTATTTTCATTATTGTTATATAAGATAGAGAAAAAGACATAGAGATAGGCTTGTCATATATCCCGGTTTGACTGGAAAACTCCTATTTCAGAATCAGTCAACACTGAGACTGAGTCAGACCCAGTCCCAGTGTTCCATCCAGTAGCCAAAATGTTAAGATCGGATTTTACATACAGTACAGCTGAATGGGGTGTGTGGCTGGGATTTAGGGATTATTTAGAAGGGCATGTTAAAATATGTTGGGGGATGAAGAGGTACAACATTTACTTTTAAATTTTTTGGAAGTGGAAATACTAAAAATTGGGAAGAGGATTTTGTTAAATATAAAAAGCTTTAAAACAGGGAAGGTAAAGCAGAAATTTTGACATACTGTGAGAGCTTCGCTGAAAAAGGATATAAAATTTGCTCATAACATTTATTTAACTAACTTAGAAAAAAATATAAAAAATAATATAAAAACCTTTTGGAACCATATAAATGATCAAAGAGCAAATAGAAATGAAATAAGATCATTTGTACTTGATGACAAAGAATTTACGGGTGATGATGTCTGTGAGGCGTTTTCAAACTATTTCTCATCTGTTTATGAAGGCTTTAATCCCACATATGATGTTAAACGCTTACATCAAAACATGGTTGACGAGCCAATTTTGGATAATTTAACCATCACGGAAATTACCCTTGATGAAGTAGTGTCAGCTATTAAGCATCTAAAATCTACAAGATCTTGTGGTCCTGATGGTATACCAGCTTATATTTTAAAAGGATGTCAGGAACTATTAAAATATCCATTGCAATTTTTATTTTCTCTATCTATTAAAAACAGGGTTTTTCCTTCCCAATGGAAAGAAGCTAAAATTACTCCAGTGCCAAAAGCTGGAAAATTAAACGACATTAAGAATTACCGACCTATCTCTTTAATAAATTCCGTAGCTAAGGTTTTTGAATTTATAATATACAAAAAAATATTCGATCATGTTAAGACTGCTATCACTCCAAAACAACATGGTTTTATGGCCTTAAGATCGACAACCAGTAATTTACTTCTTTTCACTCATTTTATATCTAAACAAATGGATGAAGGTGCTAAAACAGATGTTATATACATAGATATGGCTAAAGCATTTGACAAAGTTGATCATGATACGCTGTTAAGAAAGTTTTTCACTTTTGGTTTCTCAGTGGATCTTGTATCGTTTTTAGCTAGTTATTTATCGAACAGAAGACTGTACGTATCATTTAATAATCATGACTCCTCTGAGTTTGTAATTAAAGCAGGAGTACCTCAAGGTTCCAATCTTGGTCCATTATTTTTCCTGTTACTTATAAACGATCTACCATCATCTATTCAGTACTCAAGCTGTTTAATGTTTGCGGATGACATAAAGCTTTACAAGGCGATAAATAATAATGATGATATGTTATTGCTTCAAAAAGACTTGGATAATATATTTAATTGGTGTACTCATAACAAACTAACTGTTAACACCAGCAAGACTAAAACTGTATCATTTACGCGTAAGAGAAATCAGCAGTTGGCAACATACGACATAAACGGTAGCTTACTAGAAAGTGTTAGTTCTATCAGAGATCTTGCTGTAATTTTTCAAAACACACTGACCTTTGATAAGCATATTGAATTGTTGATAAATGATGCGTACAGACTTCTAGGTTTTCTCATGAGAAATTCCCGATGTTTTTCTGATACTAATGTAATTACTATGTTATATT
Organism: Catonia carolina; assembly: GCA_035578175.1. Taxonomy (NCBI): domain Eukaryota; kingdom Metazoa; phylum Arthropoda; class Insecta; order Hemiptera; family Achilidae; genus Catonia; species Catonia carolina. Next base: position 119,008,806 of record JAQMRL010000002.1, on the reverse strand, counting down.
CATCATTAATAAGGAGTAAACTGGAATATGCATCAATTGTATGGCAACCTTATTCAATAGCCGCTAAATTAAAAATTGAAAAAATTCAGAACAGGTTTCTAAGGTATTTGTATTTTAAAAAGCATAAAGAAATATGTCATTATTCCCTTCCGACTAATGAGCTGAGAAAATCGTTCAATATAATGTCGCTTGAAAATAGACGAGACTTGAATTCACTCTTACTGATTTACAAAATTTTGAACAATAAAATTGATATACCAGGCGTAATTGAGTACATGTCACTAAGTGCTCCATTATTAAGACCTAGGTTTAATAGATTTTTTTACATTCCCAGAAACAGAACGTAGTACCATGAAAATTCCCCAGTAAATAGAATGCTGACACTTTATAATAAATGTAACAATATTATTGATCCTTTTTCTGACAGTCAGTCATCCTTTGCAAAAAAGTGTGTTCAGTTCTTAAATTAATAACAGTATTGTACAATATATTACAGTTTCTAAGAGACTTTACGATAAATCTGTTCGTATTATTGACCTTTTTTGACAATCAGTTAAGTTATAAAAAAAATGTATTCCTAAATTCGAATTTTTGTTCCACGGCTCCTGTTCTGGTATTTTTTTTCTTCTTTTTCTTATATTTTCTTTTCTTTTTTTCTTTCTATCTTTAATCTTTTTTTTCTTTTCTTTCCAAATTATACTGTAATTTATTTGTAAGTATATAGGCCTACAGTAAATGTTTCTTTTAAATTTTTATGTTTGTTTGTGTGTATTATATTCAATCTTATATCATTATATTATATACTATCATATTAAAATATTATATTCATCATGGTCATATTTTATATTCTTCATATTCATTATATTATTCATATTATTATTATATTATTCATATTCATATGTTATAATCATTAGTACATTCATTATTATATTGTAGGTTATGAATATAAGGTTATAATATTGTAGGTTATAAGCATCATTATTGTATATATTATAAGCTAATTAAATTACAATTGTATTGTTATGTATGTTTTAAGAGAGCAGTATTGGGTCTTACCTGTTGCTCTCACATGTAAAACTTTATTAAATAAATAAATAAATAAATAAATAAATAGATCTTAATAACAGAGTCGGTAATAGGCAATCTGTCTTGGAAGAAATGATTAAGTAAATACCTTTTGGAGTTGTAAGACAGATTCAGTTTGTTTATTGTTAATGCCTGATGTGAAAGGGATGAATCAAGGTAATATACTTATATCACGGGGATGGGTTCATCGGTAATAGATTTAGCATTAATATACTTAGATAGTTGATCTGATTGAAGGGTTTTATGTGTGCTTGAAAGCATGTATATGAGGGGGTACCCAAAAGAAACTGGAATTATTTTTTAAAAGCTATTAATTTTTAATTTTTTTTACAAAACAACCTTATCCTCTTCAAAATACTCTCTATTACAACTAATACATTTATCCCGCTGGTGCTTCCACTGTTCGAAACATTTTTTGTAGTCATCTTTAGAAATGGCTGACAGCTCCTCCCTCGTTTTTTTCTTGATCGCTTCAATGTTGTCACATCTGTGTTCTTTAATGTCCCTTTTCATGCGTGGAAATAAGAAAAAGTCACACGGAGCCAGGACAGGCGAGTGAGGTACGTGGGGGCAGCGGAACCATGGCATTTTTAGTCAATAAATCTTTCACCGAGATGGCTATGTGTGTAGGTGCATTGTCGCGGTGGAAGAACCAGTCTCCTGTCTGCCACAAATCGGATCTTTTTTGACGAACACTGCTGTGTAATCTTCTTAAAACTTCCAAATTGTCAGTCGACAGTCTGAGAGCACACGCTCTCGAATTTTTCAAACATTTTTGTCGATTCGGGCAGTTGATGGACGTCCAGAATGAGGTTTGTCATCAATCGACATGTCGCCATTTTTAAACTGAGAAAACCACTCGCATACTTGAGATTTTCCCATAGCGTCATCTTTGTAAGCTGTTTTTAACATTAAAACAGTTTCAGCAGCACTTTTATCGAGTAGAAAACAAAATTTCACCGTTACACGTTGTTCACTTAAACTTGCCACCATAAAAAACGAAACAAGAACAAAACAGCGCTAGCAAAAACAATCACTGCAGATGAATATTGAACTCGCAATGAGTTGCAATCACTGCACTGAACTCAAAATGAGTTGCGCTATACACGTCTGTGCGGCAGAAATGCATACTACACAAGCCCACGCATACTACACTGCCCACGGCAATGCTATTCCGGTTACTTTTGGGTACCCACTCGTATATATTGTTTTATGTAGTTGAAGCATGGGAATAGAAAATAGGGGTTAAAGAACGGTGTCAGAGATTCTTCTTGGAAAAACTGTTTTGTTTACCACGAAGCACATCTGGGTATATATTATACCAGGAAGTGGGCCAGAGTGTGATATGGATTCAGGTTTTGAAGATGCATTTTAAATACGTCTTGAAAGTCTAAGGCTTGCAACCAACAAGAATATTGTATCAGATGACCAGCTTAGTAATTAACAGAAAGGTGGTAGTGTAAAGCATGGTTAGATCTAAGTGAAAGAGCCAGTGGGAGCCAGGTTTGAATTAGATAATATGGGTGACTGGCTGGATTAGATTTAGACAGGTAAAGAGGAAAAAAGAAGCAACTGAACAAGTTTGTGTGGAAAGCACAGCTGGCTTAAGCTTTCATAGGTTGTAAGCAGAGTTGCGGGATTTTGGCGAAAAAAGGTATATAAAGGTCAATGTAAGGAAAAGGGTATTTTTTAAGGCCAGAGCTTACACGTTGTTTCTGAATTATAACGTTGCCAGCGAAGAGAGCAGGTGGGTTTACTATCTGTGCAGTGCTCGGGAGGATGAGGATTTTATCAATTTTATAACTGCTATTTGTTGTCAGAATTTAAAATAAGATACTTCCAGAAAGTTTGGGGAAAACCACTGAGTACTTAAATAGGAGGAACTGGTTTACTCTGTAAAAATATCTAAATTATTGAGTAGCTAGTAAAGGAATTTAATGTTTAGAAGACTCTTTCCAGGGTACCATATTAATACAATTTTTTCTCACTGTTTTGGTTTTGAATCCTGCTATATAATACTGTCAATAAAGCAGGGTGTATTATGAATGCTGTTTTAAGTGTATTTTAGTTTTAATTATTTTTACTTCTGTTATATTGTGTACCTAACAAAATTGTTTAAATATTGTATATGTAATTTTGTTATACTGTATTGTAGCAATAGTATTTAGGGGTCTACCAATTACGTAGAAAACTGGGTAGGCCATGCTAGCAAACATTGTAAGAGTATGGAAAATAAATAAGAAAAGTAAAAAGAGCAAAGCTGTATAAATATTATGTATAATTTTTTTTAACTTTACATGTAAATAAAAACATTATTATTATTTATTATTACAAACCATACTAAATCATGTACTTAAATGCACCAGAATTAGAACAGATAAAGAAATTTTCTTCAATTCTTACATCAGCTAAGAGTAAAATTAGGATGACTGGTACATACTAAATCATTTATTCGCTGAAATAATTCATTTTTAATACAGGAAACAAAACACAACTATCCATAAGAATTGAGAACAAAATTATTAGCTTAGCAAAGAAAGAGTAGATACAATGAAGGATATTTTTTAGAAAGAAACTCGTAACAGCATGTACCACCACCAAAAAACCTTCAGTAAAATTAAAAATAACCAACTACATTAATAAAATCATGTAACAATTTAAAAGAAGCGGAGTAACAGAAGTAAATTCCTCCCAATGTTAATACCAGTAACTTAACTAAAAATTGTCTACAAGTACTTGAAATTTATTAGGTCAACTAATAGTCAACAGACATTTTAACCAGAAATAATTAATTATAAGAGTTTGTGAAACAAAAATGACATGACAGTTTGCATTAGGAAAATAAATAAAGTTTACTTGCGGGCACCCCAATTCAAGAACAAATATAAATTTTTATTGTCACAATTATAAATATCATAAAAATTCATTTTATTTCAAGTTATATTAAAACGAGTAATAAAAATATTATAAACACATTACTAAAATATAAATTCTAATAAATACTTTTGTACATATACAACCCTGCTCACCAAAATAATATTGTTAAATAATTAAAGAAACCTATAAAATTAAAATACCTTCTGAACATCCTGTTTATTCGTTCCTGCAGAGTGTGCAGGAAGTATATTTGGCTGACTGCTTATTACACCCAACTGACTGATAACTAAAGTCTGATTAGTGGTTGTAGGGATAGTGTATCCTGGGAATGATGCTGTGAACAAATTAAGTCAATTAGTACAATAACAACGAAAGACTAACAGTTAGTCAATAAATACTGAACATAAATTAATTGAAAAGCATGCTTACAAATTATAAAAAATAAACAACTATGATCTGTAAATTTATACAACACACATTTATTATAAATTAAAATATTCTACTGAATTCAGAAAAGAACAGAACTATTGTTACTTGGCTTTTAAAATGCATAAAGCAACTGTAACTCCTGTTAAATTTGAATGTATATCATCCCACCTGTTGTAATGTTGTTCTACAATGTGACTAGATGGAAACTAATTAAAGCTATCCATATCATAAACATTATATATGATAACTGACATTAACAATGACTGGCTTTTAACTATACCAAAATACTTACATACTGTTTAATCCTTTCAGTGCTCAAACAATTTTTAAAAGTTTGACTGTAAAGTGACATATAATTTTGTATAAGGATGTACAAAAAGTTCCAGCATGGTATAAACAATTCTGTGAAACTGGTTGCTTGTGCAAGCGGAAATCAACTGGTCGTTCATTAACCTAAGAGGCCAATGTCAAACGTGTGCAGGCAAGTTTTATTCGCAGCCCGTCAAAATCGACTGGGTCTGAAGCCAGAGAGTTACAAATTCCGAAAACAACGGTGTGGAGAGTTCTCCGTAAACATTTATTATTCAAACCATATCATCTTCAATTATAATGCAGCATCTATGTGATGGAGATAAAACTTTTTTGGATGGAGTTTCTGGTTGGTGACAGTGAATCGCCATACTGTACAACCATCTTACAATGAATTTCAATTGGTTTGACACTTTCATAAACAGAAATCGAATTACAGATTACTGCTCTAATATGGTACACGCTGATAGTACGGTAGCCATCTAGATACTGATGCTGCTGCCCTCCTCTTCATTTTAGTCACTTAACGGTAATGTTTTGCAGCTCAAGAAACACTACTGCCACATAACAAATCAACCAAAATACTGTTTAGAATCTTATTGCACTTTTAAGATTTTTACTTGATTCACTCTAGTAATACTAGTAGCAACATTAAGAAAACGGTTTACACTCAAGTGTGGTGCTTTTTAATTATGTTCCTTTTCCATTCAAAAAATATATATAAAGAGAACACGTATCCTCAGAAAAAATGGGTACAGGGAATCCAAAACAATTTGGCAGAAAAAATTTCAGGTAAGGCAACCGTAAAGACTGAGATAACCTCAAGGTTGTAAGAGCAGGAAGCTGAGATCTCCATAAGAACCCCATACAAAAAAGTAAGAAATAAAATAATAAAACAAAACATGACTGATTCATAAATTACCAGCTTGTCCTTGAGCAATAACTTGTTTTCCCTGAGCAGTAGTTAACATATGAGGCCCAGTTAATTGATTAGGCTGAAAAGTTTTTCCAGCAGCGATGACTTGAATAGACCCAGGATTCATTCCAGCAGGATGTAAGGCTATATTCCCAGGCATTAAAAGCTGTCCTTGAGTATTATAAAGCTGTTGTAAATATGTAGGATTTTGTATCGGTTGTTGAATAACTTGAACCTAGGTAATAAAAAATATAAAACATTAGGCTACTGCATTATCAATCTCATCACACATAAAAATAACATAAATCTATACAAGATCAGTTTTTGTTTCATATGTATGTCGAAGTACGAAATATGTAGGCCTATAATTTAGAAAATAATTGAACATATGTTTATTTCTGATGTTTAATCACATTGAATCTATATTAGTTTACAAATAGTAATTATCAAATCTACTTAAAAATACAAGAAACAGTAACAAAATCAATAACCACGTTCATGGTTTACAGTGCTAGTAATCAACCGAGTAAAGACAAATAGCAGACGCACAATCTGCATGCCAGTGTAACCTCTGTAGATGTAAGGGTTACAAATTACACTAAATCAGAGAGACTCACACTGACCATTCCTACGAAAGTGTAGTTAATTGAACCTCCACCTTTAAAGTACGTCAGTAACCACTGTCTTGTACTCAAATCTGTATAAAAGTAACTACATTTACTACGAATTGAACCAGAACGTTCATCTCTGAAAATCTGCTGACTCGTGGCAAAAACTTTACCACTAGAACAACCCAATGGGTTTACTATCATGTTAATACTCAAATTCTAATAAGAGCAAACCACAGATCACATGGGTTTTTTTTCTAATGGGAGAAGGACTGTAAAAGAAATCACATTCAACCACAGTGCCTTGGAAAAAATTCTACAACAGATTAGATGAAAAATTAGCTTAGAAGTAGTGTTATAAATGCCCTGGTTTTCCCCAAACAGTGGTTTTTACAACCTGTCTCAGGATTGTCCTGGGTTCAGAAGTGTCCAAGTTTGGGAAAAGTAAATGAATTTTTGTTTCTGTTAAAAAATTACATTAGCATAAAAATCACTTTTCTGCAAGAAGGTTGTACTATTTCATTAACAACAGGGCAAATGTGAAAAACCATGTGTGATTTGACAGTTTGCTTTAGGCTCAGGTAACTTAATAATGTACAATCATTACTGTAGCTAACTTTACCTCGTGTTTACGTTGTGCTAATATTAATTCTCCATCATTTCATACATAAAATACAGCAAAAATTTTCTGAAATTTAATAATCTAATGATACGAGGGCTATTCAGAAAGTAGATTACGTTTTCGTCTGTTGCCGCAAGGGGCGGGGCAATCGCGGACATTTTGGTATGTGGGCGTTCTGCCGTTCAGTGGCTATCCAGCCGTGCTAGTGAGAGGGTGATCGCGCTGCTCGTTCCGTTTTTATAAGCTTTTGAAATGTGTGCTGCAATCGCAAATCCCGCGAGTTGTGAAGTACGATCTGTGATAAGGTTTTTGTTGGCAAGCAACCATAAACCAATAGAAATTTACCGGAAACTGTGTGCAGTGTATGGAAATGACATTATCACTGAAGGTGGAGTTCGTCAGTGGTGCATTCGCTTTAAGAATGGCCGAACTAATGTCCATGACGAAGAGAAGAGTGGTCGACCGAGCATTGTGACTGATGAACTGACTGAGAAAGTCAATGAAAAGGTGCGTGAAAACCGCCGTTTCACAATAACGGAGCTTTCCCTTTGTTTCCCACAATTTTCAAGAACTTTGCTGTACGAGATTGTTACACAAAAGCTAGGCTACCACAAATTCTGTGCAAGATGGGTGCCAAAACTCCTTACAGAAGACCACAAGGATCAGCGCATGGCTGCATCATTAACATTTCTTGATGGTTACGACAAAGCTGGTGAGTCATTTCTTGACCGAATCGTAACGGGAGACGAGACGTGGGTAAAACATGTTACCTGCGAGACAAAATTACAGTCTATGGAGTGGGGACACACACATTCCCCTAAAAAACCAAGAAAATGTCTCCAAACATTGTCTGCAAGGAAGATTATGGCGACTGTTTTTTGGGATAGGAAAGGTGTTATTCTTATCGATTTTTTGGAGCGTGGTACAACAATCAACTCTGAGAGGTATTGTCAAACGTTGCAAAACTTAAGAAGAGCGATTCAAAACAAACGTCGGGGAAAGCTGACGAACAAAATTTTGTTTTTGCATGACAATGCCAGACCTCATACGGCAAATCGCACTCAAGGTGTCCTTGATGGATTCAAATGGGAGATTTTTCCTCATCCGGCTTATAGTCCCGACCTTGCACCCAGCGACTTCCACTTGTTTCCAAAGATGAAGAACTGGCTTGCAACACAACGTTTTGATGACGACGTGGAACTGCAGGCGGGCGTGACTAACTGGCTGACATCTCAGGCGGCTGAATTTTACGATGAAGGCATTTCAAAACTTGTTCACCGCTACGACAAGTGCCTCAATTTGTATGGTGACTATGTAGAAAAGTAGTGTTTAAGTTGCTCTTTCAGATGTACATAATAAATTTTTTTTTCTGTAATTTGTTATTTTTTTATTCCAAAACGTAATCTACTTTCTGAATAGCCCTCGTATAACAAATACCCTACAATAAAATTGATCATCTAAATTTAAATAAAGAATGTTTTAGTTTTACCTGTACTTAGATCTTGATTTAGAAAATTTAACAAAAAAATTATAAGCATAACCATTAATAAATGAAGAGATTTTGTAATATGTAAGTTTTATTACAAAAATATCATATGTTCTGGGGTACTGCTGCCACCATCCTAAGTTTGTTATAAGTCATATTGTAACCCTATCTAAACTGATCAAAAAATTCAAAAATATAGAGTAAAACTGGTTACTTTGCCTCTGTAAGGAATGTATAGAATGCATTTGCAGAGAGCACAGGACAACCAGTGGGGTTATTATATCAATTAAACTACTACAATCAAAAGACACATGCTAGTCAAACAGATCACAGTAATTTAATGATAAGAGTGACAGGCTAAACAATATTTTCTTAATGAACCGCAGTACTCATGGTCACTAAAACAACCTAAAAAAATCTAGTGTGAAATACTCACACAACTTCCTCTTAACAATGCAAATAATTAACAATATAACCTAACATTAGTAATTAAACATTACTAACAAACAAAAAACCTAACCTCAATAAACATAACCTAATTTTAATCATGAGTGAATGATACAAAATGAAAATCAACCTCAGTTTGGTTTAAAAATATGGAAAATCACTCTTTCACGCTAAACTTGGCTCTGTAGAGTAAAATGCTTTAAATAAAAGTTTTAGATAATTTAATCTCTTATAAATTTGTTTCTGTACATTTTTGTCGCGAAATGCATACTAAAGCCGAAATCTAAAAAAAAAATCGAATTTTTTACAGATTTTTATGGAAAAAACAGAAAATCACTAATTACCACTAAACTAAGCGTTATACAAAGAAATGTTTGAAATAAAAGTTGTAGGTTTTTGAACTGTCAACAACTTTTATTCATACATTTTTGCTTTAAAATGCATATTAAAGCCGTATCTTAAAAAAAACTGTTAATGAGAAAACAGCCTCCCCAAGAATTTCAACGACATTGCGCCAACTCTATTTTGTAAAGCATTAAAAATGTAGTAAATGAGGCGATTTAAAAAAAAATCATAGGAGCTGTTTTTGAGAAAATCGCAAAAAAGTGAAAAATGACACGAATAAACTACTACTTCCGATTGATTGATTTTGATGAAAATGTTTGAGTCGGGTCCGGTAGTAGTATCTAACTTAAGTTTCAAGTTTGTACAATGTTCCGTTCTTGAGATAGTCTGTTCACACACGCGTGCATGCGCGTACACACGCACAGACAGATCAATCGCTAAAAACATGTTTTGGGTTCAGGGGTCTGAAAACGTGTAAATCCGGTGAAAACTTGATTTTGAAATATCGACATTATAACAATACTTTCCTTCCTACATATTCATATAGACAAGAGAAAGTAAAAAAGATATTAATCATAATGAGTTATGGCCCAGAGTTTTCGGTTTCTGTCTGACACCGGATTAGGAAAAAGGGTATGAAAAATTGTTAATATAGTCAATGATACAGCTTCTCAACAGACAGATTGTTTAAACACAAAATAACTAATTAGAGTACAAATAATAATACATACTCTGCCATGACCCCATTCGCTAATTTGTTGTATTTGACCCTGTTGTGGTTGGGGAGTCGGGGCTTGCATTGGATGTTGTTGATGTAAATTAGACATCGTAGTTATTGTCGTCGTACCAGACTGTGCCGGTTGTAAGGGTACACCCTGTGATTGTGCAGGTTGTATTGGTAAACCGGCTGTTGAAGCTTGCATTGTCCCGATTGTTTGACCACCACCTTGCAACGCCATTGTTCCTAATGGCGCTTGCATTGTTGTGATTGTGTTTGCAACTGACTGTTGCAGTGCACCTGGAGGTGCTTGCATTGTAGTTATTGTAGTTTGACCTGGTTGCTGAATAGGTATTGAACCTAAAACAAAACAAATCACAATATTATAAACATAAAAATAATAAAACAGATAATTTTTTATTTATGTGATAATATAGTCATAGACAATAACAAAACTAATAAATATAGTAACAGATAATTATTTAAACAACATACATTACTCATGAACAAAAAACAAACTGTTACTTGAGATGATTAACATAATTAATGACTTGTAGTATATATTTTTCAAACATAAAAAATGACTTTGTAATCTTAGACATTCATAATCTATGATAAATATATCAAAACTTAATTGCTGCTTCATAGTTGAACATTATGAAATCAATAATGTAAAGTACTATATTCAAAATCCTCACTCACAAAATCAACCCAATGCGCCACCACATTTTACATACGTATTATAATTAAACATGGCTGAAACCACAATTGAAATACACTAAACAAAATGACTAATTTTCTCAAAACACGTCTTTTGAAAAGAATCTAACAATTTTCTCAGTGTTAAGAGTAAACAAAATTCATCTGATCTTGTGATGGCTTCATTTACACAGTACTGACAAATTTCTACAACCAGGACTCATGAATTTTTTAAATTATTCTTTTCTTTCACTACGAAATATCAAATTAAAAACCTTCATATTTAACAAAATTTACTCAATTTACATAGTGTGTCCTTTAGTTCAAAACAAAAGTATTATAAATTATGAAGGATGTAAAATGTAGCCAGTGGAGATTCAAGGGATGGTAATCAGATATGGGTCATAAATATCTCACATGTAAAAATTTAACACAATAGAATTATAGCATTTAATGGTTCTTAACAATAACACTGCGTTTTGTAACTATTTACTCACAAAACAAGCCAAGGTTACAACTTGAACGAAAAGATAAAGGATTATCGCCAAAGTTGGAGACAGCACATGGCAAGGATGTCGGATCACAGGATACCTAAGCAGGCACACTGGTATGCTCCAGAAGGAAAAAGGGAGGTCAGTAGGCCTAGGAGAAGATGGAGGTAAATGATATAGTTTGTGAGTTCGGAACAGGCTGCAGCCTAATCCTTGGTTGGAAAAAGAAGAAGAAGAAGAAGATACAAGCCAAGGTTCTTCTGGACCACTTCCTGATGAATGGTGTCTTTTTAAAGACTCCTTAAAAGTTAGTTTAAAAGCAGCACTTCTTTATTTTAGAAATAATACCCATAAATCCCCTAAGCTCATTTAGCTCACAAGAAAGTCATGAAAATACAAAGTTTGTGTTGGCTTTAATTCACTATGAGAAACATTACAAAAGTAATGAAGTACAAAAGTATGAAATAAATAAGTACAGTATGAAAATAATGTAAATAAATAAATACCTATGAAAAAGTATTAAATACAAAACAGAAGTAATGCCTTTTAGTAAGCATCCGATTCAGTCAAAGCTCATGATGGATAATACCATTTGAAACTAGTTTCTTACTTTCATTACTTGAGATATGATGTATAGCATTTGAACACAATTTAAATATATAACAAAAGCTAAATAAGTTTCAAGGGCCAGCCCATGGTGTAGTAATCACCACAACTGGTTCAATGTGGGGGTCCTGGTGTTCAATTAATTCATTGTCAGGTCTGCCATTTTTTTTTATTACGTTATCAGTTCGTATCATTGCCTACACAAAGCCAAGGTTACGTAGGAATCACAACTTAATAAATAAATATGTAGGGCCATAAGAAAAACTTTACAAAATAGAGCTAGGAAAGAACAAAACTAAAGTTCTATTAAATTATGGTAACTCTAAAGTCACATAAGAGGAAAATTCAGACAGCAGAGATGCGACGGATGAAAGGGTGTACCTGATCGGATAGACAATTGAAGTGAAGATGTAAGGCTGGAATTCAATACACTCAACTTAAATACGAAAATAAAAGCAAATCATTTTAAGACAACACATGGAAAAGATGTCAGCTCAACGATTACCTCTACAAGTCCGAAGGAACACTCCAAATAAGAAGAGACATTGCCCCACCTACGAAATGGATGTAAATATACTCTAGTTTGCAAGAAGAATAAGAAACATTTGGGTAGACCTAAAAAAGTGATAGTTGGTAGACAATGTAACTATTGTCTATTAAATTTCAGTGTTTCTTGTGTGATTGGGACAGTAGATAGGAAAAATCATTACGTTAAAAAAAAGAGTGACCAAAAATAAGGACACTGACTGTAGGAGAGAAGAATTTAGTGAATCCAACACTAGTAACAACCTGAAAGTTTACTTTTCACCACTACACTTTAAGCTACGTTTAATGAAAAAATTTGTTAATGTAAGGATCATGATGGAACTGAATTTTACGTTCTAATACAAGTGAAACACGAGAAATACAAGATATACAAAAGTATATTTGTTGGATCACATATAAGGAAGCTAATGAATAATATTGAATTAGAAGACAGTTTAAACGACTGTGAAGACACTGGGAGAAATTCTTTTAAAAAGATTGTCGACAACTTCCTAGGAAATCATAAGGCTACTAACAACAAATAACTTACAACTAAACATCTTAGAAATCACTTCGGACGTCATTAAAACTCCACTTCTTACACTCTCATCTAGGTTTTTCCTTGAACCTTGGAGCTGTGAGTGATAAACATGGAAAAAAGTTTTACTAAGAAATATTCAATATGGAAACTGCTACCAGAGAAATTAGAACCCAAGAATGTTGGCTGACTACTGCAGGAATCTAAAGACTGATGTACCTACAGCAAATTACATCAAAAAATCGAATAAAAAGTATGTACAATAGCAAAACATAGTAAAAAATTGACAATGCACATGCACCAACTGAAGACTGAGGAAGATTTCCTCCTCTAACTGCTTCTTTGTGATATTGGGTTCAGGGTCAGCGATGATTAAAAGCTCTATCGATAGTAGGGAAAGTATCTATGCACAAAAATGGGAAAAGCAAAAAAAGTACGTACAAGCATTGCAAAAGCCACATCTTTTTTTTAAAGTTTTTTTTAAATTGTAAAATAATAAAAATTGCATGTACAAGAGAGGCCCCAAAAATAACTGCGAGAGATCGCTGCCATCAGTAGATGTAGTAGAGAGTTCTCCCGCTACATGGGGTTAGTAGAGACCTCCAACTAACCACTGACCAGACGGCATCAGTTTATTATAGGTTAACATTTGATTGTAGTGTTGCATTTCTCTTACCGTTGTCATGTTCCGCCTGTGACATCAAGCCAGTATTACACAGGCTTGATGTTTGCTGGCTTGGTTTTTGGGTCATACCAATAACACCAACTCTCATCACCTGTAATGACTTAGTTCAAAAAGTTTGGATCACTTTCAATCTCGTTTTTCAAGTCCTGACTCAAATTCAATGGAATGTTTTATTGATCCTGTTTGAGAAGGCGAGGAACAAATTTAGCAGCAACATGTATCATTTGCAAATCCTCAGTTAAAATCCACGAGTTCCAACTCACGCCTGTCTCCTCTGAAATTTCATCAATTGTGAAATGGCGATCCTCATTAATTTTTTGAAGTTTTCATTATTTCGAGATGATGAAGGGCGCCCAGAACAAAATGGCTTTCAACACTCATTTAAAGCGCTTAAACTACTCAAAAACTTGTGTGCGGCTCATAGCATATTCCTTGAAAGCCTTTGAAGCATTTGGTAAACTTCCAATATTGATTTTTCAAGCAGGAAACAAAATTTCAAACACTCTCTTTGATCTTTTAAATCTGCCTTAACGACATCGCAGACAAAACACGACAACAGTAAGAGAAACATAACACAATGATCAAACATTAACCTACAAACTGACCCTGTCTGAGCAGTTGTTTGTTGAAGGTCTCTATTAGCTCCATCTAGCAAGAGAACTCTCTATGAATGGCAAAGCACTCTCAGTCTGGTTTCTTTTGGGTCCCCCTCATATACTACAGTCATATTTTTAGAAAATAAAAATACTAATTACAAGAAATATACACCCGAAAGAAGTTACATATTTTAAATTAAAATCAAAAATTTGGTATTTGCATTCATGTAAAATCAAAAAATTAAATTTTATTGTCCAGAAGGTCAATCTATATTAATAGGTCAAGAGGTGGATATGCTAATGCTTTATTATTTTATTTATTTTCTATTTTTTTACAGCCCGATGAACCCAAAGGTAGGAAAGTTAAAAACTAGTTTCTTTTCTTTATTTTTTCTCTTCAAAAAATGACTGCCTTTTTTATTACAACACAAGCATTTTTATGTTAGCAAACTTTTGTGTTAAATGGAATAATAACTTTTTTCAGGTTAGCCGTGAAAACTTGAAACAAAAACCACTTTATTTATCATATTCTGGGCTAGGTAATACGAGGTGTGGCTATTAAATAACAAGACTGACGTTGTAAAAAATTTTATTTTTATTTTATACATCATAATCACTTATTGTCATTTTCAATATACACTCCTTCTCTATCCATACAACACTCCATGCGAAATTTCCATTGTTGGAAACAGTGCTGGAAGTCATCTTCTGTCAGCTCCTTTAGGACACGTGCCGCTTTCTCTTTTACAGCTTCAATAAAAGGGACAAGATTTGAGTCTGCGGAAGCTGTAAAAGAGAAAGCGGCACATGTCCTGAAGGAGCTGAGAGAAGATGACTTCCAGCATTGTTTCCAACAATGGGAAGTTCGCATGGAGCGTTGTAGGGATAGAGAAGAAGTGTACATTGAAGGTGTCAATAAGTGATTATGTAAAAAATAAAAATAAAATTTTTTACGTCAGTCTCGTTATTTAATAGCCTCGTATGTATGGTATTCCAATATTTAATCTATAACAAGTGAAAATTTTCATTTCAGTCATCTTTAAGACATTAAACAGAACAGTTTAATTTTGCATAAATGTTTTATTATTTTATAGGTACATAATAATATGGAGAGTAAGTAAAAATATGAATTGACCCTAGAGTTATTTATACTAAATTGTTGTTCAGGATTTACAGTTAATTAAATGTCATTTTAATTATAATTTTCTACCTACTGGAAAGTAAGTTATCAAAAAAAAAATTACTAGTCAATTGAATAAATAAAACAATATTGGTAATTTGTAACATGACAACTTACATAAGGGAGCTTGCATCGTAGTAATTGTGTTTATGCCAGACTGCTGAACCCCCATCGACCCCATGACAGAAGTCTGAATAGACATCGGCGTTTGAGCAGCCTGCAACTGCTGCTGCTGTTGCTGCTGCTGATTTGCATTGTTTTGTTGCATTGTTGCCACATTCTGTAACCAAACAAAAGAACACCAATTATTATCATTACTCTCTTATCACTTATGGACAGCTATATTATAATAAAATAGTATAAAATAATATGTTAAGGTTTACATTCAAATACATATTATTACACTGGGGTGTTAAATTCATTTAGGTTAAACATAGTATAATTTTGTATACTAGTTATAAACTATTAAAAACATATTGCCGGCCGCATTAGCGTAGTTGGTAACGTGCTCACCTCTCAACATGTGGTCTTGGGTTCGAATCCCACTCAGGCACGGCATATTTTCATACATAACAAAAAAATCATTTCATACTTCACAGTTACAACATAACATTGTCGCTAATGACCACTGTAGTTCATGCAACGTTAAATAAACAAAGAAAAAAATATTCCTGTATTTATTTATTAATCAATAAATTCCACTTGCCATTGGATAGATGGTGAGAGAAATTAATAAAATTAAAAAAGTTTTCTATTCACAATCTTCAATAAGATTTACATTTATTTTCTTTTTTGTATAATGAAAACAATTGAAAGTAGATAAACCATTAAAAGCAGAAATAAGAATATAATTAAAACTGCTTTTTCATACCGAATGTGTTTGTGTTGCAATTTTCTCAATTAAGAATAATAAGCAACCCCTTGACCCAATGAGATAAGGATGATATATGTATGTCAAGTAAATGAGGATTAGTCTTGTACAGAATCGGGCCGATCATTCCTGAGAGATTATGGTTAATTCAACCTCAATCATCAAAATACACTGGTAACCACTGTCTAGTATTCAAATCCATATAAAAGCATACAACCTTTACTAGATTTGAACCATGGAGAACTTGCATCAATATAATGACAAAGAAGGAAGGAAGTACATATTAAGATTGTCTTGAATTACAAAATATATATAAAAACATAAAATCTATAACACCCATGATAAAGAAAGAGAGAACATAGTTTCTAGGACACTTAATCAGAACCCCTAAAAACAGAATAGAAAACTTATGAGATCAGAAAATGCCAAATTACTTATCCTAATTTAGATAAAGGATAGAAAATTGTAAAAATATAAAATATTTCATTTTAGTGATGAAGCCTACATAATCCTTGGCTTGTGTGTAGGTAGTGATATAAGGTGACATACGATAAAAAATTCCGATCTGACATGAACTAAACATAACTTTGTAAAACCTCAAAAATAAATTACCCATCAAAAAACTAGACTTCAAATTAAAACAGTATCAGAACAAGTATGATCAGACAAAGAAAAGAGATTTCAGAGAATGAAAGAATATTGGAGAAAGAAAATATCTGAAAAATCTTTAATGGAATTGACTGAAATGGTCCCAAGCAGGGCATAAAAACAAAACGATAGAAAGAAAACAATAATACAAAAATCTGCCTTTGTGGCCCAGTGGTTGGAGGCTTACACTGTGCAGCCCATTGCAAAGCAAATAATAACCCATGTCTGAATCCAAGCTAAGCTCTGGGAATTATGGCTGTTAAAACCCACTATTTCTGAACCGTAACTCACAGTAGTTGCTAATTACTAAAGCAGTTGATGCAACTAAATAAAAAATTAATTATCAGAAATGATATCTAAATTACCTATCAACTAAAGCAACCTAGAACACACCGTAACATCTGCCAATAGTTAAATTAGGATAAGTAAGCTAGTTAAGAGTGTTACCAGAAAATAAGAACTCATTATAGAAAATACTAATCATACAAAACAAAATAATTTGTTTCTAATATATCATTAGCCAAAATTTAAAAAATAATAAGGCTTCGTAACAAGCATGGCGAGAAGCCACAAAGACTTCCAAAATCTTCCCAAGCACATAAGCAATAAAATTTTTTCCTCATTCACTTACAACAACGTCCTCCTTGTACCAACCAACATGGCTTAAAAACAGACAATTTTATGCCTTTTAATAAAAAAAAGTTATTAAAATAATAACCTATTAAATCAAAAATGATTGTAAACTACAAGGTTTATCAATAAGGATAATGTAAATAATTTTTTACATTAACATCCGTTAATGTAAATCCGTTCCCTGGAATTTTGCCTAATTACAAAAGTTAACATAAATATTATAAATTCATGATGAAGAAAGTAACCTCTTTCTCATGAAGTTTATATATTATAACAAGATACCAGTTTAAAACTTCAGTATAACATTGAGTAAAAACTATTTAATTTTAAAAAGAATACCTAACAAAATTATTAATATTAAGGCTATCTTGGTAAGTTCTGAGAATCTTATTCAGAATATTATTTACATTCTCATGGGAATTCTTTTACTTGAATGGCAAAACATGTTAATGCTTCCTGATATACCATCTTTCAACATGCTCATTCAGTACGCACCTATTTTTTTTACAGAAATACGTGCTTAATACAGAAGAAATTATGCACTAAATAACCAAGTACATCTTTTCATTTGAGTTAGGAATAAATTGCTTTCTATAACTTTATATCTCGTAATAAACAAACAGAGAGAGTAACAATATTAAAAATGAGTTAAAAAACTGCAACTTAATAAAATAGAAACTAATTTTTTTTATTTATTTAATGGCCCATAACAGGCAGGTGGAGTGTTAAATTATTAGCACTCGAGATGCTAATTCCAAGGCTACAAAAATAGTTCTGTTTCTTATTACATGGTCAGCGAATGACTAAAGCATTGAAGGACAGAATAGGTAGAGGTGTAAAAAACACTAGTCAGAGTTATCTCCTCTGAGAGTAATGAATTTCATAATACAGCCAGACCCTATGGTGAATGAAGTGAAAGTGTCATTTTTGCAAGGGGAAAGTAGATGCTTTTCAGAGGGCCTGGCATGCTGATAAGAATACTTTTCCCTTTAGTGAAGAAGGCAAATGTAAACTCTAGAGGTTCAAACCAGCCTTTCAGCTGATGACCTAGAAAACATACTATATTTATATATTTTAATTATACTTAGATCAGAAAAACTTCAAGTTTTCCAACTAAAATCACCCATATTGATTCATGCCCCAACAAAATACAATAATGAGAAACTACTGGTATTTTTCTACAATAAAAGTAAAAGTGCCAGCCGCATTGGCGCAGTTGGTAACGTGCTCGCCTCTCATCATGCGGTCCTGGGTTCGAATCCCACTCAGGCACGGGATATTTTCATACGTTACAAAAAATCATTTCATCCTCCATTAAACAATAGTTACACCCCAACGTCGTCGCTAATGACCGTTGTAGTTGATGCGACGTTAAATAAATAAATTTTAAAAAAATAAATAAAAGTATACTTTATTAATACATTATTTCTATTCAAGAATACACAGTTTTTTAATGCCAATATGCCTGCCCTGTTACAAGAGAATAAGTAACACACAAAGGTATTTGTTTACAAAGAAAAGGTAAGTTCGCTGTGATCTGTACAGGTATTATAAAACACAGAAAATGTCAGTTTTTAATTAAAAATAAGAAATCATAAAAGAGAAATTTCAATTAAAAAAACGAAGTTACTTAAATGTAAAACAAAAAAGAACATCAAGTTCCTTTTTTCATTTTAATACTGTCCTCAATACAGTAATGTTGTCAGGTTAAAGCTGGAAATGAGAAAGCGTTTGTTCTGTACGTTAAACGTACAGTGCTTTCATTTCAATGAGGGTACCCTAATTTTATCCCTTGAAAAAGAGAAAATAAGCTGACGTAGCGGAATTGGCAAGGGCGTTGATACTTGTCTCCATATCACGTTCTTTAATATTGTCTGGTTTCGTTGTTACATGGTTGGCTTACATTACCGACCTTTCTACGCACGTAAGCCTCTGGTTTCGTATCAGTTTTGAACTGTTCGTAAAAAACAAAACCAAATTGTTCATGCCAGTAGTCTCTTTGTTGTATAACAGCTAAATCATCGTGAACTTTTTCAACCACTATGTCGTTCAGTTGATTGTTATTATAAAAGTAAAATAACATCAGACCTTTCATGAAGATAAAATGTATGAACGTCATCTCCTGAGAGCCTTTGGGCTATTGAAAATCATTTAACCAAAACATTTTATAAAAAAAATATATAGGCCTACAATACATACGAATATTTATGACAACAGAAAGGAAAATTACACAGTGAACATAAAAAAAATATTTAACAGTTTCGCTTATTTTATTGGGAAACTTTTCCAAAATTGGTGAATATTTTTATATATTAAGTTTCACTTAATGTCTACGGTGTTTCAGTAGGGTTTTTCATTAAAAATGAGAGGATATGTAAAAGAGTAGACAAAATTCTGTTTCGCTAAGACATGATCTGGTGTGAAATACTCACACGACTTTCTCTTGCCAATGCAAATAATGACTAATATAACCTAACATTAGTAATAAAACATTAGAAATAAACAAAAAACTAACCTCAATAAACATAACCTAATTTTTATCATGAGTGAAAGACGCAAAATGAAAATAACCTCGATTGCGCTTAAAAATACGGGAAATCACTCTTTTACGCTAAACTAGGGTCTGTAGAGAAAAATGCTCTAAATAAAAGTTGTAGATCTTTTAATTTCCTATACATTTGATTACATAAAATTTTGTCGTAAAATGCATAATACTAAGGCTGAAATCTTTAAATAATTATCTTTTTACACATTTTCGTGAAAAAAAACCAGAAAATCGCTAATTACCGCTAAACTAAGCGTTATACAAAAAAATATTTGAAATAAAAGTTGTAGCATTTTAAATTCTCTACAACTTTATTACATACATTTTTGCACTAAACTGCATATTAAAGCCATAACAGTTTCGCTTATTTTATTGGGAAACTGTTAACCAAAACTGGTGGACATTTTTATATTTTACACTCAATGTCTACGTTGTTTCAGTAGGGTCTTTGGAAACAAGAGGATGTGACAGAGTAGAATAAATTCTGTTTCTCCAAGAGATAAATAAAAATCGAAGTGTCGGAAATAGCTTTAGCTTCTTTGTATTGCCAGGAGAATTTCAGTTTATTATACGTTATACGACTCTCATTCGCCGCCTTCGTGGTGTGATGGTTATCGTGCAAAGCCGAACATCTCGAGTTCGATTCCCGCCTAGGATATAGAATATTTAACAATCAAATTCCACTGTAACAGTTCTACAATCGATCGTAGACTCCAATGACAAAGCTGTTAATACAACTCTGAACAAACTAAAAAAAAGTTATTTTATTGATCCACTGACCCACCGGGTTGGTCTAAAGGTAAAGTCGTCGTCGCGAGTCAACTGTTTTAACAGCTATTTTCGGAGACGAAGGTCTCTTATTCAAATCCTAGTAAAGGTAATAACTTCTATACGGATTTGAATACTAGGCAATGGTTATCGGTATTATTTGATGATTGGGGTTTAATTAACCACTCTCCCAGGAATGGTCGGCCTGAGTCTGTACAAGACTAAATCTCATTTACACGTTGTACATATCATCCTTATCTCATTGGGTTATGGGGTTGCTTTTGTTCTTAAATTGAACAGATTGAAACGTAAACACATTAGGGATTAAGAAAATTAATCCAAAATAGACTACAGATCCAATAAAGCAGCAAAAACTAAAGAATCTTTAAAATTTAAGAATCGCATCTAATGTAAAAAAAAATCGCTTTTAACTCCTAAAACATCACTTAGTTTATGATAAAACGTTTGGTGACGCCTTTCGTGTCAAAACAAGCCTCAATCCTGGTTCATAAAGATATTTCGTTTTTAGTAAGTTATATTAGTTTTATTTAAGGAAAAAGTCTGTTTTTATAAACTACAAGATCTACTATAGATTTTTTCTAGGTATGTTCTGTCAAATAACTGTTCCGTGAAATGAAACCAATAGTACAATGTTTTTAGCGATCTTCACCAAAAAGGTGTTCCGCAGCTGGTGGAATATCATTCTTTGCAATAACTACACTATTTTAGTTACTACAAGCTTCTAGGCACGTTATTATTGTTAATGTTCTGATTATTTACATAAAAAATAATAACAGAATATTGATTTTAAGATTCCACTTAAGACTATTTTTCTCTAAAATATGAATGTCAACAAGAATTGGGTTGGTGTAGTGGTCAGCGTAACTGGCTTCTAGGCAAGGGGTCTTGGGTTTGATTCCCGGTCAGGTCAGACTTTTTTCATCGATGTATATTGCTTCACATCATTACCTACACACAAGCCACGACTTATTTAAACATCACTCAAAAATGAAGATGTAATCCTAGTTCAGAGAACCAAACCACATCGTAGTAAAGCGGAAAAAATTGTTAACACTTAAATTGTTAATTAGGTAATTTAAAGTTTGATCCTCACAAAAATGATTGGGGTAAATGAGGCACCTTTCCAATTGTATTAAAAAAATGTAACGTTTAAACTACCGGAAGTTACAAACAATCCCGGAAATGACATCAAAATTGTTTTTTTTGTTTTCGTAAAAAACACAAATAAAATTCGAAATAACCAACAGAAAAATGAAGAAATGTTGTACAAAAAAAGCTTACAATTTTTTTATAGGTCTATAAAATAAGCCTACTAAGTATACTCGACTGACAGATATACGAGACCCTAGAGGAAATAGGTTTCAAAATAAAGAACAACAAAATAATACATGAAAAAGAAATCCCGACCAAAAATTATCTCATTCAATTCACTACACAGCTTAAAATTGTATGCATTAAATATTTTTAACGTTTTAGCAGGTGCTCAATACGATTCCTATGATAACCACCATTTCAGGCAACTGAATGTTAACAGTGAGAAAGAATAATGATTATGTATGATAACGATGAGGTGATTATGTATGTTAGGCAAAATAATTTTATGCAGAATTTCAATGTTCACAATCATAACACGAGAAACAGGAATGATTATTATTTGTGGCTAATCACTCCACAAAATTGTTTGAATAAAAACCTACTTATGCAGGGAGAAAATTCATAAATAAATTACCCCAATCTTTAAAGTGTTGTGAGGATTTGAATTCCTTTAAAAAAAATCTAAAAAATTACTTGATCGGTGAAACTTTTTATAGCGTACAAGAATTTCTTTCTTGATAGTAGTGATACATTGTGTGATTCTTATATGTATTTCAGGTGTTATATCTGATGACATGCCCTATACTCCTCCTGGAGTCTCCAGGGCGCAAAAAAAAAAAAAAAAAAAAAAAAACACGAATTGCGGCTGGTGAACAAATTGTCTAACCATACATGTTATCCATAAGGTACAGTGTTTTTATTTTGCACTGCCAATAATTTATTTTTAAATAATATTTAATTAAAATTTCAATAAAAGGCCTAATATTTTAAATAATTTTCATGACTGATGGTAATTTTTAAAAAGGCTTAGGACCTTTGATTAATGGCAAAACCAATTAGTGATTTCTGTATCTACTCTTTAAGAGGACTCGAATGGCACTATAAGTTATTTGTTTCCATATTCCAACTTTGATTTCTTGACTTCCGGTTGTACCATTGTAAAAGTACAACTGTACAAACAGTGGAAGTTATGGTAATTCCTAAATACTATAACTTCCATTACTTTGGGTTGTTACTGAACAACCCAATAAATAATGTAAGGAAAATACCCACTGTTAGAATCAGTTACATTACAATAGTAGTAAATAGGTTGTAAATATAACCAACAGTCAACATCTGGTATTCTTAAGACGGGTATATTTCTCTCTCTGTGTTTTTTGGGACTTTCTTCCAACAACCAACTTTCAGCCTATCACTGGGGGGGTGGTTCTCTTTCCCGTTGGCCCTCCAGGTTGGTTGAACAGTTGGTGGGAGAGGGAGGCTTGTTAACCAGAGGTTTCCTGGTTCGGACCCAGGAAATTTACAATCAGTTCCCTTGTAACAGAGGAGTTTGTTAAGAAGGGCAGTTTTTTAAGAAGTGAGAAGGAGAACAAGGAGAAGAAAAAGAAAGGGGGGAAATATCTGAGGTGAATTCATTTTTTAATTATTAAGGGTTTGTTAAGTTTTTTGTTTTTGTATTAAAGTCGCGGCAGAGAAAAGCTTGGCTACATTTTGTTTTTAAATAGGTTAAGGATTATTTTATTAGTTGGTGAATTTAGTTAGCAGTAGATTCATTAAGGGGGTGAAGCTGATTGGTCCACGTCCTGCCCCTGGATAGCTGCAATTAGCAGTGAACTGAGCATCAGCCAACCGAGTGATTGCCGATATAAGCAATCCCCCACTCAACGGCCAACTCCCTGGCCAACGGCTTAGGGCGGATGAGCTGGTGAGTGAAGGGCACTCTTTTGTCCTGGGGTCGGGAAACTGGCCCCAAAGGCGGATGAACTAAGGAATTAGTCAACGGCATAAGGATTCAGAAGGCAACGGGAAACCACTGAATTAAAGATCTTCATGATATCCCATGACAATCACAATGACCATAATGATGGATGCGTTTAACTCGAAATTTTCCGGAGGTATAAATAGTTCCCCAAACGGATCTCCGGGGGGGGGACAGTGTTAAATGGCAACAATAAGGAAGAGAACAAAATTAATTTGCGGAAGAAAGTGAACATCGGTACATGGAATGTAAGAAGTTTGTATGAGGCTGGAAAACTAGCCAATTTGATACAAGAAATGGATAGGTTAAAAATAGACGTCCTTGGCGTGGCCGAGACATGGTGGCCAGATGTAGGAAAGTGTGTAACCCAAGGAAAGGTCATGTTCTACTCAGGAAATCAAGAAAGTAATCACCGGAAAGGGGTTGGAATAATAATTGCAGAAAAGTTGTCCTCATCGTTAGTTGGTTTCCTGCCACATTCAGATCGTATGGCATTACTCAAACTTAAAGCACACCCTGTTAACATTAACATCATTCAGGTATACGCCCCTACATCGGAAGCATCAGAAGATGAAATAGAGGAATTTTATGAACAATTGAAACAGCTGATGAACAATAACATTAAGAAACATGAAATTAACCTTATAATGGGCGACTTCAACTCAAAAATAGGAAGGGGGATGCCAAATGAATTAATAGGTCCTTATGGATTGGGAAGGAGGAATGATCGGGGTGAGCGATTGTATCAGTTCTGTCAGAAGGAGCAAATGAAGGTAATAAATACTTGGTTCAAGCTGCCACCCAGGCGTCTGTATACATGGAAAGCGCCAGCAGACTGTCCTAACAATATAATTAGAAATCAAATAGACTACATCTTGATTAATAAGCGTTTTGGAACATCAATTACAAGGACATGCACACACCCAGGAGCTGACGTCCCATCTGACCACGTCCTTCTCAAAACAGAATTAAAGATAAAGCTTACTAGTATGAAAAAACAGAAACAAAAACCAAGAATAGATTATGATAGGCTTAAAGACGAGAACATCAAAGATGGAGTGGCCAAAAAGTTGAATGATGCATTGACAATGTTGGTGAGATCACAATCAGCAGACGAAGAGACCTTGGATGGCGCTTGGAGGAATATGGAGGAGCAGATCATGGATGTGGCGCAAAAGGAAATAGGATATAGACAAAAGATCAACAGAAAAAATTGGATGACAAACGAAATATTGGCAATGTTTGAGGAGAGAAGAAAATACAAGTGCCAAGGAAACCAAAACGGGTATAGAATGTTGCAAAATGCCATAAGAAAAGAAATAAGAGTGGCAAAAAACAAGTGGCTGAGGGAGCAGTGCGAGGAGTTGGAATGCCTGCAGGAACGGCACGATGATTATAATTTGCATAGGAAATTGAAGGAGGTAACTGAAATATATAGGAAAATGACTTTCTCTAACATTCAGGATGAGCATGGACAGATGGCACATGATATCAGAGAGAAGAAAGCAATATGGGAGCGATATATTGGCAATCTCTTTGCAGATGAAAGACCTCAGTTGGAGAATAACCTTGAGGGTGGAAATGATCTATCTGGGCCTGCAATTACAATTGAAGAAATTATTAGAGCATTAAAAACCTCAAAAAATGGGAAAGCAGTTGGACCGGATCAGGTTCCGGTTGAGATGCTCAAGTTACTTGACAATGAGGGTGTTAAGATGCTACAAAGGTTTTTCAATCAAATTTATGATAGGGGAAAATTCCCAGTCAGATGGCTTGCATCTCTTTTCATCCCACTTCCAAAAAAGAGTAATGCAACCAAATGTGAGGAGCACAGACTTATCAGCCTAATAAGTCATACTCTTAAAATTTTTCTCAAGGTTATCCAATACAGAATCTCCACAAAGTGTGAAAGTGATATGGGATCCTCCCAGTTTGGCTTTAAAAGGGGTCTTGGTACGAGAGAAGCACTGGTGGCAATCCAGGTACTGGTTCAGAAATGCTACGATCAGGGGAAAAATGTAATCTTGTGCTTCATAGATTACGAAAAAGCATTTGACAAGGTACAACATAGTAAACTTGTTGAAATATTGAGAGGACTTGACATAGATCAAAGGAATGTCCGATGTATAGAGGACTTATACTGGAATCAAACGGCTGCAGTGAGGATTGACAATGAAACTACAGAGGCACAGAGTATTGTTAGAGGTGTGAGACAGGGATGTGTCCTCTCCCCACTCCTGTTCAACTTGTATTCAGAAAGCATTTTCCAAGAAGCACTCGAAGGACAACAGTTGGGCATCAAAGTGAACGGCACATGGATCAACAATGTACGATATGCGGATGACACGGTTCTTGTGGCGGATAACATGAATGACCTTCAACATCTCCTCAACACAGTTGCAGTGCATAGCAAAGGTATGGGAATAGATACCAACGTAAGAAAGACAAAGTTCTTAATAATTACTCGCAAACCAGATGAGTTTCAGAATTCAAAGCTAAAGCTCAACAATGAAGACATAGAGCGTGTGAAGAAGTTCAACTATTTAGGAACTTGGTTATGTGAAGACTGGTCATCAGATGTGGAAATCAAGTGTCGAATAGAGAAGGCACGGAGTGCATTTATAAGGTTCAGAAGCATCCTCACAAACACGGAATTTGACCTCAACCTTAAAATACGATTCACAAAATGCTATGTATGGTCGGTACTTTTGTATGGCATTGAGGGTTGGACGCTGAAGGTTAACACCATGAACACGCTGGAAGCATTTGAAATGTGGATCTACAAAGAATCCTGAAGGTTCCGTGGACGGCAAAAAGAACCAATGAGGAGATTCTGGAGAGGATAGGAAGGAAACGGGAACTGATGAGCACCATAAAAAAAAGGAAGACCGCTTATCTGGGACATGTGATGCGCAATGAGAGGTAACATCTGCTGCAACTGATAATTGAGGGGAAGATAGAGGGACCGAGAGGAGTAGGCAGAAGAAGGATGTCGTGGCTGCAGAATATCAAGCAATGGACAGGGATGGAGGCCGCAGGAGACATAATACACACGTGTGGTGACAGGGAAAAATGGTCAGCGGTGATCGCAAACATCCATTAATGGATAGCAGACAAAGAAGAATAAGAGATTCATTAAATATTTAGTTTAAAGCAAAGAGATATAGTCTTATCTATTTATTTTTCTCATGCTCTGCTGATAGAGCTGGTGCCCAATTTTTTTTATTTTTTTAGTTCATATTCATCAAGTTTTTGCCCACCAGTAAAATTGAAGGTGGTGCACGGTTTTGGGACACTTCCGGTCGAAGCCGGAACTTCAAACCCAATGATTTCTGTATCTAATCCTTAAGAGGAATCGAATTATTTTTGTTTTCAAACTCCGACTTGGATTTCTTGACTTCCGGTCGAAACCAGAACTCAAACCTAATTTAGGCTTACTGACTTTTTGTGTAGATTTCGAATCCGAAAACCATTTTTTGCTATTTCTAGTAGTTTTTTTACACCTGGGTGTAATGTCAAAGGAAAAAGATAAATAACAAACTTTCAAAAATTAAAAAATCAAAATTAAAAATTATCAAAATTGCCTTCAATAAATAAACAAAACATCCACACAAATGCTAAGAAAATTGTGTACAATAATGTAAATATTAAAAGATGGCACACTTATAGGAGTAAATAAGCTTACAATAGTAGGTTATGTGAAATTAAAATAACATGTATTAACTAAGCTTTTATTGACACGTCTTATACTTCCTCAGGAATCCCCTGGATGTAATTAACAAAAAAGAAGTTAGAAAAGACAGGTTTTTCATAATGTTTCTTTCTTTTATTTTTTTATGCTTGAACTGTGAGTTTTGTTCCGACTAATGTCTACTTCTAGACGGATTACGAAAAAAATTTAAAAATATGATAATAAAGAGAATAACTAACGGAATAAATTTCTGTAATAGAATAAACAATTCTGTTTGTTATACGGCCTCGTTATTTATTCTTCGCGAGCGCTGCTTATGCAGAGGGCTAGTTCGTCCAAGACGAATAGTCAGATGCAGATGACTTCCAACGACACGAGAAATGAGTTTACACAGGTGGAAGATCCCAAGGGTACATTGTCGTAACCGAGTAACCATGGCAACACGACACTCGGATTATCCCGGCTTCTTTATCGGATCGGCATCTCATCAAAGCGTTCCTCCTCTCGTGAAAAGAGAGCCGGAATGCATCCAGCGGCTATGTTTATATGAACCGAATATTTTTTGCGCTGGAATTTATTCCTTGTTATTCACGCTTATATTATGCATGCTTAATAGATCCACAAAATACGCCAGTCGGATAGCCAACACGTTTTATCACAGAAAAGAAACATCAATAAAATAAATACATAGGCTTTTAAAATGTCACTTAACTTTGTTAAAGTTCAGTCTGCTTTACACAGGCCTAAACAGAATATTTTTTAGCATTTTTCAAACGCTTTCTTGTGTTGTTCTTTACGTCATCAGTCGAAAGGCTGGTTTGAACCTCTAAAGGCTTTAGTAGTACAACGAGGTGGTTAACCAACGCCTTCCTCACAGAGTGGAAACGTATGCTTATCAGCATGCCGTACACTCTGAAAAGTATCTACTTTTCACCCTGCGAATAACACATCCACTTCATTCAACACAGAGTCTGGCTGTATAATGAAATTCATTATTCTCAGAGGAAACAACAGTGATTAGTGTCTTTTACACCTCTACCTCTTCTGTTCTTAAATGTTTCAGTCATATAATTGGCAGACCATGAGATAAAAAACAGAACTATTTATGTAGCCATGGAACTAGCAGATCGAGAACAAATAATTTAACACTCCACCTGCCTGTTATGGCCAAACACTTTCTTGTAATTGTATTATAATCTTTCTTGTAATTTTAAATTATTTTTTTAAACTCACAATCGTACCAAATTTGACTTGGTAAAACTTTTTTTTGTCTTGTTTTACGTCCGATTGTTATGAACCTACACTAAAGCTAAAGGTAAAGGATGATAGATGAAAGCGAATGATTTAAAAAGCCAGACTTACCAGGAATCGAACCTGGGACAATGAAATAAATTTTTAACTATTACGGATACTTAGAACAGTTTATTTACGAGTAAGATGTTGATATTGTGAAATTTTCTTATCGAATATAATATCTATAATTAGACTAGAATATTCAGTTATCAAAATCCTAGGTTATCTACACCAAATTATTCCCTCATATTCGCCGTAAATTGTTTACAACCTAAAAGCATAAAAAGATATTTCAATAATTTAATTGTTAAGCTGACTGGAAGTCTGGACATATTCAGAAGTCTATATCACGAGAAAATACGAAATGCAACTTAATATCACAATTTAAATTTGTCCACGTAAATAAACCGTTAGCCAAGTAAAACATAAAAGAATTTTTGACCAACACAACATAAATCATAAAAAACATAAGATGTTTTCGATGAAATCTACTCTATTTAGACTACAAATTATTTAAAGTTAAAAGTTGATCATCTCAATGAATCAATGAGAACGCATTCGACTGTTATAAGCCATAGCAGTGCTGGGTTTGATAACCGGCTAATAAAGTACGTTAATTTAAGCAAATAGTTTCTTTTTTTTCTCTGACATTCTCTAAGTAAAGCAAAAAAGTCTAACTTGAAAATGACTTCTCGCAAAAGAACTGAAACATTGTTCAAACTTCAATTTTATACGACAGTAAAACATGAAGACCTAGAAGTGTATTTTACAATAAGGCTTCGAACACCAAATAATGAGAAATAAAACACGAAATTCAATATAGCAAGCACTATTAAATCTATCCACACATTTTTTTCATAAGTTGAATAAACTGCGAGAACATTGGCCTAAATAACACGATGGGTAAAAAAGGAACAAAAACAGTAGTTTTAAACAATTTCAAAATAATCCAGAAACAAAACCTGGATATCGACTTAGTAGTCCAGTAGTACACTATCGACTGAGCTATTAAGAAAACCAACCACGTTCAATTCTCACTATAGATAATTAAGTATCAATTAACACATCATTAAATATTTTATCTTCACAAAAAGCCACCAACCTGACCACTGGTGCAACCAAAGTAAAGATATTAGTAAAAGAACACGCCCGTATAATTAACAGCTTACAATATTAGAATGCAGACACATTTGTCGCAATATTGTACTTTTTTCATTTATTTATTTATTTAAAGTCGCATCAACTGCTTGGCCATTAACAACTACGGTGGATTATGTAACATTAACTGTGAGATTCAACACGTGAAAATTTCCAGACCCTGGCCGGGAATCGAACCCGGAACCTCCGCGTGGCAGGCCAATGGCGCTAACCACTACGCTATGGATTTGAACCAGGAACCTTTGTCTCCGAAAATCAGCTGTTTAACACCTGACTCGCGGCGAAGACTTTACCTCTAGACCAATCCGGTGGGTTAAAATAAAACAAGAAAAATTCTGGTGTGGAACACTCGACACGACTTTCAAAACCTACTAGACGACCTGACTCGAACATTTTCATCAAAATCAGTCAACCGGAATTAG
The DNA here is from genome assembly GCA_035578175.1 of Catonia carolina. Classification (NCBI taxonomy): domain Eukaryota; kingdom Metazoa; phylum Arthropoda; class Insecta; order Hemiptera; family Achilidae; genus Catonia; species Catonia carolina. The sequence goes on along the minus strand of JAQMRL010000002.1, from coordinate 118,978,520 downwards.
AAGTTAATTCGTGTCATTATTAACTTTTTGCGATTTCCTCAAAAACGGCTCCGACGATTTTGAGAAAATCGCCTCATTTCCTATTTTTTATGCTCTACAAGATAGGGTAGGCGCCATGTCTGCTGAAATTCTTGGGGAGGCTGTTCTCTCGCAGAAAGAAACGGTTTTTTTAAGATTGCAGCCTTAATATGCATTTTAACGCAAAAGTGTATTTAATAAGTGTTGTAGAAAATTTAAAAGTCTACATCTTTTATTTCAAACATTTTTTTAATAACGCATAGTTTAGTGGTAATTACTGATTTTTTTTTTCATAAAAATCTGTAAAAAATCAATTTTTTTTAAAGATTTCGGCCGTAGCATCCCATTTTACGACTAATAGCGTATACCCTAATCAAATTTATAGTATATTAAAAGATCTACAACTTTTATTTTTAGCATTTTTCTCTACACAGCCTATTTTAACATCAAAAATTGGTTTTCCGTAGTATTAGGTCAAACTAAGTTTGGTTTTCAGTTTGCATCATTCATTCATGATTAAAATTACGTTATGTTTTTGAGGTTAGTTTTTTGTTTATTTCTAATGTTTTATTAGTACTAATTTCAAGTTATATTCTTCATTATTTGCAATGGTAAGAGAAAATTGTGTGAACGTTTTACACCAGATTTTTAAATTTAGAACAGTAAAATATTTGATAAACTTCCATCATGAAAAGGTTTGCATCTTTTACAAGTAGTAAACTGAAAACAACGACAAATATCTAATGTTGGTAAGCTAAGTCCTAGCTAACATATAGGCCTACCATTCTGTAATAATCAAATAAAAAAATAGATTTAATATTCGAATGCATCACTGTCAAGTGCCTCATGTGCCACTCAATGTACATAATAAACTTTCATTTTCTAAATTAAAAAACATTACCAGCCCCCACTAACCAGTAAAGTCTGCCCATAATAGACAAGTGGAGTGTTAAATTATTTGTACTTTATCAGTTAGTTCCAGCGCTACAAAAATAGTTTTGATTTTTATCGTATGGTCAACCAATTAAATGACTGAACCATTTAAGAAAGAAGAGGTAGAAGTGTAAAAGATCTAATAATGAATTTAATGGTGACCTAAGAGTAATGAATTTCATTATTCGCCCAGAGCTGGTTATTATGGTGAATGAAATAAAGATCTCATTACCAGGGTGGAAAATATGTGCTTTTCAGAGGGGGCTCATATGCTGAAAAGCATACTTTTAAACTCGGTGAAGAAGAAATTGGTAAACCACCTCACTCCTCATTTTATTTGGTAAAACCTCAAGAAGTTCAAACCAGACACATACCTAAACAACCAGTAAAGTAATGCTCCTCCTTTAAATGTTGCTTTAATATTCTTTCCACTTATTCATTCACGTCTTACACGTACTTCCATATGCAAGTAACTGAAGATACAACATATTTTTTGAAAGGTTTTTGATGGGTAATTGGTTACAACTTTTATGGGTTGTTTACAACGATGGTACATCCACCGAAACACAATTATATTTTTTATTCCATTACATATGTACAGAAAATCAATACATAAATCCTGTATCCTAAATCCTAAATATACAGGATGTTTTATGACGTTAGTGAGAAACTACCAAAATTCAGCGCTGTGTGCGGTTCTTTTCACAGGACAATAGGAAAGAAAACGAGGAAGAACACCAAAATGAAATTTTATCGTGCAATGGCTGTACCACCCATAACATAGAAAGTGAAACATGGGTGTCACTGAAGAGGAATGAATCTCCTATCCAGTCTACTGAAATGAGATTTTGCAGGGAATCAAAGGTTGTATCCGGTTAGATAGAGTAGCTACATAACAAAACTAAACATGTCGAGTTAAATGTTCAGTCACTGTGTGAAACATTAAGAATATATAAGAGAAACTGGTACAACCATTCACTTTGCATACCAGCATACAGACATCCTCTAAAAGCTTGGAAATATAAACCTAAAGAGAACCAAGGCTTGGGAAGACCCAAAAAGAGATGGATGCCAGAACAGGCCACTGAGCTTAATCCTTGACGGATGATGATGATGATGATGATGATGACCTCTATATGCAGATCAAGTAAAATTTTCACTATAGCTTAATAGTAATAATAAAATTGCAGTTTTCATATAACTATTGTAACTATTAATAAATGAAGTAAAATTGAAATTAGGTATTACCTTAGGAAATCCTGTATGGGTAATAAATCTAAAAATTTCTACTAAATGTACTGCATTTAATTTTTTTTTAAATATATAATATACTGAAACACAGATGACAAATGGATAAACAGAACTTACAACACAATAATATTACTATAATCATAAAAAATTGTAAACTAATGAAATGAAAAAGTAAAGTACAGCAACAATTTTATTAGGTAATAAATTTAGGCGATTGACAAACAGAGCAAAGCATAAAAGCATTCAGCATTATTAACCTGAAGTAACATAAACAAGATATTTTTTCTAATAAAGTAACCCTTTCATTCAAAGTCCAATCTGGTAATGTATAATAGAGCTAGGGAGCCACGTAATCAAGGATCTCTTGTAGTATTCAGACTTGAACAAGGGCAATATATATTTTTAATACATCTTTGAATACTAACAGAATGAGTGGTACAAAATTAATTTCCCTTCTTCAAATAATAGCAACTCAGGACTTTAAATAAAAACAAAGCATGGCCACCTCTATGGCGTAGTGACTAACGTATTAGCCTATAAAGTGGAAAATCCTGACTTCGATTCCTGGCTAGGGTCTAGAAATGTTAACACATGAAGGCCCAACCATTACAGTACTGAAACCCACAGTAGTCGCTAATGACCAAGCTGTTGATGTGACTTTAAATAAACTGAAAAAACTAAGCATGTAACTGGTAACAAGATGTCATTTTTAAATAATTTAAAAGGATGAATAAACTTCGGCTTTTGTACTGTAGAATTTTGTTTTATAACTGTACAACTTGCCCACAACAGGCACGTGGAGTGTTAAATTATTTGCACTCAATCTGTTAGTTCCAGGGCAATAAAAAATAGTTTTTCTTATCAGATGATCAGCCAATTATATGACTGAACATTTAAAAACAGAAGAGGCAGAGGTATAAAATACACTGTCAGAGGTATCTCCTCTAAAAGTAATGAATTTCATCATTATACAGCCGGACCCAATAGTAAATGAAATGAAGGAGTCATTTGCAGGATGGAAAGTAGATGCTTTCAAGAGGGTCTGGCATGCTGATAAGCATACTTTTCCACTCAGTGACGAAGCCATTAGTAAACCACCTCACTCCTCGTTTTACTTATTTCATCTATTTAACTTAGGTTCAAACTAGCCATTCGGCTGATGACCTAAACAATAGTTTTCTTTAACATCTGCTGAAATTGAAAGAGAAAAACTGGATTCAACTGTCTCATTCAAATGTACATAATTATTCATTGAGTAGGTAAGTCTGTGGTAGTTAATAATATTCTCCTAAATTACTTTTTTTTTTAAATTATCTTGAAAATTTTCAATGGTATATAAAGTTAGTTTTGATTTCCTTAATGTTTGTTATTTTTTTAATTTAAATTTAATACACATGTGTACAAATTTATGTTTAAAAATGTGTATTAATTAAATTACATTAATTTTTTGAATGGGTTGTCGATACATAAATTCTTTGTGCTGTTCCATAACATACTATTTCAATTTTGTTTTATTGTTAATGAAAGTGCAAACTGTTTCATGGGCAGTTAATAAGTTTGTTTGTGAATTATAAACATTGAAAACAAATTATAAATAATTTGTAATCAATTAGTACCATCAGTATAATGTTTGGCAGTCCTAATCAAGGGTTTTCACATGGCTTTTTTTGGCCATTTGAAGTAAATGCCCGGATAAATGACATTTTAATCTCTTGCTCCAAATTGTTTGACTTGCAGTTTCACTTTTATTATATTTTTGTTTGGTTTTATTTAATCATTAATGTACAAATTACTAATCTTTCAACAACATGTAAATAAACAAATTAATGAATTTGGAAGCAACTTCCTGAACTTGTTCTTCAAGCAGAACTTTGCAGTTCTTGAGTTCTATGAAGATCTAGATATTTAAAAGATATCTTTTAAATATCTGTAAAACGATTTTAAAGAAAAAAATTAGTCTTTGAAAAATATAAATGCTAATTTTATGTTGTGATTTCAAGAGTGACATAAATATACGTATATTAGAAACACTGGTATATAAACTGAAGCATTCTTATCAAACCATAGTTTCTGGGTTATTTTCTTCCCAAACTTTCTCTGCACAGCATAATTATTATCTTATAGAAATTTGTTCCTCCCTGCATAAGGTTGTCGTCGTTGGGAGGTGGCTGGTTTGAACCTCTAAAGGCTTCACTAAGTAAAACGAGGAGTGAGGTAGCCTTCCTCAAGGAGTGGAACAGTATCTTTATCAGCATGCCCAAGCCTATGAAAAGCATCTGCTTTTCACCCTGCAAATGACACCTTTTCACTGCATTCATCACAGGGTCTGCTTGCATTATGAAAATTATTACTCTCAAAAGAAATAACACTGACGATTGTCTTTTACACCTCTTCTGTTCTTAAATGCTTCTGTCATATAATTGGCTGGCCATGTGATAAGAAACAGAACTATTTTTTGTACCCCTGGAATTATCGGATCGAATGCAAAAAATTTGACACTCCACCTTCCTCTTATGGGCAACTTTATACTTCATCCCTCACGTGGTCCAATCTCAAAACTTAACAACTGTTTCTCCTGAAGTCTATAAGCACAGCTGCAATCATTGTCTTGATGGACAAAATGCTTTACCGAAGATTAAAAACAAATTAAAATATCGCTAATTTGTCACTCCCTAATTATATTTCCGTCTATACTTGGTCACCCATTTAATGTATTATAATGTACACAGTTTTTCTTTTTTTAAGATCTAATGCATATTATTTTTGATTTTACCAAAATGCATTAATTAATATGATAAGAAACAGAACTATTTTTTGTAGTCCTATAAGGCTGCAGAATAGAAACAAAATAAAAGCTATATTGAAATGAGAACAGGTAGGCTAAGTGAAGGATAATATTAATTTTCATTAGTGTTGATTATAAGCTGCATGATACAATAATTCTCTAAGATTATTTGTAAATAAAAATTTTGTTGATTCATACCTGTAACTGCTGTTGCTGTTGTTGTTGTTGTTGTTGTTGTTGTTGTTGTTGCTGTTGCTGTTGCTGCTGTTGCTGTTGCTGCTGAGCAATATTGGCAGTATTAATAATTAATGCCTGAGGTGTGACTTGAGCTGCCCCAGAAGCAGCTGGGTTTCCTTGTAATGAACCTTGCTGGGAACCATCATGATTGCTGACCATTACCTGCTGAGGTGCTGTATTTTGCTGTTGTTGATTTTGCTGCTGTTGTTGCTGTGAATGAGATTGTTGATCCTGTTGCTGTTGTAATTGTACCCCATTCTGTTGTGCACTTGTTTGTTGTTTATTTCCTTCGCTCATTCTAAACTACACAATCTACTTTTTTATGAACATTCAATTTTTAAACTATAACAACAAACTTTTCATATCTTAAAACACTTTTTAAAGTAATAATATTCTCATTCAAATATTGAATGTACTTAATGAAAACTCACTGAAACGTTACGTAAAAAAACACACTATCACAAAAATTTTAATTCAAATCGTTTTTATTGAAATAATTTCGTGTTTTTGTAAACGATAACTTATTATGAATTAAAAACACTTGAAAATAATTCTACTAATCACGAATAACTTTCACAAAAAAACTTTAGTACTGGTTATATTCACTACACTAATATTATTTATAAAATAAGGCATTTTAATTGTAACAAAACATTAATAACTTGAAAAACTGACGTCACTATTCACACATACAAATCTGTAACAAAAGAAATAACCGAAATATGTTACTAAAACACAATAACAATTAGTAGAAATCAACAATAAAACTGGTTACTGGAATGACTAAATTTATTAATACAAATAACAACTAATCAATTACATTTTAACCAATCTCATACAGTAATTTTATAATGAGTGAACAAAAATCTTAAATGTTTTAAACACAAAACCAATCGTTTTTGTTCCATTTCTACGATTCACAAACAAAGCTTCTTCATTCACTCTTTTTTCACTAAGGTGAAAGTTTAACTGCAAAATTATCACATATTTGGGAAAACACAAAACTTGATAACAAACATTCAGTCACGTTGCATATTAGTCGTGTTTTCAATTTCGTTGAAAAACAAAAGTTTATGGGTTTTTTCACAGTGTTAACTTTACTGTTGTATTAAAATGAAATCATGACACAAATCCATGAAAATCAATACATATTATTCACTTTATTTGAAGAAAACAAAATAACCAGTGAAACATTTTGTACAATAGATATATTATATTTTGTACTATAAAAATATACAAATTAGTTTAACCCCTCCTTATATGTTTCACTATAGTCAATGTTTGATTTAACGAACTACCCTCCTATATTAAAAAAAACCCCGGTTTGGAAATGACAAAAAACTAAGGAATGTTAATTTTTGTGATAAAAAACCTGCACCTTTCCTCTTAAAAGTTACAGTTTTTTGAAAGTTATGATATTTTAACAATGAGCAATCTTTTGAAGTTTTTCTGAATCTATTTCAGAATAAGCAAATATGTTTACTTTAACACATTATAGAAACATACGTGACCGATTGTGTTATAATTGAATAAAACTTTCAATTTAACAGACTTTCACCCATTATAATTTAACAGATATCAGTAACCCCCAGTTGGCCCATTAAATCGAATATTGACTACATAAAATTTCTAAAAAGGGAGAGGCTCTTATGTCTGAAAATCAGCCCACTGAAAATTAAGGTCACAGTCACCTTTGGTGTTGGTAAGGTTCTTCAACACTCAATATGACTTACCTTAGTAAAAAAGAAGAATGCGAGATGTGGGTATTCAGGAGAATCCTCAGAATTTCAAAGACTGGTCATGTTACTAATTTTGATGTTTTGAGATGTATGAGTGGAAGATCTATAAGTTAATAAGCATAACCAGTAGACAAAAGACTGCCTACCTACGTCACTTGTAAAAGGGTGATAAATAAGAGCCTTTCAGACTTGTTTTGAGGGAAAATTGAGGCAAAGCGCAGATCAGAACGAAGAAAATGCTCATAGTTAACAAATTTTAGAAACTGGACAAACCTAAGTATGCACAATCGTTTGAGGTTGGTTTATGGTATAGATCGATTTAGATCTATAATCAATAATACAATTAAGTAAAGTTTATTGTAATTTTCTTGTAGTAATAATAATCTAACTGTAATAATTTAGTGAAAGTAATCCATTTATAACTCTGTTATTAAGTTTAAAAAGAATTCTATTATTAAGGATATTAATAACCAGATTTTCTCATAGCGGGCAGGTGGAGTGCTAAATTATTTCAACTCAATCTGCTATTTCCAAGGCTACAAAGAAATAGTTCCGTTTCTTATCACATAATCGGACAATTATATTACTGAAGTATTTAAGAACAGAAGAGGTAGAGGTGCAAAATACACTATACTATTTTTCAAAGCTGATGAGCTCTGAACATACGCATTGCCTCCTTTCCACTTCACAGCCAATGACTTGCCAGCAACGTTGCCAATACTTGCTCTCATAGCTCTGTTATATTATTTTGTCAGAATTGTTTTTGGTCTTTCAATAACAATAATAACCTATTACCATACTATACAGCCAGAACCTGTGGTGAATGAAGTGAAGGTGTAATTTTCAGAGTAGAAATTAGATGCTTTTCAGAGGGCCTGGTATGCTGGTTAAGCATACCAGGCCACTCATTCCACTCTCTCTTATCCACTCATACTTTTCCACTCGGTGAGAAAGGCATGGTAACCACCAAACTCCTCGTTTTATTTATAAAGCCTCTGGATGTTCAAACCATCTTTTCGGCTAATGCCTAAACAAACACATAGTGTTTAAAGGAATTATATTATTTAGATTACTATTAATTGCCCAAAACAGGCAGGCGGAGTATTAAACTATTTTATATTCCATCCACTAGTTCCAAGGCAACAAAGTAGCGTTGTTCCTATCACACGGTCAGCCAATTATATGACTGAAGCATTTAAGAACAGAAGAGGTAGAGGTGTAAAGACACTAGTCAGAGTTATCTCCTCTGAGAGTATAAATTTCATTATACAGCTAGACCCTGTGGTGAATGAAGTGAAGGTGTCATTTGCACAGTGGGAATTACATGCTTTTTAGAGAGCATGCTGATAAGCATGCTTTTCCAATCAGTGAGGACGGCTTTGGTAAACCACCTCACCCCTTTTATTACTTAATAAAGCCTCTACAGTTTCAAAACAGCCTTTCGGCTAATGACCTGAACAACAACACAATAACCAGATCCCAAAAGAACTCCGATAACATGTTACAATACAAGACATAGCAAACACAAAGAAACATAAATGTGGAAAGAAATTAAATGGGTCTTGTTAAAACTATAGGGTTAAAACTATTTTAAAAACCAATTAAGTAAGAGTGAATAATGTTCAGGTTTAAAACAAAACTAATGACTAATGTGTCAAAAGGTTGCCTGTAATATGTTATTATTAACCAAGGAGAAGTGAGGGGGGGTGTAATAACAACCACTTCTACACGAGGAACCCATAAACCCAAACCACCTGCCTTTTGTTTTCCTCCTTTTTTTTAACACACGTAACATACGCATACTGGTTTTGTTTTTGTACTACTGAGGAATAACAAAGAGGCCTTCACACTTTAAAATATAAATGAACGTTTTTCTGGTGGAAATATCCAATTTACATAGATATGATCATCATTGACTAAGAGGTGTTGTTATCAAATGCGGTATAATAATAATAACATTATGTATTAAAAAATGAAAAAGTATTCAATCCCAACACAAAAATATTCCTATCTTTCAACAAGGTAACTAAACATATAAAACCTAATTATTTTGCATCCTCGTTGTATTATCAAGTCATCTATATATTTAAATATTTAATAAACAAACTATTAGATTAATCGGTTACAAAATACGCACACGACTGTAAAAATCTGATGTGAAACATTCACATAACTTCCCCTTCACAATACATATAATAAAAAACAAAACCTATGATGTTTAATCATGAGTGACCAATGTAAAATGAAAAACATAACCTAATTTTAATCATGAATGAATGATGCTACATGAAAATCAACCTCTGTTTTGATTTGATTATGATGAGCAAAATATTGAAAAATTACTAGTTGACTGATCACAATAGCAAAAAAACCTTAAAATGAAATAGGTTCCCGATTTTCTATAACTTTGATTACATAGTACGCTTTTCCCTAAACTTCATATTAGGACGTTAAAATAAAATCAATTTCAATTTTTAAACAAAATTTTACTACGAGATCACAGCCCTCTACGAATTTCAGCAGGCATTCCGCTTACCATATCTTGTAGAGCATAAAAATGCAGTAAATGACGACTTGAAATAGAATCTTAGAAGAAGTTTTTGAGAAAATCTCAATAAGTGAGAAATCCCACGACTAAACTACTATTTTTTTTGGACCAATTTTGATGAAAATATTCGTGTCAGGTCCCCTCCTCATGGTACCTAACTTAAGTTCCAATTTCGTACAACACACGCTCACACAATTCACATAATCCTAGAGGACAAAAAAGAAAGGAAACGGAAGTAAAGTTCTACAGAACTATGGCGGTACCAGTTTTAATGTATGGCTGAGAGGCGTGGATGCTTTCAAACAGAGAACAAAGCCAAGTCAGAGCTGCGGAAAAGAAATTTCTTCGGGCAGTGAAGAGCTGTTATGTACTCTCAACCCTTCTGTATGGGGCGGAAGCGTGGACCCTTACTGATGCCTCATGTAATCGCATAGATGCATTTGAGATGTGGTGCTATCGCCGCATGCTCAGAATCTCATGGACACACCACGTGTCAAACGATGCGGTACTACAACGCATTGATGGACAACTAGAATTCTTACAACTTGTCAAGCGTAGAAAATTGGAGTACTTCGGGCACATCATGCAAAACGAAAAATATCACCTTCTTCAACTCATCCTACAGGGGAAGATAGAGGGGCAACGATCAGTAGGGCGAAGACGGATATCGTGGCTGCGGAATTTGCGGGCGTGGACTGGGATGACGTCAACAGCTCTGTTCAGAACGGCAGTGAATAGAGTAATGTGGACCAATGTGATGGCCAACATCCATAGAGGATAGGCACTTCAAGAAGAAGAGTGAAGGGCTGCACTCTTGAGGACAAGATCAGAACTGACATCATAAGGTAAGAGTGCAAATATTTAGCCTGGAGAAAAAGATCAATGAGTAGGCCTACAGACTCAATTGGAGTAATCATCTGAAACGCATGAAGGGAAGCAGTTAGCTTAGATTTGCAATGAATTGTAAGTCCAATGGTCGAAGGGGTGTTGGTCTTCCGAGGGGAAGGTGGCTTCCAGAACAGCCAGTAGGCTACTGCCTAATCCGTGAAGTGAAGACGAGCACGCTCACACACATACCAACTTGTAAAAACAAGTTTTTATGTATTCAAGGAACCTGCAAAAGTGTAGCCTATTTCCGATAAAAACACGGCTTTCGAAAAATCAAATAGAAAACATAACTTTCCTTAACTATATATTTTATGTAAGCCAAGAGAGAGAAAAATTTCTAAACAGAAAACAAAACAATCTGTTTAAATACATAGCAACTCACTAATTAGTTCAACTAAAGTTGAACTAAAACACTAATTGTTACTGCCACCTCTGTAACACCTAATATTTTAACAATATTATAAAGGAGAATAAATTACTAGTCTACTTGGGAGTTGATAACAGAACACATAACTAATTTAATAAGCAAAACACCTTATTGTATTCAAAATTACAAATTCAAGGATGAAATATTATGCCAACACTTACCTGTTTTGCATTGTCAACATGCCAAACAACGAATACTACGACAAATTTTGGAATAACATCCGAATCTCCCAACATTATACGACAAAAGTATTTTTTAACCAGTAAAAAACTAAACTAAACTGACGTGGCACGCCGTTCAGTGTTTTAGATTAGTACTAACTCCACCAACATTCATCTCTGCTATCCAACAATTTTCAAAACAACCTAAATAATAATTGATGAAATCATAACCAAATCAACTAGAAAATGGGACTGTAACTGTATGCGTAAATACAACCCCGAAACATCTTTTGTAATGAGAAAACAAACTTTTGCAATAACTACCCCAGATGAAAACTTTTACACTAACGAAAATTTCTTATGTAAAAACATGTTCCTTTATTAAAGGAATACAATAAAAATTCGGACTCAAAAGAAACTCATTAGGGTACCGAAAATATTTTCTTTTTTTTTACTTTCTTACAGTATATTACTTCAATTGAAGTGGTAAATTTGAAGTGGCTGGGACATGCTAGTAGAGCGGATGAATCGAAGAAAATAAAACAATTCCTGGAAGCAAAACCAGAAGGACGCCGACCGAGGGGCAGACCACGACAGAGCTATCAAGAGTACATGGAGCGGTTGGGGGAGGCTCGAGGAAAAGACTGGCAGCAGATGAGGAATATGATGATGGACCGAGTTATCTGGAGAGGATGGATCGAGGCAATGGCACACCCTACGCTGAGAGGCAGAAGGGGCAGATAAAGAAGAAGAAGAAGAAGAACAGTATATTACTTTCTCTTGCCCTATATGAAAATATAGGGAAGGAAAGTATAGTTTTCATGTCCATTTTTCACTGGATATACAAGTTTCATGCCCCCTGAACCCAAGAAAACATTTTTTAGCGATTGGTCTGGGTGTGTGTGTGGGTGTGTGAACAAAATATCTCGAGACGGAATGTAGTACGAAGGTGAAACAAGGAAATTATATTAGGTACAACTACGGGACTCGACACGACCAGTTCCATCAAAATCGGTCAACCGGAAGTAGTAGTTTATTCGTGTAATTTTCCCTTTTTTGCGATTTTCTCAAAAACTCCTACGATTTTTTTTAAATCGCCTCATTTACGACATTTTTGATGGTCTACAAGATAGGGTAAGCTCCATGTCTGCTGAAATTCTTGGGGAGGCTGTTCTCTTGTAGAATAAAATGGTTTTTTTTAAAGATTACGGCTGTTGTATGCGTTTTACAACAAAAGTGCATTAAATAAAGTTATAGGAAAATATAAATTTTTATTTTAAGCATTTTTCTCTAAAGAGCGTAGTTAAGAGACAATTATATAGGTACTGATTTTCTGTATTTTTAAGTTCTACGGAGGTTAATTTTCATTTTGCGTCATTCACTCATGATTAATTATAGGTAACATGGTTCATTATCTACATTGGCAAGAGAAAGTCGTGTGAGCGTTTCACACTATATTTTTTATTTTAATACATTATTACTACTTTTTTACAGTAGATACCGCATATATTTTTGAATAATTCCAAGTTTTTATGTACAATAAAAAAATTCTACACCTACATAGTCGTCCTGCAACAAATTTTTAATTCATTAAAATTGTTACAAAACTAAATCGTTTCAAAATAAAACACTAAAATCGGTAAGAAAATAAATAACCCACGTACTTTACAGCCTTTAAAGAACGATTTGATAAGAATTTTAAAAAACCCCATCAATAAAAAATAGGTTTACTAAAACCAGAAATAAACTGACCCCAGTAGGTACGGAAGAACGTAAAACAAAACCTATATCTACATTCCACACACAGGATGAAGAAGAACCCCACAGGTTTCTTTATTTCCAACCGATTGGGTAGGTATGCCATAAGATATATACTTAGAGCCTTAAACAAGCGTGCCAACTAACAGACAGACGCACATGCACACACACACGCAGGCTCCTTATTATTCCGACCTTCTCTCCCACCGCCATGATAATACGAGACTCATCGCTCATCCCTACACCTGGGGCGGCTTCATCTGCTGCTCTCTTTGTGATCTCCCTCTACATCTCCCGCTCTGAAATTCCCTCTCTCGCTCGCTTACCCTCCCTACTTCTAAATCTACAACCAACCATCAATAACACCTAGAAAAAAATACCTCTCCCACTTTTTCCACTTCTAATACGAGAATCATTAGCACAATCGTTAATGAAGACGAAACAAGTCTCGCGTAAAGTAATTTAAAGTTTATCTCGAAGTAAACAAGTATGGAATATTTATTTATATGCCTAGTAGGCTAAGTAAAACTTTCGTTAAACAACAAGCTACTGCAATACATAAGCAGTATAAAGTGTTACAGGTTATAAATTACCTCCATACGATATCACGAAAATGATGTAGGTATTATAAAACGGTAACGGGCGACTACAAAAAGGAAAATGAAAAAGATGTTCAGACCTCCACGGGTCCTGCCCAACCCAAAAAGAAGAAACAGGTAGGTAGTCTTGTTCGGTACGCTTCCATCTAACTTACATTTTACTACAAAGAATACACGGTATGCTGTATGTATTCAACGAGTAAAAAAGGTATGCCAAAAGGTAGAAGGCTATACCAGATATTAAATAGTATGACAGCTGCTTAGACATTTCTTCATTATGTTCCTTATACGTATTGGCAGAATTCATGAATATCATAACACGCTACCTTACATAAGAGGAATAATCACAAAATTCAAGTAAACAAGGACTGGAGTTATTTAAACAAATTAACTACGAAGACAACGTTTTTTGGCCGGCCTGTGGTGTAACGGTGAACGCAACTGGCGTCCCGTGTTTGATTCACAGTCAGATCTGGCATTATTATTATTATTATTCGGCCTCGTCTATGTTCCAATGGTTAGAAACCTAAGTTATTAGCACACTACTAAGAAGATCCTGGTATGGTATAAAAATTATTATATAGGCCTATACGTTAATTAAAACCCACTAATTCCGTACCATAAAACATCGTAATCGCTAATAAACAAAGCAGTTAATGTGATTAAATAACTAAAAGAGTTTTTTCTAACCACTCAGATGAAACAGGAGGAAAATTATTTAGGAAACTCTATATTAAAATCAAATTATTTTGTCTAATAGTACAGTAAAATCTCTCTATAGCGGAATTGAAGGGACCATGAGGTTCCGCCGCTATAAAGAGAGTTCCGTTATAGAGAGAGCAAGTAATTAATGGGGGGAGGGAAGTTGAAGTACTAATTTTTCTGTACTAAAAACTCATGTACATATGTGAAAGGTGCATGCAATAAGTTTACTTTGAAAAACTACTAAATAGATTACTTTATGACGAATGTTTAATATAGTAGATTACTTCAATACAGTGAAATATTTAAATAACTTACTTAAAATACATACATACAATTAAAATCTCATAAAACATAGGCTACACAAACACAAAAAAAAAAACAGTACAGTATATATATTTTCGTTATTAAGGAACAACGACTGTAAAGTACATTTCATTTTGTAAAATAAGTTGTAATTTTTGTTTGTTTGGTTTTCAGTTCGTAAAACATGTCTTCAATCTTATTTTCAATGTTTAAAACTTGTTGCTGTAAATTTTCATCTATATTGTGGCAATAACAGTACGTGGAAACAATACGAATAGCGTCTAGTGCCTGTTTACTTGAGGGGGGCACTATTTCTGTTTCCATTTCATCATCATCTTCACTTTCTTCCTCATTGTTTTGGGCTATAGGTATTCCCCACCGACGATTGCGAGGGAGTGGGAGCTTAAAAGTTGACTCATTGTTAGCCGCTATAGAGAGATTTTTGTGCCGCTACAAAGAGAGTTAAATACATTACCGTAACATACGAAAGGGTCGGGGTCGGCAAATGATGCCGCAAAAGAGAGGTTTCCGCAATAGAGAGATTTTACTGTACTTTAAAAATCGTTTAGGAAAGAATCATTGTTTTACTTTGAATTGCTGCCAACTGGTCTGAAACAATAGGCCTGCTGTTTTAGTTAACTGGCTACATAAAGTGGGTTCTGATTTTTTTCAAGCATATAATCGATGATTAAAGATCATCAGACGAAATGCTGGTTTGAACCTCCAGAGGCTTTACTACTATAAGTAAAACAAGGAGTAAAGTGGTTTGCCCTGCTTTCCTCAATGAGTGGAAAAGTATGTTATCAGCATACCAGGCCCTCTGAAAAATATCTAACTTTCCACCCTGCAAATGACACCTTCACTTCATTCTCCACAATATGTGGCTGTATAATGATGAAATTCATTACTCTCAGAGGAGATAACTAGTGTCTTTTACATTTCGAGCCTAACTCTTCTGTTCTTAAATGCTTCAGTCATATAATTGGCTGACCATGTGATAAGAAACATAACTGTGTAGTCCTGGAACTACCAGATCGAGTGCAAATATAGACACACCACATGCCTGTTGGCAAATGTAGTCGATATAAGAGTAATAATGAAAACGCAAATAAAACTTAATAAACAGATATGTTCTGAAGTTAATAAACTTATTGCAAAGCAGCGCCTGTGGTGACTAAAGAGAAAGTAGGTATCCGGAGAAAATATAAAGGATTAATGAATTGCATTAAATAAGGAGGTAATTGGCAAGTAGTACTTTAAATTAACTCGGAATAATTCGTGAGTTTCAACCATCCGTTAGGTTTAAAGAAAATATTGTTAGGAGAGCAGCCGCCTGTCATGAAAAAAATAACAGATCATAGAAAGATTTCAGTAAATAAGACTTCAGTAATTTTTACATATAACTGCTAATGTTAAACCAATTGCTAATAATGTATTGTATTGTAGTAAAGACCAATGCTAAATTTGGTAAGAGGGCTAAAATAACTCTGTTAAGTGGAATAAGAAGCAGCTTCAAACGTTCACACGAGCTACAGGCGTTCTGGCTCGACTAAAAACTCATCAATGTTATTGCTAAAGCTAAATGATATATACATAGTTAAATACCGCATGCACAGACTATTCTCAGCAAGGCGTAATCATCAAAAGAGATCCAGTATTTTAAGCTTTGTTTATTTACACGTCTAATATTTTAATGATTTTTTGTGTCGATACCAAAATTTGTAATGAATACAATGTAGGCTTAAATGTAGCATTCTTCATAGTTAAAATGTTGTAGTTTACGTCATCAGCCGAAAGGCTGTTTTAAACCTCTAGAGGCTTCACTAAGTAAAACTAGAGGGAGGTGGTTTACCTTGCCATCCTCACTAAGTGTAAAAGTATGCTTATCAACATGCCAGGCTCTCTGAAATCATCAACTTTCCTCCCTCCAAATAACACTTTAACTTCATTCACCACAGGGTCTGGTTGTATAATTATGAAATTCGTTACTCTCAGAGGAGATAACTCTGATTGATATCTTTTACATGTCTACCTCTTCTGTTATTAAATGCTTCTTCAGTCATATAATTGGCTGACCTTGTGATAAGAAACAGAACTATGTTTTGTAGCACTGGAACTAGCAGATCGAGTGCCAATAATTTAACTTTCCACCTGCCTTTAATTGGCAGAGTTAAAAAGCATCAGATGATTTTATATAACCAAACTTAAGACGAACTAACGATTATTTGAACCGGTTACTAAAAACATTACATATTTTATAATTAAAAGCAGTAAAATTCAATAAGCTAAGCAAACAATTTAATTACTTATATTCTATATTTATTTCTACTTATATTTAATTATTTATATTCTACGGATGGGATGTATTCTACTTCAACCCTTTGCAGCTACCACAATATTACCAATTTTTCCACAAAATACAGCAACAAATTTATCTAAAACTACGACCTCAATTTTTAGTTAACTAGCTTACAAGAGTCAGGCTTTGCTGTTCACAAAAACCTATTAAAGCGCTGAAGATCAGTTAATACCTACTTCCTAAAATTGATGGACGATAAGAAACACGTTTTTTAAATTAAACAATCCTGCAAACCAGACCGGAACAATATGAAGGAGCCGTACTGAAACTATACCGTATTAACTAGATATTTAATTATATTTTTTCACGATATTTTTAAAACGTCATTTGTTTGCCCATAGGGTACTCACAGGTCTGAAACTCAAGTGTGCAAGGGAATTCAAAGCAACGGGTTCCATATTTGCATTAAACATACAAATTATCAGTATTGGAACCTGATTATTGGTAACAAAAAGAAAAAATACTTATAAATGCAAAGCCTCATACACTTGTTTAATGTCAAATATTTTTAGAAAAGACAGTGCAGCAAAAATTGTTTAAGTGCTGATTACTCAAAACTTTCAATTTGTTACATAGCCCCTTCATCTAAAAAACTCTTCAATTTTAGTAGCCTATGCATATAAGTATTTGGCTGTTAATGATGCAAGGATGAAGAAAGTGAAAGGATACCAAATGGTTATGAAAAATACAAACCTAAACCGAGCTTCACGTCACGCCTATGCGTATTTACAGTATTGTTATTTAGATTACACAGAGAGAACGTATGAAGTCCTGATTTAGAATTTAAAAATATGGACAGAACCAGCGTAGGCGTTTCTTTATTTACAATTTTTAATAAATTTGTTAACCCCTTTGAACAAGAGACAAAGAAGTTTTTGTATTATTTACTTACATAGAAGCGAAAAAAGGCTTGGTCGGTGAATAATGCAATAGTAAGCATATAATTTATTAACAAGTCCGATATAATATAAGGCCAGCCTATTCATACAATATGAAAGAACACTGTACTAAAATAAACCGGAATAGACTATAGCGGTAGAGGACTCCGCTCTAGTCGTCAGTCAGTGAATTGAAAGTAGCACTCGCTTGAGACCGTCCGGACATTTGAATACAATTAACAACTGCCGCTCCATTAACCATTGAAATACCGGACGCGCACTCACAGCCCGTCTATGCACGCATTAGAATTAAATTATTAAAAAGAACGGTAGCTAGAAAAAGTTTCTACTGCTTTTCTACACCAGAAATAAGCTAAACAAAAAAAATATTCTGAAACAAACCACAGAACAGCTGTGCAAAATCACCATGTTTACAAATGTTTTTCATAAAACTACCTATTGGTATCGAATTTCAGCAATAGGTAATTACGACGAATTGGAAAAAAACTGAAAAGCATATATCTAAATGTCTTAACACGCCCGTAATTGCATTCGATCTGTTTGTTTCAGGGCTACAAAAAATAGGTCTGTTTCTTATCACATAGTCAGCCAATTATATGACTGAACTATTTAAAAACAGAAGAGGTAGAGGTGTAAAAGACACTAGTCAGAGTTATCTCCTCCGAGAGTAATGAATTTCACTATACAGACAGACCCTGTGGTGAATGAAATGAAGGTGCAATTTGCATGGAGGAAAGAAGGTTCTTTTCAGAGGGCATGGCATGCTGATTAGAGTTTTGCTTTCGACTCAGTGAAGAAGCTAATAGTAAACCACCTCACTCCTCATTTTTACTTAGTAAAACCTCTAGAAGTTCAAACCAGCCTTTCGGCTGATGGCCTAAACAAAAATGTATAAAAAGAAAATAATAATATTACCGTAGGGTGATATTAATTATTTCAAATAACTCAAAATTTGTATCCTTGATTTGTTATTGTTTAGGTAATCAGTCGAAAGGCTGGATTGAACCTCTATAATAGAGGTTTAAAAGCTAAGTAAAACGAGGCTTGAGGTGGTTTATCATTGTCTTTTTCACCGAGTAGAAAAGTATGCCTATCTACATCCCTCTGAAAAACACATATTTTCCACCTCTGGGTATGGCTCTTTTTAAATGTTTTTTGATGAAATTCATTACTCTCAGAGAAGATAACTCTGCCTATTGTATTTTACACCTCTACCTTTCCCGTTCTTAAATGCTTCAGTCATATAATTCTCTGACCATGTGATTAAAAAATAAGTTATTTTTTTGTAGTCCTAGAACTAGTAGATTGAGTGCAAATAATTTAACACTCCACCTGTCTGTTATGGACAAAATGTTGGTTTACTACCACTAATTATTTAAAAAAATAATATAAAATGCAGTTCTAAACGAGAACAAAACAATGAACACATGTCATTTGGCTACGAGTTTTCCCTTGTGTGGTCGCAATAAATACCTTGCGGTAAACCATAAAAATAGAACATCGGTCGTATAGTTTTTATAAAAATGTATGTTTGTGACGGATACACCAATATTCTTTTTATTCTGGTGATTGCACAGTTTAGTTTATCAAGTTTGCTACATTTTTTTGATTATTGATAGGAGGTTTCAATAATCACAGGGACGTAATATATTTTGTATTCAGCAGACGATCAGTTCTGTTAATCTTGTCAAGTCGCTTATGCAACCGGTGTAACTTTATTTCTTAAAGCAACATTTTAATAGCTGACTGACCCGGAATCCAGAATCAATATGCCGTTCGAAACCAAAAAATACCACTTTATCAAGAGTACCAACTCTAACCTAATAACTTCAGTAGGTACAATTAGTTTTTTTTATAAAATACATAGGCCTACGTAGGGCTGTATCACACATATCCAGGTATTGGCCTGTCAATAACGGAGGGTAATATTGAGGAAAACAATTGTAGGGGGAGGCAAAAATTAGAATATGTAAAGCAAATTACAAAAGATGTAGGGTGTTACAGGTATGTAGATATGAAACGACTTGCGCAAGATAGAACAACTTGGAGAACTGCATCAAACCAGTCGAGAGACTGATGACAAAAAAAATGTAGGGCCTAATTATACAGTATCTAGGTTGAGACAACATTACAATCCTAAATAGGTATCTATTCTTTCAATCCAATTCGTTTGGAGAAAATGAATAAAATAACCACAGCTCCACCTGCAGAAAATAAAATTGTGAAAAACCATTATCGTGTTTTAGCTCACATCGATATAAAATACATAGGCCTATTTTAATGTTTAGTGTTAAAAGGTTAGTAATAGAATAGTGTTACATCTTGCTCATAACAGCCAGGTGGAGTGTTAAATTACTTGCACTCGATCTGCTAGTTCCATGGCTACAAAAAAATAATTCTGTTTCTTATCACATGGTCAGCTAGTTACATGACTGAAGCATTTAAGAACAGAAGAGGTAAAGGCATAAAAGACACTAATCAGAGTTACCCCCTCTAAGAGTAATACATTTCATTATACAACCAGACCCTGTGGTGAATAAATTGAAGGTGTCATTTCCATGGTGGAAAGTAGATGCTTTTCGGAGGGTCTGGGATGCTGATAAGCGTAGGCTACTTTACCACTCAAGCGAAGAAGGCATATGTAAACCACTTCACTCCTAGTTTTACTTAGTAAAGCCTCTAGAGTTCACATCAGCCCTTCGGCTGTTGATCTAAACAACAGCGTTACATCGGACTTCAGAATTTGATGATGGAACTAAGATTATGTAGAAAAAGATAGCCAAAAAAATTATACAGAGAGAGAGCTCCGATGTATGCGAAGTTACAATAGTAGGCTATATGTAAAGTATTCCTCATACAATATGATAATAGCAAACTCACAGCACATGGCAATCTAGTTGCAGGCTTCAGCAGGTATAATCGATGCAACAAATAAATTTATAACATACAAATTTTATTTTTATGGCTATAATTACTTACATAACTTTTAAAACTATTGATAGGCCTAAGTTGTTTAAGAAACAAGTAAGCAATCATGTCCTTTTACAAAAAAGAAAGAAATCCAGAGACCTAACTTAATAATAATATTTTATTTCCAAAAAAGAAGACATTTTTATATTAATTTTTAAACACCTATCCATCCCTATTATCACATCATTCCAATAACCGAGGCGGTGGAAATTAACATAATCAACAATGGTTAAAAAATCATATGCTATGATATGTAAAAAAATCATTATTTCACTAATCGTATAAATATTTACCACAAAAAAAATATGGTAAGTAAGCTCACAGTAAACTTAGTGTTTTACCTAGCATCACTTCCTTCCAACATTGATTATCCATTTCTGCAATTCATTATTATTAAATTTTATTTCATTCTGTTCAGTTACTATTGTTTTGGTAGCACGTTATAAAATTTAAAGTCAATTACACTGAACTATTTAATTAATTTAGCCCTTGGAACTGAAATTAACATCTCATCTAACTCATTATTATATTTTACTTTTAACAGTTTGTTGAAACGGTTTTGAAATTAAACAACTAATTCCCCAGGTTTCTCAGGTAGGCCTAATATTGTTAGTATAAACTAATGGGTTGATCCCCCCCTGATAATTTACGACCAATTATCAGTAAATTACAGGGTAGATACGACACGATCATTACTCCTGTAATTAATGTTATTACAAAGTAAAGACGGCCCGACGTTAATCATAAGCAGTTTTATAGTAAATTATATTTTTTTTAAAAATCGATACGAAACACTCACACGTCTATCTCTTGCTAATGCAAATAATGAACACTATAAACTAACATTAGTAATAAAGCATTACAAATAAACAAAAAAAACTAACCTCAAAAAACATAAGCTAATTTCAATCATGTGAGAATGATGCAAAATGAAAATCAACCTCAGCTTGGCTTAATAATACGAGAAATCACTCTTTTACAATAAACTAGGCTCTGTAGAGAAAAATGTTCTTAATAAAAGTTGTTGTAGATCTTTTAATTCCCTATAAATTTGATTATACACTTTTGTCGTAAAATGCATACCGCATTATGGCCGAAATCTTAAAAAAAAAACAATTTTTACAGATTTTTATGAAAAAAACAGAAAATTACTAATTACCGTTAGCCTAAACAAAGTTTTTACAAAAATGTTAGCAATAAAAGTTAAAGGTTTTTAAATTTTTTACAACTTTTAATACATAGGTACAATTTAAAGCATTCTAAAAAAAGTCTTTTACGAGAAAGCAGCCTTTTCAAAAATTTACCAGACATGGCGCCTACCCTATCTTATAGCGCAAAAAATTTAGTAAATGAGGAGATTGTTAAAAAATTCGTAGGAGCCGTTTTTGAGAAAATTGCAAAAAGTGAAAAATGACACGAATAAACTACTACTTCCGGTTGAGCGATTTTGACGGAAATGTTCGTGTCAGGTCCGGTAGTAGGCTAGTATCTAACTTAAGTTTCAAGTTTCAACTTCGTAGCCTGTTTTTTTCCTCTAGAGATATTTTGTTCGCTCGCACGCACGCACGCGCGCACACACACACACACACACACACACACACACACACACACACACACACACACACACACACACACACACATCCCAATCGCCAAAACCATGTGTTTTTGGGTTCAGGAGGTCTGAAAACGTGTATATCCGGTAAAAACTCGATTTGGAAAAATCGACATGAAAACAATAGGTAGCTACTTTCCTTCCTATACATTCATGTAGGCAAGGCAAAGTAATAATAAACGAAGTAATTTAATGTTTTTCCAACTTTTCCAGTGAACGATTTCGGCCTTGGATTTCCGTAATAGCCTATTTATTTATAATGAATAAGTAATTACAACGCTTTCTACTCGCCGTAGAAAAAAAACAAATGAACAGTCTTACGAGTTTAAATGTGGACTAAACGATAACGTAATCTTAAATTTAATTCTACTTTTACTGCGTTCTTATTAAAAACCCAATATTAAGAAATCTCCTACTGACAAAGTGTACAATACAATAAGACCAACCAAACCTTATTCATGTTATGAAATAATACCAACACAAATTATCCAAAAAGTTAAAACATGATTTTTTTATTTTTATGTTGTAATTAAAATGTTCTGTAAGAAATACATTTTAAACATTTTATTTTTTATTACCTTCATTTTATTGGGTTGTACAAGGGCGTTGCGAGGTAAAAGAACTAAGCATAGTATCCACAAAAAATTTATTACATCCCAAGCACAGTGCCGAACATTTTTATGTTCACCGAGTTACGGTGCTCCAGACAGTTAAACCAACTGATTCCATTATTTTACTGACTCGTCAGATATAAATAAATGAAATAAAACATAAATGGTTTATATTTAAAGGAAACTATTTCTAATTAGGTCAAAACATTTATTACATACTTCCTTACATTCAAATGAAAAAGATAAGACTAAATATTAATATTTAGTCTAACTTAATTAACTTAGTTAACTTCAACGGATCATCGAAACCTCGACAGCTGTCCTAACGTTCCAAGTTCTAACCTGGTGAGTTTACGTAGGCCTATTAAACATTTTTAAGTGATAGTAAGGCAGTTTACCCATAACAGGTAGGTAGAGTGTTAAATTATTTGCGTTCGATCTGCTAGTTTCAAGGCTACAAAAATAGTTAGGCCTACTATGTTTCTTTTCATATAGGCCTAGTCAGCCAATTATATGTTGTTGTTTAGGTCATCAGCCGAAAGGCTGGTTTGAACCTGTAGAGGTTTTACTAAGTAAAACGAGAAGTGATGTAGTTTACAATTGCCTTCCTCACTGAGTTAAAAAGTACGCTTATCAGCATGTTGGGCCCTCTGAAAAGCACATATTTTCCGCTCTGCAAATGACACCATAACTTAATTTACCACAAAGACTTGTCTTTTGCACCTCTACCTCTTCTTTTCTTAAACGATTCAGTCATTTAATTGGCTGACCATGTGGAAAGAAACAAAACTATTTATTTTAGCCCTGTAGGCCTAACGAACAGATTGAATGTATAATTTGACACACCACATGTCTGTTATGGGCAGTTAATACGACTTAAGTAATTAGGAACAAAAGAGGTAGAGGAGTAAAAGACAATATTCAGAGTTATCTCCTCTGAGAGTATAATGAATTTCATTACACAACTAAACCTTATAGTGAACGAAGTGAAGGTGTCATTTGCAATTAGATGCTTTTTGGAGGGTTTGGCATCCTGATGAGCGTACTTTTCCACTCTGTGAGGAAGGCAATAATAAACCACCTCCCTCCTCGTTTTACTTGGTAAAACCTCTAGAGGATCAAACCAACCTTTCGGCTGATAACCTAAACAACAACAACAAGGCAGTAAATTAAATTAGACCTCATCCTGGTTAGTCCAACAATTTTGTTTTTACGGGTGTTCTGAGACAATACGCCGGTAACCGGAACTGAGAGGTATTTTATCTGCGATCCTAACACAGCGTTTAGGGATTTGGATCATTAGATTTTATCAAATATTAACAATAATTATCATACTGTTATTATACAAATCATTTATATCAATTATAATTATCATACAATTATTGTTCAGAAAGTTGACAAGACGGTTCCTTAACTTTACACGATCTATCGACAGAGTAGGTTTACAAAGGTTGGCCTTATTTACAATAGAGCTGCCGATCACCTCCAAGCTCATCTACAAATTACAATATTTTTGGTGTTGCATTGTAATACCAAAAAATATACTAATGATACGAGAACTGAACTTATAAAACCGCCTATTATTATTTCTCGACCTTAATTCTAAACTTTATACTTTTAAGTAACTACTGTCTGTCATACATAGCCTCCATAACATCTAGATAGGCCTAAACCAGAATGAAAAAATACAGCAGACAGTAGAATTTTCAGGTCTTATTATCGTGAACTACTGTTTGTTACTTATTATCATTACTGACAACCATACTTGTCTTACTATAATTTTGACTAGATATCACTTAAATTTTAACAGTAACCCCTATTTAGCTAAGTTTGTTGATCTGTGGTAGTTAGCTGGTCACCAAACAAAGTTTCACGCCCAACCGATTTTAGTGCCATTAATCAGGAATCAGCAACTTTCTATTAACAGACTGACTAAGATATCCCGAAGGCCGAGTAAATAGTAAATAAATAGAAGGCAATTGAATCAGAATAGTAAAAATAAAATGTTTAAATCAGTATTTCTTGTAATTTATCGTAAAAGGTTTTTAGAAACAGTAAAATAGAAGCGTTTATCCGAAATGGCCATCAAAATCGTAACTGGAGCTGCAAAGTAAGCTCACAAAATGTACTGCATAACAATCTTCAGATGTTTTTTTTTGAAAGCGACAATATGGGAACGAACAAAACAAAAACGAAAGACGGCTTCACAACAGAACCAAAGAGAACAGGCATGAAAAAGACTCAAAACGAAAGCAGACCCTTTTTTGTCCTTCGTTTCACAAACGAAGGGCAAAAAAGTAAATGGTTAAGGGTCATGACGTCAGTAAGTAGGAGGAGCAATCTCCCTCAGCATATACCACACCACAACAAGGGGAGAATTCTCTCTGGGGTAGTTTCATTAAAACGTAGGGTGGAAAAGTATGATGGGGTAGAAAGGAAAAATGGATGCAACGATGATGAGGGCAGAAAACCGATATGTGATTAGACACTCGGATGCTGTGGTAGGGTGCACGAGATGGAAAGAGATAACTAAAGATAGACAGAGAGAGTAGAGAGAAATGATGAACTGCGTTGAAAAGAGACCGAAACAAGAATAAACAGAGAGCATCGATTGTACAATACCCATATCCAACACGACTACGTGCTAGGGAAGCTTCTACTAATGAACGTGCGCGCGCGCGAAACTTGTGCGACCGGGAGCTCGAGTACCCGATACAGAAAGCAGACTGACACACGCGTGCACACTGTTCTACAAAAAAAGAAAAGTACAGTTTGTACAAAAATTACACGTGTGTGACTAAAATAGTAACACAATGGTATCCAACCTTGTTCCAACAATAGAGGTGGTAGTAAAATTTGAAAATGCGTGCCGGATAAAACACCTTTAAAAACGGTAAACCAATAAACATAAATAAAATCAATATACGCGACAATTACACCTTTCGTTACAAATAACCAGAAAATATTATTTATTTAAAGAGAGAGAGTGTGTGTGTGTGTGATGCACGACAATGCCCTATAGCTACAAAAAAAATAAACCTACGGATTTTGTGCGACTACTACACTTCAACCAACATTAATAGCAATACACAGAAACATATGGGCATTGTGCTGAACAAAAGGTCAAATATGAATTACTTCCACAAATATATTCAGTAGATTACTCCTGGAGCACCTACACGCGGGTACTCAGACTGAAGTTGGAAAGATTTAAAAACAATAATTTTACCTAGTTCTCAAAACTGCCACACGGATCGCTGTTTCACACCTAGACAACGTTCAGAGCGCGCATCACAGCCGGCTTTCATGAAACATAAGCCGACGGGGCTGTGCGAGTAAAGCCTGCTTAACAGCAGAAGAAAAACTGCAGTAATCGTAGTTCGGCCTCCATGACCACACGCAAGAAAATTCTGATGAAATTCGACTTCCTTTGCCGTGATTTTTTTACGTACAGTTTACACTCGTTCAAGAATAAATAAATTTTATATTTCAGTTAAGTAATCACCCCATTTCTGAAGAACCACAAAATTACACCGTTTGGTTTTCCTCACGATTTTATTCTCACTTATAATAGAAACGACCAGACGTTATCTATAAAATAATGTAAAAGAACGGACCGCAACTCTACAAAAGAATTACATGCTGACTTTCACACCCAGAACGACAGATTTAACTATACATCAGTATGATCAATATTCAAATCTGAAATTAAATTAAGTACTTCTAATAATTTATAATTTTATAAGACCATAAGTTTACCCAACCACTATCCGATCGATAGAAAACTAGTAATTCTATCAGATTAATTTATTACTCAAGCGTTTTACCAATTTAATAAATATTTTGGTGCAATCAATCGTAAAAATATTTTGTGTAAGTATACCGTATTACTACTTACTTAGAATTACCTTCTTTATTTTACTCCGGAAATGAAATTTTTTAACCAAAACTCATGTTGGCGAAGTACAGTAGGTACATATTATACTTCTACATTATACTGTTAAAAATTAGGTCAACCACTAAGCATGTATTTTAATTAATAACAAGCAGATAACTAAACATACTTAGGAAATTAATGTTAAATCAGGATTTTTATTAATAGATGAAATCACACAATAATGTAAAAAGAATAGCTTAACCAGTATGAACAAAAAAGAAAAAATGAGACATTTTTAGGTAACTGTTAATTTAAAAATTACAAACGTTTATAGAAATCGGTGAATGCAACTAAATAAAAACAAAATTTCTTTTCAGTAATAAGTATAACAAAGACAGCTCTCAAAAAAATGTTCACAGTAATACCTTAAAGGCTAAAGCTGAAACACTACTTTAGACGGATGTAATAAAAAAAATTAACATTTAAAAATACAAAAGAAAAGAGTGTAATGAGGAATAGGTTTACATTTAAATGTTAAAGAAAGTGTAGGCCTGCCTATCACTTTTAAAACCAGTTTCCTTCATTTCATTACTGTGAAAGTAATTAAATGTAACACAGGCCAATTATTATGAAATAGCCTGGTTATTTTGTTTTCATAAGTCAATTAAACGATTCTTTAAAAAGAAATAACAGTTATTGAATATTATTTTACATAAATAAAAACAATATGAGCAAGGTTACAGATACATTGTTAAAAGGTACTTTCTAAACAACACTAAAGTAAATTTACAATTATATTTTTAAAGCTCGGCAGTGCAACTCAGTTGGGCTAATCATTTACATTTACTAATATTAAAATATTTAAATTCCTCCCAAAGGTAATGTACTGTTGTATTGTTCATTAACAAACTTTCACTAACGTTAGGGCCTAATATGACAATATGATTTGTTACTATTACAAGTACTGTACATTTAAAATCAATAATCAATAGGGCCTACAATACTCTTAGATTTAAATAGAAAGGAGTAAACACGACTTACAAAAGGTTCCATATTATTTCAACTTTATATAGGCTACTTTATGATAAATTTAAAAAATAGTTAATCTACAGAAACAAATGTTTAAAGGGTCTTTAATTTTTAAAATCTTGCACTTGGGCTTATAAATATGTTTTTTTTATTACAAAATTCTTTCTTTGATAAATAAGATCTACACTTAAACAAAACAAATAATAATAATAATGTAAGAGAAAGTACAGCATGTTAATCGTTTCAATTCCTATTACAACTAAACCCGGAATGTAATACGAAAATAAATAAAGATAAACATTAGATAATAAATTGAAAAATTGCCTGTAAAGTCATTGACCTTAAAACTTGAAACCTTGAAACACATGTGAAATTGGTGGGGATAAAGGAAGGGAAAGAAAGGTGGGGCAGTAGCAAAGAAGAGGGGAAAGGAAAAGAGGATGAAAGGCTGGAACAGCACAACTAGAAGTAAACTAACGCCATCTTTCACAACGGTTTACTTAAAACTTAATACAATAAAATATAATTAAAGCCAATTAGAAATAATCCATATTTTAAACGAATTTGATCAAACTGGAAGAAATCTTACCAAAAAAGTAAACGTGGGGTGTTACCATGGATACTAACAGAACGCCAGAAAAATAAGAGATAAAAAACAAGAGCCTCGAACCCAAACACTCAAATACACACGCACGCGCGCAACTCACTATGGCGACTGGTCGGTAGAGCGACTCCGCAGACCATCTAGTCAAGTAATACGATATACGCATGCGCATAAAACTTAACCAATAACAACCCGTGTAACAATATCGATCGTCATCACCACCAATAGAAATCAACGTAACTTCGCATGTAGTAGAATGAGATCCCCGTCACAAGACCGAAATCCCTTCCAAAATTTCTACCCACGGTGAACATTACACGCCATTTTAATTCCCCTTTTTTACTTCCACCGGCTCGTCAATCTATACTCAGACATCATACGCTAACTGCTACCCCCACCATGATAAAAGAGTCACCATTCATGCGACTTCATTAAATATGACCTATTCCTTTGTAATGGCGAAAGTTTAGGTGGGCAATGATAACATGATCCCATTCAGTGATGGTACCCAAAAGAATCATAAAAATACGTGGTATTACGATAATGTGGCAATTAATCAATAACCCAGTAACCCATATACAGCAGAAATCATCTCGTGAATGATAGTATTTGAATATTTTGGCAGATCTGATCTATTACGTAAATTAATAGCTATGTTGTTAACACGTTACGAGCCATTTAAGTCATCTGTTCAACTGCAACGAAATTACATTTTCATGACATTATAAATCTATAAATCCTCTTCCCAATACACATGTATCGTAATAAAAAATTAAATCGTTTTATTTTTAAACACCTAATTAAGTTAACTCAAATAAAAAGCATTATATAAGAAACATCGTTAATTAATAGCACCAAATTAATTATTTTATTTGCGGACCCTATTAAGATTTAAAAATTTATAGCTCTACAGTTTTATTTTTTGTCTGTTTGTTCAATAATCTGGAAATTTCAATTAACAAAATTTAAAAAACACAACCAACTGGAATCAAAAATTTGTTAGATTCAACAAGAGGGAATACAAGAAATGTCATAAAATATTTTTTATAAAAAATACTGTTCTACTATTATGACGAGTAGGAAACTAAGGATTTTAATTATTATTAATTTGACCTACATTCCATTAAATAATTAATATAAATTGTGTTGCATATGATAGATAGGCTACTATTGTAGGCCTACTTGCATCACTTAAGTTGAAGAAAATCAATAAAACAGATAGCTATAGGCTAATCAGTTTACCTACATGTAGGCTTAATTATGTAACATTAGATATGCTAGGAGATCATGCACCCACATACACCAATTTTTCACCAGGTTTTTTTTACTTTCTCTTCCCCTGTATGAATAACTACATAGGAAAGTACCTAGGCTAATGTTTTTACGTCAAAGTTTTCCAAATCGAGATTTCACCGAAAATGCAAGTTTTTAGGCATCCTGAACCCAAAAAACATGTTTTCAGCGATTGGACTGTGTTTGTGCGTGAAGAAAATAGCTCATGAAAAGAATATTGTACGAAAATGAAACTTGGAACTTAAGTTAAGTACCTCCAAGGTAGCCGACATGAACATTTTTATCAAAATCGATCAACCGGAAGTAGGCCTAGTAGTTTATTCGAGTGTTTGTTTTATTCTCAAAAATGGCTGATACGATTTTCTTCCTCCTCATTTAGGCCTACTACATTTTTATAATCTACGAAATGGATTAATGTCTGCTAAAAATTTGGGGGGGGGGAGCTGTGCTCTCGTGGTAAAAACTGGGTTTTTTAACATTACAGCCTCAATATGCATTTTAGTGGATAAGTGTACAAAATGAAAGTTGTAGGAAATTAAAAATCCTACAACTTTTATTTTTAACATTTTCTTCCAAGACACTTAGTTCAGCGTCAATTAGTGATTTTCTGTTTTTGCTTAGGTATAAAAATTGATTTTTTTAGTTTGCTGCCTTAATATGCAATTCACGACAAAAAATTTATAATTAAAGTCACATGAAATAAAATATCTATAGACTAACTTTTATTTCAAGCATTTTTTCCGCAGAATCTAGTTTAGCATAAACTAATTATTTCCCGTATTTTGAATGCAGAGGTGATTTTAATTTAGCGTTATTCACTCATGGTTAAAATTAGGTTATGTTTTTAATTTTACATTTTTTACTCGTGATTAGACATAAGGTAGGCCTATATTTTGAATTATAAACAATGGCAAGAGAAACTGGTGTGAGTGTTCACACCAGGATTTTAGATAAGATATTGACTGTTGTTTTTCGTTTCACGTCCGAATATTATTCATACTAAGGCTAATGCAGAAGGTGAAGAGTGATAGATGTCAATGAGTGATGAAAAATACCAGACTTGACCAGGAATCGAACCAGGGACCCCAGTATAGAAGTTACACTAGCCACTACACTAACGAACCGGTCAAGTTTTTTACCTATTCAGAAGTCATAAATAAGGAGTTAAGAAGTAGGCTATCAAATGTAACTACCCTAGGCTATGACGTCAGAACAGGAAATTATCAAACTGCAACGTAGCCTAAAAGTATAGACTAGTATAGCCTATAAGCTACATAAGTTAGGCTACTTATTTTACTTTCTTGCACCCGAATTACAACTTATCTTTACATTTCATAACTCTTGAAGCCAACAAATGTTTTTTAATACTGTGTTTTATTCGTCCTCTAGCAAGAACCAGTAGCTACATCGAGATTCGACAAAAACTTGGAACTTAGGTTTTCCTCAATCAACCCCAAAATATTTTAGGACACATAACCCCAAAAATAGATAAAGGGTACGGACAACCTTATTTACTCTTGAAAAAACACAAAAATTAAATTTTCTCAAAAACTGTTGTCTGTGATAATTAAGTTATGTAAGAAACAAAAAGATGTTTCTGTGTCTGTAGACCAATTATTTAGGGAAACACTCAGGTCTCATTCTAATAATCTGTTATACCACCGTTCTAACGTGTCATTTTTAAGAAAAAATAAGCACACACCAAAAATAAAATAAAATTTAGAAACCGAAAAATATTTTATGTGAAATTCTTTAGTCCAGTGCTTAGTTTATCAGCAATCCGTTTTATCATAAAATGTTTTATCATAAAATGTTTTAATGTTTTATTTTAAATAAAAAATACACCAAACTTAATAAGAAGTTATGGGGTAAACTGATTCCCGTCTTAACGTACGCCAGCAAAACTAGGATCTTAGAAAAAAACGCTGCCAAAGCTGCGAACGACAATGAGAGGTATGGAAAGATATATAATCGGAATCAGCTGGGCAGACAGGAAGAGAAACAAATGGATCAGCGAGCAAACAGGACTTACAGATTTAGTAAAAAGTATAGCAATAACAAAAAGGAAATCTCCATGGCACATAATGAGGGGAGGAGAAACAAGGCGTAGATTACAGAGAACGGAAAAAGAGAAAGGACGTCCAAGATGGAATGGGATGAAGAAATAAGAAACTGTGAGAAAACTGTCAATTGGCCAAGTGTTGCTCAAGATAGACTGAATGGAGAATAATGACGACTGAGTTACGTGAAGTGGGGGAAGCTGAATTTAAAAATCATCAACGCCTAGGCAATAATTTATAAATTTAAATCTGTTAAAAGAACTCAACCAGGTAGTAATACATAATGTAAATAATTATTATAATCAGCTATTTGTATCAAATTATAAAAAATGTTATTTTTGTACTATGTAACTCATAATAGGCTACCTTTAAGCTCAGCTGAGGCTAATTTTGTACCAAAATAACATCAGCTTTAAGCATCAGATTAGCAGAAACTTTCCAGGTTCAGTTAAAACTGCATCAAAATCAGTTAATTAATTTATTCAACACAGCTCAGGATATAGAATTCAAAGTTTAATAATACGTTAAGTAATTACTTTAAACAAAAAAGGTTAAAATAAAATTCACAAATTTTAGTCCTTATTAGGGCCTATAGTCTTATGTAATAGAAACGTGCTCCCTACCTCTCATAGGCCTACATCCACTCATCTTAGTAAAATAAGAAAACAAAAGCGTAGAATACTAATGGTTCAAAAATTCCTCTAAAATCTTGTCAACTTTTTACTATCAGATGACCTAAAGATGAACAAAGCTAGATCTGATAAAGAATCGAACCCGGGACCTCGGCATACAAGCAAATGGCGCTGACCACTTTACCACCAGGCCACCCATTAAAGATTCCATTGTATGAGATCATTGCAATACAATGACAATAATTTGAACTTGAAGTTACGACAAAGAATTATAAAATTCTACGTTCGGACGTTTTATTCTATGGAACAGAGGTTTGAACCCTTAACGCTGCAAACATCAACCGCATGAAGCATTTGGGATGTGTCTTCAAGAAAAAATACTTCGTGTTCAATAGAAAACACGAATAACGAATGAAGAGATGTCACAGAGTCCTCATGCAGTAAGTAATCTTTTTAACATTCTTGAGGACAAATATTTGACGTAGTAGAGTATAAATATTTGAGCAATAATTTTCAATATCACCACAATAAACGGCTCCAGCTTTTATTGAAAGAAAAATCGAAGGTCAGCATGGTATCCTAATGATAGGCAAAAGTTTACTTTACTGAGGAACGCAATATGTAAAGGATTGAACCGGGATTGCCAATGTTGAAAAGTTGTATTTTCTAACACTGAATAGGAAAAAGTAAGCTTAAGCCGTGATAACTAACGTAAGGGTGACTTGACACGTCACATTGAAAAAGCGGTATTGTAACCTACAATACAAACTTAATGAAATTTGAGCTTTGCGCCAAAGATTATTATTGTATCGTGTGTCTAATTAGAGAAACTAATTAATTACGTTCATGTTCATACATAAATAATATTACGAAAGTATTTCAAAAGACTATCTTATAGTAATCAACTAACATTTCAAAAATATTTTCAAGTGATTCGTAGCAATTTTAGTACGATAAATGAACTTCAGTTTTACAAAACCATGTTTACTTTACCAGAAGAAACCATTATCATATCTATTTTTTTTAAGTATACCTAACAAAAACCAAACTAAGAGCTAATTCCTTAGCGATTTGTAAATATTTAGTTCAAAGTCACGTTTTTTTTGATTCCTGATCAAGTCTGGAATTTTTTCAAGACACGTTTAAATACATTATCATACCATATGCATTAGTAGAATGTGCACAACAGTCCGACGTAAAGCCCAAAAAATAAAACATCGTAAACAAAATAAAATAGTCCTTCCATAAAACACTTTTATTTTCAAATATTGTACTACCGAAGAAAGAAAAAAATCACCATAAGTTCACATGTAGTCTTAACGGCTGGTTATATAGAAGATTTTACGTGAACGTTCAAATTTGAGTAGTTTTGGAATTCTCAAGATCTTAAGTGGATCCCTCAGCCTTATAATCGTATTGGCATGTAATGATTAATGAGCAACTAACATATTGTTTAAAAGAGGATGCTAAAATGCACCACCCACTTCCTTGCATTTTGTAGAAACCCTATACTATTCTCTTTTTATTGTTTTACGTCCGGCTGTTGGGCAAATTAAGAATAGGCCTAATGCCAAGAGGTGATATATAAAATTAATGATGAAAAAATTCAAGACCTGACGGGGAATCGAACCCAGAATCCTGGAATAAGGACTTAAGGACTCCTCTAGTTGCACTAACCACTACACCAACAGGCCAGCCAGATTGTATAGGCTACGTAGTTCTATACTACGTGCGACAACATTAGACAACTGCTTTTAATAAAATTTTATCTTCAGACTGTCACGTTCATAAATCTTAACAATATTAACAAGGCTAATTTCTCAACCTCCAAGGAAACAGTATAATTTCAACTGTGACAACGGACTGTCTTTAGTCATAGACACCTTCGTGTTATTTTAGTTTTTTTGATGTTGCATCACTTGCTTAGTCAATACGGCTATAATGTGCTATTACAATGAACGTAATAGGGCCTACAGAACAGTAAAAATGAATGTGAAAATTCCTGACTACCCGGAAATCAGACAAGAAACTTTATGTTTCGTAGTGTAACTCGCCACAACAACTCGATTCTCCTTTTGAGTTATTCTCACGAATGATAACACTTTTCAAAAAAAATAAATAATAATAATCTAAAGAGAATAGTCCATGTTCTTTGATCTACGTTAACCTACTTCAGAGTTTCCAATAACGAAAATTGTTTCCAACTTAAAACCCCTAAAAATATCGCAGAATCAAATAATGTTAGAACAAGTTTCTACCCACCGGGTTAGTCTAAAGGTAAAGTCATCGCGAATTAGCTGATTTTCGGAGACGAAGGTTCCGCGGTTCAAAAGTAAAGGTCACGTTTATACGGATTTGAATACTAGAAAGTGGTTACCAGAGTACTTTGATTGTTGGGGTTTAATTAACCATAGGCCTACTATCTCAGAAATGACCGGTCTGAGTATGTACAAGACTAAACCTCATTTACAAGTCATGCCCATCTCATTGAGTCATGAAGTTGCCATTACATACTATTCTTAAATTTAACAGATTTCAAGATACACACATTTGGGGTTAAACAAACGTAAAGAATACAAGTTTCCAAAAAGCAGCAACTAGCAAAGTCAAATCAGAAAACGTTAATTTAGACCCGCTCATGAAAAATAGGATTTTTCTTCTTATTTCAGAGTGTTTTGGAATCTTTAAGCATTTTTCAAAAGAAACAGAATAAAATATATAATTGTACGACAAACTTCATCAAAATACATCCACATCTGTACAACTAGACTACTATTTGTGCGTAGACACAAGAACAAGATAACATAAGTTTACTGAAAGAATTTCAGTTTTCTTTTCGTTTTGAAAAACCACTTTTAATACATTAAACCTCAAATCGGATTGAGGTTAAACAATTAACTTCCCTCAACACTTTGCTCACATGTAGTAAAAGACACCTTCAAACTAAGTAAACAGCTCACTGGTAGTAGCTACCTGTTAGTAAGCACACTCTTCTGCTAAGCTGGAAGTCTGGAATTTTATTCCTGGTTTCGTTCTTCTTTAGCTCTCTATTTATGTCTTATCGCTTCATATTTACGGTAAGTTATATTTTCCTTTTATTATTTGCATGTAGCCTAAACAAGACAATGCATCGGATTACATAACATGTTGGACTCTTGAATATCCGGATTATAAACTGTGAATTATATACTGTGGATTATATACTGTGTCAGCCAAAGAACTTTAGCTATTTACTAGCGAAACCCGTTAAGGCTGCCGCATTATGTATATTTGGACACCTACGTAGGCCTACGTAGATTCGGAAGAAGAGGTGAGTTCTGAAGGAGGTCAAAGGCTGGTAATTGAGACCGGCGGGGCAACTGACACCAATTGCGTTCTACGATTAAATCCCAGTTAATAGCTACTAGTACTATCAATTATACAGAGTCTTCTGCATATGCAATTAGTCAGCACTTGCAAAAGATTGTGCGTCCATGAGTCATTTTCGTGACCTCAGGGCAATTCATGGTGGCATACAGGTCGTCGCTATGAGCAGGATGGAAGAGAGCAGAAAGTGAGTTCTCAGTACCTTAAAAACAGAGATTATTCGGTAGGGTACGGTAACCCTGCCAGAAAGTTCCCTGGCCCTCCTGATTGGCGCTTGGATGTGGGGGGGGGGTAACAATCATTCACTATAAACATTAGCTATTACAAAACTTTAAGCAATAGCCTCGGATGGCCAACAAGAAGATTAAAGAAACGGATCGCTCAAAGAAATAAATATTTGAATAACTTATGGCAGTTGTAACATAGATGGCGAGGACCATGCTTCAACCTTGTTAAATAAGAGAGATCCTAGCTGAGATCCTGTGTCACAAATCTTTTGATTTTGATGGGTATCAGAGGATTGACCGAGCTTGCAACTAGCAAAGAGTATTGTGGAGTAAGCCAAAACCCATCAAAGGCGATAAAACTACACACAAGATTATGGGGTGAATTCTGAAGGAAACGATCCATCGAACTACCTAAAAAAAACCAATAAAGAATACGTAGGCTATAACTCACGAAGGAAATCAGATGGATATCAGACATGGAATGTTTATTTTTTATAACAAATACCTTAATAGGCCTATCTGCTGCAAGTAACCTACAAGTAAAACTCCGTTAGAAGTAGGATGTCAAACAATTAAATATATTTTTATTTCGTATTTAATTACGTCCAGTTGAAATAATAGCCTGTCTGAAACATAATTTAAGTTAAACAATAGCGATCCAAATGACAGAGCTGATTTCTCAATGAACATAAATTATTTCATTCACTGACTAATAAATGAAAATAAATGAACCAATGCTGAAACGTGACCACAACGGTTACTTAAAAAGATAAACTATAGCCTACTTTTAAAAATAAAAGAAGCTTGTATAGCGTCCAAGAAAATGGACAGTCTGACGTAGTAGAGATCTCAAAAGTCCTAACGAGTTTGCTTACTTCGTTGCTGTGTTTTCAGTTTTGTTTTTGGACTTTTAACAGTTATGACATGAAATAATGGGAAGCATTTGAGGTGAGGTAGGCCTACTATATATAGGTATCGAAAAGATATTGAAAGTTTCTTTGGTGGAAAGTCTGCAAATCAAAAATACTTCAACATTTAGAAAAAGGTACTGAAATTTTAGGCATCATAAAAAAAGGAAATCGGAATAATTTGAACTCGTAATGGGAGGTCATAAATAGAGCTTGTTGCAGAATATCACCCAAGGCAAAATAAGAGGTAACCATGAGGCAGATCAAAGACAATCGTCTTGGCTAAAGATCCTACGGGACTGGTATGACGTAGATACGAGTACGATTTTTAGACTGGCTGCCACTATTACAAATTACTGTGATGGTTACAATCATTCTGACACAAATCAGAATCTGATACAACATCAGAAACACATCAGAACAGAAGTCATCAATAAAAAAAAATTACTCATGAAAAAGCTCTTCATGACAAGCGAACCCTACTTGAAATAACTGTGGACTCATCCTTGACAGAAGCCAGCACACTCCTCATTTTAATTATGTTATAATCAACACAGGGCTGACCACAAACGTCCTAAATTTGTAAAGGTGCAGTACACTGCATGAGCTGTAATTTTACCGTGTAGTTTCTATGGACCACAAAAATACATCTCTTTCAGTGATCAACAGTGATACTCTACCAATGGTACACTGTGACTTTCTTTAAACTGTGCAGTACGCTGTTGGAGATCTTAAACTCAAGATCACCAGTTTGTGTCATCAAATTGGCACAAAATTGCGGCAACAAATGTTATATGTCTATATCCACTTTGTTGGATATCTTAAACTCAAGCTTTACGTTTTTCCTCATCAAACTGGCACGTTATTGTGGCAAAAAATTGAGTCAATATCCTATGACCACTTTTTATTCAGTTCAAAAGTTTCCATACTACAATAGGCTTTAGGCTAGGTAAATTTATCATAGGCCTATTTTGAGCTAAACTAGGCAAGTAGGCCTATTCTTATCAATGGAAGCTACCTTTATTAATTCCTTCTAAATATAAAAAAATCTGGTGTAAAACACTCACTCACACGACATTATCTAGCCAATGTAAAGAATGTTATCCATGCTTAATCATTAGTAAATAGTAATGTAAAATTGATTAACGTAATAATCGTAATTAAGAGCGAACGCTAAATGAAAATCAACCTCTGTTGGACTTAAAAATACCGAACATCATATATAATTAACTAGGTTCTGTAGAAAAAATGCTTGAAATAAAAGTTGTAGGTTCTTAATTTCTAACAATTTTGATATGCTTGTGCCCTAAACTCCATATTAAGCCTGCAATATTAAACCAAAAAATTTTTACCAAGACAGCACAACCCCCACGAATTTCAGCAGACAAGGCGCTTACCCTAACTTGTAGAAAATAAAAAATGTAGTAAATGTGGCGAAAGAAAACCGTAAAAGTCATTTTTGGGAAAATCGCAAAAAAGGCGAAAGATCGCACGAATAAACTACTACTCCGATAGACCGATTTTGATGAAATCTTCATGTTGGGTCCCCTTCATGTTCATAAATCTTCATGTTGGTACCCCTAGTGGTACCTAACGTCAGTTCCAAGTTCTAACTTCGTACGATATTCCGTTCTTGAAACATTTCGTTCGCAAAGACACACGGACCAATAGCTAAAAAGAGCTTTTTTTATGTTCAGGGGCCGGAAAACGAGTAGGCCTATTTCCGGTGAAAAATTAATTTTTAAAAATCGACATGAAAACAATACATTCCTCCCCTAAATAACCTACTCATAAAGTTCAAGAAAAGATAAAAAGAATGCATTTGAGTAAGGTTTCATAAAACTGTATATCAATTGAATGTTGAGACTAAGCGGGTCACGTGATGAACTGTTTCATCAAGCGACTGTGGCACTGTTTAGTGATCGGCTGACTGCCAGCATACCAGTTCACATGACAAATTCATTCACAGCGTTTAGTTGATGTAGTAGCCATACGTATTTAAAAACCATGTAACAAATAGATCGCTTATTAAACACCGTTGCCTGTGAACCAGTACTCCCGTATAATGGCACCGGGATTATCAGACTTAGTGATATTTAACTTGAAGCCCCAACTAGTTCTTTAATGACTTAAAATATTCATACCATAATAATTTCAGATTTTAAAAAAAAATTTGTCCTAAATTTTGATAAAAAATTTGCAACTTGAAAGTGATTAAGTCTTGTTTTAATATTGTAGCCTACTGGTAACAGGTCTATTGTACCGCACCTTACTAATTCATTAAATTAGTCGAGGCTTCTAGTAATATCTCAAGAATTTAACTATCATCTCTAGATGAATCTATTCGACTAAAGAGAAATTTCAATCGTTGTTTTCCGTATAGATAACAACAATGTTTCAATTCATGGTAAGTTAATATAACCTGCGTCGCACGAAAATGAGCTTCAATGTCACTCACTATTAACAGCTCCTCCTAACCCTCGCCCATTGTACTGTCATGGGACGGATGAGGGAATACAGAGCGTCCGTCTTGTTATGCAGTGCAATAATATTCACAGTGTAATACTATGCAGTGCAATTCGGCAATGCTGCGCTGGCTGTACTGATCTTCAAGCTTATTTTGTCGTTTGACGCAGATTAAGTATATATAATCTTATTAGTGATAGAGCGGACACCAAACAAGCTTGCCGTTTTCCTTGAGTGCGCGGATGGTTTATTTTGGTAATGGCGCGCTCGGTTGCCTCAGCGAGTGGTGGGGATCAGTGCCGCACTAGCTGTGAGTCACGTTGCTCTCGCAACGTTATATATCAGCTAACCTGAAAACATTAGTCTGTAATGTGTTGTATGTAGTAGGTGTTAATTTTATTGTTGTATACAATGTCTACAATTGAATATTTTTAACGTCGCTATTAGGTGATAATTTATAACGTTTAGGACATGTGGTTTAATAGGCAGTTCAGTACTACGACACGAAGTCTACCAACTAAATCCGAACTGTTCGCGCAGCTACACCGACAAGCTTACTTGGCATCCGCTCTACTGCCCGTACCTATAGTACCTGTAAATTTAGTAGGCGATTAAGCGCATGTTTACCAATTTGGCTGCTTTTGGCGCACTATATTATAATTCTTGAGATTTTTCGAGTGGTAGACCTGCTTAGCGTAAAAGTTATTTTTCACAAAAATAACGTTCACCTAAAATGAAATTTATTATTGTTGCTCCTTTATAGAATTATGTATCAATTTGACAATAGTAACCCATCTATTGGTATTACAACATCTAGGGTTGTCTTCTATAAGAAAAAGCACATAAAAAACAGAGACTGTACAATAAATAGTTATTATTTTCATCCCAATATCACGAGTTAAAAGTTAAGGTAATGTATTACAATACAAGTTATTTAATTTAAATATCCCTGTAGGCTATACATTTCCACTTAATTTAAAAAAAAATTAATGCAGTTAAATAAAAAGGATAACTCACTTCTACACCTAAGATTAAACGAACATATTTTTATGATGAAAATAACTTCTTGGACATTTAACAAGTTTCAGTACATCTATGCTAAAGTAATAGAGGAGTAGAATCGATAAGAAACAGGAAAAAACAAATCGGAAATAGTTTCAATAATATTTAGAATTTATATAAGTAAATTCGTTCAAAATTATAAATAGCATTTATAATTCTGATTCAAACATTGATTTACAGATTAGGAAAACTTTCTTAAAACACTATGTATGGAAAGTAGCATTATATGGGAGTGAAACGTGGTAGATAGGGGCTGTAGAAAAGAAGAGGATAGAAGCTTTTGAAATGTGATGGTATAGAAAAATGTTAAAGATTAGGTGGGTGGACAAAATAAGTAATTTAGAGGTTCTTGGGCGATTGGATGAAAAAAGAAGTATATGGAAGCATCTTACCAAAAGAATGGTTAGGCTAGTGGGGCGTATCTTAAGACAGTCAGGTATTGGTCTATCAATAATAGAGGGTAATGTTGAGGGAGTGAATTGTAGGGGGAGGTAAAGGTTAGAATATTTAAAGTAAATTACAAAAGATGTAGGGTGTTACAGGTATGTAGATATAAAACGACTTGCGCAAGATAAAACAGCTTGGAGAACTGCATCAAACCAGTAGAGAGCTGATGTCATAAAAAAATTCTGATTATATTGGTCGGCTCTTCCTACAAGGCCTATACCAAAATGTTTTAACAACGTAACAGTTGAAACTACCACCACTGGCATGAGCCAGTCCTGCTAGACCTACTATTATTTATAACAAAACATCTATAGACCGTCCATTCCATTCAAAAGAATAATTTATACTATATTTATAGTAGGTCTACAGTAACTATGCATTCCAACCCTTCCGAAAACCACCTGTCAAGCAAAAGTTAATAATAACCCTATACATTGCAGGACGATGTATCCTTGAGGGCACAAACAAGAAATTCTCTGTGCTATTATACAGCTGCAGGGCAGTAAGTAGCATATTAGATTTTAACAATAGGTTTAGCTCGTGCTAACAATCTGCTAATAAAAACGAACGACAATATAAAAATATAGGACAGCCTGTTATAAAAAAATTAATGGTCGGTGCTAGATATATAAATAATTATAATCTAGACTACATCATAATAAATACGATTAAGGTTATCTTCCATATTCTGAATAAGTATAAGTTAGATTTAATTAGGCATGTTCATTAGGGTGGCATCTTCATTACTCGGGTGGTAGTGTCTCCAATTGGTCCTAATATTTAAAAAAATTTAATTTAGGCTAAAAATCAAAGGTTTAGGCCTATATACACTCTTGCGGGAAACACTGGCAGGTAAAACGCAAGGTTTAATGTAACATTACTTACTTAGTAGGTAATAGATATCAATGTAATAGATCAATGTAATGTAATAGATATCAATTCAGTAATATATCACGAATCAGGCTGCTGAAATAAGATTGTTAAAACTTTTAACAGAACTTTTGTACCGATAGTGTGTTTATTTTGTACGAATAGTTACATATCAACTATTCGGAAAGAGGCAAGAGAGGTTTAATCAATCATTTATTGTGGATGCCAGATGATGGAACTCCCAAACAGGTGTTTACGTACAACCCAACCAGACAACGAGGTATTAGACGATCTCGGAAGAGATTGGCACCCCCAATTCTTTAAAAAATACAGTAGGTCCTTGATTAACCGTGGTTCGGATTTAACGTAGCTCAATCGAATAAATAGTTCACCCCACCCCTTCCTATGCCCGAGAATAATTGTCGAACGTACCAGGTAATTTCATAAAATAAGTTAAATTCATTAACAATAGACAATGGGTTAATGATAAGTTCCGTCTTTATTTAGTAGCATTACTGTATTTTGCCAATAACGGGCAGGTGGAGTGTTAAATTAATTGCACTCGATCAACTGGTTCAAGTCTACAAAAAATAGTTCTGTTTCTTATCTTATAGTCAACCAATTATATGACGGAACAATTAAACAGAAGATGTAGAGAAGAGGTAAAAGACACAAGTCAGAGTTATCTTCTCTGAGAGTAATAAATTTCACTATACAGCCAGACCGTACGCTGAATGAAGTGAAGGTGCCAATTGCAGGGTATAATTTGGTGTTTTTCGGAGGGCCTGGCATGCTGATACGCATACTCTTTCAACACAGAGGAAGTTAATAATAAACCATCTCATTCCTCGTTTTTACTTAGTAAAACATCCAGAAGTTCAAACCAGCCTTTCGGCTGTTGACCTAAACATCAAACAACAATGTCTATTATGATTAAAGTGCTGTTGTAAGACTAAATGAAGTATACAGGATTACTGTATGTATACGAATACAGAAATTCTTCCAACCCTTTTTTGAAGGTTCGGACTAAACGTTGGTGTCCGACCAGACTTACACGGTCGAGGATCTACTATAACCGATTAAGCCAGGAGGCTTAATCCGAATCGTTTATAATGATCATCATATATAAACCAAAAGAAATAGGTTATAATAACAACTTTATCTGCTAATTTTCCTCCTCCTTCTTCACTATCGCGCTCGTTCTAAGTCAAAGACATGATTGAAAAACTTCAGTACAAAAGCTATTTTACTTAAATCATCTACTCAAGAAGTAATGGTTACGTTAATAGAGAACATTAAACACAATTCAAGAGTTCTCGGTTGCATACTATTGAGGTGTTGGCTAAAACCGAAAGAATCTGCAGCACCTTAAATAGTCATTGATGCCTAATATTGGGGGCCCAAGGCAAGCAAAGAGATTGATGTTAGCGCCAGTGGCTAAATCAGTGGTATTGAGTGGTGTACCTGGGTGGAGCAGAGCCCTAAGATTTTAAAGTTACAGAGGTAGGGTTCTAAGGACGCAGCGGAAACTGGCCTCCATGGGATCAAGTGGCGTGCAGGAGGGAAGAGCAGCGAGCTGGTGCTGATAAAAAGGAATGTTGGAGTCGATTACTCAGCAGGTGGCAGAGGAGATGGAGCGAAGGGTCGGGGAGTGGACAAGGAGGTTCATTCCGTATGTCGAGGTGTGGATACGGACGACATTTGGTGATACCATCCACGAACTGACGCAGTTGCTAACAGGGCATGGTTGCTTTGGGGCATATTTGACGAGGTTCAAACTTAATGAAGTACCGAAATATCGACTGTATAACTGTGAAAAGGAGGAGCCCATTGCACATATTTTTGAAAGATGTCCCTATTTTGGCCTCGACAGAATGGAGACATCTGAGAAGATAGACGTTGCACAGTGGATACCTGAGAGAGTAGGGGCAGCGATGCTGCGGGATGAGGAGAGCTGGAAATTTGTCGCTCAGTTTGCAGAGAGGGTGGTCGGGAGATTGCGGAGGAAGGAGATATCTGGAGACCAGCGGGATCGCCCTCTGCCACAGTAAATCAATCCTGTCCCGATCTCAGAAGGTAGGCACACTAATTTCCTGAACTGGTGATGAAAAAAATTAATAAAAGT
This sequence comes from Catonia carolina, assembly GCA_035578175.1. Lineage (NCBI taxonomy): Eukaryota > Metazoa > Arthropoda > Insecta > Hemiptera > Achilidae > Catonia > Catonia carolina. The sequence continues at coordinate 118,934,751 of JAQMRL010000002.1, read as the reverse complement.
GAGAGTGAGTGTTGGTCAGTGACAGCGAGAGGGGAATTAGGCTACGGTTCCCTTCCACGCCCCGCTGACAGTATGTACATTTTTTTAACCCGACATTTCCCTTGTAGTATTAGGCTATACAAACAGTTCCGAGGGAGGTGAAGGGTTCTTTGCTGATGTCGGATCAAGTGGCCAGGCGGCGGGTTTTTGGTTGGTATGCGGTTGGGCCCTCCTTGGGGCTGGACAAGGACGCCTCAACTGAGTCCAACACTACCTCCACCATCGTGAGGGAGTGAACATGAGTTTTTCTCGCCGCCTCGGATAAAAAAAATCAAGAGTTCGGACATAGGCTATAGATAATTAGACAAACGTACTTTCTAACTTAATAAGGAAGTCATGGTAACACTATCTTACGCCTCGTTTTATACTCAATCCTCAGAGGTACGCCCAAATCAACATTTTGGCTGTAGATCTAAATAAAAATTAGTCGCTAGGGCCAACCTATATGTTATTAATAAACAATAATTAGTACAATTATATTTTAGTGCCAACGACGTTTTAAGTAGAGCAGGGTCTGTGGGTTTCAAATAGACCCTAGTTAGTTCTCCCTCACCTGTTTTTGTTCAATGGAGTAATCAACCTCTTTACGATGGATGAGGGAGGAGGAAGTTTAGGAAGGATAAGTAATACTTCCGTACTAGGTCAATGGAATAAGCTATTATTAATAATAGTCGATTGCCATGTTCATTCCTGAATATCAGCTTTAATGTACAAAGTAGGCCTATGAATGGCAGGCTTCAGTACGGAGAGTATATTTCTATGGACATAGAACATTACTGAACTCTAAAGCAAATACAATCAATAACAAAAAACTAAAAATGCTATTAAGAATGTGTAATAGCAAAAAAAATGTGTAAAAGGAACCACAATAATATTTCATTAGGCAAAGTTAAACTGATAAGCTAACCATTACAAGCTATTATTCACACCTCGAAATTCGATAAATTTTTAAAATTATTTGGATGAATCTGAAGTGCAGCTGAGCCATGGGGATGTATTTACCACTATAGCATACACTGAATAGGCCTACATTGTTATAAATTGAAGAATCTGACGAAATGTTAAAAAGAGGGATGTTTATGCTAAACAACAGTTAGGCCTGTGCAGATTAATTTGAAGATATTATTATTATCATCATCATCATCATCATCATCATCATCATCTGTCAAGGACTAGGCTCAATGGCCTGTTCCGGCATCCATCTCTTTTTAGGTCTTCCTAAGCCTCGCTTCCCTCTAGGTTTATATTTCCATGCTCGCAGAGGAAGTCTGTGAGCTAGCGTTCGAAAGAAATAGTTGAACCAGTTTTTCTTATATATTCTTAACGTTTACCACAGTGACTGAACATTTAACTCAACGCGAGTTAAATTTGAAGATATCTGCTCAAAAGAGTGAAGTAATGGCATTTATAATATAGGGATATTTACATATTTATAGGGAAAGTCCCGGTAAGGTCAAAAAGAAATATTAATACCAAAATTTTGGATCAGCTATCCAATTTGAAAAATTTGGTAGCCTACTCGATGTGTCTTTCGCAAAGAAGATGAACATGACAAATGAACTAAATATGTTTAAGAATATTTGCAAGACGATACATAAAACGTTGAAACACCAGACTAATAAAGATATGCTTACACGTTTAAAGTTTTAAAAGACTGGTGAACCTGTGGTTATATGGCTACTTTCCAAGCGGAAATGAGGTTTCTGAGAGCAGGGAAGGGCTGCACCTGGAAGGATAGGTTAAGGAATGCGGATATACGGAATGAACTCAGCATTATTGACCTAGAAAAACCGTTTGACCCGTTTAGCCCACGTGTACAAACCACGGGTAAGAGAAGCGTTGAACGTCCACGAAGGAGATGGTCTACGGAACTGACACAGCAGCCTAATCCATTAAGTGAAGAAGAAGGAGCCTAAGTTTATAAGAGTTAAACAAGATTGATGGCAAATAATCATAAATACAAACAACGAGAGAAGAAAACAGATTTATGCATCTTGAGTATTTTACTATACGGGTATGACATGTGTGCTATAAAAGCATGATACACTAAAATCAGAAAAGATGAAGATGAGTCTCTAAGGAGACGAACGCAGATCATATCATGAAACAAGGAAAACACGAATAATGAAGTATGACTGGGAATCTGAAGTAAAAAAAATTACCTAATTTCAAACTTGAACCGAAGGAAGATAAAATGTAGGCCTAACAATCACATCATTTATCATTTCATTAGAGGATCATTTTTGTTGCGAATATTTTCGATGGTAAGATCAGCGATGGTAAAGGAGAAAAAGAGAGCCCAAGAACCAGAACTTAAGAGGAATTAATGAATGATATGAAATTCAATAAGAATATTCATAGTAAGTCAACGTACGTACACATGAAGGGAATTGTTACCGAATGCAAGTCAAGATTCCAGTGACGAAGCGAAGAATTCAGAAAATTAATTACCTACATTAAACTTCAGAAAATTTACTTCCCCTTAATATATTTCTAAACGTCAGGCATCGTGTTATAAATATTTTTGGAATTACAAAACAGCGTGATATCACTTCATGGTACTCGTCCTTAAACAATTTCACATTCCAGCGAATTTAATTGTTTTCACAATAACTTTCGTGAAAAACAAAAACAAGAGACAAGGAAACCACTACACATTATATCTCATCCAACTAAGTTATTCTACCCGTTATTAAAGTGTTTCTTCAATAAAATAAAATTATGTGAAGACTTATTTATTATTTATGTCTACTCATGCGTGTTAAGGATCAATAATCAGTGACCTACGGACAGGTATGATTTATTTATTGCAATGCAAAATCAAGTGACAGGTCCTATGCAGAGTAGGCCTAAAAAAATTCGAAGGTTATATCACAGGTACAATTTCATTGTAACTGATGTAGGGTCACCTCTGATTTCAAAAGAGACATTTACTTTGGACAAAAGGTTTCTGAATTCACCGGATAAAATATTGCCAGAATATCCTATACAAAAGTTTACTGAGGTGATTTACAATAAAATAATGCAAAACGTATTAGTTTAACAAAAAGATTTAATTTGTTATTAATCCAGCGTACCTATTTGCACGGGTGTAGTCTACTAGCTATATGATAAATGTTTCACAAAATAAAATTTCCCTTTAAATTTCATTTTTACGTTGTTTCTCATCGGGAACTATATTTATTTTTAAATTTCCACTTAACTTGATCGCTCCTAATTGCTGAATTTAATTTTTCGGTTAGAATTGAACAGGAACTAAGCCATTTTTGTTCAGGTGTGACCATCAGTAGATCATTACACTAAGTCGCTTTCCTAACCAGTGTTACTCAACAATTATAAACGACTTTCTCCCAACTGAGTGACAACTGGTCTAGGAAGTCAAATAAAAAAATTAATAAAATGAAATCAAAGACTACAATGTACTATTTTTGTAATATGAGAGGAACCATTGCCAAAATGCTTCATAAATGTATCCAATAACTTGAATTACTTTGAGAAACAGAGGTCGACAAGTACGGGCACGTGACAAGAGCGAATGGCGGCAGATAAATAGCACAACTGATTTAGAGTCCAGTGGGAAGGTGCAAGAAAGACAGACCTCCATAATCTTTATAGATAAGGTTTCCAAAAATTACGAGAAAGTGAAATAGTAAAGGATGATGAAATATTGCAGAACGATACAGTACTGTACCTTAACAAAATTTTTGTCAAAACCTAAAAATGACATAATTTTATTTACCCCGTGTTACTCCGGAAGCCCTAAGCTTTGAAACAATTTTTTAAATCAATTGGTCAGTTTCTGAGATTATCCTGTAAATAAACTTAGACCTACTTCTTTATAATATTAGAACAGACAACCAACAGTCATTGTTGTATAAGTAAAGTAAGGAGTAAGGTGGTTTACTTTTGCCTTCATCACTGAGTGGAAAGTAGGCCTATGCTTGTTAGCATGCCGGGCCCTCTGAAAAGCATCTACTTTCCACCCTACAAATGACATTTTCACTTCATTCACCAAAGGGCCTGGCTGTATAATGAAATTCATCACTCTAAGATGAGATACCTCTTCTTCTTCAGGTGCCTTCTCAATTACGGAGGTTGGCATCATGGTTAGTCGTACTTTGTCTACTGCTGCTCTGAAAAGGTCATGCGACGAGCAGTTAAACGCTTCTCTCAGGTTTCTTAACCAGGATATTCTTCTTTTTTTCTTTTTTTTTGGTTTAACGTCCGACTGTTCTGTAATTACTGCTAATGCAGACGGTGAATGATGAAATGATTTTTGTAACGTATGAAAAAATGCCGTGCCTGAATGGGATTCGAACCCAAGACCGCATGAGGGATATTCTTCTGCGTCCCACCGAGTGTTTACCGACGATTTTTCCTTGAAACATACCTCTGAACTTAGTCAGAGATACCTCTGAACTTAGTCAGAGATACCTCTGACTACTGTATTTTACACCCCTACTTCTCCTCTTAAATGCTTCAGTCATTTAATTGGCTGACCATGTGATACGAAATAGAACTATTTTCTGAAGGCCTCAAACCAGCAGACCGAGTGTTAATCATTTAAGACTCCACCTGCCTGTTTTAGGCGAATTAAATTAGGCTACTACAATTAATATGAGTATTTTTTCATTTTTTACTTTTTCTATCGAAAATAGTTTTATTTTTAAACAATCATCCATTTTTTTCACGTGTTTAATGTACTTTTATTTTAGCGCGAATTTCATACACAAGGTCCTGGTTTATGTATAGCTGCCAACTGGTCACTACGTTCACTAGGTAAATGGCTTGTTCAACCATATCACTTAACAAATTCAAAATGCCTTTGTACCAGCTGAATACCTGGGCTAAAATGGAAATCATTTCTACACTGTATTCAATGAATAATTTTTTTATAAAAGAACTATTACTACATGTTGTTGTTTAGGTCATCAACCGAAAGGCTGGTTTGTATCTTTAGAGGCTTTACTAAGTAAAATAAGGAGTGAGTTGGTTTGCAATAACCATTCTCACAGAGTGGAAAAGTATGCTTATCAGCATGCCGGCCCCGCTGAAAAGCATTTACTTTCCACCCAGTAAATGACACCCTTACTTCATTCACCACAGGGTCTGGCTGTATAATAAAATTCATTACTCTCAAAAGAGATAACTTTGACTAGTGTCTTTTACACGTCTACCTCTACTATTCTTAAATGTTTCAGTCGTATAATTGGCTAACCATGTGATACGACACAGAACTATTTTTTGTAGCCCTTAAGTATTTTTACATAAGATAATTTTTTTCATAATTCACCAGGTCCGTCTATCTATTTTTTTTTTCAAATTTATTTAATAGAGAAAGTATAGACTACATATTTATAATTAAAATACAAACCTAGACAAAACAGAAATGTCTTCTTAACCTGAAACAAAAACACAATATTATTATAAAAAACTACATTAAAAAGGTTCAGAACTATAAATTCAAGACTAGAAATGGCAAGGCTAATAGGTCTACTACGCAGTTAGTTATTATAAAACATATTTTCCTTACTCGGTAATAAAAATAAGCATAGTTAGCATTTTACACAGAAATATTTCTCTTTTATAAACGTGAATTAATAAAATAGCAAACATGCAATTCTGATAAAATACCATAACATTATTAAAATAAATTTCTTTTACTGTAAATTATTCATAAATTTTTTTAACAGAGTTAGGTCAGGTATAATACTTACGTATATAATACATTATTATACTTACAATACAAAAAAACAAAACTATAGTTTTTATAAAAAAAAATACACCAGGAAAATTCAAATAAAATATCAACCCCTACGTTTTATTCAAAACAATAAAAAATTGTTGTCAGTCCGGAAATCCAATAGAATAGGCTACACATCTCGTAATATCAAACAAGAAATTGGCAGCCATGATTTAATTAACAATAATTATAAAAGTTTTTATAATAATAAGCAAAAATAAACCACAAGAGTAAGGTCAAAATAGTAGGAATGAATTCTTACCAAACATTTTTTTTAATCCCTAATGTGTGTACATTGTAATCTGTTCAATTTAAAAACAATAAGGCCTTCGGGCCAGCCCAGTCAGTCAGCTGGTAAAAAGTCACTATTATTTGTTAAGTAACACCGGTTGGGCAAGCGACTTTGTATGGTGACCAGTTGATAGCCATCCATGAACAAACTCTACTGGGGGTCCCTGTTCAAACTCATGTCTAATGCACGTCAAAAAATACAGCAAAAAGCAGCGATCAAATTGGGTAGTTGTCAACAATGTACAGTTCCCGGTAAGAAATAAAAGCTAAAAAAAACAATAAGTCCAATGAGATGAGGATGATGTGCATGACGTGAAATGAGATGTAGTCTAGTACAAACTCAGGCCGACCATTCCTTAAATAGTACGGTTAATTAAACGCTAACCATGAAAGTACACCGGTAACCACTTTCTAGAATTAAAATCCATTAAAACTATCTTTACTAGTAGAGGAGGAGGTAGGAATATGAGATAGGGTAGATATATGAGATACCGTGGTATTCGTTTTCGTATGGCGGAGAAACCTACCGGAGTATATGCTAACTATGTAACAAAGTAGATGGAGTTAGTGTATGTAATTGACGAAAGGCTAGTGTTTTACTGTGCGGTGCCGTGAACGTGTGTTTATATTTTGGCGATTAAAAGTTTGTGTACGTGCTTCTTGAACTACCGTCTACATTGCTCATAAAACTGATTCAAAAACAACTAAACAAGGTAAGATATAGTTCTTTTATTAGGGTTTTAGAATATAATTTTGATCTTAGCGTATGTTTTTCTGTATTAGCTAAATAGATGTTTAAACTAAAACAAAGAGATGGTTGTAATATGGGACAGTCTGCTGGTAGTAATATGAGACTATCTCATATTACTACCCTATGTACTGGAAGTGTCTTGATTACTGAATCCTGCAATTCGTAATTGTTATTATTCATTGTATTTTTGTGACATTTCGGTAAGTTTTCTTGTCCATCTTTTCAAAGTAATACGCCCTTATCAGATTTTAATTTAGTCGAAATCTGTTTATGTTCCAGATGCCGAGAACGAAGTTAAAAAAAGATTCTAAGGGCTTAAGGAAGAATTGGAATAAAGATGACATGACAAAAGCCATCAACATGGTTAAATCTAAGGAGTGTGGCTATCTTAAAGCAGCCAAAATATGCAATGTACCACGATCTACGCTTGCTCGTTTGTGTTCAAAGGTATGTTAATAGAGTATTAACTCAATTAATTGAAAAGTAATTCTTATCTAGTATTCAAACAAATAATTTAATCGACTCATAAAATGTACGAAATAAGATTGACGAAAAGTCATTTTCAGTTAGCTAATTAGTTTTTATTTGCCTTGTGTAGGTGACTGACGGTGCTAGTGCTGAGAGCGTATGCACCACAAAGCTCGGAAGGAAGACCATTTTAGGTAGGCTAAGTTTATCTTGTTTGTCTACATTCATTCACTCATTTGTACAAAAAGTTTGCTGATACGTATGACATGACATTAAACGATTTGTTTGTGTTTTAGGTGATGAAATTGAAAAGCAGTTAGTTGACTATATTCTGGTGATGGAATCCAAATTTTATGGTTTGACAACAAACGACATCAAAATTATGGCGTATCAGTTAGCGATTAGGAATGGTATTGAGCATCCGTTTACTGGAGAAAAAGCAGGACGAGGTTGGATAGATCACTTTTTGTCACGCCATAAAGACAAGATCTCGTTACGTAAACCAACTGGAACTTCAGCTGCCAGAGCGTTAGGTTTCACAGAAGAAAGAGTAGGTATCTTTTTTAATCATCTTGAGGAAGAATATGCGAAACATAACTTTACCCCAGATCGTATTTTTAACGTAGATGAGACTGGACTGACAGTTGTTCAAACTATGATACCGAAAATAGTATCTCTGAAAGGGAAAAGACAAATAGCCAGCTTAACGTCATCTGAACGAGGTCAATTAATTACAGTAGTATGCTGTATGAGTGCAGCAGGTAATTTCGTACCCCCAATGATGATTTTCCCAAGGAAAAATGAAAATAAAATTTTAATGAAAGGAGCTCCGTTCGGATCTATTGCAGCGTACCACCCATCCGGATGGGTTCAAGCTCCACTTTTTACAAAATGGTTTAAACATTTTATAAATGTTACAAAACCAACCATGGAATCACCGATACTTCTCATCCTTGATGGCCATTACAGCCACACAAGGAATGTTGACGTCATTGATTTAGCTAGACAAAATTTTGTTTCAATTGTGTCTCTGCCACCCCATTCAACGCATAAACTACAGCCTCTGGATAAAACGTTTATGGGTCCACTAAAGACCTATTACAGCGAAGAAGTTCGGCAGTTTTTGAGGTCACAACAAAGGGCGCTAAGTCCATTTGATGTAGCTGATTTATTTGGCAAAGCGTACTTAAAAGTACAAACAGCGGAGATTGCTGTAAATGGATTTCGTGTTACAGGCATACATCCTTTAAATAAACAGATTTTTTCAAAAGCAGATTTTATAGCTGCTCAGAGTGAAGATGTGGGAGAATGTCAAGTTGACAATTCAATTTCAGCAAGACAAACGCAAATATCTGGTGGTCCAGCTGCTAAAACATCGGTAGTAGATGATCTGAGCAGCCCATCTACAAGCGGTTTAGGCACAAACCTTTGTGTCACTCCGAAAGACATCTCACCCATTCCGACAGTAAAGGCAAGAGGGTCAAAACGTGGCCGAAAAGGAACTGAATCTGCTGTAATAACTTCATCGCCTTACAAGAATTATTTAATTAGCAGTAGTAACAGCAGTAATCCAACACCGAAAAGACTACCTACATTTTCTTTAAAAAGAGGAAGAAAACGAAATTGTAAAAATGGGAAATCGGCAAGACCTAAGGAGATTGAATCGTCCAGTGATTCCAGTCCCTCCGTGCAATCAGATAGTGATGACAATTCTTCCCTCAATGAACCTGGTCAGCTTCAACCAGATTCAACAGATGCTAACTGCATATTTTGTGATGGTAAATTCACTGAAGATTGTAAGGGGGAATTGTGGATTGTTTGTGTGATGTGCAGTATGTGGGCTCATAGTGAATGTGCTGGTGTAGAGCAGACACCATATGTGTGTGATTACTGCAAGCATTAGACTTAAAATAAATAACATAAATATTAAACTTTAAAAAAATACTGTTTTTAGGTACTGTAAGGTAAATATAAAGATGTATCATGTGTATTCGGGTACTGTCTCATATTACTACCCAATTTTTATTATGTAAGATATTACCTTTTTTTAATAAATCAAATATTTTTTAAGTATTGTTTGTTTCTTGCTGATCAAAATTTTACCATTGGAATAAGAATAAAATTCTCTATTAATTGATGTAAATCATGTCTTCTTGACGTTATTTATAAGCCTAATATAGGACAAAATAAAATAGGTATACCATATTCCTACCACCTCCTCTATTCAAAACAGGAACCTTCGTTTTCGAAAATAAGCTGTTAAACAGCTGACTCACGGCGATGACTTTACCACTAGACCAACCCGATTGGTAACAACTTAGGTAATACTTTCGTGATTTATGTAATAATATCGGTAAATAGTTTCTCAAAAGAAGGGTGAAGGGCTGCTCGAGGCTGGATCTACTACATAACGAGGAAATTAGATCCGAGTTGGGTGTTGTTTGAGTTTAGCTTGAATGAAAAAGTGGTGGAGTACCGGAATCAATGGAGGCAACATTCGGAACGGATGCCAGAGGAGAGAATACCTTTGAAAGTGACGGAATATGTTCCAGTTGGAGGAAGGGAGGTGGGAAGACCTCGAAGAAGATGGCAGTAGTCGAGATGTAAGGGTTGGAATGTCTCGTGTTTGTGTAGATGTAAAGGATGGTTTGTGAGTTCGGAACAAGCTTCTGCCTAATCCGTGATAGTAAGAAGAAGACGTTTTTCAAACCTTCACGGAATGCCACGACCAACAAAGGAATATTACTAAATTTACATTTTAAACCGTTTCGTAAAAATCAACGGTTTTCTTTTACAAAAAACCCATCTAACATACCTACTTTTTTTAGTAAACAAATTAATGCTGTGACAGTCTTTCTAGAAGATTTTCTAACGATTTGCCTAATTCCGTTCGATTCCAATAAAACTCACAAATGTTATGTGAAAGTAATTATTTTTTAAGATAACAGATTTAAAACATATTATAAAACTTTTCATCGTTGTAAGGTAGGCCTACGTACTATACTGGTAGTTAAAAGTAGTGATAATAGAGGTTATAAAAACTGTACAGGGTGACTGAATCTCTTGATTTGTCATTGCAGTTAATACCGTCAGCTACAAGAATGCACTATTGTACGAAATTAACGTTTATAAATTAAATATTGAGCTGAATCCGAAAACGTAAAAAATTTAACTCTTGCAGTTCTTACACGCTGATAAACACCAAAAACGTTCTTTTTGTACGATAATTCGTACAGAACATTTCAAAAACTCCAGATTTTTTCATAATTTATATGTGTAATACTCTCCAATACAGGCAGGTTGAGTGTTAAATTATTTGCACTCTGGTAGCTCCAGGGCTACAAAAAATAGTTCTGTTTCTTATCACATCCTCAGCCAATTATAAAACTGAATCGGTTAAGAACAGAAGAGGTAGAGGTGTAAAGACACTAGTCACAGTTAACTCCTCTGAGAAAATGAATTTCATCATTTATGTAGCCAGACCCTGTGGTGAATAAAGTGAAGATGTTATTTGCAGGGTGGAAAGTAGATGCTTTTCAGAGGGCTGGGTATGCTGATAAGCAGACTTTTCCACTCAATGAGGAAGGCATTGGTAAACCAACTCACGCCTTGTTTCCCTAAGTAAAGCCTCTGGAGTTTCAAACCAGGTTTTCATCTGATGAGTAATACAACAACAAGTTTAGACTAATAGCCTACAAATTTTTTCTCTAAACCTGAAGAACCAAAAAATATGAAACGTTTATAAAAAAACAGTCCTTTTTTATTTGGATAGGCTCTTTACAGGGATTTAGTAGACATACCGGTATCTCCTGGTAAGCTATATATGCCCAAAAGAAGACAAAGTATAATACAACTGGAAAATGGGAATTACAAAAAGGTTAATTGTTTATAAATTGAACAGATTATCGTTACATTTAAAATAATGATTGTAGATCGTATAATGTTTGTTGATTGGTCATTATTACGAAAGGAAATTTGAACAGAAGAGGTTGATCAGAACCACCGTGAAATGTAGGTGGTTTATGATCACACGGTCAATAGAAATGAGAGAGTCGTGGCATGTCATTATTTCAGGTCCAATAAACTGCACTAGCTCTTCAACCCAACATCTGACACCTTTATTTTATCCTTTCTCCGGGTCACTTAAAAAAAACTCATGTAAATTCATAAAACGAATTTATTTTAAGTAGCTACAACTCACATCTATCATTCCCATATTCGATTGTATGTTACTAAACTGAATTACAGGGAAAAAATGAAATCCTTCTGCACACACACATATATATTACAGACCAAGGAATTTTATTCCAACCCGCTTCTAATAATAGCTATTATTCACCTGTTACAATAGTAATACAAAAGTGGAATTTCAAAGAAGATTTCTAAAAAATCTTCGAACAACCAAATACGAGTGTATAATATGAAAGTCAAAAGAACCGACTTAAAAAGACCAAAGTACCAAAGTAATATCGCCCAGAAGACGCGTCTTGCCTTTTAAGTTCAAAGCAGTCTAGATTTACAACAGCTGAATTTCTGAACTTTAAGAGAAGAGAGACTCCCTAAGTTAAAACCCTTCAGATCGAAAGGGTAGCCCCTACTATCACCTGAAAAAGAGGATTACTACAAATCTAAAACTTTTTAACCAATCGAGTCTATCACAATCTTAAGATATGTTTAGAAAAGCCCTTTTACGTTAAATGAAAATGACAGGCCAATATATTTATAAACAACCTAATATTTGAAGGCTCGATTGGTTGTATAATGTATCGCAATTCAACACAATTTCAGCCAATGGTGTAGAGATCTATCTGCACAACTGCCTTCAACACCAGGGTTCCGGGTTCGATTCCCGGCCAGGTCTGAAATTTTTTCATCATTTATTTCCATCTATCACCGTTCATTGTCTGTATTAGAAATTGCATCTATCAGCAAAACAGCTGGAAGTAAAGAAAGAAAATCGGATTTAATTACCCTACGTATCTTCTTTTACAAGTTCTAACCTACAATTACCTGCAGTTAAAATAAAATCTTTCCCTTAAGTGAGCCCAGGCACTTAGGGGAATGATATTCTATGAGCACAACAGAAGTGTTATTATTTATGTCATCAGCTAAAAGGCTGGTTTAAACCTCTAGACTAAACTGCTGGTTGGCTTTACTAAGTAAAAAGAGGAGTGAGGTGGTTTACAACTGCCTTCCTCACAGAGTGGAAAAGTACGCTTATCAAGATGCCAGACCCTACCAAAAAGCATCTACTTTCTACCTTGCAAATGACCTTCACTTCATTAATCACAAGGTTTATTTGTATAACGAAATTCATTACTCTCAGAGGAGATAACTCTGAATATTGCCTTTTACTCGTCTACCTCTTCTGTTCTGCCCATAATAAACAGGTGGAGTGTCAGATTATTTGCACTCAATCTGTTCGTTGCAGGGCTAAAATAAATAGTTCTGTTTCTTATCACATGGTCAGCCAATTAAATGACTGAATCATTTAAGAACAGAAGAGGTAGAGGTGTTAAAGACACTAGTCAGAGTTACCTCCTCTGAAAGTAATGAATTTCACTATACAGCCAGACCCTGTGGTGAATGAAGTGAAGGTGTCATTTGCAGAGTGGAAAATATGTGCTTTTCAGAGGGCCCGGGATGCTGATAAGCATACTTTTACACTCAGAGAGGAAGGCAATGGTAAACCACCTCACTCCTCTTTTTACTTAGTAAAACCTCTACGGGTTCAAACCAGCCTTTTGGCTGATGACCTAAACAACAACAACCTCTTCTGTTCTTAAATGATTCTGTCATATAATTTGCTGACCATGCGACAAGAAACAGAACTATTTTTTGTAGCCCTGGAACTGGCAGATCGAGTGCAAATAATTTAACCCTCCACCTGTCTGTTATGGGAAAATAACAGAAGTAGCACATGCAAAAAGTTAAGTTAATCGTTTGAGTCGTTTTAGAGAATTTTTTATTTTTTGAATTGCCCATCTAAGTAATAAATTAGTCTAAAATTTAAATTTTGAGTTGCACAGTTAAATCTGAGAACCATTCAGGGTTGATTAAGAAAACCTTATCCGTTAAGTATCTCCCGAATAACAACCGTACCTTTGACTTTGAGATGAACAACACGCGCACTCACAAGGTCATCCTTCGAAAATTACTGTTTTGGCTCGTGAAATCATAAAACGTGAAGATTCATTGAAATCAAGCATTTGCGCTTTAAGGATTTACTAAATAATGATTCTTACACGATGGAGTATGCCCTACATCACGTAAAGAAATTCCTAACCACATGTTTACGCGTTTTTATATACCAATCAAAGCTACTTCTAATTATAAGTTTAACAGTCCTAAAATAATAATAATTAAAAAGGTAGCCTATATTTAGCAATCGATTGCTGGCTAGAGTTAAAAAACAATGTTAACAAGGCAGTTTTCTAAAATGATCACGTAAGATTAGGCGAAGGGTAGGTTCACCCTCTGTACTGAGAAAAACATTCATTCGTCTTCCTAATGGTGTGTACTTTCCCTCAAGAAAATCCATCAGTTGTCATGCAAAAACCAACCATCTACGAATCTACAACACCCTTCTAAAAAAAAGCGTTGTTGATACAGTTGGTGTGCAAAACAGCCCCTGCTGAAACAACCAAAACTTTCGTAAAGGACATTAGCCTACAGGGCAATTATATTTCGAATCTTACAGGCATAAATAGCAATACACAGTAGCTTATATGAAAATAGACCAGGGAAGGAAAAATTTAGGCCAGTAGTGTTTTAACGTTTATTTTATAAATCTATATTCCTCCCGTGCTTATAAAAAACTAAAGGCCTACAGTTAATATACTACAGTTTTCAGCTTTTACCTACAGTTTTTTTTAATTGTACAGCCCCGGCTTTCTTCTCTTAGGGCTAAAGTCAAAGTGTTTTGGTATTCGTAATTAATGATGTCATATGAGGGAAAGAACTGTAAAAATGTTGTCAAATTGCCAGATTTTAATAAATAATACATAAGACAATCTATGCCCATAACAGGCAGGCGGAGCGTTAAATTTTTTGCACTCGACTTCCTAGTTCCAAGGCTACAAAAAATAGTTCTGTTTCTTATCACCTGGTCAGCCAATTGTATATGACTGAAGCATTTAAGAACAGAAGAGATAGATGTGCAAAAGACACTAAAGCTTAACGAACTAGAGACTGTATATGAAGACGGAGTATAATGACCTAGAACACAGCACAGAGCCAATTGGCTTTCGTTAATAGTATCCTGCGTTGTCACGTGGTCCTGCTGTGGATGACAGACTAACAAGTCAGCTGGAGTTCGGTGGAACAGTCTTAGCGAAGCGGCAATCTCACACCCGACTTTGGCTGTTATTGGCTTAGATCTAATCTGCAGTCTCTAGTTCGTCGGGGTATCATCACGGTTGTCTCCTCTGAGAGTAATGAATTTCACCACAGTACAGCCAGACCCTGTGGTAATGAAAAGAAGGTGTCAGTTGAAGGGTGGAAAGTATATATGCTTTACAGAGGGTCTAGCATGCGAATAAGCATGCTCTTCCATTTAGTGAAGAAGGCAATGGTAAACCACCTCACTCCTCGTATTACTAAGTAAAACCTCTAGAGATTTAATCCAGCCTTTCGGCTAATGACCTCTAAACAACAAGGAAACCCATAGAAATTGGGAAACCAAGAAAATTACATTATTACATCTGATTTACTAATACATCTCCAATACCAATAGATCAATTAAACGTAACTTATAGCTTGGTCATTTCTGCTAGCTAAGCTAGTCATTCAATCTACAACCACAACAAAATTGGTGTCTGCAATTCCACATTATCATGGACAAAGTAAATCGTTATATAAACGATAAGAAAATAACCCATACTTCATTTTACAGCCATATTAGGTTGAATCAAATGTCTCTCGGAAGAAAATTCATCGCTTTCTCACATTTTTTCCAGCAGACGGCACGGATAATTTATAGGCTAACCTATCACATCAAAATTAGTTTATTTTATATTTATATATTTACACAAAAATCGAACATAATTGAACTCTCAAAATTATTAAAAAAAACAACATACAAGTTAAACGTCAGCAACTAATTAGTAAAAGATTCCTAATACAACTGAGTTTGTCCGATGTTAGATTAGGAGACTGATAATAATCAGAGATGATGTTATTCAGGGACAAGTTGAATAAAATATTCTGATAAAAAGAAAAATAGCTGATCCAAATAATACTACATGATAAAAAATAATGAAAATATTTAAAATATAAAACCGGATTGAAAATCGAAAATAAATGACAGCGAAAAATGTAATCTCGTTCGTTAATGGCCAGATAACTTATATAAACATGACAGATTCTGACAAGCAGAAAAGAAGACATTTGTGGGAGTGGAGTGGAATTGAAGGGACGTGGAGGACCGAGAAGCAATTAATGTGGCGTACAAATTGTAGTTTGGAACAAGTTTGTAGTTAATAAGAAGAATGGAGAATGAGAAACGTAGTTAATCATTTACTACTGAAGAATACTTAAGCTGAAGCATATTCTGTTACGATGCCTACTAAATGAAAAACAATTAAAAAATCCCTTTCATGAGTCGACGCGTCTTATGGTTGGTGGCAATTTTTTTAAATGCTTACCTTTGAACTATGAAAAAAACCATTACTGATTTCTGTATCTATTATTTTAGAGGAATCGAATGACACTACTTCTGTTTCTAAATTCCCACTTTGATTTCTTGACTTCTAGTTTTGGGCCACTTCCGGCCAAAACGTAAACTTCAAACCCAATTTAGGCCCACTAACTTTTTGTGTAGATTATGAATCCGAAAATCGTTTGTTACTATCTCATGTAGTTTTTGATTTTGATTTTTTGACTTCCAGTTTTGGCCCACTTCCGGTATAAACCCAAACTTTAAACCCAATTTACGTTCACTAACTTTTTTTGTAGATTACGAATCCGTAACCGTTTGTTACTATTTTTAGTAGTTTATGACATCGGGATGGGACGGACTAAGGAAAATTATGTTGTTTAGGTCATCAGCCGAAAAGCTGGTTTGAACCTGTAGCCTAGAGGTTTTACGAAGTAAAACGAGGAGTGATATGGTTACAATTGCCTTCCTCATGAGTGGAAAAGTAGACTACGATTATCAGCATTCCTCTGAAAAGCAAAAATTTTCCACTCTGCAAATGACACCTTCACTTCATTCACCACAGGGTCTGGCTGAATACTCAAATTCATTACTTTCAGAGAAAATAACTCTGATTAGTGTCTTTACACCTCTGCGTCTTCTGTTCTTAAATGAGTCAGTCATTTAATTGGCTGACCATGTGATAAGAGAACTAATTATTTTAGCCCTGCAACTAACAGATTGAGTGTAAATAATTTGATATTTCACCTGTCTGTTATGGGCACAAGGAAAATGATAGACAATTTTAAAATTGTCACCAATAAATTTTTTTCGAAAGTCATAGGCAATGACCGTTTTGGATTTTATTTCGTGTCCTAGTTAAGGGTTTGCCACAGTTTACCTTGGCTCTTTTACCGAATACCTACTCCTAACCCTTAATGCCTTATTTGTGTTCTGGGCAGTAGCATAATTCCATTCCTTATTCCAAAAATTTTAACTAGTCATAGACTAAATATATTATTTTATGTGACAATAAAATGTTTTAATTTATTTATTTTATCTTCTTTTTTTAACACTTAAGTGTCACAGATTGGGATAAATAAACGATAAATGCAACGATAAAGCAAAACGAATTCGATAAATGCGCAAGTATTTTATGTTTCAGAAATTTGTTGTAACTCGTTTATTTTTTACTTATTCTACACTATAAAATCAGAATAGCAATTTATTAACGTCTGCGGTCGTAAACCACATTATGGTAAATTTTAAAAGTAAATGACGTAATTAACTCGTAAATGGTATGGTAGTCGTAAAGTGACTTTCCAATCGTCAGTATTTAACTCGGTAGGACGAATGATGAGGAATGTCCCACGAACCGCCAAAGCTGCTTTGCCTGCACTATTGCATACGAGTGTCTCGGAACTAACTCAACTCAAAAGCAGATAGCAGAGGGAGATCCCTTCCAACGTTGCCACTTCTACAAATCCCTCCCTCAGAACTACGTGAGCGCCACATGTCTGCCCAACCGGTATTCCCTCATGGCTTCAAGAAAATAAAAGCAAGTGCGTGTCCGGCACTGACTGGAAATAAATTGCGCAGTTCCCCCAGGAAGTTGTTTAATTTAAAATACAAAAAAAAATCTCTTACACAACTTAGCGTTTCAACCAATATATAAAATGATTTAACTTCCAATGTAATAATATTCATAACAAAATAAAAACCACACGATTCCGAAATGAATGTGTTGTCTCAAAACTACGAAAAAATATTCATTTACAACTAAATTTATCATCACAAAGAATTTAAAAAGTTAATCCCAGACTTATAAACATCCAATACTGTATTTTTAATTAGCGAATGTTTTTCAGAAAATAACTGCACACTGAAAGTACTTATTTAACATGTAAACATTTTCATCTAACATTAACCATTGAAAAATTGCACGAATTAAAATTAATATTTCAACTTGTAAATTTTTCATATCTCGAGAAATTATTCAAATATATTTTTGGTTCAGAAACACTTCATTAGCAAATCATGGGTATCAAAAAAGTTTTCTACGCTTGATTTCCTGAAATTAGTGGTTCATGAATTTTAGGGAAAATAGTATAGTATATTTTTTACGGTTTCATGCCAGAGTAGTATATTTTTGACATGTCCGATCGTTTATAGTTACTGAAAAAAAACCGTTACATCAAAAGCGGATCCAAGGAGCGATTCACATAATCGTTCCTCCATCAGTCGTGAAATACTCAATACATTCAGCTTTCTATTTCGCTAAAGCTACTCGCATTTTCATTTTTATTGGTAGGCCTACATCAAAGTTATCTGCATTCTCTCAATTAATAAACTAACAATTAAACCCATCCATCACTAAGAGCTGATTTCATTCCTACGAAATTATGGGTGATAATTTTAAAAACATGGCTAAGATAAATGGGTAGTATCAAAGAGAAGACAAGATGTTCACGTTTTCAAAAAATAAATCAAATTTATAACCTTTTTTAAAACCAGGGCTGGACTAGGACTAAATTATAAAATCTAACACAAAATGCCTAGAATTGGCCATAGAACTGTAAAAGAGAAAGCGGCACGTGTCCTGGAGGAGCTGACAGAAGATGACTTCCAGCACTGTTTGCAACAATGGAAAATTCGCATGGAGCGTTGTAGGGATAGAGAAGGCGTGTATATCGAAGGTGACAATAAGTGATTGCGTATAAAATAAAAAGACAATTTTTTTCAACGTCAGTCTGCTTATTTAATAATCACACCTCGTATAACAACCATTTATTTTCACTGTGAGAAATCGGGGCACCTTGCAGCCATCAAAGGTACTGGAAACGCGGAACTCTCGTGAAAAAATTATAAATGTAGCCTACCTACATTAACGTGAGATAGGCTATAATTAATAGAGCAAGAACCCATCTTTCCGACTTCTGAACTCAACTACAAGTTTTTCTGCTGAGAAATGAAATTTATTAGAAATCTACCCTATATAAAATGATAAATGCGATTATGTTAGCACAAAAGAAATATTTGTAAAGTGTGAAAGAAATCGTCAGAATAATTGAAAATCCGGACACTTAGTTTTAATTACCAATTTTGAGAAGAATAATTTTTCAGCTTCTGAATTTGGGACAATCAGGACTTTTCGGAGGTATGATAGCCTTTTCCCTATCTGTTATCATAAAAGAAAACAACAGGATTGTTGTAAGATATCATGAGTCACCGTTTCTTTACATAAAAGAAGATGCAAAGCAAACGTGTAAGGCTTGAATAATTTACTAGATTAAAGCGTGGGTACTGCTTTCGTGTTACATGTGAAATCGGAACATTAAAAACAGGTGTTGACCGGAGGACAGAACTACTAACAGGCTGCATAAAATACACAAAATTCATATGTGCAATGCACTTAACTAAAAATAACACTGCCATTGAACTAAAGCTACAAAATGAAAAATAATACGCACGTACATTAAGGTCTATTTGTACTCGTACAAATATTTTTTTCATTTTTAGTTTGTGTACAATACAACCTAAAGGAGTTAACAATACAAACCAACAATGTCTGAATGGCAGGAAACGATTTAGACAGATGAATTTTTACTGGTGAATTACAGACGAGAAAAATATTAAAAGTTACTTAAAGTGGAACCAATGGTGATGAACGAAACAATCACGCCAGGCCAACCCAAGTGCAGTAAGCCAGGTGAAACCGGTTTTTTTCATTCTGTTCTTTTTTTAACCAGAGGATTTATTTTGTTCTTATAACTTCCCTTTCCATAGTTAACATGATGACCTAACAAGAAGATCGAGGAATGGTAGGAGTCAGAAGTGGATAATAAAGGAGGGGAGAAAAGCAAAAAATAATATAAGCCTATAAAAAAAAGAAGAGGGAGCGACACGGTCGCGATAAATGAATAATGGAAATGTGCACCAGGCCTTGTAAAAGATCATTAGAACAGAGGGGAACTTTAAAACGTCACTTTGCGCATGCTTCAACAGAAAATAGATACCAGCCATCTTTTTTATATACGTCATCACACGGCATGATGTCTCAGCAGTTTTAACCTCAATGTTCTAATGTTTCATAGAATAGTGTTCATGTTAACAACAAGCATACTGCGTGGTTACACGCAGATCAAATAATAATTAGGAACGCATTGTCTACAACTCAGCCGAGTTCTAAAGTGTTTACTTTTTTGTTGTATATCTTAACCTTATTATTCTTCTATAGTATCAACTTCGTCGTTTTAACAAGTGAAAAGTGTTATAGATTCCATTTAATAATATCCAGTGATAGTCAAATAGAATTAACGGTAAATAATTTTTAATACTTACGGGAAAATAAAATTTTTAAATTATTCCTTCTACAATAATACATTAATATATTACAATAATTTAATTAAACATTTTTAGAAAATTATCAAGTAATTTTTAAGTGATAAATTAATCCGATTTTTATTTTCAAAACGGTAGAATGTAAGTGTGCAAAATAATTGGTGTGATAGGATCCGAGTATAGTGATATTTTAACTTCGTTTGCTTTAATTATACAAGGTTTATAAAAAATGAATTTATAATTATAAAATTTAACGGAAAGCTAACCTCGGTTAGAGAGATGATTGTTCATTCCTACACAGATTAGGCCCAATTAATTGCGAACATCCGTAGATAATGTTAAAACTAAATTAAATTTTATATTCATCGATAAATTAAATTTAATACCCAATTTAAACTAGAAACTAAATAAAGTTTATAAATTTATTTTTACTATACAGTACAAGTTATTTTTAAACAATTTTATAAACAAAAAAAATATATTGCACATAAAATATTTATTTATTTTGAAGAAAAAGATAAATTTAATAATTTTGTGAACTTCCCCAGATTTACAAAAAAAATTAACAAAAATTTGTTTTACTTATTTCAGAAAATTATTTTTTAAGAGGCCAAACGGCCTCTTTAACTGGGTGCGTAGCTTAAAAATAAATTCAGTGTTATGAAATTTACATGCAGGATTTTAAATTAAAAATTACTTATAAGTTGATACATGCAAATAAAAAATTGTGTACAATTTAATTAACAAAACATAGCCAAAAATATATTAAAAAATATGATCAGGCTGTTTTTACATTAGTTTATAAATGATAATTTGCAGATAGGCTAATAATTTTTCGTTCAGTGAATAAATAATAATAATAATAATAATAATAATAATAATAAAACGGTAACGCTGATAATAAAAAAAATAATCACATGGTTTTAAATTAATATAATCAATGTTTAAAATATAAATTACACTTTGTAAAACATAATACGTATAATTAATTACATTCGAAGTGCACACAAAAATCTCATTTTCCAGAAATTATCCAATAACTAGGTCCGTTATTTAATTATTTCAGCGTTTAATAATTCGAACAACACAAAATACCGTGAATAATATTTAATTAATATTGCTAAAAAGTGTTAAAATTAAAACTGAGTTCTAAAAAAATTTCTGTAACACTTTTAGAATTTGAAACCAATTTTTAAAAAAATTGTGAAAACAGAGTCCTGAAAATAGAATTGGTTTACAAAATACGACGCCTGTCTGTCTTCCTGTTGTTCATAGAGAAATATAAATTCACTCTTGGTACAGGCAGATTGCCTCCTACACTTTTAAAATTGACTAAGAAGAATTAGATTAAGTATGAATTTAAATAAATGAAGTATGAAGCTGTTTTTTTATATATATATAGCCACCGCATAGTATATTCAATGGTTTGTGTGCACCAGTGGAGAAACATGAATAAAATTAATGAAATAATACTTAAGTGAACAAATTGAATACACTTATGAACGCCTCTGTGGCGTAGTGGTCAGCGCACTGGAGTACAAAGTGGAAGGTTCCGGGTCTGAAAATTATTAAACGTTCAAACCCTTCGTCTATAGTACTCGCTAATGAACGAGATGTGCGACTACCAAAAATACTTTTAACTTAACGCCATTAAATTTAATGGCGTAATTTCGGATAGGTAAATGGTAAATTTAACGAAACAAATCCTATTTTAAGTTCATGAATAAATCAAGAAACCTACTTACGATAACTGTGAATACATAGAAGGCCGTGGATTAAGGTGAAGTTACCGTTATTAGAAACATTTATGATTTTCAGGTGGTTTAATATAATAATAGACAACATTATTTATGTTTTTAAGCCTGCAAATCTTTTTAGTTCAGAAAATTTTTATTTTAATCAAGTAACTTAGTTATAATACATCAACTTACAGGCCTAAAAAAGAAATTTTGTTTCTTCTCACATGTTCAATGAAATTACACACACATTTAATACATTATTTAAGAACACAAAATATAACTTAAAAGGTATAAGTGACACTAATCGGGTCTTTTCTCTGTTATCCCCCCCCCCAGAATAATTTTTCACATTTTGTAGATATTTTATATGTAGGTATTCTTACAGCATTTTTAACGATAAAAACAGGAAAAATATTTTTTTTAAATGTATATCAATATTTTTCAAGTTTAAGTTTTTTCTTTTTCAAGTTAACCTTAAATTATTTATTGACAATTATTAATTTATTTAATGATGCCATGTACTACTTAATGAGTTAATATTTCAACATACAGTAACAATATTGAGAAAAAACAATCATTTACCCTACCTGTATTAACCATAACTTGAAGAATGTTGGTGTAGGATTTTTATAAATATTTTTTCCCCGTTTTTATCGTTAGAAATACTGTAAGATTGCATACGAAATATACACAAAATGTAAAAAATTATGCTGGGCGAGGGAGGGATAACAGAAAAGACCCCACGAATCAATTATTCTCTGAGAAGTAATATTATTATTTGTTAGGCGAAAGAAGTAAAGATTTCCAAGAATCCATGCGTAGTGACAAACATTTGTGTTAAGAAGAAAAACAGGGTGAACCACTCAACTCGATACATGGTAAAATCCCTGAAATTAAAGCCAGGGTTTTGAATGTAAACCCGAATAACAGCGAGCACATCAAGTAAGTACTCTAAACGAGTCATTTCCATACAGCCACTTTATTATGTTGCCAGGGGTTCCGGGTTCAAATTCCGGTGTCATAATTTCATCTATCATCCTTCACTGTCTGCATAAGCCTTAATATGCATAACAATGGATAAAAACATTATTGTAAATTAGGTTGCTATAGTTACAATTAAAACACTATGTTTGGAGTGTAGCTTTATACGGGAGTAAAACGTGGGTGATATGGTCTGTAAAAAGGAAAAAGATAAATTTTTTTATGTTTTGTTTTTTTGTGAAATTTTGAAATGTGGTGTTGTTGGAAAATATTAAAGATTAGAAGGGTGAACAAAATAAGTAATTTAGATGTTCGTAGGCGAGTGGATAAAAAAAGAAGTAGGCCTATATGGAAGCATCTTACCAAAAAAAGGGTTAGGCTAGTGGCGTATCTTAAGAGAGACATCCAGGTATTAGTCAGTCAATAATGGAGGGTAATGTTGAGGGAGTGAATTGTAGGGGGAGGCAAATGTCAGAATATACTCGTATAAAGCAAATTACAAAAGATATAGGGTGTTACAGGTATCAATATGAAACGACTTGCGCAAGATAGGCAGCTTGGATAACTCCATCAAACCAGTTGAGAGGCTGATGACAAAAAAATAGTTACCATGAGAACTATGAAGTAATATGAAAACATGTTTATAGCTACTTCTCGGCCAGTATGTTACACTGATCTGTTTGACCACCACGTGGGTGTCTTGACAAACGACGTTCGTCGTAATGTAAGATAAGAATAACGACGCCCGACCGTCACGTGCGTGTAGGCAATCGTCCTTATGTAGGCCTAGTCTAAGAGTACACAACATTTTTTAGAATTAAGTAAAGACTGGACACACTAACTAGTAAAACTGTTTCTTTTGTATGAAGACAGTACAATTAAATAAATTAAAAGAAAGGAACAATAACTAAACATTAAGTTAAAGCAGTGATGGACAAACTTTCGTAGTAGAGGGCTAGAGGAAAATAAAAAACTAGGTTTTTATAAATTTCTTATTAAATGTTAACACGTTATTACAAAACTTAATTATGTTCCAGCGTAGTGGACCCGTGCGAAAAAATTAGCACAATATTCTTGGGCTTCAAACCCCTATCATTAAATACATAATTTAAGTTAACAACAAACTAAACCGTTCTTAATAAAAAAAAAACGGTATGTAACGACAAAAGCACGGTAGTACGATAGTTTCGCCCCGAAAAGAACGATTTTAAACTATGGCTATGGAGGGGGTAAATGTGGGAGAACCGAATTACATTACTCTGTATTACCGCTAAGTTGTAAATGAAATTTACTCTTCCACTTTCCGTAAAATAAAGCTCATATTAGCATTCGAGTTTAAAACTTTTGGGAAATCAGGAATACTCTTTAAAATTATAAAAATCTGTTCAGTAGAACTCTGTATTTAAGAGTTAATAGAATTCCCATTTAAAATAAATTGAAAGCGATTTTGCGTTTTAAATAATAGATTGAAAGAGCTTTAGGGATTGCGCGAGGAAAGGAACTGTGACTGTGTTTTTAAAAGTGTAGGTTTATCAAAATTTGATTATATAACTGGGATGAGCTGACTATCAGAAGCTAAATGGTCATTTGTCTATCTGTTTTTGACACTACTTTTTCGAATTGTCAGGGTAGAAGAATTTGTTCATTCATAAGATGATGCAAACATAGCAGTTATCTACTGAGTGAGATTTCAAATTTGGAAAACTTGATTTTCATACACTTATAAAACTAATTTTGGGACGTTAAGAAACAATTGATTTACCTCGGTAAATTGTAATCAATTTAGTTAAAGCATAAATTTTCATCTGGCTGTTTCTCAATCCAAATTAAATGGCATCGGCTACTGAAAATACGGAAAACAAAAATTTTAGTTTTGGTTGACAAATCCGAACACTTTTCTCTCCTGGAAACACGGTAAATAATGTTTGTATGTAGGTTGTCAGTCAGGACTCAAGTCACGGGCCGGATCTGGCCCGCAGGCCGTACTTTGCTCATAACTAAGGGTTCTCTTGAAGTTTATGAATGAAACTAATAATTGTTGAAAAGATCAGTACAAAAATACTGACCAATTTATTGACCACAGCGTAATGACATTATGTAAATAACGTTCTAGTAAATTCCTTTTATTAGTTTATTGAGATATCACTCTGCGACCTCTAAATAGCAATGATTGTAAGTAAACAAGAAAGATAAATATTAAAACTTTAACGATAAGACTGTTACCTTCAATATTTTAATTAATTGTAATACGAGACAAAATAAGATCAAAATTAATATTTCTTTGAATTATTCATTACAAAACATTTTATAAAACTACGTGAGTTACGTAAAAACGATTTTTTTTCTATTACACGCCAACTCACTTTTAATTAAACATTTGTGTAAGCCGTTTCGATAATTCATAAAAACGTAACTAAAAGAATCATTCATACCAAAATCAAGAGAAATCAGTCTTTCAACAAAAGTTAGGGGTGGAAAACGGCGAGGAGACGAAGAACGCGATTCAAAATCATTTTTACTTTCTCTTGCCTATATGAATATATAGGAAGGAAAGTGTTGTTTTCATGTCGATTTTTCGAAATCGAGTTTTCACCGGATCTATACGTTTTCAGACCCCCTGAACCCAAAAAACATGTTTTTAGCGATTGGTCTGTGTGTGTGTGTGTGTGTGTGAACAGAATATCTCAAGAACGGAACATCGTACGAACTTGAAACTTAAGTTACGTACCACTACCGGACTCGACACGAACATTTTCATCAAAATCGGTCAACCGGAAGTGGTAGTTTATTTGTGTAATTTTTCACTTTTTTGCGATTTTCTCAAAAACTAGTCCTACGATTTTTTTTAAAATCGCCTGGTTTAGGCCTACTACATTTTTTATGCTCTACAATATAGGGTAGGCGCCATGTTTGCTGAAATTCTGCGTGAGGCTGTTTTTACGTAAAAACATTTTCTTTTTAAGATTGCGGCTTTAATATGCATTTTAGCGCAAAACGTTATATAATAAAAGTTGTAGAAAATGTAAAATTCTACAACTTTTATTTCAAACATTTTTTTGTATAACGCTTAGTTTAGCGGTAATTTGCGATTTTCTGTTTTTTTTCTCACGAAAACGTGAGAAAAATCGATTTTTTTTAACATTTCGGTCTTAGTATGCATTTTACGACAAAAGTGTATGTAATTAAATTTATAGAAAATTAAAAGATCTACAACTTTTGTTTAGAGCATTTTTCTCTGCAGAGCCTAGTTTAGCGTGAAAGCGTGATTTTCCGTATTTTTAAGCCAAACTGAGTTCAATTGTCATTTTGCGTCATTCACTCATGATTAAAATAAGGTTATGTTTTTGAGGTTAGTTTTTGTTTATTTCTAATATTTTATTAATAATGTTAGGTTTATTTTTAATTATTTGCATTGGCAAGAGAAAGTTGTGTGAGTGTTTCACACCAGATTTTTATATTCTCTAGTCAGTACTTTCCAATACCCTACTATCTTTTAATTATGAAATGCAGACTTTTATTCCATGGAGGATTTACTAATTTATACTGGATTGGCAATCACAGCTTTGTGAGCGTCCTTAAGAATTTATAATGTAAAGATTACAAATCTTTACTCTAAAAAATTTGTTTAATCTTTAACTTGGTAATATGATAAACCATATTACTAAGCAGCAATTGTTGACTTCATTAAAGGATAGATCTTGTCAAAAAAAAGACATACACAGGAACATGAAATTTATACCATCTACATATAGACTACTTGGCAGCGGATCGTCATTATGTTTAAGAATCGATCCAGGAAGTAGAAGCTCCGCTTTATAAAACCATGCCTTTAAACGGGCTTTGAAGCATTTTAGATTGAAGTCTTTCATATCCTGCGCAAGCTTGTTAAAAAGCTCATATGGCATCACCCTGATTGCTGGATTAAGTTTAATCTGTAGTTGTTTAGGTCATCAGCCGAAAGGTTTTACCACGTAAAACGAGGAGTGAGGTGGTTACAATTGCCTTCCTCACTGTGTGGAAAAGAACGCTTATCAGTACGCCGGGCCCTCTGAAAAGCACATTATTTTCCACTCTGCTAATGACACCTTCACTTCATTCACCACAGGGTCTGACTATATAATGAAATTCATTACTTTCAGAAGAGATAACTCTGATTAGTGTCTTTTACACCTCTCCCTCTTCTGTTTATTAATGATTCAGTCATTTAATTGGCTGATCATATAATAAGAAACAGAACTATTTATTTTAGCCCTGCAACGAACAGATTGATAGTAAACAATTTTATAATCCACCTGTCTGTTATGGGCAGAAGTTTAATCTACCCTATATTTTTACACATCCAGATCATTCTTACTCCTTACACTGAAACTACAGTGCCGTCATTGCTCACAGGTTTTTAGGTTGACGGGTGAAATCTTTATGAGAAAAGTAATTCAAAAATAAGTTACCTACTTCCGTCCAGTATGTTTTTACGCTTTATCTTCTCAATGACCTTCATGAATTCCTCAAATTTATTTCTTGATCAGAATCTTTAGGTTAAATTATCTAGTGTCCTGAAAACATTTGTTACCATTTACTATTCTATTTGTATAAATTTCCGTGAAATTTTAATTTTTGCTAAGTTCTACCCAACCTCATGATCGCAATTTCCTGTCTGCTCACAATTTTCGGGTCAATCATTAGTACAATCATCCACTCAAAATCTCAACCTACACGAACAATCGTAGGGTTTCACTTTACTTGCTTGTATATCAATTTTATTCGGCAACACTTACACAAAATATTAATTTAAGACTAGAAAATATCATAAGGAAAAATAAGGCCCCTTTTACACGGTCAGTTCAGTTCTCATATTAGTTTCAGTTTCAGATAAAATGTCAGTTAAAACTCATATGCAAACATTAAAACTGAAGAATCGAACTGGAACTGAAAGCTGGCTCGGTGGGAAAACCATTACGCTTGTCAGTTGTGCGTTATCAGTTCAAACAGCCGTGTGTACTGATATGTAATGACGAGATGAACCCGGGACTTAGTGTGGGCAATACGCTGCTGCTAGCGTATGTACGTACATTTTTAAAAACATGCAACTGTGTAGTATAAATGGTTTATTTTTTCTTCTTAACAACACTCAATAGCATTTTAAATAACATTCCGTTACGCACTTTGAATCGTTTTACCCTGCTTTCGAACGGTCGACATGATAAACTTATAATAAACGGATAGATAACTAATTTATAACAACACAACAGAATAATGAATAAAATACGAAGAATTAAAATGAAAAGAAACTGAATGAGTTTTAACGAATTAAAATACTTTTTTGTACAGGCCTAAATGTAGCCTAAAACGTAAAAACAGAATAGCCAAATCAAAACAATATTTCCTGAATCATTCGTCGCGTAATAACATAAGGACTGTGTATTCCAATGAACTACGAGTGTCAGTATGTTTTTAGGATCGTAATAGATAAACTGGGCATGCGCAGTAACAAAGTTTCGTCTCAAAGTTCATTTCGTGACTAACCATCAGTACAGAAGCTTCAGTTAATTTTTCATTTCTATTATAACTTTGTCTGTTCCTGATGTCGTCAAATAACGAATTTAAGACCGATTTCATTAAATTATATTTCAGTTTCCCGTATCTGTGGATTAAAAAGAACAAGTTACCATAATACATTCAAACGAGAAGATGCGTAGCCTGTTATAACTTGTTAATTAGGTACAAAGAATACGATCCATCAGCTACAAAAAAAAAAAATGGCGCTAGCAAAATTGAGACAGGGATTGTCTTTCTTAAAACCATCTTTTACTTCAATTTTACCTCTTTCTCTTTTGGCCTGTTAATGCTAATGACAGCCCAATTTAAATAATTAGATTGTCGACCGATACTGAAATGAGAACTGAAAAGAAAAGAAGCGTATTTTAGTTTAAATTGGTATGAAACTGAACTGACCGTGTAAATGGGGCTTAAAACCACGAATCTGAGTTAAAATAAATTCTCTTTAACCGGAGTAAATAATTATTAATTTATTTATACATCATATAAGTGACTCAATTGTAATACGCATTTTATGAGTACCGCGTTACGGCATGTAACTAATCCGTCAAATCTAAATTGATTCAGTTCATTTGTAAGGAATATTTTTTTGGTTGTTAGACTAAACAAACCAATTAACAGCTATTCATGGATATAATTTATTCATTATCCATCACAAAAAATAAAATCAATTCCATAATTTATTTCGGTCATTCCCCATTACTAAATAAACAAAAACTTTCGATTGGTTATAGTACCAGTTAGGTTTATTGTTTTGTACTTTGTATTAAACATTCTGTACAAAACAGTTTTATTGGAATATTCATTTATTGATTAGGTACTACGCCAGAAGGATGCTTAAGGTTAAAAAACTTTATTGTCACGTAAAATAATAAACATAATACGAGTATAAGAAGTATACCCTCATGTCAAAAATTTTGGGTAGGAAGAAATGGAAAGATTATACCACTGCACTGAACGCAAACCAGGAAATTGCACGGGCATTCGCTTGGAGTGGTCAAAAGGAAAAGTTTTGGGTCTTTTCCGTTTTCTGTATGCCACTATCAAATCCGAATTCCCTAAAGGGTTGCACTCTCGTTCATTTCTCCCACTCCCTGCCTTACTGAATATATTCAACTGACACAACACTCACGCACGCGTACCACACGTCATTCCCAGTCCCAGGATGTAGGTAGTACTATCTATCAAACACGTCTGTTGTTTAATTTCTTATTTAGATTTATTTTATTTTTTGTTTAACGTCCTACTGTACCATGTTCTTATTTTGAGTTTTGATGTTTTTTTTGTTTTATTTTGAATTCTTTATTATTTTATATTTATTTTTATTTACACGTTACTTACAACATAGTATTACAAAGCTTATTCCAATTATTTACATTACATTTTACATTTAATTATTATTACATTACTATTACGTTATATTTTTGATTTATTTACATTGGGAAGAGAAAGTCGTGTGAGTGTATCACACAGACATTTTTACTTATCACATCTTTCGGGATTATGCAATAACCCTCTTTCCTGAAGGAACTCAACAGCATCTTTCTCCGTCCTAATATTTTAAGTAACGCTACAAAATTCATAGTAGACTGACTTATGTAACCAACTGTGAAATCGGAAAGAAGTTGACAATATGCAGGAATATTGCTAGTCAGATTGGCGCGCTAGACGCAGGAATGAGAGAACTGTGCAACCCTTCAGGGAATTCGGATTTGATAGTGGCATACAGAAAACGATAAATACCCAAATTCTTTTGTTTTGTTTATTGCCTCCAGGAGACTCCCGAGGAAGTATAGGACATGTCAAGAAGTTATAAGTTAATAAATAATACCTGAATAAATACATATTATTTCAATCACACATTGATCTACTTCTTACAAAGTGTGTCTTGTGTCATCTAGGCCTACCTAATATTTACACAATAGTAAATACATAATAATCGTTTCAGTTTCTTTATTACTTCAAAATGTAGAATGAAAGAACTGTAAGAAATTTAAGCTCTTTAAAAGTGGCCTGCGTAAGGTGAGGTGGTTATCTCCCACCATACACCTTATAGTTTTCTTTTCAATTTTAAAAACTTTATGCTTGTTACTGAATAGTCTACCATAACAGATATGAGACAGAATTAAAACATATTATGCCACCATTAATTTTTTTTTTTTTTTATTAAACATTAGTAATTTTATTAGTCTACGTATTACACATATTTTTTTAAATACTGTATAAGTATGCGAACTGCCCATAACAGACAGGTGGAGGGTCAAGTTATTTACATTCAAATCTGTTTGTTGCAGGGCTAAAATAAATAGTTCTGTTTCTTGTCACATGGTCAGCCAATTAGATGACTGAATCGTTCAAGAACAGAAGAGGTAAAGGTGTAAAAGACACTAATCAGAGTTCTCTCCTCTGAAAGTAATGAATTTTATTATACAGCCAGACCCTGTGGTGAATAGTTTTTTTTTGTTTAACGTTCGACTGTTCTGCAATCACTGCTAATGCAGACGGTGAAGGATGAAATGAAGGTGTCATTTGCAGGGACGAAAATAAGTGCTTATCGGTTTGCCCGGCATGCTGATGAGCGTAGTTTTCCACTCAGTGAGGAAGGCAAAGGTAAACCACCTGACTCCTCGTTTTACTTAGTAAAACCTCTACAGGTCCAAACCAGCCTTTCGACTGATGATCTAATCAACAAGTGTGCGAAAACCTCGACCATGACAGTCGAACATTTTACTAAAAGTAATTAACTATAGACTAAATTCTTAATAGTGTGCAGTGTTCATATTCACAAGTCAACTTATCTGTCCATTGACCAGTTCACACTTTCTTAATAAAAAATAAAATAGATGAAAATAACGCAGAGAAAATGTAAAGATAAATTGATTTTTTTGCATCAGATAAAAATATTTCCAGAAACTTCCTATTAACGTTTATAGATATATGAACTGATTTGTTCAGATATTGATCATAGGATGTTAAAGAAGAATTGTTTCAGGTTTTTTTTTAAATTTCTATTATAAAATTGTTTTTCTAGCAGAAACTGGTTGACTTTATTTTTTATACCGTAAAGTGGAAGACCTTTTAAATGATTTGGTATGTCGTTACAAATTCTGACTAGAAGCATATTGTGGTGCTTTTTTGTATTAAGGTTCTTTGTTATCCACTTTTAAAATAAAATGTTTATTCTTCTATAGAAATAATGCACACTTAAATATATAAACGGATTAGAACGTTAGTGTACTTAGTTCATTAAAAAAGTAATTAAAAGAATCATATCCTTTTGCTTCTAAAATGGTCCATCTAATAAAATTTATTAGCGAATAACTTGAAATAACAAGTTGAAAATTTTGTATTTTTTTATTTATTGGTTATCGGGAGCAGCAGCACACCGTAGATAACCGCGCAATGTGTTGAACTTTTCGCTGGCTTATTTTGTTGGTAAATAAAATTTCTACAGGGATACTCAATGATGGGTGTGTGTGTGTGTTATGAAACTACCCACCTTACCAAGTCGCTGTCTAGTCCTCGCAACTTAACATCTTGTAGCAACTTTCTCAGCTGATAGAACATTAATATAATATATATGTAGTCTATATTAAAAAAGCTTATCTACTTTTTAAATTTATTTCTTATTTAATGATGATGCCTACAATATCCCTTGGCTTTGTATAGGTAATATGAGTTGACATTAAGCTAAAAAAATACCTGAACAAACCGGGACATCTGGCACAGAACCCATTTGCGTTTAACATTAACCGAAAATTAAAAATGTTTAAAAACAGAATACTACATATATCATGGTTTTTTAATACATTTCGCGACTACTTCACCTATTTGAACAGTGGACGTTGTAATACAATCACAATTAAAAACCGCAAAGATGATTACATGGTACAAAATTCGAATCAAAGTTGCAAAACGACAAAATAACAAGGTCGTTTAAGGAAGAAACATGTCAGAACGATTTTTCTATGAAAATAAATTAATTAGGTAATTAAAGTAATAAGTAAATATTGTTCAATAAATTTTTCTATATTTAAACAGGCGGCTTTTAAACAAATGATTAGATTTGATAATGAATCAAAATAACCCAAATATGTAGGCCTAATAAGGTTATTGTCTAATCTGAACAGTCCAGCATTTCATTGTTCTTTATGAAATAGTGTATCACAGAGTTAAAGTATATCAAAATAGGACGCACTCTGTTACAAATTGCTTTGTATGAAAGTCAGCTTTGTTACTTCGTGTGCATCACGAAGTAATTTACATTTATCACAGATAATACCACGTTTTCTATAAAATGGGATTACGTATTACAAGTTATTAAGATAGTGCGATAAATTCTCAACTCTCTTTAGTACAATATAAGGAAAATCGAAAACTGGATAATAGGCTTTACAACATTTTGTTTTCAACAGTTGGTTAATAATAACAAAGATTGCGAGAATAAAATAAACGTACAGTTCAGTTTAACTAATCTTTATTAGTTATAATTTACTGTATTGTTTGTTTACTTAAGTGCCAAAGCATTATAAGGAGCTACCGGATCTCAAAATTCCAAAAAGGTTGTTAATAGCCGCCTGACTGTAGCAAATTTATAAGATTTTCAGTTATGATCAATTTTTTAATAAGAACTTGATTTATTAAAACTATTTTCCAGTAACATATTTTGTATTTCAACTAGTAAACCGGTTATTTAATTTAATTTTACAAAAAAACTAAATAAATTGGAATGAGTACAAATATATAAAACTTTATTAGTTTTTGTTTCAGTCGAGAAACTTATTCTCTGTGATTACGAACGCAAAATGAAAAATACGGTCCCAACCACACAGAGTTGACTGAACGGAACAAAACAAGCAACGTAGCAAGCCGGCTCTAGAACCAAGGGAAGGAACAACACAAAGCGAAGCTTATAGAGAGGCGAGGTTGTAAGCCTGCCGATGTTGCTAAGCAACCAATATTTTACGTGGAGGGAGGACAGCGTTGCCAATTTTCTATCAGTTAGTTACTGGGTTAGGAGATCATAGTATTTATCCGTCCGCCGCGTTATTTATTAGAAGCACGTGATGTTATGACCGTTTAAAATTGATGTACGTTAATCTTATCAACACTTAACTACCAGTTAAAAAAGTGATAACAAAAATAGTAAGTTTCTTAATAGTCACTCATTAATAATGAAACGTATACAATTTTTGAGGTTATGTTTACCACGATGTACGTAGCAAAGTGTGAATTGTGCAGTGAACGTAGTAAATTGTCCTTGTGAGTTTTATTAAAACGCCATATTTATGTTTGATAATTTTTTTGATTATTATTTCGAATTATAATGTCTAAAAAAGTGTCGTATTTTTATGATCCTGAAGTGGGTAATTTTCATTATGGACCTGGTCATCCGATGAAACCGCATAGGTTAGCTGTAATTAACAGTTTAATTTTAAGTTACGGGTTGGATAAAAAAATGCAAATATATCGTCCGTATAGAGCAAGTGCTCACGATATGTGCCGTTTTCATTCCGATGAATACATAGAATTTTTACAAAGAGTTACACCGCAAAATATTCAAGGTTATACTAAATATTTATCTCATTTTAATGTAGGTGATGATTGTCCAGTGTTTGAAGGTCTTTTTGATTTTTGTTCAATGTATACAGGCGCTTCATTGGACGGTGCCATGAAATTAAACAACAATTGCTGTGATATTGCTATAAATTGGTCAGGAGGTTTACACCACGCTAAAAAATTTGAAGCATCTGGTTTCTGTTACGTGAATGATATAGTTATCGCTATTTTAGAACTATTAAAATATCACGCGCGTGTTATGTATATAGATATAGATGTTCATCACGGTGACGGCGTACAGGAAGCGTTTTATTTAACCGATCGTGTTATGACTGTTTCGTTTCACAAATATGGAAATAATTTTTTTCCGGGAACCGGTGATATGTATGAAATAGGGTCAGAAAGTGGAAGATATTATACGGTAAATGTTCCTTTAAAAGAAGGTATTGACGATGCAAGTTACGTGCAAGTATTTAAACCAGTAATACAATACGTTATGGATTTTTATCAACCGACGGCAATACTTTTACAGTGCGGTGCAGATTCTTTAAACAATGATAGGTTAGGATGTTTCAGCCTTAGTACGAAAGGGCACGGTGAGTGCGTTAAATTTGTAAGAGATTTAAATGTACCTTTGCTTGTAGTCGGTGGAGGTGGTTATACATTAAGAAACGTAGCAAGATGTTGGACTTACGAAACATCATTATTAGTGGACGAGCCGATTAGTAACGAATTACCTTACACTAAATATTTAGAATATTTTGCGGCCGATTTGACATTACATCCTGAAGTACAAACACGTCAAGAAAATGCTAATAGTAAACAATATTTAGAAGCAATCACGAGGCATGTGTACGATAATTTAAAAATGATACAACATTCACCTAGCGTACAAATGCATGATGTTCCCGGAGACGCATTTCCCAGTAAAGAAGAAGCAATGGATGAAGATAATGACCCAGACGTCCGCATTTCCCAGACTGATGAAGACCGCAGAACTGAACCATCCAATGAATTTTACGACGGAGACAAAGATCAGGATAAGAATACCGACGAATCTGGAAACCGGTGAATAGTAATTTTATACGTAGTTTATTACTACATAATTTTTCCTAGTTAAAATAATAGTAATTTAAATTAAATATAAAAACCTGACTATTTTCGCCTGTAATATACTTAGCTTAGTGCATCCGTATTAAAAATTAAGAAAAAATATTTTTGTACTACGAAAATTATATTAGGACGTAAAAAAATAATTTATAAAGTTGTTAAAAATAATTTACCATGATCTCAACAACGAATTAATATAGGCTTAATTTAAAATTGGTAGAAAAAATCTTTTAGTTTATGAATATTATTGAAAATCTGTTGTGAAACGCTCATAACTTGAATTTTTTTTATTTATTTCTTAATTATTTCTATTGTGAGTTTTTTTAAGGAAAGATAATTTGGTGTAATAATTCTGATCCTGTACGTACATTATTTTTCTCACGCCTCTGTAAAACAACAGTACCTCCATATAGATTTCTTCACCTGCAACAAAGATATATTGGCATGTTTATTTTCGACAAAAAGTAATCACTTAAAAATTACACTAAATTTAAATCGAATATTATTTTTAATTTAACACTAAAACAACAAAGTTTAAAATTTAGATAAAATGTTATCTAATAAGAACTTGTTGCCTAACAAAATTATTAAATAATCGTAAAAGTCTCCTATTATAGTCTACAGATAGACAAATTAAACAAATAAAATACAATTTTTTTATCAATAAAAATGTTTTATGTTGTACCACTGTATAGGACACGTTAATGTAAAAAGTACTGCATGGTGTTTCGTTATTATAGGTGCAAATTTTCTCTTTATTTACTCGTGAACACAATATTTAATTTCAGAAAAATATTAACTCACAAAATAACTTTACAAACTGATTAGACTACACAATATTCCAAAAAAAATTTTAAATTTTGTTCAAAGTGTAACAATGATTATTGTGTTTTAGTTTTTACTATTAGGTTATAAAGGGTATATCGTTAACTTTTCAAAGCCTAACGCTTGAAGAGATGAAATAAAATTTAGTCACACTGTTTTTGTAAATTTAAACAAAAGGTTGTGAAAAAATTCCTTGTTAAATTTTAAGTAAACTTTAAGCAGTACTTTTTTTAGAATAAGTATTTCGTTAGTAATGTAAAGATATAGGGATATCTAAGTTTATTTTTCAAGTACGAATTTTTAACTTTCATTTAAAAGTAGGCTGTATTGGACTTTCATTAAAATTTAGCTATAGCCCTAACGACTTTCGGTCGTTTAAAACCACATTTTTTTTAAATTATAGTTTTAGTAGTATTTGATTTTGATAGTAGATTATGAAAGAATTTTGTCATATTTACGCCGCGATGCTACTTATGTGATAATCGAGTCTGTTGTAATTTGCATTTACCATAAAATCAATCCTGTGTAAACTAAAAAAAAATATCAATATTTCTGTGCATATACAATACGTATTATATTGTTTAATGATCATTTATTTGTATGGGTCATTTAAATTACATGTACATTCGATTTTAAATTTTTTTAATATCAATTTGTTAACGATAATTTATTAATAGTAGCCTACATTAAAAAAATTAAATAGTTTATAATTGCCGGACTTTATAATTATGAATAGATTGTGAGTTTCGGTTTAAACATTTTTAGTTATTAATTTTAGATTAATTAAAACTTTCTAAAGCTATTATGAGAATTAAAATAATTTATTAAAATTCCTTATAACTATATTTTCACTTAACTTTAAGACTGAACATAATACTAAACTTTTAACATCTAAATCATTATTTTAGTTTTAAAAATAACGTCAATTTCCTTATGTTTTTAAATTTTAATAGCTCTTTACATTTTCTGTAAATTCCACTTAAAGGGACGTCAAAAATAAGCGCAAAGAAAATCGAAGGACCGGTCTTGAATTAATGTTATTCAATTTTTTAAAAAGGCCTTCTTTATATGTACTACAGGTGCCGTAACTCATAACTTATCAACTATTACAAAATAACTTAAACCAGTTTCAAACAACAATTATTCGGGTGATTAAAAACTATAAATACGTACGTACACTTACTAAAATAAATGTTTTCTTATTTATATTTTTAAATAAAAATCCTATTTCCAAAACCGTAAAATTCAGTTTTATTGAGTTTTAAAATGGCGGAATTCTGATGTATTTGTTAAAAAATGATGATACTAATACGTTAATACTTTAGTCGTTTTCAAATTTGCCGTATCATAATATAAAATAAATAATTTTATTTACGAAATACTTAGTGTTATGTTGAATTAGTCATCTTACATTTCTAATAATAAATAAACAATGTAACTTGGTTCAACAAAACGAAATTCGACGTTCGTACTAATATAACAAGAAACACATTGTGAGGTACATTCCAATCAAAATTTTAAGACAATCGAAAACCGCTTTTAAAATGGCAGATTTCTGGTATTTGTTAAATAACGGAAATACTAATATGATAATATGGACTTTTGTAGTTTTCAAATTTACTATAACATTATTTTATAAAGTAAATAATTTTATTTACAAGAAACTTAATATTATGATGAATCAGTCATCTGACATTTCTAATAATAAATAAACAATGTGACTTTGTTCGACATAACGATGGTTCGACGTTAGTTCTAATATAACATGAACACATTGTGAGGTAAAATCAAAATTTTACAAAACTAATCGAAAACCGCCTCCGTTAGCGCGACAGCCTACTACGCTACGCGGAGGTCCCGGGTTCGATTCCCAGCTAGAGTCTGGAAATTTTCACAAGTCAAAACCCACAGTAGTCGCTAATAACCAAGCAGTTGATGCGACTTTAAATAAACTAAAAAAATCTAAACGAAAACACAAACTGGTAAAATTATCCATTCTCTTCGTGGAACTGGTAATTTAGTATTATCCAGTTGAAGTGTATCATGCCTGTACATTTATCGTGTGAACTGAAAGAGGACAAGCTGTCTTCTTATTCCGATTCAGAATACCGCAAAAACTTTATTATATAGGCCCTACACTACAAATAATTTCAGTTTGCAAAATAAATAATTATTTTTAATTTTGATTTAAAGCGGGAAAACAAAGTAATAGTTTATATGAACGTTCTGGCCGTGTAAAAGGTCCTTAACTCCATGTGCCCACCTATGGTATACTGGGTGTCCCACGAAGAAGTTGCTATATTTTAATTAATATGCCGGACGTATCGCACTCTACAGACTGGAAACTTTACAGTTATAATAAATATATGTAAACAAGTACCCTCGAGTTTCATTTGCTTGTGATTAATCAAAACAAAATGGCGGAATAAGAAAATAATATCAAAAATGAATAATAATTTTGTGGATAAACCACTTATATTTACAATAAGATTCAGATAGAAGAAAAAACAGCTGTTTTTGCCATTCCAAATCGATCAGCATAGCTATTGATGGACATCAGTTCAAATAAAGGTTAATGAAACAAATTATTGTGTTCATTAATATTTATCACTTTCATATTTCTTTCATTTTATTACTTAAATAACATTGTAGCAAATCAACAATTTGTAATGGTTATGCAAATAAAATTACTTTCAAAGGATAATTACTTCGTTTTGATTAATCATAAGCAAATGAAACTCGAGGGTACTTTTTTACATATCTATTTATTATAATTAAAGTTTCCACTCTGTCGAGTGTGCGATACGTCCGGTTTATTAATTAAAAAATAACAACCTCTTCGTGGGACACCCGGTATATGATAAGACATTTTTTAAGCCTTATACCATAACTGAGCAGATATATGTAAATTTTATTTTTATACCCATACACACAAATTTGATAAGT
The DNA here is from genome assembly GCA_035578175.1 of Catonia carolina. Taxonomy (NCBI): domain Eukaryota; kingdom Metazoa; phylum Arthropoda; class Insecta; order Hemiptera; family Achilidae; genus Catonia; species Catonia carolina. Next base: position 118,895,767 of record JAQMRL010000002.1, on the reverse strand, counting down.
TACCCAATTCAGACTAAATGTACGGAAAATTTAAAAATCGATACATTTTTGTTTATATCAATTCGATAAAACTCTGACAGTAACATAGGCCTAGTTAATAAAAAAATTAACTAAATTTTTATAATTTAATGTTAACTATTTGTGTTCTGTTAGATATATTGATAGTAAATAACTTAAGAACATTAATCTAAAAGTTTTACTATTATTCGGTATTTGTTAATTAATTAATACTGAAAAAAATATAATACGTACAGTATATTCATTATTATAGTTACGTACCCTAGCTGGCTAATTTATAGATTTAAATTTACTATTTTGTAAAATGTTCGATTTTGTATACTGTTTTTATATTGAAATTATATATTTTTACATTGAAATCAATTTATTAAGTCAATTTGTATTTTTTACACCCCCAACTATGTAACATAATATGAAAACGATTTACATCTCCAATATCAGCAAAATATTGGTAATGTAGAAAATGGTTGTGTAATTTAGTATTCGACATACACACGAGGTATTTTCTCAAAATGTTTTACCTGATCTGGATTATCAACGAAAGTATCTGAAGACATCAACCTGCAACGATTTGTCAATTATTAATAATTGGAGCCTGTAGGACGCATCAGTCAAATCTTTGTAAAATATCTTTAAAACAAAAATAACACTGGTTCTACAAACTATCTTGCAAGGTGACCTAGCCTTGAACGTACTTAACGAATCCGTTCAAATTAAGGGGACGCTAAAATAAGCGAATTATTGTGCAGTTATCAAAATTATTCGGCCAAATTCTGTTAACTACCCACTAAACTTATCTACATTTTTTTCTATCTGAAGTAACAGTTGTTAATGTGCATTAAATATAGGAAAACATGCTTATGAACCTTTAGGGTGGTTATTGTAAGGAGATAACAAAAAACTAAATCGGCAGCCCAGAACAGATCCGTGGGTACGTTGTTCCATATTATTGATAAAAACATGCTCCGGGAATTCTTCTTCTGTTAAGCAAATGAAGTTATTATCAAAAGATAAAAAAATAATATCAAACCTACGAGTACCACATTGTCCATCAAATTTCATCGACCTAGTCACAGGGGTTCATACCAATACTGTAGAAAGAATGTCGGGTGTTTTTCCAAATCCGCTTTCAGACACCATTATGCTAATCTTTCACAGATGTTGGACAGCTACAAACGTAAGTTTATGTGACGGAAGCGTCTGCATGATGTTGAAGAACCCTACAAGACGATATTGACGAATATGGCTATCTTACAGCCTCCTGCATAAAATAAGTATCTGAACCTGTTAGCCTTGACACTTATTAACAATAAGTAAATTTCAAACCTTTAGAATCATTGTTGTTTAGGTCAACAGCCGAAAGGCTGGTTTGAACCTGTAGAGGTTTTACTAAGTAAAACGAGGAGTGGGGTGGTATACCATTGCCTTCCTCACTGAATGGAAAAGTACGATTATCAGCATGCCAGGCCCTCTGAAACGCACATATTTTCCACTCTGCAAATGACACCTTCGCTTCATTCACCACAGAGTCTGGCTTTATAATGAAATTCATTACTTTCAGAGGAGATAACTTTAATTAGTGTCTTTTACACTTCTACCTCTTAGTTCTTAAATGGTTCTGTCATTTACTAATTGGCTGACCATGTGATAAGAAACAGAACTATTTATTTTAGCCCTGCAACGAACATATTGAGTGTAAATAATTTAGAATCATTATAATTTGTATAAAAAAAATTAATTTGGTGGGGGGGATAACAGAATTTAACCAACTATTCCCGATGTCAAGTGAAGAAAATCATCATTGGTCGTCGTACAAAGTAAACGTATAACGCAATTTTTCAAGATCCAGGATATTGTACTGCAGTATCTTCAAAAGTAAAACTTTAACGTTTTATTATAGAGCCGTAATATATAAAACGGAGAAAATTTTTTTTGTATGTTTAAAGAAATTGTACAAATATAAACGAATAAATTTTCACGAAATTCCATAGCAGAAATTGAGATTTTGAAAATAAAAACAGCTGTACTAAAATATCTGCATCAAATTATTATCAACACCGGGTTCACAAAAGTATTTTTTATTTCCCTGAAATTTTAAAGTAACCTTTCAATAAAACAGTAAAACATAAAACGATGGATTTATTTTGTTAAGAGATTAAAAATTTCAGAAAACATTTTTGCAAGAGTTTTTCAAAATTGCTTTAGTCAATAAAATAATATAATAATGCTTACTTATAGCCCTAAAACGGGTGTCCCCATTAACTGAGAAAGTTTTGTTAGTTAGGTCCTAACCAAAAACTATCCGAGACCAGCCATGAAAATGTAGAATCAAATATTTGACAATACTGTAGCCCTTTAAAATAATCTTAGTGTATCAACAAACATTACTACACACTGATGCTATAATACTTACCTTCCCTATATGCATTTTCATATACGGCAAAAGAAGGTATTAAAATATAAATTAATAACAAGTTTGATAATCTGTAGAATAAGGTGACAGAAAAATTTAACTTTGTACGCTAGCAAAACCTTGACTTGTAGAGCTGTGTAGTATAAACAAAAAATTATAAATTGAATAAAAGCAGTTATTATTTGTAAGGCCGTGTGAGAAGTTAAACTCACTTCAGTTTGCCGTAAAGCGCAGCAAGCGTTTGGTGGCTAGTATAGTATAAACTGATGTAATAGAAAAGAAAATTCGTATTCTACTATGTAGGTAGATATACAAAGAAAATTAACGGACCGAAACAAGTTCGGAATTATTTATTGGTACAAATTCATTAGATAAATTATGTCAGATCAAAAATTTTGAACGGTCGTTACAAACTATCTTGAGGTGTTAAAAGGTTTCCGATTAAGGAAGTACAGAGTTTAATACAAAAACGCAATTTCCGTTCTACTAAAATCGTAGTATACTTTCAGTTACGTGGACTCGAGCTTAAATTTATTTTCACGTTACTTACTTGTGTACAAACGATGAGGATCAAATATTTTTTTCAAGAGAAAAACTACAACTAAATAGGCCTATATATTTGTTTACTCCAGTTAGGCTCCATCAATTTTTTTTTTTTTTTTTTTTTACTTATATTATTGTTTCTTTCCGATATAGTCTATGCAGGTTAAGCTGTTGTTTAGGTCACCAGCCGAGAGGCTGGTTTGAGCCTCTACAGGTTTTACTACGTAAAACAAGGAATGGGGTGGTTTACAATTGCCTTCCTCCCTGAATTCGACAACTGTGCTTATCAGCATGCCGGGCTCGCTGAAAAGCACATATTTTCCACCTTGCAAATTACACCTTAACTGAAATTCATTACTTTCAGAGGAAATAACTCTGTTAAATGTCTTTTACACCTCGTTTTTAAATGATCGTCATTTAATTTGCTGACTGTATAATAAGAAACAGTGCTATTTTTCGTAGCCCAGGAACTAACAGATTGAGTGCAAACAATTTAACACTCCACCTATCTGTTATAAGCAAATGGAGGTTGTATAAAACTTTAAATGCATTTCACTGTCTTCAAAACCTCTGCAGTTTTTTTTTGTTGAGTACATGTACAATAGTACCACAACGTTTTTCTAATTAACGTAAGTGCTAAAAAAAATATTATACATACAGACAATAATTAAAGAAGTAAAAAGTTATCAAAAAATATTAAATACACAATTTCACTGAAACAGATTTTTTAAATTTCTAATTAACAAAATTAAATATCCTTTTCACCAAATCAAGCTTAATTAAATTGTATCAAACTTAGTAATTTGATGTTACAACTTTTTGATTAAACAAAAATATTTTCGTTTTTAATCTATTGTAGTTAACAGAAATAATTAAGTTTCAGCAGGTTCGCGGTCAAAAAAATTAGTGTCGTAATACCACTGGCCTGCTTCGTTAAAATAAACACAGCTACTTTTTAAAAAAAATTTTGAATAAACAACTTGGCTGCAGGTTGTTAAACTTGTTTGGAACGGTATGGTATTTTAGATTTAAAATTTCTAGACCCTAAAAAGGAACAAACACGGGATTTAATGCAAATTTAATTTTTAAATTAATTGGTTAAAACATCTACGAAGGAATCCAGATCCTGGGTGACCATTAAAAAAATTAAATACATAAAATGTTGGGACACAGGCTTTTATTATTCAAAAAAAGGTCTGATTAATATATCAGATTAAACAAATTGATAAAATTGTACGAAAGAAAAACAAAAAAAGTACATTACTGCACGGAATAGGCCTACGTGAAATTAGACCCGATTCAGGGTTTATTTACATAACTGGAATTACAGTTAGTTACAGTTTAACATCTCAATTCGATTCGTTATGTTTAAAGACTAAACAATTAATTAAGAAGTTGAATATAAATTAATTTGATTCCAGGGAAATAAATTTCAATAATTAGAAATAAAAATTGAATACCATAAAGAATAAAAAGACATTAATTCAAATTTGTGATTATCCTTACGAAAATAAATTTCGAAATGAACTTATTATTTTGAAATCTGACAACTCATTTGCATTTATTTCGTACACAACCGCACTGTTTTTAAACCACTTCCATTGCAGACCACGACACATCTCTGTAATTATCATTCCGTTGCAAGGTACTGCCGCAGATTTTATCTAATTTCCAAAAAGCTTTCGGTTTCAACGAAATGAAGGGAAAAGTGCGTGTTCAGATTTCATATTAATAAATATACTTCAAATTAATCATAGAATGTAGTAGAATTTGTGTGTACATATATGTAGCTATATACTAGTACTTCGTACATTTGTATGTACGTATAATTAATGCTCCGAAATGAAAAATGTAACTTTGCGAAAAGAAAAGAGAAAGTTATAGAATAAAGGTTTATTAACACGATAATTAAAAGGGTGATATGAGGAAACGTGAAAAATGTACTGCTGGCGGAAAACGGAACAAGTTGGAGGCAATAAAGGTGCAAGGGCAAATAACCTCATGGCAGTAATGATTTTTCAGGTGATTAAAAATTGACCGACACGCTTACGGGAGATAATAGCTAAAAATAAAAAATAAAAGTTCATATAAGTACAGGTTTGGAAAACGAGTTACGGTTAGCTGAAGATTTCACCCCGAATTCTCGTAGCTACCACGATAAAAAGGACATTTAGAAATTTTTAAGAATTTAATTTAGACAAAATTGGTGGCTTTATAGTTTTTAAACCCGAAGAATTTAGTAAAATATATTTTCCCAAAATTATATCTTCACAGTTTTAAAAATTTCAGACATAAATCACAAAAAAAATATTTAAGGGGCGAAAATAACACGACCGAGAGATGAATTTTAAGAATGACAGTGTTGAGTTGCTCAAAAATTCTGAAATGGTATATTGTTCAATGAATGATATTCGTTGGACAAATACATTTTCTTCAAGTGTGAATCATAACAGCAGGTGTATTCGTAAAAAAATTCTGTAGCTCTATTATTCGATTCCTTAGATAATAAGTACACAGAATGAATACAATTTAGTTTTAAGCGTTTTTCTCCAGTAAATAAAACGAAAATTTGCATTTATTCTAGTAATTTAATTTATTCCGAAGTAAATTCTTGCGACTGTTTACTAATTCCCCGAGTTGTGTGTCCAATAGAACACTACACGATGACTTAACGCGTTTCTTCATTACGTCAACGACACATATCTAAAACTGTACCGTACGTTCAGGGACAAACTTCAAAATCATAATAATCCCTTAATATGCAATATGAATTCTGCAGATCTACCAGGAATCCACAAATTCAAATGAACCTCAAATGAAATGACAAATTCATGAACAAATGAAACTCTGATGGAGTAGATACATAAACGCTGCGGTTCTCAAACTTTTTATTTCGAGCCCCTCCCCCTCCGATATTGGTTAACTGTAAACCACGCCCCTCTTATATGTACATAAGTGTACGTTTTTTACAACACTTTTACTGGTGAATTTACGTTACGTGTTTAAAGTCCATTCCTATGGGACAATAGGTTCGAAGTTGAAATAATCAAAAACATAATTACAAACAGATCAGGACACGCATTTTTAATGAGTACATATTGCTAAATATAACTCAAAACGAAAAATAAGACTACTAATACATTTTATAAATTCGTTTGTAACTAGTAATTCCAAATTAAAAACTTGTTCCAAAGTTAGAAAATTAAGAATATTTCACTTCATTTGTTTGGTCTACACAAACTTCTGTTTTTTCAAACTAAGCTTTGCCCCCTCCCCAAACTTTCATCGCGACCCCCACTTTGAGAACCAATGCATTAACGCATAACATAATTACGTGAAACAAATATAAATTAAAATTTAACACAATAATCGTTATCTGGAGAGCTATCACTGGGTGGTGTCCTCAAAGCCATAAACGCGGATAGTTGTTCTTTTAAATTTAGTTGTAAACATTTTTGCTGGTTGTTTTCATACAGTTGTAAAATGAATTAAGTGAAAAAATCTAGTAATAAAATATAATCTTTCAATCGTTATTGTATTTCATTTTTAGCAACTGTAATAGCAAAAATTATTTCTGAAATGAGCGCACTGACAGCCACAGCTGTGCGCAGTTTTGAGAAACGTAATTTTTTCAAAACACTGATTTACAAAAAATAAATTAGGAATTTTTATTCATTGAACGTATTCGTCTACATAAAATGCACCAGAAATCCGAGTTAACAATAAACCAATTTTAAGTAAGTTTATAATCAATGATTTTTTTCTCATAAAATGATTAAATGATTTAATTATTGTTTCGCGACCCCCCCCCCCCCTATAATATCACCACGACCGCCAGGTTGAGAATCCCTGATCTCTAGAACACGGATTCTCAATTCCCAGCCTTTCAGCTGATGATCTAAACAACAACAGATACAAAATAAATACAAAAAACGTAATTAATGAATGCAATTTACAGTTTTAAGAGTTTTCCTCAAGTAAATACGTAAATGGAAAATTGCATTTATTCTAGTAATGAAACATAATCCTTCAATCGTTATATCATTTTATAGCAACTATAACAAAAATTATTTCTGAAATAAACGCTCTGACAGCCACAGCAGTGTGTTGATTTGAGAAAAATAATTTTCTCAACACTTAAAGATTTACAAAAAAAAAATATTGGAGTTTTAATTTATTAACGTATTAAATTTACATAAATACACCAGGAATCGGAAATGAACCAATAATTATACCCCAGCGGAAGCTACGTTGTGAATCCCCATACGTTTGCAGATTCTGTAAACTTAAATTTTAAATTCATTTTTATACTACATAACATATTGTAAAACGTAGGTGCGCACCCCTATTGTACACTTAATGTTACCCAACGACACAAAAACGAAAAGCAATCCTTATCATACGAAATATTATACAACCCAAAGAAGGCATCATTGGAGAATTTTTTTATTCCTGTTATTCCATTCCTGTTAAAAGTGATGTCGGAAAACAAATATCTTACCAAATGAGAAATAGCTACACTCAAACGTAATATAAAAGCTAAACATAATAAACAAAACCCACCATGTTGTACCTATTATTATTATTATTATTATTACAATATTATTATTTGTATTATTATTATGTACAATAAATGATTTTATTTTAAGTATTTGCAAACACAGTAAACCTTTTGTCCCGTAGTTTGCACGTCTGCATGCCAAACAAAGGAAAAGAAAGTTTTATGGACTAATAAAAGTCAGGTTGACTTTATTTTTGTTAGCATTTTGAAAGAGACGCCAAGCACAGTAAAGGCAACTCAGTCTCCAAGGTCAACCTAGTGGGCATATTGACAACGCTGCCCACCGCATACAGCGGCAACGTAGGAAACGGTATTGGGAACTGAGTTTCTGTCATACAACATTGCTATCTCATCCTACTACAGGACTTGCCCGTGGATGACAATAAAACTTCCTTCCTCGCCTTACTACCTCTTCACACACATCTGGTAAATGCACTACTACTTCAACAAAACAACTATTCTACCGTAAGATCAGACAATTCTCCTTCCTTTAGGACCGGAAGCGCGATTTTTGTCAACGCTGATGTTTCTGGTTTATTTAAATAGAAATTAACAAGTTATCTACAGTAAAATCAAGTGTTCTTAAGCCTGCTTTTAAGAAATACTACTTTTATAAATTTAAACTCGCTCTGTCTTGCATGCTAAATTAATTTTAAAACATTAAATTTTTGTTTAGTTTATTTATTCGCATTAACAGCTTGGTTATTAGCGACTAAGGAGGGTTATTCTACTGGAACAATGGATTGATAAGTGAAAATTTCCAGACCCTAGCCGGGAACTGACCCAGGGCCTTCGCGGTGCGGACTAGCGCGCTAACCACTACGCTACAGAGGCGGCCACATTCAATTTAATTGTTGATAAAAATATTAGGTAATAAAAGTACTATGATAAATTTCTAAATATTTTATAAATTCAATCACCAAACGTAAAAAAATGTGGGACCTACAAATAAGTGACTGATAATCTCTCCTATATGGGATCAGCTTGCACATCTTTTCTAAAACCTTTGGTAGGTACCGAACACCATGTAATCGTTAATATGTACACGAGATTTTCAGTATTTGGGCAGTGATCTCGATTTAAGAGCTTAGTTATGAAACGTACAATACAAGACAGTAGTTGTTTAGGTCATCAGCCAGAAAAAAGGCTGGTTTAAACCTGTAGAGGTTTTATTAAGTAAAACGAGAAGTGAGGTGGTTTACTATTGCCTTCCTCACTGAGTGGAAAAGTATGCTTATTAACAAGCCGTGAAGTGAAAAGCACATATTTTCCACTATGAAAATTACACTTTCACTTCATTCACCACAGGGTCTGGCTGTATAATGAAATTCATCACTTTCAGAGGAGATAACTCTGATTAGTGTCTTTTACACCCCTGCCTCTTCTGTTCTTAAATTATTCAGTCATTTAATTGGCTGACCATGTGATAAGAAACAGAACTATTTATTTTACCCCTGCAACTAACAAATTGAGCGTAAATAATTTGACACTCCACTTGTCTGTTATGGGCGTAAGACATAGACAGACATGAATTATTAAAAATCTGGTGTGAAACACTCCAACAACTTTCTCTTGTCAATGCAAATAATGAACAATATAACCTAATTATAGTAATAAACAAAAAACTAACCTCAAAAAAACATAACCTAATTTTAATCATGAGTGAATGATGCAAAATGAAAATCTTCATTAGTTAGGCTTAAAAATACGGAAAATCACTCTTCACGCTAAACTAAGCTCAGCAGAAAATGCTAAGTATAAATAAAAGTTGTAGATCTTTTAATTTCCTATACATTTGATTATATACACTTTTGTCGTAAAATGCATACTAAGGTTGAAATCTTAAAAAATTGATTTTTTACACATTTTCGTGGAAAAAACAGAAAATCGCTAATTACCGCTAAACTAAGCGTTATACAAAAAAATGTTTGAAATAAAAGTTGTAGGTTTTTAAATCTTCTACAACCTTAATGTATACATTTTTGCGCTAATAAAGCAGCAATCTTAAAAAACACATTTTTTTCTACGAAGGCACAGCCTCCCCAAGAATTTCAATAGATATGGCACCTATCCTATCTTACAGAGCATAAAAAAATTAGTGATTTTTAAAAAAGTGAAAAATTGACACGAATAAACTACTACTTCCGGTACACCGATTTTCATGAAAATGTTCGTGTCGGGTTCGGTAGTAGTATTTAACCTAAGTTTAAAGTTTTAACTTGGTACGATTTTCCGTTATTGGGATATTTTGTTCACACACACACACACACAAACTAATCGCTAAAAATATGTTTTTTGGGTTCAGGGGGTCTGAAAACGTGTAGATCCGATGAAAACCCGATTTCGAAAAACCGACATGAAAGCCTACTTTCCTTCCTATATAATATAATATAGTAATATAAATAATATTATTATATATATTTATACAGTCAAGAGAAAGTAAAAATAAGTCTGCTGTACAACGATTTATCTGCAGAACAATATACCCTTTGCACTTGCGAAATGATAATCGACAAAAATAGGCTACTACAGTAATGAAGATATCGTTTTGATAAAATCCCTTTATTATTTTGTTACTATATACAGTAATTATATAAATTTCCGTGAAATAATGAATCTCTTATACTACGAAACGATTATTTTTTGTTATCTATAGTAAATGAACGGAGGGCACTTGCATTTTTGATGAGCCTCTTAATAAAAATTTAAGTATTTCTGTAAATGTAGATAATAAGAATTGGCTTTTTCACTGAAGGGTATAAAAACGATTTTTATAGTTTTATAAATAAATTAACAACGTTTTAGTATTTTTTCAGATAATTTTTTTAAAAACCCGTCATTCCGCATCAAGAAATGTAGAATCCGACGGAAAGAAAAACAATCTGGTGTGAAACACTCACATGACTTTCTTTTACCAATGCAAATAATAACTACTATAACCTAACATTAGTAATAAAACATTACAAATGAACAACTAACCTAATTTTAATCACGAGTGAATGATGCAAAATAAAAACCAACCTCAGTATGGCTTAATAATACGGAAAATCACTCTTTTACGCTAAACTAGGTTCTGTAGAGAAACATGTTTGAAATAAAAGTTGTAGATCTTTTAATTTCCTATAAATTTTATTATATGCATTTTTGTCGTAAAATGCATACTAAGGCCGAAATCTTAAAAAATAGATTGTTTTACAGATTTTCATGAAAAAGAAAACAGAAAATCACTAATTACCGCTAAACTAAGCGTTATACAAAAAACTGTTAGAAATAAAAGCTGTAGATTTTTAAATTGTCTTCAACTTTTATTACATACATTTTTGCCCTAAAATGCATATTAAAGATGTATCTTAAAAAACCGTTTTCTTCTACGAGAGCAGCACGGCCTCTCCAAGAATTTCACCAGACATGGCCATAACCATAAATAAAGGAAAAGAAAAAAAAATCAAATATTCAATTGAGCAAAATAAAAATCAGTAAAAGAAAATCTTTCAATATATAAACAATTAAACAAATAACCTTGTGGAGTATGAAAAACATAGTAAATGAGGCAATTTTTTTAAAAAAATCGTAGGAGCCGTTTTTAAGAAAATCACAAAAAGAGAAAAAAGACACGAATAAACTACTACTTCCGGTTGATCGATATTGATGAAAATGTTTGAGTCGCGTGGATTTTCACTCATGGTTAAAATGAGGTTATGTTTTTTGAGATTAATTATTTTGTTTATTTCTAAAGTTTTATTACTAATATTAGGTTATATTGGCTATTATTTAAATTGGCAAGAGAAAGTTGTGTATTTCACACCGGATTTTTTTTTTTTTTGTGTGGTCGACCAAAAAGAGTGGTCTTGTATTGCCGCTTGTTGTAAATATCCGAATACTGTTTGTTAATGAAGTTATAGGCTACGCTTATTATAATCCTCTCTGCAGTTGTGAAATACAAAATTACTGAACGTTTATTAAATTTTAACAAGGATTTGCTGGATCAATACATGACAAACAGCCCCATAGCTACGGAGGGTATGGTAGGTGTTGGGTGTTGCCGTTAGTTTTTTTAACCCTTTTTAATGTTACAGAAACAGTGCTACACCATATTGTGTATCGAACGGTTTATTCATAAACTTTTACAGTCTCTGAAAAATATAGGTACGAGTTAAATTATGCATGTGCTGGACACCTGATTGATATCCAGTATAATGACATCTCCGTTTAGGCCTACGGAACAAATGAGATTCTTACATACGTCACCATATTTTATTTCATTTGTATGCCTCAAAAGACGTCATGTCGATTTATGTTTGTCATATTTCGAACCATACAAAACGGGGCTCTTCTGTTTTCTGTATGTCACTATCAAATCCGAATTCCCTGAAGGGTTGGACATGCGATAATTACTAGTCACCATAAAAAAGGAATTAATAAACATTGAATAACAATAAAAATCTGGTGTGAAACACTCACACAACTTTCTCTTGCCAATGCAAGTAATTTATAACCTAACATTAGTAATAAAAAATTAGAAATAAACAAAAAAACTAACCTCAATAATCATAAACTAATTTTAATCATGAGTGAAAGACGCAAAATGAAAATCAACCTCAGTTTAGCTTAAAAATACGGAAAATCACTCTTTTACGATAAACTAGGCTCTGTGTTTTTTACGAGAAAACAGCCTCACCAAGAATTTCAGCAGACATGGCGTCTACCCTATCTTTTAGGTAGAACATAAAAAATATAGTAAATTACGCGATTTTTAAAAAGAAATCGTAGAAGCCGTTTTAGAGAAAATCGCAAAAAAGTGAAATATGACCGGTTGACCGATTTTGATGAAAATGTTTGTGTCGGGTTCTCTAGTGATATCTAACTTCAGTTTCAAGTTTGCACGATGTTCCGTTCTTGAGATATTCTGTTCACACACATACCCACACACAGACCAATCGCTAAAAACATGTTTTTTTTTGTTCAGGGCGTCTGAAAACGTGTAGATCCGGTGAAAACTCGATTTCGAAAAATCGACATGAAAACAATACTTTCCTTCCTGTGTATTCATATAGGCAAGAGAAAGTAAAAATAAAACAGAAATGTGTACCCTAACATATGCCGGGTGATTCAAAATTGCACTAAAATCTCTAGGCAGACGACTAGTTAAAATATGAAAAAATGTCATCTAAACAAAGGTCTGGAAATTCTTCGTTAGCGAGTTATGCCTGGTGAAAGATTTCGCCATGATTCCTGGGCAAACATTGAAATATAGTCATACTGAAATTCAGAGAAGGTAAATTAAGGGAAAATGTTAGTGGTTTCTTATGGTTTTTAACCTGGGAAACTTAAATAGTAGAAAATTTTATCCTAAAAATAATGATATAACGTCTGAAAATTAAAGTCATTAAAACGTTTAATGTTTATTCGCATTTAACAAAGTTATTCTACGCAAAACTTAAAAAAGTGTATTTTCTAATCCTAATTTTTAATGGATTTCAAAATTCCTACAGTAAAGGAGCTAACCGCGTCCTTGTATAGTACATTTCACGAAAGACTAAATGACCATCTTAACCAACTAGCCCGTGATCTCGCTACAAGGAACTTCCCAACTGTGCGTCGTTTAAAACGAAAATGGGGTAAAGACCTGTTGGTCTGAATAACGGATAATACCTGAAGTTTTGAGCGGAGAATGTATCACTGGGTACCTCTTCTCCTTACTGTGAAAAACCCCACCGCCATTTAAATATCAAATACGGAAGTTGCGCAGCTCAATGTACAGTACCGTAATAAAAAAAATTAGACAAAAAAAAATTTAATGTTTTCACTTTGTTTTCTAAAAAAATAAAAGTGATACATTTATGGGGCTCATTGTTTTAGGTTTCCTAGGTTAAAAACCATAAGAAAACTCTAACATTTGCCCTTAATTTACCTTCTCTGAAATTCAGTATGGCTTTATTTTACTCTTTCCCGGGAATCATAGCGAAATCTTTCGCCAGGCATAGCCCGCTAACGAAGCATTTCCGGACCCATATTTATCTGAACTTTTTTCTTACTCTTAACTATAGAATCATTTCTCCAGAGATTGCCGAGCAGCTTAGAATCATCCGGTATATACAAGTACAGGAACTGGGATGGACGTGTTATCCGTGTGGGTATGTCACTCTCTGAGTATTCACTAGACTAGAGTGGGAGAAATGACCGCATGTGCAACCCTTCAGGGATTTCGGATTTGATAGTGGCATACAGAAAACAAAAGAGACCCGAAACAATATTTAAAAAACCAAAAACAAAATAAATCATTAATGTAAAAGTGTTAAGTTGTAACAATTAAAGTTTTGTCCACTTCGTGCAGACCAATTTTTCGTCTCATGTAATCAACAGGATATAATTAAGACAGGATCTGTTAAACCTATCAAAGGGAATTGGAAGAAAAACCAAGATATTTTGGTGTTGGACAACACCTTCTCCGTGACAGAATTACTTGTCTATTATCTGGACCATATATATCCAGCAAATGTTTATGAGTTCGGTGCTCTGAATTAACAAACAATTTTATAATCATTATTCACAGCATCAAAGACACATAGATCTTGTTAGTCTACTCTAAACGAAGGAGATCCAAAAAAACACACGGCTTTACTTTTTTGGGGGTATAAGAGAGAAAGAGAAAGAAATCTACTACCCTTGACAAGTGCACGATAATGGCTTCTTTTTCACCATTCATTCCTAAACCTTGCCACGACGGCTGCTGCGTTGCCAACTTCACCAACTGTACTCGACGTTATAAGGCACAGCAGGCGTCCAGGAACGTGGTTTTAAAAAATTCAACTTGCTTTATTTCTTGTCTCTGATAAATCATACGTTTAGAGGTAGGCCTACTACCACAGATAATTATACTCAAATATTATCTATCATAGATTATTATAGAACACATAATATGACAACGTACCACACATTATGATTTACGAACTTCATAGAAACAAAAAAAAAACAATGCTACACATTGCACGAAACTATAATTATTTCCAGTTACTGGTGGAGTAAACATCTTAATTTTTATATTTCATTTGCCAAATAATGAGTATCAAACCATTTTGAAAAAAGGTAATGCCGTCAAATAAATCTATGCATCCATAAATATTTTCAACGATATGACAAATTAAAACTATTGAATTACGTTTTATAAAGAGCTATTGCCATCAATTGTCTTTTGATTTAAATTCTTATTGGAAAACACAATTTAAAACCCTTTGGATGAGATCAAAAATACCGACAGTTATCAATCGTCAACTAATACCCTGCCGGTAAGTTCGGAAATAACAGAATGAAATAACAGCATTTGCAAACCCCGTTATTGGTATTTGGATTTCCACTCAAGGAACGCGGGGGGAGAGAGAGAGAGTGAGAGAGAGAGTTGACAAGAATATACATTTCAATCGTACGTTCAAGTTTAAAAGGCCAAAAATGCATCTAGAAAAGAACTCTAAAAGTAACTTAACCAGTGATTCGAACACTAATACAAACACTATTAAACGATAACCCTAGCAGTGCATCGAAACAGCAGTGAATTCAATAAACAAAATAAAACTTGACCTACACAGAACAAAAACCCCAGAGAAAGTGCATCCTGATAGAAGATTACACCACTTAAAGGACTATTACGATGTTTGGCTGTATTACTGAAAATTTTCGTAAATACAGAAAGCACGACAACGCTCTGAACCCTCTCACAAACAAGCTAAACGATTGTATAAAATTTCTGGAGTACTAATCACCGAATTAACTTACATTGAAACTTATTTACAATTATTTACGAATAACGATTGTTCATAATTCGATAGGTTGGATTCAATTGACCGGTTTTTAATTCTGTGTCCAGTGCTGCATAAAAATTTACTGTATAATGCTATTAGGCTATTAGGTGTGTGTGTAACGCGTACTTTCCCCTTAGACTTTTCTAAAAAAAAAAAAGTTTGGTGTGAAACACTCATGCGACTTTCTCTTGCCAATGTTAAAAAGAGAGAGAAAATACATAACCTAACGTTTATCATGACTGAACAAAGTATAATGGAAGACAACTTAATTTTAATCATGAATTAATAAAACTAAGCACTGTAGAAAAAAGTATTTAAATATAAAGTGTCGGTTTTTTACTTCTTCTTGCCCGATATAAGTAGTCTATATTATAGGGAAAGAAGGTAGGTAAGCCTGTTGTTGTTTAGGTCATCAGCCAAAAGGCTGGTTTGAACCTGTAGAGGTTTTACTAAGTAAAACGAGGAGTAAGGTGGTTAACCATTGCCTTCCTCACTGAGTGGAAAAGTACGCTTATCAGCATGCCGGGCCCTCTGAAAAGCACATATTTTCCACTCTGCAAATGACACTTTCACTTCCTTCACCACAGGGTCTGGCTGTATAATGAAATTCATTACTTTCAGAGGAGATAACTCTGATTAGTGTCTTTTACACCTCTACCTCTTCTGTTCTTAAATGATTCAGTCATTTAATTGGCTGACCATGTGATAAGAAACAGAACTATTTATTTTAGCCCTGCAACGAACAGATTGAGTGTAAATAATTTGACACTCCACCTGTCTGTTATGGGCAGTAGGTAAGCCTATTGTTTTCATATAGATTTTTTTAAATCCAGTTTGCTCTGGAAATACACGTTTTGAGGTCACTAAATAAAAAAAAAAACATATTTTTAGCGATTGGTCTGTGTGTTCATCAAAATCAGTCAACCCGAAGCATTATAGGCCTATAAGTGCAATTTTTCACTCATTTCTGATTTTTTAAAAACGGCTCCTATGATTTTTTTTAAAACATCGCCTTATTAACTACATTTTGTATGCTTTACAGTACACGAGAGGATAAGCGCCATGTCTGCTGAAACTTTTGGGACTGGGCTCTCACGATAATTTTTTTTTAAGATTGCGGGCCTAATATGGATTTTATAACACAAGTGTATAATTAAAGTTGTAAGAAATTAAAAAACCCACAACTTTGATTTCAAACTTTTTTTAGTAGGCCTACACGTTTAATATCAATTCTGTTTCCTAGAGGTAAAGGGTGTTAACTCCATTTTGGCAAAATTAAGTTTGAAAATCAGCAAGAAAGCTATATAAAAGTTGCAATAACCACATGATGTGGAGGATTTTTAAAATGACTACTAATTGAACGCATACTCGTTATTGACAATAAGTAATTTTTTTTTTTTTTTTTAATTCATTTATTTAACGTCGCATCAACTACAACGGTCATTAGCGACGACGTTGGGGTGTAACTATTGTTCAGTGGAGGATGAAATGATTTTTTGTAACGTATGAAAATATGCCATGCCTGAGTGGGATTCGAACCCAGGACCGCATGATGAGAGGCGAGCATGTTACCAACTGCGCCAATGCGGCCGGCATTGGCGCAGAAAATAAGTTATAAAATAAGTTATTTTATTTTGAATTATTTTGTTTTTATTGTCTTACTGATAGGCTTCAGAATTTGCCTGAATTCTGTAATTTTTTCAAACATTATTGTGAATAAAATGCTTTTCTTTTTCAGAATAGAGTTTGCACAATATATTTTGACTATTTTCTTTTTACTTGATTAACTCAAGTTACATTGAGGGTTAACACTTGTGTAATTAAAACGCAGAAAGACATAAAGAGTATGAAGTCCTGTGGGTGGTCAGAAGGGGGGGGGGGCGTAAAAGTTAAGAAAGTTGTTTAGTCATTTAAATCTCTGTATCAGAAGCTATTTTTCATTTGGTACAAGTTTTAAAAAATTCTCACATCTTCAGAATTTTTTTAAAAAATAAAATTTTTCATGTTTTTGATTCTTCTGAAAAATTACAAAAATGGAGTTAACTTCCTTTACCTCTTAGGTACAGAATTAATTTTTTGTTTAGCGTCAATCAGCGATTGTTTGTATTTCGCACATCAAATTTGGTAATAAATTGGAATTTTTAAAGATTGCGGCCTTAGTATACTACATTTTACGGCAAAATAGTAAATGATCGAAGTCATAGAAAATTAACTTATAGGGCGTAAACTTGTTATTCCGAAACCTTTTAACAGAAACAGGAAAGTCGGATTTATTTGGTAATGGGCTGCTCTTGATTGGGCTTTTTTGTAGCTAAACTAATGTTATAAAAGTTATTTTTAACAGTTTTCGCTGTAGTACCACTAGGTACTTACTAGGTGGGCGAGTTATGATAGCAGGCACTAGTCTACTACTACTACTATCATAACTTAGCTGAAATTTAAGAAAGAAAATGATAGACGAATCGCTCAACACTTCAAAATCGACATTACACAATCCGCACCAGCCCTTTGTTGGTGAATAGGCCTACGTATTTTCTTACAACTAATTTTATTAGAACTTCAACTTTTATCTCGTGGGTACAAATTGAAACAATGGAAGTAATAAACAGTGTAATAATTTATAATTTTAAAGAAAATTTAAGTATTAAATTTAGGTTAACTATACGTTTTGGATTAGCCCGGAGATACCGGGATTTAGGCATGTGTCCGGGATTTCCATATATCACTGTAAATTACCGGAGGCCGAGAAATGTGCGAAATATCACACCTATCAACCCAGAGCAAGAAAAGAACCCGATGGTAGTTACAAATGTAATCGCAGGACCCAGTTCTAAGTAAATATTTGAATGTTTTTGCGCCTAATTTTAGTTAACATTATTATACTAAAAATAATAAATTAGAAAATAATTACTTCGAAATTAATAGTAAACCAATGTATCAGTGGAAAAAATTATGATAAACAAAAAATTTGCCCATCACGGGTAGATGGATTGTTAAATTAATTGCACTCGATCTGCTAGTTCCAGGGCTACAATAAATAATTCTGTTTACTATCACATGGTCAACCAATTATATGACTGAAATATTTAAGAATAGAAGAGGTGTAACAGACACTAGTCAGAGTTATCTCCTCGGAGAGTAATGAATTTTACTTTACAGCCAGACCCTATTGTGAATGAAGTGAAGGTGTCATTTGGAGAGTGGAAAGTATGTGATTTTCGGAGGGCCTGGCATGCTGATAAGCATACTCTTTCAACTCAGTGAGGAAGGATTCTTATAATTTTTATAAGAAACTCCTCGTTTTTACTTAGTAAAACCTCCAAAGGTTTAAACCAGCTTTCCGGCTGTTTACCTAAACACAACTAACAAAAAATATTGGTTTTGTATGTCATTTACTACACAGCAACCTTTTCAAAAAATTTCCGGGATAAGAGTCCAGAAATTATGGTAACCCTAATTAAATTGTATTAAATAGTCACAGAGTTTTCTAATAAAATCTTCGTATAGAGTTTATAGTATAAAATGCAGGTACAATGAACACGAGTAGCCAGAATACGGTATTTGTGAGACAGGTTGTCTGTGTATAAAATTTGTCTGAACAATATATACGATTATTCCACCAAAGCGTATGATCTTTTTTTTAAAGAACCGTTCACATCAAACACTGAAACGAAATACAGTAGTTAAAATAATGTGTTAAAGTGCAAGTAGCTTCCCTACTTCAAGTACTTAAATGTGCAAAAACGAAAATATAAACAGCAGTTAATAAAGAGGGGAATGCAAGTAGAAAGGGAGACTGGGTGTACAGAATGGTGGAAAGGCTAAAGAAGAAAAAGAAAAGACGTCGAGTAAAAAAGAAAAGAAAAAGAAAACAGCTGGCCGACAAGTTAGTTATAAAGGCCTTGGCATTGAATTGAAGCTGGGAAGAGTAGGGGGAGGGGTCTGTCTGTAACAAGAAAATAAGAATTGGTGGGGGAAAATCCCATCAAACTTTCGAGACACAACCAGGCAGTAATGCACTCGACTACAGTTCAGTAATATTGAATAAAATACAGTACGTAAACAACTATTATAGATGTTTTTCCGTCATTTAGAAATATCGTACATTTAAGTTGTGTAAAAGTGTGGTATTTAAATTTTCAAAACCTGTATTTTAAAAATAAGTACAACTTATTCAGAGATTTATCTTCATAATTATTAATCAACTACAATAAACAACAAAGGTGAAAACGTACGCAATAATTTATTCATTACTATAATAAAAAATTTCTACATAAATAATGATGACTGATTTTCAGAGCCTTTTATTTTACAGTTTATATAATGAGATATTAAGTTTTAGTGTTCAAATAACTAAGTTATTTATTTCTTAAAAAAATTAAATAAAATTATAATTACTACTTTCGTGCAGTGTAAAATCCCCAAAATTCAATATTTAATAATTTTTTTTTTTTGAAAATATGATCACTATTTTTCAATTTATCCTGAATTCCCAGAAATAAATAATACAAGGAGGAAATAATAGAAATGTGGAAACTCATGGTTATTTTACGGAAAAACACAACTGTTGGCTGAATCAATATTTTTCGGATCTCGCTCAAACTCCCCTACGTTTGGAAGGGTGGTTAGAAATGGACTCTTCCATCGTCACAGAACCAGTAGAGGGGATAGCAACGCAGCTTATTGGAGAATTCTGACTACCTTACTCTACTGATTATACATGGAGAGTATATTTCTTCCGTAGAGGGTCAATTTCAAACCCAAAATGGGTATACCCATCAGTTTTATAGGTTATAATATACTATGATGTTAGAATATTTTAAAGTTCTGTGATGGTGAACTTCATATAATGAGATCATACTAAAAAAGTTTAAAACGATTCAAAAATTACAGTGAAAACCTTTGTAATCCGAACTGAATGGAACTAAGGGAAGTTTATCAATTTATTCGGATAATGGAGCACAAAAAGTCTACCCGAAATTTAAAAAAAACATCTTTATGTTGTAAACTCTTCTCTTAACGTCGTCCTCTCTTCTCCCCTCCTACCTTCTCCCCCCCACACACACGCATTCATAACCCACACTTTTCCAAGAGGGTAATGGTTTTTAGTTGTATTAACTAAACAAGTGAGGAAGGCAATGGTAAACCGCCTCACTCCTCGTTTTACTTAGTAAAACCTCTACAGGTTCAAACCAGCCTTTCGGCTGATGACCTAAACAAGGTTGCAAACTAAACTAAACTAAATAAAAATTGTTTTAGTTAAATTGACTTTATTAAGGTAATAAAGAACCCGAGACCTCTATCAGCAGAATTATCGAGGGGGTTAGGTATACTTTTTACACAACATGGGATCTACGACCGGCCCTGCGATTTGTCGAAAAGCAGCAGACTTCAACTCCAATCGATGCGTTCTGAATCCGATAAGATGGCTAGATTATTAATCGGACAAAAGCAAGAGTAAAATACAAAAAATAACAGATTTTTTTCATGGCTGGTAAGGTTTTGATCATAACAGTGCAGTACAAAATGTACTATTATCATTATTATACTAAGTAGTTCAGAAATTTAAGTATTTAGGAAGTTGGATTGCTGCAGATTGGAGCGTGGTAATAAAAGCTGATATTGAAATAGCTGGGTTGGCGTTTCTTAACATGAAACGTCTGTAAATAATGAAATTTCACTTCCTCTACGTTTTAGTTATGTAAAGACGTACATTAACTCTAACCACAATAAAACCCGGATTATCTGAAACCTCTCTAACCGAAAGGATCCTTAAAAACTTGTTTTTTAATTTGGTGATTACTCAATTTCGATATTGTGTGTGCGCACAGTAAACCATTGAAATACCTAACGTCGTGAAAGTACAGAACAGTGTCAAATGAACGAAATTACCAATAATAAAGTTTCACTTACTGGTAATTCGTACTCATTCTTCACCTCTAGGACGTGCTTCAAACAAAATAATGGCGTGACGTTGCCCCAAAAAACGGTTTCATAAAAAATTCATTTTTTTAAAAAAAGATACAGTAAGTTTTAATTACTGTACAATATTACATCTTGTTCTCTTAAAATTTGTTTGTGTATTTCCGTTTGTACATACAGTCAATTTAATGAACTAATTTAGGGGATACCGATGTCCGCTAAATTGAGAGTCATTAATTTATAACACAATCAGTCACGTCTGTTTCAATGTGTCAAAGTAAAATTGGATTTGCTTATACCCTTAGGGATTCTTATCATAATTTTTAAAAAAATGGTACCTTTCAAGAAGAAGCGTACCTACAGGTTTTCACAAAAATTTAAATTCCTTAGATTTTTGTAATTTTCAACCCGTTTTATTTATTAGGAGGCCAGTCCGTTAAATTTTACTAATAAACAGTCGTAAAAATACTATATAATCATTTTTAATATTTTTAAACCCTTAAGGTGTGACTGCGTGTTATTCGGAATTTCGCGTATCCGATTCCCCTATATTTCGGTTAAGCGGGGTTTTATTGCAACTTAGGCTACTACATTTCTTGGAAAGATGGACTTTAAGAATGCAGTTGAATTATTTACAAGCTTTCGAGGCGTGGGTATTTAGGAGAATGCATCAGATTTTGTGGACCGTAAGTTGATAAGCTTAGTCAAGAAGTTGTACTGGCTACATTGATCATTTATACAGGAGTGATAAAAGTAATTCTCAGACTTATTCTCGAGGGCAAGGGCGTGAGGGTAGGCGCAGACCTGGAAGAAGCTACCTCCTCCTTTCCACTACCACTCTTTATCACCCTTTCTTTCGTAGTTGAAGAATGTAAGACAGGACAAACATGAGTAGGCCTACAGATTTTTTTAAGCGTGGTTTTTTGATAGAAAAAGACTATCAGTTATTTAGCCAATCGTCATTGATGTAGTCAGTCGGCACTCTACGAAGAATAACTTAGAAACATTTTTTTATATAGTTTTTGTGTTTTCTTAATAAATGCAACGTGCTGTATTGTAAAATGTTACTTTTTAAACATAATTGTTATGGAAAAAGCGAAATTAAGGTACGTAATCATTGATAACGCGTAGTAGACAACTTGTAAAGGAGGGATTTTTATATTTAGCCTACTCTTACAATGCTCTTAATTTCTGGATCTAAATTAAACGTACTCCCTTAAATGGATTAAAACTGGGTTATATCATAATTATAATCAATTCTTAGTTCTGTAGAGTTGTAAATGAATCGGTCATTTCGAAAGCCCTCAAGTCAAAAAAAAAACTAATTTTTGGAAAAAAAATACAAAATGTTGGTAATTTAATACGTTTTAATAATAAAAAAAACAATATTAGAAAAATTAATTTGTTCAGAGGGCTGTCCCCTTTAATAATGTATAATTGCTTTTGTCTTTTTAAAGATAAGCCATTTGTTTAAAAAAAAAGTTGAAAAATTTGACTTAAGTTGTTTCTGAAATAAACAGGACTAAAATACTAAACTTAGCTCACATTATTTTGAGTAAAATACGTTGTTAGACCAGAACCTAAAAATAATACGTGTAAAAAATACGTGAACAAATACGTAAAAAATACGTTGTTAGACCAGAACTTAGAAATAACAGCTTTTTGCAATAATAAAAATTGAAATTCATAACTTAAAAGAAAAATGCTGATTATTAGAGCTATTTACGTTCTTCATCGTTGTCATAAACAGTAGTTGTTATCTCCCTTTAAATGATTTTTGCATAGAAACTTTGTGTAGCCTCTTCCACTTGAAAGTAGAGCTTAAGATTCAAAAATCATCCACTTTCATTTTTTATTAGAAGGAAGCACTATATATCCTTAAGGATAACCCTGTTCTTAGTGTTCCTAGATAGGCTACTACTTAAGGAAACCAGACTATGTGATTTTTGTAGGGATGGTGTGTTTATACTCGGTAAGATACCTAAAATTCACGAAAGAAACAATGTAAAATGTTGACTTAAGGCTTTCTGAAATTACTGAATCAAATGAGATACAGTTCTATTAACCGACAATGCAGTTGTCACTAAACTCTAAAGACCTTTTTTTTATTTTAACACCATAGTCTACATATACCGTAAAACAAAACAAACTATGCTTTATTTGACACATCTGTAATTATTTCATCAACTGATACCGCCAAAAAATGTGTTTTCTTGATTTAATGATTTCAGGTTCAAGCTTTTATTTATTTATTTACAACAATACAAAGGCTAACAGAACTTATCCATATAAGCCTTATTGACATAAAATTTTTTTACATATTTACAAAACAAATTTGCTTATAACTATTTTATTTACATAATATACATGCTATAACACTTTTTGTCTCTTTTTCTCAAAAAAAAAAAAAATGTTTCAATAAAATTACTTACTATAATAACAAATTAATAAGAAAAAAAATAATAAAAATTACCACGAAAATAGTTTAGCAAAACATGATCAAAAATAATATTCTTTATTAATAAATTAATAAAAGGAAAAGGAAAAAGAAACAATAGAAAGAAGAAAAAAGAAAGAAGGAAAGGAAGAAAGAAGGAAAGGAAGAAAGAAAGAAAAAGATGTGAGTCTGCTCTGTGAATTTATATCATTTATTGGTTGGAGAGCGCCTGATAACATTTTGATGAGAATTGTTTGTAATTATCAAAAAAAGGATCGAGTTCCAGATTAAATTTATTGAAAAAGGATAGCGTCCGTATTAAGAACGTATTACTGTATTGCACAGTGTTCACTTTAGGCAAATAAAACAGATTAAAAGTCCTGGATCTAACAAAAGGTACATAATAAAAAATGTTTTTAACAATATCCTCTAGGTCAACCTTATTATTTAATATTTTATATAAAAATTGCATACACATCACATTTCGTCTAACTTCAAGGGATTGTATGTCAAAAATTCTTCTCATCGTCTCCGTAGAAAACCCTAAAGGGCATGACATACCATATTTTTTGTAATACAGGAGTCGCAATAATCTATTTTGAATTTTTTCAATCGAGTCTATGTAATTCCGATGATGGGGATTCCACACAATAGCAGCATATTCTAACCTGCTTCTAACTAGAGCTTCAAATAGCCTTATTGAGACCTCAATTCCATCAAACTGCTTTGTATTTCTAAATATAAATCCGAGTAACCTATAACCATTATTCACAATCATATGGATGTGTTGCTTGAATGTTAATTTACTGTCAGTTAGCACCCCTAAATCACGGATCTCATGGACTAAAACTAATTTTTCATTTTTTACAGAATAATCAAATATATGGAAATTAATTTGGTTGGAAAATATCATATATTTACATTTATTAATGTTTAACTCTAAATGATTTTTTTCACACCATAAATATACATTATATAAGTCTTTTTGAAGAAGTTTACAATCATCAAAATTATATATATGTTTATACAGTTTCATATCATCAGCAAATAAAATACATACACTATTATGAACGCTTAGTGGCAAATCGTTAATTAATAATAAAAATAAAAGAGGCCCGAGTTTACTGCCCTGTGGTACACCCATGCTATTTGAAAAATTACGAGAGCAATTATTTCTAAATCTCACATACAACGATCTATTTTTCAAGTAGCTATTAAAAAACAATATTAAATTTTTTGTAAAGCCAATTTTTTCCATTTTCATTAACAATATATCATGATTTACTCTATCAAAGGCTTTTTTAAAATCTAAGTATATTACATCTGTACGCAATCTATTATCCAGCATATATGAGACATCCTGCGTAAATTTTAACAGATTTGTAACTGTGGAGCGTCCAGGCATGAAACCATGCTGTACGGGAGATATTAACCCCTTCACCTGTTTGAAAATCTTTGAGTGGATAATATGCTCAAAAACCTTTGCCAAAGAATTAATAATCGCAATGGGCCGATAATTTGAAACTTCATTTCTATTTCCTGACTTAAATATTGGTGTTATTCGCGCAACTTTCCATTTAGTAGGAAAGGTATTAGTTCTGAGCGATAAATTACAAAGACACTGGATTGGCTTTATCAGTATGTCTGCACAACCTTTAATAATATAAGGAGGAATATTATCAGGTTCACTAGATTTCGTTGGTTTAAGTTTGCGTACCGCTTCAGTCACATCATTTTCATTAACACTCTCTAAACTAATAAGATCTAACCCGACTTTTACATTAAGATTTTCTGGGCGGGGGGTATTATTTACTACATTTTGGCCTTCATATAACAAAAATAATCAGCAAAACCCTGGGCAACTTCCTCTTCCTTGAGTCCCTGATTTCCAGTTACAAAAACTGATTGTTCGCTTCTGTTTGCCCTTTTATTATTTACAAAGTTCCAAAAATGTTTTATGTTACTATGAACATCGTCCTGCAACATTTCTATATAATTCTTATAGGCTTGACTTATTTCCCATTTGAGACATGCCCTAAGTTGCCTAAATCTATTTTCATAGTAGTGTGAAAACTTCCTTTTGCGAGATAACTTGTTTTTTAGTTTGATTTTTTGAATTAATCTCCTATCAAACCATGTGGGGTACTTGGACTTTATTACTTTTTTACATTCCGGAACACTTGCATAAATTGCTTTATATAAAAAATTATAAAAACAATCAACTGCAAGGTTAATATCATTAAAAGTATAAAGTATATCCCAGTTCGAAAGTTTTAACATTTGATATAATTGGAAAAAGTTTGCCCTTTTGTAGTTACGGTAGGAAATATTGCTGGGTGCAAATCTAGAAACTTCAGGTAATTCAATGTCTGACACTAGTGCAGGGTGATGTAAATCTTCCTCTAACACAGGATATATCACCCGTCTAGTTACCATACTAACGCTACTCAATATTAGATCTAATTGTTTACCATAAGCATTGAATACATTATTACATTTATTTAAGTTTAAAAGAGACATCGTATTGTACAACCTTTTTGCTTTACTAGAACCATTTTCTAACCTATAGTTTGGAGAATTAATTTCACCCAAATTAAAATCACCTACAATTATATTATCAGAATGAACTAAATTAATATTATTTTCCAGTTCCTCCAAGAAATTAGTGAAATCTGACAAATCAGAATACGGGCTAAAGTAAACAGCAGCCAAATAAACCGTATAACCTGGTAATAATAATTTTACTTGAACACATTCGTACTTTTCCTGGGCGGAAACATTAGATAGAGTTACTTATATACAAGGATTTGACTTTTGTACCGCTATCAATACCCCTCCACCTCGACTTAGACCTGTAGCCGAATGGCTACTAATCTTTTAAGCCGAATGGCTACTAATCGCTTCAATAGTTATAATTTGTATTCGATAAAGAGATTCCGCAAAAGACAGTTGTTATGTTTATCTGTTTGGCAAGAAGAGGATCATATTCTGTCTTTTACTTAAGGAGTTCTACGTAATTTCTCCGATCAACGAACTTTTATGTTTCATATTAAGGTAATCAGCTGAAAGGCTGGTTTGAACCTCTAGTCTAGAGGCTTTACTACGTAAAACTAGTAGTTTTTTTGTCATCAGTCTCTCGACTGGCTTAATGCAGTTCTCCAAGCAAAAAACTAAGCGAATGATTTTCAATTGCCTTCCTCACAAAGTGGAAAGGTATGCTTATCAGCATGCCAGGCCCTCCAAAAGCATCTACTTTCCACCCTGCAAATGACACCTTCATTCACCACAGGATCTGGCTGTATAAGGTGAAATTCATTACTTTCAGAGGAGATAACTCTCACTAGTGACTTTTTCACACCCCTACCTCTTCTGTTCTTAAATTCTTAGGTCATTTATTTGGCTAACCATGTGATTTGAAACAGAACTATTTTTGTAGTCCTGGAATTAATAGGAATAGATCGAGTATCCTAAAAGTAATTTAACTTTCCACCTGCCAACAGTCTGTTATGGGGAACTCCATTCATACAACGTAAAACTACAGAAAATTGTGGTTAATTTGCCAACCTGTGATTTCATCAAAATAATACCGCCAAAAAATCTGTTTCCTTGATTTAATTATTTCACGTTCAAGCTTCTAAGCTGTAAGCCTAACTGCTTCAATAAGATAAGGAGTTTTACATAACTTCTCCGATCAACTAACCTTTCTGTTTCATAAAACACCAAAAATGATAATTCTGGTTTACCACGAAACAAACGGGATTGATACGTCTTTTAAGAATATCTGTTTCTCTGAACCTTCTGGCGATGCATCGATATCGTCATTTCAAAACGATTATGTAACGCAACGTTTATTCTATTTTTAGCGATGTCCATAATATAATGACCAACGCAGATAGTTTGCTGTTATTTAATGTCTGGAATGGATTTAACCAAATTTCTCTTAAGACGTACTGTTAGTAATTAAGACCTTATTAATATTGGATTTGACTCAGATTTAGATGTAGAAAAAAAGCTGAATTAGTTTAAAAGGATATGAGGTGCCATAAGCAGAACTTTGGGAAGTAGAGCTAGGAAAGAAACAAGACTAAAATTCTATACAGTTATGGCACCCCCTCCCCCAGTTAATTTTGTATGGACTTTAGTTTTGTAAGGACGACTAAAATGTTATGCGAACGGAAAATCCAGACAGCAGACATTAAGGTTTTTGTGAGGGCCGATAGGATGTACTCGGTTGGATAGAATAAGAAATGAAGATGTTACGTTGGAATTGGATATCTTCAACTTTAATGAAAAGTTAAAACAAAATCGTGAAGGCAGAAAACAGCACATGAATAGGATGATTGGTCAAAGGAATACCTCTGCAAGTTAGAAGATACGCACCGAAGGGAAAGAGACGTTGACGGACCTAAGAAGAGATGGGTACAAACATGGTATGTAAATTTAGAACAAGTGTATGTCTAGCCTTGTTTGGAAGAAGAATTAGAAACCGACTGTGTGTACAGTCATAGTGTAAAAATACTATGGTAACTGCTGCGCGAGATGTTTCTGAAACTGAAACGCCAGGGCGTTTCTGGAAGAATCTATCTAACTGTACCTACATACAATTCATTCATCCAGAGATTACAAAACAAGTACCGGTTCGCAGGCGGATGTGTTTGAGACAATCTATTTGTATCACATACTTTATTGGCTATATGGTTTTAACTAAACGCTGAAAATTAATTCTATATTTAAACAAATATTCTGGCAATCAGTCGATTACTTAAACAGTGACACAGACATTGACTTAAATAGTTCATCACGTAAATTGCTTACTTTCAACATTCGATTAATATGACATAATCACATTACCGCTACACCATAGCACAACTCATAGCAAATTTTGAGGATTTGACTCTGGCACACCATAGCACAACTCGTAGCAGAATCACCAAAGAATCTCATAGCAGAATTTTGAGGTTATGACCCTGGGTGTGAACATTTTAACACAATTTTGTACCCGTAACCGCTCGACCTAGATGCTGATGAGTCTTACAAAAATTTATTAACAGAAATTTTATTTTAGCAGTTTAATACATAGGCTACTTAAATTTCCCTACAACGTCATATTAACAACAGTATATTTTACAAGAACTTCAAAATCTTAAAAAAAGACGTTGATTTTCTCTACAAATTTGTAAAGTACTACATATAACTTAAATTATATAAAGAAATACGTTTCATTCCAGTAATGTTCTACTGTTGAATAGAATTAGATATTACGATTCCTTGATTACACCTACTTTATTACCTCAGTGTTTTTTATTTGTTATTATCTCGTAATTATTACAAAATCAGAATGTAAGTAGCCGAAAATCTAAGATTAACGAACATCAGAGTGATAATACGTGGATACTTTATCTAGTTTTATTATTTCAGGTATTTGTAGATAAGTGAAGACTAATAAAACGAACTATAAAAATCACTGATACCAAGTAAGTCATTCATCATTAACTTAACAATAAAAATTTAAGTCCGGGGCATCCGAAGGGTGCGACTGCTACTTACTATTTAGCCTAGCCTACATGGAAAATTTACTTACTATTTACAAGTAGATGCTCTTGAAGTAAATACACATGTTAACATTGAGTCCGCAGTACAGTTCTTGAATCAAATGTTATTAACAGAAAAAAGTGGAAAAAAGTGTCAATACTTGCAGTTTAAAAACAAATATTACGTTAAAGAAAGTAGAGAAGTGGATGTATTTATTCATAATAATAGTTTAGAGCATGTACAAACATTGAAGTTTCTAGGAGTATCTCTAGATAGATTTTTGTCTTGGGACTTTTATACCAATCAAGTTTGTAGTAAAATATCATCTAGGGTATTTGCACTAAAACAAATTGCCAGATTAAATGATAAAAAATTACTCATGGCCTCATTCTGTCTCATATCCGTTATGTTATGTTAGTATGGGGTAATTCTAGCATGGGTAATATGAATAGGGGTTTTCAAATTCAAAAGAAAGCTATCAGGTGTATGGTGGAAGCTAACCAGCTGACCTCATGCAGGCCACTATTTGCGGAGCTTAAATTGCTTACAGTTCCCTCTCTACATTTTTGAGGTGTTTATGTATGTTAGGAAAAATAATTTTATGCAGAATTTCAATGTTCACAATCGTAACACGAGAAGCAGAAAAGATTATTATGTGGCTAATCACTCCACAAAATTGTTTGAACAAAAACCTACTTATGCAGGGAGAAAATTTATGAATAAATTACCCCAATTTCTAAAATGTTGTGATAATTTGCATTCCTTTAAAAAAAATCTGTAAAATTACTTGATCGGTGAAACTTTTTATAGTGTACAAGAATTACTTTCTTGATAGTAGTGATACATTGTGTAATTCTTATATGTATTTCAGGTGTTATAACTGACATGTCCTATACTCCTCCTGGAGTCTCCAGGACGAAAAAAACATAAATATAACGATACGGGTAAACTACATATTTAAGAGTAACGACCACTCCGATCAGGGCAGTTTTCATAACTAATCGACGGTGATTTGTTTCGCTTCATGCCTATTATACACAAAGAAAACTGTTACAGAAAGAAAAATGTCCTTAGGTACCTCAAGGTATACATGAAGTGTTAAACTTTTGAACCGCCAACATTTGTTCAGGTAAGTCATTCGCTTGACCATACAGGCAGGTGGAGTATAAAATTATTTGGACTCAATCTTCTAGTTCCAGGGCTACAAGAAATAGTTCTGTTTCTTATCACATAGTCAGCCAATTTACACAAAAACTGAAACATTTAAGAACAAAAGAGGTAGAGGTGTAAAAGACACTAGTCAGTGTTATCTCCTCTGAGACTAATGAATTTCATTATACAGCCGGACCCTGTGGTGAATGAAGTAAAAGTATCACTTGCAAGGTGGAAAGTAAATGCTTTTCAGAAGGCTTAGTATGCTAATAAGCATACTTTTCCACTCGGTGAGAAAAGCATGGTAAGCAATCTCACGCCTCGTTTTACTTATTAAAGATTCTAGAGTTTCAAACCACTTCGCCCGATGACCTTAACCATACAATTGAAATAGAAATGTCACACTCGTCGCAACCAACAATACCCGAGCATTTTGTACTTCTGTATTCGCTCTTAGTTGGCTTATACTTAACCAATTACTTCAATGGATAACTTAAGAGCAGCAAAAAACAACAATCGGTAATGCCAAATACAAAGGCAGAAAATATTAAAACTGATAACCACACCATTGTACTGTGCAAAGGTAAACTAAGAAAATACATTTCAAATTAAAGGGGAGGGAATACAACTATTTGACTTTTGTACTCTAAACGGTGCATAATTTAATCGCAACGTAGATAAAATATCTAATCTTTACCAATACATCTTTGAAGACAAATTAAATCAAAAACTCACGTGTTATATTAACACTTCATCAATAAAATTCTCCAAATAATATTATATTTAGTAACAATCTTCAAATTCTACAAACAGACATAGCTAAATATCTCGGATTACACATAGACAGACAGACCCCTAAATTGGAGAACACACATTAAACAGAAAAAAACAGCTAGACTTGCAATTCAAACTATTGTATTGGCTACTCGGACCAAAATCAAAATTATCACTTAAAACAAATTTCTGGTATAAAAAACCATATTAAAACCGGTCTGCATCTATGAGTAACTCAAGTATCCAAATTATTCAGCATTCTCAATCGTCCTCCAAGCTTTAACAGCTCAGCACTGGTACATGATAAACCACCATGTACACAACGATCTACATACTTCAATAATCGAAGACGAAATTTAATAATTTAGTTTACCGTATGAAAAAGTCTTAAATCCCACGATAATCATTTGGCTATAAATTTTTTGGATAACGGTGGTACAATGCAACAGCTAAAACGGAGGCATCCAACAGATTGATTTGTTCAGTTAACTAAATTCCTACCTATGGTCTTTTAGCCGTTTAACGGCTGATTTTCGGACACGAGGTTCCTGGTTCAAATCCTGGTAAGGTAACTTTTATACGGATCTGAAAACTAGACAGTCTACTTAGATAGTTGGAATTCAATTAACCATGCTCTCTCAGGAACGTTCGCCCTGAGTCTGAACAGATTACACCACATTTACACTTCCGACACACCTCATCTCATTAAGTCATGGCGTTGCTTACTGTTCTTAAATTGAACAGATCGCAACGTATACACATTAGGGTTTAAAAAAATTATATTATACGACAATAATTTGTAATTCGTTTGTAAAGATATCTTTACTGGAGTTGTAACCTTATCATGTGTATTTTCCATTTTTAACAAATCTATTTATTATTCTTAACGAACAGATTGTAGATTTTTTTTAAATACGTCTAATGTAGCCATAAGGTTTGTTGTGGAAGACACATAATGTTGAACGAGGAAAGTAGCAAAAAAATTAACTAAAAATTTACTCTTTTAAGAATCCGCTGCCTCATGCACCCCATATACATTCTATATCTCATGATTGCATATCAGATGATTACAGTAATCAGAAACTCATAAAATAAGATAAAAGTGGTGAGAGCAAGAAGAGAGAGAGAGAGAGAGAGAATGAGAGAGGTGTATGAGGGTATTTTCATTCAGCTGACCTACTTATAAAAGTAGGTCAGAATCACAAGGGGATTAACTTGTTCAATTTGTGCCACCTTGGCAAGAGCCGTGCTATAACAGCCAGTGTGATGTTGAATAGAGTGCCGCGACCTACCACCCGTCTAGACCTATAAAATTGATTCTGATCTTGAACTCCAACCCCTTCGTTAAACCAAATAAATATTAATGTTTCAACCCCATTCCAATTTTTAAACAAAAAAACCTAAAACTATCTTACCATTAAAATAAATAAGAAGATAATTTAAAAAAAAAATAGTTTGACACATTCAGCATAATTTTAACATAATTTTAGTTTACTAATTTTTAAAGTTACTAACAAATTTTTAATATCTAATACTAATCCATTCGGGCTACAACTCTTGAAGAGGGAAGGGTGGTGAGCTACTTAAACGGTGAAAATTGGTACAGTCTAGTAGGATACCTGAGGGCTGCAATCAAGTATAGAAAATATCAGGTCACAAATTACTGAAAGTAGTTATTATTTTATTTTTAGTGAAGATTAATAAATTTTGCTTTACGGGGTGTGCATTTCTCCTTTGTGAATACAGAGGGGCTTCGTGGTATAGGTAATAAGGCTTACCTATTGATAACAAATAATCAGTTGAGTTTTTTAATTTTAATAAATTTATAATAAGAGGGTTAAATTTTACTTATACGTATGTTTTAATTAATGTAGGGGTTTTTGTTTTAGTGCCTTCAACCTGGCAGACGGCCTCTAGGTCATGTCGTAAGTGAATACAGTAGTAAATTGATTAATTTTATTTAATTTATTTTATTTTTTCTTTGTAGTTAATGTATAGTATTAAGTCTATTTTGTAAGGTAAATGTATGTAATATTGACAGTATAATAAAATTCACTATTATTATTATTATTAATACTAATCCATTCACTCAATCTGTTCGTTGCATGGCTAAAATAAATAGTTCTGTTTTTAATCACATGTCAGCCAATTAAATGACTGAATCATTTAAGAACAGAAGAGGCAGAGGTGTAAATGACACTAATCACAGTTATCTCCTCTGAAAGTAATGAATTTCATTATACAGCCAGACCCTGGGTTAAATGAAGTGATGTGTCATTTTTAGAGTGGAAAATATGTGCTTTTCAGAGGGCCCGGCATGCTGATAATCGTACTTTTCCACTCAGTGAGAAAGGCAATGGTAAACTACCTCACTCCTCGTTTTACTTAGTAAAACCTCTACAGGTTCAAACCAGCCTTTCGGCTGATGACCTAAACAACTGATCCATTAGCTATGGAACAAGTAGAAAAATAAACAAAGAAGCACTAAGTACTTATAAGAGTAGATATTTTCTTGAACATAGAAAACCATAAGTTTATTAATAAGTAAGGCAGGTTAATTTTCCAACGAAAACTTAATATTTAGATTTAAATAAAATAGTAAATTAATGAAAGACAATTAAGTATGCATTAAAATGGTTTGTTATATAGACTCTACATAGTATATGAAAAAAGTACAAATTATTTGCTTCTTTCAACCTAAATATCTGGTGTGAAACACTCACACGACTTTCTCTTGCCAACGCAAATAATTAATAATACAACCTAACATTAGTAATAAAGCATTACAAATAAACAAAAACACTAACCTCAATAAACATAACCTTATTTTAATCATGAGTGAAAGACGCAAAATTAAAATCAACCTCAGTTTGGCTTAAAAATACGGAAAATCACTCTTTCACGCTAAACTAGGCTCTGTAGAGAAGAATGCTTGAAATAAAAGTTGTACATCATTTAATTTCCTATAAATTTGATTATATACACTTTTGTCGTAAAATGCATACTAAGGCTAAAATCTTTAAAAAATCAATTTTTTTACACGTTTTCGTGAGAAAAAACTAAAAAATGCTAATTACCGCTAAACTAAGCGTTATCCAAAAAAAATGTTAGAAATAAAAGTTGTAGGAATTTTAATTATCTATAACTTTTATTATATACATTTATAGGCTAAAATGCATATTAAAGCAGCAATCTTAAAAAAACTATCTTGTTACGAGAAAACAGCCTTTCCAAGAATTTCAGCAGACAAGGTGCCTACCCTATCTTATAGAGCATAAAAACTGTAGTAAATGAGGCGATTTAAAAAAATGGTAGGAGCCGTTTTTGAGAAAATCGCTAAAAAGTGAAAAATGATACGAATAAACTACTACTTCCGGTTGACCGATTTTGATGAAAATGTTCGTGTCGGTCCTCTAGTGGCATCTAACTTAAGTTTTCAAGTTCATACGATGTTCCGTTCTTGAGATATTCTGTTCACACACACACACACACACAGCAATGTCTAAAAACATGTTTTTTGGGTTCAGGAGGTCTGAAGACGTGTAGATCCGGTGAAAACTCGACACGAAAACAATACTTTCCTTCCTATATATTCATAAGGGCAAGAGAAAGTAAAAATGGATAAGTCCTCTATTATTTAAAAAATAGCCACAACTCGAGATTTTTCCTACAAATCAATGATAAGTGTCATAGTTTTATTTTAGTTTATTTTAAAGTTACATCAACATCTTCGTAATTAGTAAATACATTGGGTCAAGGAACGGTGGGTTTGAACGTGAAATAATTATCCAGAACTTAGCCAGGAATGGAACCCTGGACTTTAGGGTTCAAAATTGTTACAAAATTTGTCAAAAGATTTTCAATAGTCGATAGATGGAGCAAACTTTTCAACAGTAACTGACTTAGATTTGTGCCTACAAACACTATTAATTTTTTATAAAATCCTGATACATGGAGGAATAAATCTTTCTAACGTCAATAAAATAACTTAATTCGTTTTTTTAACCATTACTAGTACAGTAGTTTAAGTTTATGTGTACACATGAAAGTAATTACTTTTTGATAGTCTCCTCATCTCCTCATCTCCTCTCATAACCAACCAGCTTCACTACGAAGAATAAACTATTCTGCAGGGAAGCGAATGGCATATTTTTGATGCAGCATTTGGCGTTCGTTTAATGTGTGTTATTATTAGGATATCTGAAACAGTAGAAACTACTAATTCTTACAACTGGGAAACTTCATTTTTCTCTTAGGATTAAAATATGGAGTCAGAATTTTTCATAATAAATTTATTTGTTTGCATCACATCCCCGTTCGTGAAGTACAAGCTCTCGACAAAAAGCCATTTATTAAGGTGACTGAGACAGTTAATGAGATACTGTCACCTTAAGAAATATCTATAGACCATGAAGATCTATCATGCAGACATTATTTTATCATGTACCACTGCGTGAAGAGAAACTGTCTCCCATACTATCTTCGCCTTGGTGGGTAGGCAATGATCCATCTTCGGGAAAACAAGTATGGAAGGCAATTTACTACAGCAAGACTTTGTAGGCAGTTCCCTAAAACTTATTCAGACAAAGTTTCTGTTTATAAATGGAATAAGGAAGGATGGGTTAACAATCTCTTCAGAGCTGGAGTAATAAGAAACTGGATGAACAGAGATCCCTCTTGTGATACCACTTTTTTAATATTATTATTCCAACAGTATTATTTTTCTTAACTGACCACAACTCATTTCCTGCCACTTCTAATTTAATAAGATTTACTCAAAGAATGGATAATTCAGCTTGTGTTAAAATAAAAGGGTATAAAATTGCATTAGAGGTAGTGAGAGAAACCCTCTTGCTGGGTGCCTCAAGCGATCATTGGGCAAGTAAGCAGTAAGACACAAACCATACCACACCTGGCCATGATGTAAGAAATTATTTTCCCAATTTTTACGCTTTTTTATTATTCTGAGTATAAATTAAGATGATTCCGAAAATTTCTGCGTAGACATATGTCACGTCATTAAAATTCTACCTGAATAAGATGTAATGCCTAAATTTTTTATATTCCGCCCACGGAACCAATTATGCTTCAGCTGAAGAAAAATTATCCGATAAAGATCTTAATCAGATTAACCTGCTTCTAAGTAATGGTTACATACATGTGCCTGTGGGTAACTAAATTGAGCATTAAGGAATTCGTTTCACGTCACTTCAACGTTTCGATGATATGCGACGAGAATGTTATGATACAGATTTTTTAATAAAACCTGAAAACTTCTCAGGCTACGTCCAAGATTCGAAATCAACAACAGCAGGAATCATCGTCGACGAATTCATAATTGGAAATTGCTGAAGTCAAGTATTATTTACAAAAACAATAAAATAAAATAAAAATACTGTTAATATTAATTATTTTTTATTAGTTATTATTAATTATTAACTGTTATTATTAATTAATTAATTATTATTAATTATAAATTAAAATTATTATAAATAAATAAATAAATTAATTAATATAAATAATTAACTGTTATTATTAATTATTAGGTAGTTACTTTTATACGGATTTGAATACTAGACAGTGGTTACCGGTGTACTTTGATGGTTGGGGTTCAATTAACCATACTCTCTCAGGAATGGTTGACCTGAGTCTGTACAAGAGTACACCTCATTTACACGTCATACACATCATCCTCATCTCATTGGGTCATGGGGTTGCTTATTGTTCTAAATTGAACAGATTGCAACGTACACACATTAGGGATTACAAAAAAAAAATAACAAATAACCCACCGGATTGGTCTAGAGGTAAAGTGGTCTAGAGGTTAACAGCTGATTTTCGGAGACGAAGGTTCCTGGTTCAAATCCTAGTAAAGGTGGTTATTTTTATGGCGATTTGAATGCTAAACAGTGTTTACCGGTGTACTTAGATGGTTGGGGTTCAATTAACCATACTCTCTCAGGAATGGTCGGCCTGAGTCTGAACAAGATTACATCTCATTTACACGTCATACATATCATCCTCATCTCATTGGGTCATGGGGGTTGCTTATTGTTCTGAATTGACAGTTTGCAACGTACATACACTAGGAATTAAAAATATGTAAATAAAAAGGTTTATATGTACTGCCCTGAGGGGTTGCCGCTGGGCGACTACCTCACACAAGTGACATCAAGACATTTATATAAAACTATTGACATTATAACTGCTGGTTGTGTTAACTTCTTACACAGTTGTAGTTTATTTTCTTAAATAAAGTCAAAAAAAAAAAAAAAAATATGTACTGCTTGAGTCCCAGCTCC
This sequence comes from Catonia carolina, assembly GCA_035578175.1. Classification (NCBI taxonomy): domain Eukaryota; kingdom Metazoa; phylum Arthropoda; class Insecta; order Hemiptera; family Achilidae; genus Catonia; species Catonia carolina. The sequence continues at coordinate 118,858,317 of JAQMRL010000002.1, read as the reverse complement.
GTGTAGTTGCCGGGTGAAGGGTACGGGTGAGGTACATTGAATCAGTGACGCATTGTTGTATTATTCTGGTACAAAACATTCGTTTTCAAACTTTCCGTATTTAACATATTTGTTCGTATTTATTACTATTATTTATTTACATGTTTTGATATAAAATGGTAAGTTAAATATTATGAATCCGACCAAGTTAATAACCCGGCAGGTATTTCTTAAATTAATCCGCCGGATGATAAGAATATGTTTTTAGTCTAGTTAGTACACGCTACCACTACAAATGCAGCAGCTGTGAAACACTACTAATTCATTCATACACTCATTCATTCTCCCACTACTATAACAACGCACTGCATTCCTCCCAACTACACGGAGCTGGGACTCAAGCAGTACCGAGTGTCTCAAAATAATGTATACACGTTTTGAACGGATATATTTATTTGAAGAAAACATTTAGATACATGATATTTGTGCTGTCTTGTAATAAAATCTTATTAATGTTTAAAATTATTACCGTTAACTGTAATACATCTATCAGAACATGCTAATACAGAATTACATAATGACATTGACATTTTTATTACTTGTGGAGGTTTTTCTCGGCCCAGACCGTTCCTTGTTCACATTTCTCATAGTCCCATTTATTCAAATTTGTGACGAATCCTAGCAATTGTTATTCTTGAAGGTGGTTGGGTTCGAAATTCCATTTGTCATAGTCTTTGAACCTCTTGAATATTCTCAGTCTTCCAGTAACACTTTAAAACCCACTTACGTTGATCAAAAGACAACTGAACTTCAGCCATGTTTATCTCATACTAAATGAGAAAAATAATGACAAAGAGTTAGAGGGGATGCCAAATAAGCTATCCGGTGTAGCTGTGCGAACAGTTTGGATTCAGTCAGTAGATTTCGAGTCTTAGTACCGAACTGCAAATTAAATCACACGTTCTAAACGATGTAAATTATCATCTATTAGCGACGTTAAAGACATTCAGTTGTAAACATTGTATACAACAATTAACGCCCATCACGTCATACAACAAATTACAGACCAATGTTTTCAGGTTAGCTGATATATTATAATGTTGCGAGAGCGATGTGACTCTGATCACAGCTAATACAGCACTGATCCCCACCACTCGCTGAGGCTACGGAGCGCTCCATTGCAAAAATAACCCTTCTGCGCACTTCAGAAAACCGGCAAGCTTATTTAGCGTCCGCTCTACGTTGTTAAAAAACAGCTGTTTTAAATTTACAGTGATGCGGTTTCAAGCTGTAAGTGTTCTTCAAATTAATATCCGTTCCAAATGTGTATACATTTTTCTGAGACACTCGGTATATACGCGCCCACGCGCCCCTGTGTACATGAGAGTTGAGTGACTTGTGAGAAGTCATTTGCACTAGGGCAAGTTCCAGTTTACTTTAAAATTTGACCATCGTCAAAACAAACACTAATACGTTCCAGAAAATTCTGTTTAGAATATTTTTCTGAATAGTCCATTAAATAAATAGTGAAAGCTTTTTCAAAACTTAAACCTGTTAAACTTTTCAAAAAAGTTTAACTTTTTTCCTAAATTACTTAACAAGTGGGTGAATACATTAACGCTAACTGGCAAAGGGATTCTTATTTATAATAGAATGGAAATCAGTCTGATAATTTTACTCACGTTTTTATTACGATGCTCGTCGTTTAAATTTCTCATAATCTTCGAGAAGAACTTTTAGGACTATCTCCCTGAAACAACAACAATTACTTAATAAATGCAAGACAATAAATATCAGAGACCGCCTCCAGGGCGTAATGTATTACCGTAGGACTGGTTGCGATCTCAGCTGAGGTCTGGAAATTACTACATGTTAAAACCCACCGTTTCACACATCACAGTAGTCGCTAATGATCAAGCTGTAGACGTGGCTTAAAAAGCAAATAACTGGTTGGAAAATTGCACTAAATTTTCGCTCATCGTATGCCAGTAACAACTCAGGGACAATTTTCTTTCAAGAATCTGAAGGTTCATGCATATCTAGATGCCAAATTTGTCACTTATGCCATATTAACGAGTCCAAAATCAGTTACTTAATTAATTGAGTAACTGAGGGTATTTTAATAATAATATTAATAACAATAATAATTGGTTAGTAGTCTATTAGTTAGGGAAGACAGGAACATGGAATAAAGCTAAATAGTAGGGGTGCTTGAGAAAGTTAAAAGAATTCACATATTTCTGGGATTGCTTTCTTAACAGACGGAAAATTTGAAAAGGAGTTAAGTAAAAGGATTCAGAAAGCAAACAGTTTCTTCCAAAGTGGAAGAAGACCAGTTTGAAATCTGAAATTCGAATGTAGGCTACTGTAAGAAAATTATGCATGCACAGTGCATAATTTGTGTCAATACTGACTTTACGCCGTGGAAACATGGACAGGTAGAAGGAAGACAGAGGATAGAACGCAAGTGGTAAAAATAAAGTTCTATAAGAATACGTTAGTAAAAACAAGAAGCGATAAGTGTGAAATGATGTAATTTCAAAACAATTGGGGATAGAAAGTATGACTAGAAAAAATTGACAAAGCTAAGATAATTTACAGCAGAAAGATTGGTAGCTGGAAGGATTTGTTTTTTACATCCAGCTGTTTTGTGCATTGAGGCTAATGCATACGACGTAGGGTGATAAGAAGGGTTAATGAGGATGGTGATGAAGAGTTCTAACCGGCTTGAGCCAGGTTGGGTACCTATATCTTTTATTTAAATCTAATTAATAGGTACAAAAGAACTTTTAGGGTTCATAAAGTATCACTTGTTAAGTCGTTTTAAAGATATTTACACTTCTGTATCTTTAATCGGAGTAAACTGCACCTAATTTTGGGGAAAATAACTGATTCTTACACTCCTGGGGTTCACAGAGAAGTTTTCAATTGTCAGTCCGATCGGTATAAAATATAGGTTTTGTAAATTTTGTAAGAGATTGAGATATCCTTCAGAAACCCACATTTTGGCTTTTAGGGTAATGAAATGGAAATGTCAGTAGAAACCTGGGTACCACAAATTTCGCAACATCCCAAAAGTTTCTCTCTACTATAGACTAATACATCTGGCAAAAAGTAAAAATCACGCCAGTCCGTTGGTGTAGTGGTCAGCGTAACTAGATTCTATATCAGGGGTCCTACGTTAGATTTCCTGTCCGGTCTGCCATTTTGTAACTAACATACGTCACCGTCATCATCATTATCCGGCGTTACAGACCAATTTGAGCCTTGACCTCCAACACCACTTCCCTCCAACGACTTCTATCCCTCACCATCCCCACATATCTTATCGTTGGTTGCCATACCCATATCTTGTACGACTGTCTCTTTGCGCTTTTATTTGCTATTAAATTACAATTAGAAAAAAAAATAGAAGCTATTGCACTTTCCATCTTTAAATTTTTACGATTTTTACTTTCCCTTGCTCTACATGAATTTACGAGTATAAGGAAGGAAATTATTGTTTTCATGTTGATTTTTCACCGGAATTACACGTTTTCAGATCTCCTGAAACCATTTTTTTAGTGATAATTGTGTATGTGAGTATAAAATAAACAAAAAACTTTCCTCAAAAAAACTTTACTGTATTTTTATCATGAGTGAATGATGGAAAATGAAAATAAACCTCAGTTTGACTTTAAAATATGGAAAATCACTCTTTCACGCTAAACTAGGATCTGTAGAGAAAATGCTATAAATAAAAGTTTTAGATCTTTTAATTTCCTATAAATTTGATATACACTTTTGTCGTAAAATGCATAGATACTAAGGCTAAAATCTTAAAAATTCATTTTTTACAGATTTTCATGAAAAAAACAGAATATCACTAATTACCGCTAAAATAAGCGTTAAGTTATACAAAAAAATGTTTGATATAAAAGTTGTAGCATTTTAATTCTCTACAACTTTTATTATATACATTTTTGCCCTAAAATGCATAGATCTATTAAAGCCGCAATCTTAAAAAAATATTTTTTTACGAGAAAACAGCCGTTCCAAGAATTTCAGCAGACAAGACGCCTACCCTATCTTGAAGGGCATAAAAAATGTAGTAAATGAGGCGATTTAATAAAAATGGTAGGTGTTTTTAAGAAAATCGCAAAAAAATTAAAAATGGCACGAATAAACTAATACTTCCAATTGACCGATTTTGATGAAAACGTTCGTGTCAGGTCCGATAGTAGTATCCAACTTAAGTTTCAAGTTCGTACGATATTCCGTTCTTGAGATATTTTGTTTACACGCACACAACACACGCGCGTACGCACACACTCAGACCAATCGCTAAAAACATGTTTTTTGGGTTCAGAGGATCTGAAAACGTGTAGATCCAGTGAAAACTCGATTTCGAAAAATCGACAAGAAAACAGTGCTTTCCTTCCTATATATTCATATAGGCAAGAGAAAGTAAAAAAAAAAAAAAACACTTTTTCAGTAGCTACAACTAGATTATCTTAACAAACTATAATCACTATATCAAAACTAAATGAACAATTATCACTTCAGGCAACAAGTAGTAACCGAAAACGAGTGTTTAAAAACAGTTTGAGATGTTTAATACTAAACAGTATTATCTCTAGAGCGAAATATCTTCTCGAATAGAAAATAAAAAGAAGTACTATCATCTTTTAGGCAGTTTGAGTCCTCTGTGCAGTCACATTATTTCGAACACCTTGTGGTGCCAGGTTTGTCGATTTATAACTTTCCGTAATTAGAAAGAGAAGTTGAATTTGCATGTAACTAACTAAATTTGTTTAGAAGGTATAATAACATTATAAGAAATTATAAAAATCTGGTGTGAAACACACACAACTTTCTCTTGCCAGTGCAAATAATTAACAATAAACCTAACATTAGTAATAAAAAATTAGAAATAAACAAAAAACTAACCTCAAAAACAAAACCTTATTTTAATCATGACTGAAAGACGCAAAATGAAAATCGAACTCGGTTCACCTTAAAAATACACAAAATCACTCTTTCACGCTAAAATAGGCTCTGTAGAGAAAAATACTTTAAATAAAGTTTGTAAATCTTTTTATTTCCTATAAAATTAATTATATACACTTTTGTCGTAACATGAATACTAAGGCCGAAATCTTAAAAAAATAGATTTTTCACACGTTTTCGTGAGAAAAAAACAGAAAATTGCTAATTACTGCTAAACTAAGCGTTATACAAAAAAATGTTTGAAATAAAAGTTGTAGAATTTTAAATTTTCTACAACTTTTAATATATAAGTTTTTGCGCTAAAATTTATAATAAAGTCGTTATCTTAAAAAAATTATTTCTTTACGTAAAAACAGCCTCACCGAGAATTTCAGCAAACATGGCGCCTACCCTATCTTGTAGAGAATAAAAAATTGAGTAAATGAGGGGATTTTAAAAAAAATCGTAGGACCAGTTTTTGAGAAAATCGCAAAAAAGTGAAAAATTATACGAATAAACTGCTACTTCCGGTTGACCGATTTTGATGAAAATGTTCGTGTCGGGTCCGGTAGTGGTATGTAACTTAAGTTTCAAGTTTCAAGTTCGTACGTCGTTCCGTTCTTGAGATATTCTGTTCACACACACACGCGCGCGCGCGCACGCGCACACACACACACACACAGACCAATCGCTAAAAACATGTTTTTTGGGTTCAGGGGGTCTGAAAACGTATAGATCCGGTGAAAACTCGATTTCTTAAAATCGACATGAAAACAATACTTCCCTTCCTATATATTCCTATAGGCAAGAGAAAGTAAAAAGGAACCTGACTCCACGGTCATGTAAACAAGACGGTAAGTAAACAAGACCAACAATAGCAAAATAATCAATACGCATCTCCATCTTTCATGTAACTACGAACGAATTCAGTAAACGCATAGGTAGGTTATTCAACTGAAACAAACGGGACAACGGATCTTTAACTCTTTTTAAAAAAAAAAACTTTATTTTTCACTAAGAGACTCCACAAAGGAAGTTTAGGACATTATAAAACTAATGAATATCAAGACTAAACGTGTCATCCAATACTCAATGAAAAAATGCACAATTTGCCCCCAGCGTAGTCTATATAGTTAAAAATCTGGTGTGAAACACTCACACAACTTTCTCTTGCCAATGCAAATAATGACTAATAGAACCTAACATTAGTAATACAACATTAGAAATAAACAAAAAACTAACCTCAAAAACATAACCTTATTTTAATCATGAGTGAAACACTCAAAATGAAAATCAACCTCAGTTTGGCTTTAAAATACGGAAAATCACTCTTTGACGTTAAACTAGGATCTGTAGCGAAAAATGCTCTAAATAAAAGTTGTAGATCTTCTAATTTTATATAAATTTGATTATATACACTTTTGTCATAAAACGAATACTAAGGCCGAAATTTTAAAAAAAATCGATTTTTCACACGTTTTCGTGAGGAAAAAACAGAAAATCGCTAATTACCGCTAAACTAAGCGTTATACAAAAAAATGTTTGAAATAAAAGTTGTAGGTTTTTCAATTCTCTACAACTTTTATTATATACATTTTTGCGCTAAAATTTATATTAAAGCCGTAATCTTAAAAAAACACTTCTTGTACGTAAAAACACCCTCACCAAGAATTTCAGCAAACATGGCGCCTATCCTATCTTGTAGAAAATAAATAATTGAGTAAACCAGGCGATTTTTAAAAAAATCGTAGGACCAGTTTTTGAGAAAATCGCAAAAAAGTGAAAAATTACACTAATAAACTACTACTTCCGGTTGACCGATTTTGATGAAAATGTTCGTGTCGGGTCCGATAGTAGTATCTAACTTAAGTTTTAAGTTTCAAGTTCGTACGATGTTTCGTTCTTAAGATATTCTGTTCACACACACACGCACGCACGCACGCACACACACAGACCAATCGCTAAAAACATGTTTTTTGGGTTCAGGGGGTCTGAAAACGTATAGATCCGGTGAAAACTCGATTTCGAAAAATCGACATGAAAACAATACTTTCCTTCCTTAGGCTTTTATTCATATAGCCAAGAGAAAGTAAAAATTTAATTATTTTCCTCCAAAAAACTGTTTAGAAAGGAAATTCTTGTACATTAAAATTTTTCATGAATCTAGTATATTTTTAGCATTTTTAAAAGAAAGACAATGAATATTTGAATCTTCTGGTAAATTGTTGATGTATTTTCTACCAGCACAAGTAGGTTTATTTTGGTTCAAACAATTTAGTGTTGTTATTAACAACATAATAATCGATTCCGTTTCTTGTGTAGTGACCTTGGACATTTAAATTCTGTGAAAAGGTATTTTGCTTCACAAATATTATCACTCTGATTAACCTAATTATTTTACCGTTAATTTTGCATATCCACAGTTTGGAAAACCTTTATCCGAAACAGAAACCGAACGGACGGTTCGATCAATTGATTAATTTATTATAGGCCTACATTGTATACACATTTAAGAGTTAAAGACAAAATAAAACCCTGAAAAATAAAATCGAGGCTTTCAGCGTTAGTATTATTAACATTTTGTAATTTACTCTAATAAATTATTTTAATACAGGCATACGGTATATAATACTGTAAGGTACAGTAAAAATAAAACAATTCACGATTTGTTCGGTAAACATGTTGTAAATTTCAGTAGGATTCTGTAAATATACCATTCTATACTCAGCAAAATAGAAAGCGCAGGTGCAAAATGTTGTGTGACTGACAGGCAGTCAAGGAGGAAGCTATTTTTAGACAAAAAGTGTACTGCATGAATAGAATAAGCCTTCTGGAAATCGGTCAACGAACTCGTTGACCACTCGGTAGAAAAACACCTTCACCATTCCATACGGCTAAGTATATTTTTCGTCACGCACAATCCTACACAAACAAGGAGTTTCTGAAACTGAATACAACATGCTTTTTCTATTGCCATAATTTTTTAGTTGTTTGTAAAGTTAAACAAAAATCATTTTATTAAGTTTAGAAAACAGAAATTTATTTTCTATTAATATCTCAAACGAGACCAGTATTTTTATATAAAAAATAAAAAATTATGCCAGCGGCTAAACAAAATACAGTATAATTTATAATTCGTCATACAAAATACCTAAAATCAAGACTTAAATTAAAAACTATTCTTTCTACCAGTATTTCAAAAAAAGCTTGAATAAAAACTATACGAATCGTTTAAAATATAAAATATATTCCACATTTTAATATAATTTAATAATGAAAGTGTAATAGTTTTGTGACTGTCAAGGGGTCGTAGCCTACAAATTTTTATCAAAAATATTTTTGTAGCAGAATAAGATCGGTTAGGAACACATGACAAACATAACGACAAATTAAAAAAAAACACAAGGTTCTTAAATTGGAACCTCAGAATAATTATTTAATAATTCGCACTAAATTTGTTTAGTTTTGTTTAAATTTGAACCCCGGTTTAGTGTCATTTAAATCTGAAAAATTAATTAATTTTAAAAAAAATACTTTTAATATAAAATAAACACAAAATAATTAGAATTAAATTATAATCCCAACTAATAGGCTAAAGGGCCCGAGTTGAACACACCACGGATGGATTATACTTTTACAATAAATTTTTAATCAACCAATAATATAGCACAGAAGACAAAAATACGTACAATGCTTTTTCTTTATTTTCTATAAGAAAAGAAGTTTTTTTAGCTACTAGATTATTCTGTTTCTTACATACATAAGAATATAATGAATTGAAAGAAATTTTATCCTTACATTACAATAATTTTGAAAACGCATAAATTATTTTATAAAAAAGTACAAAAATTAATGACAACAATTTACTTTTGAAAAATTATATTTTAGTTATCTGATTATGCATAGTTTAGTTTAAAATTCAGTTTTTGAACCTTAATACCGATTGTTTTTCGTTCATAAGTGTTAAACCTCAGACATTTTATTTAAGTTTCATTCGTATTTAAAAACTGATTTAAAAACATACATTTTGTTAATAAGAGATAACGGATTCATTTTATTTTAAATTTAATATTTAGTAGCAATGTAAAACCAAATTTTAGTTTAAATAAAAATAATCAATAATTTAGTCCTAGTTTATCAATAAACTGATAAGAAAATTAAACACAAGTACGGCTGTGGTTAGAGTAAACAAATTTATTTAAAAAAAAAAAAAATAACAGATAAGATATTTATAAAAGGCCAATTATATTTTTAAATTTTATTCACGGAATCTTTTTCTTATTACATAAAATAAACAACTTACATCACTTAAGATTGCAACAAAATCATATGGGGAAGTCATGTTGATTTCAAACTACATGCATTATCTATTTGGAATGATACCGGTAAAACTAGGTTATATTCACAAGAAACACAGCTATATTAATTTCAGATGTATGTCAAATTCTGTATATTGACCTATTTCAAAGAAAACATATAGATTAATTTAAAAAAATTATTTAGTCAAATGAATAGTGGAAGTCAGTACTGTTATACGATAACGTAACAGTTTAAGGTTATGTCTACACTAAATAGCAGACGAAGAACTAAATATGAAATAATATTTTGTAAAGTACTTACATCAACTGAATTCAATATCCAATCGTTAAATATATAAATCCATGTACCGAAACACCAAAAACTGATAACCAAAATGTTAAAAACACATAAGAATACTGAAAATACTGATATAACCTAAAAACACACACAACTCTCAGTTCGGGACACACATCGGGCGAGCAACACTGTTGTGGTGCACTCTACTCTACAAAGATGGCGGACCAATGAAAAGTGGTTATAATGTAAATTTCCTCGATTCTATTGGTCGATCAATATTTCGTAGAAAGCTTGTTACTACGCAAGTCTGAATCGCAGCAGGAATAGGAGTCAGTCTGTGTTTACTGCCTACAAAAAGCACATCGGGTCTCCTTGTTATTAGCCTATGTTCCATCCTTCTCGACGTGGTAACGTTGTTGCTATTCCTTTACTTTCAAGCTTGTCCTATAATCGTGAAATGACGATCGGTTAAAGAAAACGTTACCTAGAATTTCAGGTCGATTTACAAATAAGTCAGCGCTAACTTATGAACAGCAGCTAACCAAAATTAACACATAAAAAAATAATAAATGACGTAGATCTACTATTAATAATTCCAATCGTAATATTACTCAACAGAATATTTTTTATATTTTTATTTAATCTTGCTTATATGAACTGTACCTACACGAAGAAACGAACTCTAAAATTTTACCGACATCTTTTAGACTAGGGCCTACTGGTCACTAAAAATAATTAAATCACTAAATAATAATAATAATAAACTTAACGTGTCAGATAAATGGTTCAGAGAAGGTATATTGAGAAAACTGGGAAAAGCTGAGAAAATATCGATCTAATCAAATTCAGACAAATGATTCTGATTTTAAGGGCTTCCACAAAAAACAAAAACAAAGTATTCATTGGACGAATGCTGAGAATGTAAGATACAAAATAAGCAACCAGAAATGTCTAATGTAACTTAAGTTATCTAAAATTGACCCTAATCGAATAAAAAAAAACATTCAGAGTTGTTCGATTCTCCATAATATTCATATTTCCTGATCTTTTGGATTGTGTATGTCGAACTTGTATGAACATAGCCTACTGCTGATATTTTGCAAAAAAGATTAAAATATTATGTCCTTTAGCCTAATTTAGGCTATAGGAAACGTGTGGAAATTACTTAACTAATAGTAGGCTCTTTCGCGTGGCTTAAGTCCAATAAAAATGAAAAGTTTTAGATTTACAATTTTTTTAATTTTATTTAAAGTTGCATCAATTGTTTGGTTATTAGCGACACGATAGGTGATAGGCTACATCGAGAACAATGGGTTTTTTTAGTGAAAATTTTCAGATCCTGACCAGGAATCGAAGCCCGGACCTCCACGTGGTAGGCTAACCGCTACGGAGGAAGCCGGTTTATTCTGAAATCATCTTAAATATGTTTTATAATAATTTTGAAAACCTACATAAATGTAGGCTAATTACGTGCACAGATAAAGCCAAAAAGTTTCATAAAATCTTAAAAAAATTATTAAATTAGTGATTTGACGACGAGTGACAAAATTCAGCTAAATTTGATGAAATATAAATTGATAAAACATTTTCCTAGGTTTCTTCTTTATTTTAAGTTTTCTGCTGGTTCTGATAAAAAAAATGGAATTTGCCTCCAGTAATACTAATTCTCCATTCTAACGTATCGTATTATAGAAAGGAGTTTAAAAGAATTGAAGAAAATAAAAATTTCCTTGAAGAAAAATAAAATTTCCTATATAATAAAAAATAATAAATTTCAGACAAGCGTACATTACAGCAAATTCAGTAATGAGGTTTACTTTTACTTCAGTAGCATAGAAAAGGACGACGATTAGTCATAGTCAAATTTAGAGTGGAGAGAGGTGGGTGGAAAGAACTTTTCTCGTTCTGGAATAGTACCTACCACAAGGCGAAGCTGGCGACTTCAATCGGGTCGAACTTTCAGACGGTTCTCCCCACCAAGATCGCCCGCTAACATTGGCTTGGCGACAACTCAGCAGGGGCGTCGCAACTCGCTCCGTACAACCACAATGCAGCACCTACTCACTACTACACAAACAAGAAAAAGGATTGTATTTCATGCGCACGAACTCACACATACAGCACGCTCGCTTACGATACTTCAACCCAGCTGAGAAATGCTATGTGCGCATTTACAATGCCGTGTGGGCCTTTTACATGCAATCTGCAAAAGCACATAAATCTTTCACCATATTACGTTTCATTAAGCACGTGCCATTTTAAAGATAGCCTGCATTAAATTCTTCCACATAATTACTTTAGTCATTATTTTTATTTCATCTGCGTAGACAGTAATGACACCACAATAATTAGCAGTAAATTGTGTCTAATGGACATTTAAATTCCAATTAACTACTTAAGTACCTAAAACAGTAGCGTAATGGACTGGTTTTTGTTATATGACTTTATCTGTTACCCATAAAGGTCCTAAACTAGTGAAGTAAAATCTCAAATCAAATAAAGTTTGGTCGTCACCTATTCACGGAATGACTTGGCTTGTCTAAAGCAGTTGTAGGCTACTCCAAGTAAACATCTTCTTCTTCTTCTTCTTCCAACCAAGGATTAGGCCGCAGCCTGTTCCGAACTCACAAACTATAGGCCTATCATCTATCTCCATCTTTTCCTAGGTCTACCGACATCTCTTTTCCCTTCTGGAGCATATCAATGTGCCTGCTTAAGTATCCTGTGAACTGACATCCTTGCCATGTGCCGTCTCCAACTTTGGCGATAATCCTTTATATTTTCGTTCAAGTTGTAAATACCTAATTCTTACCTGATTTCCTCATTCCTTATTCTGTCCAAGCGTGTACACCCCTTAGTTCTTCGAAGAAATCTCATCTCTGCTGTCTGGATTCTCCGCTTTTGGGTTTTTGTTGTTGTCCACGCCTCACTTCCGTACAGAATAACTGGAGCTGCCATAACTTTGTAGAACTTAAGTTTTGTAACCTTTCTCCCTCCATTACCAAAATTTCTGCTTATAGTTCCGCATGTCCTCTGGAATTGGCTTAATTTCTGTTCTATATCCAAATCAGAATCAAATCCCACATTACAACCTAAATAACGAAAGTGAGATACTCTCTCCACACCGCTATTATCCACAACTATTTTCGATCGAACAGGATGTTTTCCCTTAAAAGCCATTATTTTGGTTTTATCAATGAAAATTTTAAGACATCCAGATATTGGGCTATCAATAATGGAGGGTAATATTGAGGGAGTAAATTGTAGAGGGAGGCAAAGATTAGAATATATAAAGCAAATTACAAAAGATGTAGGGTGTTACAGGTATGTAGATATGAAAAGACTTGCGCAAGATAGAACAGCTTGGAGAACTGCATCAAACCAGTCGAGAGACTGATGACAAAAAAGAAAAAATGAAAATTTTTAAGCCCAGGAAACATTTAAAGAAAAAAGATTTCTAAACCCTTACGAGAGTAGTGGCTTTAAGGGATACCCTAATAATAAAACAGATCGCCTTTTATCAATTTATAACTTACTAGCTGAACAATGTAGGCGTCTTGGTTTGTGCTACATTTATGCTTTTATGTTTTATTTGTATGAAACACAAATACAAAGAAGTTGTAGCCTGTTATTTAAGTCATCAGCCAAAAGGCTGGTACAAACCTCAGAGCAAAGGTTCCCAAAGGGGCGCGCCCCTCAAGGGAGGCGTGAAGACAATTCAAGGAGGTGCGGGACCTAGGGATAGATTTGACTTAAGCTCATCTATTAACGTTTTTCAAGCACGAATTTGTGGGAAAAAGTATTTTTAGCACTTGGTGCAATAAAAACAAAGTATCGGGCCAAATTTAATGATTTACGTTGTCCACTTTTTAGTAGGCCTACGAAATCTTGTAAAAAAAATGTAAAGCCATCCATCTCACTGATTTATTTTATCTCTTATTTGTTCAATTTAAATTTCAACTTATTATGTTATTAAAACAGTAGAAAAGAAATGTCTGGTTATTATGTAGGCCTATCTATTTTTTTAAAATTTACCACATAAAATTATTGTGAGAGGAGGCGTGGGAAGTTTTCTTCTTGACAGAAGGGGGCGTAGTAAAAAAAAGGAACTCACTGCTCTAGAGGCTTTACTAAGTAAAACGATGAGTGAGTTGGTTTACCATGCCTTCCTCACCGAGTGGAAACGTATCCTTATCAGCATGCCAGGCCCTCTGAAAAGCATCTACTTCCAACTTCGCAAATAACACCTTCACTTCATTCACTACAGGGTCTGGCTGTATAATGAAATTCTTTAGGCTGCTCTCAGAGGAGATAATTCTGACTAGTGTCTTTTACACCTCTACCTCTTCTTTTCTTAAACACTTCAGTCATATTGGCTGACTATGTGATAAGAAACAGAACTGTTTTTCGTACCCCTGGAACTGGCGGATCGAGGGCAAATAATTTAACCCTCCACCTGTCTGTTATGAGGTTAAGACGCCGGTTTCAACCTCTAGAGGCTTTACTAAGTAAAAAGTGTGAGGTGTGAGGGAGGTGGTTTATCATTGCCTTCCTCACTGAGTTGAAACGTATACTTATCAGCATGCCAGGCCCTCTGCAAACGACACCTTCACTTCATTCTTCACAGGATCTGGCTGTATAATGAAATTCATTACTCTCGGAGGAGATAACACTGACTAGTGTCTTTTACACCTCTACTTCTTCTCTTCTTAAATACTTCAGTCATATTGGCTGACCATGTAAGCTAATAAGAAACGGAACTATTTTTTGTACCTCTGGAACTGGCAGATCGAGCGCAAATAATTTAACACTCTACCTGTCTGTTATGAGGTTAAGACGCCGGTTTCAACCTCTAGAGGCTTTACTAAGTAAAACGAGGAGTGAGATGGTTTACCGATGCCTTACTCACTAAAAGGAAACGTAAGCTTATCACCATGCCAGGCCCTCTGCAAAGCATCTACTTTCCACTCTGCAAATGACACCTTCACTCAATTCACCACAGGGTCTGGCTTGAAAATGAAATTCTTTACTCTCAGAGGAAGTAACTATGACTAGTTTCTTTTACATCTCTACCTCTTGTGTTCTTTAATGGTTCAATCATATAACTGGCTGACCATGTGATAAGAAACAGAACTATTTTTGTAGCCCTGGAACTGAAAGATTAAGTGAAAATAATTTAACACTCCACCTGCCTGCTATGGGCAATAGACTTAATATAGAAATAAATAGATGGATTTTAAAAGTTCTATAAAGGATTTGAAGGGTAAAAGTATACAAATCTATTAGAGTTGAAAAAAAACAGAGCTGTTAAATTAAAGTTATCGATTACAAAACTAGGCTATATTGGCATATTTTCCTGCATAGGTCTATATTTAAGTGGTCAAGTGAATAAAAAGTTAGTAGCTAGTGTTTGATAGTTACTAAGTAGGCCTAGTTTAAGTTTGTACATAAGAAAAAGTTTGTAAAGAACAAGTGAATAAAAGTTACAACTGCGTGGTACTTTCTTACTGAATATTATTTAAAAAAAAATAACGGAAAAACGTACTGTCTGTCTATAACTTGATGGCCTCCGGCAGAAAGGAGCAATATGCGGATTGTAAAACCATTTCAGAAAACATTTCTAATTTTTTAAGTAACTAAAACTTATCGGATATGACGTATTTTTATAAAACAAAGTGTTCTTTGTTCTATAAAATTCTTACAGTAGAAATTAATTGAAAATTTTCTCTTTATTTTGTTTCGTACACGTGTATAGTTATCTTTAAAGCCCGAAAAAATTCTCGCTTGCTGACTTTATTTGTCGTGTTTCGCGATTTAACAAAATTTAGGCTATTCATGAAATTACCTCGTAACTAAAAAAGTAATGATTTTCTGTTAAATTTTATTGTATAATCGTTTTCTATAATTATTACAGAACAAACGTGCCAAATATTACCTATATTAATCCGTGAAGTAGTTGTTGAAGAATGACGATGTATTTGAAAAAATAGGCCTACGTTTTTTTCAAAAAAAAAAACTTTTACTAAATTATAGCTACATTATCTCATTAAGCGGATTTTGCGAAATAATTTTATAGAACAAAAAACATGCCAAATACTTTGTTTTATAAAAATACGTCATTTCCGAAAAATTTCAGTTACGTAAAAACAATTAGATGTAGTATGTTTTCTGAAATAGTTTTACAATCCGCATATTGCTCCCTCTGTGGGAGGCCATCAAGTTGTAGACAGACATTAGTACGAACTATGACTTGTAAATAAATATACTATAGATGGTAAATTTACTTAAAACGAACAATAAGTAGGCCTAGATACGCGAATGATTTCATATCATTCATTTCCCTGTTTTGCCAAGGCAAAACAAAGGAAATGAATCATCAAACAAATATCATTTATTGCATTTGTAAGTAACAAACAACCGGGTTAATTGCGCAACTGTTTCTAAATTTGTATTGTAGCTACATAGGGCTATATCTGTGATCATGTTGAGCAGTGATGGAGATATCAGTTGTGATCCTGATAGTAGGATTGACAGAAAATTATTAGTTAATTTTTTTATTAGAAAATTCTGTAATTTTAGAAAATATATAAATTACCACAATTCGTGAATCAAAGAAGAAAGCCTGGGAGGAAATTTCTCAGAAATGAAATGCTGTCACAGGTACACCAGCTATTGTTATAATTGCTTAGTAACATTTGAAAGTGAGTTAAAGACAAATTCAAAAGAAAATGTGCCTATGAATTACCTACGTGGAAGAAAGAATTTTTAGACATTTAAGTACTGGATAAAACCCAACATTTAATAATAGGTAATCCCAAAAACTTATTTAAAAATATCAATAATAGGCCTACATGTAGGTCTACATTTAATTCCAATAAACGAGCTTTTTTAAGAACAGAATCACAAAACAAATCTCTGACGTAACAAACTGGACCAAAAGTAAGTCAAAATGGATAAGTCAAAACTGAACTAGACGAAAACCTAAAACGTAATGATCACTGAGAGTGACATGACAATTGGGAAAATTGGGAAAATGGATAGAAGAACAAAGGAGGGAACACTGTGAACGCATGAAGAAAATTTGGGAGGAACAACGGACTGCCAGAAGAAACAAAAGGAAAATAGGAAAACATTCTAGTTCTTATGCCTTCTTAAACAGGGAATAAACGTGAATAATAATATTGAATCATATGCAAGAGCTTTGTCAACCGTGACGAATATTGGGAAATGATCAACATGGTTGGAATCGCGCGAGACTGTCGTTCAGGAAAAGCAAAAACCAAGAACATGTTCACGACGAGTTGGTTAACGAAACCTATTGGTTTCGTTAACCAACTCCCTGTTATAAAAAAAAATCCTAAAAAAAAAAAAAAAAAAATCCTGTTATTACAGGATTTTGAAAATTAAGAAAGAGTACAAAAAAGCTATAGCTTATGAAAAGAAACGATGAAAATTTTTAATAGCGTTGATAAATTAATTAAATTTTTCATAAATTGAAACTATTGGATTTTTAAAAATTGAATTGTTTTGTAAATTAGTGAAGACAAATTTCAAGTGATCTCTCAATAGCCTATAGGAATGTAAGCGTTTAGTCTATTATTATATTATTAGTTATAAGGCCTATTAGTCAATAAGCTTAAAGCAATTTAGTATATTAGAAGGCTACACAGACAGACAAACAGACAGACAGAGAGTTGACTGACAGAGAGTTGGCCTGACTATTTAATTCAAAAAGATTATTTAAATACCACTAGGGCCTATTTAACACACCACATATTACTGCTCACATAATACCTTATGTTAACAGTGACATTTATCAATATTGTCTGTATTACGCTAAGATAAGGCCTGTTATTTTTTCTCCCTTATGTGTTTACGTTGCAATATTCTATTTAAGAACAATAAGCAACTCCATCACCCAATGTGATGAAGATGATGTGTAAATGTGGTGAAGTGTGGTACAGACTTAGGAAGACCATTCCTGACAGAGTATGGTTAATTGAACCCCAACAAAATAAACTGGTAACGACAATCTAGTATTGAAATCCGTATAAAATTTAAGCTACGATTTTAATAGATAGGCTATTGTTCTTAGGAACCATTATTAAAAATTCGGATAAATTCCGTTCTCAAATGAAGCCTATTTAAGATTAACACAGACTGTCAATAGACGAGGTGTGGCTATTAAATAATGAGACTGACGTTGTAAAAAATTTAATTTTGATTTTAGGCTATACATAATCACTTATTGTCACTTTCAATATACACTCCTCTATCTCTACAACGATCCATGCGAATTTTCCATTGTTGGAAACAGTGCTGGAAGTCATCTTCTGTCAGCTCCTTCAGGACACGTGCCGCTTTCTATTTTACAGCTTCTGCAGACTCAAATCTTGTCCCATTTAATGCAGATTTCACCTTAGGGAACAGGTAGAAGTCATATGGTGCAAGATCTGGTGAATAAGGTGGATGTTCTAACACTGAGATGCTGTACTTGGCTAGGAATCTCTTGACAGATAACGCGGAATGAGCTGGCGCATTGTCTTGGTGGAGAACCCATGATTTGTCCTTCCACATTTTGGGGCGTTTTTTCCTTACGCTTTGACGTAGTTTAGAAAGTACCTAAAGGTAGACCCTAATAATATTGATTAATTGTTTGACCTTCAGGAACCCAGTAAAGGTACACAATCCCATGGATATAAAAAAAAAACAATCATCATTGCTTTAAATTTTGACTTGCTCATTCGAGCTTTTTTGCCTCTTGGTGAAGTTCGGCTCTTCCAGTGCATGGATTGGCGCTTCGTTTCCGGATCATTATTAAAAAACCACGTTTCATCACATGTACCTGTTCCCTAAGGCGAAATCTGCATTAAAAGGGACAAGATTTGAGTCTGTGGTAGCTGTAAAAGAGAAAGCAGCACGTGTCCTGAAGGAACTGACAGAAGATGACTTCCAGCACTGTTTCCAACAATAAAAAATTCGCATGGAGCGTTGTAGGGCTATAGAAGGAGTGTATATTGAAGGTGAGAATAAGTAATTATGTATAAAATTAAAATTAAATTTTTTACAACGTCAGTCTCGTTATTTAATAGCCACACCTCGTATTACTCTCAATTACAGAATTCGGGAAATACCTGATTTTCTTCTCGCCGGCTCATCGTGCATTCTCTATCACATACTTTTTGGCCAAATACCAAGTTCCTGTATTTTTGCAACTCCTCAGACCTCATGGTAGGCGTATAGCCCTTGCCAACTTCTAGGTTTCCTAAATTTTTGTAAAAGAGAACTGATTTTAATCAATTCAAGGTGAGCTGGAACTGATTTCCAGGTAAATACGTAGATGGTTTTTAAAACCCGTATAAAAGAAAATCTCAAAGAATGCTTCCAAAAAAGGAAACATTGTTGAAACCAGTGTGTTCAGTTACATGACTACTTTGAAGAATATCTATCGCAGGTAGGTACAGGGATTTTCATATTAGCCTACTAGTATATGGTCTTAAAACTTCCTGGTTTTGTTTTTGTTTTTATATCTTGTTTGGTTATATAATTATTATTAGCCTAAACTATTTAGTTTGGGTTTGCATTAATTATTTTGAAGTAGGTCTAAACAATTAAGACCATTGTAACGCAGTCATAAACCACTAACTACTGTATTAACTTAAAACGTACTACACGGTGGATTATTATGACACCTCAGTTGTATTTTAAATTATGAGCGATTATTTTTACAGCCACAGCATACAAAAGGCTATTTTAATCTCGTGGATATTTTTGGTTCCTTTCGTACGGCAATTGAACTTCAGGAACTTCTAATTTTAAAATCTTATTTGGGGCTTTTTGGAACTGATTCCTGCTGAAGTCCTAACTCAGGTTTCCATATTTTTTCCTCAAATTTACAAATCTGGTTCCAATATTCTACAACAATAACAAAGACGTTATGTGGAATAAGGGGTCTGCGGTCAACATCCTGGATATTTACCGAGACTTAGGCCTAGTCTCCATTACATACGATCGGCCATCTTGTCTTAAAGTAAGTAACAAATTGTGACACTTAACTTATCGCTAAGGTCCGTTTCGGGATCTACGCGTATTTAATCTCGTATGTAATTAAATAATTAATACACTAACGTTTAAAATTACAAGTAAGTTAGTTATTACAACTAAAAATTTACCAAAATAAATAATAAACTAATTATAATGAAGTAATAAATAAATAACTTAAATAATTTACTTAGTACTACTTACAAACAATTATATAGAATGCACATACACAATAAAACATAAAAACAATAGTTGACCAATACAATGCCCGGAACGTCGACTCTTCTAACGTACCGATAGCACACGCAATAAACACTCTTCAAAGATAACGAATACTAACTCTCCAACCGCACTTGGGGCTCTCTTAATATAGGTGGATCAATGAGATTTTTGGAAAGACAGAGAAATTCGATGCAATAATTAAATACAAAAATCCTTTTATAGCTCTGGAATAATCTTAACTAGTGTAAACAAGTCACAATAGAATAAAAGGTGTTACACAAATAGTTAAACAACAAAAACCCTACCTTACTATACACGGCCCTTTTTAAATATTCTTTTATAACTAACCCTATTGTTACTTTGTCACTCTGTTGTTGTTGTTGTTTAGGTCAACAGCCGAAAGGCTGGTTTGAACCTGTAGAGGTTTTACTAAGTAAAACGAGGAGTGAGGTGATTTACCATTGCCTTCCTCACTGAATGGAAAAGTATGCTTATCAGGATGCCGGGCCCTCTGAAAAGCACATATTTTCTACTCTGTAAATGACACCTTCACTTCATTCACCACAGGGTCTGGCTGTACAATGAAATTGATTAATTTCAGAGGAGATAACTCTGATTAGTGTCTTTTACACCTCTACCTCTTCTGTTCTTAAATGGTTCAGTCATTTAATTGGCTGACCATGTGATAAGAAACAGAACTATTTATTTTAGCCCTGCAACGAACAGATTGAGTGTAAATAATTTGACACTCCACCTGTCTGTTATGGGCAAATTTGTCACTCTATTATTTACTATTTAACATTTTATGAATTTCTAGAAACCACTCGAACCACATTCCTTTTCGATATTGTCACAATATTTTTCTGCCTGTTTTTTTTTCACTTTTACAATTTGTGGGCTTTGTTTCAATGGTTCTTTCTTTGCACAAAAGGAACATACGCGTAAAAGTATTTCTAAAGAAGGCGTAACTTATAGAAATTGGATGAAAATGTTGTCAACATTCAAAACAGGATTTCCCTACACTGTACTCCTGATTGCATAAATTCCATGTATTAACTTTATCTACCTCATCGCGCCAATGTTAGAATTGTTACGACTGGTCTATAGCCTATGTAATTTTTCAGAGACAATGTCAGGTTCACGTAGGTTTTCGTCAACGTTTCTGCCGTCTGTATCCCGTTCACCTAAATTTTGTTTCATTAATGAAAGAGGTTTTCCAACTTTTCTTGAAACTATCGCAGGGAGAAGTGACAGTCAAGTTATAACCAGTTTGGGGATTAGGGGGCCGGTCACGAGCCAGCACGAGTTCGGCTATTGAACAATTGTGTAATAATTACTTCGCATAGTAAGTAAAGTAAAATGCTCAGTTTGCCGAATTTAGACTATTTATTCCGATTTACTTAATGCATAAAATAAATCACTCCGCGTAATGAGAAAAATAATCGTGTAAAGATTGAATTCAGACATTGAGAATAAGATATATCGTAGGCCTACTACATATAGAATTAAAGTTCTCTATAAAGTTATATTTTACGTTAAGTAAACTGAAAACATACATCAGTTCATTGTCAGCGACAGTCAAAATATGGGCTATCTGCAAGTCTTCTATTTCGTCATAAAGAGGATTCATCTTCCAACTCATTTTCTGGTCTTTGAGGTTAACGTCTGATAAATATCGTATTTCCAGTCCTCTTTTTTCTAATATAAGTTAAATCTTTTAAACTAATGAAGAATAATGAACTACATCAAAATATTTGTTTGTGAAATGATTATTACACAAGGACTGAGGTACGACCATTTCTTATCAACCTAAAGAATTCAGTCTGTAAATTCATTATATAACTTAGGCCTATAGTGTATTTTCTCAAATTGTTTCTTTGGACCTAACAACAACAACAACTTAGTCTAACCATACTTTTTATACCTATTTATAAAGTTCTTTTATGAACGAATTTCTACGTTTAATCACATGTAGTACCTACTATATAGGCCTACGAGAGACTCTGTCATACATCGAGATTTCAACGTTCGTACAGTAGGCTAGATACTGTATATACGACGATTAACAAATTATACACTCGTTTCCATTCAAAATTAATAAATCACACTAATCCATTACACGAACATTCCACACCCACACCTACCACAAAATCCAAAAAGGAGATTATAAAAATGCTGGAATAGGGATCTTACATAAAACAGCGACGAGAGTTTGCCACCGGATGGTTTCCTCAACGAAGACGAAAACAGGGTATTAAACACGTACCTACATCATAAAAATTTCTAAAATTTTACTAAATAAAGACAAAACAAATAAAAATATAAAATAAAGTTGTTTATAAATTAACCGATAAGATTGATCTTGTTATTATTATGTGTTTATTTTATTGCAGTTGAAGTTTTGGTCGATTGATTATTTGAGTGTTTTCCACTGTCAAATCATTCCGATATAGGCCTAAATGTTTATCTACGATTTACGGAACCTACTCACTGGATAATTAGTAATTTCTTGATCATCAACTAGTAAGAAAAATACTTACGTTTTAGCTTAGGCCTACTTCGCTGTTTTATGTAGTCTACCTATTATTCCATCATTGTGACTTGGACTTTGAACAATAATTATGACATGAAACAATTTTGTACGCCTCAGCGTTCAAAATGTTTTGCTACAGAAAGATGTCGATAGTTCCTTGGGTAGAAAAAGTCTGCAATACTGAGACTACTCTATCATTTATACGAGAGGATTGAAATTATAGGCACCATTAAAAAATAAATTTAAATACTTTTGACACCTTTAAAGACACAATACGGAAAAATTGGAAAAGTTGATAGCTTCAAGTATCTTGGGAAGATAATACGACCGAAGATCAGCGAATAGGAAGTGAACTATAACAGACGAGGAAATATGGCCAATGGATTCCGAGGAACTCACCACTTGTAAGGTATAAAAAGAAAGCACTCTCAAGACAAACCAAGGTTAGTCATTATTATACTGACACTTATCTTTAAGGTCCGTTTCGGGATCTGGGTAAATTAAATAATTAACACACTAAAGTTTAAAATCACAAGTAGGTATTTATTGCAACTAAAAATTACAATTAAATAAGTGATTAAAATCTACAAGTAAATTACAATTAAATTACTTAATAAATAACTACTAATTATAAATAACTAATAGCTACAATAAATAAGCTAACTAATTTGCTTAATACTACTTACGAAATGATACAAAGTAGGCCTAAATAAACGTTAAACAATAGAGAGTAATTCACAGTAACGCTGGCCTACTACAAACGTTAATCACTACGCGATTCGCTCACTCAAACACTGATAAATCGAGACTGACTCGACCGTAAACAAAGTGGTTGATTATATAGGTGGGCTAATGGAGAGTTCGAGAAAAGGCAGAGATTTCCGATGTAATAATAAAATACAAAATCCTTCTGACGGCTTCTGGATAAATCTTAACAATTGTAAACAAATTAGGATTGAATAGAAGGTGTTATAAAAAGGCCAATTATTTAAATAGGTACCCCACTTACAATACCGCTCAACAAAAGACAAGCCTTCCTGTCTCTACAAGACCCTTTATAACTGTTTCTTGGAAACTTTTTATTACTATTTATTGAAACATTTTTAATCTTCCTCTAAAATTCTCGAACCCACATTCCCTTTAGATATTGTCACAATAATGTGATACAATCTGTGTGTCTGTACGTGAATGAGTGCCTTAGAATGACCGGAAAGGCTGGTCTAAAATAAGTAGAGAAATTTGCTCCGCACGATAATGGGTCTGAAGTTAGTAGATGGACAATATAGGTTACGAAGACGAGAAAAAAGTGTGCAAGGAAAATGAACAATTAATGGAAACGATTACCTAGTAAAAGAAGGTTTAATTTTTTGACACCTGTATAAAATGAATAACAAATGTTTGACAAAATTATTTTTTTAAACACTAAACAGTAGACCTAAGGTGTAGGATAAATGGTTTAAAGAAGACAGAAAGGATATTGAGAAACTTCGAATAAACTTAATGAACTGAACAAAATTCAGACAACTAATTGCGGATTTTAAGGCCTCCCATAATGAGCAAAACAGAATCGTGGGTGGACAGAAAAGGGAGAAAAGCCTACAGTGAATGAATGCTGAGAATGTGGGCTGTAAAAAGAGCTTCCAGAAACATCGAACGTCACTTCACGTGATTTAAAATTGTTCCTATACGAAAAAATCTTTGGACACGTGATGAGAGGACATATTAGGCCTATAATAGGTTCTCTAACATTGGAGAATATCGTAGACTACAAGGCAAAATAAAGGGTAAACGTCGTGGTGTAGGTTGAAAAAAAAATTTGTGGCTAGAAATATATGGACTAGTTTGGTTTAGATATAACTGCGCTTTTAAGACTGGCTACCAATGAAGTGAAAATTGCTGTGATGGTTACAATCTTTCTGAAAGGGCATTGTTAATGAAGGGAAGAAGAAGGGTGGCTAAGAAGAAGGGTGGCTATTTAGGGTGGCAAAGAAGTGTGGCTACTCCGAAAATCATTTCTTGTCGCATACAAGTTGATGATAATTTAATTGCGCATACCTTAACTGGTTTCAGCAAAATAAAAAGTTATCTGTGTTTTTACTCTCGTGCACAATTAAATAACATAAATATCTAAGAATTTATAACCATTAATACATTTAATAATGTCGTACATTCCTGGTGGAGCCGTAACAGACCTGTGAGCCTAATGATAGAAGTAAGGGAGACATTAACGATAGAAGAGGTAGAGGTGTAAGTAATACTAATTAGAGTTATTTCCGTTGGTTTTAAGACTCATCATATCTGTAATATAGGGGGTTAAAGTAATTAGCTATAATCTTCCACGCTGGCAAGACGGGTTGGGAGATAGGCCTATAACTTTCAGCCGCCCCTAAGATGAGGATCAGACGATGTTTGCAGCCACTCACTCTTAAGACAGACGTTGCAAGTGCTAGTTTAGTTCACCCCGGGTATTTCATTTCCCAAATGAATGAATTGGTTATAAAATTAATTCTATTGAGTTTCCCTATTGAACCTATTTAGTTTTCATTTTTATCAATCAAAATAAAAACAGATCAGGCAAGTCATTAAATGTGGGAAACAAGCTAAACCGCTGAAAAAGAGGGGCGCGTAAGATTAGCGTGGTGCCCTTTCGGAAAGCAAAGTACAATCTTCAAGAAACAGGTAATTCCTTTAAGACTATTAAAAATACCTTTACAAAAGGTATGATAAGGAGCCTGGCCAAAACACAAAGACAGATGATAAATATTAAATTAAAAGACCGAGTAAGAAATGAGGATATTCAGCACAAGCCTGGATTAGTGAACGTGAAAGAAGACTTGGCATCACTGGAATGGCGATGGGCCAGACATACAATGAGGTAGAAGGATGATCGGAAGAACAAGGTGGTTCAGCAGGGGAGCTCTGACTGGGAAAGCGGAACAGAGGTCGCCCACAAACACGGTGGAGAGATGAACTTAAACTGGTGGCCAGATTTAATTGGGTAGGAATGGTGCAGAGCAGGGGATTATAGAAGCAGACAGGGACGGCCTATATCCAACACTGAATGATGATGGACTGATAAAGGAGGAGAAGAAAAAGGAATAAAGAAGAAGAAGAAGAGTTAGCCCTTTTAAGTTAATGGATTTCAATAATTCAGTATTGGTACTGTTTTTTACAGCGAAGTTGTCAATTTATAGGATGAAAAGTAAATGGCTTTTTAGGAGACCTGACTTGTAGACTAACCTTCATACTTCTTAACCTAGTGATGAAGGCTTTGGTAAATTACCTCATATTCTATCCATATCTCTATCTAGTAAAATATTTGGGGGTTCAATTCAGCCTTTTACTACCTTTCATCTAACCAATAAAAAAAAAATATGGGGTTTCCTAAGCATTCGGACTATTTTGATGGATAATGTTATACCACTGAATTGACGATGTTGTGTCAATTAATTAATCAAGTTTATTCCACTCGCGTTGATGATGATGACTTAATTCTACTAGATTAAATAAAATCAGTATTTCAAAACACACGAGAAAACGAGGACAACACAACAAATAAAAGGCTGATTTTGATTTTTACATGCAATAAATAAGCTTTGACAGACCTTTCTTTGAGGTTAGTATAAAGTGTTGAAGGATGACAATTATAAAAAACGTAAATCCTAGAATTCTTTTCGGAGCCCATACAAGATCATGAAAAGCAGTAGGGGCACGACTAGCAGCACAATCGCCACCTCTTTGACTTCTACATAAGATTTGAATTGGTTGGGGGTATTTAACGACCGTGACTATTGCTTCTCCATCATTTTCCAAAACTTCGTTTATTGGTTTAACCATTGAAGACTCGAATTTAGGGAGGGACTTTTAGTTGATTCGCTGCTGCTAATTTTGTGTTGAAAATTTTAACAATTTAACGTAATTGTGTGAGACTACCCATCTTATGGCCCTCTTTTATCCACCCACAACAGAATGTCTGAAAAGTCTACCTTTTTTTACCTCCCATTATGTGAATTATTACGTAAACCACACCCTTGCCCATCTTTTGACATAGGTACGCTATTGTCTGTAATACAGTATCCAAGGATAACATTTTATTAGTGTACACATTTACTTACTAGGCTGAAAACGTAATTTAAAATATTTTGTAGGTAAGCCTCCCTACTTTTTTTTTCATTTCATGCAATTACAAATAGATAATTAGGTTTTATCAAATAATAATTTAAGAACTTGTATATTAAAATTAACTATGACTTGGCCTTGTTGAGTGGGTCTGTAGAGGAACTAAAGAAACAAGTAACAAGCTTAGGACGGTTAGCGGGAAGGTTTGGACTCAAGATCTCCTTCGAGAAGACGAAAATAATTGGGAACACTAACATGGACCCCAGGATTTCAGTGGGAGGTCAAGTAATAGAAGTGGTACGGAATTTCATGTACTTGGGGGAGGTATTGACCATGAGTTGCAATGACAGGGAAGCATGGGCGGAAAGGACCAAAAAGTTAATGAGAGCTCAGTTCATCACCCACACCACATACAACAAGAAGTCAATGTCGGTAAATACAAAGGTAAGACATTACAAAACGGTAATACAACCTGCAGTGACTTACTGTGGAGAGACCCTAACAAAACTGTCACAAAAAACTAAAACCCACAGAATCCTGACGTTAGAACGAAGAATCCTTAGAACCTGTATTGGTAAGAGAATATACAAAGATAATAGTTGGAGACTGCTACCAAATAATGAAGTCTATAAAATTTCGGAGCCAATACTAGACACAATTAGGAAAAAACGAATCTCCTTTTTGGGCCATATCCTTAGAACACCGGAGAACAGAGTACTTAGACGACTTATTGAAAGTGTCTGGGATTTTAAAATCGGTTTGAACTGGACGAAGGAGGTCAAGGAGGACTTGGAAAGGTTTGGGTTGACGCTGGAGGATGTGAGGTTCAAGTCTGAGAGTTATATAAAGTTGAAGGATCTGGCTTTGGAACCGGAAACCAAGACTAGAAGAGTGCAGAGGGTGACGGAAGAACTCCGGGCTCAGAGATCACAAAGAATGAGGGAATACTGGGTAAAGATCAAGGCTCAGAGATCGAAGTAGAGTCTTTCATGTTGTGGCTGAAGTGGTCCATTGTGGCCTCACAAGTAAAAAAAAAAAAAAAAATTAACTATTTTTGATACTTTGACGTATTAATAAAAAAAGCGAACTGAATTCTTGGCCAAAAACCTATTTAAAAGCGAACTCACCTGGTTGGTCTAGTGCTAAAATCAGCTGTTGAAAACCTAATCTTCGGAAATAAATATTTTCCTGGTTCAAATCTTAGTAAAGATGGTCACTTCTTTACGCATTTGAATGCTGAACAGTGGTTACCAGTGTACTTTAATGGTTGGGCTTCGATTAACCATATTCTATTAGGAATGGTGCCCTGAGTCTGTACAAAAACTATACCTTATTTACACCTCATACACATCATCCTCGCCCATAAGGTCAAAACTTGTATATATGACATAACATAAATACGTGTACGAAAACCCGCAAGGAAGATATTTTTTTTGGTTTTAGGTGTTAAGTTCTACTGCTTTGAACATTCATATTTTTTCTTCAGGTAGGTACAATCCGTTCAATCAAGTAGGCTATAATCCGTTTCGATTGTTTGGCGACCATCATAGAAAATTTTACTTCGTTTGTTGCACTGCGAAATAACTCTTCTGAGCTTTTTCCTGCCAGGTCCTCTTTTCCCATTTATTGTCTCCTACAGATTGGCTTATGGTAACGAATGTCTTGATTCATTTCGTAAGATATGTCCCGAATATTGGAGCTTCCTACACTTGATGGTGCAAATGATTTACACGTTCTTCTTCATTCTTCTGAGAATCTCTACTTCTGCTATCCGAGCAGTCCATAGAATTCGTCTATACAGTCATATCTCTAATGCCTCCAGTTCCATTGAGGTGACTTCATCCAAGATCCAGGACTCTATACGGTACAAGATCACAGAGAAAACGTAACATCTTAGATGCCTTATTTTTGTTTCAAGAGTAAAGTTGTGGCTCTTGAAAATACTACCTATTTTATTAAATATGGCTATTGCCTTGCCAATATGCAATTTATTTCGTGTGTTGACCCATTGCTCGTTTATCATGGATCCCAGGTAACAATACTATTGTACCGTCTCTACCCGGGTCTGATTGATACAAAGGTGAGCTCAATTCCCATGCTCCC
Source organism: Catonia carolina (assembly GCA_035578175.1). Taxonomy (NCBI): domain Eukaryota; kingdom Metazoa; phylum Arthropoda; class Insecta; order Hemiptera; family Achilidae; genus Catonia; species Catonia carolina. The sequence continues at coordinate 118,829,756 of JAQMRL010000002.1, read as the reverse complement.
TGCTAATTACCATGAATTTCGTTTTGAGAACGTTGATACCGAGTCCAAACCGCTGACTGCACTATGCTATACTGTCCATCAATTATTGAAAACCTTCCAGGCTGTCAACTAATACCATAGTGTCGTCAGCATATCTAATGCTATTTGTCCTGATTCCGTTTCACAAGATGGCCTTTTGCACATCATGCAGATTGTGCATCCATACTAGACCAATGAAAATAAAAACGAAAAATTTGACCGGGAGTCGGACCTAGGTGAAAAACCTTGGCGTAAAAGCCAGTTGTCCAGAGGAGGCGTAATTTTTCATTAATAAATATTTATAGTACAATATCAAAGAAAATTATGAGACGTGCAACTTACTAAAAAATGTGTTAAACTCGCTGTTTTAAACTCAGGCGTTCAAATCAATGTCGTCACCCCTCATGAAGAATTCCGCCTCAATACTCAAAGCAGAATTTTAGGGAACAAATTTGATTACGACTGATTTTCTAACTCACTCTAGCAAACTTAATGTGATTTTCAAAGTAGGCCTACTGCATGCACTGTTACTGAGAGAGAAAAAAATCGCTTAAAAAAACAGTTAAATAAAATAAAAACTGAAAATAAAATAAAATAATTATAATTGAGTACAAAAATCGAATGTTAGAAATTTTGTTTTCGTAATTTAAAAAAAATTATCCAAGGGAACATAATACGCTAATAACGATGTTAGACTATTGAAAATTTTATTAAAGATATAGGCCGACGCTATGTTTTTTTCTTTATAATACAATTAGTACATTAACATTATGCTCATAACAGGCAGGTGGAGTGTTTAATTATTTGCACTCCATCTGCTAGTTTCAGGGCTACAAGAACTAGTTCTATATCTTATCACATGGTCAGCCAATTATATGATTGAAGCATTTTAGAACAGAAGATATAGAGGTGTAAATGACACTAGTCAGAGTTATCTACTCTGGGAATAATGAATTTCATTATATAGTCAGACCCTGTGGTGAATGAAGTGAAAGTGTAATTTGTAGTGTGTAGATGTTTTCAGAGGGCCGGGAATGCTGGTAAGCGTACTTTTTCCGCTCAGTGAGAAAGATAATGGTGAACTACCTCACTCCTCGTTTTACTTAGGTAGCCTACTAAAGCCTCTAGAGATTCAAACCAGCCTCTCTGCTGACGATCTGAACAACATTATATTTTTATTTTATCACAGTGATAGGCTAACTATTTTTATTTCTTAGTTTTAATGAAAGCGTATCAAAGCATTGGTCATTAGTGATTAATTAATAAATGATAGATTTGAACGTGTAGAAAGTTTCCTGATCCTAGCCGGGAGTCGAATCCGGGACCTCCATTTTGCAGTGCAGCATGCTAAACACTGGGTCACGGAGGATGTTACTATTTATTTAGCGACTCATGGATTTTGAACTGTATCGATGATTAGAACAGTCTAAAGGTCTGTAGACTTTCGAGAATCCGGAGTCTCAAATCCGTCAGCCTTCGGATGTAGGCCTACTACGAAGTTTCCCAAACTTCGTTTTCCATGTGGCTGCTCTGTGTACCCAAAGTATAGTTGTATCAACGACAAAAGATTTTTTCGCTGATAAATAGTACACTTTTTGTAAATCACTTAAGAGTTTGAATATTTATCGACTGGGTACCAATCTTTTGTGTCCACTTCAAGTGGGAGAAAGGGAGACTTAATCCGCGGTTGAAGTATCTAGAATGAATCTTCGTCAAAATGATACATGTAGGCTACATCGCTTCGTCTAATGTACATTAAGTTTTACGTGTAGTGAAGTGTACTAATGATTTTAGCTTTACATATAAAACTGGTTCAAATACCCACAGCATAGACTATCAACATTTATGTGAGGTCTTACATAATTTTAGTTATAGTAGGCCCTATTTATACTATAAATTCAGTTGTCCTGGTCATGGTTTTACTGTTTCGGTAAGCCACTCCAAAGTGAATACTTGATTAGTTTACTTTTACTTTCTGTACAGTAGTAGAACCTTTTCATGCCCGTTGGTGAAGCGTTCAGCGCAACTGGTTTCTATGCCAGGTATCTCGGGTTCGATTCCCTGTCAGGTCTGACCGGGAATTATATTAATTTTCATATTATCACCTATAGGCCTACATACGTCAAACTTTATGCAGGCATCATCCTCGAATAAAAAATAAACATTAATTATCAGGTTATTTATTTCAATACGAAAGTAAAAAGTCAGGTGGTTTACACGTAACTTCGTCGTTGGGTTATAATTTCCACTCCACTATGCCTAGTTCAATTAAAAACATTCCTTAACATGTAATGATTTGTATTCACTTCACAAATGACTAATGTAAAATATATATTTCTTTTACTAGAAACCGTTAATACATGTCAATACTAAGTCTACAAGCCTAGTATATTAACAAAGGTCTCGTATTTCTGCATCATTTGGCATTGCCTTTTTGTTTATTACATTTTGTAAAATGACTCATGTAAAATGTAAATTTGTATGCCTATTCATTGAATTAGATGAAAACAACAACGGCGTATTATTTTATTAGGCCCACTACATGAAAATCTACAATCTGTTCACTATGGAACATTAAATTAAATAGGCCTACTATTATTAATTTAGTAATATAGTAATGTAATAGCCTACTGTAACATTGTACAGTGACGTTCTACATTGGCTAAGGGAATAAATTTTAAGAAATTGTGAATTTTACGAAATGTTGTGTATTGAACAAGGATAATGGGTTGCGGTGAATGGAATTTTTTGAATAGGAATTCTCGGAAATCGAAAGTAGTAGAAAAATTTGTTTTTATTTTAATTCCTTCTACACTATGTTCTGGCTAAGCGGCGAAATTCTTATAAGGGATTGTTTGGGAAACTATCAGACCGCATGTACAAAAATATTTAGCGCCTTTGTAGTTGAGGTCAGTCAATAAATGAATTGTGAATGAAAGTTCGAGCCGTTCTAAATAGTATGTTTATGGGCCGGTGTTGAATTACGATATTTATTTATTTATTTATTTTATTTAGTAAAATATAGCTACATTAAAATTACAATTCATGACTATACTAAGCTATGTAGCTACAATATTTTAAACTAAATATACTTATACGCAAAAACTCTTCTTCACAAAGAGTTCTGTCCACGAGAGTTCTGATGAGAGTTCTGTCCGCGTATACAGAACAAAAACATTAATTCACTTAAATACTTAGACTATAACTACTATAAAATTACTAAGTTAAATTACTACTGGTAGCTATATTATAATAGCGATATTATAATTTTATTTTATAACTATAACTACTTTACAATAATATATTTTAACTAACACAACTTAAATATTTTAACTTTATACGATAATAGTGCTTGTGCGTATGGGTGGTATAGAGTAGTTTTGGACCATTTTTTTTGATTGTTATAATGATTCACTTATAGCCTAATTAAGTTTAGTTCAAGCTTAAGTTTTGTAATTAATTTAACTGAAGTAATCTAATTGTAGGTCTATTTGTTAGTAGTCCAAGTTTGATAATTAAGTTAATTGTAATAATTGGCCGGTCCGTTGGCGTAGTGGTTATCTGGGTGCCGGGTTCGATTCACGATTAGGTCTGGCATATTTTCTTCACTCAATTTCATATATCATCATTCTCCACCGTCTGCATTAGCAGAAATTGCAAAACAGTCAGACATAAAACAAAAACAAAATTGTAATAATTGTTGTAATTTTGAATAAAGTCTGTTTATTATTTATTATATCCAGATACTGAACGATGCTACGCTTATTAGCTGTTAAAATACTTAGGTGTAAGAGTCTTGATTGGAGGATTTACCTTGAATTGATAGGAGGATCGATTCACCTCCTCTGAATGAGTGTGTTCCTCTTCTGAATGTTTCTTTGATATCTATACCATATCAACAGTCACTTGAGACTGTGGGAAAAGTAGGCGATTCCAATTTAACATTGGTTGTATAGAGCATTACGCGCCCCTCTATTATCTGTCCTACAAACATAAGTAGTAGGCTATTTAATTCAAACTTATAAGTTATAGTTGTAATTGTAATTTAAACTAAACACTTTCCCTTGTCTTACATGTTCCATTTTATTAATTACAATAAACACGTATTATTAAAGAAATGCAGTACTGAACCAAAAAATACTAACAAACAATAGGCCTACTCATTAAATTACATGCGCAACAACACTAATTACTTCACGCGACAAATGGTATCGCAACACTAAATAATTAGAAGCCAACGAGGATGTAAAAAAGAATATAGCCTACATATACAGTACATCTGCCCATAACAGACAGCTGGAGTGTCATATTATTTACACTGAATCTGTTAGTTGCAGGGCTAAAATAAATAGGTAAGTATTTCTTATCACATGACCAGCCAATTAAATGACTGAATCGTTTAAGAAAAGAAAAGGCAGAGGTGTAAAAGACACTAATCAGAGTTATCTCCTCTGCAAGTAATGAATTTCATTATACAGCCAGACCCTGTGGTGAATGAAGTGAAAATGTTATTTGCAGAGTGGAAAATATGTGCTTTTCAGAGGGCCCGGCATGCTGATAAGCGGTCTTTTCCACTCAGTGAGGAAGGCAATGGTAAACCAACTTGCTCCTCGTTTTACTTAGTAAAACCTCTACAGTTCAAACCAGCCTTTTGGCTGATGACCTTAAAAACACAGTAGGCCTACATAATACTGTAGTATTTAAAATGTTTATAAATGCATGGCAGCCTATAGTCCTATGGCGATGAAATGGATAAATATAGATTTTGAAAGAATAAAACAATCATGTTTAATTAAATTTTATCTTTTCATTACAATTTATGGTTTTACATACTAAAAATGCTATAACTACATTACACCATGAATTATATTCAATTAAAAATGTAATAACAATTCTGTCACATAATAGCCTATATATTTTAGATAATAACGTAAACATTTTTAATCGTAAACGTAATTTGTTTCAATATAAAAAGTCTAATATAGCTTACAATAAGAAAAATTTTATTTCCAATTGTTGGACGAAGTATAGGACACTTACTGGCAAAAAGATGGGATGATTTTCTAACTTTTTGTGAAATGATGAAGTGAAATTTAATATTTCCTGATTCACTGTGGGAAACTAAGTGTATAATTTAGTTAGAGATGTACTACAATGGTTTGTAAGTGTTGAGGATTTTAGATTAGAATCTTTGAATAAATCATACGTTGGAATTACTATGGATTTCCCAAAGCTGAATTCCATTAAGTTTACAAGGGCTTTAAAATGGCCTTATAGAGGCCTACAATAATTTTATTACAAAATGTAGTTACTTCGACCTTTTACATCAATAAAGTTGTTTAAATTTTATATTCAGTTGAACTCATATAAGTTGTATGTGTGTTATCGTTATCGATGTACGACGTTTATCTAAATGTAGGCCCTATATATCTTGGACAATTCGAATTGGCACAAGCAGCCTCGGTGTTTACTCCACTCTTCGCCCCTCGCCATGCAACGACGGTACACTCACAAAAGTATACAATCGCTACTGTAATGTACAATTCACGCACGGTCACTACGCTTTGTTTTTACTTGTGTTATTAATAATAATTTGTCAAGACATAATGATATGACTAATTTGTTTTCATATATGATTTTCTGTTCATTATAAAATATCCAGAAAAATTTGTTTAGTTTGTTGTGTGCGTCTGTAGAATATAGTTTAATAAGTTTTTGCAGTTTAGTTCTTGTAATTTACAATTTAAATTTTTACTAGGACAAATTAAATACATATTTTAAAATGAAATAATCATTTGTATGTTTGTACATTGAAATAAGGTTGTAGGCATTGCGTACATTAAAATTTGTAGACCTTGTTGAAAGAATAGGTTATGGATAGCTATACTTTATGCGGAACTGTGTGTACAGTAGAGCAAGAGTTGTGCCAGTTCAAATTGTCCGCAGTATACAAAGATATTTGGCTTAATCAGAACAATGTAATGCAACGTTATTAAGATACACTGGTCGACAGTCACCTATATAAAAATGAAATATTTAAAGGAATACTTTGTAGATTATTGTCAGTTGTTTCAAAAGTAACAAGTGTTCCTATAAGAAAATAGAATTTAGATTATAGAAACAAATAAAGGTAATCAGTCTAATCTGTTAAGTGTTTTATTGTCGTGACAAAAATCTTTGTAAATTAGGTCTAATATTGGCTGAATTCCTCCTAATAAAAACAGATTAAATTGGTGTTTAAAATAATAGTAGTAATGGGAAGAAAAAAAATCGTTCCTGTAAACGATTTAATTAAATGGAATCTGCCCCAAGGAAGCGTTCTGTTAATTAGTGGAAGTCCTAAATAATATAGAAAAAGGAGCTCGACATAAGATTGCATGAACCGGTTTTGCCAGCTGTAGTATTTCCAGGAGCAAGCGGAGGTGCTTGATCATAATCATTCTTGAACCAACTGGTTCTTTCCTTTTAGACTTATATCTGTCCTTGTATTTCGATCACTATCCTTGTCACGCCTTGCGTAGCTAATTTAATTCTCTCTGTCTAGTCATTTCCTCGCCCTATAATTTTAGGCCTACGCATACTTAGTCTCTTTCATTCATTAACACCACCCACTGGTTGCTTGTCGCTGCTGATTTTAAATGGCCTCGTTTTTACAACTCGAGATTAAAATATCTCAGTTATATTTTGCTGTTTTTTAAACCACTAAGATTGTAAATTTTTCTTTAAATTCTTCCATTATGTTATTAAAATACTTACTGCAATTTCATAATGGTTAATATAGGTTAATGGAAAAATTATTTGGCTACATTTTAATAATTCATCTTGCTTAATTTCCCTATTTAAACGTTTGGCCAAATTTTAACTTATCCCAAATTGTTATGGGTATATAAATGTTAGTCTCTGTAATTTAGAACTTGCTATTGCATGAGCTGAAGTACTTTTTTTGTAATCTTTAGTTTGTGTACGTTGCAATCTGTTCAATTCAGAACAATAGCATGACCCAAGGAGATGAGGATGATGTTTATGACGTGTAAATGAGGTGTAGTCTTGTTCAGACTCAGGTCGACCATTCCTGAGAGAGTATGCTTAATTAAACCCCAACCATCAAAGTGCACCGGTAACCACTGTCTAGCCTTCAAATCCGTATAAAAGTAACTCCTTTACTAGGATTTGAACTAGGAACCTTCGTCTCCGAAAATCAGCTGTTAAACAGCTGATTTTGGCGGCGACTTTACCTCTAGACCAACTCAGTGGGTTTGTGAAGTACTTAATCTAATTTTAGAACCCAGATGATTGAGGTATTATTTTAACAATAATGGACTGGCTTCAGTGCCGACACTAGTATTTTTTTTTTCATTATTTGGGTGTAATTTACCGTCACTGAATATGGCCCGTTTCCTTTTTGGCTCGCGGTCTTTATCTAGGATATTGCATGTTGAATTCGTTAAATAACACTAGCAATAATATAATTATTTATTTCCATAAACAAAAAAACAAAAAAAAAAAACGTATGAATGACCTTAAAATAAATTACATTTCCATACATATTTATCTCAACTTTTAAATTCATGCTGAAGGTGGGAATAATGGCCCACCTATTAGGCTATTATATTAACCTATCCAACTGTGGTTTCCCACAACCCAGGAAAACTCAATTCTGTGCCTTTTTTAAACGCCATGTCCAGAATCAAAATATCAAGATGTGGGCTCATAGATTTAAAGGTGTTCTGAGAGAGGTGGAGGATTATTGCTGTTGTCGGATCAAGTAGCTAGGTGGCGGGTTTTCGGTTGGTCCTCGGTAGTGGACGAGGACGCCTCAATTGAGTCCAACACTACTACCTCCCGAACGTGAGGGAGTGAACATAAGTTTTCTCGCCGCCTCGGATACAAAAAAAGATGTAGTAGTTTTCTTCGTGTACTGCCTACCGATGCTAAAGAACCATTTCTTTAATTTACCTTTAAACTTTCTTCCGTATAGGCTTACTTTTTTGATTTTGGGGAATTAGGTTGTAAAGTTTTATGACTAGGTAACAAAAGTTTCTGCAGAATAGAGTTTTTGTAGTCTGTGCAAAATAATCAGTTGTTCTTGTAACACTGTAGTTGTGGATTCGTTTTAAGAAGTAACTTACGCTGCGTTTTTGTTCAACTGTATAATTAGCTCCTGGCCATAAGGTAGACAAAAGTTTAGTGCAGGAAAATCTTTGAACAATTCCTCAGAAGGATTAAGAGGGTGATTTTTGTTAATTAATCGCAAAATGAGCTTTTGTACTTTCTTTACGTTCTAAATAAGATTAGCAAGTACCGGGTTTTTCCAGTAGTCCGTAACACATTAGGTGCTACTGATTGGATTGTGAAAAAATATAGGCCTACAATTTTTAACAATTTTTGATCAAGTAGGCCTACTCCTCTCAACTTTTTGAAAGTAAAGACTAGTTTGCTGGTACCGCTAGAAGAGACTAGAAGAGGGTTTCTTCTGTTTTTGTATGCTACTATCAAATCCGAATTCCCTGAAGGGTTGCACATGTGGTCATATCTTCCACTCCTGCGTCTAGCGCGCCAATGTGACCAGCAAAATTTCTGTGTAATATCAGTTCCACTCCCATTTCATAGTTAGTTAGTCTACTATTCACAGTCTTGTATGAATTTCGTAGATTTAATAATATTCGTTAATAATAACATTGAACAAAAATAAAAAATAAAACAGAAATGTTTAACGTATTATACCGTGCGTTCGGAAAGTCGCTGTGCACTGGAATTGTGACTATGGATTTATGAAAATATGTATAAAGAAATAACTAAGCATTTTGGAAAAAAATTTATTCAATACCTTAATTACATTGTTAAACCGTGATTACATTGTTTATAGAAGGTGTTCGAAATGACCTCCATTGGCATCAATACAGCATTGCACTCGTTTCATTTTGTTTGCAAACACCTTTCGCAACTGAAGAACAGTGATTCCTTGAATGTATGCCGTTATTGCGGCTTTAAGTTCGTCAATCGTGTGTGGTCTGTTCCGATACACAGTTTGTTTCGCCGCACCCCATAAAAAGAAATCGGGGGGAGTCAGATTAGGAGATCTTGCAGGCCACAAATTCTTTGAAATTATTCGTTCACCAAACACGTTGCGCAGGAAAGCCATTGAGATGTTAGATGTATGTGCTGTTGCCCCGTCTTGTTGGAACCAACCATTATTCATTTCCACTTGTGTTATTTGATGCGTAAAGTTCTCTAAAATATCAGAACAATAACGTAAAAATTTTTTTCCAAAATGCTTAGTCATTTCTTTATACATATTTTCATAAATCCATAGTCACAATTCCAGTGCACAGCGACTTTCCGAACGCACGGTACTTGGGCTGGGATGGACTTGTATGTGTATATAATATGGGTATGTCACTATCTGAGTGTTCACTGAGGCAGGGAGTACAACCCTTCAGGGAATTCGGATTTGATAGTGGTATACGGAAAACAGAAGAGACCTTCTGATTCTTCAGCGTGGGTACGTGCTCATCCCAGCGATGTAGATAGTAGTTTTTATTCCAAACATTTAACGGGTTTCTCCTCCTGAATAATCTGACATCGTAAATTGAAGAATCGAGGCATACATTAATCAATTCATTCACGGACGTACTGCAGATAATAATTACTACAGATAACACCAATTTAAAGAATTAGTTAAGTGTAATGAAGATAGTGGTGAAAATGAATCCCGCAACATTATTATTAGTCTGTAAGTTAACGTTTGACGCTACAGACAAAAGGAATTCAAACTTTTCATTGACTACCAATGATAATCCTTCAATTCAACTAATAAGATTATTTTATTGAAAGAAATATGATTAAATCAGTCCTTTACTCAGTTACTCCGTTTAATAAGTCACAATCGAGGAATGTTTTGAAACTGTCTCTCTCACATTCTACTATTATTGTCACGGCTGTAACTTAGATGTTTAGATTCTTAGATTTAGATACTGAGCCAGGTGTTCGGCCAGTCACAGTAGGTTCCAAAAGGAAGCTCTTGTTAACTCCTAGAATGTTATTTGTAACTTCTTAACTGATTCACATGACTTCGTGTCATGTGGTGAGCAAAGGATTTATATTGTTTCAAATACAAGCCAATCAAAAGAACTGAACAGGTTTCCTGATGCTATTAACTTAAATCTCTTCTTGCCACTTCTATTTTGCAGCTATATTCAATGAACCAGAATAAAAAAGGAATATAATCAACAGAAATTTTGCATCTAGTAAATTTCATAGTTTAGGCCTATGAAAAAAAATTTGTCAACGTGTCGGCTGTTGATATTTTTATCCCAATTGAAGAAATTTTGAAGAAAATTCCGGTAATTTTTCCGGTAATTTTTTGGAGATAGTTAAAAAAAAAGTTAATTTTCTTGAATAGTTTCGGAAAGTATTTTCATTTAATATTTTCGTAAAAATTTAACGAATTGTACAAATATTTTAAAAGTTTAACTTGTAGTTTCAATATAGCCTAAGTCATAGACTATATTTAATAGATTTACAAAACTTCTGCAGCTCATTGCTATAAAAACTTAGCGATGTACAACTTGTATTAATCTACCTGTAGATTGATAAATCTACGTATGAGAATACGCCCCACAAATAAATTTATTAGAAATCTAAGATATTCAAAATTTTCTTAAAATAGTGTTGTCTAATTAAACGACAGATGTGTCGTTTCTTTAAATAAAATTAGGTAAAAATTTTAATATTTAAAAAAATAATTTGTTTTTAATCAGCTTTAACTAAACAGCTGATTTAATAGTTGAGCGTAATTGTAGGTAGTGCAAGCTTATTTCAGTTAGACTATGTAGGCTATAGATTTTTGATAGGGCTACTCTTTTTAGTTTTTTACGCCTAAAAAACACTATTCTTACGCCTAAATAGTACAGAGAAACCAATAGGCCTATATAATTTTTTGGTGCATACTAATAGGGAAATTTTTGAAGTTTAGAGAAACAGAAAACGGGATGGATGTCCTTGTTCACGGATTTGAAAGTTGGCCACTCAATTCGTTGCTCGGTACAATTTAGAAATCTAATCATACGCAACTGAGTTAAGTTTTTTCTTCGGGGCTACATTATTCATTTACTTAGTTACTTTTTAGCCCATAAGAGGCAGGTGGGGTGTTAAATTATTTGTACTTGATCTGCTAGTTCCAGGACTTCAAAAAATAGTTCTGTTTCTTATTGCATGGTCAGCCAATTATATGACTGAAGCATTTAAGAACAGAAGAGGTAGAGGTGTAAAAGACTTGTCAGAATTATCAACTTTGAGAGTAATGGATTTCATTATACAGCCAGATCCTGTGGTAAATGAAGTGAAGGTGTAATTTGCGAGGTGGAAAGTAAATGCTTTTCAGAGGTCCTGGCATGCTAATAAGCATACTTTTCCACTAGGTGAGCAAGGCAGCTTAAACCACTACACTTCTCGTTTTACTTAATAAAGCCTCTAGAGTTCAATTCAGCCTTTCAGCTGATGACCTAAACGACAAAAAGTTACTTTATTTATTCGCTGTGATTGCAGAAAGTAAAGTGGGACAACTAGGCCTACTTACGTAACTATAAATTAGCCTATTGTTCCAAAATTAAGTTCCACCATGATTGCTTTTCATCGTTTAGGCCTACTGAAATCCAAGTTGCTCCTTTTCATACTGTTCTACTCAAACTTTGTTTGAATAGAACAAACTTTGTACTCAAACTTTGTTTGAGTAGAACAGTATGAAAAGGAGCAACTTTTCAAAGTTTCAAAGGAGCAACTCCTTCAATATAGGCCTAATAATAAAATACAAAATCTTTCTGACGTCTTCTTGATAAATCTTGTTTTTGTTTATGTCAATAGCCGAAAGGCTGGTTTGAACCTCTAGAGGTTTTACTAAGTAAAAACTAGGAGTAAGGTGGTTTACTATTGCCTTCCTCACCGAATCGAAAGAATATGTTTATCAGCATGCCAGGCCCTCCGAAAAGCATCCACTTTTCAACCTGCAAATAACACCTTCACTTCATTCACCACAGGGTTTGGCTGTATAGTGAAATCCACTACTCTCAGAGAAGATAACTCTGACTAGCGTCTTTTACACCTCTACCTCTTCTGTTCTTAAATAGTTGTCATATAGCTTATCTTCTTGATAAATCTTGTTGTTTGTTACGTCAACAGCCGAAAGGCAGGTTTGAACCTCTAAAGGTTTACTAAGTTAAAACTATGAGTATGGTGGTTTACTATTGCCTTCCTCACCGAATCGAAAGAGTATGCTTATCAGCATGCCAGGGCCTCCGAAAAGCATCCACTTTCCACCCTGAAAATAACACCTTCACTTCATTCACCACAGGGTCTGGCTTTATAGTGAAACCCCACTACTCTCAGAGGAGATAACTCTCTCTTTAACTCGACTAGCGTCTTTTACATCTCTACCTCTTTTTTTCTTAAATAGTTGTTATAAGAAACAACTATTTTTTTAGCCCTGGAACTAACAGATCGAGTGCAATTAATTTAACACCCCACCTGCCCGTTATGGGCATAGGATAAATCTTAACTGTAAACAAATTAAGATTGAAAGGTGTTACAAAATGGCCAATTATCTAAATAGGTACCCGGCTCTCACAGTACCCGTACAACGATAAACCTGTACTAGCTGTACTAAAAGAGACCATTTGTATTACACAGAATATTTCTAACTATTTTTCGGAAAACCCTATTTATTACTCATTATTTACGTTAACTTTTTTAAACTTTCAGTCATTCTCGTACACTCTTTCCTTTTTGATATTGTCAAAATATATGTATTTTATTCTAAACATTGCAATGTCCATTCCCTGTTTTATATTGCACATATTAATATATTTAAATATACAAAAAGATTCATCTTCTAAAACCATCAAGCAAAACATTCACATTTCAAACAATTCACCTTTAACAACTGCCTTCTCTATCAGATTTATATTCGTTATTCAAATTTCTAATAACGTGCAAAATAAACTTAATATAAATTAATCAAATAAATGTTATCTAAAAATGTATATTTAGTGAAAATTCATTTAAATTCATATTCCTAATAATAATCTTGAATTTGGAATGAAAATAAAATTTATTTAAACCAAGTAATTTGAATAGTATTTTAAATAGATAGCCTACTACTTAATCATATGTTTTGTATAAGAAAAATCGATAGGCTATAAAGCAGTAGGTAGGCCTATAAAGAAAACAACTGCTACAGCTATATTATTTTATAAAGTTTAAAAATGATAAATTTATATTATTTATTCAATAAAAGTTGCTTAAGACAAGTATTATAGTGCGTCTAAAGTAATAGAACATTAGGCTACATGTAAAATGGTTCTACCCACATGTACTAAATTTAAACACACCAAGAAACAAAAATAGTGCAAAAAAGTGCAAAACCACATATTGAAACATAACAAAAGGATCATTGTACCTAGAATTCCTTACTTTTCTTTACTACTCTCTGTTAATGAAGTCACCAATTGTTATTTGGTAATTTCCTTAACAAAGAACAGAACTCGAGTAGCTCAGAGGAACATCACGAGTTTTGATTTTCATTTTGCGTCTTTCATCATCATGATTATCATCAAGTTACACTTTTACAAGTAGCTCAGTAGCTCAATTCTAAGTGTTCAATTTATTCCCTATGATCTATTACAGGAACAACAGATATTAGCGTTGTTCTGCGGTAATATCCACAGGGCGTTCGATCAAACTTTAGTTAAGTAGAAGAATTCGTCACTGCGGACATAATTCCTCACCAACTTAGGGCTTAAAGGAACATGTGGGAATTCTAGAACCAAATCTCCGGCTCTCAGTGTAGCTGAGTTACAGGACCCAGCCATGAGTCCCAGCCATCAGACTATTAAATTTTTTGCCTTATAATCGAAATAGAAATTGAAAACAATCCAGTGATTAAATTTTTGCACATTAAATTTTGTTTGTAAACAAATTATAAATAAATAATCACAATAGTCTAAATATTGTTAATTTTAGTGTTAATAATAAACCTAATAAAAAGTTAATTTGCACTACTTTTTTTAACTCAAGGAGTGAGGTTCGAATCTCAGATGGTCCTCACATTTTTTTTGCGTAAATTGTTTTATAAAATATTTATGTAAATAAATGTATAGACTAATATTTTTAAAATTTATAAATGATTTGAATCCAAAATTAATTTTCTGGGTGGGAATGGACTCAAATATACATTGTCAGTAGGCCTGTGGACACTTCAAAATAAATCACACGGAAGAGTTTTTAAATTTAAATAATCAGTAGTCTTTATGTACTAATTAAAATTAATGAATTAATGGTGATTAAATCAATACCAGAAAATGACTCTCCTGCAGATAGGTCTATTCATTCCAGTTTTTAAATTTCTGCTGCAGTGAGTCGATTTAATGTGAATCTCGTAAATTATTTAACTTATATATTTGAATTTACTAGTTTGAGTTTGAGTTGGGCTACGAATTTCAGCAATTTTATATTTACTGTTCAAGGGAAAGAGAAATGAATCCTGATTTTGCACCACTTCCGGGCGTTATGTCGTTTTCATCAAATAGGCTACCTATACATTTTGATAGAACTAATTTTTAAACGACTGTGACCGTAGATGTTGGATGAACTTCAATACAAGATGGGCATGGAAGGAAATTTTATTCCAGGAATTTTAATAACTTACATTGCTGTGTGTTTTAAAAATTTTGGTCGTAGAGAAAATATGAAGCGCAACAGTAGTGTATTAAGTTACTATCTTGTAATTTATTTTGTGTAGCAGAATTTACTTTACTTAATTCCTAGTTCATGCACAATTGATAGCTTTTCTTATCATGGGTAAATTATCATATTTTTGTAACTGAAGGTGCGTATAGACGCTCGCGCGAGCGGAGCACGATACGAGCCGCTTTTAAGCCGCTCGTTGGAGTTATTTTTACAAGCACATATATAGGATACTGTAAACCAAATTAGACTGCTGGTGGTTCACACTGTGAACCACCAGCAGTCATATAGTAACCTACATGTAGTTGTGATGTTATGGTTAGTATAACAGCAACCACCGCAGCATCATGTCTTACGCGATGACAAATTATGCAATTTTAGAGATTACTGCAGCGGTTTTTATGATGGCCAGTTTGTCCAAAAAGACGAGGAAGCAACGACTTTGGTGGCACACTAACCTTTATAAAAGACGTTCTGGTGCGGAGAATTTGTTGGACTTAAAGTGCCAAGAAATAAGCGGGCAATATAGAAATTTCAGGAGTATATATTATGTCACCGACTGATTTTGAGAATCTGCTGCAGAAGAATGTACCCCTCATTTGCAAACAGGAAACATATTGGCGCACTCCAATCTCCGCTCAAGACCAGTTAGTTGCTATACTTTTGATCCTAGTATACACAATTACTTCGATTGAAGTGGGGGTATAAATTACGAAGAACAATTAAATAATGTTATTAACAATTTAACGGAAGCGTTAAAAATTTTAAACTTTATTTAGAAAGTCTAAGTGTGGTAAAACTGAAAATGAAGTCAGATTGAATTAGTTTTTTCGGTGGTACACAGTTAAATGGTTATGTGTACACGTATTCTATTATTGTTTACCCATGTGTATTTGAATATTAACATATTTTTTATGAAACACACACACACACACACACACACACACACACACACACACACACACATGTGTTGTATATTCGTACGTCTATACGCAGTTCAAGAGTGTTGTGATAGTGACTGCATGGTTAGGCTGGCGAACAATTTGTAATAAAAAGTTTGTTCTTTACATTTCAGTGATTGACAATTTAAAATTAATCAAATAGTTCCTGAAAAAGGTAAGTTTTTATTCCATACGTTGTACTATATACAAACCATAAATAAAAATGAATTAGGTGTAAAAAACAAAAACGGGTCCGTGTTGGCGTAGTGGTTAGCGCAACTGGCTTCTACGCCGGGGTCCCGGATTCGATTCCTGGTCAGGGGTGGCATTTTTTCATCACTCATTTTCCTATATCATCATTCTCCACCGTCTGCAATAGCAAAAATTGCAAAACAGTCAGACGTAAAACCAAAACATAAATAAATAAAAACAAAAAGAATAATACAGTAGCCTTAATCTTACTGACTTCTCAAATGTTAAAAAAACGTTTAAAACCCATTAAAAATTTTAATTCTAAGGAAAACCCCCATTTTCTGACCTTTTTTAACTCTAGCACAATCTTTGTACTTCCACTTTCTACGTATAGTGCATGTTGTCATGCAAAATCTATGTCTTTACTCAACGGCGTAGGTCTAAGTTAGTCTGCCAAACTTGTCATTCACTTGTTGACTTTCTTCACGGTTTCCTCACAAACAGAAAATAGTATTTTCAACGGCTTTTCTTCAGTGGCGCACACAAGAATTTTCTCGGGGTTCGGTCGTACCGGGTGGTCTGGGTGTATGAAAAACCCTCCAGGTAAACGGGGGGGGGCCGGGATTCCTCCCCCGGAAAAATTTTAATAAATTAAATAGTGCCTGAAAATTACATTTTACATCATTCTGACTCCTAAAATTTCGTTTACGTTTAGGCGATTTCTACAGTAATTCATCTGCAGTTTTTTTGAGTACCCCCCATGTGAGGGAATCCTTCCTGGAGTTAAGAAAATATTTCTTTTTAATACATACAAGGTGTGGCTATTAAATAACGAAACTGACGTAAAAAAGTGTATTTTTATTTTATACATAATCACTTATTGTCACCTTCAATATACACTCCTTCTCTATCCCTACAACGCTCCATGCGAATTTCCCATTGTTGGAAACAGTGCTGGAAGTCATCTTCTGTCACCTCTTTCAGGACACGTGCCGCTTTCTCTTTTACAGCTTCCACAGACTCAAATCTTGTCCCTTTTAATGCAGATTTCACCTTAGGGAACAGGTAGAAGTCATATGGTGCAAGATCTGGTGAATAAGGTGGATGTTTTAACACGAGATATTGTACTTGGCTAGGAACCTCTTGACAGATAACGCGGAATGAGCTGGCACATTGTCTTGGTGGAGAACCCATGGTTTGTCCTTCCACATTTCGGAGCGTTTTTTCCTTACTCTTTGACGTAGTTTAGAAAGTATCTTAAGGTAGTAATATTGATTAATTGTTTGACGTTCACGAACCCTGTGAAGGTACACCATCCAATGGATATAAAAAAAAACAATCATCATTGCTTTAAATTTTGACTCGCTCATTCGAGCTTTTTTGGCTCTCGCTGAAGTTCGGCTCTTCCAATGCATGGATTGGCGCTTCGTTTCTGGATCATAAGTAAAAAACCACGTTTCATCACATGTTATTATCTTCTACCTGTTCCCTAAGGCGAAATCTGCATTAAAAGGGACAAAATTTGAGTCTGTGGAAGCTGTAAAAGAGAAAGCGGCACGTGTCCTGAAGGAGCTGACAGAAGGTAACTTCCAGCACTGTTTCCAACAATGGAAAATTTGCATGGAGCGTTGTTGGGGTAGAGAAGGAGTAGGCCTATGTATTGAAGGTGAAAATAAGTGATTATGTATAAAATTAAAATTAAATTTTTTACAACGTCAGTCTCGTTATTTAATAGCCATACCTCGTATCTGACGCTCAAAATTATTCTATGTAGGTCTTCAAGACAATATTATTATGTTAGTTATTGTTTTTTAAATTTTTTTGTACGAGAGAAACCGAATTAACCGGTACCCAGGTAGGTCGTTAACTGGATTATGTGGAGCTCTGCCGAAGGAAACTTTCCGCCAAAACTTCTCAGTTCCTTTCTATCCCATCCCGTCTTGCCGCGGGGTCACCGTTAAGCATCTTTACAACAAACCGGAGGTTCCTTATAAGCTGGATAATTTCTCTTCTTACTACCCATTTCCCCCTTTTTGAGTGATTTCTTTTGAGACTAATGCAGCTGGGCTTCTCTGTTCTTCATCACCTTCTGGATGAACTCCTCAATGACCTTCCAGTATTCTCCTTCTACAATCACCGAAATTTTCTGGTGAAATCGACGACCCAAGCTGCGTCCCTAGAACCTTCCTCTCCAGTATCCATCTTCTGCAGTCGAAAATCGCATGTAGGTACTGCGTTGTCTTATTTCGCCTCACAATCAGGCAGCTTACTGGATCTGATCATCTGAACTGGTGGAGATACGTCCGAAAGCAACCATGCCCCGTCATGCCTGCATGAGGTAATAACCAACCTCGCCGTACCCTCTACTCAGCCATTTTTTTTAGATTCGGAATCAATTTCAGTGTCCATCGACCGGACACCTCTTCATCCCATCTCTCCTTCCACCTCCTGAGAAGTCTATCTCTGGGCTCTCTCCTTATCTGGCCATTGTAGCTTCTCCAGCTTTCAGTCTCCCAGATACCTCACTTCTTTTCCAGGCTAGCAAATCTATAGGGGGTATGCCTGTTCCACCATTACTGCACCCGCTGAAACGGTTCGGTATGCCGCTGTAACTCTTAGTGCCACTTGTCTCTGGACCGACAGCAGCCTCTTTCTATGTAGGCTACCTGTTTTGTCATCACATCGACCCAGGCTGGCACTGCATAGAGTATTATTGAATGGACAACACTCGCATACAACCTTCTTTACTTTTCTCTGGGTCCACCAGAGAAGTGTTAGTAATTGTTTACTATTTTTGTAATTCATGAAAAAATAATTCCTATTATGAGGACTGAAAAATAACTTTCTTGTAATGCTATACTTAATTTGTGTATTTTATTTTTTTTATTTGCAATCTGGGTTGTATCGTAATAATACAAAATTTTATTAAAAATTTGTAAATATTAACTGCTTAATCCATTTTATTTGTTAACACGCGATGTTTTTATAAATATCATATGTAGGCTACAATTTATATGAAATAATCTGAAATAAATTTTTGTTGCCAGTAAGTCCAAGGATTCAATACAATAATAATAATTTTTATGATTACAAAATAACTTTGACTTTGAAAATATATTGAATATAAGTTAAGTTTTATCTGTAATTTTATGAATTTTGAAAGTTATTTTTGAACTTAAAATATACAGGGATATATACTGCAACGAAGGAATGTATTCTAATTTATTTTAATAAATAAAAGACGTTGGGGGGGTGGGGGGAGGCCCTATCTCGTCGTCGTCCCCGTCGGTGCGCCACTGCTTTGCTTTGGTCTGAGATGTTATTTGGCAAGGTAATGATAATGAAGTTAGGGCGCTTTGTTGATTAGATCTTCGTTTATGAATGTACACTACATTTCTCGAGTACCAAAAGTTTTGCGGTGGTATTGGCTTTAATTTTAAAATTTAAAGGCATAATTTTTTAAATTTGCATTTTACTGTCTTGATACAAACTACAATCAGCTATTCACAAATTACAACTTGTAAGTGAAGACTTCAATATGAAAATTTCGGGTACGAAGTCAAAGGTGATGGCATTCCTGGGCAAATGACCCTTACGTTCCTAAATAGCAACCAACAACGTCATTATGGAGCAGGTAGGCCTAAATAGCTTCAAATAGGTATCTTTGTTGTGAGGTGTCCTTTCATCAAGAATGTGACATAATTAAATTCAGCATGATTTGTGGCACTATCCACCGTGCTTTGAAGGGTAAATCCAGGAAGGAAACGGAGATAAAACTCTACAAGATAATGGCTATTCCTTTGCTGACTTATGTAAGTGAGGTATGGATAAAAACAAAAAACGATGACTCGCGCATTCAAACTGCAGAAATGAGATTTTTACGCAGCGTTCAGGGGTAAACACGCGGAATGAGGTCATTCGAAAGCAATGTAATATCCAACCACTTGCTGATGTGATCAAACAGTTATAGGATAAGTTGGATAAATCATCTGCTCTGTATGACTCCAAATCGTTTTCCTCTGCAGGTATGGAATTGAAGGCAGGATGGGAGAAGAGGTTTTGGAAGGCCGAGGAAACGGTGGACACCGGAATAGGATCTAGAAGCCAAGTCCATGATGGATGATTATGATGACTCTCTTAATGCTTAAATTAGCCTACATTGAAAAATAGTGATAAATCAATGAAAAGTAATACCCAGAGAAGTTTTAATATGTGTTGGGTAGGCATAGGCGACTTTTTAATATTTACTTGGAATGCAAACGTGACTTTTTGATTTGTGATAAAATTCAATAGCACAGGCTAACCAATAACTTTGCAACGTGTTTTTGAAACGTGGGCACTATACGAATGCACCTTAATATGAATAATTCAGAATTGCATGAATTTCTGTGAATGGAATTCAGTTACATGACTTTTGTTGGAAACATGATGTGGCCCAACCATTACAACTTTGCCATAGGCTATTGAAATTTTTTGATCGCTCAATCTAAGTAGCGACGAAATAAACTTGTATTACTGTAATTAGAAATTCAAATCCTATTTTTATATGGTAGTATCATATGAGCATTCATCTGAATACCAAAATTAAATTTAAATTTTGACTCCAAAATAATAGGCCTAATGGAAATTACGTACAATGATTGCGAATAAATCTTATCCGAGCTCATTCTAGCTTTTAATGAAATCGTTTCATCATATTCATGTTTCTGTAGATAGCAACTAGTAGTAAACAAGTAAACAAATGGTCCATTGAAGACAATCTTTCCCTACTTTTATTTTAGTGGGTAAAGTTTAAGACCAATGTTTGAAATTACGTCATTATGATTTTTGTGTAACTTAGCCCATGTTAGACTACTGTTTCTTTCATTTTAAATTTGAAGTTGGGTCGACTGTTTTGTATCAGCGACCGCCGTTGGTTATTCTTTTTGGTAGAATATCGGGATGTTAAACCGTGTTTAAATCTTTTAGATCCTGGCCGGGAATCAAAACCAGAAGATTCAGGTATTCAGCCCAGCGTAATCTAGCGCTCTAAACTACGGCATTACAGAGCGGTCAATAAAAACTTGCTAACCCTTAAAGTTACAAAAAGCTGTCGTTATTATCGAATCCAACCGTCATTGCATTCACATCAAATTTTACACAAAAATATGTAATTTTCAATTGTAGCTATACGCGCCGAGTTAAACGTTTAGTCACTCTGTGAAAAATTAAGAATATAAGTTATAGAGAAACTGGTCCAATCTTTTACTTCGCATGCCAGCACACCGACTTCCTCTACGAGTATGGAAATATAAGCCTAGAGGGAAGCAAGGCTTGGGAAGACCTAAAATGAGATTGATTTCGGAACAGGCTATTGAGCATAATCCTTGCCAGATGATGATGTTGTTGACATTTTATAGAAAATTCATCCGACTACAGCAACAACTCCTCCGCACCGAATCACCGAATGATGTATTTCTAGCAATCTCTCCCTCAATCTTCAGCGAAACAATCAACTTTACAACATCAACCAACCAGCGCAGCTTCAGATCGGCGACCACCGGCTTCGTTGTGCGAAATATCTGTACGAAATATCTGGGAGTCACAGTGGACAGAAACTTCGCCAAGCACGCCACCGACAAACTCCGTAAAAGAAGAATCCTTCTCTTCAATCTAACTCCTACCCTTCGGTTACCCTTCTAACAAAAACCCACCGCAAAAAACTCCAATCGTTACAAAATTCTTCTCTCCATGAAAATTCTTCGCAAATTTTCATTACAAAACCCGAACTGCATCGGACAAGAACATCTCTCCGTAGAAGACTATATACAGATTATAACTAGATAGGTTCACGACGCCGGCAAGATTTCTACCGTCCAGCTCGTCAAAACCATCTGTGATGGAAGTCCATCAAATCGAGATACTCCGCGCTCTGCCGTTTCACGTCTAGCTACTTGTAACACCCAGCAATTCAAGGCCAGTTGACTAAAATGTTAACATTAGTTTCGCCCGCCCAGCCATGTTTTTAGTAATAGGCCTATTTGTATTATTAAAAACGTGGTAGCCTAAATAGTTTTGATTAAACAATATCAATAATTCTTTTAAATGCATTTCTAATTTTTGGAGTAGGCTACAGTGACCGAAGCTCTAAAACTAATTATTATTTTCGTTTAACTACCATTTCCTAAATCTTTATATAGCCTACCTCCGATGGATCAGGTGGTACTTCCACGAAACGTTTAATCCCTCTTCTATCAGTTTCTGTTTCAGAAACATACACACCTCACTCATGCACTCGCTCCCCTGCACGTAAATTACTTGTACTGATAACTTCTACTGATTTGGTGGAATGGGCATGGCAGGGAAGCGGTAGACTATGTCACGGTACGAATATTCAGTGTAAAAGTCTCAATTGAGTTGATATCTGCTGGAGTTATTCTTAGTCGTCATCGAGTACTTTGGGCTACTGAAGTACTTTGAGTAGCCTACTTATGAATGAAGTAGCCTACTGAACTGTGCGCTACTTGTGTGAAACAGTAAGAAAGATAGGCTTTAGAATGATGGATCACAAAAATATAATAGATATTCATCTTCTTTTGTTAATTTGGTGGCTATGTGTACAAACGTAATAAACTAAAATATAGGCTACTTTTTGAACTGAAGATCCCTTGAAATAAAAACAAGAGGTGTTGAACTTAGGCAATAAGTAGGCTACGCTTTGTGGCTAGTATAGGCCTATAAATTATTTATATTATAGATCTATGTTTATGTAGTCTACAATAATGAAAGTAAGATAAAGATCCCTAAAGTGAAAGTATTAATGACGTCATTTCTCGCAGGGTTATAAACTGAAGTCCATGTCTGAACAAACAATAAGCCTATGCTATAATGTTTAGTCTATTTATTTATTAAAGACTGATTTTATAAGTCCAATTGTATTTTGAGTTAAGTAGGTAGGCCCACACTTATTTTGTATATTTTATAAATAGCCTATAATAAATAGACAAGGGTCATTAAAAAAGTAAAAAAAAATTCACAAATTTTTAAAATACCTTTCATGCGCAATTGGAGATTATAGGAGTGAGGATGGGAAAGAAAGAACTGTTTATTTTCTTAATATGAACTTCAAAATCTCTGAACTTCAAAAATTTCTTCAAAATGAACTTAGCTTAGGCTACAATGAATAAAACATTTTAAAAAATTAGGCTGCACAGTAGAGCTTCAAAAACCGATATCAGACAAGAAATCATATTGGGAATGAAAAAAAATTAGATTTCTGCTACTAGCCGTGAGGTCTTCCTTTAAGGGCAGGCATACGTATCCAGGGTTTTGATTAGGGAAGGCTGAGTCTGGAGATTTTTTGGGGGCAGGGGTTGAGACTGGAGAATTGAACCAGGAACCGGCAGCATATTAGTCTAGTATGGAATTGAATTTCTCTTCGGGGAGGGGCTGAAGCTCTTCAACACCTCCTCCCACAGTTCATCCCTGACTAAGGGTAAACATACGAAAGAAAATTGAGATCAGACAGAAGAAAATTTACCATGCTGAATGAAAAATCTAAATATCCGAGAATGATTGCACAAGAAGCTACTAGACTAGGCCTATAAATATGTAGGTAAAGTTGGGTCTACGTCCCAATGTCTAATTGGTCTACATTAAGCTGTAAAAAATAATATTCAACTAGGCCTACTTTTAAATAGATCTAGAGCATAGATTCTGCAAATTTTTCTCCCACTGCCCACATTAATAGGCCTAATCAAAATGTTTCTAGCGCTCCCAAAATTTTCATTTCTTCGTTGATAATTTAATAGAGCTAGGCTAAATAACTCAATTTTTGAAATTTATTTATTCAAAATCGCATCAACTGCTTGGTCATTAGCGACTACGGTGGAGTATTTAGCATTAACTGTGGGATTTGACACATGGAAATTTCCAGACCCAGGCCGGGAATTGAACCCGGGATCTCCGCGTGGCAGGCCGATGTGCTAACCACTACGCTACGGAGGCGGCCAATAACTAATTTTTTTGACATATTTAGCCTACTACGTATGAGCAGTCGTCAAAATGATACTTATGGTGACTGCTACAAATAGACCACTATAGGCCTAATCCCCCCAAGAAAAATATAGATATTGCCATTTGGGGACCTGTAGAGGGAGCTTGTTTAGGTTATCAGCGGAAATGCTGGTTTGAACCTCAAGAGGCTTTACTATGTAAAACGAGGAGTGAGATGGTTTACCAACAACGCCTTCCTCACTGAACGGAAAAGTATGCTGATGAGCATATCAGACCCTCTGAAAACCATCTACTTTCCACCCTGTAAATGACACCTTCTCTTCATTCACCACAGGGTCTGGCTGTATAATGAATGTCTGATTAGTGTCTTTCACAGCTCTGCCTCTTTTTTCTTAAATGGTTTAGTCTTACAATTGGCTGACCATGTGATAAGAAACAGAACTATTTTGGTAGCCCTGGAACTAGCAGATCGAGTGCAAATAATTTAACACTCAACCTGCCTATTATGGGCATTATTGTAGCCTACAATATTAGGCTAACAATAAAAGTGACATTAAAAATTACCAATGTAGCAAACAGTAGGCCTAATAACCATAGGCCTAAAAACATAGAATATTAACGATTTGAACAAACAAATATTCATAACCATAATAAATATTTAGGTTGGAGTGTCAATTTGTTCATTGCAGGGCTAAAATAAATAGTTCTGTTTCTTATCACATGGTCAGCCAATTAAATGGCTGAATCATTTAAGAACAAAAGAGGTAGAGATGTAAAAAAACTAATCAAAGTTAGCCTATCTCCTCTGAAAGTAATGAATTTCATTATACAGCCAGATCCAGTGGTGAATGAAGTGAAGGTATCATTCATTTGCAGGGTGGAATGAAGGTGCTTTTCGGAGCGCCTGGCATTGCTGATAAGCATACTTTTCTACTTAGTGAGGAAGGCAACGGTAAACCACCTCACTCCTCGTTTTACTTATTAAAATCTTCGGCTGATGACCTAAACAACAATAAATATTTATAAAGTGTTTAATTTTAGTACACGCCCTGGAACTAGCAGGTAGAGTCCAATTAATTTAATATCTACTTCACCTTCCTGTAATGGGCAAAGGAGGAGACTATAATTGTTTGGTACTCGTTAACTGAACCGCATATTGAACTATCACAACCGACAGTAGTAGCTAATAACAAAGTATTTAATGCGACTAAAACTAAAAAATATAAAATTATAATTCAATGGGGATTGTAAAAAAATGGAAGATTAAGGCCTACCTACAATTATAAAATTGCGAATAGTTCTACTTAATGTGACGAAAGATAAGTCACCCTGAAAGGTTTCATAGAGGGGTGATATAAACCAGCCCACGAAATCGATTATAAAGAAACAACGTTTATTGGATCGGATGTTTTAATTTCAATGCATATAAGAGAGGGTTTTTAATAACACCGTAGTTAGAAATGATAATGACAAGAAATATATGCAAATCGGGGTGATATGATGTTGGCCAATGGGGTAGCGAGCACAGGTGGAACTGGACTCCATTGCCATTGGTGATGCGCGCGCATATACGCCTGTCTGTTCACTGACATAATCCTCGGGGGCCTTTCGACTTCAAAGCGAAGTTTATCTAGGTTCTCTATCGCGCCGTCTCTCTTTTATAAAAGGTTATTCATAGAAAGTGCATGCGCGCGCATGCTGATACTCAATTTGATATTATTTGGAGCAGAGCGGTACAGGAGGTATTCAGTGGGAGTCGGTTAAGTTAAACAAGTAGTAGGGATAGAGATAATTACACCAATTGAATGACATCTCAAAACATGTTGAACTACAACAACGCAGGTAAAAGAAAACAACGAATTTCACAGAGTGGGATAAACAACTAATCAGACGTTGTTGTAAATAACACAGACCCCACCGTCCTGTTTACTGATTTTTCATTACCTTTTTACTACCAAAGCTACCGCTAATAACCAAGGTGTTGATGTACGGTAACTAAAACAAAAAAATTTAAATAATAAAAAACATACTTTTTTTGTTTTAGGATAACAAGGCTTGCTGTAATTCTTAATCGAATTTTGACTCCAGAAGCAAATAGCAACATAGCTTGAACTCTATAATCACGTGTAGTCATCAAAAGATGAAAATTTTGAGAAGCCTATGTCTAATAATCGAATTTTTTAGTTTATTTAAATTAGGCCTATTTTCGTTATTAGCGACTACTGTGGTTTCGGTATAGAATTGGTGGGTTTTATTATGTAACAATAATTACCCTAGACGGGAACGAACCCGTGACTTTCTACTTCGAAGTGGGCAGCACTGCCTAGTGCTCTAACCATTGGGCCAACGGAGGCGGCCTAAAATAGGCCTATAATTGCATATAAGCCTAAATTTGAAAATTGTCTAAAATCGTAGTAGGCCTACATCAAGTTTACTTTAAAGTAAATTATTCCTACCAAAATAGGCAAAATATATTATTAGTAGGCTATCTCATGATAGAAAAAGGTCAATTTATTTCTCTGTAAGTCTACATACAGATTGGAAACGTTTACAAAAATCATCATCCACAACTATTTAGGCACCTGGACCTGTTCCAGCATCCAACTCTTCCTTGGTCGGTCAACATATTTTTTTCTACTGGTTCATACTACTACACTCGCAATGGTAAATGAATTGCATCCTCACATAAAAGATGGGCTATGCAATATTCCTTGTAGGCTTACTAATTAATGATAGTCTACTACTGCTTAAAGGTTTTACATTAAGTTCTGTTTTTATATCATCCTTTCTTGAATCGTTCAATAATACCCTATTCGCTAACAATTAAACTCATGACAGCTTCTCCAGCAAACCGAACCAATAAACTGACTGCTGTTTAAATTTGTACGTACAAATACAATAAATAGTCTGCTTTAGTTGTTGAAGTAGGTACAAAAATACAAAAGAATTAACTTGCCCTTGAATATGGGAAACCATAGTTGGGTAGATTAATTTTCCCACCGCAAAGTAGCTTCATAGTAGGTCTAATATAGACTACCTTAAATTTAGATTTTAAGTTGTAAATTAGGGCCTAAAGAAAGTAAATCATGAAAGTATTGTAGCCTACAGATTTTTGTAAAGAAATTGAAAAATAAATACGAAATATAAGTTATTATTGTTTAGGTCATCAGCCGAAAGGCTGGTTTGAACGTTTAGAGGTTTTACTAAAAACGAGGAGTGAGGTGGTTTACCATGCCTTCCTCACTGAGTGGAAAAGTAGCTAATCAGCATGCCGGGTCCTCTGAAAAGCACATATTTTCCACTCTGCAAATGACACCTTCACTTTATTCACCACAGGGTCTGGCTGTATAGGCTAATGAAATTCATTACTTTCAGAGGAGGTAACTCTGATTAGTGTCTTTTACAACTTTACCTCTTTTGTTCTTAAATGATTCAGTCATTTAATTGGCTGACCATGTGTTAAGAAACAGAATTATTTATTTTATTCCTGCAACGAATAGATTAAGTGTAAATAATTTGACCCTTCACCTGTCTGTTATAAGCAGATTAGTTATTAATAGAAACTTATTTTTGATATCTGGTTGAAAGTATTTGTACCGTAATTGACTCAGCACTTGGTAAAGCAAATGAGTTTAAGTCAACCTCAGAAATACTAGATCTTAGACTAATCCTATTATTAAATAAAATATAGGCCTACAATACCTAGTAGCCTAGGCTATATACTAAGTTATAGGTAGCCTATTCATAAAAAGTTGAAAAACGTAAAGAGATTAGTAGCTACATACAGTAATAGGCCTAACAATATTTTTTATATTTTAATATCAATCAGTAGGCTACAATTAGTTTTTTTAAACTTCCCTTCTAGGTCCTTTATTTGCAGTCTACTCACCCTTTAGAAATCCGACCTTGTACCTTAGCCTATAATGTAGGCTAGTATATTTTCTACAGCCAATTATAGCTAGACAAGAAACTTAACACTGGCTATCAAAAGCTTGCAGTTCACATCTCAGATGATTTTTCCACTTTTTACTTTCACTTGCCCTAGGCTTATATGAATATTGTATTGGGTAGGTAACTTAAGTATTGTTTTCATGTCGATTTTTCGAAATCCAGTTTTCACCGGATATACTTAGGCCTACATGTTTTCAGGCTCCCTGAACCCAAACAAACACGTTTTTAGCGTTTGGTCTGTGTGTAGCCTATGTTTGTATTTAAAGAACGAATAGGTTATCGTATAAAGTTGAAACTTGGAATTTAAATTAGGTAACATAGGCTAAGAGGACCCGGCGTGAACATTTTCATTAAAATAAATATATAATACTAGCGGGTCCCGCGTGGCTTCGCCCACGCAAACGTAAACAAAGAATCAGCGTTTAAGTATACTCTCTGTATTTCTTATGGGAGGGTATTTTTGCGAATTCTACCACTTAAAATAAAAATTTTGCTAAATAATTTCTTTGCGACAGCTGAGAAAACTTAAGTTGATCTATAAATCAGGACATCTCTTTTTATATAGATAGCGCCCCGTCGTGGCTTCGCCCATGCAATTTTAAGGCTATGATTCTGTATTTTAATTTGCTTATAACTTAAGTCACAAAAACTTCATTCAGTCATTTTACATAGAGACAAATACGTCCGTAAAAAACAAAATATCGTCGAGAAAAAATATCGTTTTGACGGTTCGGTGACGGCGACAAGTTAGCGACAAGTGTTAGGTTAAACACTACGTACAGTACAACATCCGGAGTGATAAAAGTAAACCATAGATTAAAATCGTTTATAAAGTTAATTTAACTTCTGGGAAAATAGCTATAGTTTTGTAGTGATCTGCTATTACGTGCGATAAGAATTGATATACTGGAAGCAACGGAATATGCCTATGGAGGGGGTAAATGTGTGTCGGAGCAAAACCAGTACATAAGCGTAGCGCTTCGCGCTGACCCGTATCATCGCATCAGTGGGGGGGAATTTTTGCTATTTCTGCCCTTTAAAATCAAAATTTTGAAAAATCCTTTCTTAGTGCGCGCTTACACAACATAAGAAAGCTAACATCCAAATTTCAAGTCTGTAGCGTCAGTAGTTTCGGCTGTGCGTTGATCTATAAATGAATCACCCTGGACATGGTTGTCCTTTTATATAATAGATTTTAGTGGTTTATTCGTGTGATTTTTCACTTTTTTGCGATTTTCTTAAAAATGGCCCCTACATTTTTTAAAAAATTACCTCATTTCTAATTTTTTGTGCTCTACAAGATAAGATAAGCACCATGTCTGCTGAAATTCTTGGGGAGGCTGTGGTCTCGTAGAAAAAAAAGTTTGTTTCTTTATGATTCCGGACTTAGGCGTAGTAGTCTGTAGGCTACATTTTACGACAAAAGTGTAGGTATATACTTAATAAAAGTTGTGAAACATCTAAAAGCCTACAACATTTATTTTAAACATTCTTTTGTACAACGCTCAGTTTAGCATCAATTTGTGTTTTTTTATTTATTTTGTTTCAACAAAATCGATAAAAAATAGCATTTTTAAGATTGCGGCCTTAGTAGGCCTATGCATTTTACGAAAAAAGTGTAATAAACAACACATTCACATGAAACATTTTTACGGGAAGTTATAAGAAGTAAAAGACCTATCTTACAACTTTTATTTCAAGTATTTTTCTCTACAGAGCCTAGTTTAGAGTTTGGAGTAGTTTAGAGTTAACTACTAATTTTCCGTATTTTTAATTTCTACAGAGATTGGTTTCATTTTGCGTCATTCACTCATGATTAAAATTACGTTTTTTTAAAATTTACATTTTAAACTCGAGGTTAAACATAGGTTATATTGTTTATTATCTACATTAGCAAGAGAGAGTCGTGTGAGTGTTTCACACCAGATTTTTCTCTTTGTACCAATAAACCTTTTTGTAGAACCTTAAAATTAGCCAATTTGTGTAAGCAGTACCTAATTAAGTCGTTTGGAAATTCAATAAAATGCTTTGTTGTTTTAGATTCAGTCTTTCCAAGGACCTTCTGACTTCCTTAAATATTATTGATATCTGCGAATGATTTATTTAGTGTCTTAGATAGATTTTGTTTGTTAACTGTTGTCAATTCTGTCTAGCTAGACGTACGTGGAATCTTAATCCTTGCTTTTGATTGTTTTTGTTTTTCTGAATACTTTTTCTCTTTATAACAAACTATACTCTCAATCAATAATCGACTGGCCATAAGATCTTCTTCTAGAACTTTAGGACTAAACTCTACAACAAATCTTACGTTGTAACTCCTACTTGAAGAGTAGGCTAGATGGATCTCGCAGACCATAGATCATCGAAAGTTGATTAAGATTCTCTATTTACGGAAGTAGGCCTTTGTAGTAGTAAATTTTTACTGGGCTAAATATTATAATATTTTTATAAACAATAATATTATAATATTTATATAGCCTAATTGGATGTAGGCTAATAGAAAATTCTTGTTTTTTTATAGGTGTATTTTATCGGAAATTATTAGATACTGACAACCACTATTTTTGACCACTAACCATCTACCAGCTGATTCAGTAGGTTGGCCCGAAAGCCAAATTCTATTTTAATCATTTTTATTCAATAGGCCTACTATTTTTATAATGTAGCCTATTTTATGTAGCTACTACGCCTACGTATAGTTTATGACTGTTCTTCTGAATCAATGAAAGAAATTTAGTTATTTGTAGGTTATGTTGTTCTACTCCAACAGAATAGGCCTAAGTATTTTCTATAAATACTCTGTCCAACAGTTGAAAGATACCATTGCTTATATGGCCAGAGCGCTGTTATACGCTACTGTGTTAAAAACATGACTCGCGCTATGAAAATAAAAGTTTATCTTATTGTAGGCTATATTATACTTATGATATTGAAACAAATTACATTTGCGGTTAAAAATGTTTATGTTGTTATCTGAAATATATAATTATGTGACAGAATTATTATTACATTTATCTATTCAATTAAATATAACTATTAATAGGGTACTGTTCAGCATTTTGTTTGTAAAACCATTAAATGTTATGAAAAGATAAAATTAAATTAAGCATTTTTTTATTCCTTCAAAATCTATATTTATCCATTTCTTCGCCATAGGCGATGAAATGTTTTTTAAATTTTTATTCTATAAATGTAACTAACTTATTTACATTTATTTTAAAGTAGGCCTACTTCATTTCTTTTTAATTTTAAGTACTGCATCTTTTAATCGAATATTGGGGTCGAACATTATTCTTTAAATAATAGTCACTTATCATTTTAACTTTAGTTTAAATTACAATTATAACTAAACTTATACTACTACTAAGTTATTAATTAAACACCACGTATGTTTGTAGGACGGATAGTAGCAGAGAGCGTATTGTTCTACACAACCAATATTAAATTAAAACCGCCTATCTTTCCCACTCTTGGCTCTTGGATGTAGTATAGGAACCAAAGGAAGAAGTTAAATGAAAAAATAGGCCTACAGTTATTAAAATATCTGTTTATGAGTTAGGAATTTATAAAATGTGCGTAGGCTAATTTTGTCAAGTTCTGGTTTTCCTTTCGAAACTTCTTCATTCGATTTTTCTCTGCAGTGCAGCCTCAGTAACTCATATTTTCCTCCGCCTTGCATATTTATTTTTTGACCATGTTTTGGTATATGGCCAAAGGAAGACATTTCTCTTCTTTTAGGAGTTCTTATAATCTCTATTTTACTTTGGTTTTCCCCTGATGTATAATTAAACTTAGACTATTAAGATGAACTTTGGGAAGGAGCTTTCGGAAGAGATTTAGGGCTAATGGAAATTTGCTCTGAAAGCGTTCCAAGATCTCGATATTCGGGTTATTTGATGAGGCTCATAATTGAATGAGTAGGTACCATAGGTCTACATCGG
This sequence comes from Catonia carolina, assembly GCA_035578175.1. NCBI lineage: Eukaryota > Metazoa > Arthropoda > Insecta > Hemiptera > Achilidae > Catonia > Catonia carolina. Next base: position 118,797,979 of record JAQMRL010000002.1, on the reverse strand, counting down.
TTTTAAAACTGCTTCATAGACAAGTAGCTAATTTATTCGACACCGAAAATTTAGATTTTTGTCCGAGTAACCAAAAAGTTTTTAAAATTTCAGGCCAAGCTGTTTACACTTGTTCAAAATATGCTGTAGCCATATCACAGGCCTACGTCTATTCAGATACAGAACTCAACTCAAACATCCGGAAGGCTCCTTCCAGTCTCAGTAGCGACACCTGATTCTATGGACAATTACCATTTAGCAAAATAACAAAATGACCTCACGCTATCAGACTTTGTTCTGTAGGATTGAATGAAGACAATTGTTTATTCAAAACTATTAACGTAGGCCTACAGAACAATCTTTGGATACAAATTAAAATCTGTATGCAAAGATTTTGGGATCGTGTCAGTGCAGTAGCCTATTGTTTATTTCTCATAGTGCTAACATTTTCTTTTTTTTTTGTTTTATGTCTCACTGTTCTGCAATTTTTGCTAATGCAGACGGTACAGTGCTAACAAGTTACTTTTTATTCATGCCTACTGTTAGGTTTAGCCTATAGGGCTGATTCAATCGTCACTGTTGTGCAGCATAGACGCGACTTGGAGGAGACATTCCATTAGCTTTTTAATCCTCCCCTAGTCTATCCTCTTCTGAAGTCAATCAAAAACTCTTGAATTTATATGTCGATCTTCGTTAACAAAAAGTATAACTCCATCATCAGAGAACGTTGCTCTTTTTACTACAAATTTTGACTAGTCGGCGGTGAATAAAATAAACAAAATAGGTCTGAGCAGGCTACAGTACCTTGGCGAACACCTGATTCTGTAGACAAATAGCATCATCTTCATCTGTCAAGAATTAGGCTCAATGGCCTGTTCCTGCATCCATCTATTTTTAGGTTTTCTCAAGCCTAGCTTCCCTCTAGGTTTATATTTCCATGCTCGCAGAGGAAGTCTGTGTGCTGGCATGCGAAGTAAATGGTTGGACCAGTTTCTCTTATATAGGCTATTCTTAACATTTCCCACAGTGACTGACCATTTAACTCGCTGTAGACTGTAGTCAAATAGCATTTAGCAAAATAAGAAAATGACCTCACGCTATCAGACTTTGTTATATGGGATTGAATGAAGTCAATATTGTTTGTTCAAAACATATTAACGTACAGAACGATCTAAGGTATCGAATAATAGAAACCGCAGAACATATTAAAGAACACTTCTGTCATTATTATTCGTTAAATTATGAGAAAATAATGAATTCGTTGAGTGAAATTATGCGTTGAACATAACGAGAGGCCATTTATTTAACGGACTTTTGTTTTCTACCCTGCTCATTCCCCATCAGTGTGCTCATTATTATCCCAACATAGCCTATGGGAAATATGGGCACTTTGACTACACCCAACATTTATTAAATTTCTAAATAAAAGAATAATCTAAATGACGTGAAACTAAAGGAAAGAATTTTTGCTAAAGCAAAGAATTATTTTATAAACATAAGGACATTTTTTTGTAGTAGGCTCCGTATTTGACTTTGGTTTTACCTTTTAAAGACACCTGTAGGCCTATGTGATTAAGGCTATTTTTAATTCAAACATTTTATTGACTTTTAAAAATATGTAGCTAGTAGGTCTATAAAACATGAAAAACGGTTTATAGAAAGCAAAGAGAAGAATAACTCACATCATAACCAGTAGATCAACAAAACGTAAACAAAAATTCCAATAGTGTTCACAAATTTTATAATCCATAAATTTCCTTAAAGATTTTTTAAATATTGTGACAATATCTACAGGGAATGTGGGTTTGAGAATTTTCGAGGAAGACCAAGCGATTAATAATGTTAAGGTAAAAAATAAGAGTAGGCTACCTAATAGTGTTTTTCAAGAAATAGTTAGAAATATTAGCTACCTATGTGTAGGCCTAATAATAAATGGTGTTTTATAGTAAAGGTAGGTATTAGACTATTGTACAGGTATTGTGAGATCCGGTTACCTATTTAGATAATTAGCCTTTTTTAACACCTGTTCAATCCTAATTTGTTTACAGTTGTTAAAATTTATCCAGAAGCCGTCAGAAGGATTTTTTATTGTATTATTACATCGAAAATCTGTGTTTTTTCTCGAACTCTCCATTAGCCCACCTATAGACTACGTATAAAGCGACGCGAGTTATTCAGTCAGTCTCGATTTATCTGTGTTCGAGTAAGAAAATCGCGTAGTGCTTAATGGTTACGTTTGGAGTAGGCAAGTGTTACTGTCAATTACTCCATATTGTTTATTTACTCTGTATCATTTACTGGGGGTCCCTGAACAAACTCATGCCTAATTCACCTCAAAAGTACAAGACAAAGCAGCAATCAAATTGGATGGTTGTCAATAATATTCAGTTCCTGAGGACAAAAAAAGTAAAACAAAATGTGAGAACGCGATATTAATCATAACCTGCTATTTTATACTTTCTAGGTCTAAATAAACCACTTATAAAATTGGGGGACAATAATGAATGATAGACTACATGAACCGAAGATGGAATAGTGTTATTAAAAATGAAGATCATGAAGAGGAAAAAAGGGTTAGAGGATGATCACAGACGTATCAAGAAAGTGATGGAATTTAACTGGGTACAGTAATTTACGCAAAATACAGGAAATAATGAAGAAGTCTGTAAGAGGCTTAAACAATAACGACAATGAAATAAAAAATAAACCATTCGTAGGAAATCCCTATAAATAAAGTGTTGGAGATAATGATGCCAGGTTGAGATCCCTTTGGGATTAGAAATGTAAGTTTATTATCAATAAGGGTGAATGTTTCATCTAAATTTTATTCTTTAAAACAACGGATAGGCTTGAAGAATGTTTTATTTAAGATACTTGTAAATGAATGTAGACAACAGGCTCTATGTGCATAATTTTACATAAATTATAAATATTTTAACCACCTTTACTATGGTCTACTGTTTTATTGTTGTACTTAGTTATTGTGACTTGATATAGGCTACAGGGTAATATTATTCAATTGAATCTAGTAAATTTAGTTGGAAAAGTAAGAAATACCTAAGGTATTTTTTTAAATTTCTGAATAATTAAGTAGACCATTGATAAATATTATCAAAAATTACACGTAAAATTTAGTGATGAAAAAGGTGTGAAATCGGCGTAAACCGTCACAGTTGAAAAACGATGGGGATCTCAAGAGGTGGGGGTTCACATGCGCGGCACACTTTGCCCCCCTACACCCCACTTACCAATAGCTCCCCAACGTAGGCTAAAGATGGACGTTGCGCACCGCGCTGTGTAGAATAGGCTTACTCACAATATTGTCCTATAAGCTAAAGATTGCCGCTGGGTGGGCGTGTCGATGGTTTGTTACTGTTTTTCCTTCCCAATAGTTGGAAATTTATGGGGTTAAAATTTATAAGTTAGTTGTTATTATACAATCTATTTGTTGGGTTCTCATCATTTACGTAATTTTCAAAATTAATTTAAAAATATTTTTGTATTCCGAGAATTCTGACGGTCATTTGTATAGCCTACTAGTAATTTCTACAGACTAATTATTTAATTAGTCTAGATATCGGTTACAACATTAATACTTCACTTTACTAAAATTACAATTCAAATTTCTTTTACAGATATGAAGATATTTTTACTTATTTTATTATACTTATTTACTTATTTTTTATTTTACTTATAACTAACATCATATCAGGAAACGAAAAAATAACTTAGTTCGTAATGCCGTGTCAAGATTATCAGTGTCGAAACGATGGATGGAATAACACTTCTAAAATGTCACTTTTCTAAAATGACTTTGGACTAAGTGATAAAGTTCAAAACTTTGTCCGTATCATATACAGTATGGACTGAAATTTATAGTAGCCTACATGAAAATCATCTCAGTTACGTAAATTAGGCCATCATTTAATAAATTACAGTATGAGTAAGACTTCATCATTTTGTCTCTAAAACGCAATTCTAAATAGATTGTGGCAAAGTCTATTAATTGTGAAAAGTATGGAGATCTAATCCCCAAGCAATTTTTTTTTCATATAACTTTTTTTTAATGGATAATCTGTTATATAACAATAAATGTAACTTATCGATTAGATTTAACCCATGAAAAAATTACAACCCACTGGTGTAATTAACAAATTATAATATTAAAACGTAATACTGTTCTTAATTATTATTTACAAACAAAATTAGATAAATAGTGTTTTGTTTTAAAAATAAATAAAAATTAAAAATAACCAAAACCTCCTTTAAAACGAAAAAACAAAATGAGAAGTAATAAGTAAATAATAATCACATGATTCCGAATGTAGGCTATGTACACCGAACTTTACTTCTCAAGTATTTGTACAAAAGTAGTTTGTTCTCAATCGAAAGCTGGGAAAGCAATTTTGACCCAAAACATTTTGCAATAGTAAGAGAAGTTTACAAAATAAGCCATTTAAGTTTTTAGAAACGGAGAACACACTAAATTAAAATTAAAAGCATTGAAAAAGCTCTGTATTTTATAATTTACACTTGCAGTAGGTAGGTCTATTTAAAAGTTTCTTAAAATCTTCATATACGACAATCGTACGCGATCCTAACCAGGATGCAGTAAATTATTAAAGGGATAAACTGTCAAACACATGCCAACAAATAACTCATAAATACGTTCTTACTTAATTAAACAATATTTTATTATTTCAGCTAGCTAGTCCTTACCTTTACAAATCATAAAATTTATTGGGTAATAAAAGTTATATGGTAATTGTGTAGACTATATAAATAGAAAATATTAAAGTAATTAGAAAGTTTAAAAAGGTTCACAGATTTACAAAAACAGTAACAATAAATAAAATAAACATTATTATCTAAGACGTTGTTTCCAGCGTTTTGTCATTGCAGAATGTCTTCACGAGTCTGGTTTGAACCACCTGTTTTAAATTGGTTGTCCAAGCTGACAACGGCAGTCTGTGACAGGTATAACACAATTGATTTAGGCCTATATGTTAGTATTTATTAAGCTAATCACTATTTAATCTACTTTTTTTAATTTTAAATTTTTGAAAATTTAACTTTAGAACAAACTGGCTTTCCGAGCGAACACAAAATAGTATGTACTAAGAGTATACAGCCTACTGTCGATTTCCTTAAGTATTATAGGCTAGATATCCGAGTTTAGAGCCTTGTTTCTTCAAAACCGCTGGTTCAATTTTAACGATGCACCAAAATTTAGCTGATTTTAATCTGGGTTGTTACATGTCAGTTTCATATTTTTAGCGTCTTTTAATTTTCCGATATCAAGACGTGAAGAAAAATATAAGCCGGTTTTTTGTTGCTGCAACAGATCGGTTCCATTAAGAGGCTTAATTATAATTCAAACACCGCTCGAGCGATTTATTTCAGATTTCGCTGGACTATAAACATATATGTTGTACATAATTGTATGCAAAAAAATTTCAGACTTGTAGCTTACTTAAATTTTGAGTTATTAGTAAAATTCTGAACCCCTGTTAACTCCGTAACCGCTCAATAATTCATCAATTTCAAAAAACCATTGTATTTAATAGGCCTACTATAAAAAAATTAATACAAATTCATTAATATTATGGAACAGTGATTGACAATTAATCGGCAGATTTTTTAAAATATTTAAATAAAAGGTATTTTTTTAGCAGGTAGGGTACTATGTTATGACTACACATAAAAATATGTAGGTAGACTATATGACTTGTTATAGTAACTTTATACTGGGTGTCCCACGAAGAAGTTACTATTTTTTAATTAATAGGCCTATGCCGGACGTATCGCATACTCCACAGACTGGAAACTTTACAGTTATAAAAAATAGACTTTGTAAAAAAAGTACCCTTGAGTTTCATTTGTTTATGATTAATCAAAATAAAATGGCGGAATAAGAAAATAATACGTATAAAAAATGAACTTGAAATCAAAAGGTTGGCCTATAACAGTGTGGGTTGCTGTCACCAAGAATGATGTTTTATAGTAAGAAATATCCCATCAGACAATGACTGGAGGCAGGTAGGGTACGCATCAATTTTAACTAATCACATAGTTCCTCATCTTTCTCAGGCGGAGATGCAGAACGTTTTTTTCCATCATGATGGAGCTCCTCCACATTATGCTATGTGGCCAAAGCGGTTTTAAACCAAAATCTTCCTAACCGTTGGGTAGGTCGTGGCAGCGGCCTCATGGACTGGTCTCCAAGATCACCAGACTTGTCTGCTTCCGATTTTTCCTATGGGGCTTTTTGAAGGAAAAAGTTATTCTCACACCATTGCAATAGACGATGAATTACTGAGGCTGATTGAAGAGGATTGCTGTTGATACTTCGGCAATTTTTCAAAAACGCTTATGACTAATTTTTGTTTCGTTCCGATCAGTGCATAGCTATTGATGGACATCAGTTCGAATAAAGGTTAATGAAACAAATTGTGTTCATTAATAATTTATCAATTTCATTTTATTACTTAAGTAACATTGTAACAAACCACCAATTTTAAATACGTAGTTATGCAAGTAAAATTTCTTTTCGCCATTTTGTTTTGATTAATCATAAGCAAATGAAACTCGAGGGTACTTTTTACATATCTTAAGTTAACTTAAGTTAAACCACGCATTGGCGTGGTTAATTGTTAAATTTATTTAATGTTACATTTAATTTAATTTAGGCCTATATATTTCACGGTAACTAAACTTTGGCAGTAAGCGTAATCTAAAATCAATTTTTCTTCTTTTTATCTCCCAGACAAAAAGGTTCCGAATCCATTTCTCTCCCGTACCCAGTAAGTGGGCTTTAGCTACATATTTGGGTAACCGTCCTTCCATAACTTCCCTCTCCACCCATTGGACCGCAAAAAATTCGGCGAAGCTTTCTTAATAGGTACGTAGGTTCATAGTGTCGTGTTTAGATAAATAAAGAGCTGACAAACGCAGAATTAGGCCTAAATGGCAATTTATTTTTTTTAAATTGGAAATTTAGGCTATTTTAATTTTATAATAGCAGCTTAACATTATTATTTTTCCTTTTTTTACTTTCTCTTGCTCTATATGAATTACTATAGCAATAGACTACGGAAGGAAAGTAGTGATAGGCCTACTATTACCTATTGTTATCGTGTCGATTTTCGAAATCTAGTTTTCACCGGAAATACACGTTTTGACGCCCCCTTAACCCAAAAACATGTTATAAGCAATGGGTCTGTGTGTGCGCTTGTGTGTATGTGAACAAAGTATCTCAAGAAAGGAATAAGGTAGGAAGTTAACTTGGAACTTAAGTTAGGTACCACTAGAGCAACTGACACGAACATTTTCATCAAAATCGGTCAGCCCTATTCGTGTATTTTTCACTTTTTTGCGATTTTCTCGAAAACTGCTCTTACGATTTTTTTAAAAATCGCCTCATTTACTAAATTTTTTATGCCCTACAAAATAGGGTAGGCGCCATGTCTGCTGAAATTCTTGGGGCGGATGTTTTCTCGTAAAACAATTGTTTTCTTTAAGATTGCGGCTTTAATATGCATTTAAGCGCAAAAATGTTTGTAATGAAAGTTGTAGAAATTTAAAATCCGAAAACTTTTATTTTAAACATGTTTTTGTAGGCCTGTAACGCTCAGTTTAGCGGTAATTAGCAATTTTCTCTTTTTTCCCACGAAAACGTGTAAAAACCGATTTTGTAAAGATTTCAGCCTTAGCTATTTTACGACAAATGTGTAAATAATCAAATTTATAGGAAATTAAATGATGTACAACTTTTATTTCAAGCATTCTTCTCTACAGAACCTAGTTTAGCGTGAAAGAGTGATTTTCTGTATTTTTAAGCCAAACTGAGGTTGATTTTCATTTTGCGTCTTTCACTCATGATTAAAATGAGGTTATGTTTATTGAGGTTAGTTTTGTTGTTTATTTTTAATGTTTTATTACTGATGTTGGATTATATTGTTAATTATTTGCATTGGCAAGAGAAAGTTGTGTGAGTGTTTCACACCAGATTTTTTATGATTTTCGGCCAGATCTGGCATTTATTTTATCAATCTGTTTCATCTCTCACCCTTCATCTTCTCCATACGATTAGCTTACATGCATAACTGACGGACGTAGCCTAGAACAAAAAAGTATTTCAATCTGCTTCATTTCTGTTTCAAAAACTGCGTAGTTACTGTATTTTTAATAACTAGGTAGTATTCATTTTGTAAAATTTATTGAATCATATTTTATTAACAGTTTTTTTTACTATAGGCCTAGCCTATTTGCGTTATGTAACTACATGTAATAGTTTTAGCTAGAAATTTGATATGTAAAAAATTTGGTGATTAGGCTTTGCATTAAATACTCTGACATACACTTGGGTATAGCCTACTTGTTGTACGGCCTACTATAGGCTAAAGGGTATCGTTCTATTACTTTTAAGCGTTGTTAATTTGTAGTAGCCTATCTAGGCCTACTTAGTCTACATAAAAATTTTCTTTTTGCGAATAGCTGTCTTTCAATTAGTTAATTAATCATGTATCTACTACATTTTTTTTCAAAAACTCCAAACCCAAGCATTAAAAAACCTCCTAATCCATTGCACAAAATAGGCCTGTCATACTTAGTATTTTTGATTAGATTCCTTTGGACTAGGCCAAATAAATGAACATTTAGCCTGTTTGGCCAGTGACATTTTTTTTTGTAACATATTATGTAGAAGTCAATTTTTGTTCAAATTAACGTGTGTAACTACGACAATGGATCTTATAAATTTTCTATTTGTAGGCCTATATAATGGATATTTCTTACATTCTCTTGCCCTATATGAATATCTTCTTCTTCTTCTTAAGGTGCCTATCCGTTACAAATGTTGGCGATCATCATGGACATTCTCACTTTGTCAACTAGGCCTATATAGGGAAGGAAAGTAAGATGAGTGAAAAACTGGAAAAATTCAGCGCTGTCTGCGATTCTTTTCGCAGGACAATAGGAAAGAAAACGAGAAAGGACACCCAAATGAAATTTTATCGAGCAATGGCTGTACCACTCATAACATATGGGAGTGAAACATGGTGTCATTACAGAGGAATGAATCTCGTATCCAGGCTGCTGAAATGAGATTTTTACGGGTAGTCAAAAGCCGTACCCGGTTAGATAGAGTACGTAACGAAGCTATCCGCGCCGAGTTAAATGTTCAGTCACTGTTGAAAACGTTAAGAATATATAAGAGAAACTGGTCCAACCATTTACTTCGCATGCCAGCTCACAGACTTCCTCTGCGAGCATGGAAATATAAACCAAGAGGGAAGCGAGGCTTGGGAAGACCTAAAAAGAGATGGGTGCCGGAACAGGTCATGGAGCCTAATTCTTGACAGATGATGATGATGATGATGATGATGATGAAGTAGGCTAAGTATTGTGTTGATTTTTCTAAATCGAGTTTTTATCGGAAATACACATTTCAGGCCCCCTGAACCCAAAAAACATGGTTTTAGCGATTGGTCTGTAGTATGCGAAAAAACATATCTCAAGATCGGAATACGAAGTTGAAACTTGGAACTTATTACCCATCCTGAGGTTGCTAATAAAAAGAAACGGAGAGAGTTGACAGTGAACAATAATATCGTTCAACCGGCCATTATTGATGATCAAGAGGAAGAAGTAGTCATCGTGCCCCCCGTTGTGGAAGATGTGGTGGAGTATTGCAAGCTTTTAGCAAGGATTGCAAAGCTGTTTGTTCCACGACAAGGTCCAATGAGTTAGCTGAATTCATTGGGCAAATTTATACATTATTGGATAATTACTTAAATAATGTCTATGATCGTGAATGTATCGATGTATTTTAAAATAATTTACCGACAAACATAGGGTAAGCGCCATGGTTGCTAAAATTCTTGGGATGTTGTGCTTTTATGATAAAGTTTTTATAAAAATTGCGGCATTAATACGCTATGTGTTTTTGGACAAAAGCGGATAATAAAAGTTGTAGGAAATTAAAAACCTGTAGGTAACTTTTATAACTATATTTTTTTCTACAGCGCTTAGTTAAGCGTCAATTAGCTAGTGATTTCATGCATTTTTCTAATCAAAAACGGTCAAAAATGGAATTTTTATTTAGCGTCAATTAGCGATTTTTCATACTTTTAAGTTCTACAGAGGTTGATTTTCATTTCACGTCATTCACTCATGATTAAAATTAGGTTATGTTTTTCGTTTTACATTGTTTACTCAAGGTTAGACATAGGTTATATTGGTCATTATTTACATTGGCAAGATAAAGTTGTGTGAGTGTTTCACACCAGATTTTATCTATTGCTGGACAGCGCTTCCAGGGGACTCGAAATAAAACCTGCACAAAATAGGCCTGTAGGTTGAATTTCCTCACTAACTTATTAAAAGCGGATTTCCCCAAAGGAGTTGTGAGATCATTGACATTTTAATTTTTTTCTAGAAATGTTTCGTTTTAAATTACTAGACCTAATCAAATAAATTGTCCAAATCAAATTGATCGCTGTTTTTTCTCTTTCAATATGAATTTGAACAGAAATGCACCGTATTGTTTGTTGTAGTGTGCATGCCAACTGGTCAGTATCCGACTAGTCTGGGTTGTTGTTTACGTCATCAACGGAAAGGTTGGTTCAACCTCTAGAGGCTTTACTAGGTAAAACGAGGAGTGAGGTGGTTCACCTATGCCTTCCTCACTGAGTAGAAAAGTTTGCTTATCAGCATACCAGGCCCTTTGAAAAGCATCTACTTTCCAATGACACCTTCACTTCATTCACCACAGGGTCTGGTTGCATAATGAAATTTATTACTCTCAGAGGAGGTAACTCGGACTAATGTCTCTTACCGTTTCTGTTCTTAAATGCTTCAGTTAGATATGGCTGATCATGCGATATAATAATGTAGTGCTAATAATTTAATACTCCACCTGCCTGTTATGGGTAAGTTATTGCCTAATATGTGACTAGTCTGCATTGGCGTAATTGGAGGTGGCAGTTGCCACCCCAATAAGACTTAAAAAAAGGAGGGAAAAATTGATAAACATAGCCTACAGTATTTTTATTTACTTTTAGACTACCTATAAATTGTTTCTGAGTTTCACTGGGCAATGAAACTCGGGTAAAAAAATATTGGTTGTTAGCAATGACTTTGTACTCGTAACTGTCTTTCAAAATTCTCTAAAATCAACCATTTTAATGCAAAATTTAAAAAAATCCGGTGGAGAAACCCCGAACCCCATCGTTGACCTTGGGGGGGGGGGGTACGGGATATCCCCCAGTAATCCCTGCCACCCCAATAAAATTCTGAATTTACACTTATGCTGGTCTGGAGGCCCGATTAAAAAAAATCTAGCGTACTATCTCCCAGACTCTCCTGTCCTGTTCAGTGTCATAGTGTTTCTGGACTTTAATATATAATCTCTCAGGGAAGGTAGGTCTACGTACAACTTTTCAATAAAACTAAATGGCTTTAGGGGCCATGGAGGAGGTATGTCTCAATACTATGCTTACTGAATTAATTAGCAAAAACAAACTGGATTCGCAATATGAATAGGCTAAATCTACTTGGTTACAGAGAAATAATAATGAAGACAAAACAGTGATACTGGATATATCTGTTAAATATGTCGGTATCAACTCTGGGCGTACTCAGAATCATATCTAAGGGGAGCGGGCAAGCCTTGGTCGTAACATTTTATTGGGTCTTCCAATAAAACGTTTCAATGGCTCTATACCCTTCATGATTTTTACACCATTTCAGTGCGGTAAACAACAAATTATTCGCCGTTGCCCTAACTAATTTTGTTTCGTATCATCACTTTATTACCATTTAATTATTATTATTTTCTAATTCCAGGGGCAGCTACCCTTCCTTCCTCTTGGTATCAACTGTAAAATTTGTTATGCACACAAAAAATAAAATTTCAGGAGGCCATCACTGTTCTACACCGTGTTAACTTACAGTTACTACCTACCTAAAAAAGTAGGCCTAGTTATGATATACATGAGCTCATCTACTAGTTCAATATTTAATTTAATTTATTTTTTCATAAATTAGTATGTAGGGCAGTACGTTTTGAATAGTATAGTCCGGCAATCATCCTTTCGTTTGTTTTTCAAAGGTGGATCATAACTTTGAAAAACTAATTCGTTTTTTTTAGGCTCGTACGCAAGCCAGAGTATCAGCTAAAGATATTGCTGCTGCGAAAACTCAATTCTGTAAAACGCAAAGGCAGGCTTAATACTATCATATTATTTAGAAATTCCACATTATTATTTTTAATTCCACTCCTAATAAACAAGCACGTCTGAAGTACATACGGTAAACAAAAACAAGTTATCAGCTGTTCCCCTCCCTATTACACTATCAACAGCTATTACTTGCAAGGTCAACATATTTTAGTTCAAAGTTCCATTAGGCTGCTTGTCTGCGTATGCTGATATGTTGTCTAAATAAGATTAGATTAAAAGTATGGTTCGGTACAGTTTCTTTATTTGCCATTTATTAAGTAATACAAACTGTAAGTTACCCGTATTATGTTATTATCTTATTTTATAGGGGTTTTAGTTTGTTAAGCAATTAAGGCCTAAATTAGATGTGCTAAGAAATTCGGTTTTGATTTTGTTATTAAAATTTATTCTGTAAAATGATTGTAACTTCAGGCTGAATGTGTCATTATAACTTTCACTGATATTCTATAGCGAGTAGGTTAAATTACGAAGTTTGTTGTTGAACAGCTGATTACATAACCTGCTCGTAGTAGCGTTTCAGCTACATTATTTTTACGCAAAATTCTAATTGGTATATACTTTTAAGAGTTACACCATTTAGTCTAATATAGCTATAATGAAATTTTAACTATTAAATGTTAATATTCCGACTGTGGGGTTCAGTACATCTGAATTTCGTACAGTTAACCTATAAATTCTAGGTTCAATCTTTCTGGTATGTTATTTAGATAGGTAACTAAATACCCCGTTTAGCCTGTAAAAAGTTGAAATTCTGTAATACTCATTACTATATGTAGAAACTTGAGTGTTGTATATGTTTTTCAATTTTATGTCTTAGTGATTGAAGTTTGATTTTTTTGGTTAGGTTACTTTGGAAGTTTGATTAGGTTACTTTAAGGACTGTAGAGGACATCTGAATGTCTTGCCATTTAGATTTCTGTATAAAACAGCTGGATGTCACTAATTCGGACTATTTTAAAACTTTCTACATTAGACGTCATAATAAGTAGTTATAATAAGCTGTAATAAAACTGTACAGCATTTACTGTACAGATAAGAAACATAGAAAGTGAGATTGATGATTTTCACTGAGAACAAGTTGCAAACAATAATGACACATTAATGAGATCAAAATGTCTCTTGCATTTAAGTTTTGTGGCATAATTGAAATGAAAATTATATTTTCACTATACTTCTGGTAACGAAAGTCCTCTGTTATGCATAATTATTGCAGCCTCTTCAACTTTATTATAGATAATACTTCGGATGTTCTCCCACCAGTGATACAAGACCTCGACATCGCATGGGAGTCCTACCCTTACATTTGTATGTTCGCCCTCCCACCAGTGCAACCTCAATCAAACCGATTCCATCCATCTCAAGTTTGTCCAACACCTCAAGAGTTATTACTACTGTAGTTTGTGTCTTTTTTTATAATTCTTGGACCAACAAGCTCAAGTAATATTTGGAAACTTTCTTTTGACATCTGATAAAAAGACTTAAATTTGTATTCATCACAGGAGAGTTCCTAGCCACACACATACCCTCCTCTTTTACGATTATTGCTTATATATGGTGATATCCAACAGCTGTGTTTTTTTCTTAGATATTAATAATTAACGACTACGTCATCTTCATCACTTGACATTTTACAAACGGCAGGTGGATTCGAAGAAAAGGTTGAACAGTTGCGTCGAGGTTGAGTCTTCTTGATGTGCAAACATGCACGACACTACTCGTTTTTCGGTCGTGTCGAGGTCTCGTCATTTTAATCGCGTAGAGGTCGTATTTCACCAGCGTAAGAGCAGCTTTACTGTATAATCTGATGAGGAATATATTTGTTTGTGTGTTCACATCTGAAGAACCACTAAATTAATCTCCAAATTTTTTAGCATAAAACAAAACAAAACTCCAAATTTTGGTAATAGTTTTATTATGTTGTTGGGGATCCATAGGCTATGCTAACACTGTGAGGGTTCAGGGGGCAGAGTTCCTGGGCTAGATAGCGCTGGGTAACTAAAGTTAAAGCAGATAATGTAGAACTTGGGCTTAGAATAATATATTATTTAGTGAATTTCCATTATAATTCATTATAGTGATTACTATGCATAAAATAATTGTTGGTCCTCTGAAATGATAAATTTGAAAAGCTATAAAATAATGTTACGGAAAAACACAGTTACAAATTGTAAATGTATGCAGACCAAAACTTTGGTTTGATTTAAAAACACGTGAATGTTGCTTTTAAAATAAGTACCACTGCACTATGCTGATGGTTTGTAGTTGCTGCATGTAAATTTTGCAGTACTGTGTGTGTTTTGAGGGTAAAGTTGAAGGTATGCGCAGGCCTGTGTGAAGGAAATGCTCGTGGTTGAAGAACATTAGAGGGTGGACAAACTTGAGTACGCACTTTGTTTTCTGGGTGGCTCATTATCAAGAACAATTTATGAGTGTTATGGCCAATTGTCAGTAATGGTGTTGGCTCTATAAAAATATGCTAGTTAGTAGTTAAATTCTAAATTGTAAGAATCAATTTGAAAAAAAAAACAGTATTGAATTGCCAACAATGTTTATGAAGGAATTCAGTTTTATGTTTGCCAATATAAAAAAGTTGAAAAGTGATTTTGAAAGAAATTTCTTGCAATTTTAAAAATCTGGTGCATTTGCTTTTACATTTTATAACCTAGAATGCTTATGGTAAAAATGTAAACTCCAAAAAGATTACTGTATTATTAAATTTCTGTTGCAGAAAAAATGAAAACACTCATGAAAAGTGGAATTTTACTGACTTGTTTGAGAAAACAAGAATACTCTCGGAAAATTTACACTAGTTGTACACTTCTTCAAGAGCAAATAGTATTGACTAAGGATAGATATCCACATGTTAAAAGAAGAAATTATAATGAATTAAATAATGGACATGTGCAATTCTTTCAGAATCTCTTAGGAAATGATAGGGTATTAACAGATCACAATGATGTGTCACCATATAATGTGGACTGGATAAAAATGGTTTGTGGTAGGTATGTCAATACTTTATTATTTATTAATTACAGATTGTACTATTACCCATTTGAATCGGTCATCCATCTATCTATATTTTTTCTAATTGAAATTGGTTTTAATGAATTTGTATAAAGGTATGTTTACCAGCATTGAAGTAAAATTATTCTTGTTATTGAAATTGAATGAATGAAATTAAATGTGTGAATTTATGTAATCGTCATGCTCTTCATCCTTCTTCCAAGTTTCCTCAGGTTGGGCCCAACACAACTCCTCTCCACATCTCTTGGTCACTGAAACATCTCTCCTCCATTATTCTCTTGGCTTCACAACTCTCTGATAACCGAACCTGTCCATTTTACCCTACAGCGAAGACAGCTCTTTGGTCTTTCTCTATCAATTTCAAAGTACAGCATCATTTTAGACAGTTTACCCTCTTCCATCCTACTGACATGCCTCAACCATCCTAGCTTTGTCTTTCCTACTCCTTTTTTGGCTGTCTATTCCCCAGCGTTCCCTAATTACATCATTTGTCATTTTATGTCTTTTCTTTTGTAGCATATTCATCTTGAAATTTCAATTGTGGTACCTGCCTTACATTTGTGCTGCATAATATGTCAGTATTTTCACAAAATATACGTTTCCATAATTTTCTTACACATAGGACCTTCTTGATCCCGAACCACGCATCTCACACTTTGGAAGAAAAGCTTGCTTTCTACACCCTTTTACTTTAACTTCTTTCTAAATGAAAGTAAAGGTCACTGGAATTGTGGTATGAAAAAATTGTCAAGTGTAGTTTGGAATTCAATGGGTAAAAAGTTAGGTGTGAAGAGATGTGTGGAGGAAAACGACATGGAATGAGACGAAATGGTAGAGTGCTGGAGTGATTTCTGGTAAGTGGAGTTCTACTACAAGCACATGTGTTGGTACAGTTGAGAAAATATTCTCTGTTGTAATGGTTAAATGTTTAAACAGTACCGATATTTTGTGGATGAATAAAACTGAAACTTCGGAATGTATTAATGAATATTTATAATAGGTGTTATTAGTCGATTTATTGTTTTAATCAGTAGTAAGTTAAACAAATTGTTTTACAATTATTTTTACTAAATTTGTTGTTAAAATAAAAATTTACAATTTACTTTGAAATCTGCAGGTTACAGTGGAATTGTATTAAAACCAAAAACAACAGAAGAGGTTTCTAATATTTTAAAATTTTGCAACAAGGAAAATTTAGCTGTTTGTCCGCAAGGTGGAAACACAGGTTTAGTTGGGGGCAGTGTACCTGTTTTCGATGAAGTAGTCTTGTCTATGTCATTGATGAATAAAATAATTAATATCAATGAAATATCTGGTATGTAAGAAATTATTACGTATGCTTTTTGAATATGTGTTAAAGATGATGTTATTTTTACGTTGTAGATTGTACAAGTATATGCAGGAGTTTGGTTTCAGATTAAACTCTTTTGTAAACTGTTGGAATTTTTTTGAGAAGCAAATGATGGAAGAAAAGAAAATACATTTGTAATAAAGGGAGGACAGAAGTAAGTGGAACATTGTTGCAAAAAATGAGCAGAGAATAAGACTAAATTCTTGTGATAAAAGAACATAAACGGCTAATACTGAAGATCATAAAATTCTTTAAAAAATTTATCCAATTTTTTCATTAAATTTTTTTACAGGGTTTGTTTTTTATGATGAAAGTTATGGTTATAAAAAATATGAAAGGAGATATTTTGAAGTGCATGATTTGTGATAGTCAAAAATTCAAGTAAGTGTTTATGAAATGAAAATTATTTCTAAGATGTATTTTGTAATTGGTGTTTTAAAGGTAAATTTTCTGTTTTTATTTATTAATTTCTCATCTCATAATTTATAGGTACATTGGTGTGTGAAGCTGGGTGTGTACTAGAAACATTAGATAATGAATTAGGTGAACATGGTCTCATGATGCCTCTAGATCTGGGTGCTAAAGGTAGTTGCCAAGTTGGAGGTAATATTTCTACTAATGCTGGTGGACTACGGTTTCTTCGTTATGGAAGTTTGCATGGAAATGTTTTGGGAGTTGAAGTAGTGAGTATTGTTCATTTGCTTTTTAAATTAATTATTCTCATAAAGGTGTAAACAAATAAATTTTTTATGGATGAATTTTACCCAGAAGAGTGTGTTCTGGAACACAATATTGAAACAAAAATTTTTAGTTGAAGGAATGATTATTTATGAAGTACTAAATTGACTGTGATTATATTACAGATAAACTTGATAATTGTTTTTACTTTGAAGCCACAATTTTGTTGTAATTTCTTTTGTTATTTTTGATTTGATGAATACATTGTGACTTTCCTGACAACTGAATAATAATTATAACTGAGAAATGAAGTAAAAAATTGCTTATAAGCATGCACCAAGTGGGAGCAGGGTCAGCAATGATTAACAACTGGATTTACAGTAGGGGGATAGTATCTATGTCCATTAGTGGGAGAGGTAAAACTAGTACAAGTAGAGCCAGCGACGACTTCAAGTTTTATTTAAATTGTAAAAAAATAGTAAATATTTATTATTAGAGAAAATACAGAACAAATTTTTTATAAGGAACAAACAAAGGAAAGTTAGAGGAAGTACACATACCTCTTAATTTATACGATTGTTCAATTCCCTAAGATTCATTTAATTCTTGTTAATATTTTTAAAGCAGGAGAAAAAGTTGTCCAGCACTACTGGAGGCTTCTGTACCCTGGGTGCAGGTTTTTTTACTTGTTAGCTCTAGCATGTTTTTAAGTTTCATTTATATTCATCATTCCTTCATTACTTGTATTAGCACTATGGTTAGCGCAACTGGCATCAATGCTGGGTCCTGGGTTCTATTCCCAGTCAGGTCTGGCATTTTTTCATCTCTCATCTTCATTCTTCCCACTGTTTCCATTAGCAGTAATTACTAATGCAGAATAAAAGAGTCGGAGGTAAAACAAAAAAATTTTTAGCAGTAATCTGCAAAACTTAGATGTAATGCCAAGAAAAAACCAAACTAAGTACTTCATGATTTTTTAACATAGCTAATGCTTGAAATTTGAAATGTGCCATTCAAGCAAGATATCATGTTTTGATATACATAAAATGGTAGTCTGTTTTCAAGAATGTGGTTTGAACTAAAAGATACCACGAGTTCATTAAAATTTAGTATTATCGTGAAATTTGTGTACTGTTGCCAATTTGGTTTTTTCACTGATGCTGCAGAATACTTAATTTTTGGAAGTTTTGTTTTTGTAATGTTTTTTAATTATTATATCTTTAATTATTATATTAAATTAAAATATATTAGATCTTATATATATATAAGATCTAATATATATATATATTATAACTCGAACTAATAAACCAACCATGTTTATATTCTTCTTGATGAATTAGTATACATTAAAATTGTTTATGATGTGATTGATTAATTTAGGTTCTAGCAAATGGTGAAATATTAGATTGTCTTAATGTCTTGAAGAAGGATAATACAGGTTTTCACTTAAGACATTTATTCATTGGTTCAGAAGGTACATTAGGTGTAGTAACGAAAGCAGCAATTCAGTGTCCTCCTAGACCAAAAGCTATAAATTTAGCTTTCTTAGGTAATTAGTGTTTTTTTTTTTAATTTATCTGGGTTTATTTATTATGCACGATTTGAAAAAGGAAAAAGAATAACAATACTAATAAATACCTTATTAAAAATAAAAAAATTGTATAAATTTTGTCAACCTTACTAACTACATTTTTGTTGTTTGTTTTTGTTTCTTAGTTGTTGGTACTAATAAATAATGTTTCATAATGTAATCAATGATATTAATTTTCTTTTTTTA
Source organism: Catonia carolina (assembly GCA_035578175.1). NCBI lineage: Eukaryota > Metazoa > Arthropoda > Insecta > Hemiptera > Achilidae > Catonia > Catonia carolina. The sequence goes on along the minus strand of JAQMRL010000002.1, from coordinate 118,778,928 downwards.
CAAGTTGTGTAATATTAGGTGGACTTCACAATTATAACTCGATTCACCAATTAGTGAGCTTACACGTTGCAGCTATAATCACATTTACAGTAGCAGTGTTTGCTATTATTACTCTGTCTTAGATTAGGCAATAGAAATACTGTATTAACTTATCAATATTGTTTATCTCATTTTTTTCTCAGCATTTAATTATAATATCTTACAAATCAATCTAGTTGTGTTTCCTAACTTTAACTGATAAACATTAGGTGATTTTAGTGATTATTGTAGTACGTCAACATTCATTTTCTTTTTATTTGTTTTATTTTCCATACTGATTTTGAGAAGCTGTAAATTTATTTGTATAATTAAATATATTTCAAATAGATGGTTAACCTAAACTGATCTCATTATATTTTAATGTTTAAGTATTTTGTGATTAATGTTTATATCTTTTGTATTTCTTTATTTTATTTAATATGCTGATTTTAAATAAAATTTATGAGAACAGTAACTTACTGTTACGGTGGTTGTATTAGTAGTGACAGGGGAAATGTGTCAGTAAAAGGGAATTTATAAAACTAGACATCTTGTACATACATGATTAATTGATAAATAAGCAGAGTTTCAATTTAGCCTGGGAAACGTCCTTGGCAAATGTAATAAATCTGAAAGCCTCACAATTTCTGGAGAGCTCATATTGCTGTGATTCTGACTATTGCAGTATGGATTTTAGTAAAATCTGCTGCAGTTTAAAAATGATAGATTATTTCTAATTTTTGTTTTTCATCTATAGAGTTCTTTCTTCAGTTAATGTGGGGACAGCTATCTTTGGTTATTATTGTTAATGGCATGGCAGTTTGTAAAGCTATGGTGTGTATGGTGAAAGAGTAATATTTGTATGCTATTGTTTAAGTTTGACTGTTGTCCTGTTGTAACTCGACACATTTATATGAGTACCTTTCCAAATCACTGCGTCAACAACAACAGTGCCTCCACAGAGACACTAATTATTTATTGAAACCGCTATCCCAATATCTCGAATGGCTGGAAAAAGAACTAAATATTTCTAAAGAGCTATTACCCAGAAACTGCAAATGAGTTGTCATTATTAAATTCAAATGTAAAAATACTTCAAGTTTTTACTAACTTTTATTTTTTCTGCCTTTTCTTTTACCTTTTACCTATTATTCTACGTACTTACTTGTTTTGTTCTACCCAACATCAGAGTATAAAGCAAAAATACTAAAATTAATGTATTAAAACATTTTTAGATGCTGTATCTTCAGTTATTTGCTAAAAAATTGTTAAACTGTTGAAATTTTTAAATTAATATCTCTTTGTGAAATACTAATATCAAATTTTAAATATTTTTTTTCTCGGAAATCAATTCATCTATAGTCGTTTGCACGTTCAGTTGACACAATGGATGTTATGGGAATCGTCACTGCTACTAGTGCAACTAAAAACATTAATTAAAGGCATTTGGATGCTTTTATAAATACATTTTTTAAACCTCTGCTGAACATGTATTTGTTAAGGTAGAACTACAATTCAAGTTTTGCTGGACAGAAAAAAAATTACATATTATGTAGAATGTTTAATGAGTTGTAAAAAATCCAAAAACTGTAAAAACATTTTCTATTAAGGGGTGGGGGGGTTAAAATGAATATCTTATCTATTTTACTGCTGACCTACTAATGCCTTCTCCTCATTCCCTCGCCAAACTTTCTAAACACTGCGTGATAAATGTAAACAAATGACGCTATTGGTTATTACAAATCTAAAAATCTTTCCCAGTGCAGATATCGAAAAAATATTTCACATTTGGAATCCGCGTATGAAGTTGATTGAGTATAAACTTATAGTGTTAATTATTAATTAATAGTCATATAGATTACTCTACATTATAAAGATTTGTTATCGATGGGGCGCAGACGAGATGAATGTTACTGGTTATGATGGCATTGATTGATCTAAAAAGCCAATGTTTTTGTATGTGCTAGTAGCAGTCAGAGCCCCATAAGAAATACATTGTTCTATACTGCTCCGTTGTGTCAACTGAACGTGCAAATGACTTTAGACACATATTGTACTATTGAGCGTGAAAAGTGCATCCTAAGGGAATGAAAAATGATTTTAAGTTGTATACTGGCATATTCTGTTACATTACTTCAAACACAAGATTCACAGTTGTGAATTATTATTATGTATACAGATTATTCTGTATAATTAATTATTATATATACATACATCTGTATGTATGTATAAATCTGCCTTGTAAGATTATAAGAAAGACTAATCTGTATTAACCCTTGACCCTCAAACAGGGCTGCACTTCCAAGGTTATTATTATTTACTTAAATATGTAAATCAATGTAATGAAATCATTTATATGAACCAGTATTATTTGCACTGGCATTTTTTATCATCATTGTCTATTTTCCTTTATGGCCACACCCATTCTAAAGTGACACTCAAAAGATATAAAACAGTTATAATACTGTTTGTGTAGTCACATAATTTGAGGGATAGAGTACGTTATAGCATAGTTGAGATGTATGTTCTGTCAAACTATACATAAGCTACCTTTAGATGTTGAAGCTGTGAAAATTGGCAGTTTTTGGATATGGTTCTCAGAAATTTTTGATATTTAGTCCATCAAAAATTTTTGGTAACAGCTGAATGGCTCCCGCCAGTAACGTTCCAAGTGACAAATTGAAATTTTTTCATGAAACAATAAAAAAAAATTATTGCAATAATAATAATAATAGATTAATATTTTTAAAATTTTGAGTGTCAAATTATTTACACTCAATCTGTTCGTTGCTGGGCTAAAATAAATAGTTCTGTTTTTTATCACATGGTCAGCCAATTAAATGACTGAATCATTTAAGAACAGAAGAGGTAGAGGTGTAAAATACACTAATCAGAGTTATCTCCTCTGAGAGTAATGAATTTCATTATACAGCCAGACCCTGTGGTGAATGGAGTGAAGGTGTCATTTGCAGAGTGAAAAATATGTGCTTTTCAGAGAGCTCAGCATTCTGATAAGCATACTTTCCCACTCAGTGAGGAAGGCATGGTAAACCACCATACTCCTTGTTTTACTTAGTAAAACCTCTACAGGTTCAAACCAGCCTTTCTGGTGATGACCTAAACAACAATATTTTTTTTTAGTGAAGTATGTAGTAAATGGTCTATTTAGTCATGAAATAAAATATTATAATGTTACTAAATGTAATAAGAAAGTTATTTCCAAAATCAGGAATTTTAAATTGGATCAACATTATAAACGACAGTCGTTTACATTTTTACAACTTTAAAAGGGTTAGCCGATGTACTTCAGATGGCTACAGAACAAAGCACGGCGAAGTGGACATCCTTGGATGCTTTGAACATTACTTGCATCACAAGGCCTGAAACTGGTGGTATTCTACTAGTCCTAGTGCTGCCAACTTAAAAGTTTTCAACATATAAAGTTCTAGATGTTGATTCGAACGTTTCTGCGTAAAAAATACGATTTTGAAAAATGTGTCGCCTAGAACGTTATCAGCGGTGGGAGCCATTCAGTTTAGGAATGTGATTTTTGTATTAAAATGTATGTTAAATTTTTGTAATGTAATCTGTGTTACTGCACATCTGAAAGATCTAAATTTTTGCTTTTCTCTGTTTTATAACAGGTGTAGCAAATTTTGAATCTGTCTTATCGACTCTGCAATTAGCAAAACAAGAATTATCTGAAACATTGTCATCATGTGAACTGATAGATTCTCCTTGTTTAAATGCAGTTGTTAAGAATTTGGGAGTAAGATGTCCAATAGGAGAATTTCCTTTTTATGTGTTAGTTGAAACATCTGGATCAAATTCTGTTCATGATGAAGAAAAATTGAATAGTTTCTTAGAAAAGGCTATGTCAAGTGGTACTGTACTTGATGGAACAGTTACCAATGAACCATCAAGAATGCAGGTAAAAATAATGTTTAAAGCTACAATTCAAATTCTACTAAAGGTAGTTAACTTTACATGAATTTGAATACTAGACAGTGATTACTGGTGTACTTTGATGGTTGGGGTTCAATTAACCATACTCTCTCAGAAATGGTCAACCTGAGTCTGTTCTACACTACACCTCATTTACTCGTCATACACATTGTCCTCATCTCGTTGGGTTGTGGAGTTGCTTATTGTTCGTAAATTTAACAGATTGCAATGTGCATACATTAGGGATTAAAAAAGCTACAAGTTCATTAATATTCTTTCGGTTTTTTACAGTTCCCATTGCAGTTAATGAGGCCTATTTTGTTCACCGTCATATTAAGTAATCCTCATGGAGTTTTGCTTCTGGTATACTCTCTTTAAGTAATCTGATTGGAGCTAATTTTTGTTTTTGTTTAGTGTAGTGTCACCGGATGGTGACATTAAGTGGCAAACCTTATAATTTTGGTGGCCCTGAAAAGGGCCATTTAAGCGGTGGTCGTTTTGGAGAGGGGTCGGTCGAGGAGCTGGGCGACACGGCATGTCGTCTTCCAGTGAAGACATCATCTTCTTCCCTCGCAGTAGTGCGTCGATAGCTGCTTCGTCGGGTCTGGTGAGCGTAAGGCTCGGTCGAGGGACCGCTGTGGGCATTGCTCGCATCAGCGGGCGATGACTGTCCGGTCGTCGGCTTACGGTGACGGTCGGCGAGTGGAAGCATCATCTTCTCTCTTGCGGGGTCGTCGATTAGTCCCGCTGGAGTCCGGCAGCCGTGTGCCGTGGTGGACGTCTTGTCGATGCTGTCTGGTGGAAGTGAATCCCTCGGTGTCTTGATCGGAATTGAATCTCTCGGCTCAGTGCAGCGCTCTTTATATAGTCGCCGAGAGCGACTACTGGCTTGGCCTTGATGACAAAGGCCTCTGCCACTGGAGAGCCGAAAGGTTTGTCGCTATGCTGTCAAAAAGCCTACTGCACCGACAAAGGCCAGAAGCAGTATTGAAGGCCGGCAGCACAGTAAATGATTTATTAGAAGGGGTGGAGGTGACAGTAGTATAGACATTTAATTTGTGGTAAAGGGATCTGACAAATAAAGTTTTTTTTTGTTTTTGGTAACAGAAAACTAATATTTGTTTGTTTGTAAGAAACTTAATTATGTATCTAATGTGATAAATTGTAAATTTAATTTATTTAATATTGTTTTGTAACATTTCTTAGTGCTTTTATATATTTTACTATCTATTCAAAACTGCCCTCATGAAATAGGTGGGATATGTCATAGATTCGCTCGAATGCCTATGTTTTGCTTAATTTAATGAAGTAAACATTTATTAATAAAGGCTTTTGCCTTTTATTGGCTGGCAGTGTGTGACGGTAAACCCTAGATTTTGTAAAATGTTAGTCAGATTTGCTGGGTCAAGGCTGTGTGATGTAGCTCTTTGATAGCCACTTTCGACTCCTGCGGCTCTCATCTGTGTAATAGCTATGAAAGGCGATGCCTTTTGTTATAATTTTTTTATGATTTTGTAGTCTTCTATGTCCTGTGTGTACAGGGAATAGGTGCCGCCTTTTGACTTTATTGTAAGATCATGTGTTGTATTTTCACTGATGGCCTGGGCGAAGTGAAGTAAATTTCAATGTATTGTAATGTAAACTTATGTTCTCATGTTCTGCGCTAATTTTCTCCACCAGATAGCATCACCTGTGTTGTTAACTATCTCTTAGCAACAGATAATTCAATTAAAATTTCACATTGCTTAGTAGTGAACATAAATTATTTTTTATAAAAGATATAGCTTACAGGTTTTTTAAAGCTACTGGTAATATGGTAAACAGTGAATATTCACCTTTGTTTCATGGAGTGCTTTTGTGTTTACACATCTTCAGAATTAATTGTCGAGATTCTCAAGTAATCAAAGTTTAAAACCTCTTTTTCATTACCATTGCTGAAGGAAGGAACTATCTGTCATGATAACAAGAAATTTAAATTAATATAATCTCTTGAACATTCTAGTCAAAACAAAATGTAACATATGATTTGTCATTTTTTTCAGAATATTTGGCAGTTGAGAGAAAGGATTGCAGAAGCATTATTGCGTGAAGGTGCTGTGTACAAATATGATGTATCACTTCCAGTAAAAAGTTTTTATGAAATTGTTCCTCTTCTACAAGATAAATTGAAGGGTACATCAGCTGATCTTGTGACGGGTTATGGACATATAGGTAGGTAATCACCTATTTATTATAGCTATATATTTTACAAATGAAAATCCCCTAATCAGTGAGTACATCATGTGAAACTGATAAACAATGTAGTAATCAGTAGCTTTCATTTTTGCAGAATGTATCGGGTTTTATTGCATACTTGGTACCTGATTCATAGTATAGCTACCGCTTGTATCTGGAACAAAGTTATCAGTCTCTCATGACTCACTCCATCACTAGTTTAAAAATACTTTTTTTTATTAAAGGACATTATCAACAATAAAAAAAAATCAATTGTGCACTGGTGTTTGTATCCCATTTACAAACATTTATAGGCAATAAATTTACAAGCATAACATTTATAAGTATTTATAGGCTACTGCAGTGTAAGGTAGGTATTTTGTAGAACCTTGCAAATAATATGGTGCTGTTTTATTTGTTTTCTTGTTTACTTGTTTAAAATGTGTTTTGTAACATGTATGTTACACAAACAATATTACAAACTAATAATATTGTGCCTGTGCTAAGAAAATTATAGTCTACTTATGCAGATCCTAACATGACCATGCCATTATTTGGCTTTGTAATCTCAATCTCAAAAATCTGGTGTGAAACACTCGCACAACTGTCTCTTGCCAATGAAAAAATGAACAATATAACCTAACATTAGTAATAAACAAAGAACTAACCTCAAAAAACATAACCTTATTTTAATCACGAGTGAATGATAAAAAATGAAAATCAACCTCAGTTTGGCTTAAAATACGGAAAATTACTCTGACGCTAAACTAGGCTCTGTAGAGAAAATGCTTAATAAAAAGTTGTAGATATTTTAATTCGCTATAAATTTGATCATATAGGTACATTTTTGTCGTAAAATGCATAGGTACTAAGGCTGAAATCTTAAAAAAATAATTTTTTAGAGATTTTCAGAAAAAATCAGAAAATTACTAATTACCGCTAAACTAAGAAGTGTTACACAAAGAAATGTTTGAAGTAAAAGTTGTAGGTTTTTAAATTGTCTACAACTTTTATTATATACATTTTTGCGCTGAAAAATTGCACAAATATACTACTATTTCCGGTTGACCGATTTTGATGAGAATGTTCTTATCGGGTCCTCTAGTACTACTTAACTACAGTTTGAAGTTTCAACTTCATACAATGTTCCGTTCTTGAGATACTTTATTTTATTTGCACGCACGCACACACACACGCACGCACACACACACGCACGCACACACACACACACAGACTAATCGCTAAAAACATGTTTTTTGGGTTCAGGGGTCTGAAAATGTGTATATCCGATGAAAACTCAATTTCGAAAAATCAACATTAGAACAATACTTTCCTTCCTATATATTCATGTAGGCAAGAGAAAGTAAAAGTGAATACTAATACACAAAATTTGCAATTTAATTGTTTATATCCATTGAAATAATATTTTTGGTTTTTTTCTTTATAGGTGATGGTAATTTACATTTGAATATTACCTCAAAGGAGTATGATCAAGATTTAGTACATGATGTAATAGAACCATTTGTATTTGAATGGGTTTCTAAAAAACAAGGAAGTATTAGTGCTGAACATGGAATTGGATTTAAAAAGACTGAATTTCTACATTATTCTAAATCAAATGAAGCAATTAATGTAATGAAACAATTAAAACAACTTTTAGACCCATCTGGTATTCTTAACCCATATAAGGTGCTGCCATAATAATTCAGAAAATTACGGAGATTTTACGAGTAAGCTTTGCATTTTATCTATGACAAGTTTTTAAATCTTCCATTTTATTCTCTTCTGTCTATAACCTTTTTGAGATTATTTCCTTATTTCATTTTTTATTTTTCAGTCGTAGAAATTGGGAAACTTATTACCAGAATATTTATTAGAGGATATTGAAATATAGAAATACTTAATGTTGTTATTTTGTTGCAACTTTCTGTGAGATTTTCAAGTACTGTACTGTTTTTTATATAAATCCTGGAGTGTTCTTCATTATAGACCCATAAAAAGTATATCCATTAAAAGTTTGATTCAGGAACCCTCAATTGATGGTTAACTTTAATTATTGTAAATCTGTTTAAAAAATATTTCTAAGTGTTTAGGAATTATATCTCTTAATATTTCTAACTCCTGTATTTAGTTTCTCAAACCATATTTATTTCATTAGGGTTCGATTTCCAGTCAGGTCTAGCATTTTTTTATCACTCATTTTCATCTACCATCCTTCTCACAGTCTACATTAGCAGTAATTGCAAAACAGTCAAACGTGTAAAACCAAAAAAATTTCATCAGACTCAACACGTTTATATATTTATATTTACAATCATACAATGTGCTACTATGTAATACAATTTATATAACTATAAAATGTTCCCTTACTAATAAAAAAAAACTAAAATGAAATTACCAATCTTATTGGTGTTATTTTTATAGTCGCATAGTTTTTTTTGGTTACATGCGCATTTACCGTTTGTGAGCTGATATGTAATTAAAATAGCATAAAAAACCCACAAACCAGTTTGTCTCTGCATTGGAAACTTTTCAAACAATCTTTGTAATATTTCTCTATAACAATGAATTTTATGTTCTTATATTTGAATAAAAATATTTTGTTACTGTTTTACATTTTTATTATTAAGTTCCTTACCCAAAATTAATTTTGACTTTGTAATCTTTAGTTACTTTCGTAACTATATTAAGGGTATTTCTGAGTTTGGTTCGGAATTCAGAAAGGAGAAAAGTAAAGTGCTTGTGTAGAGGTAAGGCAGGGACATGGAATAAGGCACATATTTAGGACTGTTTTCTCATCAGACAGAAAATTTGAAAAGGAGTTAAATAAAAGGGTGCAGATCATATCATAATTATGATGTAGAATATGGCTAAGTTCATTACTGTATCTGCAGTTATTTATTTTTGAGAGATAATGAAGTCCTACATTCAGATTCCGTTACAAATAATTCTATTATACTCTTGATGTTTAATGAAATTTGATCATTTTTTCAATGAATTGCAGCAATGTTGAGTAATTTTCTGAAATATTAAATTAAATTTTCAAATTTAAACAGTTAATTTTTTGCAAAAAATTAAGTTGCTAGTTAATCAACTATACCTTTTCATTAATCATTAATTAATAATAACCTTGTCATTAATAATAATTTTATTTCCGAAAAATAGACTTTTTTATAAATTATTAAACTTTACATTATGTATGTTCATTATCTCTACTATTATATTTATGCATGAGGTGGTATAAATTAAATTAACCTTCCTAACTTTGGTTTTCCATGTCCTAGGTTAGGACAATTTAGTGCTTCTTTTTTCCAACATCAGAATCAAAATATCAGGATGTGAGCTCACAGATTTAAAGGTGAAATCATTTCCTTTGCATACTACCTTCCAATGCTAAAGCCATTTCTGTAATTCAGGTTTATGATGTTCCGTCCACTTTTGTAATTTTGGGGGAAGCCAGTTGTACTGTTTGGAGGAGGCCAGATAACAAAAATTTATTTGGAAAATGGTTTTTGTTAGCCTACTCTATGGAAAGGAATCAAATACTGTACTTGTTTCTAATACATACTGTAGTTTTGGATTAATTTTAGGAAGTTCGCTATGTTTTTGTGCGCCTGTGTAATTAGTTCGCTGGTATAAAGTGAAACATTACGGTGTTTCAAAAAGGACACACTTTGAAGTTTAAGGGTTAATATTTTCTGCATAGGGAATATTTTTTCCCCCCAAATAACAGTTGGCACTACCGTGCTCATTGTTGACCCATTGTGTATTACGGACATGTACTAGTGCTATCCCAGTATTCATTTGTCTGTAGTGTCTGTATAAGTTCAAACATGGTTTTTTCAAAGGATGAACCTATGTTTTTTTCATGGATGTATCCATGTTTTTATTATTGAAAGTTATTGCGCATATAAATCTTATGAACGAGTGAAAGACGAGTTCCAGTTAAAATTTCCCAATTCTGAAGTACCTAATAACACCACAATATCGCATCTGATTAATAAATTTCGTGAGACTGGCAGTGTACAGGATTGGAAAAGCACAAGTCGACCATCAGTGTTAACAGAACAAGTTTTGGACGATGTGAAACAACGTTTGACTACCTCACCCAGCAAATCACTTAAAAAGTTATCTTCACAGGCTGGATTATCACTATCTTCTGCTTTAAGGGCTACAAAAAAATTAAATCTGCATCCTTACTGCATCGGTGTCGTTCATGAACTGAAAGAAGTTGACCATGGGAAACGTATACAGTATTGTCGTTGGATATGTTCTCTTGTTAATGACAACGGTGTTGAAATATTGGAGCGTGTTTATTTCAGTGACGAAGCATGGTTCCACTTGGATGGTTACATCAACAGCCAAAACTGCCGAAGATGGAGCGCTCATAATCCTCACACATTTCATGAACGTCCACTACACGCACGTAAAATTGGTGTTTGGTGTGCGATCTCCCGGCGTCGTATTGTTGGGCCTTTATTTTTTGACACATCTGTAGATGGTGTGGTGTACTGCAACTTAATTGAACAATTTTTGCGTTGTTAAAATTACACGATCGAGATTGTTGGTTTCAGCAGGATAACGCAACGAGCCATACTTCTACTGAAACGCTGAATATGTTACGAGAATTTTTTGGCTATCGTGTGATATCAAAAGGATTGTGGCCACCAAGATCCCCAGATCTTACTACTGCGGATTATTTTCTTTGGGGGAATTTAAAGAGTACGGTTTTTAAAAACAATCCTCATACAATTGAAGAATTGAAGGCTAATATTGAAAGTGAGATTACAAACATTAATGAGCAAACACTACGAAAAGTGGCTGCAAATGTTTTGAAACGTGTCCGAACTTGCATTACAAGCAGAGGAAGTCATTTTGAACATTTATTGTGAAGTTTTAAAGGTAATCTGAATGTTATAAAGGTAATAATTTCATACCGTATAATTAGTATAATTTGTAATTACTTAATATAATAAATTAGCGTTCTCAAACTTTGAAGTGCGTCCTTTTTGAAACACCCGTTACTAGTAATCTAGTACTTCGAAATCCTTGAACAACTGCTATACAACATAACGTAACCTATACAAGAAGATTTTGTATTTTCAAATTTATAATTGTATATTCTGAATTATTGAATAAAATTTGCTTTTTACACTCATTTTCACTTAAATTTTAGTCGTGTGATTGATGTATTACAATCTTCCTTAAAAATGAATAGAAAAAGAATGCGGCATTTATTGGTCTGGTAATATTAATATTGAATCATTGTTTACCAAAACATTCGTTTGTGATTAATATATTCTTGACATGTGTAATATCACTATCTAGGATTTTGCGATAATTTTGTGGCATGTAGATTAAGGACATTTTTTACTTAATGATTTTAAGATTATTTAAGGAAAGTTAAAAGGATGAAGATCAATGTATAACACCTGATTTTAAAAATATATTATAAACGTATATTTTATAACTGTAACAATTTTGTATGAAATGTATTTAACACAATTATGAACAAAATAATTAATGATAATGTTGGATGTATAACAATAGCTTTGTTATAAAATGGACAATAAGGACATTGATAAGATCCACATACTTCGCATATGTTAAGAACATACAGTGGTGTTGAATTCACAAGAACCTGCTCAAATCTCTCTGGAAGATAAAAAAAACATACGATTAAATGAGTTCTAAATATTTCAAACTTGTTTGATCTGAAAAGATACAAGTATTTTTAATTAGGAGCTACAGTAAGTTACAAAACTTATTATGAACTTTGAAAATGATTTCAGTCACTTAACTGACTTTTTTATAGTGAAGAAACTTGCAGTATGATTACTTGAGCAACAATAATTGATCTGAGGGTTTCAGTCCCATTGTAATTTTGAAAGGGAAATTGTAATATTAGGAGTATGAATTGTATTAGGTTATATATTTTGGTATGAGATATTAATGGTTTATATTAGATTACCTGGATCCCCTTGAATGTCCTCCATTGGTGTAAATAAGCAAAATACACACAAGTTAGCCAACAATGTGTGTGATTTAAAAAAATGAGTAAATTTTAACATACATATGATGTGTAAACTAGTAGTAGTAAGATTCATCCAAGGAAATACAGTTTAAGGACTTTCTAGTGAATTATTTTCTAAACCGGCTAATAATGTTGGGGGAGTGCAAATCAGTATCTTTGTAACGAGGAGTATGACAGACGTAATACAGATATATTATTTTAATATGTACACTCCCCCTCAAAAGACTTTCGGCACATCCCTACATCATCCCATGTGTTGTCTGTATCACATTGTATTACTTTCATCTCAGAGCGGCATTTTTATTTTACCATACCATTCTGCGCATGCCCCAAAATTTCTCTCTCACTTGTTATGAACATTAGGTATAATTTATAACAATAATAACTATAAACTAAAACTATAATAACTTTTTGTAGCTTTTAAAATAATAACTCCTGACACCTCCATTTTATCTCACAAATTGAATTAGTAAGTTCACCTATATTGTTTAAAATTTATGAGATTATCCTTATTTATTTAAGTTAGTTATAATTTTTGTTTAACGATATGTCACCGGAGGGCGACATTAAGTGGCAACCTTATTAATTTGGTGGCCCTGAAAAGGGCCATTTAAGCGGTGGTCGTCTGTCGTAGTCGTCGTGGCGGTCGGAGGCTGGGCGACACGGCGTGTCGTCGTCCAGCGGAGACGTCATCTTCCCTCGCAGTAGTGCGTCGATGGCTGCTTCGTCGGGTCCGGTGGGCGTAAGGCTCGGTCGAGGGACCGCTGTGGGCATCGCTCGCGTCAGCGGGCGATGACGGTCCGGTCGACGGCCTACGGTGACGGGACGGCGAGCGGAAGCAGCATCTTCTCTCTTGCGGGGTCGTCGATTAGTTCTCGCTGGAGTCCGGCAGCCGTGTGCGGTGGTGGACGTCTCGTCGTTGTCTGGATCGGAAGCGCCGAGCCGGCGTGGTGGAAGCGGAGCCCGAAGAGTGACGGCTCGGCTACCGGATTCAGGCCTAGCCTTCCCTCAGCGGCAGTTGGGTCCCCACTGCGCGCGGCAGTGGTGGCCCCCAGAGTCGGGTCGGCGTAGGTCGTCCGCCGTTAGCGCGGCCGAGGCGGCTCTCTCCGGGCCGGCGAAGGCTGACCGGTGCGGGAATGTAGCGTCCGCCACCGGTAGCGTAGACCAGGGATGGTGCGTCCGGTCTCGGCTGGGCTCGTCCTCTTCTGTCTTGATGTGAAACTGTCGGTGTCTTGATTGGAATTGATTTAACCCGGCTCAGTGCAGCGCTCTTTATATAGCTGCTGTTGTAGAGAGCGGCTACTGGTTTGGCCTTGATGACAAAGGCAGCCGGAGGGTTTGTCGGGCGCCGCTACAGGGCTTTGTCGCTTCGCCGCTAAAGAGCCCATCGCGCCGACAAAGGCCGGAAGAAGTATTGAAGGCCGGCAACACAGTAAATGATTAATTAGAAGGGGTGGCGGTGACAGATACAATTTTTTAATTTTATAAAATTTTATCACAGTAAACAAACAAACTCTTACAAAAAATCCATCACATACCTAAAACAAAACAAAATATACATGCAAATGCATCCAAAAACACTTGCTTCAGCGCAAAGGTTTCGAGTTTATAAAATATATTTATTAAAAACTAATTAATAATAAAAAGTGTGTTAATTAATAATATTTATCCGAAAACACTTGTTTACGCAAGGGTTTTGAATTAAATGTAATGTATTAATAAATACTAATTATTAATAAGAAGTGAAGCAATAATATTTGATGTATAAAAATCTGATTAATAGAAAACACAAATAAGGTTACTTTTAGTCTGTACAAGCATCAACGCTTCACTGAAGGTTAGAGAAAAATTTGAACGGGAAACCATTGCAACTAGCCTCCATGCATCGGTATTAGTTCCATGATGGGAAACCATTGCATCGGGCCTCATTGCATCTTTTGAGTGGGAGTGTACATATATTAAAATCATCTCAGTATTACTTATTTCATGTCACAGTGGTTCTGTTCTAAGACCAAGATGTGTGTATACTCCAGTATGGTTTACAAGTAATGAGGGAAGACTTATGTTTCCTGTTTCCTTGAAGAGTCAGTCTCATGCAGGGAACCTAAGGGGAATAACCGATTGTCTTACTGCTTTCTCAAATAAGACAAATAAATAAGATATTTATAAAATAAAAATAGATTACTCCAGATCTAAATAAATAAAATTTTAAGATTTTACTTACCTCGAGCTGTCATTTCATATACAATTGCTTGGCGATATAATGTCATGTTTGCTACAGGGTACCACCGTTTGACAGTGTGATTAAAACATGACCATGTCTGATCTACCTGTAGAAGAAAAGCAATTGAAATGATTCTGTCTAGTAAATATTTTTTTTAAATAAAATATGATTGTCAAATTACAGTAATAGAAATATCAATGGTCATATGAGTTTGTGTGATGACAGATGGAAGCTTTGAAAGCTTAGCCTGGTATCAAGAATTTCCCAAGTATTGTAAGAAAACTATGTAGTATAATGCATACCTTGTGCCAATATTGAATTAAATTTTATTTTGTGCCAATACAGTGTTAGAGTGAACTAGACTTAAACTGTGAAGCAGGAGATTCTGAGTTTAATTCTCAGGATCTGAAAAAATTTTACATTTCAATTCTATCTATAGCTGTTTATCAAAACCCACTGGTTTCACTAACAATGAAGTTGTTTGTGACATTAAATAAAATAACAACTGATCACTTTGTAATTGGTTACAAATATAATACAGATGATGATAAATAAGATTCATGTTTAAGATTTTGAATCCAGTTAGTTTGATGCTGCAACATGACAAGTCACCACATTAATATATGTGCACAATGTTGAGACAGGATTACCATTTTGAGTGCTGTTGGGAAAGGAGCAAATTTTAATACAAGTAAATCCCTAGTGGCAAGCCCACTAAGAACGGCATAAATATTGAAAGCCTAAGAAATCAATGTCTAACATGGATATCTTATCCAAAAAATGATGAACAAGTATCATTGAAACCATAAAGAAAATAAGGAATTTAGTGATATAAATTGCTATCCTTGGTAAGAAAGTTTGTTCTACTTAGGTACTGAAAAGGTGTTATTTGTTATCTTGCTCATTTTATATGCTTATTTAAAGTAAGCCAATTCAAGGGATTTGTAGAAATAAAAATGGTGCCCGACACCAAAACCTTTTATTATGCAATTATGATCGTACAATAAATACATTTAAAAATATTATAATACTAAAAAATAAAGTTGTTACTGTAGTATATTTAGTTAAATGGTATCAGTACATACAAATTCAAAGAACCACAGAGTTCTTCCTTCTTGAGTTTTAGCATCGGTAAGTGTTGGATGATTACTATTTTTCACTATCTTTTCTGCATCTGATTCAACAAGATGGTAACCTGTTGGTAGGTCAACCTCAAGTGCTGTGGCTCCACTGACAGCTGGCCACTGGCGTACCCATCTGAAAGATAAAATAAAATTACAAGTATCATCTTATATAATTTAATTTTTAGATTGGTATCCAGTATGCATATAAAACTTATAAGGATATTGAAAATAATCTGGGTGGATGTAATTTAAAATAACATGTTTTGGGTAGAACTAAACATAATAAGTAAAAATTAAGGAGTTAAGAGTATCTTGGATACAGTACAGGGAAGATATTACAAGTAACAACTGTTTCAATTTACTATACCTTAGTTACACACACTTCTTATTGTGCCCTCTGCATCCAGAGGTAGGCAATAATGATGGACTATTCAGAACTTGGACACCGCAACTCTGAACAGCTTCGCTCAGGTACAATGAAACCATTCGTGAAGATTCTTCAACCAATGAATTCTTCTCCTTCCCACGTCTTTCTTCCCCAAAATCTTGCCTTGTATTTTTAAAGCGAAGTATTTCATATCTTGGCTCACGCATAATGTGAACCAGATATTCCATTTTCCTTTTTTGGATGGTGTAAACAGTTTCCTTTTCTGTTCCCATTCTTCACAAGAATATCTCGTTGGTTATTTCATCTGTCCAGGGTATTTTTAGCATGCCTCTGTACAACCAAAGCTCAATCGCATCTATTCTCCTGACATTCGTTTTATTCAGCGTCCAAACTTTTGTGCCATATAACACTGTCGAGAAGATGTAATAAATGAAGTGTTTTTTGTTCTTACATCAAGTATAAGAGAGAAGATTACTCTTATACCTATACATTCTAAATTTGAAATTTCTTTAGATGGAAGATTGCTTTTTGTATAATCCTGGGTAATCCTGTATAATTGGAGTTTTAACCTAATTTGTTTGTAAGAAAAGTAAAAGGAACAGTACTTCATGTACCTAATATCCCCTGAGCATGGGAAACCATAGCTGGGTAGATTAATTTTCCTACCATGAGGTTAATATAGACAGTTTTAGATTACAATAGTTGTAATTAAGGAAATTAACTTTGTATTTCAATGATTTTTATAAAGTAATGGGAAAACAAATAAATAAAATAAAAATAAATATAGAGGTATAATAAAAATTACATGGGCATAGTACTTATTCTAAAGCAAATGTTTTTCTTTTGATACAAACTCTAAAAGAATAGTGTAAGAAAAATTTTAGTTCATAAAAATATGAAGTACCTGAGACAACATTCAATAGTAATGGCAGATTTATTTCTGTAAGGTGAATAAAATTCTTTCACTCTGAGATCAAAACTTTGTTCTGAAGGTTCATCTTTAAGTGGTTCATAATCGATACCATAGCTAACATCTAACTGAACAAGAGCTTGACCAGCACCTCTTGCAATTACATTTATATGACCCCATACTGATGGTACCTATTTATAAAAAGAAAAAAATATTAAAATTAGAATTCAACATTAAAAGAAAATTTTTAAAATTAATTTTCTGAGATTTCTGGTTTTATTAGTGTAGGAATCGGAAACCGAATTTGCTGGTTTTCCCGCCGGTGAGATTCAGATGGCACGTGAGCTCGCAACAGCTGGATAACGGTCGACGCAAGAAGAAGAAACCAGTGTATGTGTAAAAGTGTCGAGTGACGAGAGACTGTTTTCTTATGTTGTATTCTTTTTATTCTGATGTAATAATGTTCATTTTCATGTTTAAATAATAATTTGTTAAATTGACGTGTGACGAGTTTTATTTTCATCCATTCAAATCCCACAAATTGGGGGCTCGTCCGGGATGAACTGAGTAACGAGTTTCGACACGAAACACACGACGCAATTTAGGACGCCATTTTTACGACGCTTACAACGAACCATCTTCTTTGCTGTTGCTTACGACGCTGACGACGAAACGACGTGCAGTTTTGTGAATCGACGACGTTTGGATCTAAGACGAGGATTCATTTGATTAACAAAACGTGCTTTTTGGATTTTGGGCATTTTGGCTGCAGCATTTTTTGGTGGTACAAGTGACGACGAGAGGTATAAATTGTGACGACGACGAGGGATTTTGGATGTGGTGAGAAAAGGACGAAGGCTCATCAGAAAAATAAAGGAAACGACGAAAAGGTATCGACAACCTAACCTATAAACCGGTGCGACGAAAAGAAGATTACACAGTTACCGACGGTCGATAAAACTGGAAACTACTTTACCGACTTTTGAATAAAACGACGAGATGGCGACACTAGGTAACATAACCTCAATTCTGAACAACATAAACAACTCACCAACGAAAGCAATCAAGGTTTTACATCACCTTATTTTTGGGACAATTCCAACTGACAGGAAAAATAGAAAACGACTGCGGGAGTTTACAGGATTCGAGTTTACAGCAGGTTCGATTGAGGAAGAACAGCAAAAGAAATTTATGGAGGAGACGTTTTCGGTGTCGGAGTTGTGTGTTGTGATAGGAATTTTATGTGTTGACGCTGGCACTAAAGGGGAGATGATTGATGACATTTGTTATTACCTGACCAATTTGGACGCACTTCAAGCAAAAATAAACGACGATATCAAACAGGAAGAAGAAGACGACGAAGAAGAGGAGGATGATGAGGACGATAAAAAGAAATTGAAGATAAAAAAGGACGAGAAGAAAGGCAACAGTTCTGATGAGGAGCAGGACAAAGATGTGTCGGAGGAAATAAGGCGAAATTTGGCTGCGATGGAGTTACAAAATAGGAGGTATGAAGAGCAGCATAAATTTTCGTTGACGTTTCGTGACATAGAGGGCGCTTTGAAAACATTCAATGGCAAGGACGGATATCCGGTGAAGAAGTGGATCACTGATTTCGAAGAAACAGCAGTCTTAATGGGATGGAGTGAGCTGCAAAAGTTTGTGTTTGCAAAAAAATCACTTGAAGGTTTGGCTAAGCTTTTTGTTCAAGGTGAGCGAGGATTGACGTCTTGGTCAGCTTTGAAGAAAGCACTGAGGGACGAGTTCGATACAGCGACGAGCAGTGTGGAAATTCATAAGCTGCTAACTCAACGACGGAAGAAGCAGGACGAATCCCTCCAGGAATATTTCCTAGTGATGAAGGAGATAGCCAGCCGTGGTGACATTGAATTAGTTTCAGTGTTTCAATATGTGATTGACGGTATCGACGACGAGACAGGAGCAAAACTTCTTTTGTACGGGGCGACGAGTTCTAGGGAGTTCAAGGACAAGATGAAGAGCTACGAGTTGGCAGTGAAGTCGATGCCAAAGAAGAGCTCCAAGAACTCTAACAACGGCAATTCGCAAGGAGGTTCCAAGCACAACAACGAGAAGGATGGAAGACGCAACGACGGTGCAAGGAAGAAGGACAGAAGCGGCGAAGGAGAAAAGAAGTGCTATAATTGTGGTGATGCTGGACATAATTCGAGAAACTGTATGCACAAGGACAAGGGTAGAAGATGCTTCAACTGTAACGACTTTGGGCACATCTCCAGTGAGTGCACAAAAGAGAGGAAGCGAGACAGAAGAGGTACTGCAAGGGATGGTTCAAACATGCACAACCTGGCGACTTCGAATAGCAACCTGAAATTCAAGGAAGTCAAGCTGTGCGATCAGGAAATCAACGCCCTTATTGACTGTGGAAGTCACTACAACCTTTTGAGACAGAATATATACGAGACGATGGAAGCTCCAGGATTGCGAGAGACGAGTGTTGTTCTGTCAGGGTTCGGAGGAAGCAAGGTGTCTCCTCAAGGTTATTTCCAAACAGTCATTGAGGTCGATGAGGATGAGTTTGTGACGAACGTCTATGTAGTGTCTGGAGATGCTATGAAGATAGACATGGTGATAGGTAACGATCTTCTGGACCAGGGTGAGGTCATCTTGAGCAAGAAGGGAGTAACCATCAGGAAACAGGAAGTATCGATCATGTGCATCCAAGTAACCAATGAACCAGAGTTGGACATCGAGAATTTTGTTGACAAAGAGACGAAGAAGCAGGTAGAAGACCTAGTGGAAGGTTATGTTCCAGAAAAAACGAAGTCAACTGACGTGAAGATGAGGATCGCAGTGAAGGAAGAGCAACCAACGTTTTGCAAACCTAGACGACTATCACCAAAGGAGAAGAAGGTCGTTGATGATCAAGTCGAGGAGTGGCTAGAGAAGGATGTCATCGAACCAAGTTCGTCGGAGTATTCGAGTCAGGTGGTAGTGGTCAAAAAGAAGAACGGTGCACATCGAGTTTGCGTGGACTATCGAAGAGTAAATCGAATAGTGGTCAAGGATCGCTATCCCATGCCGCTGATCGAGGATGTCTTGGACAAACTACAGGATGCAGCTGTATTTTGTACATTGGACCTCAAGGATGGATTCTTTCACGTAGAAGTTGAAGAGGACAGCCGACGATACCTGGCTTTTGTGACGCACACGGGACAGTACCAGTTCAAACGAGTACCTTTCGGATTTACCAATTCACCTGCAGTGTTCCAACGTTATATCAACGCCGTGTTCTGGGTGTTGATCAGGGAGAACCTGGTGTTCATCTATATGGACGACCTAATCATCCCAGCGAAGAACTTTGTTGAAGCGATTCAACGATTGGGACGTGTCTTGGGGATAGCTGCAGAGTACGGGTTAGAAATCAACTTTGCGAAGTGCCAATTCCTGAAGACGAAGGTACAGTTCCTGGGATACACTATCCAAGGTGGACAGATCCAACCATCTGAAGAGAAGGTTCTAGCCGTTCGTGACTTTCCAGAGCCGAAGACGATTGCAGCGGTGCAGAGCTTTTTGGGACTGGCAAGCTACTTCAGGAAGTTCATTCCAAACTTCTCTGTCGTGGCTAAACCGCTGAGTGACCTGTTGAGAGGAAAACCTGAGTTCAAATTTGACGATGAGCAGCGACGTGCATTTAACGAGCTCAAGGATATCCTTTCTTCAGAACCAGTTTTGAGAATTTACAACCCGAAATTTGAGACGGAGCTTCACACCGACGCCAGCAAGTATGGATATGGAGCAGTGTTGTTGCAGAAGTGTTCAGACGACGAGAAGCTACATCCGGTCTCATATATGAGCAAAAAGACGACCGTTCAGGAAGAAAAATACAGCAGTTACGAGCTGGAGATCTTGGCTGTAGTAAAAGCACTGAAGAAGTACAGAGTGTACTTGCTTGGACTGGCATTCAAGATCGTAACTGACTGTGAGGCGTTCCAAAAGACGATGCAGAAGACAGACCTAGCAGCGCGTGTGGCCAGATGGGCGATGAGCTTGGAAGAGTTTGACTATACCATCCAACACCGAGCTAGTAGCAGAATGAAACACGTCGACGCTCTAAGCAGATGTTTAGCAGTGATGTTTGGCTTCCCTGATGGTCTAACATCGAGGATCAAGATCGCACAGGAAAAAGATGACGGACTGGTAGCGATTAAAAAGATCTTGGAAGAGAAACCATACGAGGACTTCATAGTGAGAGATGGACTTCTGTTCAAATTTGTCGACGGTCAGGAGGTCTTGGTGGTTCCACGAGCGATGCACCAGGAGATCATCCGAGCGGCACACGAGAGAGGACACTATGCTGTCAAGAGGACGGAAGAAGACGTGAAGCAGGAATACTACATTCCTGACCTGGCCAACAAGGTGAAACGAGTGATCGCCAACTGTGTGAAATGTCTGGTGGTAAACAGGAAGGTGGGCAAGAAGGAAGGCCTTCTTCACCCTCTGTTCAAGGAGAGTGAACCGTTGCACACCTACCACATGGATCACATTGGACCACTCGCATCTACCAACAAGGGGTATAACCACATCCTTTGTGTAGTTGACGCCTTCACGAAGTTTGTCTGGTTATATCCAGTGAAAACGACGAAAACGGCTGAGACGATTGGAAAGATGGAATTGCAAAAGACGAACTTTGGAAACCCGGTGCAAGTGATCACCGACAAGGGGACATCGTTCACTTCCCGAGAGTTTGAGGACTACTGTGAAGCAGAAGGCATCAAACACATCGCGGTGACGACAGGACTACCCAGAGCAAATGGTCAAGTTGAAAGAGTCAACGCAACTGTTGGAACGATCATCTCCAAGCTGAGCATCGACGACCCGACGAAGTGGTACAAGGTGGTACCTGCCGTGCAACGAGCGATCAACTCCGCGTTCCAGAGGAGCATCGGAAGATCACCGTTTGAATTGTTGATGGGAACCAAGATGCGCAACAAGGACGATCTTCACATCGTCGAACTCATCGAAGAAGAGTTGGTTACCTCATTCGACGAGAAACGTGACCAGATGAGAGAAGATGCCAAGTTGCAGATCCAGAAGGTGCAAGCTGAAAATCGGAGCAACTTCAATCGACGACGAAAGGAAGCTGCAAAGTATAAGGTCGGTGATCTGGTTGCCATCAAACGCACCCAGCTGGGACCGAACCTTAAGTTGAAGACAAAGTACTTAGGACCATACCGAGTGATGAAGGCCAAGCTGAATAACACCTACGATGTCTACAAGGAAGGCGAAGACCAAGATGGACCACGGCTGACAAGTACTTGTGCTGAGTACATGAAGCCCTGGCTGGACGGGTATTCCTCATCCGAGTCGGATGAACTTCAGGACGGCCGAGTGTAGGAATCGGAAACCGAATTTGCTGGTTTTCCCGCCGGTGAGATTCAGATGGCACGTGAGCTCGCAACAGCTGGATAACGGTCGACGCAAGAAGAAGAAACCAGTGTGTGTGTAAAAGTGTCGAGTGACGAGAGACTGTTTTCTTATGTTGTATTCTTTTTATTCTGATGTAATAATGTTCATTTTCATGTTTAAATAATAATTTGTTAAATTGACGTGTGACGAGTTTTATTTTCATCCATTCAAATCCCACATTAGAATAATAGTATTGAGTTAATATAAAATTCTGAATAAAGTAGTATTTCAATTATAAAAAGGTTAAATTGTATTAGATTTAAGTTTGATTCACATAAGAAAACACCTATCTTTAAACAGCAATATCTTTTAAACCGTTGTATATAAAAACAAATATGATACATCAAATTAAAGCTTGTTTTATTGTTGGTTACAGGATTACAATAACATATAATACTTTGTAGCCCTATACATTTTAAAGCACACATGAACAAAGTAATAGTACCTCGAAGTTTCGTATACTGGAAAAGAGGCTAAAAACAGGGTACTTTTTATGTGTAATTCGTTATATTTAATAGTACGCTAATTTCTGAAAATGGCAATGTATATCCTGTAACCAACAATAAAACAAGCTTTAATTTGATGTATCATAATTGTTTTAACATACAATGGTTCAAAGATAATGCTGTTTAAAGACAGGTATTTTCTTTCGTGAATCAGAGTATAGTATGAAAATGAACAGGTGAACAGACCAAGCTGTACTTTTATTTAAAAAGTTACTTAAAAATGCAGATTTAGGATCTCATATTTTTTTTACATTGTACTCAAAATATGTACGGTTATCTTCAACTTAAATATTATTTTAATTATGTATATTTGCAAGTTTTGCCTATGACAGGCAAGTGGAATGTTAAATTATTTATTCTCGATCTGCTAGTTCCAGGGCTACATAATATAGTTCTGTTCTTGTCGCTTGGTCAGTCAATTATATGACTGAAGCATTTAAAAACAGTAGAGGTAGAGTAAAAGACACTAGCCAGAGTTATCCCCTCTGAGAGTAATGAATTTCATTGTACAGCCAGACCCTGCGGTGAATGAAGTGAAGGTGTCATTTGCAGGGTGAAAAGTAGATGCTTTTCAGAGGTGTGGCATGATGATAAGCATACTTTTCCACTCAGTGAGGAAGGTATTGGTAAACCACCTCACTCCTTGTTTTACTTAGAAAAGCCTCTTGAGGTTCAAACCAGCCTTTCAGCTGATTATCTAAACAACAACAAATTTTCAATTTGCCAATTGTTTATTATTATTTTTTCTTTGTTTATTTAACGTTGCATCAACTACTGTGGTCATTAGCGATGACGTTGGGTTGCAACTGAGAATGATGAAATAATTTTTTGTAACGCATGAAAATGCCGTGCCTCAGTGGGATTCGAACCCAAGACCGCATGATGAGAGGCGAGCACATTTATTATTTTAATTGATCAGATGAATAAATTGTGAGTGTAACAATTTTGGTGGCTATGGAGGTTGGGAGCCTAATCTTGTTTAGGAGTGACCATGGTTTCCAAACTAAAGTCAACTGAGTTCATTAGTAATATTATTTGGTGGAGCAGTTGTCTCCACACTAAAGGTGAAAAATTTTATCTCTTTGTATTTCTCTATTCCTCTCCTTCAATAGAATTTCTGTGTTTCACCCATCTTTACTATCTAAAACAACTTAGAAGCTACTACTGTACATAACATACAACACATAGAATACTGTACTGTGTTTTACAACGTTCCAAGCTTTGTTACGTGAAAATAATACATCAAACAGAAATTTCAACTGTGCAATTAACATACAGCTAGGCTCCTCCTAAAACAAATTTTTAATTTTATAAAATTATTAATTTTTTTCCATAGCAGTGAAATGTAGTACAATTTAAAATTACCTCCACTAGTGATGGTTGTTGAAATGATGAATTTCCTATATGAACTGGAGTTTTATAATCAATGTTCAACATGTCTATAATTACATTGATGTCTGTTATATCAATCAATCTTGTTCTAAATGCATACTCAGTTAATGCTTGTAATGCTATAATTGTATCCTGAAATAAAAAATAATTTTTGTTATTAATACATCAACTACCTATTCAGTAATAAACAGAAACAACTTTTACTTGCATTTTAGCTAGTTGTTAATATTGTATTGGGATAAAACAAAGAAAAGTGAAAAAGTATACGTAGTATATTGTTACTTACTCTTGCCCTATGTGTACAAAATAATTATAGGGAAGGAAAGTATTGTTTTCATGTTCATTTTTTTAAGTAGAGTTTTCACCGCATATACACATTTTCAGGCAATCTGAACCCGAAAACCAGTTTCTAGTGATTGGTCTGTGTGTGAAAAAATATCTCAAGAACAGAATATAGTATGAAGTTGAAACTTAAAACTTAAGTTAGATACCACTACAGGACCTGACACAAACAATTCCTTCAAAATCAGTGAACTGAAAGAGTAGTTGTTTATTCATGCAATTTTTCACTTTTTTGCGATTTTCTCAAAAACAGTTCCTATGATTTGTTTTTAAATTTCCTTATTTACTACATTTTTTATGCTTCATAATATGTATGTGCAATGTCTGCTGAAATTCTTGAGGGGGGAAGGTCTGTGCTCTCGTGGTAAAAAAAGGTTTTTTTAACATTGCGGCCTTAATAAGTATTTTTGGGCAAAACTGTTCCTATACATAATCAATGTTGTAGAAATTTTAGAAACCTACAACTTTTATTTCAAACATTATTTTGTACAACTTTTAGTTTAGCGTCAATTAGGGATTTTATGTATTTTTTATTAAAATAAGTAAAAAAATGTTTTTTTTTAAATATTGCAGCCTTAGAATGCATTTTACGACATGTAAAAATACATTATGCACATATGATTAAAGTTATAGAAAATTAAAAAAAACTGAAATTTTTATTTCCATCATATTCTTTTATAGAGCCTAGTTTAATGTCAATTAGTGATTTTCCAAGTTTTCAAGTCAAACAAACGTTGATTTTCATTTTATGTATTCACGCATGGTTAAAATTAGGTTATGTTTTTCATATTACATTGATTATTCATAATTAAACATAGATTATAGTTGTTATTATTGACATTGGAAAGAGAAAGTTGTGTGAGGGTTTCACACCAGATTTTTAAAACTTTTTAACTAAAAATATTTAGTTTCTAATGTACTTTTAATACATTTAAAAAAAATAATAGGTCTATCTCTAGTCTTTACTCAGTATTAATGCTCTGTATTAATTACTTACCACAGTTGAGATAAATCCTGAACAAGTCATTCGGATTGTTGTTAACCACCTGACAATTTTTTCTGCAAAATCAGTTACTCCATCTTTATATAAATTGACAAGTAATGCCCAAGATGTAGCTTCAACAGCAGCAGAATCATTTTCATGATATAATCGTGGTTGTTTAAATGGCCTTTGATTTTCTATTTTGATTGGGTTCGAAGGTAGTACTTCTCTTGACCAATACACGAGTCCCTCTATTAAAATGAAAGCAATATATTCTACTATCAAAACAAAACTTTTAAATTATTTAATTTAAAAACTGCATATTAATTCAATTGCCTCCGGGTTGGTCTAGAGGTAAAATTGTCGCTGTGAGTCAGCTGTTTAACAGTTGATTTTCAGAGACTAAGGTTCCTGGTTTAAATCCTATTAAAGGCAGTTAATGCAGTTCTTAAAAGGAGCTAAAGGGTACAGTTTGATGGACATTAAAAATGAGGAAATTCGAGCTCATTTAAATTTCTCCCCTCTTTTAGAAATGGTTCACAAATATAGAGAGAATTAGGAACTTTTAATACATATAAGTGAAGGCAGATGGGCGAAACGAGCATTAGGCTACATACCTGCCGAGTGAAGAGATGTAGGTAGACCATGAAAAAGATGGGCAAAGAAGTCAGAACAGGTCAGAAAGCCTAATTCATGACAGGAAGAAAAAAAATCCGAAAACCATTTGTTGCCAGCTCTTGTAGTTTCTGACATCTGGTTGTGATAGACGGACAAATGGACAAACAAAGGAAAATGATAGATGACAATTTTAAAAATTGCTACCAATAAGGCAGTGGTGCAGGTACACTTTTGCTATAGGGGGTGATATCCTACATGGAAATCTTAACTTAGGGGGGCCTGGCGAGGCCGCCCACATGTAAAAGGGGGTCCAGGGAATCTCCCTCGGAATTTTTGACATTTTTTAACTTCAAAAGTTGAATTTTAAGCCATTTTATAAAACAATTATTAGAGTTATTAAGGAGACAAAAAAATTCATAAAAAGACATTTATCATATACAATACAAGCTTAATCAATTCACATACAATGCAAGTCACATTCCACTACTCGCGTGCTGCGATCTGTAACAATATTTTTTGACTTGTATCTTTTACGATTCTGAATTTTTCATAGTAACCAAGACCAAGGGGGGGCTGACATATCACCCTGATCAACCCCTGTACCTACGCCAACTGAAACAAAGTAAATATGAAGAAGATACGAGTTGTATTACAAATATTTATTAAATATAAAATTTACCTTGATTTTGTCTCCTAATATCCTGCAACATTAAAAATGCTTGATCTTTGCTATTACTCTTTGAAATAGTTAAAGCATATGTTGTTATAGCTATCAGATATGGATCCTGTAATGATGGCAACTTTCGCTCAAGATAAAATATTGCACTCTGTATTCCAGCAGTGGCCGCAGTTCTTACATCTCCTCCAATCACACCTCCAGCGACTAACTCTGTTAATGTTATTACAACATGTGCTGTTAATGACACATCATTCTAGATAAAAATAAAACATAATTAGAATGTTTGTAAAAATTAAGTAGCAAGAGTGTTTTTATTATTTTATAAGTTTCACTTATGTTTTAACAGGGCCAGAAACAAATTTAATAGAAAATATTAAGTTTTGATGCTTAGGACTTACAGACTCTCACATATATTGTGATTTAGTTTGAGTTGGCTTCGTTTATGTTGACAAGCTCCAAGCGTTTAGAAATTATTTAATTTTTAAATGTATTTTATTTACCCAATAGTACTTTTTATACACATATTAAGTAAATTTTTTTTCGTACTTTTATGTACTGAAGTTCCGGTTTCAACCGGAAGTGGCTCAAACCTCGAAGTTAAAAAAATCAATATTAAATACTACAAGAGATAGCAACAAAGGTTTTAAAATTTGTAATCAACACAAAAAGTTAGTGGGGCTGGATGGGTTTAAAGTTCCTGACCGAAAGTGGCCTAAACCTGGAAGTCAAGAAATCTAAGTCAGCATTTGGTAACAAAAATAGTGTTATTCAATTCCTCTTAAAGAGTAGATACAGAAACCATTGGGTTTGAAGTTTTGGTTTCAATCAAAAGTCAATAAATCATAGTCAGAAACTACAAGATATAACAACAAACGGTTTTCAGATTGATAATCTACACAAAAAGTACACAAAAATTTCAGTTTCAACCGGAAGAAGCCCAAAACCAAAAGTCAAGAAATCAAATTTGGAATTTGAAAACAAAAATAGTGTCATTCAATCCCTCTTATAGAGTAGATACAGAAATCATTGGGTTTGAAGTTCCGGTTTTGACCGAAGAAATCAAAGTCGGAATTTGGAAACAAAAATAGTGTCTTTTGATTCCTCTTAAAGAGTAGATACAGAAATCATTGGGTTTGAAGTTCCGGTTTCAACCGAAGTCAAGAAATCAAAGTTGGAATTTGGAAACAAAAATAGTGTCATATGATTCCTCTGAAAGAGTAGTTACAGAAATTACTAATGGTTTTTGCCATATGTCAAAGGCAAGCCTTTTTTAAAATTACCACCAGCCATGAGACATGCTGTCTCATGCATGTCTCATGAAAGGGATTTTTTCCTATAACTTTGATTGTATAGTAGCAGTTGATTAACAGTATACACCTTAGTTGTAAAATGAATATTAAGACCCACAATCTTTAAAATTACTATTTTCTTTATCTACTTTAATGAGCCAGATAAAGAAAATCACCTATTAAAAGTGTTGTAGAAAAAATCAGATGTATTCCAAACTTGAAGCTCAACTCCACCTTAGGATCTCCTTGTCTAATATTTTATTATCTTAATTTTAATATTTCATCCTAATTTTTTTTGAAATACAATAGCTATAAATGAAATCAAAGCACAATTTGTGTTGATAAATACTTTAGAACTAGATGCATGGTTTCCTTAGAATTAAATTTATGATTACCTATATTAAAAATACTTACATCCACAACCTTTGAATCTATGTAAGTTGCTAGAGGGTATTCTTTAAAATTCCCAGAAAACGTCTGGAACTTCAACAGCCATTCAGTACCTTGAGCAAATACTTCAGGATCAATGAAAAGAACATTTTCCCAATCAGGAAAAGTTGCATGTTTAAAAATTCTTAATGCCCATGCAGTTAACCTAAAACAAAATATTTTTCTAAATACGAGGTGTGTTCGAAAAGTAACGGGAATTTTTAAATTTCGCGGGTTTGGATAGTCCGATTGTAAAAAAAAAATTTTATTATGTTGGTACACATGCCCCTGACGTACGATAAAATTTTCAACAATATTCATTGCTTAGTTCCATAGAGTAATAAAGAATAGAGGGGGAACTGAGATAGGCGGAATGAAACGGAGTTTGTCGTCTGCTAGTGTTATATGCTGACAAACATAGAGTGCGTTTTGGCGTCGCTTTAAAATTTGAAACCTAGGCGTCATACAGAGCAAGCGTTGTTAGATCAAATTGTACGTTAGTAATGGCGGATGAGACCATGGTTGTTTGGAGATTATTTTTAGTTACAATGAAATTTTATTAGGTTAAAAAAGTGTTTTCTTCGCAGAGGTATACTTAACGTCATTTCTTCTGTTTTCCAAGAGACGAAAACCTGTAAGTATTAATATGATAAGTAAATACGTGTAGGCCAAAATACATCTTGTTTGTTTATAGGTTAAGCACATTTACTACTAGCGAATTAGTAAAAAATGAAATATATGAATTGCCTATTTTAATTATTGTACACATTATTTAGTGATTAAGTTTACCTGGTATAATAATTAGGTTATTAATTAAATTATTAATAACTAATACTTAATTAGTATTAGGTTATTAATAATTAGGTTAGAGATATAGGTTAGGTCATGTGCCATTTTACTGGTTAGCTTTCTTTTTAATTGATGTGATGTGAAACTACTATAACTATTATTACATCAGGCAAACTTAAGCACCGCATTTATGTAATAAATAATAATTTAAAAGTAGAAGGCAATTTATACATTTAATGTTTACTCAATCCGTTAACGGTTAACCTAAACACATACAAAATTTATTTTGGCCTACACGTATTTACTTATCATGTTAATACTTACAGGTTTTTCGCTTTCGGAAAACAGAAGAAATCACGTCCCCTAACCCTCTGCGAAAAAAACCACTTCTTTAAGTAACAAAATTTCATTTCATTAATTATAACTAATCTCAACCCACTGTTTCATGACCCACGGTAATCGCCAATAACCAAACTGTTGATGCGACTTTTATAAAAAATTAGTTCCCAAAAATTTCAATTATAAAACAAAAAGTAAAATGAAATAAAAAATAAATATTGTATAGGATAATAGGTCAAAATTCAAATCTCCCTCGTATGCGCTACTAGCGCATTCTATAAACATTAAAATTTGGAACGGGAACTACTGTAGCAGACGAAAAACGTTAAACCACTTTTTAACATGGCAGTTCCCCCTCTATTCTTTATTACTCTATGCTTAGTTCTTAAGTGAAAGCCGCTAAGGTTAGACGTGTTTTTCGAGCACGGCTATTTTTGTTTGTTAAAAAAAATGGATCAAAGAATTTGTATTAAATTTTGCGTGAAAAATGAAATAAAATGTAATACAGTGTGTGAAATGTTAACAAAGGCATATGGTGAGTCTGCTATGAGTAAAACAAGGATTTACGAGTGGTATAAGCGTTTCCAAGATGGCCGCGAAAACGTTGAAGATGACGAACGACCCGTACGTCCAAGCACATCAACAACCGATGAAAACGTGAAAAAAGTGAAAGAAATGGTTATGAACGATCACCGAATCACAATCAGAGAAGTCAGTGATGATGTTGGCATATCGATTGGTTCATGCCATGAAATTTTTTCGGATGTTTTGGGTATGAAACGTGTGGCAGCAAAATTTGTTCCAAAATTGTTGAATTTCGAACAAAAACAGCGGCGAATGGAAGTTGCTCAGGAGTCACTAAATGAAGTCGACAACGATGCGGATCTACTCAAACGTGTTATAACAGGTGACGAAACATGGGTTTACGGATACAATGTCGAAACTAAGGCTCAATCGTCCCAGTGGAGGCATTCTGGATCGCCAAGACCGAAAAAGGTTCGACAAGTGCGGTCGAATGTGAAGGTTATGCTCACTGTGTTCTTCGATTTTAATGGCATAGTGCATCATGAATTCTTGCCACAAGGTCAAACAATCAATAAGGAGTACTACCTACAAGTTCAACGCCGTTTGCGTGAAGCAATCCGAAAAAAACGCCCGGATTTGTGGCAAAACAATTCATGGCTTTTGCACCACGATAATGCACCTGCTCACACTTCATTGCTTGTTCGTGAATTTTTGGCCAAAAACAAAACTGTAACGATGCCCCAGCCTCCATATTCGCCAGACATGGCTCCATGTGATTTTTTTCTATTTCCAAAAATAAAGAGAACATTAAAAGGCCGTCGTTTTACAAGCATAGATGACATTAAAAGCGAATCGGTGAAAGAGCTAAAAGCTATCACAAAGATCGAGTTTCAGAAGTGTTTCGAGGATTGGAAAAAGCATTGGCACAAGTGTATTGCATGCGACGGGGACTACTTTGAAGGCGACAATATTAATGTAGATGAATAAATAAATATTTTTTTCAAAAAACGAAAATTCCCGTTATTTTTTGAACAAACCTCGTAGATGTTTGAACAAGAAGGCTACTGGAAATGTTATACAGCTAATGTAAACTATATACCTGTAATAAAATCATTCAGAGTACAAAATAAATTGTTGTTTTCTTTACAACAAAATCTCATTAATAAATGTAGTTCAGTAAATAATTTTTAAAGCATCTGCTTTGCACTGTGGGTTACATTTAAATTATTTTCCATAAGGGTTATGATTCCGATTGCCATGCTGATTTCTTACACTGAGAGATAATATGAGAGAGAAACCTTTTGTCATTACAATCTTGTCATTTTTGGCATTAGCCTTACTTGGGCAAACCAAGATCTGCCTGGCTAAACTGATTTTACTACAGCTTCTTAAGGGACTTTTATCGGATTTGGAAGCATTATGTAGGTAGATTATTTCCAAAGGCTATTCTTCTTCATTTTCTAATTGTGGTAACTGTAAAGACAGAAGAACCTAATCAGTAACATCTTCAACAGGTTGAATATACTAAAAAAATACTGGCTGGTATTACTTCCAAGCAGATCGGGCGATTTTTGTAACCAAAGTTATGAGTCTTAGTGGTGATTTGTTTTCAAAAGTTCTTGTTAGGTTGCAGTGATGAGAAGATTTGTCTTACTGCCCCGTTTAGAATCCTAATCCCTCTATGGTTACAAAATGATGAGTATTTGTATTTCCAACAGTTTTGTAATGTCTTGTAGTTTTTCAATATCAAATCCTGAATGGTAAATTCCTGTTGAAATATAATTTGAAAGTTCAAAATGACAGTAAATATATTTCCATTGACACAACTGTTGCATCGCATAGCGGAAAGTAACTTTCTTATCAGCTTACCATAGACTTGGTTTCTTTGGATCCCAATTGTAAAACCATCCACTTGAATTAAATCTCCTCATAACATGTGCATAGATAGTGTTTATCTCATTTAATACATCATGAGCCGTAGAAGGTTTTAATTGGTTAGTAAGGCGCAAATAGTGTAATGTCCAGACATTGGCTGCCATTTCAAATAATGTAGATTCTGTACCTTTACCAATTTGATCTAATACGCTTTTTAAAGTGATTGGTATTTCAGGAAAGGCAGGTCCAATCAAATCTCCTGAAACAGTAAGACGATTATTAAAAAATATGAGGTGTCTGTTTTATTACTAATGATCAGTCTCTTTATTTTGGGGTTTTTGATAAACAAGAACAAATGAAGTGTGAGTGTTGTTTATATAACATCATGGTTATGAAGTAATCCATTATGTAGTAATCCATGTTAACAAAATATTATTCTGCCAACTTAGCACCTCAGTAAGTGCACAACCGTTATATTGAAGGTGCAAGGTTCAATTCCTCAAATACTACTGTGGGTCTGGAAAACTTTAATACAGTCAACTCTCACTAATCTGCGCGCAAGTAATTTGTAGTATCAGAGTGTAATTTTTATTGTATGATGTATGTAAAATTCTTTGTACTTATTACATAGAGTATTACAGTCTAAACACACATATAAAAAGTTTATTTTTAATTAATAAAATATAAATAAACACTACCGCAGGTAGCTGTCATCTGCATCTACATCTGAATCTGCTTCAAATAATAAATAAAACAAAATCAGCTATCAAATTAGTTGGTTATATTTACAGTTCCCGATAATAATTAAGCTAAAAAAAGTACTTTAATTCGTTCATCCAGTGTTGAGAGTAATGCATGTAGAATAAGAACAGGAGTACCAGTTCACAGGCAGCCGTGTTTAATTAAAAATTTATCTGTAGCACACTTTATAGGTTGAATTATAAATTATAATAATAACATGCTTGTGAACTGGTATTGGTGGTAGTGAATTGATTACATAAACAGTAATTGATCAAAGATGCATATAATATCACAGTCACTGGCTGAAGCAGTTGTTTTCGTAAACTCATAAAGTCCGTGGTGTACTGGTCAGCACAACTGGCTTCTACGATGGGGTCTTGGGTTCGATTCCTGGTTAGGTCTTGGATTTTTTCATCTATCATTCTTCTCATCGTCTGCATTAGCAGTAATTGCAAAACAGTCGGACATAAAACATAAAAAAGTTCATGTAAACTGCTCACTCTTAATATTCAATGTACACAGTTTAGATGCAAATGGATTAAATATGGGGACAAGAAGGTCTTTGCTCGACATACCTATTCTGATACAGATATAAAAATACTCGTGCATGATAAATTTTCTGTTGATATTATTTTCTCTTGAATTTAATTAAATCAGTTAAATAAAGAAGATTTAAAAAAGTATTCAGTTTGCTATAGAATCAAATTTCATACCTGTAAGTGTTAATGTAGCATAAGGGCTTCCATAAACATAACGTCTCCATTCTTGATAGCTAACAATTGGAGACTCTTCCACTATAATATTTAAGTAATGTAAAGACAAAGCTCTGCTTTTTAAATCTAAAAATTCTGATGTATGTCTTTTGATTAAAGCACCTTCTCCCTGGAATTTTTGAAGGAAACAATATCAGTTTTGTATGATTAATTACGTTTTGACTTCAACTGAAATTTATACAAAGTTACCATTTATAGAAAAATGTAGTAATTTCCTACACAAGTCATTTCAACTGGACTAGAACACATTAGGAAGATGAGTTTATTTCAACAATAGCTTAAAGCGAGGAATTATAAGAAAACTTCTTTACAGAGTTGAAATTTCATGACATTCAAGTCTCAAGTAAATTTATTTTGATATTGAAAGAGTGGATTTTCATGGAAGAGAAAAATGACTCATTATTATAGTTTTTTTTTAATGTATAATGTAAAGTTTACTTACAATTACTTTAACTTGATGCCTTGCTTCACTTTTAGCAGTCTGAGTTGATGCCGTAAATACTATTTCAATTTCCCCTTGTTCGATTGTAGGCGCTACTGGAAAATCTATATGTTCCTGAGAATCAGGAGCTAGCTACCAAAAACAAAAACTTATGTCATAAACACGCAAATAATAAAATGTACTTAATTCTAATGAAACACTGGGTAAAATCGGTAGATCTACAATCTATTAATTAATGTAAATAAAATTTAATAGCCTTTGAGTTACTAATAGACTATAAGAATCAGAGAATATTTATATGCTCGTTTATGATATGACTAATTATTTGAAAATAAAACAAAAATTTCAAATAAAAATATGTAGCCTATAATTATGTATGGCAACAACTTTTTCTGTTTTCTTTAGATCAAGTACTGTTGTGTAATATTAAATTTATGCAATTTTCAGGCCAAGAATAAAAAAGAACGTTTCATAAAATCTCTGGTTAATGTTTTTAAGTTGTCAACCCAAAGGAAATTATGCTATTTTTTCCAATATTAAAAAAGAGTGGATTAACTTATTATATTTACCCCTTCTCTTTTATTAAAATGAGAAGTATTCCGTAAGATTTTAATATTTTTCATATAAAAATTAAAATATTTTTTTAAGTAAAGTTAAAACATAATTTATAATTATTTAAAAATATATAAAGTTTATAATAAAGAAATCTCACATAAACTAAAATTTGATGATCCCCAGATGTTAATTTTGCATTATAACTCGAAACGATTCCACCTTGATCAACATTTACAAATTTATAATCAGGAGAACCAATAAGTTGTACTAAAACAAGAGCTTCCAAATGGTGATTATTCACAAGCACTAAACGAATACCTAACTGTTCTCCACGTCGACAGTAAGAAGGTCCTGACACATGCATTGTGAAATATCTTTTGTAAGAAAACTGTAACAAACAACAAAGACATTAAATATTCTGTTTAAATATAAAGTTAAAATAATTATGTGTATGTAATAATAAAATAGTTAAATAATAAAATTACTCATTGTAATGCCACACAGATCCAAAACCTACTTCATTTAAACAATCTCTTATGTAAAAAAAAAAATAAAAAAAAAATAGAAATCACAAATAATTTGTTTTTAAGTAGAGCATAGAATTGATTTACTAGTGTCCATTTTAATACAGTGAGATTGTGCTTTGAGACTTGGTTTTTTATTTTACCAATACAAAAAAGTAAGTTGTATTTAATACAAAATTCTATAATTAAAAGAATAATATTGTTATATGCTTTTCTTATCGTTGCTTTGGCAGATTAAAAGAATTAGCTGCTGTACAATTTTTCAATTTAATATGAGAAGCTTAGGTTACATGGATCAAAACATATCTCTGATTTTTTGTCTCAAGGGACAAACCGATTTATAAATAGTTTCCATTTTCTTATTATCAGTTACTTTTACTTTTGTACTTTATAACAATTATTGGATTACTTTATGGGTTGAAAGTTGTGCTTTAAAAAGTTATGGTAATGTAAGTTTGTTTAAAAAAGCCAAAAAGACACTTGGTTGATAAAATATTTTGCAGTGTACATAAATTCCTTTCTAAATAGTTTTTGGTTGAAAAAACATATAAATTTTAAGTAAATGTTGGGGCATATTGTGTATTATTTGGTACAAATGTTTGGATGCCATGCTTATTGAAGTAAGTAAGTAAGTAGTGGTTGGTAATTAATGAATCTAACATATTGGTAAAATTTAGACTAAGGTATTAGTTTTATCTTGACATGTCCTAAACTTCTTTCTGGAGTCTCTTGGATGCAGTTATAAAAAAAGAAAAGTGTATTACATTCATTTTATAATGAACTGCGTTACTTACTAAAACTGGTTCAGAGATGATTGTAAAGCCAGTTTCTTTTCCAACAGTGAAACCATTGAAATACCAATCATCAGCTACTTGAGGTGGCCACATTGGTTCAAATTCAATTCCTTCATGATCATTTTTCTTTATTTCTCTCCAGCCCCAATCCCCATCTTCTGCATCATATAAAAACTAAAAGAAAAACAGAAAAAAATTTATTACTTTTTCATTAAATTTCATGGAACTTACATTAATTATGAAATTAACTCACCAGGTTGGTTTAGCGGTTAACAGCTGATTTTTGGAGATTAAGATTCCATGGTCCAAATCCTAGTAAAGGTAGTTACTTTTATATGGATTTGAATACTAGGCAGTGATTACAGTGCACTTTGATGGTTGCGATTCAATTAACCATACTCTCTCAGAAATGGCCAGCCTGAGTATGTACAAGACTGCACCGTATTTACGTGTCATACCTATCATCCTCATCTCATTGGGTCATGGGGTTGCTTATTGTTGTTAAAATGAACATATTGCAATGTACACACATTAGGAATTAAAAAAATTATTATGAAATTAAGGGTGTATACTGCATTCAAATACAAACCATGAATTGTGCCATTGTTTTTAAAATATACTTTTTAAATTAGCCCTACAGATAAATACACAAGAATGTACAAATGTACAAAAATTATATTGTAAAATTGGTGTGTTAATTTACCAATATTTAAGAAAATATGACTACTACAGGAAATTTTAATTACGTTTGATAATGCTTCAGTATCTTAAATTTACAGCTATTATTTTGTAATAATTTAAAAATTGTACTTACTGTAAATCTACTAAATCTATTAATTTTGTATTCATATTCAGCTTCTTCTTTAATGTCTATCAGATATGGACCTGTTTCAAAACAAGACATATATCGTATTTAAATATTGTGCTATACATAGCATTATAGTTAATTAAAAGGATGGACAACAAAATAAAAAAAAAATTCCATTAATTAACTATAAGTAAATAATTTAACAAAGAAACTAGTTTCTTTTTTCTAAAAGCAGAGTGCTTGCAATATTCATTTAACTGAGGAAGTAAGACTTTCTGTAATATTAAGTACATAGGGTAAAGAGAATCTTCAGGAATCTGAAGATATGAAGCACTTTTTATTTCAATGCCCAATTTATTTTACTATTATTCTAATGATTAAATACAACAATACAAATTGGAGGTAAATGACAAAAAATTTTGGAATGTGTGTGTACTTAACAGCTAGACCATGTTTACTTCTACATTGTTGTTCTACATTGTCATCAGCCAAAAGGCTGGTTTGAACCACTAGAGGCTTTACTAAGTAAAACTAGGAGTGAGGTGGTTTATCATCACCTTTCTCGTTGAGTAGAAAAGTATGCTTATCAGCATGCCCGGCCCTCTGAAAAGCATCTACTTTCCACCCTACAAAGGACACCTTCACTTCATTCACCACAGGGTCTGGCTGTATAATGAAATTCATTACTCTCAAAGGAGATAACTCTGACTAGTGTCTTACTCTTCTACCTCTTCTGTTCTTAAATGCTTCAGCCGTATAATTGGCTAACCATGTTATAAAAAACAGAACTATTTTTTGCAGCCCTGGAGCTAGCAGATCGAGAACAAATAATTTAACACTCCACCTGTCTGTTATGGGGAGTACTTCTGTATAAAAGGTGTTTTACAGCTAAAAAGCTTCAATTTGAATGCCTACATTACATATTATTACTGTTACAAATTGGATTAGTGACAAGACAATGTTTTTTTTTTGTTTTACGTCTGACTGTTTTGCAATTTCTGCTAATGCAGACGGTGATAAGGCAATTTTGATGTCATGCTTTTAAGTTTAATAAAAAGAGACTCTTAGGTTTATTATGTCATCAGTAATCTTGGTGTTATTACTTTATTAGTTTTAAGTTGTGTTTTGGTACTTCTTTTTTATTATTATGGTTGAGTTCAGCTCAATTCCCTTGTAGGTACAAGTTGTATGACAACAAATACAATATTGGTGAATTGTAGAGTACAGAAAATTCATATTCGAGTAAATACTTGTCTTGTTTTCTTCTTTCAGTACCATCTCCTATTGTCGAAGGTTGTAACTGATAGGGGTATAAAAACCTAGGATACAGTAAGATAAAATTGATGCTGTGTTGTCCTGCCATACCATGCACATGAATTCCTCAGCCAGGATTCTTTTCTTTGTCCAGGGCCTCTTCTACCATGGATTTTATTCTGCATTAAGAGTCAAAGCAACGAATATTTTTCGCCGCACATGATATGACTTAATTATTCCAGATTTCCTGTTTTAATTTATGAACATTAGTTGCAGGTCACAATCCATTCATGGGAGACCTTCTTGTTTGTCAACCTCTCTGTCCAGGAAATTCGAAGCATGTACATCACATATTGAAGCAGCTTTACACCTCATAGCGGTTTCTGCTAGAGTCTATTCTTCCATCCTGCTCATTACTATTTAAAAGATGTAACATTTCAAATACTAACTAATGTACATAAATTAAATGAAGTGAATAGTTCAGGTGTGTGCAGGTAACATTATATTCTTAGGTAACTTCAAATGAATTCCTATGGTTTCTCCCTTGTTTGTAGGTTTTATTAATTTAAAGTATTTAACTATCATTTTGGAGGCAATCACTTATTAATCACTGCTACAAGTAAAAGTTATTAAAAAAAAATAAGTAAGGAAAACAGTGCATGTGTAAAAACAAACCATCTAAATCTATTTATTGTGAAATAAAAATTCTGGTACTTACAATCTATTTCATCAGATGAATCTTCACAATTATGAATCTGGTCACATTTCTCATTTATTGAATAACATCCACCAGTTACACAAGTGAGTTGATTATTTTGACTGCAAAGAACTGAAATGAAAAATTTCATTTGTCATTATAGCTGAAAAGTTTTTATGTGAATCAAATGCATATTATTCTTTTGTTATATTTAATAATTTTAGTTTGAATAATATCTCGATTTCAATGTTAACTTTTAAAATTTCAATAGTTTTTAGTAGTTACTGCATGGGAATAAATTAATTACTTAGATAGAAGTAAAAAAACCATTCAGAACAAAACTAAAAAAAATTATTTTTGTGTTTTTTATACGCTTAATGTATTATTATTTTTTATTCATTTATTTAACGTCGCATCAACTACAACGGTCATTAGTGACGACGTTGGAGTGTAACTATTATATGATGGAGGATGAAATGATATTTTGTAACGTATGAAAATATACCATGCCTGAGTGGGATTCGAACCCAGGACCGGATGATGAGAGGCGAGCACGTTACCAACTGCGCCAATGCGGCCGGCAATGTATTATTAAGTTTGTAAACTAATGAACATTTGTAATTTTATGAATACACAAAGAAACAGAGTTTAGGACAGGACTAATATTCTTGAAATTTTTCCTTATTGTTGTATAGTATAGACCAAGTATATTACACAAGACACCCAGTTCAAACTAAAAGAAAAAACCCAAGAGGGCTGAATTGTACAAATAAATAATTAAATAAAATTTATTGTCATCTGTGACAGAACAACATAGTAAAAAAAGTCCTATGCACATGCACCAACTGAAGACCGAGGGATATACTTTTCCGCTAATTTTCTTTTTCTAATAGTTGGAGCAATGTTAATGATGATTGACAACTGGATCAATAGTAGGGGAATAGTAATGATGTACAGTAGTGGGAGAGGCAAAAACAGTACAAGCAGAGCAAGCCTCATCTTCCAAGGTTTTAGTTAAATTGTAAAAATAATATAATTGGCTATTATAAATATAACAAGTCAAAAAATTTATGGTAGGAAATGTGATATACTACTGCAGAGAACGGAAAAAGGAGATTGACTGGTCATTTGCTTAGAGTGCCCACGGAAAAGTGAGTAAAATCCTTAATCAGGTTAGCCAAACATTATACTTCAACTAATCAATTATAAATTTAATTCCTAATAGTTTACAGTACTATTCATATATTGAAAAGTCAACCTAGGTACTAATTAGCTATTAAACACTTTGTATTTTCATTAAAAAAAGCAAGTCAGTTGAAAAATAATTAAATCCCACAAAAATGCAAAGTACATGTGTTGTGAACTACCCCGTAAAAACATTTGGATATAATGTGATATACATTTTCGAACATAAATCTGAATAAATTCGACAATAAATTGATCGAATTTTGATATTAATAAAAATAAGAAATAACTTAACATATTAAATTTCAGAAGATAATAAAGAATTAATTAATATTATAAAATTATTTCTTTACATACATTTTTTAAATATTATATTATAATATTTATTTATACCTAATTTCTTTACACATACATGTGGCACGAAGAAATCAAAAGGGATTTACAAGAACTTGGACTAACTCACGAAGATCTAACGGAAAAATTACCCAAACACAAACAGGTCATCAAGGACCACAACCATCGGCTTACGACCACAGAAAAGAGAGTATAAGAAGAGGGAATTTTCAGAAGCAGCCAAACAGAATCGTGCTCAGAACATAAAAGAATATCATGCCAAAAAGAGACTGAAAACTTCCAAATTGACTAAAGTGGTCTATTGTGGCTAAACAAGCACTAAAGAAAATTATTTCTTTAGTGGAAACTGTTTGAGTTTATTACATAAAACTTTGTAGTGGAAAATCTTTTGAATGATTAGGTAGGTTGTTATAAATTTTGAGGGGTTATAGCAGTGAAGTTAGTTTTTGTTTTTATCTATTTCCTAACTCTGCCATTGCCGGTCACAAGCCCGGGGCCTCATCTGGCAAGTGATGAGGAAAGAGGAGTGGGAGGAGTAACAACCTCGTTAAAAAACCAGGGTCCATCTGGCTCCGGATGGTAGCACCCTGTAAGGGCCCCTGCCGAGGGTTACTAGGTGAAAACCGGTCAACGGCCTCGAAGGCGGATGAGGAGTAATCCCAACGGCGGAGAGGGCGGATGAGCCTAGGGAGAAAACCCAAATTAAATCCAGGGTAGACTTGACTCGCAGCTGTGGTGGAAGCAACAAGTCTAAGGGAGTAAACCTGATAAAAATCCTGCAAGTTTGGAGGCAGTAAGGTGGCGGCCCCACCATCAAACTTAACTTGCGCAGCGCTCGTACCGCGGCCAAGGGATTCTTCAATTACTACTGATAAATTGCAAACAGCCTCGGATAGGACCGGAAAAAGAGGAAAAACAAAAAGGAATGCCAACAAAAAACGATTTGGAATAATGGATACGATGATTTTTGCAACTTGGAATGTGAGAGGTGTAAAGGGGAAGGAGGAGGAACTGATGCAGGAGCTAAAACAGAATAAGGTAGACCTAGCAGTAATCACAGAGACAAAGAAAAAATTGAAGGGCACCAAGGATTGGGGAGATTATGTGGAACTATGGAGTGGTGTAGAACAGAGCAGAAGAGCATGTGCTGGAGTGATGGTTTTGGTCAATCGGGTATGGAAAAATAAAATAGAAAGCTATACATGGGTTAATGAAAGAATTTTGACAGTTCGAATTAAATTAGATAGAGGTTTTCTGACACTGATAGGTGTATATGCTCCAGAAGAAGGGAGAAAAGAAGAGACTATTGAATTTTACGAGATATTGCAGAAGCAACTGACATCATGTAAGAAATCAGATTATGTCATTGTCTCTGGAGATTTAAATGCACGTGTTGGTAATCAACCGATCCCACAAGTGGTTGGGGCATATGGAGAATGTCACTTGAACGAGAATGGTAGACAGTTACGTGATTTTTGTACATTCAATGATCTGAGAATCACAAATACCTTTTTCAGAAAAAAAGACATCCACAAATACACTTGGGCAGCAAGAGGATACAAGTCATTAATTGACTATGTTATTGTGAATAAGAAAACTGCAAGCCAAGTTCGAGATACCAGAGTATATAGAGGAAGCGATATTTCAAGTGATCACTACCTAGTTGTTTCAAAAATACAGTTATGGACCAAATGGAGGAAAAATAAAAAAGTCACAAGAAATGAAGGAAATGAAGTTTATAAAGTCTACCTCCTTCAGACTGAGAGTGTCAGGACCCTATATCAGACAAGATTAACACAGAAACTTTCTATGAGGCCCACAGCACCGACAGCGGAGGAGGAGTGGGTCAACTTAAAAGATACTTTAAGAGAAGTAGCCTATGAAACGCTGGGGACGAAAAAACTTGTAACAAAACATAAAGGTTTGAAAATTTGGAACGAAGAGATTGCTGGAGCTATTAAGGATAAGAAGATTGCCTACAAACAATTATTGAAATCACCTACAGATCAGGCGAAGGAAAATTACAGAAGAAAACGTAATGTAGCTAGAGCCATTGTTAGGAAAGCTCATGAGGATGCATGGGATAGGTTCATTGCAGGAATTGAAGATGATCTACATGGAAGGCAAGAGGTTGCCTATAAGTTGATGAAACACCTCAATAATGATGTGAAGGAGATGGCTAAAATAGACAATATAGAAAAACAAGAATGGATTGAGCACTATAAAAGATTGTGGTACAAAAGCGATTTACCATTCATGGAAGAAGCTCATCATCCAGAAGCAAAACATGGTATTGATCAAATAGCTATTGAGGAATTGGAAGAGGCATTAAAACAAACAAAAAATAGGAAGGCAACAGGATTAGATCATATAAATTCAGAACTATTGAAATATGGTGGTACACTACTCAAATTTCGCCTGCTTCACTTGATGAACATGTGTTGGACTTTGCGATACATTCCTAAAGATTGGAAAAAAGCCATAGTAATCTCGCTGTTTAAGAAGGGTAACAGAAAAGATACAAATAATTACAGAGGAATTAGTTTGTTGAGTAATGTGTATAAATTATACAGTAAAATCCTGAACAATAGACTCAGAAAAATCTCGAATGTGTTATTATTAGAAGAACAAGCCGGCTTTAGGAAGGGCAGGTCTTGCATTGACGATGTTTTTTCTTTAAAGCAGATAATTTCAAAACGAGTTGAATTCAATTTGGAGACACACCTTGCATTTGTAGACTACGAAAAAGCGTTTGATAAAGTTGATAGACATATCCTGTTTGATGGATTGGTCAAAAGAGGCTTTCCAATACACTTGGTGGAAGTTATAAAGAGTTTGTATCATGGAACAGCTGTCATCTTGAACTGTTCAGGCTCTCTCACAGAGGAGGTTCGTACGAATGTTGGTTTGAGGCAGGGCTGCCCGCTCTCACCAACCTTATTTAACATTTATGCTGATGATCTCTGTAGAAGATGGAAGCAACAAGTCCACCCAGGCATTTGGATAGCCCCGGAAGTCTCCATCAGCTCGTTGTGGTTTGCTGACGATCAGGTGATACTGCAGGAAACAGAAGATAATCTCCAGAAAGCATTACACCAATTGAATCTTCTCAGTGCTGAATATAACATGAAGATCTCATTCAGTAAAACGAAGGTGATGGCTTTTGTGGGAAAAGATCCAATTCGGTCTAAGATAGTTCTTGATAACAAAGTCCTGGAACAAGTATCACATTTCAAGTATTTGGGGTGTGATATCACATATGAAATGGATCAGGACTTGAACATGAAAATAAATAGATTCCAAGCTATCTGTGGAACAATCAACAGGACCTTGAGGAACAAAGCCAGAAGGGAAACGAAAATGAAATTCTATAAAGTTATGGCTATCCCCACTCTTTTATATGGTTCTGAAACCTGGGTACATAAAAAGAAGGAATGGAACAGGTTACAGGCTGCTGAAATGCGATTCCTAAGAGCAGTGAAGGGTTGTACTAGGGAAGACAGAATCCATAATACTGAGATCAGAAAAGAGCTCAACATACCCTCCATATGGCAGAAAATCGAGGAAGCCAAACAAAACTGGAAGGATCATGTGGAGCGCATGGAGGATGGAAGAATTCCCAGGGCAGTCATCTCCTATCAGCCAGTAGGAAAGAGAAGTGTGGGCAGGCCTCGTAAGAGATGGAATTGATTAATAAAG
Organism: Catonia carolina; assembly: GCA_035578175.1. Lineage (NCBI taxonomy): Eukaryota > Metazoa > Arthropoda > Insecta > Hemiptera > Achilidae > Catonia > Catonia carolina. Next base: position 118,735,035 of record JAQMRL010000002.1, on the reverse strand, counting down.
GAGTTTGCAGTCGGAACAGGCAATGTGCCTAATCCTTGAAGGAAGACGACGACGACGATCTATTTCCTTGAAAGCTGATGTAAGCAAACTACTTGCATCAATTCTGAATGTACACAAAATCAATTTAGCACAAAGTTCAAAAATTTATTCAAAAACTTTATAGTATGTACCAGTATGTTAAAACGAATTTCCATATTTTTATACTTTGCTGAACTTACTCAAATCAGGATTAGTGGCGATATTTTCACTAGTAAATGCCAATAAACCAGCTTGTTCAAGAGATTCATTAGCATCTCTACCATAATCTGTAGATTGAAAGTAAATACTTTCATCCGCTACTAAACCTTCTCTAGACTTCCGTTTTACTTTATGCAAAGACCTGAAATCACAATATGTGTTACTTCATGGTAAGTCAAACAAAAATTATTAAAATAATAGATCATTAATATATTGTACTGACTACATAGAATGAAGAAAAATAATTAAATAAGATGTTAGAAAATAAATTTACCTTTTAAATGTTTCAAAATGTAAAAAACTATCAACAATTCTTGATTTAGTCATTTCATTTCCAGCTTGTATTTCAAATGCTGCGGCTCTAACTGAATGAACACCAATAAAACCACCTTCTTCTCCTCCAGCTCTCATTTCAACTCTTTCCGTTTTCAAATCTTTTCCAGTATTAATATCCATTTCCATCTAATACAGAAAATATATTAATTTAATTAATACATTAAATTTGAATTAAAGTACAATGAGAATGTAGTACATTTTTGGTTTAAAATAGGTACCTACTTAAAACTTACATCGTAATTAAACAGTAGTCGAATATAGTTGCTGTCTCTATGGTATAGTGGTTAGCATGCTAGATTATAAAGCTGAAGGTCTTGATTCGAAATTCATGCTAGAAATTATTACCATTAAAACCCAACATTCCATAACCCTTAGTAGTTGCTAATTATTATATCAAGCTTTTGATGTAACTTTAAATAAACTAAAAAAATACGAGTTGAATTAGGATTCTAATATATTTTACCTCATATCGTAAAAATCCTTCAACTGGAAGAAAACACGAATCTGTAATTATTTCTCTATTATTTGTGCAATGAATAACAATTAATCGAAATCCAGGAGCCATTTCTGCTGCGATTGGTATTGCAAGAGTTGTTATTGAAGGTCCAATAGATGACTCTATCATTTTCTCACCGGAGAAAATTATCTGATCTTTTGACATAACCTAAAATGAAATATTTATTAGTATATTAAATACCAATGGCTTTTCTTATTAAATAAATTCCAGAATGTGAGGTACCAAGTAGCCTACTAACATAGAAACAAATATTAAATTAATGAGATGAAAATGTCATTAGAACAAAATATAGCTACCCAGAAAATTTTTAATAGGCCTATGCATTAAATATTAATTTACTTCTGTTTAGAGTATTACACTTTTGCAAGATTATGTAATTGGGTTTGGAATCATTTGGGGGTTAAGATTATATATGTTAGGCCTGTTGATGCAGTGGCCAGTGCACCTGGCTTACATGCCACGGTTCCTGGGTTGATTCCCAGTCAGGTCTGATATTTTTATCATCTCTTATTTTAATTATTCACCCTTACGATCTACAGCGTATAACAGATGGAGGAAAAAAAGTAGTGGTAAAATAATGCAGTCTTGCATTACTGCAGCCTAAACAGGCTCTTTTTTAACAGAACTCCTTTAAATTCCTAGCACAGACCTGGACTTTTTATAATGTTTACAACTGGACTATTTACTATGACGGGCAGATGGAGGGTTAAATTAATTGCGCTTGATCTGCTGGTTCCAGGGCTGCAAAAAATAGTCCTATTTCTTATCACACAGTCAGCCAATTACAAAACTGAACTAATTAAGAATAGAAGAGGTACAGGTGTAAAATATACTAACTAGTCAAGAGTTATCTCTTCTGAAAGTAATGAATTTCACTATATAGCCAGATCCTGCGGTAAATGAAGTGAAGGTATCATTTACAGGGTGGAAAGTAGTTGCTTTCCGGAGGGCTAGGCATACTGATAACCATACTCTTTCAACTCAGTGAGGAAGGCAAGGCAAACCTTCTCACTCTTTGTTTTTTCTTAGTAAAACGGCTAGAGGTTCAAACCAGACTTTTGGCTGTTTTTTTTTTTTTTTTGGTTTAACGTCCGACTGTTCTGCAGTTACTACTAATGCAGACGGTGAAGTATGAAATGACTTTTTGTAACGTATGAAAATATGCTGTGCCTGAATGAGATTTGAACCCAAGACCGCATGATGAGAGGCGAGCACGTTACCAACTATGCCAATGCGGCCGGCTGTTTTTTTTTTGGTTGAGCTTTTGGGTGTTGACCTAAACAACAACAACAACTAAACTGTGCATTCCATTCTCAGCTAATTCTTCCTTGAGCCATTTAAGGTGACTGGACAAAATTATTTTGCTGTCAAACCTCCTAATGCATTAGAATTGGAGGAATTCTAGTCCTCCTTCTCAGTGTAGTCACATTTGAAGTTGAATAAAACATACACCAATTTCATCAAAACCTTTTAACTGTTCAGTGTGTAGTTCAGTAAACTGACAAATGAAAAATAACTTTCTTAAAATCAGCTTTTTTGTCACAAGAATTCTTAATATTTGAAGCTTCAAAAAACTCAAAAAAAATTATTTCTCTGAAAGTAAAATGCTTTTAAGAAACCTTTGCAGATTACGCATTTGTTTGAGAAATTTTAGGAGTAAAACGTATCATATTTAAAGAAAGAAACATTAAGAAATTGAGAAACTCACTCACTAAGTACTGGAAACTGTCCATGATAAAGTTAGATTTTACATGAAATATAGCATATTCCCCAACAACTGGTTCAATTGTAGATGAAATTACTCCGATAAATTTATGTTGATCTGAAAAATGAGGTACAGCTTCCATAGTGGATTCAATCTGTTTATCTTCATAATTAAAAACAGCAGACAGAAGTATCTTCTCTGTATTGTTGTGTGTATCAAATTTTAATGAAAGTATTCCATTGCTTAAGTAGTTCTCATTTTGGAAACTATTGAAGTAAATTTCTTTGGCATCATGTTCATCTTCAGTATGATAAATAAATTCAACTTTTTCTGAATTATCGTTCAACCCTGCAATAATTTTAGGAAGTAATCTTTCTCCCCCTGAATCTGAATAAAGTGTTGCTTGAATCTCTAAATTTGAAGATGCTAAAATATCCTCAGAAACTTTTTCATCATCTTGAAAACTGACAGCAACCTGTAACATGAATTCAAATTATTATCTCTGTTAAGATGATTACCACATGATATTTAAAAACAGACGGAGAATCATGAAATTTTTAGTAATTTATCTATCATATTTATAGTAGGAACCTCGACATAAATTTTATATACATTTGTGAGTGGTCTACACCCTCCGGTGTTTTTCACATCCTAACCTCTGACATCATAACCTATCCCACCAGTCAATCCATCTCAGGTCTCTCCTCCAGGACAACCTCGGTCTCCCACTCCCACATCTCATCTCCATATATCAATCTCCATATCACCTGAGGCCATCCAGGGATCCTCCTCATATCCCAGTTCAACCTCTCTTAAATCCATAGTTTTCACAATGCTGATAACAACTTCAGCTTGAGCCCTAACAACTTCATTTCTAAGTTTGTCCATTATTGTGACTCCACAATTTTGATACCAATAGGCCATCTCCATTTGAAAATTCTAATGGAAATGGGAAACTTCCTAAATTTATTTTATTATTATTTTTTTTTAATCCTTAATGTGTGTGCATTGCAATTTGCTCAATTCAGGACAAAAAGCAACCCAATGACCCAATGAGATGAGGATGATGTGAATGATGTGTAGTCTTGTACAGACCCAGGCCGATCATTCCTGAGAGAGTATGGTAAATTGAACCCCAACGATCAAAATGCACTGGTAACCACTGTCTGGTATTCAAATCCGTGTATAAATAACTACCATTACTAGGTTTGAACCAGGAACCTTTGTCTCTGAAAATCAGCTGACTCGCGGTGATGACTTTACCTCTAGACCAACCTGGTGGGTCAATCCTAAATTAATATAATTTTGAGGAATAAAACCTGTTCACGTAAAGTGGTTTTTGAAGTTCTTCAAGTTCAAACATTTCTTAACATTGTGTACAGAAACCAACATTTTATGAAGATAATGTCACAATACAAAAAAAAAAAACATTTACCCATAATTTGATTTATACCATCTTAATCATAAGAAAATGAAATTCTTATGGTGTGTCATAAATTAATTATTGTGTGCTACTGTCTAGAAATGAAAAAAGGAGGTAATATAATACCTGTGTATGAAATGGCATTCCAGGTCTGAAGACAGCTGGTGATGAACTAAGAAAACTCACACGAATATGAGAAGGAATTATACGCGTCAAACTAAAGCCAGAAACTGTCTCAGCATACATAAATTCTGTTATTGATACATCCAGTCTCAATTCTAATCCTTCGATATAACCCATTACTGAATCTATTGTATTCATTGAAATCTGATATTCATAATTTTTATTTTTCTGGAAAATATCAGAAACAAATTATTAAAAAATAAACTTTGTTGCAACATATCATGACATTTAAAATGATAAAAGGGAGTACTTATATAGGTATATTAATAAGAAAAAACTGAAACTTAGTCATTGGAATACTTAAGTGATTCTCTTAAGCATGAGAAAACCAGGAAAGCAAAAATCCAGAATTCTGAAAGTTTAGAAATAGTCTCTTTTTTTTAATTAACCACAAGTGATTAGAAAAATTATATTTGGTTGAGATTTACTGAAAAAGTTTTTAAAATTTTCTTGTCATAGAGATATAAAATACATATTTTGATGTTCATTGTAAGCTTATATACAACAAGAATACAAAAGGTTTCAGACCCTAGTTATCTGAAAGAACATTTTAATAATGCATCGATAAAATGGGCGTGAAAATTATGAATGGACCTTACAGGAAGCAGGGAAGAGAACTATCATGAAAATTAATGATTATTAGAGATAATCCAAAAATTACTACAATTTTTAGCAATACTTATTCCTACTTGGACTGAATGATAAATTATTAAAAAGAACACAAGTCTGATTTTGTACTTATATACACCAAAATTGAATAAAATCTCTATATCAAGTAATAGACATACATTTTTAAATTTCCTTATTGTTGAATAACCTAATTAATTAATTACTTACAATAAATAGGTTTTCTGTTGCAATAATGGTGTACGTATCATTATCTTGAACATTTCGAGCAGATAAACTCAATGTAGCGTTTCCTCTTGCTATTTTTTCTGAAGTAAATAATCCAGATATATGTGCAATAACTGTTTCCTCATTAGAAAGAATATAAGGAGGCCATTTAATGATCACCTGAAATATATTTAAAAAAAAATACATTTTTATTACGTTTGTTTACATAGTCACACCGAATTTTAGTAAACAAATGTATGTTACAATGGTTCTAAGGGAAACGAATTGTGCAACAGTCATGTACGTTTGAACAGTTATGTCTGCCCATAACAAAAATAGGAAGTTTATTTAACTTAAAATTACCTCAAACATTGGACTGAAATATGTTTCAACTTTAATTCGCTTCTCTTCTACTTGATCCCATGCTTTGACATGAATTTTCCAAAAACCATCCTTTGTCATTTCTGGCAATTTGAACTCTAAGCTGGCTACACCATTGTTTGTATAAGCAGAGATCCATCTTTTCATAATGAACCCATCTGGATCCTGAAACCATAAAAACAATTATATACTTTATAATGTATTCTGCAGCTTGCAATTAATTCTAATGTATAACTTTTTCAACTGCCTTGATCTTTATGATCAAGGCAAGGATTTTATGATTTTTACTTACACATCTTTCAGTGAATCCACCATCATCACAAATTCACAATTTATAAAATATCATTTTTACATACAGATTCAATGATAAGAAACTAACCTATTTAACGGTGAAATAAATGGACCATTAAACAATAAAAAATAAGTATGTATAAAATAGAATGTGGTAATAAGGATTATTATAAATTTTATATTTGTATGACTAGTTGTAAATTTTCAAGTAGATATTATAATGAACATAAAAACACTGAAATGTGACTATATTATATCAAATTATTCCAATCATATAAAGAGGAAACACATAACTTTATTAAGGTAGATAAACATTTGCACAATAAAACTGTGAAATAATAATTAAAATAAAAATAGAATTGAAAACTATAGAATTGAGAAATAATAGAATTGAAAAATATAAAAGTATATGAATGAGCAAAGGTATAACACTTTGAATAAGAAAATCAAATTTAAGAATGATGAGGTAATATTGACTGCTGCTGCATCTACGATAAATATGAAAAGGGACAGATTAGAAATTTTTCCTCCCTTAATGTGTGAAAGTTGGAATCTGTTCAATTTAGAACAATAAGCAACCCCATGACCCAATGAAATGAGGATGACCTTTTTATGAGGTGTAGTCTTGAACAAACTCAGGCTGACCATTCTTGAGAGAGCGTGGTTAATTGAATTCTAACCATCAAATTACAACAGTAACCACTGTCTATTCAGTATCAAATAATAAATAGTATTCAAATCCGTAGAAAAGTAGCAAACTTTACTAGGATTTGAACCAGAATCTTTGTCTCCAAAAATCAGCTGTTAAAAAGCTGACTAGTGGTGATGACGTTACTTCTAGAACAACCCGGTAGGTTTAGAAAAATTAAACGGTTTTACATGGATGACTGAAGAAACTACATCTTGAATAAATCTTAAATAGCTTCAAAATTATATTTTATGTACTCCGATAATGGTGCATGTACAGAATTCCATGGGTTTCTTAGTGGACGTATCAGTAAATCATAAAGGAATAATAATCAAGTCAGCTGAAAAGGTTGGTAAAATAATTCAAAATATTAATGTATTAAAGCAATTATTGTAACTGCTTTTATGAAGTTTCAATAAGAATATAGTGATTTGAGAACGTACTTGCATTATTTTTTTCATTGTTATCATTATGTTGAGGTAAGGAAGGTTTGATACAACTTTTTTAAGTGAAGAGAGTTTGAACTGATTACAAAATTTGTGTAGCAGTATTGACGTATAGTAGTTGATACCACTATACTGCTGCAGCAAAAAAATAGAAGCAGACTAAGATGTATGTATCTAAAATCACACAGGTAAAATATTTTCACTGACTTTAGCAAATCTTGTCTCATAAAATGATGTACCTAGCTTACTTAAAATTTTTACTTGATCTAGTTTTTATTTTGAACAGAAAAAATATTTTTTATGTATTGCCTCAAAAAATTTTTCTTTAACTTTGAGATCTCTGTAAAGATTAAAAGGGAAAATGCTACAATTCAAAAATGGTAACCCATTTCTTGTTAGGAATTATCACAAGGGTTTTCAGAGCTATGTCGTTCCCCTACAGCATATTTTCAGATATCTGAGTACACAAAACCAATAAAGAAGGAAATAAAAGGAAACAATGAAGAAGGAATGTAATTCTGAGAAGCTCTGGGTAATACCGAAGCAAAAATATTGAGTTAATTTATTTTAAATTATTGTATTTTTATTATTTGTTTTATTTGGTTTTGTTGGATACGAATGCAGTAAAATATAAATATATTTTCATACAAGTATGGGTAGGGGTCTGATATTATGTAAGTCAGAGTGTAACCCTCTAAGCTCCCTTAATCCAGCTGTAGTTACAACACATTCAAACATGGTGTGAATACAGAGAAATAAAAATGTAATTATTAATGAGTTAGTTGTAAATGAGGTCATGTTACTTCAGCAATAGCTTTTCTTTGTATGATAACTTTGTAGTCACATTCTATTATGTAAAACATTGAAGATATAAGTTATTTACCAATAAATGTATTTCAACAGCATCATCAAATGGTCTTAAGTCAGTGTGCAGGATTACTACTCGAAATAATACTGAAATAAAAAAGCAAACTTATTAATACACAATAGCTTATTACAACATAATAACAAAAATAAAATAAGAGTCACACATAATTACTTTTTGTGAATGTATACACTGTGAAAGACAAGTACGAGAGGTGACACATGGCAAAATGTATTGGATCCAGGCAAGCTTCAGGAAAATTTCTTCTTAGATTTCCATGAATACAATTTATACAATCTTGTTTGATTCAAATCCATTGATAAATAACTGGTTTTCTTATCATTGTCAAAAAATCATTATATCTGTTGTTATGTACATACTTGCAATAGCAGCAACAAGGTGTTTTGGATAGCCCTTCTCTAGCATTATATTCCAAAGTCAGCCTCATAAAACTATCAAAAGCTTTCTCCAATCGATAAATGCCATATACTCACATATATAAAAGAAACTGGTCCAACCATTTATTTCCCATGCTGCACAGACTTCCTCTACAAGCATGGAAATATAAACCTAAAGGGAAACACGGCTTTGGAAGCCCTAAAAAGAGATGGATGCCAGAACAGGCTATTGATCCTAATCCTTGACGGATGATGATGATGTTAAAAAATAACTTACAATTATTCTGATATTCTGGCTTCTGAGTGAAGCCAGGAGTCCTGGGTTATGATTCCTGTTGGATCAAAACTTTTCATAAAGGATTTATTCTAGTAAGTTAGTTTATGGAGGACAATGAATTCTATTTATTCAAATTGTTTACTGAATTCTAAATGTAATAGAAATTAGTAATGTTTTCTTTGGGGAGTATGTAATAAAATTTAAATACAAATTTAGGACCCACAGTAATGAAATCCAATATCTACTTCAAATTCTTAAAAGTTATACTGAAAATGTATCTTGTTTCTTGTATCTTGTTCTTGGAGATGTTGGTATTTAAATAATATTTTCAGTTATTGATAAATCGTACTTAAAAAATAATTTTCCTAAAAATTATACTCATGTTACAGACACAATACTACATTAGACTGGTAATATGGCACAAAAATTACCATTTTGTTAACCCTGGTAGTAAATAAATATATGCACTGAGATATTTGGAAAAACGACTGCATATGTGAGCATACATTCTAAAATGCAAAACTGTTGTAAAGTAGATCTGTAAAGTAGGTCTGACAAAATCATCTGCTCTGTAAAATTCAAGCGACAATCAATGTTAGTAGTGCTTAGTAGGTGACAGTTGATATCATTCAGATATTTAAATTAAATACAAGTATTTAAAAATAATTTTATTAATCCTCCAAGTAACATTATTTTACCAGTTACCTGTTACACCAGCAATATGTACAACAATTACATACCAGTCTGACCAGCTCTATAAATAGGTCTGCTTGTTTGAACCGTTATCGATAAAAAAGATGGTGTAAATTTCAACTGCATGTCTCTTGTAAAAATTGGAAAACCAAAATTTTCTCCAATAATTTTTAATACAAAGCTTCCACTTCGAATTGACACTGGAACCTATTAAAATAAAAAATTATATATATTTTTAAACCCAATAGTATTTGTATTTAATTAAATTTCATTAAAAATCTAATGAATCATACCAAGTAGTTTGCGAGGTTGTCATTTGCTTCTCTCAAAAATATTGTTACTTGTGGAAAATATAAGAACAATGGTAGATGTCCTTTGTATGAGTTTTGACAGGTGTAATTTATCGCTTTCTGATTGAGCGGTTATCTTTTATTTCACTTATTAACCTTCTAGTATAGAGTAGAAAGTTTATTGTAATCCATTAGGTTCTATTATGTTCTTTTATTATCTGTTTATCTGAATTTTTTTCTTTATTATTTTGTGTATTTATTTAGCTGGAATATTCTTTGTGTGTTATTGGTGGCAATTTATAAAATTGTAATTTTTTCTTTGTTCATCCATCACACCCAGATGTCAGAAACTACAAGCAACAAACAGTTTTGGATTCGTCATCTACAAAATATATAAAGTTGTGAGCCTAAATTGGGTTAGAAGTTCTGATTTTGACTAGAAGTGGTCCAAAACCTGAAGTAAAGAAATCAAATTCAGAAACTACTAGAAATAGCAACAAACGGTTTTTGGATTCGTAATCTACATAAAATGTTAGTGGGCCTGAATTGGGTTCGAAGTTCCGGTTTCGACCGGAAGTGGCCCAAAACCGGAAGTCAAGAAATCAAAGTCGGAATTTGGAAACAAAAAAAAACGCGTCATTTGATTCCTCTTAAAAGGGTAGATACAGAAATCACTAATGGTTTTTGCCATAAGTCAAAGGTAAGCTTTTTAAAAATTGCCACCGGCCATGAGATCCGTCGTCTCATGAAAGGAATTTTTATACAATAGCTTTTATACAATAGCTATTTTTATACAATAGCTTCAAAGCTAAGAGGATCAATCCTCTTACTGGTCAGTCAGTGTCTGTTTCATCTACAGTTGTGGAGTGTGTTAGTTAAAAACCTGTTTGTGGCTTGGGTATTCTAAACAGTTCTCCGTAATTTGTGGGCGATTTGTGTACAATTATTATAAAAATATACAACTGTCGGTAGAAATTAACGGGCTGCTTAACCACTACACCACGGGTCGGCCGTGGTGCAGTGGTCAATTATAGATCAATAAAATTACACTTTAAATTTATTCAGCAATCAAATATTCAATGAAAATAAAAACGTCATAACGTCCAGCTAAAATTTTGAGGAAGTACCTAAACTTTTTACACTAATAATACCTAGTTATTAAAATAACTGAAATATGAAATATAACTTACTTTTGATGGCAGTGTCTGTAATGATGGTCCAGGGTCAATTATATTAGTAGCAGCAGTTGCAATTTGCTCATTGTTACATGTAATTGTAGTACGTACATTTAAACGTGTATATTCATTTTCGAATAAAATCACAGCCACTTTGTATATACTGCCCGGTCGCACAATCTTAGGTGCTAAAATTAGATATCTCCTGAAAGATAAAAAAGGTACTAATTAGAACAATTTATATTTTAAATAGAAGTTTTAAACGAAATGTTACAAAAACATGTAGAATTAATTTGTAAATAAAAACAGTTAATTTGGTTGAAAGCCAACATACGACTGCGAATTACACTGGTAGTGCTGCCGTATTGGTACGTGACATTACAACCATAAAGGGTACGAAAAAATGACAAATAAGGATTTCTACCTGTGAAAAGTCTTGAATGCATCAATGATTGGCGAAAATCGACTAATGGGTAATTTAGAGAAATGTGATTAGTTTGGAACCCTGTCATTCAACTGGTCGGTGCTTTATCGTGGTCTGAAATCTTGACCTAATCGTGGGCAGATATGGTCTCTTAATTTTTAATTTGTTGACTTTTCATAGTTCAGTAATACCTCGCATAACGCCTTGACCCCTGAGAGTGTAGGTTACCATCAAGACCACTTGGGTATTGACGACTGCCCGTGGAAACAAGGTACCCGAACTCACCATACCAGTCCCGAAGATTCTTCAATTATGACGTCCTACGTCAATCCTGACCACGCGTTACCCTCTATATTTTCCTGCATGATACTCTGATTTCTCGCCTCTCGTTACATGGCTAAATTATTCCATTTTCGATCCTTCTAAATATTCACATCTTCCATTTCCTTATTAACTTCAACAAGACTTACGTATTATTTATTTTAATTGTCCGTGATGTCCACTACAATTACCAAAATACTACGTCTCATAGGCTTCAAGTTTTTGGCAGCAATTTTTAAAATTGTCATCTATCACTTTTCCATGTCCGTCCGTCCGTCACAATCAGATGTCAGAAACTACAAGAGAGCAACAAACGGTATTCAGATTCGTAATCTACCCAAAATGTTAGTGGTTCTAAATTTGATTTGAAGTTCTGGTTTCAACCGGAAGTCAAGAAATCGAAGTCGGAATTTGTAAAAAAAAATAGTGTCATTCGATTCCTCTTAAAGAGTAGATACAGAAATCACTAATGGTTTTTGCCATAGGTTAAAGGTAAGCCTTTAAATTGCTACCAGTCATGAGACGCGTCATCTCATGAAAGGGATTTTCCATCTCATTATGTTTCAGCGTCCAAGTCTCTATCCGATACAATACTTTCACAATTGTAATAATTCTAAGCGGGAGTCTAAGATCCATACAGCATAAAATTTATTACACTTACAATTTGTTACATTGGAACTTTCTGCAATTTATCTAATATTAAACGAGATTTGTAAATAAGCATCTTCAACTCCATGCAGGGTTGTTATTGATATTTGATTCATCCACAGGCATATGCGTGTGCGCGGGGGATAGTTTTCCGTCTTTCTATTTACCTGGCGATCGATTTAGTTTTATTGACTCTTTCTAGTGATATAAATTCATAATGTTTTATTTCTTGTAATTAGTTTCAATGTACATAAGTTTATAACTATTCGGTTTGTGCCTCGAACCGTCAATTTTAGTATTGTAATCGGAGAACTATCACTGGGTGGCTTCCTCTCTTGTCATGTTAAGTTCAAATAATTTAATCATAATTACTTGTAACTGACTGTAAATATATTAATGATTAACCAAAACAATCATGCATGACTATTCTCTTGAGAGTTATTAAACTTTAGTGACCTAGAGTAACAATAAAAAATGAACAATAGTTTTAAATAATGGTGGTTGCAACTAAAAGAGGATGTACCTTGCAATGTGCATTCACAATGCAATTGATGCATACATTGCATATTGTTTATTATTCATATTTTTCATTCATAAATGGAAACAAAAATAAGACAAACATAAAAATATAACTAGTAACCGCAAAACAATAGGATTTACGATTTTAAAACAATTTGTGTTTCCGCTGTGGAAGCCTAATTGACATTAACAGCGTTATTATTCCCCAGTAATTGTTACAGCAGATATTTTAATGAGTACGTAATTACGGTAGCGTACCAAAGGAAGGTATAGCCTAACGATATTTTAAATAACATCTCAATCGACTTTTTAATAAAGATGCTGCTAAATTTACTAGTGTGGTTGGAGTGAATGTTATAAATAACAAACTAAGCTTAGAAAGTCATTTTAGAACCATACTGCAACTATTTCTGAACTGAATCGACAAGTGACTGTAGAAGGCCTATATTCAACTTCAACGGTCTTCCAGAGCGATGGAGATCAGTGATATTTTGTTCAGTTCAAATTAAATTGTTCCACCCACTTACACGTGTTATTGCGATTTAGACACGTTTTACCCAACTGTTTCAACATTCTTCAATAAATTTTCGCCGGCTTTGCACTTTCGTGTTGCAAAAATCGTGTCAATGAACGTTCCTCTTCTGGGGTTAAAATTCAAACGGAGCTGACTTTTTGAAATTAGCAAAAGAGATTACATTTGTATTAATTGTGATCGAACTAGTTAATTAACAGGTTTCCCAAGGTTGTAAACCTGACCCTCTACAAATTCATTGTTAATGAATGAACCGTGTTTCTCCTCATTAATTTTTCTTGTTAATTATTGAACGTTCCTCTTATTTAGAAATACGAAATTATTAATTCTTATATACTCATATATTCTATATAAATTATGATTTAATAGTCTAAATAGAATACTTTTCAACTCATTACTTATATAATTTCTTTAACGTATAGCACAGTGTATGAATTGTTAAACACTGTAAGGCAGAATAGAACGTTGTTTCGTTGCCAATAAAATTAGTCTTTCTATTAAGCTGTCCCGGGTTGTAGTGGTCAGCGCAACTGGCTTCTACACTGGGGTCGCAGGTTTGATTACCGGTCAGGTCTGTCATTTTTTCATCTCTCATTTTCATCTATCACTATTTTCATCGTCTCTATTAGCAGTTATTACAAAACAATCGGACATAAACAAATTAGTCAATAAGCTAACAAACAAATTAGTCTTTTGTTAAAAAATAACCAATTTTTTAGCATGTAAGACAGATTATCAATTTAAATATAAATGGAGAGAAGGCTTATGCCTAATGGATTTTTCATATGAAATTATACTTTAGTAATTTGTTATGACCAATATCAAGATGTGGTCAAACTGTAGAATTGGCAGAAACACTGTTCAGGACTGCATTAAATTATTGCAGATTATCTATTCAAATGAATCAAACAACAGTAATCTGTCATACACCCAACATAGGTATTATTTTATTTATTTATTTACTTAACGTTGCATCAACTACAACGGTCATTAGCGACGACGTAGGGGTGAAACTGTACAATAGAGGATGAAATGATTTTTTGTAACGTATGAAAATATGCCGTGCCTGAGAGGGATTCGAACCCACGACCACATGACGAGAGGCAAGCACGTTACCAACTACGCCAATGCGGCCGGCTAGATATTATTTGTATTTTTGGTTTTACGTCCAACATACATTTGGCTAAAGCAGACGTTATGCATAGTTATAATGAAAATAATTTTTTCAACAGAATTTAATTTTGAATTCCAAGTAAAAGAAAGAGTTTGGGATTAACTTCAACTTTGGGATTTCACACTGTTAAAATAAAAAAAAACTTGATGCAAAAATAAAAGTACATATGTAAACTGTTAAAGCGAATTAAGCATTCTTTTAGTAGGTATTCGTCTACTCTATAACACGTGTTACCTTATTTACTGAATATTATTTCGAATTTTGTGTATTATTAAATGGGGAGTTTACCAGTAGGAAGATCCTGTGATCCGGAATTTATACAGGTTTGGTGACCGAATATCACAGGATTTACAAACGTTAAAAATTAGGCTAAACAGGGTGCCGAATTTCACAGGATTTACAAACGTTGAAAATTAGGCTAAACAAAGTGACCTGGGAGGATTCTGCTAAACTTTGTAGATGTGTCCTTTTATTAAAATGATGAAAAAATTTAATATAAACATATGAATATATCCGAAAACGTTACATTAGCGAGTTACAGCTAGCGGAAAATTTCTCTCCGATTTCAGTTCCCCTGGTGAAGTTAGGTCATAGGCCTACTAAATTTTTTGGGGGCCACTTTTAGTGACAAATTTGGTGGATTTATGTGATATTCTGAAAAAATTAATAAAACGAGCTTTAGAACTGTATTTTTAGTAGTTTTAAAGACATCTGACAAAAAACACAAAACATTGATATACACAACACGTTTTTTACGTTTAAACTGGAATAACTTTGCAAAATTTATAATAAAAAATCGAATTTAAGTATTTAGAATTTTATCAGTACAACAAACGTCGAGGCGAAATTTTCCGCTTGCTGTAACTCGCATTGAAGAGTTTTCGAATATATTCATAAGTACGAACTTTTTCCATTATTTTAATAAAAGGAACAAACCTACAAAGTTTAGCAGAATCCTCCCGGGACATTCTGTGTAGACTACTCAAAATTAATTTGAACAAAATTGTAAGAAAGCAAGTACAAAAGAACTTGTTTCAGAAACTACGAGTAGTTAAAAATTTAACACGTGCTGCTAGAAAGTTTACAAAATTTAAATTTATGTTGATTTCTCACATAAATTTGTTCACATTCGACACTAATCCGTACCTAATAAAATTCACGTATGACCGTTACAAAACGTTACAGTTAAATTACAATTTATAAACAGCAAACAGTTGGGTAGACATTAAAAACAACACGCGTGGGAATGTCAAGAAAACATACTTAAAGACAAAATGCTTTTATGGGCAAAGTTTTACGATCGATACGCAGTAACAATGTCAATTTCTGCTTCAGTTAAATACATTATCTAGAGGCGAACAGAAAATTTTATTATTTTTTTTGTATATAATTTGGCTAAACTTTACGAACTACGCATCAGTGTTACTAATTCTTCAAGAAAATAATTTATTTTGAAAACTACACTTCGGTGGATTAATAGACGACTTTTTTTCTAAAGAAAATTGTAATCCTCTTTTCTTTTAAAATTGGAGCTTTTCTTCTGCGGTCCTACAGAAAGAAGTATTGTTAATCTTAATGTCACGACTTTGCTGCACGTGTACATAATTTAAAGTTAAAGTTGTAAATTTTAGTTTATGGGAATTATCCAAAATTAGTTTCGGAATTTCGATACAAAAGTTTTGACGAAACCTACCTGATTACAGAATAGGCTACATGTTTCTGAGAGTATCTATAAATGTAGTTTGTGAAAACAGTAAAATTATTTTAACTGCTAAATTTTAATACGTAAAATTTGGTGGGAATATTAAGGAAGAAAAAGGAGGAGGAGGAGGAGGAGGAGAAGGAGAGGCGGACGAGGAGGAGAAGGAGAATTTCCAATCGTAGGCCTACTCGGCAATTTTTCCAAACCTACACACAAACATACATAATGATACACTTTGGTATAATACCAAAAAATCTGGTTAAAAGATAAAATCTGTTTGAAAGAATAAAAAGTAACTTCATTATGGAATTGCAGTCTATAAATCTGCGAACCTTGACCCACTATTTGATGATCACTAATAAGACTACTTTATTGTTGTAATTCGTACAATTTACTGGGTCGTAAAATTATATTCAGCCAACTGTCATTCCAACATAAATCACAAGTGTAAACTACCTTTATAATTGACAATTATTCATGAAAATTACTTCAAGAAAATTAAATCAACAAACTTCTTGCTGGTGTACTTTTTGAGAAAGGGAATTACAGTTTTTGAGCATTAATTAAACTGAAAAATGTCTAAACTAATTAAGAGTCCATTCTATTATGTAACTCTGAAGATTTTTACTGATACTTTTGAATTGAAAAATGTAATAAAAGTTGACATAAACTACGGATTTATAACCAAACCGATTCACCAAATATTACTTACTAAAAGTAACAGGAGTCTTTCAATTTAAAAAAAATATACAGTGTCTATCAAAAGTTTAAGACACCACTACTTTTCACATTATTGGGTTTTGTCCTTATACATCTGCTAAACGATACTAAGTAAAACATCAGCCAAGTAGCCCTTAAAATTAGTAGTATTTCAGCACACATTAAACTTCTCTATTATTTATGGAACTAATTTATTGGTTTTATCTGTTTAAAAAAATAGTCAAATGTAGGCCAAATTTTAATTCAAAAAAATTATAAGTTTAGAACAGCTACACTAAGACTGATGAACTTTGGTATGTGTATAAACTTGCAGAAAAGGCACTTAGGGCCAGTCTCCTTTTTTAAAAAAAAACACATATCTTCGACACGGGGTTAAATGCATAATTTTTTAACTCTGCAGATAAAAAACCTTGTTTTTTAACTTTGCTCGTGTTCGTAATTGCCGCCGTATTAATTTCAAACAGCCATTGCCATTCAATCGGGATCTGAGGAGCTGGTAGTATTGATGAAACAAATGATTCCCGCTACTTGTCATTTATGCTGTTAAGTTTACTAATAGCGAGTTTTAGGTTAAATTCTTAACTTGAAAACCTGAAAATGGGCCGCAAGTCAGTGAATACGAGTGTGAAGTGGTAAATTGTGGGGATGTGGGAAAGTAACTTAAGCTACGGAGAGATTGCAGGAAAACTTTTGTAAGAAAAATTACATTTTTTTTAAATGGTGTTCTTAAACTTTTGACAGACATTGCAATTTAATGGTGAAATTCGTGATGTATCATGAGCAGCAATTTGTAGTCTCTTGACAGTCTTAAATTTCTGAGTTGTTGACCTTTCCACAAAGCGTTTGTTAGCTTAAAACCTACATTAACTTACTCTTGTCACTGGAGGCGGAAGGTAGAACTAACTACTTTGTACATAGCCTAATGGGTGCGTGTTTTAATAAAAAAAAGTGACATCATTTTTGTAAAATAAGACACTAGATATATTGTTAAGTGTTTAATTAAAACTTATTGAAATACTCCATTAGTATAGCATTCGTTTAATACTAATCGAGTGTAGGTTTTCATCTTCAATGAGAGTATATTTTCCGTTGGCATAATTCAAAAGCAGTTTCTATAATAGGAGAAAGTAAATTTTTTGAATAATATATTTATAATTAGTCTATCTATATTACGAAGGTGAGTTAATAAGCCTGCAAGCTAAAACCAGGGCAAGAGACCGGGTGAAGGAAGGTAGCCACTTCATTCTGTAGTACACACAGCATGTACGGTTATAAGAAAGCTTCTTGAATTACACAAATCTCACAACAAAGCAGTGAAGAAATCAAGTTTTTAGACGCAAGAGAATGCTTAAAAATTACTGGAAAATTTAGCTCAGACCTTGTCTATTTTTCATACCTAGATTATCTCTCAAATAAAATTAGGCTGAAGGTTGTAAACGGTGAGTATGGAATATGAAAAATAAATTTTATAGTGTGTTTTGCAATATGAATATGAAGAATGGATGCAGTCGACAAAACGATGAAGTTAAGGAGTCTAAGTGAAAGATCTAACCAAATTCATATGACAGATTTTTGACTTCCAGGGTTTCCAAGAAAAGTAAAAGTTAAATAGTGTTTGACGAAAGTAAGGTGGAGAACCTACGGGTCTGAAAGTGTGGGAGCCAAAAATATTATGAGGATTGTATTAAGATATTTGATGTGATCTATAAGATTTTCAGATGCACTTCTGTAAAATTTGTCTGATAAAATATAAAATCAACTAACGGGGTTGGTCTAATGATAAAGTCGTCGGCGCGAGCCAGGTGTTTGATAGCTGTTGTACTGAGTCGAAGGTTCCGTGGTTTAAATTCTTGTAAAGGTAGTGGTTTTTATACGGATTTGAATACTAGACAGTGGTTACTGGTGTACTTTGATAGTCGGGTTTCAATAACAATACTTTCTCAGGAATGGTCGGCCTGAGTCTGTACAAGACTACATCTCATTTACATGTCGTACATATATCCTTATCTCATTGGGTCATGAGGTTGCTTATTGTTATTGGTTGTTCTAAGTTGAACAGTTTGCAACGTACACAAATTAGGGTAAAAAATAAATAAAATGTCTGATAATCCGATGAAATGAGGGCAGAAAATGTAAGTTTCTTTGCATTGTGTATTTTCAGAAACCACCGATTGTGGTTTAATAAATTAAAGTAAAGTTTAATAGACTCAAATCAGAGATATCCCGTCTGAAATAACATATTTGGTTGTCATGGCAGATGTCTTAGTAAATAAAGTAAAGATGTCAAATGGACTCTGGAAAGTAAACGTTTTAAGCATGAGCACATTGTTAAACACAGTGAGAAGAATTTTTTCGCTCTTCGTTTTAATCAATAGACCAAACCTCTGGGTATTCAAACCCAGTCTTTTGCCAGACGATCTAAAGAAAAAGTAAACAAATTTTTAACAGCCAAAAGATATTGTAGTGATGAGCAGCAACTGTTCTTTTAATCTGGTGTGCAGAAGTTTTAAATCTCAATTACCTATTCAGATTCAGGGCCGTTGAATAAGCCCTTATTCAACGGCCCTGATTCACACTATTGCACAAATTCTGTAAAGATACTTTATTAAAAATTTTAGGTAATTTACTCCACTCTTCATATTCATCACGTTAGTTAAGAGAAAACGCACGTGAAGTTCCTTTCATTGGTATTTCAGAATACCATACATTTTGTATCTTACGGTACAGATTGTGATTGAATCACATTTGATTGCCGAAGCTATTACTAGTATATAAAATCAATAGCGATAACAGTCTAATGGTGCAGAGTGTTCTTGACATAATCATGAATTGGTTCTTCCGGTTTCTATGTACATTAAAGCTTTTAGTTGAGATTGAGGAATTATTATACTACACCAAACACGCACACTGTGTTATGCGTGTCACAGGCCCATTCGGCTGAGACAAAAATATTACTGTTTGAAGTTAACGAAGTAATATCCTTTCGTGTTTCATTTTTCAGAAATTTCCAATCTGGAAATAGTACCCCTAGTTTATGAAGTATAAGGGTATAAAACCTAAGTTTTATTAAATTAAGGATGGTAAAGGAAGATTTAAATACCATCACTGCTTCTTCATCTC
This sequence comes from Catonia carolina, assembly GCA_035578175.1. Classification (NCBI taxonomy): domain Eukaryota; kingdom Metazoa; phylum Arthropoda; class Insecta; order Hemiptera; family Achilidae; genus Catonia; species Catonia carolina. The sequence goes on along the minus strand of JAQMRL010000002.1, from coordinate 118,715,136 downwards.
CAAAATAGCAAAAAAATTCATAGCTGTGAAAGAAAAAAAATTTGTATTACTTTAAATAACGGGGACATTAAGGTAATTTTTTAACGATTACTACAAAAAATATTTCAAGTTAGGGTTTTCTGGTATAAAGAGAACCAAACTACGTATATTTGGGCTTATCACTGAAGTAAGTAGACCTAAATTTTAACTATATTTCAAACTTTATTTTTATTGACAATTTATTTTCGTTTCTGAATCAATTATGCCTTAATACGTCGTATACCGTACAGATCTTAGAGTTTCTTGCACAACAGGATATAATCAGAAAATTACGGTAAAATATTTTATGATAGGAATTCGTAAAACAGATTTGTAAAAGGCATTCAGGACAAATGGAGCTCTGACAATTGAGCGAAAATTACTACTCTACGTAGATGAAAACATAGGTACTATATTAAAAAAAATATGTGGTTAAAGTCTGGAAAGTGGTCAACGGTGTACTTTGATGGTTGCGGTACAATTAAACATACTCACTCAGAAATGGTCGGCCTAAGTCTGTACAAAACTGCACCTCATTTACATGTCAACATATCATTCTCATCTCATTGGGCCATGGATGGGGTTGCTTATTGTTCTAAATTGAACAGATTGCATTGTACACACATTAGGGTTAGAAAAATGTCGGGAAAAGAAAAAATAATTAAGAAATTGTCTAAAAAATTAGGAAGAAGAAAAAATATTTTTTCATGGTAAAAATTTACAGAAAATGATGGTCTTTAAGACAAATTTTTATAAAATCAGGGTTAAAATCCTACATTGAAAATTTTAATGCTATAAAAAATTGTATTAAATTAGTAGATATAAATTAATTTTCCGCTTGAAAATATCTTCTTGTTTAAAGAATTAAGAACATTAATTCTTTTTTCGAAAATTAATAAAGGCAGTTTGTAATTTATTTATTTTAACATGGGCGTTGCATCAACTGTTTGATTTGTCGGTTACTACAGTGGGTTTTTGGAAGAGTATGCCTATACTGGAGTTTACATTGTAAGTATTTACACGACTTAACCAGTAATAGATCGGTGAATCTTACATTTTGAAGGCTATGAGTATTCCACGAAGGCGAACATTAAGTTATTGTTCAATTTAAATTTACAATATTCTTTGTAAATAATATAGGAATGAAACTACAATTAATAAATTAATTTAAATTGTAACCAAAGGAACTAAAAGCAATAACCTAATATCTAGGCCTTCGGGTAGGCAAATTAGCACGTAGTAATAGTATTTATTGTGCAGGACTGTAACAAACGGCTGAATAAGGTTCATTGTATTAATTGGAATAAATTGCGAAGCCAAGTCGCATCTTTAAAACTATAGCCCACGCTTACTATGCACAATAGATTGTAGTAGCAATGTTCATTTGAATGCATGATTACAATAAATTATTAATTATTAAATCAACAAAGTATATACACTAATTAGAATTATGACAAGTGCACTTAACCTGGTCGAATTCATTAAAAATATTAATACCATTGTCACAATGTAAGTAAGTACAGTATTAGTTATGTACAATTCAAAGTACTGAAGTTACTTTAAATATGAGAATTATGAGAAATATGAGAATTTATATAACTTAGTAGGACGTTTAGGTGCCGTAGGTCAAGATAAATTGAAACGTAAGGTTATTTGGAAAACTAGGAACAATTTCAAAATAAATTCAGCAAAAATAAATTGTTCATTCAAGTAGAAAACCGCAGTTAAATAAAGATCAGATTTCCGTTATTTACCGAGTTGAGCTCTCTTGCAAGAACATTACCGGCATAGATAAGGAATAAACGTAACAGAAGGTCTATAGTTTCCTATTTTTCTTTTATTTTCCATCTTTCTACATGAATTCCGTTTACTCTTAAATTATAAATTACGGCAAACCACTGATTTTTTAGTTGACGCTCGTCTGCCAGTCTCTTTTAAATTATAACTATTATTTAACATTTATTTTTAAGGTGTTTTTTCAACAATTACAAAAAATATTTCAAGTTAATGATTTTTAGTAGGTACCTATAACGAGAACAATTTTTTTTTGGGATATCACTAAATTAAGTAGGTTTTAATTATATTCCAAACGTCATAGTTCTTGAAAATTGATTTTTGTTTTTGAATCAATTATGCAAAAAACCGTAGACTTTCTGTTATGTTTATTTTTGAAGTACTGATACTAGTAATAATTATTTAATAATATTATGTAATATGCATAATATATGTAATATGCATCGGAGACGAAGGTTCCTGGTTCAAATCCTAGTAAAGGTAGTTACTTTTATACGGATTTGGGTGCTAGACAGTATCCGGTGTGCTTAGATGGTTGGGGTTCAATTAACCATACTCTCTCAGGAATGGTCGGCCTGAGTCTGTACAAGACTACACCTCATTTACATGTCATACATATCATCCTCATCTTATTGGGTCATGGGGTTGCTTATTGTTCTGAATTGAACAGATTGCAACGTACACACATTATGGATTAAAAATAAAATATGCATTTTGACCAGTTAAGTAAGCTATATCTTGTAAATTTTTATTAATAAGAAAGAAAATCGATGTTTTATGTTTTGATATGTGCTTATAATATGTAATTTGTATGTACTTGTGGAATAAAGTAGTACCCTATAAATTTACGTGTTGTTTAGGTCATCAGTCGAAAGGCTGGTTTGAACCTCTAGAGGCTTTATCAAGTAAAACGAAGAGCCCTCTGAACCCTCTGCCCGGCCTTCTGAAAAGCATCTACTTTCCACCCTGCAAATGACACCTTCACTTCATTCACCGCAGGGTCTGAATGTATAATGAAATCCATTACTTCCAGAGGAGATAACTCTGTCTGTTGTCTTTTACACTTCTACCTCTAGTTCTTAAATGCTTCAGTCATATAATTGGCTGACCATGTGATAAGAAACAGAACTATTTTCTGTAGCCCTGGAACTAGCAGACCGAGTGCAAATAATTTAACACTCCACCAGCCTGTTATGGGCAAATTATTATTAGTATAAATTGTTATTTAAACCAGTTTGGTATTATGGAGTACAAATATTTGGCTCGGCGAAGTTTAGTAACCTTTACCTTCTACAGACGTTCTAGTTACAATTTCTTGGTATTATCTCAAGAGCTCCACATTACGTAAACAATGACAACCTACGGTCCGATTCAAAATCACTTACGTTCAAAATCTAGTGCAGTTATACTATAGCAAATTCTTTACAAAATTACAAAACCCAAACCCGCTAATAGATTTGGGTTTTTACTAAACCCAAGTCCTCTAATCCAAGAACACCACCGTTTTTATCTTCCTGGGAATTTATCCCGAAACTTCGAAAGAAAATGGAATAGAGAACTTTTCTAAGGGTTTATTACTTTTGAATACGTTAAAAACAGTGGAGAAAACATTGACTATGCATATATTATTTATTTTTAAACTTAATGTTTAATTAGCCTATATATACCCAAAGGTATACCACTGGGTACCAATCTTTGTATTTTGTTCTTTCTTTCATGTTATTTGTCTGTAATTTATCACTGTAATGAATTTGCCTGTAATGTATTGCATCCCTTTTTCTTGTATTTTACACTAACCTATTTAAAATGTCAAATAAGAAATACAAAAAACCCGTTTACGTTGTTTACTCATGATATATAAGTCATAAATGTACCGAAGTTATAGTTTCTTGTTTCTTCTACCTTTAACGGTTAAGAATCACAAATTCTCTGTTGTTTTTGGTTTTCAAATTTTACCTTTTTGAAATAAGTTTTAAAAATAGTTACTTGATAATTAGACCTACCTGTATGAATTAAGAAACTTAAATTTTTCTAGCACTGATAGTTAAGATGTCTCATAAATTCTAAGGATTTTTTAATTTTCTACTTTCCTAAATGAATTAATAATTTATTTCTCGTCAATTACCTAAGTCGTATTAAAAAATGTCTGAAGTTTTATCTCTCCATGGTGGCAAAAAGCGGTGAAGTCGTTTGCCGTATTTTCTTTTTTTTCTGTTTAACGTCCGACTGTTCTGCAATTACTGCTAATGCAGACGGTGAAAGATGAAATGATTGTGTGTAACGTATGAAAAGATGCCGTGCCTGAATGGGATTCGAACCCAAGACCGCATGATGAGAGGCGAGCACGTTACCAACTGCGCCAATGCGGCCGGCATTTGCCGTATAACGGCGTTTTTCTGAAACGTTTCATTTTTATTGTTTTCGAATAAAATGTCGACAAAACTGTATTATCCTTACCAGTTATGTATTCGAATGAGTTAATACATTGTTAAATCTTATGATTTTTGTTTAATCAATTGAGTCGATCATGTAGTCGGCTAGTCAGAGAGGACATTCCCTTTTACACAAATATATTCCCTCTAGAAAAATATTCTTATACTAACATTAATGTTTAGTTTAATTTGATAAATCTTATTTCTGATGAGCACTATAAATAAATAAATGAAACACGCAAGATAATATGGAAACTACTGACAGAACTATATACGTAATAATTCAGAAAAAAATTTTCTTACATAAAGGAAAATGTGTTTAGCTAATATAAATTAAAATTTATAACACAGGTATCATGCTAAACTGCAATAAATTTTATTATGCGGAACAAAATGATAGTACGTCCCAGACGTTATTAAAAAAATTCTTAGTGAATAATACAAATAATCTTCTTCTACCCCAACTTTATTCTCCTTAATAAAAAAACAAAACCAGTGAAATACATGTTAGTTTGTTTTCTTATACAACCCTTCTATTTTTCAAAGGTAAACTTGGTCGTTGACTACAAACAAATCAATAGTTAAAAGACAATAAGAAACAAAGGGAGGAAAATAGACGACGTTGATCGTAACCCTGGCATGACATCACCTTGGCAATGTCATTTTTCTGTTTACCTTTGGTCGATCTCCTCTCTTTTATGAAAATATTGTTTATGTTAGAAAATATTCTATAAGAAAGTTCAAAAATTAAATAATTAAATAGAAGACTAGAATATCAAAATCAAAACATTAAATTTTTAAGAAAATATTCACGAAAGATTTTTCTTTGAGTAGGCTACAATCCGTTGATTAAAAACTAATTAAATTTAAATCAGTATTAAAATTATTGAATTTTATCGCTGAACCTACACAAAAAGGTAGTGGGCCTAAATTGGGTTTGAAAGTTCCGGTTTTGACCGGAAGTGTTCCACAACCGGAAGTCAAATACCAAAGTCAGAAAATATAAGAGATATAAACGGTTTTCGGGTTCTGCACCAAAAATCTATACAAAAAGTTAGTGAGCCTGGATTGCGTTTGAAGTGGCCCAAAACCGGAAGTCAAGAAATCAAAGTCGGAATTTGGAAACAAAAAAGTGTTATTCAATTCCTCTTAAAGAGTAGATACAGAAATCACAGGTATTGACGTTCCAATTCCGACTGAAAGTGGCCCAAACCGGAAGTCAAGAAATCAAAGTCGGAATTTGGAAACAAAAATAGTATATTCGATTCCTTAAAGAGTAAATTTCGTAAAGAGTAGATACAGAAATCATTAATGGTTTTTGCCATAAGTCATGGGTAAGCCTTTTTGAAAATTGCTACCAGCCGTGAGACGCGTCGTCTCATAAAAGAGAGTTTTTTAAATATAGCTACTTTTCATAAAAAAAATGTTTTTAGATTGGCAAGATAAAGTTGTGTGCGGTTTCACACCAGATCGTTTTGTGACGGAAAAGCTGCGGTTTCCATTTCACATTGACTGACTTTTTTCCTCTTTCTAGCGTGCAATGTGTAACCCACGTTTCATCTTCCGTAACCACTTGTGAGCGAAAATTTGAATCTACTCGTACTAGAGTAATTTATGCTTTTATAAAGAATATCAGTGTTTCGTTATTTATTTTAATCGCACTAAACCTTGCCCATAATGGGCAGGTGGAGTGGTTAATTAATTGCACTCGATCTGTTAGTTCCAGGGCTACAAAAACTAGTTCTGTTTCTTATCATCACGTGGTCAGCCAATTATATGACTGAAGCAATTAAGAATAGAAGAGTCAGAGGTTGAAAAGGTCAGAATTATTTCCTCTGAGAGTAATACATTTCATCATTACACAGTCAGACTTTGTGCTGAATGAAGTGAAGGTGTCACTTGCATGGTGGAAAGTGGGTGTTTTACGGAGGGCCTAGGATGCTGATAAACATACTCTTTCAACTCAGTGAGGAAGGCAAAGGTAAACCACCTCAATCCTGTTTTTTACTTAGTAAAGCCTCTAGAGGTTCAAACCAGCCTTTCGGCTGTTGATCCAACCACAACGCACTAAACCATTTGAACATCAACTACAAAATACCATCGTAGAACTAAAAATTAACACAAATTTAATTTCTTACTATGTATAAAGCTCAGTAAGGATTTCAGTAAATTATCTACTAAAATTGGGTGCTTTTTTCAGTCTACACATTCATAGTATTGCACCAAGGTAAAATAAAAAATAAATAATTGAGTTTATAAACATACAATACAAGGAGAAATAATAGTAAAATTAAATTAATATAAATAAAAAATGAACTAAGGAATCAAAAAATAAGTTTCATTGTAATAAAACTAAATTAGATCCTATTATTATATTTTTCTTCAGACAGTTTACTTAAATCAAAACCAAGAATTAGCAATAAAAATTATTTCTTGCAAAAAATAAAATTTTTAAAATTGTGAAGGAACCTTGAAAAATAATTTACCTAAATTTTATTTGTTAAATTTGTTTCAAATACGGCTTTAGAATGAAAGCTAATTTTGTTTTATAGGTTAGGTGAATGACTAGTGTAATTTTACGTAAGGAACAGAAATATAATTTAAGAGATAATGATGTAGGCCTATCGAACGTGATGTTTTTTGTAATTATTGCTTATGCATTCGCATGCCAACGACTAGGGGTTTGATTTTACAAATTATTATAATTAGAAATTCTTGTATACATAATTGCAATCAAGAGAAATCAGAGAATGTTTTTTGAAGTTTTCAATCAACAATGTATCAGAAGGTAAAAAATATATTTTTGGAATATTACTTTACAACATTGTTTACGATGTAATTACTTTATACCAATCAGTGTTCCTTACAGTATTACAAATGCAAAAAATCAATATCTGTTATTTATGTCAGTGTTCGAAGCCGACTTATAATTTTAAAAGACTCATCCAGATAAATTGAATTACGTTGGTTCATAAAAACAGTTACTATTTTTCTAATCAGTAACACCGGTCCCACCGCTAATCGACCTATGTGGAGTAGGTCTATTCTGCGATAATACATTTTCTTCTACAGGGATGATATTTTTTAAAGTGTATTTAAGGCTGTGTCATTATAAAAGTCCAATACCTCCCTAAAGGCTTATTCCAACGATGCTAGTTTACTAAAAGCTAGTATTAGCAGTTTTAGCTGCTAATACTAGCAGGACCTACTAACGCTTAGGTGATAACGTGGTTCCCACGTGCTAGTTAATTAGGCCAGTGATCTGAACACATACATGAGTTCTGCTAGTAAGCTGTACAAAGTACAGCTGTACAAAGCTGTGCAACTAGCAACGTTTCAAAACGTTCACACCGAGCTAGTTTACTAGTGCTAGGCAATCATGTGTCCTTCCCCCCCCTACTAGCGCTTGTAAACTCAAACATGTACATCACTAGCGCGTTAGTGAATACTAGAGCGTTAATTAAACTTGCTGCTAGTTGTTCTTTCCCATTCCACTACTCTGCTAGCTGCTAGTCAACTACATACCAGAGTTTTCCAAAGTCCTTGCTAGTTCCACCTCCTTAGAAGCCATCCCCCTGGCATTCCAAGTTGCAATTTTTATTGTTTCCGCTGTTATTTTAGTTACTTTTAGTATTTTATTTATTTTTAGTTTTTTTAGTATTATTTTTTTGGCAATGACAAGAAAACAGAGAAAACGAAAATAAATAAAGGCGTAGGCTACGACAAGGCTGTCCAATGTCTCCGACGCTATTTAATAATTACGTTGATAAGATTTTAACAATTTGGAATCAATTAGTTGACTCAGGCATTCAGATTTGGAATAATTTATCCTAAATTCATTGCTGTACGCAGATGGCACTATTATTTTTTTTGATACAGAACCAATATACCATTTATAAGTTGCACAATATTAGCGCAGAGTTTGGCATGACAATATTGACGCAAAAATCAAAGGTTATGGGATTCAAGGGAAGATGGTCGGTTCACTCAAAAATGATACTTGGCAACCGAACTATAGAACAAGTTCGAGATTTTAAATATTTAGGATGCAAGGTTTCCTATGACAAAGATGAAGACGTGAGTGAAAAACTGGCAAAATTCAGCGCTGTATGAGGTTCTATTCGCAGGACAATAGGAAAGAAAACGAGGAAGGACACCCAAATTAAATTTTATAGAGCAATGGCTGTACCACTCATAACATATTGGAGTGAAACATATGTGTTATATTACAGAGGAATGGATCTCGTATCCAGGCTACTGAAATGAAATTTTTGCGGGGAGTCAAAGTTTGTACCCGGTTAGATAGCGTACGTAACGAAGCTATCCACGCCGAGTTAAATGTTCAGTCACTGTTGGAAACGTTAAGAATATAATATATTCTATATTCTTATATTATAAGAGAAACTGGTCCAACCATTTACTTCGTATACCAGCTCACAGAATTCCTCTGCGAGGATGGAAATATAAATCTAGAGGGAAGCGAGGCTTGGGAAGACCTAAAAAGAAATGGATGCCGGAACAGGCCATTGAGCCTAATCCTTAACAGATGATGATGATAATGACTAGTCAACTAAGCAGCTAGTACTAGCGTCGTAGGAATATGCATTAACGATTAAATTATACCTATTTAACAATTAAAACAAAATTCATTAATAGTTAATAGAATACAAAAAATTACATTTTATTTTTAACAGGCTGTACTATTATCGTCACATCTATTATGTACCTAGGTGTAACAGTGTTATTGAAAATATAATTTTAATTATGTTGCAAGTTCTTTCGGAATCGACTTTACCTTCAAATTTTTGTAATTTCAGTAGATAAGACTATTTTGCGATATTTTACTAACATGGTCTATGCCATGAGAAATGGTCATTACTTTGTCTCACCAAATTAAACAAAATATATACAATTATTTTAAGAATTGGTTGCTTAATATCTTCTTGTAGTTATTGAAACCTTAATTTCGGTTTACATATTAATGTAAATACAGCTAGTTTCCTGTATGTAAGTTGTAAGTTTCCAAACAATAATCCTTGATTACCAAAAGTATCTGTACGAATTCCATAAATGATGTACATACACGTGGGAAAATTCGCTGTGAAACTGGTCAGTAGTCAAGTGAGAATTGTGTGATAAAATATTATTTAAAAAAAAATAAATCAGAAAACATTACAGTGTGTGAAAATAGTCGGTATAAAACAGCTGGAGTATTTAAAAATTAATTGTAGATATTCACGGCATAAATCTGATACTAAATTTACTTTTTTAAATGTCTAATAAGCAGACGTTTACTAAAATATTAATACCTAATTATCTTTTTTAATAATTCGTCTATTTAATACTCAGTGGAATAATTCTTTCGTTTTTACTAATCAAGATATTCTGTTAAAGTAGTTTTGAAATTTCTTGAAACTTTATTTCGAATTATCACGCTAATTTGCAAGTAAAAATGCTGCAATGCTGATACTTAACAATTTAAAATTAGTTAGAAGTTAAAAAAATCTTATCTTTATTTAGTTAATTTAAAGTCACATCGCTTGGTTATTAGCAACTGCTATGGGTTTTGGTACTGTAACGGTGGGTGTGGACAAGTTAAAATTTCAAAAACCTAGCCGGGAATCGAACTCGGGACCTTCCGTTTTGTATGCTGATGCGCTAGTCACTACGCTATGGAGGCGGTCATATTATCTTTTTATTTTCAAAAGAAATATTGTATGAAGATAAGCTAAGATTATATATTATATTAAGATCTTAATGGAAGTATTTTTTATGATGAGAATCCTCCGTTTTTTTGACAGCTCCTACATTTGTGGCTTAGATATTTAGACTCCAACTAAGATTTAAAAACAGAATAACAGCTATGGGAATGAGATTCTGGAGAAGTTCTCAGTTTACTGCTAGATCCAGTTAGGAATGAAGAAACTTTTAAGAAAGCTGACATGAAATTTTTATTAATCGATAAGACTGAAGAAAGATTAATCATCTGGTATGGTTATCTGCAAAGAATGGAAGAAAACAGGTTGCCATAGAAGGTTTGGTTATGGATTCTAGCCAGATGGTGCAAGCAAGAACAGCCCAGAAAAGAGTGGACGGAAGTCGTTGAGAGCTAAAGAAAAGAGGGATCTGGCATGTAAAACCGTGTAGGCATGAATGGTGTTTTGGGTTGCGATAAATGGCCTAGTGATGTAGAACAGCCGCTGTAATAACTAAATAATAATCGTAATAATACATATTTCTGTACTGGTGAAAAATTGTAGAAAATTATATTTTCATTTACAGGGCAAACGGACGTAAATCAGAATGGAATATACTAACAGAAATAGGGGGGAAATGAATTGTATTTTAGTTTATTGCTACTGGAATAAAATTTTCAATCGCTGAAATGGAGTTTTTACCAAGGTTCTAGCTATGGAAGATCTGCCAATGTTTAGAAATTTCTTCATGTATCATGACGTTGTTGTTTAGGTCATCAGCCGAAAGCTGGTTTGAACCTCTATAGGCGTTTCTAAGTAAAACGAGGAGTGAGGTAGTTTACTATGCCTTTCTCACTGTGTTCAAAAGTATGCTTATTAGCGTACCAGGCCCTTTGAAAAGCTTATATTTTCCACCCTGCAAATGACACCTTCATTTCATTTACCACACAAGGTCTGGCTGTATAATGAAATTCGTTACTTACAGAGGAGATAACTGATTAGCGTCATGTACAACTCTACCTCTTCTGTTCTTATAATGTATAGACATTATACCAGGTATGCGAGCGAAACACTATTTAACCTCCGGAGAATAAACTCAGAACACAGAATTTCCTAACTGGAGCGACGGGTCATTGGAAGGTGTATCAATAAGACGCGTTTATCAGACAGAATTTGGAAACCGATGCACAAAGAAGAAATCTATAGAAACAAGGAACCGCTTGCGGATCAAATAAGAAAAAATATAATTTTCTTTTTCGGACACATCATGCAGATGTATCCCTCTAGAATGTCTAGACAGATCATTGAATACTTTTTAAGTAAAAAGTCCCAACCGCACTGGTTTCGCGAAATTAAAGAAGACCTAAAAGGACGTCAGATTTCACTTGAAGAGTTAAAAACCAAGACAAAAAATATCATAAACCGAAAGACACGAGACTCCAGCAAAAGAAACCAACCAAACGTCCAAAAGCGGTAAATTCTGAAAAAGAATGGAAAAGCAGATCTAACGCAATAAAGAATTATTGGGAGAAAATCAAGAATAAAGTACATCAAGAAAATGGATAAGATCCATCAGACGAAATTAAAGATTTCCCAAACTTGAAGAACTTATGTAGTCCTATGAGGCTTTTTTTAAATAAAAAAATAGGTTAAAGTGCAGTGAACTTAATCTAACACGAAACTTAATCAACGTGAAATCAATTTAACAAATGAGAAAAATAAAATAAAAATAATTAACGTTATAAAAAAATAATTACACATCTAGTGATGTCATTAAGGAGACTCTTGAGAAACACGTTAATTAATGTAAGTAATTTTTTTATAATAAATGACGTTATTAAAATTCAAATATTATTCTTCAATATAAAATAACCCCTTGTTAGCATGTTACCTAACGTAACAATGGAAATAATTTGTTTTTCACTTGAAATCGAGTCTTCGTTTGTAAATTATTATCTGTAATATAACAAAAGTGCATTTTCTAATTAAAGTAATGCTCAGCGGATTCCTTGAACCGTTCTTACTGCATTTATTTATGATTATTACTTTTTCAATTAGGTATTTCAGTGAATTCCTGTAATTCTTACTTCTTCTAACTCTTTCCCTAACCTTCTTATTTAAAAAAAAATATATATAAAAAGAACGTTTTCCAGTTGTAATTTAATATTTTTTAAGGATGTGTGCTGAAATAAAGTGCTTTCGAGGCATTCATTGAAGTAGGATAGTGACAGCAACGAATAATTTTCGAGATTGCAAATTTTCGCAGATTTTGATGAAGTACCCTTATGACAAGGTTTTATTAGGAGAGGATGTTTCAGATATTTATACCCACGAACCTACGACTATCTGCGCTTCACGACAAAATAATGGTTTGATCTCTTTGATTTTTGGTAGGTCTACCTACATAAATTCTGTAAATTATTCATTTGTGGCGTTAAGTAGGGCTACTTAGCACTGAATTACATTAGCTTCCGATTAGTGGGCGTATCTTGTTTTGTACACCAGGTAAATGTTAAAAGGTTCATGTCAATTTTATAACAAGAAAGTTGACAGTTCCAATTTATGAAGACGTGCCAATTCTAGAATCCAAAAATTTCATGCAGGAAACCATAGGATAATTTTTGAACATTTAATTTAATAATAATTTTGGGTTGACAGTCCGAGATTTACTAGCTTATGGAAGTTATGATTCTAAATAGATTTAGGTTTGAGAACTAACAAACAAAAGTAATCGATCGGTTAGATGGTTCAATATTACCAAGAGTTTATGATTTAAATGAAACTATGGTTAATATTAGAGTAAATAGATTACATTAAATACATCAGATACAGTAATGTATTTTTGAAACTATAATTTATTTTTTCTAAGAAAATTGTATAACATATTCCATATTAAAAAAAACTATAGTTATGATCTATAAATGAGGTATTTAGAGAGATTTTAGTCACTTAAACTGCTGAAATCGTGTAATTACAATGGATTTAAAATATTTTAATAATTAAGTAATATTTTCAAATATGGTGAATGAAGGTGTGATTTGTAGGGTGGAAAGTAGATGCTTTTCAGAGGGTCTGATATGTTAATAACCATACTTTTCCACTCAGGGAGGATTGGTAAACCACCTCACTCCTCATTTTACTTAGTAAAGCCTCTAGAGGCTTAAACCAGCCTTTCAGCAGATGACCTAAACAACAACATGAAAATATCACTGTTGTAATTCTAGGCCCTAGACAGGAAATGAACTCAGGTCTTTTGGGTTCACAATCAAGTACGCACCAGTAACAATTTTGTTATTAGCCTATGCCAATCTCGTTTTTCAGATAAACAGAATGTAATTTATTTATCGTAATGACATAACCAACAAAATAATGAAATATAATATTCTAAAAAAGGGCCACCTCCGTAGAGTACTGGTAGCGCGCTAGCCTAACTCGCGGAGGTCCCGGGTTCGATTCTCGGCTAGGGTCTGGAAATTTTCACATCTTAAAACCCACCATAGCACTGTATTCTTATCACCAAACCCATAATGTATCTAACAACAAAATATTTAATTAAATCACCGTAGTCGCTAATGACCGAGCGGTTGATGCGATTTTAAATAAACTAAAAGAATACAAATATAAAAATACAGACGAATAATTTAACAAAAAGAAACTTTACTTGATTCAACTAATATTAGCTTAATATCACTTTTATTAAGCAAACAATAAAGAAAAAAATATATTTCTTTTTAAATTAGTACTTTAAATAATATTTCAAAAAGTAAGTCGTTTGGGGTTTATTATAAAATTTTTACTTACACAGAATTCGCCGTAATTTCTGTACTAAAAGCGCTTAGAAAAAATATTAATATAAATAGCATTTTACATTGAGTAATAGTATTTGAAACGCGATGGACACCGCGTCTCGTTGGTAACTGCCAACCAATAGAACAGAACGAATGTAATTCCGAAGCACGCCGACTGTAGTATCTTCCTTGGCTTCCCCTACTTTAACACAACTATGCTATCTACTGGCTATTCTCCACTTCGGGACTACTAAAAAAGAAGTAATTTAAAAGAATGCCCTTAAAAATATACTACACAAGATGAAATACAAAATATGATTTATACAATTATATATTTTTTTTATTGGGTGTTATCTGGTTTCACGTTTTATCAAATTTGTGATACCAATGAAAAAGGGAATGATTTTTTCAAGAGTAAAACGTCTTGATTGTTATTACTCTGAAAAAATTTGAGTGACCGAAACTTGGTAAAAAAGCGTATTGTAAATCATTTATTCAATCTGGAGAGGAAGTTACTTGGGGAATCTCAAAGAGTGGTGAATTTTAGAGGTAGTAAAATATTTTCTAGCGTAAGTAGTACGTTACGCGTTTGTAAGACTAGGCATCTCTGATTATCTCTTGATATTATTGCAGTTGTGCAGTTGCATACATATTCTGATATTTTCCTTTCGATTAATAGCTAAAAACTTTTTGAATTATTTAAATTTACGTAAGTAGCGTTGTTAAGGTACAGAATAGTATCCAGTGAAATAAATTACGAACATAAGGTTACAATACTCTTGCAATTTGTTTAGGTTTGTTTTACGTTTTATTGAACAGTCTGAAGAATCTTCACCGTTAGACGTACCTATAATAAAACGATAACGTGATATTGCCGCCAAAAAATGTTCATCGAAAATCTCAGACATTTAAAAAAAACCGTAAATATTGTAGCCTACTGTAAATAAAAATAGGATATCCCCCCTTAAATACCTGTACGAGGTGTGGCTATTAAATAACGAGACTGACGTAAAAAATTTAATTTTTATTTTATACATAATCACTTATTGTCATCTTAGATAGAGAAGGATAGAGAAGGAGTGTATATTGAAGGTGACAATAAGTGATTATGTATAAAATATAAATAAAATTTTTTTACAACGTCAGTCTCTTTATTTAATAGCCACACCTCGTATTTTCGTTTTACACATATTAATAAACAATAAAAGCAATCAGTAATAAACAGACAGGTGGAGTATCAAATTATTTACCTCAATCCATTAGTTACAGAGCTAAAAAAAATAGTTCTGTTTCTTATCACAAGGTCAGCCAATTAAAAAATGACTGAATTATTTAAGAACAGAAGAGGTAGAGGTGTAAAAGGCACTAATCCGAGTTATCACTTCTGAAAGTAATGAATTTCATTAAACAGCCAGACCCTGTGGTGAATGAATTGAAGGTGTCATTTGCAGGATGGAAAATATGTGCTTTTCAGAGGGCCCGGCAGGCTGATAAGCACTTTTCCACTCAGTGAGGAAGGCAGGGTAACCACCTAAGTCCTCGTTTTACTTTGTAAAATATCTACAGGTTCAAACCAACCTTTCGGCTGATGACCTAAACAGTATAAATAATCGTAAAAATACTGTTACAACTCGTTATAGTAAAGTAAAATTGTAAACTTTAATTTAATTAATTCACATATGTTTATTTAACAAAATTATTTGACAAGAAAAAACTAACCTTTACTAACTACAACAATGAATATAATGAGTTTATGAAACTAAGTTCTTAAACAATTAAAACAATGAAATTCACGCAATTTATTAACAATAAAACAAAATAAAATAATATCCCTTACCAAATTAAACATTAAATGTCTCATGACAAAAAAACAAACTTCACCGTAACGAAGAATCCCGTACAATTTAGATCACTAACACGTCAGCCATTCAAACCGCGGCCGCGTCCCAACAATGGAATCCTTCTTTTTATAATTAATCAGTCAGTTGTTTATAAACAGCTGATTTCATTTTCCGCCGCTTCATTACAACAATACTGTAAAGGCTATTCAATACTGTATTCAAACTTAAAAATCTGGTGTGAAACACTCACACAACTTTCTCTTGCCAATGCAAATAATTAATAATAAACCTAACATTATTAATAAAATATTAGAAATAAACAAAAACTAACCTCAAAAACATAACCTTATTTTAATCATGAGTGAATGACGCAAAATGAAAATCGAACTCAATTTGGCTTAAAAAAAAACGGAAAATCACACTTTCACACTAAACTAGGCTCTGTAGAGAAAAATGCTTCAAATAAAAGTTGTAGGTCTTTTAATTTCCTATAAATTTTATTATATACACTTTTGTCGTAGAATGGCCGAAACGATGGCCTGATGGAAATGATGGCCTACGATACTAAGGCCGAAATCTTAAAAAATCGATTTTTCACACGTTTTAGTGAGAAAAAAATCAAAAAATCGCTATTTACTGCTAAACTAAGCGTCATACAAAAAAATATTTGCAATAAAAGTTGTAGGTTTTTAAATTTTCTACAACTTTTATTATATAACATTTTGCGCTAAAATGCATATTAAAGCCGCAATCTTAAAAAGAAAATGTTTTTACGTAAAAACAGCCTCACGCAGAATTTCAGCAAACATGGCGCCTACTCGATCTTGTAGAGAATAAAAAATTGAGTAAACCACGCGATTTTTAAAAAAAATTGTAGGACCAGTTTTTGAGAAGATTGCAAAAAAGTGAAAAATTATACGAATTAACTACTACTTCCGGTTGACCGATTTTGATGAAAATGTTCGTGTCGGGTCCGGTAGTGGTATGTAACTTAAGTTTCAAGTTTCAAGTTCGTACGATGTTCCATTCTTGAGATATTCTGTTCACACACACACACACAGACCAATCGCTAAAAACATGTTTTTTGGGTTCAGGGGGTCTGAAAACGTATAGATCCGGTGAAAACTCGATTTCGAAAAATCGACATGAAAACAATACTTTCCTTCCTATATATTCATATAGGCAAGAGAAAGTAAAAAAGTCTTTGCGTGTTATACGAAATTGGATCCGCCCCTATATTTCGGTTAAGTGGAGTTTTACTGTATTTAAAATTAGTTTATAAAAAATCTAATAAGTAACCCATATATTCAGTACTTTAACACTTTTTGGCAAGTCAGCACAGTATAGCTTAAGGGTCCTATCACTGCAAGAATAGTAAAAAGAGATCGAACAGAAGTAAAAACAAATATAGAGTAATTTAATTTAAAAAATCTGGTGTGAAACACTCACACAACTTTCTCTTGCCAATGCAAATAATTAACAATAAACCTAACATTAGTAATAAAACATTGGAAATAAACATAACCTAATTTTAATCATGAATGAAAGACCCAAAATGAAAATCGACCTCAGTTTGACTTAAAAATACGGAAAATCACTCTTTCTCACTAAACTAGGCTCCGTGGAGAAAAATGCTTTCAATAAAAGTTGTAGATCTTTTAATTTTCTATAAATTTAATTATATACACTTTTGTCGTAAAATGCATTCTAAGGCCGAAATCTTAAAAAATCGATTTTTCACACGTTTTAGTGAGAAAAAATCAAAAAATCGCTATTTACTGCTAAACTAAGCGTCATACAAAAAAATATTTGCAATAAAAGTTGTAGGTTTTTAAATTTTCTACAACTTTTATTATATAACGTTTTGCGCTAAAATGCATATTAAAGCCGCAATCTTAAAAAGAAAATGTTTTTACGTAAAAACAGCCTCACGCAGAATTTCAGCAAACATGGCGCCTACTCGATCTTGTAGAGAATAAAAAATTGAGTAAACCACGCGATTTTTAAAAAAATTTGTAGGACCAGTTTTTGAGAAAATCGCAAAAAATTGAAAAATTACACGAATAAATACTAATACTTCCGGTATTACTAATACACTAATACTTCCGGTTGACCGATTTTGATGAAAATGTTCGTGCCGGGTCCGGTAGTGGTATGTAACTTAAGTTTCAAGTTTCAAGTTCGTACGATGTTCCGTTCTTGAGATATTTTGTATACACACACACACACACAGACACACAGACACACACACAGACCAATCGCTAAAAACATGTTTGGGTTCAGGGGGTCTGAAAACGTATAGATCCGGTGAAAACTCGATTTCGAAAAATCGACATGAAAACAATACTTTCCTTCCTATATATTCATATAGGCAAGAGAAAGTAAAAATCCTTATATATTTCTCAAAGTCTCAGCAATCGCTTCGTGAGATTTTGAACTTTCTAATATCACCTCCAGAATAGCAGCACCATCAAAACATTAACTTATTTAGTCATTTTCTTCGCAATATCTCGTTACGGATTTTACCAATTCATATTTATTTTATTTTCAATTTTTTTGCGGAATCCCTAATCCCCTCTTTTAAAATCAAGTAAAAATTATTTAAATCCATTTGTTAGAGCTCTGTATTTAAGAGCAAACAGAATCTCCATTTAAAATATGTGTTTAAAAAATGTGTTTAAAATAAATGTTGTTGTTGTTTAGGTCAATAGCCGAAAGACTGGTTTGAACCTCTAGAGGTTTTACTTAGTAAAAACGAAGAGTGATGTGGTTTACTATTGCCTTTCTCACTGAGTTGAAAGAGTATGCTTATCAGCATGCCAGGCCCTCTGAAAAGCACCTACTTTCCACCCTACAAATGACACCTTCACTTCATTCACCACAGTGTCTGGCTGTATAATGAAATTCATTACTCTCAGAGGAGATAACTGCGACTAGTGTCTTTTACACCTCTACCTCTTCTGTTCTTAAATGTTTCAGTCATACAATTGGCTGACCATGTGGTAAGAAACAGAACTATTTTTTGTAGCCCTGGAACTAGCAGATGAAACGTAAATAATTTGACACTCCACCCCCTGTTATGAGCATTGTTAAAATATACAGATTAAAAATGTAGTATTAAAGCATCCATCTTTTTTCCTGTTTGAAAAAATTAAGTCATCGTTTACCCTTAGGTGTAAAATCTTTTAAGGAGGTTAGTATTTTTATATATAAGTATTATACCACCTATTGCATACAATATTGCATTACACAGTCTGATATTATTGTAGGGTTCAGTACCGCCCACAATATGACATCATCCTTTTTCCTTAATTCATCTTTTTTTTCAAATGGTTGAAGTCAAAGTGATAGGTATAATAGTTTTAAACGAGTACTTGCATACCTCTTTGGTTCCGAAATAGACGCTACAACAGCTTCCCTCCACTGATCTGTTAAGACTCTTGTCGACCATATTTTGTTGTATAAATCAAGAAGATACTGTAGTGGATCAACTGGAAGTTCTTGAAGAAAAATGTAAAAATATTATCAGCTCCAGGAATTCTATTTTTAAAAGTTTGAGAGCTAAAGCAAGTTCATCGAGATTGAGTAGGGAGTTAAGAATAACATTTGATCCAAAGTAAAATGTAAAATCTTATATCAGTTTCATTTTTATACTACACAAAATCTTGACTAGTTTAAATCGCTAGAGTTACTAGCAAAAGTAGAACTAAACATTTGAAATTCTGAGAGGATCTGATGTTATAAGGTCATTGTCCTCAGTTAAAGCAAATGGGAGTGGATGTCTAGTAATACACTAAACATTATAATTTTTCCATAGTTCTAAGCTCAGTGAGGTATATATAATATCTAGGTCTAAAATTTTCAGACCATAATCTGGAGTTGAACTCAGTACCTTTCGCTTTATAGGCTACCATGCTAGTCACTATGCCACGGAGGTGGCGTATCTAAATTAGTATTCTTAAAATTTTTTGTTTAAACATTCTGATCCAATTTTGAATTTACTCATTACTATTATTGCATTCAATACCAATGGTTGGTCCACTGTAGTTTTGGCCAGAGTAACTGACTTCTATGCTGGGGTCCTGGGTTATGTCAGGTCTGACATTTTTTCCACTGCATATCACCTCATAGCAAAGATAAATTTAAATAAATGAACATCAATTCAACAATGAAACTCATGGTCACTGATAGGAATCCAAACCAGCTGTAGGTTATAAATTGTTTTCTGGAAATAAAAGCATTATTAATGAATAGCTAATGTTATAATAATTATTTTCGGACGATGAATTTTCAAACTTTGATTTAGTTTTAGAACAATGACTCCCACAGTCAGAAGCCGTCACAGTTGCTTGTAAAGCAACTATATTTTTCAAACAAATTTGCAGATTTTTTTTGCGGTTTAACCATGGAACCTTCATCTCTGAAAAACAGCTGTTAAACAGTTGACTCGTGGCGATGACTTTAACAAGACCTACCCGGCAGGTTTAAATTTTTAATTTCTAATGTGTGTATGTTGTAATCTGTTCAATTCAGAACAATAAGCAACCCCATGACCAAATTAAACGAGGATGACGTGTATGATGTGTAAATGATTTGTAACCTTGACAGACCCAGGCTGATCATTACTGAGAGAGTATGGTTAATTGAACCCCAATCATCAAAGTACACCATTAACCACTGTATAGTATTAAAATCTACATAACTGCCTTTGTAGGATTCAAACCAGGAACCTTCGTCTCCAGGGTTTAAATAGCAAAGAAAAATTATATTAAAATACAACATTAATGTAACAATGAAACTTGCGGTCAGCTGATTGGAATCCAAACCAACACTATATGTAATGAATTGTTTTCTGGTAATAAAAAATACAAGAATTCACAAAACTGTGATAAGCAGGTATCACAGATATCTTGCACGTCTTTTACACAAAATTTGCAACAATACAGAGCATAAAAATACTAACTAATTGTATAACATTGTAACAGAAGTCCGACCCCTCAACTTATTTGCATTATGGTGAAGTTTTTGTGCACATTAAACTTGGTCAGCTTATTGAACTTCTGTTGCAACAGACTTGGCTTCTTAGCAGCTCAATTGGAGGTTGAAATAAAACAGCACTCGTACTTGTAACTAAACAAGAACCTATTCAGTATTTTTGCATTACACGTGAGCCTAAATCTACATGATTTCATTATTCATCAACATTTTCTGGAAGGTAACCTGAGTGAAAATTGGGGGTCTAGCATCAAATACTGAAAAATCTAACACATTATACAACATAGAGATGGGAATTGTTGTTTAGGTCATCAGCCAAAAGGCTTGTTTGAACATCTACAGGTTTTATTAAGTAAAACAAGGAGTGAAGTAGTTTACCATTGCCTTTGTCACTGAGTGGAAAAGTATGCTTATCAGCATGCCTGGCCCTCTGAAAAGCATTTACCTTCCACCCTGCAAATGACACCATCACTTCATTCAGCACAAAGTCTGGCTGTGTAATGATGAAATGCATTACTCTCAAGAGGAGATAACTCTGACTATAGTGTCTTTTCACAACCTCCACCTCTTCTGTTCTTAAATGCTTTAGTCATATAATTAGCTGACCATGTGATAAGAAAAAGAACTATTTTTCGTAGCCCTGGAAATAACAGATTGAGTGCAAATAATTAATTAACACTCCAACTGTCTGTTATGGGCATTATATATAGGAATATAAATATTAAGATCAAGTAAAGTATAAATAAAAACTTTATTTTAAAGTAAATAAAACAGTTAAAAAAATTATTTTTATTATACAAATCAACATTGACATAAACTGAGGATTATATTCTTACTAATGTTAATCAACAATATTTTTTATTTTACATTATAACAAAACACAAATTTTGTGCCCGACAATATAAATTGACAACAGAATAACAAATAACGAGAGAATATTGCAAAATAAATAAGTTGTACTAAATTATATTTGTTAAAAAGAAATCAATTACTATCACAAAGACAACTACAAAATAAAATAATCTGTAATTATGATAATTTGCACAATCAAATCCAGTTTTACACATTTATCTAATCTAAGTTAATCACTAATAAATTTCTACACAAATATACACATTTATAATTAAATAATTTATTCTATAAGTAGGACCTATAATATTTAATTTTAAATATTATTTATATTATATACACATAAAATACAATGTTATTAAAACTCTCTACGTAAATAAAAATTATGTACATTTACAAACAGTAAAAAATATTGTAGTAAGCTTTAATTATCAGTTTGAATTGTAAATTATAAAATAATTTATGAGTGCCTCGAAAACAGAAGAAAGTAACTACAGTATAAACTCAATTATCTGAAGTGATTAAGGCAAAGGGTATATTATCAGCTACAAAAACCTTAAGAAACCGAACCATCACAAAATTTTATGTTAACTTTTGTATGTGCATCTTTAATTATAACAAAGGATAGTTATATAAAAACACCAAAATTTAACAGTAAAAAGTCAACAAATGTATTAGGCACGTTATGAGACATAATTATTTCAATGTTAAGATGTTAAAATCTTATCATTATGGTGGGTACAACAGGGAAGAGAAGGCCAAGAAACCAGAGCTTCGAAGATCAAAGAAAGATGAGAGATTAAACAAGTTAAGCTGATATGAAAAGAATGAATTTTGAAAGAAACTTAAAGTTCTATTTTATATACTAATACAAATTTCAAAAACCTTTTCATCTGCTTTGATCCTAATTATCTACTTGCATGTGTTTCGGTGGATCCCCACCATAAGAGTATACAAAAATCATGTAAAATTTAAAGATTTAGATCTTTTAAAACCTACAGAAGATGTAACATCTTCTGTATCATTAAAAGAGGTATTTTAAAGTTTTATATGATATTTTATGTACTCTGATAATGTTGGATCCATTGAAACACATGAAATTAGATAATTAGGATCAAGGCAGCAGAAAAAGTTAGTGAATTCATAATATATAATAAAATTGATTTTAAGCTGGAGGATAAAGATTTATTTTTGAAACCTATAGTGTTGACAAGGTGATTATTTCAACTGAATTAATACATAATCTCAGATAAGTGAGTTTTACCGCAGTAACTAATTTAAAATTAAATACAAAAATTTTATAATGTGATTTGGAGTAATACAACCTATATCGTATTAAATTTTTTTATCACTTGCTTACTATAATTTTAGTGTGTAGTATTGCTCAATCTAACACGAATAGCAATCATCACTGGTAGCTGCTTGAAACTATATCATATGGATGTTAGATCAGGAACCTAGCCAGTAATCAAACCATGGATTGCTAGGTTTGTAGGTGAATTCTACTGACTAAGATATGTATGCTAAAAACTAAACAAGCAAGCAGTCCTAATTCAACTTTTTTTTTTATTCCAAAAGTCATTAACTGAGTAAATAATGTAATGACTTCATAGGCAACTTCAAACCAAACCACATCAACACAAAAACATCAGCTAATTTGATTATGCATGGGAAAAAATCAGAGACACTATATTTAATTTAAACAACAAAATAAATGAACAATATACATGACAAACAATTACATCTGTATAGTACAAATTTACAAAATATAAACTTATAACATATAATTATAGCCATTATCAAACTAAAATAGCATGGTGTCATCACATTATATTATATATTTGTAGTAAAAATTCATAAAAAATATTACTGGATATATATAGTCAGTGTTCAGGACAATTAAAAAAGTTAAGTACACAAAACCTCAAATTATTATCATAAATAACATTATAGAAAATTTTCATTATTAATATTTATCATTATGTTGAAAAAAAAAATTCATAATTTTTTAAATTTTTCGTTACATAAGAGGTTAGGTAAGATTCATTTTGAAATTACACTGATTTTGCTTGGAAACTGACTGTATTTGCTCATTACTTATTTTTATCTATTACCCTTCAACATCTGCATTAAAATCAATCGAATCTGAATTAATATTTTATAATATATGATTCAGATATTGAATTGAAATCGTGAATCAATCGTAAAGAAAGTCTGAGAGGTTTATTTCTGTAAAAAATGTGAATTGCAGATTATCACAGATTTCTTGGTACATAACGATCATTCATAATTAAAAAGATTGACCACAACAATCTTGCAATGCCAGGATCCTGGGTTTGATTACTGATCTGGTCTAGCATTTTTCATATCATCCAATAGTACAATTTTATGCACTATTAATAGTGTGGAAAACAGCCAGTTATAAAAAAATTAATTGTTAAAAAGTAAATAAATAATAAATATTTTAATATATTATAAACTCTACATTTTTAACATCAAAATCACTATATATTTAATTTTTTGTAAATTCTTTAGCCTACCTCATAAAAAGAAACGTTTAATATTTTTCTCTAAAATCCAATAATTAAATTATTTCGATTTCCTAGATTGGTAAGTGTATTTCAATTTTATTTTAAAGTTACCTTAAAATTTCAGTATCAATATTATGTTCTTAAAACCAAAAAAATCAGATCTAACACAAATATCACAGTTGCTAAGCAAATCTATTACAACAGCGATTCTCAAAGTGTACGCAGCAGCGCCCATGGCACAGTAATGTATGTGATTACAATATACAATTTATACTGTGCAATGGTTGGTTCACAATAAGGGCGCCACCGGAAATGATCTATAGATCAAGGGAGCCGGGAGTTTACAAATTTTGAGAACCACTGTATTATAACATACACATGCAATAATATATTAGTAGCAAAAATGTAAATCAGTTTACAGTTTACATGTTGAGCAGAACTATCAGGTAAACTGAAAATAGTACATTCTCAGAAATTTATTATTTCAATAACGCAATTAATAATATTAATAACAGTCAGTCAAACTGTTTAACTGGTTTATCATGATTTTAGTAACAAGCAGTGATAATTTCAAACTAAATCTTACTTAAAAATCATGTTTCACACAAAATATTTATTACTAAAATTTGCATATAATGACATCAGAGTACAATTTCTACTATAATTAAGAAATTTTACTTGCATCTGATGTGTTTATGGCTGTTAAATCACAATGAATTAATTCATCATGAAAAGCTAATTTCTGTTGTAATTTTTATTCGTGGTTTTTACAATGAAACTACAATCTCCAATTACTAGTTAAATCATAGTTGTAATTAAAATATAAACACCAGTATAATATTTACATTTATTGGTTGTTACTTAACAAATATTTATGTAAATACTGGTATTTAATATTCTACTAGGTATTACAACACGATAGTACATCATTTATCACTATAAACAATGTATTGATTTATTATGTTTATTATTTTTTAAAAACTAATTTGTGGACGATCAGAAATTCAGTTTCTGTAGGTTATAGTTTAATAGAGTATGTAAATATAGCTAAATAATTCCTTAAGCTACAGAATTTCCAAGTTATAACTGAACCAAGCAAAGTATTGAATAGTTAGTATTTACAACTATGTTTAATCACATTATGCAACTGCTGCAGCCAGTATTTTAGCACAATTCCAAAAAAAAAAGTTCTATACAACATACATTACATGAAACATACTATTATAGTACATTGTTGTTTAGGTCATCAGCCAAAAGGCTGGTTTGAACCTGTAGAGGTTTTACTACGTAAAACGAAGAGTGAGGTAGTTTACAATTGCCTTCCTCACTGAATGGAAAAGTACGCTTATCAGGATGCCGGGCTCTCTGAAAAGCACATATTTACCACTCTGCAAATGATACCTTCACTTCATTCACCACAGGATCTGGCTGTATAATGAAATTCATTACTTTCAGAGGAGAAAACTCTGATTTAATGTCTTTTACACCTCTACCTCTTCTGTTCTTAAATGATTTAGTCATTTAATTGGCTGAACATGTGATAAGAAAAATAACTGTTTATTTTAGCCCTGCAACGAACAGATTGAGTGTAAATAATTTGACACTCCATCTGTCTGTGATGGACAGTATTATAGTACATACAGTGAAATCTCTAGATGCAACCACCTCTAGATGACCAGTAACAATACTATTTCTACGCCAGTCTGTTGTTAGTGTTTTGGCTGCTGTGGGTGGTTGCTTCTGCAACCATGAGATAGCGCAGACAGCAAACTTCTACAGCGCTTATGCGAGTACAAGTGGCTAAGGCATACGGCGAACTTGGCTAGTGGAGGAACTCAGTTATTATTAAGAGTACAGTATCAATCTTCTCCACAAGAAGGTAGACGAGGAGATAGCTTGTAATATTGAGCATTGTGAGTATGCTTTTTTTTGGTCTCCACAACTGACCCCTCCCCACCCCAACACTTCACCAGTGACTGCTACCCCTTGAGGCAGCGGTAAACTGTGTTTGCCACGTCGGCAACTGCTCCTATCCGTTAGGTAGTGGTGTAGACGTACTCGCCTCACCAGCGACCGCTCTTGGCTTCAGGTAGCAGCGAAGGTTATCTCCAGTTCCTCCCGCCCCTTCAAAAACCACCTACGTCACTGGATATCCTGCTGCTTCAGTCAGAACAAGAGAATGCCGCCTAACTACTGACTGGACTGCAGCCAGTGTCGCAACATAAATGACTAAGCACTGTCTATTAAAATGTTATTCAGTAAGACAACCCTAAAACTTTAATATCTTTAACTACTAATAAAACTTACATAAACTCATAAAAATATTTTTTAAATAGTAGTTAATAACCCTGCATAAAATTATATACAGTAAAATCTCTCTATTGCGGATCTCTCTATTGCGGAAACCTCTCTTTTGCGGCATTATTTGCCGACCCCGACCCTTTCGTATATTACGGTAATGTATTTAACTCTCTTTGTAGCGGCACAAAAATCTCTCTATAGCGGCTAACAATGAGTCAACTTTTAAGCTCCCACTCCCTCGCAATCGTCGGTGGGGAATAACTATAGCCCAAAACAATGGGGAAGAAAGTGAAGATGATGATGAAATGGAAACATAAAATATTGCCCCCTCAAGTAAACAGGCACTAGACGCTATTCGTATTGTTTCCACGTACTGTTATTGCCACAATATAGATGAAAATTTACAACAAGTTTTAAACATTGAAAATAAGATTGAAGACATGTTTTACGAACTGAAAACCAAACAAACAAAAATGACAACTTATTTTACAAAATGAAATGTACTTTACAGTCGTTGTTCCTTAATAACGAAAATATATATACTATACTGTTTTTTTTTGTGTTTGTGTAGCCTATGTTTTATGAGATTTTAATTGTATGTATGTATTTTAAGTAAGTAATTTAAATATTTCACTGTATTGAAGTAATCTACTGTATTAAACATTCGTCATAAAGTAATCTATTTAGTAGTTTTTCAAAGTAAACTTATTGCATGCACCTTTCACATATGTACATGAGTTTTTAGTACAGAAAAATTAGTACTTCAACTTCCCTCCCCCCATTAATTACTTGCTCTCTCTATAACGGAACTCTCTTTATAGCGGCGGAACCTTATGGTCCCTTCAATTCCGCTATAGAGAGATTTTACTGTAAATACAAAATAAATACCTGCTGAAATTTCTCCGATTTTATTAAACATACATTATAGACATAACAGCTTAGTTCCCTAAGCTGACCAAAATTCTCTTGAACTAAAGATGGTCATATCAGAGAGATTTCACTGTATATTTCAAAAACAAAATGACAAATACATTGTAATGTAATACAGCTACTGTTCGATGTTATTACATGCATAAAAATATTATAACAGAGTAATTATATCACAATACATTGCGCAGTATTTTTGTCTTTTTTGTTTATTCTGTAGTTGTTATTACAATTTTTCTGCAACTGCACAAACAAATATAAATGATTATTGGATTGATCATAAAGTAAAAACAACTCTGTATATAATTCCAAATAACCTTACAAATTCAGTAAACTGCGAATTAATTTTAAAACATTACCATGTCAAGTGAACGCGGTAAACCAATTCAAAAGCTTCAAAATTTGATTATTGTGGGTCATGTTGTATTTTACGAGCTTGGTGACTGGTATGAATAAATTTTGAGTGTATAATACACTATTTTCATATATTTATCTACTACTATCTATCACCAATGCATCAAAATACAACAGTGCTGATGACAATTTAATACTTAGCCTGGTTAAGTTATACATTTATAACAGAGTCGTAATGTCTGTTTTAATTTTTAACATATTTCTCATAGAAATTATACCGAATAGATTACTAGAAATTACTTATGAAAACTGATTTTACAATTTAAAAAAAAATTATAAGTGTCACAAAATTATATTACAAAACGAGTAAAGAACCATACCAATAAATACTAATACCATAAAATAGTTTCTGAAACATGATTCTATGAAGCAGTGAATATAAATAACCAATATGTTATAATAATAATAAGCCGTGTTATATAAGTTAATTTTTGTACAATACGTAAAAATTAATACATTTAAAACATTGGTCACAATATATTCATAATTTACATCATACATTTATTATGAAACATTGCAGAATATTTTATGTATATGTAAGAGTCTGTAAAACATACAGCAGTTCCAATTTCAATAGATATGTAAATGCAAATGAAACAATAACAAGGCATTAAGATATTAAAAAAATAATATTGCTGTAAATATTATATCCATATAAAATAGGTGATATTAAAATAGTTTTAATTTATTTTTATATACACGATGAAATCGGGGAAAGAGAGCGAAAATTATGAGAAACATTCACACGAAATAAAGGTCTTGGCACAAAACCACAGATTTTACAGTTCAGTTATAATTATTCAGAACATCCTTAATAATAGTCAATCTCTCTCATTTCTTCACTAACGCTGCTATCCTGTTTATTTTTGGCTTTGAAATTGAAGTTATTACATTGTTATTATTATTGTTATTGTTGTTATTCTGGCTGCCAAAGTCTTCGCGTAATGTATTTTCCTTAGCTCCTCTAAAATAAAAAGAAAAAACAAAACTAAGTTAAACATTCATGTAAATATTTTTAATAACAACAGCACTGAAATATTGTTTTACACTAGAAAAATTTAAAGAACATTTTTGTTAATAGGAAGCCATAAATCCTCTTTATCTGTTTTTCAAGTTTCCTCAAGTAGATCCAACACAACTCTCTACATCTCTCTATCTAAATGATATCATCTCTCTTGGTATTGGATCTTTTACCCAATTCATTTATAACTGAATAATGATGGTTGTTGTTTAGGTCATCAGCCAAAAGGCTGGTTTGAACCCGTAGAGGTTTTACTAAGTAAAACGAGGAGTGAGGTGGTTTACCATTGCCTTCCTCACTGAATGGAAAAGTATGCTTATCAGCATGCCGGGCCCTCTGAAAAGCACATATTTTCCACTCTGCAAATGACACCTTTACTTCATTCACCACAGGGTCTGGCTGTATAATGAAATCCATTACTTTCAGACGAGACAACTCTGATTAGTGTCTTTTACACCTCTACCTCTTCTGTTCTTAAATGATTCAGTCATTTAATTGGCTGACCACGTGATAAGAAACAGAACTATTATTTTAGCCCTGCAACGAACAGATTGAGTGTAAATAATTTGACACTCCACCTGTTTATTATGGGCAGATAATGTAGGATATTCAAATAAAGGTAAATAAATAAACCAAAATAATTTTATTGTTACCATTCATCATTAAACGAATAATAATAAACAATCCGATCTAGGTCTGTGAAATAAGAATAAATTTGTATGTTTAATGTGCCTATAAAACTGTTATTTCTTAGTTTGTTATGCCTGTTTCTGTAGTATCATATTGAGAGAGAAGTAGAACGAGCAGGGTTTGGTATCAAAAAACTGAGAAACACAGTGAATGGTAGAATATCACATGGGTGAGATGGAGAGAGAAGACTGAACATTGCCGATAGTGGAGCTATATGTTTGTAATACGAGTACACCGCATTTATTTGAATAATTTGTTTGTTTGGGATACTGAATAGTATTATACTGTATTGATAATAAACATGCTGCTAGGAATTTTTTTTGAATGTTTAAAATTTACAACAATAACATTAATAAAAATTTACGTTAATAACAAATATGAATTTGTTAGAATAAAATTTTTTGATTAATGAATAATGTGGTACTTGAAAACGACAATACAACTATTTCGAGCAACCGTGAATAAAGTTCAGATTGTTAGTATGGTGGCCAACATCCAGAACAGATAGGATTCTAAAGAAGAAGAAGATTTTTCTCCATCCTACTGACAAGTCTTGTCTTTCCTAATACACTTCTCTTGAACTTCCTTTCTGCTGCCTGCTTTTTACTCTCTGCTTTTCTTCCTCCAGTCCATGTTTCCACAGCATTATTTAATACTGGTATAAAATATGCATTATACATAATACCTAAAAGTGGTATTGTTTCTTATTTTAAAGGATGTAAGGTTCAAAGTCCATTACACATGCTGGAGACACCTAAGAAAAACCTCAAAAAAGGGTTCTCTGAATCTTATATGGATGAAGCGGTTGCAAATGCTGCAGTTCTTGAGAAAATGTATAAATCTGCTAAAACGGTGTTTACCGTGAAAATACTCTAGGCCTCTATGTATTGTACACATATTGTGCAATGATAAAATTATGTCCATTTTATTTTGG
This sequence comes from Catonia carolina, assembly GCA_035578175.1. Classification (NCBI taxonomy): domain Eukaryota; kingdom Metazoa; phylum Arthropoda; class Insecta; order Hemiptera; family Achilidae; genus Catonia; species Catonia carolina. The sequence continues at coordinate 118,684,905 of JAQMRL010000002.1, read as the reverse complement.
AAGGTAAGAATAATCAAAAGATGTAGCAGGGGCTAAAAGAAATGTCTTGGCGTAAGAACCATGGTTCAGAACAAGAAAACAAGATCTATTGCTGCATTGATATTCTAAAACTGGGAACTATAATGATGATTACAAGCCTTAATTAAAAGATAGCACCCAACCAAACACACTATATACTTAGTAGAAAAAATAAAGGTTATCTATTTTGAAGACATTAAAATAAATAGCAACAGCTTATTAGTTTTATAAAAAATATGCTTCTGACATTTTGATGACCCAGTATGTATTTACAGTATTAAAGAAAAAGTATAAGAAAAAATGTCAAAAGAACTGAACCATCTTCACAACCTGCTCCTGTTCGTCCATATTTAGATTCAAAGATCAAACCAGCTAAATTGAAAATGAAATATGACAAGGTTACCAGAATAATTCTAATTTTTATTGTGTCATAAAAACCAATCTGGGTTGAGTTAATCATCCATACTGAACTTAACTCACTCATTTTAAATTGTGTTATGGTTTTATTGCTGGTGTTCAAAAAGCCACCAAGTAAATTTTGGTAAAAAATGATACAATTAAAATTTTTCTCTTTTACCAATTAACACACACCATTATGAAAAGAACACTAAAACTCACAAAGAAAAGTACCAACACACAGAAATTTACTGTTTATTGATTTAAGGTAATGATTACAAAATTTAACTTGAAATACCTCAGAAGTTGTTTTTTGCTCATTTGTGACTTTTGCTGAACACTGACAATATAATTGTCAGTGTATTTCCATGCATTTGATGTAAAATTTGACAAAAATGACAATAGCGAAAGCCGTGTGTATCTTCTACAGTTTTTTTTTAGATATTGTCTTTAACAGTCCAAACCAGAATAAAATGCCTACGTCGATTCTAACTTAACGTTTGTAGTAGCAAGGTTGATAGGAACATATCGTTTAACACTGAATTTTTATGCTGAAAACCATTTTCCAATATCTTCTCTTGTCTTTTTCAGACTCTTACTCGATGTATTAATAAATAATTCAGAAGGATACTTGCAAAGTCAGTGTGACAATTCCTTTCTTAGTTTTCAAATATAAATGATTTACAAGGTTATTTATTTATAATCGTTCCTTCTAATGCAAGAAATTTCACTTCTTCACAAAAATTATGGTTTGACAATGAAATTGAATGATGTACAAAAGACAAAACTTTTGGCTGAAACATCTACCACTGTATATATTTTTGGAACAATTAAAAAAAAAATTCTAACAAAATTACAATACCATAATTATAATAATAATAATAATAATACAATAATTAATAAAACTTATTTATATACTTACAAATATCTTGTTAAGTCTTCTATATCGACAAGCATGGAATCTTGACTCATATGTAAGTCGTCTCTTTCCATTAAATATTTTACTAAACTTTCATTCAAATCTGAAATTAATAAAAATATAACAAAATGATTAACAACAAATAACATGGCTCTTGTTTTAGTAGTTGATAAGTAACTTCACTAATAACCTTTTTTTTAATCCTTAATGTGTGTATGCTGGAATCTGTACAATTTAAGAACAATAAGCAACCCCATGACCCAATGAGATGAGAATGATATACTGTAGATGTACGATATGTAAATGACGTATAGTCTTGTACAGAATCAGGGCAACCATCCCTGAAAGAGTATGGTTATTTGAATCCCAACCTCCAAAGAACGCCAGTTACCACTGTCTAGTCTTCAAATCCACATAAAAGTAACTACTTTTTACCAAATTTAACCATGGTATAGTCACTTGAGTCACGAGTTTGCCCTTGTTTGCAACGAGGGATAAAGGGGTAACAGCATCAGTGCGCATGCATGGCTGCTTTAATTTCAGTATATGAACATAACAACTTATACTATACCCAGACCATAGCCTATACAATATATCACAGAACCTTTTGTAGGTTAACGGTACGAATATAACTGTTTGTAACCGTAAACAGAAATGTTAGTTTCTCAAAAATGTGGGCAGACTATCCACAGTGCTGAACGAAATCTAATATGCAGTGTAATAAAATGCTGTCCAAGTTGAAACTAAACTATGCCTTTCAATGCTTTTAACAAAAGCCATGAGCAAGTGGCTAACTACTGTGATGTTTCTCTTTCCACAATTCAAAAAATAAAGAAGGAAATTAAAGACGTGAAGAGGCTATTCTTCTTTGTTGACATCAGGTAAAAAAAGGAAGCGGTTAGGTAGACTAGTGAGACTGATAGTGAAGACGCCGGTGACAGCAATCGTAAAGAAGGCAATTCTTTCGTAGAAAATTTGTTCCAATGGAATATGGTAGCTGGTAATTACAGTAAATCAAACATTTCTAGTCATGTAATTAAGCTTTACGCAGTATTACAGGTCAGATTTATTTCTTATAAGGTTTATGAAGAAAATTTTCTCAGATTAAACCACAGCTTACAAAATGTATGTAGAAACTGCACGGTAGTGAAATGTACGAGTAGTGTTGCACTGTCATATTTTCACTTCCCTTCCTCACAGCCCATCCATATGCAAAAGGCAATCTCGTGACTTCAGTATCTATACCTTCATCTCAAAAAATCAGCCCTTAAACAGCTGACTCATGTCAATTACAACCAGACCACTCTGGCTGGTAGGTTACTTACTAGTAAATAAACATTTCCATTAATGGATCACATTTACTGGTTATCTAGCAAGTGAACACTGAAGGCAAATGGTCTCAAAATATTTTTAATTGTTTTTGTGTGTAACAACATATAATACAAGAGGCAAGACATTTAAGTATTGCTTTGAATTTATGTGAGGTACTTTATTTAAGAGCTCTCAACTGCTTATATACAAATGAAGTTAGTGTTGAAGACATGCTATTCACAGTTTCAGATCTACCGGATGAAAATTTTTATATTTTATCATTTTTGCAAGCATTCTATAAAAAAAATATGGCAGGGAGAAAAACATATAAGTTTGTCTAGCTGCAGATAAATATTCTTCTTATTCCAGTAATACAGAATACAAATAATCCAATCATACTTACACTCAATTTGTGTATGGAGATCATTAACAATGACTTGCAACTGTGCCAGGTTCATATCTGTTAGCATCTGTCTTGACAATCGCCTTCGTTCTTCAGGAAACATCACTCCAACCTATTTATTTAAGGATTAATTAAAATATGAAGCACTTACTAACATATCTATAGTAATTAATATATAATATCTACAATAGTTAAAAAATGAAAATTATTTAAACAAGAAAATATAGACCACCCGTTCAAAATATCTCCTGAAATTTTCAAGCAAAGTTTCATACACAATTAAGTAGTTAAAGATCCCAAGAAGAAAATAAATATAAGAATTTGGAATAAATATAACTTTATTATCCCATTAAGTTAAAATATTCTTCTACTAGACATGAACATTACTGATACACAATTTTCAAAGGAATACAAGATAAAAACAATCCAAGTAGACAGGATTTTATGGTAATTAATTTTCATACAATAATAAATCAGAAAAAAAACATTATAAATTATAAAACCACCAAATGTGATGAAGAATTAAAAATGTGAAAAACAGTGTCTGTGATTTATTACTTAAAAATATAGAGCAACAATATTCTTTTTCACTGTATTTCTATAGATCATCTAATCATATCTCTTTTCTATAAATAAGATAAGACCAAATTACCTTATTTAAACTAGCCCTTAGCATATCTGTAATAGGGCTGGCTTGTCTACGCTGTCGTTCAATTTCCATTTGCATGTGAGCCATATCCTTTGCTTGGGCGAGAGCGACTCTTGCTTCAGCTTGTAACCTGGCTTGTCGGGCAAAGAAGTCTGCCTCACTAATTGAACCATTAGTAACCGGTAAAGTGGCTCTACCTCTCACACACTAAAACAAGATGACTTATTGTTAGAATTTATCTTTATTTATTTATTGTAATTAGTGAAATCAATTTATAATGAGAAATCTATAGTACATCTATTGATATTTTAATTAAATTGTTCTGAGATTTACAAAACTTCTACGTTTGAGAATTAAAAATGATGAACATCACAACTTTTTTAACGCTAATGTGTGTATGTTGCTATCTGTTCAATTTAAGAACAATAAGCAACCCCATGACCCAATGAGATAAGGATGATATGTATGATGTGTAAGCGAGGTGTAATCTTGTACAGACTCAGGCCGACCATTCCTGAGAGAGTATGGTTGATTGAACCCCAACCATCAAAGAACAACAGTAACCACTATCTAGTATTCAAATCTGTATAAAAGAACATCAGCTGTTAAAACATCAGAGCTTACTGAATTTAAATTTCTCAACTGCATATTACAAAAAAATTACACTGGAAAAATACAATACTAAAACCACTGATACATTGTTGATATAAAGAATAACTTGTTTTGGTTTTGACTCTTCTCATACATCCACAATGCTATTTCCAACTTTAAATCTCATGAAGTAATACTTTTAAACCGTTATTACATGAACAGTGCTGGTGGCATGAACAAACACTTTTTACTTTAGAAGGATTTTTACAGTACTAAAAAAAACTATTAAAATTTTTTGGAGATAGTAACAATTCAAAGAAAATATGCAGCTAATTTATTCGACTTTCAGAAATGGGAATTTCTACCAAAGAATAATACCAAAGGATGATAAAACATATCAAAAGATAATTAATAAGAATTGCATACTAAAATGCACAGGTATTATTTTGACATCAAAAGCACCATGATTTAGCAATACCAAACTCCATGACTTCAGTTCTTGACTTGCAAGTTTTGGTTAGGTAGGGATTTCCCCTTCATCCTCCATAGGAGAGTCTTTCCATTATCAACCACTAATGGACTTGCCAAATCCTAGACTGTTAACTACCAACTGTAAGAAATAATCATGAAGTGAATTCAGGCATTTCTCTTTACATTTTTACTGTAATACCATATTTATTAAGAATTCAGCATTAAAGCTTCTACAGGTTGGCATTTTTTGTGTTTCTCTCCTTTCCTACTTTCGTTAGCCTCAGATTTGTGCCCAAATGTATATGTCCAATTTTAAAATATACCTATTTCATATAATGAATTAATATAATAATTTCACTAACCTTCTTTTTAAACTGCGTCACCTTTATTTTATTCCTACTTACACGTGTTTCGGTGGATCCACCATCATCAGAGTAAATAACATATAATTGAAACTAAAAACATTATTTATTAAAAATCTATAGAAGATGATACATCTTCAGTCACTTGTATAAAACTGATTTAAAATTAATTTATTTTAATTTATCCCTTCTCATATTTACTGTAGATAGCAGCAGCAGTCAATATCACTTCATCATTCCTAAATTTCACCTGTTCATTCAAAATGTCCTGCTTTTGCTCTTTTAAATATTTATAAATGTGGAACATCTCATATTTTTCAATTTTATTTTTATTTTCTATATTACATTGTTCTATTATATTGAAATGTTCATCTATTTTACCAAATTTATGTTTTTCTTCTTTTATATGATTGGTATAGTTAGATATAATGTAGTCACATTTCAGTGCTTTTTTATGTTCATTATACCTCACTTGAAAATTACGACTAGTCATACCAATGTAAAATTTTTTACAATCCTCATTACCACAATCTATTTTATACACACCCTTTTTATTGCTTAGTGTTTCATTTATATTATTTTTAATTATATTTGTGGACAGTAGTTTTCTATTATTACATGTGTATGCGATTTTATAAAATTTATTTAATGTTCTGTATAATTTATTGTTAATAGTTTTATTGTATTTTAATGCAATAAATGGTTTATGTTTTATTTTATTATCTAATATAAGGGTGGTTCTCAAGTTATTTTTAAAATGTAGTTTGTTTTTAATTTTATTTATTACTTTATTTATTTCTTTTCATGATACCCATTCTTTTGTGCTATGAATTTTATTGTTCTTAATTCATTTTCTAGTAGTTTTTTATCTTTTATATAATTATATGCTCTGTGAATCATACTATGGTAAGCTGCCATTTTATGTGAGTATGGGTGGTTAGATGACTTATTTATATTTGTTACTGGTAATATACTTTTACGAAATACACCTGTTGTTATTTTACTATTACCCTTGATTAATTGTATGTCCATGAAATTTAATTTATTATTATTTTCAAGTTCCATAGTGTGGTGTAATTTATCATCAAATGTATTTAATTTTTTTTAAATAACATCCTCTTCATTTTTATATGTCTTTTCCAATATTACCAGTATGTCATCTACATATCTGTGCCACATTACTACATTACGTGTGTGTTCTATTTGATACACAGTTATTTCTTCAAAATATTGTAAATAAATTTCAGGCAAAATAGAGCTTAATGGTGCTCCCATAGTAAGTCCATCTTTTTGTTTCTATATTTTTTCATTAAATTTAAAATAATTTTGTGAAGTACATTGTCTCAATAATCCTATAACTTGCTTTACTTCATCTTCATGCAATTTACGTTCTGTTAATTTATTTTTTATAATGTTTATGGTTTTGTCAATGGGTATATTTGTGTACATATCTTTGATATCAAAAGACATCATAATATGTTTGTCATTAATTTCAATTTTTTGTATTTTGTCTATTATTTCTTGAGCGTTTTTTATACTATATCGGTTATTTAATATTATATGTGTTTTTAGGTAATCGTATAAAAATTTAGATATTTTATATGTAGGCGCATTTTTATAATTAACCAGAGGTCTTATAGGTACATCCACTTTGTGTATTTTAGGAAGGCCATTAAGATTTGGTGCTTGAGGATTATTATTTATGTATTTATTTTTCATTTTTTTATCGATTATCTTATTTGATTCACTAATAATTCTTCTAAGTTGTGCATTGAATTTTTTAGTTGGATCTTTTTTAATGATCTCAAAATTATTATTGTTCAAATATTTTTCTGTTTTTTGTATGTATTCACTTTTGTAAATTATTACAGGTACATTTACTTTATCAGCTTTTACAATTACAGCATCTTCTTTTTGTAATTTTTTCTTTAAATTTTTATATTTTTTATTTATTTTTTTATTATAATTATTTAAATGTTTGTTTTTATAATTTATATTCAATATGTTACTTTTCACATTACTTCTGATTATATTATGATTTTCTACTTCAATTTTATATAAAGCAGATTCAATGTCTATTATATTGTGTTTAAGATCCTTAAGTATGTTATTTGTGCTGTAATTATGTTTTATGCCTAAATTCAAAATCTCTTCATCATTTTTATTAAGTTTTATATTTGTATTGTTAATGTACGGATTGCCAAATTTTATTTTATTATCTGTCATTTTATATTTATTGTTCAATAATTTATTGAATTTAACTTTGATAGTTTTTATTTTATTATTGATTAATTAAAATAAATTAATTTTAAATCAGTTTTATACAAGTGACTGAAGATGTATCATCTTCTATAGATTTTTAATAAATAATGTTTTTAGTTTCAATTATATGTTATTTACTCTGATGATGGTGGATCCACCGAAACACGTGTAAGTAGGAATAAAATAAAGGTGACGCAGTTTAAAAAGAAGGTTAGTGAAATTATTATATTAATTCATTATATGAAATAGAAATATTTCAAACTGCAGGATGCATTATAAAGATTTATTTTTAAAATATACCATTGGCCTTGAAAATACTATTATTAGTATTAGTATGTTTGAGTGTCCAACATTCTCACATAGTTTCCTTAGCCACCCCAAGTGAATATCTGCTCTGACTCCCTTGTTTGTTTTGTGCAGTAGCTTAATGTTCCAATTCCCTACCCCAGATTTTGACTTATCATACATAATGTAAATTATCTTGCTTGACAATAAAGTTTGTTTATTTATCTTTAGAAATAAATAAACTTTATTGAATAACAGACTATTTTAGAGTTCTAAACGAAGGAGACAAATTATACACAAACCTTATTGGTTAAGTTAAGAGATCTTGGAGGTTCAGGATTTGATTTAGTTTTTACAGGAGATGCAACTGTACTGGCTGGTTCAGTATCAGATCCAGGAGATTCAGTATCTGACATAGTTTCATTCATGAAGCATATTTGCAGGTTCATACCTGTAAAGGACAATGAATATATTTATTAAAAAAGTTTATGTTTCTCCAACAGACGCCATGTTTGATTTTCTCCAACAAATTCTTTTTATGTACAATGACACACTTAAGTCCTGTACAACAGACCACTGAATGATGTAAACTTAAATATTTCTGTCATTCTAGATTGAGTTGGTTGGTTTATTACTAAATATGAGGGCAGTCCAGAAAGTCTGTCACGTTTTGATATAAAAAAAAACTAAGTACAAGAAAAAAAATTTATTATATACATTTGAAAGTGCAACTAAAATGCTATTTTTCTACATAATCACCAAACAAATTAAGACACTTATCATAGCGGTGAACTAATTTTGAAATGCCGGCGTCATAAAAGTCTACCGCCTGTGATTTTAACCAGTTAGTCACACCCTCCTGCAGCTCCGCGTCGTCGTCAAAGCTAATCGTCTTACCTAATTTTTCTGTAACAATTTCGTGCAATAAACTTTTTGAAATTTGTGGGAAAAAAGCGATAGCTCTCTTATGGTGAATCGACGGTCTTCTCTAATCTTCTCATTGACTTTATTCACAATGTCATCAGTCATGAGGCTTGGCCGTCCATATCGTTCTTCCTCGTGAACATTGTTCGGCCATTTTTGAACTGAATGCACAAACGCTGTACTCCACTTTCAGTGTAAACATCGTTCCCATAAACTTCACAGATTTGGCGATAAATCTCAATTGGTTTATTGTTTTTAGCAAACAAAAACCGTATTACCGACCGTACTTCACAACTGGCGGGATTTTGAATTGCGGCACACATTTTAAATTGTTGTTGAGAAACAATGAAGAGCGACACAGACCTCTCGCTAGCACGGCTGGACAGCCACTGAGCGGAGAAATGCCGCGGCACCAAAATGGCCGCGATAGCTCCGCCCCTAGCGGCTACAACGCAAAACGTGACAGACTTTCTGGACTGCCCTTGTACAATTACATATGTTCTATGACAATACAGACTAATACATACAAGAAATAACTAATGCATATTGGACATATGAAAAGAAAGTACATTACTTAAACTAACTGCTGGAAATATTCTAATGTATGATGCTATAACCAACCAAATACATAATTTATTTATTGTAGAATATTTTAATTTCAATTACTAAATACAGTAGTTATCAGATACAGTGACCTCCAAGGGACCAGTTTTTTCCGACCACTGTACCCGATAGTCACTTCAACCGATGGCCTTTACTTTGTAGTAAAGATCCAGTTACGGTCATACTGTTTGCCTGACACAAAGTAAACCACTTAAAAAGAGCTTCTTCTACGTCTCTTTTTGACCAAGTCAATATCTTTTCGATTTGTCTATACCTTCATCAAAACTATTCTGAATTTTTCCCCTGTTTTTCCAAATTGTGGATATTATGGAGTGTCCAACGTTGAACTCCTTTCAATATCCCCGTTCGTTTCAATGTTTTCCAAACATCAAATAATGTGCACTTTTTCCAACACTGTAAAATGTCTATGTGACAACACCAAACTTGCGATTGTGTAAAACACAAAAATAACGGACAGGTTTACACAAAAGATATTAACTAAACTTGAGAAACAGGGCAACAAAACTGTAGATCAGTGCTGTATTTAAAACACAAAAAAAGGATACGCCTATTAGTAACTTCCGACATGAACCTCTGTACAGTCCATTCAAAATAGCATGATAGTAAGTCTCTGAATGATGGTAACTTTTCTGAATAAAAAGTCCCTTTTCGAAAGTACAATTTCCCTTTGATTTTATTCTTAGTGGTATTTTTATTATTTTAAGTGGTAGCACAGATGCATGAGCACATTACAAAATGCTGTCTGTTCTTTATTCCATTTAAGTAATACTATCATGCTATTTTGAATGGATTATAAATACATGTTGAGACAAATGCCATTAGGAAATAAAAAAAGACACGTTAAAACTACACAAAACAATGAGTAACACGCTGACTCATACTGTTAACAGATAACTGACATTTTTGAAAATTCATATAGTTGTCACCAAATCTGATAAGTGATTTTAACTGATGTCACTATAAATGATATATTTTATATTGGACATAATAGCGCTCTAACCTTTCCATTCAATACTGCTCACATTAACCGAGGTCATTGTATCTGCTGCCACTGTATGCAATAACTACTGTAAATAAACCCCCTATGTACTTTACATTAATGTCAGGTTAAGTTATCTATTTGTAGAAAGACCTGTTGATGTAGCAGTCAATGCAACTGGTTTTTATGCTGTGGGTCCCAGGTTTGATCCCTGATCAGCTCTCACATTTTTTCATTTATTATCTTTCATTATATGCATTACAACTTAAATAAAACAAAATTTATGGTTGTATCCAAAATTGTACATGATGTAATGAATTTATCAATAAACAATACTCTTATTGACAGCGTAAAAAAATACAGACATTTGGGGGCAATAATAACCACCAGAAATAAGAGTATGCATAGGAATGGTGACATTGATGATGCAGCACATGTTATGTAACAAGGATCTAAGTATAGAAGTCTGAATAAGATTCGTGAGATGGTGGCTCATTTGATAAAGTTCTCAGCTGTGAAGATTCATGTCCTCGTTTGATTTTCAGAGCTGGGTTCTAGAAATTTCTTAACACATTCTGACTATCATTATGACTTAAAACAACGTCCCTGACATTAAATAAATAAAAAGAAAAGTATAGGTCGGGTCCAAGATCTGTGTAGTTGCGGGGTGAAGGGTATGGGTGAGGTATAATGATTAAGTGATGCATGCTGGGAATACGATTGTTGTGTTACTCTAATACAAAACATTCGTTTTCAAACTTTCCATATTTAAAATATTTGTTTGTATTTATTTACATATTTTGATATAAATTAGCAAGTTCAATTTTATGAATCCGACCAAGTTAATAACCCGGTAGGTGTTTGTTAAATTAATGCGCCGGATGATAAGAAAATGTTTTTAGTTTAGTTAGTACACGCTACCACTACGAATGCATCAGCTGTGAAATACTACTAACTCATTCATTCTCCCACTACTATAACAATGCATTACATTCCTTCCAACTACACGGAGCTGGGACTCAAGCTATATGTCTTTATGTTCACAGTGAAGAAACAATTAACACAAAAACAGCAAGTTTTAAACAATTCTAAATCTTTTATTATTATGTTTTATTCAAAGTCGTATCCAAATAAAATACTACATCTTTTAAGTTATTATAAACAGCCGTATTATTTAAAATTGAAATATATATTTCTAACCACCAGAATACGGTAACAGAAATAAGCTTTTGTGTATCTTGTACATATCTTCAGTAAATTAAAATTTTTTAAAAATTTTTTCACATCAAAATTTAAAACTTCCAACCATGGTAGATAAGGAATAGTCGATTCTTATATCTAAAACAGTCTTGCCAACTTAATCAGTTGATTGTCATATTCAATCTGTGTGTTCATTAATTTTTCCCTGTTGCTCTATTTATAAATATAATAATTTTCCAAAATTTCAATTTCATTTTGTCTGTTATTCATTTATAATATTTCTAGATTACTTTTTATACTTGATATAGTATGTTTATTTTTGATCATGTGTTCAGTTACATTGGAGAATTTTCAGTTTCCTTTTTTATAGTTTGAATAGTGTTCTGCAAACCGATTTTTAAAAGATCTGGTGGTTTTACCTATATATTTCATTACATTCATAACATTTAATTTTATAAATTTCACATGAATTGATTACTTTCGTTTTCTTTATCATTTACATTCATATTATTATGTTTTTGTAAAATAAATTTTATAGGAAACTTATTTTCTGTTACCGTATTCTGGTGGTTAGAAATGTATACTTCAATTTCACATTAAAGTAATATGTACATAATAAAGGATGGGATGCTTAAGAAACAAGACATAGACAGGATCCAAGTCTTTTAATTAAGGATATGGACAGAGAAATAGACAAATGAGGAAGACTTACATATGATACATAAAGAGCTAGAATTAATAAACATCATAAGATGAAAATTGGAGTATTTTTGACATGTTATATGTGGACGAAAGTACCATATGCTACAGTTGATTATACAGGCAAAATAGTAGGGGAGAGAAGCGTATGATGACGAATATCTTAGTCAAAAAAATCTATGAGAATGGATTAATTTTCTCCTCTGAGGAACTTGTTAGGGCAGCAGTGTCCAAAGTAAGAATACTGTAGTGATCACCAACCTTAGGTAGAAGGGACTCAAAGAAGAAGTGCATAAGAGTCAGTCGTAAACAAAAAAATCTCTTAGTATCTAGATTTTTCCTTAAGTTCATCTCACTGTTTTTTTTCAGAGCAATTAGATTCTATTATGTGTTGCAGGTAAGGTACCCTACAGGATTATGTGAAGGTTGAAAGGCAATTGCTACCTTTGACACATTCACTCTTTATAATTATTATTAGTTGACCATCTGAATGCTCACCCACACTGGCAGATGGTAGGATAAGTTAGTTGATTTAGTCACAATAAAACTTCCATTTATTCTTACAAATTAACTCAATTTTAAATTGCTTTTAATAACTTACATTATTGCATATAGGTCTAGCCTGTAACAGAATTACAGAGCTGATATTTTTACTCACCACTTTGCAAACGAGCTTGTAAACTTGGCCTCTTTCCAGGTCTATCACCTCCATAATATTCATCAGTATCACAGCCTGTAGCAAGTCGCCTCCTAATTTCTTCTCTGTCATTTCGACGCTGTAACAAAAGAAACAAACATCAAATATAGTAATATAAAGAATTGAATAAGTTACAAATAGGATGTGTTTGTTTATGTATACGCAGTCTAAACACGAGAAAGATAAAATTAACACTATTGATAAAATTTCATTTATTTTTACTTCACACAACCCCATACGATTGGTTACCTATTCTCTCTCTCTGATTCGACAACTCTCTAACGGAAAATAGTTAGGATACTCCTGTTTAAACTAGTTTTGTTTGAGTCACTACGTGAACTTTATATACACTCGCTAACTAAAAAAATTGATGTACAGACACTAAAAAAAAGCCAGTTAAATACTGTAAGATAAATTAACTGTAAAAATATAAAGAGATTGTAAGAGCTAAAAAGGTAACAATAATTTACATACAGGCTATAACCTGTAAACTAATAACAAAATCTTTAAAAAATCTGGGGGCAAGTATCAGATATGAAACAACATTGTATACCTACTACATGTAACAATTTTATGTAAATAAAGCCTACACAAAGTTGACTCATTCAACTAGATACATTTGTTACACTAAATACAAAATTTCTTAAGATAAATATAAGAATAATAACAACTCTTACTCGGAAACCTGTAGTTTGGGAACATTCATCATCTGCATTTATAACACGAATAAATTTATCAACAACATTAGTGTCATCTGAATTTTCATTTTGTATACCATATAAAACGAAATCTGATTTCACATTTGAAGTACTTATGTATTTAGTCTTGTTTTTCTTCAAATCTGGATTGTCACTGTACAAACCATTAGGTCCCAAGTTGGGGGTCGAGCATGCTTTAACACAATCGCTTTTAGGAAGATCCGACGACAAATACGAAGACAGACTATTTGTTTTGTGAATTATAGAAGACTTTAAATTGCTAAATGTTTCAGACAATCGATTCGTTTTCCCTTTTAAAGTTTCAACAGAATCAGACAGACCTCGATTCGTTTGAGATTTTAAATTTGCAACAATACTTTCAAACATAACTCTTGACCCATAAAAAATTCAAAAAGAAAAGGTAATAAAATGACTTTCTTTGAATGTCTGTTAACAACCACATTAAATACAAATATTCAAAAATAAATTACGGTACGTGTTATTCGGCAAAGTAATACACCGAAACAAAACTAAAGAAGGTTAGGTAAGACGGTTCGCAATATCCTTACAGCAATTAGGCAAAAATTCATATAAATAATTTAGATTACTTGTGAAAAACCTAAGAATTTAAATGGGTTGTTATTCTATTCATTAATAAAGTCGTCAACTACACACCACAAAGTTCATTAACATGTACGTCAACATAACCTAATAGAGACAACAAATAAAATGGACGGCATGGGCGATGTTACAAACGTTTTGTTTGAACTAAAAGTTTAATAATATAAAAAGATATGTCATCTACTTGATGCATAATAACCCGGCGATTAAACTAGAAGGTAAAATATTTACAATAAAACAAATTAAGTCACTATAAATGTCACAACATGGAATATTGCTTTTCGTTGCAGGCAGGCAACCTTACATTTTCAAACAACGAAACATTTCTTCACTGCTGAGAGAGTATAATATAATGGATTTACAAACAAATATCTTTAAATGCATTACGGATTATGTTTAGGTATACACTTAAAATGAAATATTTTAAAAATTGATTTTTAAAATGACTGAAGTATTGAGTAACCGCTTTCTATGTTATACGGCAAGGTTCAGTTGACCCACATTTTGGCGCGCAAACTCGGCTGTTAATAAAGACCCAAATAAATTGTTTTCAATGAAGTTCTATTGTAGCTCCACGTCCCGGCTAATAAAGTATTCTAGTATTTCAGTTCTTCCTTTTATATTTTCTTTGATTTGCTGCAATTTATAGGTAGCTTATAGGATCTAAATTTATTATTATTCTATCCTGTAAGGCTTTTCTTACGCACTTCTGACATAGGGCTACCCGATTACCCAATTAAGGTTGCAAGATTACTCCATTAAAGTTGCGATCAATTGACAAAAAAAGTGTCTGTAAGGCTTTTATTACTTACTTCTGGCGTATTACTACCCGATTACTCAATTAAGCTTGCATGATTACTCCATTTAGATTGCGTTTAATTGAAAAAATGTATCCGTAAGGCTTTTATTACTTACTTCTGGCGTATTACTACCCGATTGCTCAATTAAGGTTGCATTTAATTGAAAAATGTAATAAAAAGATATATACCTACGTAAGAATTTCGCATAATCGCCTAATTTATAAGCTTCTTAGAGATAGGATCTACAAAGTTACCTTTCTATAGGCTATAGGGTGTAGGATAGTCACTGAGGCCTACAGGGTAATATGCTATCGCCTCGGTAATTTAGCACGAATGCATATAACATTGAAAAGGCACAATAAAAAATTTACAAAACAAAACTTTTTAATAGCTACTCATTTTCAAAATAACTCACAGGAAATAAACTGTAGATCATCTGTTAAAAATTAATTTGTGACCAATTATTTCGTTAATGTGAATTTTGTGAAAAATGTAAAGAATTACAAATTACAAACGGAGTAGTCCACCGTTTGTACTCCTTTAAAAATTTATAGTACTCCTTTAAAAATCACGTTTTTATGTTTCAATGTAAACAAAAAATTGTAAGACGCAGATTTAAAACAGATTATCCTGTAGCAAAACTGTCGGCCAGTGGTTTTGTCTTTCTAAACGAAAAAATGTTCTAGATTATTTATTTTATTTTGTTTTGTAAAACTAATAGTATTCTAAAAAGGATTTGGAAGCCGAAATTAAATTTATCATTGGGTCTCCCAATTAATGATATTGCGCCAGATGACCGATACTTTTATTGTTATGCTGTGTAAAAAATACCAATTTGAAAAAGTAAACTTGAATTTTTTAGAAAGATGTTAAATAAATTCAGAAGCTAAAACCAGGTTTTTAAAAAAATATTCTCAGTGAGGGGCTGGACAATTTTTCGCATCAAACATATTTCTTGAATATTGTATTATTCATTACAGTCACTAATGGTCAAGTAACCGATGCAACTTGGAATAAATATGTAAATAAGTTATAATAAGGACTTGCGGTGAATGAACTTGTGAACGTGAGGAAGTAAACCGTAAAGCATTGTTAAAGCTACTTCATATCGTTTTACTATGTTCGTATCACTGACAAACAGAGGTCATAATATTTTATACTATAGCCTACATTGAGGAATTGAATTTCAGGATTGTCCTATTGTTTATTATTAAAGTGAGTTTTAATAAACGGTATTGTCTTATACGTAAAACTTTTATTTACAATGCAGTCCAGCCTATGTATCTTTAAAGGGCTTTGAACCTAAACAGGCTATGTAGCCTACACATATTCATAACAAACATACCTAATAAGCAACAGGTAAGGTTATATCAATAATATCTTGGTATTGCAGTATTAACATAATAATTAATTGAAAGTCCGTTTCACCTGTATGTATAGATGCGAAAGCCCTTATTTACTCACGCATCCTTAATTCTCTAACTTCCTGGTCATCTGTAATCTAGAGAGCTGCAATTCGGGAAGATTTTTTCTTTTCGAGTTGAACTAAAAAAATAACGAATTTGCTTTTCTCGACTAATTAGCTATAAAGAGAGATAAAGAGTTGACTTGCTTAAAACAATATAATGTATGTATGCCTTCTCGAAGAGTTACAGCTCTAAGACTCCTTACACACACCGGCATGCCGGGCCGGTTTGCTGGCCGTAGTCAACCATACTGGCAGCCGATAATCGGGTAGTCTATTCGACAGTCCCGGCTGCAAACCGGCTAGAAACCGGGCCGGTTCAGTGTGTAAGACTCCTTAAAAACTCCACACACACATCGGCATGCCGGCCTGGCGAGCCGGCGTGTAGTCGAGCATTGGCGTCAATATTGCAATGTTGCTTTACACACTGAACTGGGCCGGTTTCCAGCCGGGACTGTCGACTAGACTACCCGATTGTCGGCTGCCAGTATGGTTGACTACGGCCAGCATGCCGGGCCGGTCTGCTGGTATAACGCTTAGTTTAGCGGTAAAATTAGTGATTTTGTTTTTTTTTTTTCAAGAAAATCGGTAAAAAAAAAATTGTTTCTTTAAGATTTCACACCCTGAGTATGCAATGTACGACAAAAGTGTATATAAATAAATGTGTAGGAAATTAAGAGAATTACATCTTTTATTTAGAGAATGTTTCTCTGCAGAGCCTAGTTTAGCGTCAAATAGTGATTTTCCGTATTTTTAAGCCGAGCTGAGGTTGATTTTCACTTTGGATCATTCACTCATGATTAAAAGAAAGTTATGGTATTTGAGGTTAGTTTATTGTTTATTTTTAATGTTTTATTACTAATTTAGGTTAAATGGTTCATTATTTGCTTTGGCAAGAGAAAGTTGTGTGAATGTTTCACACCAGATTTTTTTTTTTTAAATTTTACGTCCGACTGTTTTGCGCATTGAGACACAGGATAAAAGGAGATAGATGAAAATGAGTGGAAAAAATTTCAGACCTGACCAGGAATCGAACCCGGAACCCCTGGCACAGAAGCCAGTTGCGCTGATCACACCACGGGCCGTCTTTACTCCTACAGGGTAAGAAGGTGGTATCTACCCTAAACCAATACATTTATTTTTGTACCTTTCCAAACAGCTGTGTAATTTTTTAAAATGATAGGTACATAGAAAAATAAAATTAATGTGTGGAGTGTAACCAGAAACCATAAAAACAGTAAATCAGTTGTTTGTAAGTTAAAAATAGGCTCTCGTGTAGCTCAGGCACGATTGCTAGTTTTCTACAGACAAATGCCTTAAAAATAATTCTTAAGTAATTTATTTTTGCATTAATTAAAAAAATAAACAGTAATATAATTCAACGAATATTAATTAATCTTAATGCTTTTTATATTTTAACGTTGGAATAATTTAACGGAAGTACAGATTTTATAGTAATCTAAAATGTTAGAAAACCAATATTAAATAGTACAAGATAGTCAGATTATAATAAAAGAAATCGCTATCGTTAAGTTTAATGATTTTCTGTCATTTATACAGAATAGGAAATACTAAACACGGAATAAGTAGATTGATTGTACTTTTACAAGTTATAAGTATAAATAAATTCTGTACTGTCTTACAGTAGCCTACTAGAAAAAAAAATACAGTATGTATAAATAAATAAAACAACAGAAAATATTATTATCCTTATAACAAAATGAACTTCTGTCATTCTAAAATTTAACCGATTGTGACTATACGAACACATGTAGATCTTAAATTAAATGTAAAATGCATCGTTGTATTATTCTAGTCGACATTATTGTAACTGTGCTTATTTTCAATATTTTATCTGGAAGTTAATTTATTTTATTGAATAAAACATATTAGAACTTATAGCGTATTTTATAAACAACAAGCAGTCAGAAAAGTTTATATCGTATTCAACTAGTTAAGCTAACTGTTTAAATTTGAATCGTAAAAAGGAAAATGTTGACCTATATTTCTTTAAAAGGAAGTCTATTTTTCTACTGTAATTATCATACACACAGTTATAAAATTTAAAAAAGAAACAAGTAGGATTAATATAAATGAAATATTATTGACTATATACAAAACTAATTAAACTTTAGAAACAAATGAATATTTGCTACGCTTTTAAATAACATTGAATGAATGAAGTATAACTAAAATAGAGAAATTTAAACAATACCATTGTATTCTATATTAAATTTTTATTTCATGTCTGGGATAGCAACTGATGTATTTCATTTATTAAATTAAGTAACAATTGATGGAATTTATAATTATGAATCGATAACCGGAAAGTTGTATGATAAACGAACTAAATTGAACTTAATTTAACAACGAACGACCTATTTTTATTTTCTCTTGGTCTAAATGAATATATAAGGTAAATATTATTGTTTTCATGACGAATTTTCGAAATCGAGTTTTCACCGGATATACACGTTTTCACGCCCCCTGAACCTAAAAATGTTTACAGCAATTGGTCTCTGTGTGTGCATATAAAAAATGTGTGCGTGAACAAAATATTTAAAGAACGAAATACAGTACGGAGGTGAAACTTGGAACTTAAGTTATAAAATAAAATAAAAAACCAGTAGGATTAGTATAAATTAAATATTATAGACCAGTCTAATATAAAACTAATTAAATTTTAGAAACAAATATTTGTAATAAACTTTACACAAAACTTAATAACAAAACCGAGTACAAGATTTGATTTAATTTTTTACTTTTACTTTTTTTCATTGGCTAGGTACACCACTACGGGACCCGACACAAACATTTTCATCAAAATCGGTCAACCAAAAGTAGTAGTTTATTTTTCACACACTAGCGTTATTTACTCATGATTAAAATTGTTATGTTTTTAATTTTATATTGCTAACTCGGCAGGTGGAGTGTTAAATTATTTGGACTCGATCTGCTTATTCCAGAGGTACAAAAGATAGATCTGTTTCTTATCACATGGTCAGCCAAATGACTGAAATATTTAATAACAGAAGATGTAGAGGTATAAAAGACACTAGTCAAAGTTATTCCTCTGAGAGTAATGAGTTTCATTATTATACAGCCAGACCCTGAGAAGAATGAAGTGAAGGTGTCATTTTCAGGGTGGAAAGTAGATGCTTTTCAGAGGGCCTGGCATGCTGACAAGCATACTTTTCCACACAGAGAGGAAGGCAACTTTAAACCTACACACTCCTCGTTTCACTTAGTAAAGCCTCTAGAGGCCTTTCGGCTGATGATCTAAACAACAACATTATTAACTCATGATTAAACGTAGATTATATTCTTCATTATTTCCATTGGCAAGAAAAATTGTGTAAGTTGTTCACACCAGGCTATTATATTATTGTATATAGCTATTTTACTTTTTGTAGGAAGATAACGTTATTGTATTTTATCCTCAAAATTTTTAGTTAAACTATTTCGTTCGTATTACTACTTTTCTCACATAGCGTATATAATTAATCGAATGAAATGATTCTAAATAACTTTGGTTGACAAAATAAAGATTTAACCTTAAAATGAACATTTACTATAAATAAATTTAAGATTAATGCTGAATATAAAACCACAAAACTATTGATAAAATTCAGTTATGGTATATATTTTTTAAATTAGTCATTAAAACTATAGAATTTTTGTAGCAATAATGCTATTATGTTTAAAATTCATTGATTAATTATTACTTGAGTATTCTAGATAAGACTGAGACGGTTATGTGTATTGATGTAGAATAAAATAGTTCAGTGAAATGAGCTGTATTTTAATACTATGCCTTTCACTTTTATATTTTAGCAAGAATGAAACGAAAACAGAAATAATGCGAATCATTTATCTAGCAAGTAGACATTATTATGAAATTTTATTTATAAATTACTGCGTAGACTAATAATGTTTTATAATTCACCAATAACGAAAAAATCCATTAAGCAGTATAATAAAGAAAGTATTTTTTATACTATTATTATTAAAAAAAACCTAAAAATAAAATTGAGTTTTAAAGTACTACTATTCAAAAATTATAGTAGAAAGGGATGGGCATATAAAATAATGTACATCACTAATCTTCAGTAAAATCCATATATATTCATCATATTTATGTTTGCGGTTAATAAAATCTGGTGTGAAACACTCACTCAATTTTCTCTTACCAATGCAAATAATTAACAATATAATCTAACATTAATAATAAAACATTAGAAGTAAACAAAAAAACCTCAAAAAACATAACCTAGTATTAATCACGAGAAGACGCAAAATGAAAATCAAACTCGGGCTTAAAAATACGGAAAACCAATCTTTCACCCTAAACTAGGCTCTACAGAGAATATTCTCTAAATAAATGTTGTAAATCTTTTAATTTACTATAAATTTGATTGTATACACTTTTGTCGTAAAATGCATGCTAAGGCTGAAATCTTTTAAAAAAATCGATTTTTTTACAAGTTTTCGTGAGAAAAAAAACAGAAAATTGCCAATTACCGCTAAAGTAACCGTTATACAAAATATTTTTTGAAATAAAAGTTGTAAAATGTTTAATTCTCTACAACTTTTATTATATAAATTTTTACGCTAAAATGCATATTAAAGCCGCAATCTTAAAAAACGAAGTTTTTACGTGAAAACAGCCTCACCAAGAATTTCAGCAGACATGGTGCCTACCCCATCTTGTAAAGCATAAAAATTTAGGGATGAGGTGATTTAAAAAAAATCGTAGGAGCCGTTTTTGAGAAATTCGCAAAAAAGTGAAAACTGACACGAATAAACTACTACTTCCAGTTGACCGATTTTGATGAAAATGTTCGTGTCGGGTCCTCTAGTGGTACCTAACTTAAGTTTCAAGTTTCAAGTTCGTACGATGTTCCGTCTTGAGATATTTTGTTCACACACAGACACACACACACACACACACACACACACACACACACACACACACACACACACACACACACACACACACACACACACACACACACACACACAGACTAATCGGTAATAACATGGTTTTTGGGTTCAGGGGGTCTGAAAACGTGTAGATCCGGTGTAAACTCGATATCGAAAAATCAACATGAAAGCAATACTTTTCTTCCTGTATATTCATATAAGCAAGAGAAAGTAAAAATCCATTAAGCAGTATATTCATGAAAGTATTTTTTATACAATTATTATAAAAAAACCGAACTAAAAATAATTGAATTTTAAAGTATTATTTAAAAAATTATAGTAGAAAGGGATGGGTATATAAAATAATACACGTCACTAATCTTCAGTAAAATCCATATGTATTAATTATATCTTTGCGGTTAATAAAATGAAAGCTGGAAAGAAAGTCCACGGATAATTTTATAAGAATCAAGAGAAGTTTTAAAGAAAAACAACAGTTTATAAGTTGTTTGTAACAACCAGTAAGTATATAATAAATTAATTAAATTGAAAGCATGTTGCAATCGGTAATAAATTGTAGGAAGATATCACGAACTCGTAGAAAATGGATAAAACTCCTATGGAAGTAATATACTGTAGTGAGAGAATCACGAAATTGCAGTTGCATTTATGAACTGCTTTGTGACATAATAAATCAACAACAAAATGTAGGATGATATTAATAATACAATGTAGCTGTTGAATTATGGGTACGAGAACATTTTATATAAAATAAAATAATAAATTTCGAGAAGCGTTAGATTTACAATGAATAAGTTATGAAATTGCATTATGTGGGCAGTGAAGAGAGAACTACAGAAAATTTGTCTTAACGATAAATTTTATTTAGCGGTATAAATATGGTCGACAAGTAGGTTTTATTAAAAGTGTTTAATTTATTGTCCGATAGATATTATTATAATAAATTGAAATTTAAGATTCCTTGTAACCAGTATCAGATAAATTTTAGAATATAACTTACTTATAACCCATAAACTTTTCTTATAAACTATTAAAGGTAGTCAACTGAAACTTTTCAGGCCTATCACAACATGTTAAATTTATAATCGTAGTAGTAAAATTATTCATTTTTTGTTATGTAATGTCTCAGTAATAAATAATATTGAAAGTGTTTGCTAAAATGTCTCAATTTTATCAATACTATGTTAAAAAATCCAGGTAATTAGTAATACGGTTTAAAAATTTTATTTCTGTAATTTATAAGGGGTGTAAATTATGCTCCCAAAATTTCATATTGATACTACCAACGTTTTCGAAGGTAATGGGTAATCTATTAGGAATAGGTGGCAAAAATAAACTTGTGGGAATCTTGCGTTTAAGTTTTTCACTTCAACAAAAATCATTGGAAATCTTTGAGGGAACCTTAATATTTGGTTATAAACAAAATAAACACCGTTTCGAAACGTAATAAAATAAAAATATTCCTTTACAGGATAAAGATTTCTTTAACCCTTTCTAGACCACACGATAAGAAAATCTCGGAAGTACAAGTAACAACACTAGGTTAGACGCACACGTACCACATGTGATGGCTTCATTCAATACACAGGTGACACGATCTGGTGTATTTTTGGAGCCCTAAACTGTTTACAGGAAAATCTGGAAAGGTGGGATTTAGAAGTCCCGATGGTCTACTAGACAACTTAAACTGTTTCTACAAAAGTAAATTCTATGTTACCAAATGGGACTTGTAAGTCCCGATGGTCAAGAAAGGGAACAATTATTGTAAAAATTCAAATCTCCGTAAATTTTTTAGGCATTCTTTATTATGCAACATTAACATTAAAAAATCTATAAAAAATCGTATAATATTAAAATATACCATTTCACGAAAAAGAAACCGAAGAATATTTTTAAGTTAAAAAGTAAAATGTTTTTTCCAATCTTTGGTTACAGATCCCTGGAATTTTGGTAAGATTAGATTTAATAAAGAATAAATTGTAGCTGGTATAGTTTTATGAGAAAACACAAACTTAAGAATGCCTGCTTCACCTTACGTATCAAAACATTGGCCGGGCCCGTTGGTGTATTGTTAGTTCAAACTAGTTTTAATGCAGGGGTCCCAAATTCGCTTTCTGGTCGTCTGAAATTTTTCGTTTTCTTCTTACATCTGGCATTTTTTAAAATACTTCTTCTGTCACCATTTAATGATATCCATACGATCCGGATGCTGGATGATCGAACACCCGAATAAGTGCTCAATTATACGCCAACTGGACAACGCGGAAGAGAATGGTTTTCCATTATTTTAAAGAAATCACAGATTACTGAATTTGAAATGAAACGGTCCAGGAAACGTAATCGGTCATGTGTATGAGGAAGCCCATTTAAAAGACATACATTAAGCTTGTAAATAGTGTCCTATTTAAGCAAAAATATCGGATGTAAAACAACTGAAAGTTTCTATTTACTTGCAGTTTATCTAATTTAGTTATTTATTCAGATGATGGTAGTGATAATAAAAAAATTTATTAAGGTTTCTTACTGATTAATTTTACAATAATTTTAAAATTTAATAAAGTTTTAATTTATTCTAAAAACAATTTGGAAAACCGTCTCCGTGGGGTGGGAGTCGTAGCGTGGGCTGTAAAGTAAATAGACTGGATTGACTTTCAGGATAGTCTGAAAATTTTAATGTAGTACTAAAACTAGAATATTATTTTGTTTCATAACCCAATGCAATCAGTAATGGATCAAGCAGTTTCTTTAGATTTTTTTGTTTTTTATCGGAACTATAAGTGTACAATATTGACTGAAAACCACCCAATTTAATCGCATTTTTTTGGTGCACTATTTACTTGAATGATCTATGAATTTGTACAGAGTATCTAGTGAAGTTTATTCAAATGTGGCTGTCAGCTGGTCACCGTACACAGTTGCTCCATTAATTGGTGTTACGTAATAATCAATTGCAAAATTAAAGTCAGATAATTAGTTAAAATTTTTGAAATTTATACGAAATTTTGTGACAGACAAACCATATAATTTTTTTCACAGTACCTACTTGTATCTTAGATTCGTAACGTCAAAATTACATAGTAAAATACCATGAACAAATTACGTAAAAATATTATGTAAACCGTGCAAAAAGTATAGCGTTCTTTCAAGACATACCTCTAGTATCCTAATGTAGTGGGGGTAGAATATTATTTATATTTAATAGCTACTATCAATCTGAATTTAGGTTTAATTAATATTGATATAATTTCTATAAAAATTAATGGTTTTTTATTAATTGAAATGGAGTAACAAAATCCAGGAATTCAATAAATTGTACATTACGCATTTATACGAGTAGGCTACTCTAAAGCGAGGAAGGATTTTATAAGAATTGAAACTGAATTGAAAACATGGTACGATAAACAATGTGTTGATGACCGCTGTTCACGTGTTATTTACTTTTATGAAGCACCTGCCTGATGTCAGAAAACCATGAACTGGAACCGAGCACGCACATTCAGGATGCGTGCCAATGCGAAGCTGAACCGTTTCGGGTTTCAATCAAAAGTACATACACACGCGTACACACTACAACATTCTCATAATTCTCTGTGTGTATCTATCCACCCATTCGGTTACGTACAAGGCATTCTAATATAAGTTCCTTCAACTATTCTGGTTAAATTTCATATTCATCCCGTGAACGTATTTTCATGCGAACAGGAAGTGAAATATTCCTACCATGATTTCAATATATTAACATTCCTTCAACATTTTGAATTTACAAACTAAACATTTCAATTTTTTAATTTTTAAAATGTTAAAATTAGTCTCAGTTCATGAATACAATACGTAAGTTATAATTTTCTACGATGTATTTGTTATTGTCTTATACTCGTAATATTATATATTTATTATTCCATAGATAGCCTATAATTGTCTAGTACATTTTCATTTAACCCAACGGGTTGGTCTAGTGGTAAAGCGTCGCCAAAAGTCAGCTGTTTAATCGCTAATTTTCGGAGACGAAGGTTCCTGGTTCAAATCCTATTAAATGTAGTTACTTTTTTACGAATTAAAATACTAGACAGTGGTTACCGGTGTACTGTAAAGGCTGGAGTTCAATCAACCATAATTTCTAAGGAATGATCGGCCTGAATCAGTACAAGAGTACACCTCATTTACAAGTCATACACATCGTCTTCATTTCATTGGGTCATGGGATTGGATATTGTTCTTAAATTGAACAGATTGCGATGAACACGTATTAGGGATTAAAAAAAAGTTTTTATTCATCTCTAATTGAAATACCTCAGTAATAATAATGGTGATCAGAAAAGGGTGTGATGAACCTATTATTATCATTATGCTTGAACTAGTCTAGAGTCGGAAAATAATTTTTCTGTTTCTAGTACAACTCGGCACGAGTACTGAGTGGTACCCCAGTCTAACATTTAAATTCACGAAGGTTACTGGTCGCGAAAAGTGCATGCGGCACACTAACGCTCCCAGTAGCCAGTAAACGCAGAGAGAATTCGTACAACTCTGAGTTAAAAATTTAATTGGTTTTTCTGCATATACTAATTAATTTTGCACTCGATATGCTAGTTTCAGGGCTAAAAAAATAGTTCTGGATTTTATGACACGGTCAGCCAATTAAATGACTGAAGCATTTAAAAACAGAAGCGGTAGAATTTTAAAAGACACTAGTCAGAGTTATCTCCTCTGAAAAATATGAATTTAATTATACAGCCAGATCTTGTAGTGAATAAAGTTAAGATGTCATTTTCAGGGTAGAAAGTAGATACTTTTCAGAGTGCCTGGCTTGCTGATAAGCATACTTTTCCATCCAGTGAGGAAGACAATAGTAAGCCCCTTCACTCCTCGTTTTACTTAGTAAAGGCTTTAGAGGTTCAAACCACTCTTTCGGCTGATAACCTAAACAACAACATTAATAAGTACTACGAAGAAATTGCTGATACCGTATAAAAGTCAAAAACCTAAATTTCAGACCAATTGAAATTTTTTATTAAGAAAACGAGGAGTCAAAAGATTTGTCATTTCCTTTCTTAAGAACCTAAAAAGTACGATTGCGGTATTACATAGAGGTAAAAATGTATTATAGATTATAATTAGTATATAGAGTATTAAATGTTTATTAGTATGTAGAGGTACATGTAAAATAGAATAAATAATTCTAAAAATAAATAAAAAAAAACTAATATAAACGATTAACATGAAGAAAATATTTCATTTTATGCATACAGAAAATATCCAATAAAATCGAAAGAGGAAATACTGTTATTTCCAATTAGTTTTGTAATTGATTTATGCTGTACTAAAAAAAATAGTTACTTGTTTTAATACGAATAGTATTATGTTTATAAATAACAAAAAGTTCGTTTGATTGTCGTTAATAAATAGATTTGAAAGTCAATAAAAAGTGATCGTTTTTAGACAATAAAAATTTAATATAGATTGTCATATGATCGGAACTGATAGAAAATAGGTTAACTAAAATCGACAGGATACGTTAGGTTATTATAGGTATGTAATCCCATATGGTAAATGGCAGGTGTTCCAACATTTAGAGTAATAGAAATTCATCTGCATTGAAATATTCAAGAGAAGAATAAATTGACGTTTACCAGATGACGTTGGTACTTGTTGACAATTCGCATGTAAATTCTTTTATTATGAAAACTATTCACTTAACTTCATTTTTACTGACAATTCGAAATGAATTTAATTCACTATCAATTTCAAAATATAATTACTTTTGAAATCATTCCCGTATTTAAAAACAGCCCCGCGTCAATTGAAATTCACAATACGGAAAATGGGAAAAGTTGATAGCTTTAGGTACCTCAAGGATATAATGCAACCGAAGGCCAGCAAAAAGGAAGCGAACAACAACAGACGAGGAAAGATGGCTGGTGCAGTCCGAGCAACTCACCACTTATATAAGAAGAAAGCATTCTTAAGACAAGATTAGATATTTTAATACTGTGATAAAACTTCTGTGTCTGTTCACGAGTTAACGCCTTAGAATTACCGAAAGGTAATGCTAAGAGAAGCAGAGAAATTTTAGAGAAAGATCCTTTGAAAGCTAGTAGGTCCGAAGATAGTAAACGGACAATCTAGGTTGCGAGATCGAGAAGAACTAAGCAAGGAAAATGAACGGTTAATGGAAATTATTTGAAAACGAAGACTAAAATTTAACGGACACCTGTACAGAACGGATGACAACCGGTTGACAAAAAAATTTAAGACAATAAACAATAGTTCTAAGGTGTCGGATACAACGGTTTATGAAGCAAGAAAGGATATTGAGAAAACCGGAATAAACCGAGAAAACTTAATGAACCGAACCAGATTGACAACTAATTACGAGTTTTAAGGGTTTTCATGAAGAGTAAAAACAGAATACCGGGTGGATAGAGGAAAGGAGAAATGCCGACAGTAAACAAATGTTGAGAACATGGGAAGCAAAAAAAGTTTTCAGAAACGCCTAAAGTTACCTTTCGTGGTTTAAAATTGGCCTTGTTGTTGGTTAGGTCATCAGCCGGAAGGCTGGTTTGAACCTGTAGAAGTTTTACTAAGTAAAACGAGAAGTGAGGTGGTTTACCATTGCCTTCCTAACTGAGTGGAAAAGTACGCTTATCAGCATGCCGGGCCCTCTGAAAAGCATATATTTTCCACTCTGCAAATGACACCTTCACTTCATTCACGACAGAGTCTGGCTGTAAAATGAAATTCATTACTTTCAGAGGAGATAACTCTGATTAGTGTCTTTTGCACCTCTACCTCTTCTGTTCTTAAATGATTCAGTCATATAATTGGCTGACCATGTGATTAGATACAGAACTATTTTTTTAGCCGTGCAGCGAACAGATTGAGTGTAAATAATTTGACACTGCACCTGTCTGTTATGAACAAAAATTGGCCTTATACGAGAAAAGTAACTTTATCCAGGAAATAACAAGTTATTATTTCAAAGGCTGGCTAATAATTCAGATCGAAAATTAATCATCAAGGAAAAAAGGGTAATAATAAATTACAATAGAAATATTTTATTAGGCTTTTACTTGAAGGACATAAGGACAACTATATTATTCAAGCGTTAAATTTCAGTTGCATTGAAAATTAGAACCAAGGTAAGTAGCGTTTTAAAATAATAAAGAGTTCTTCATGCCACTCGTATTCTCATTACTGAACACTGATAATTTAAAAAAATCAAGAGTTAGTAATTTAAAGAATACTACAAATAATTTATTAGTTATAAAAAATTGTTACAAAACATTTCCAAATCATAATGAGTATAGACTTGAAATATAAAATTTAGAATTTTATCTCTGTTATGATTGTGCGTCTGAATCTGTACTGAGTCTGTACAAGACTATTTATCTCATTTTCACGTCATACACATCATCCTCATTTCATTGCATCATGGGGTTGCTCATTGTACTTCTATTAAACAGATTGGAACATGCTCACTATAGGGATTAAAAAATAAATAAGAAAAATATTGTGAACATAGATGCCTAGCGTTTTGCTAATCAGTTTGAGCATTTCTTATGCATTATGAATCAAGAAAAGTATTTCATCTTTAGCAGGACTGATTTGTTTTTATGCATGGATCACAGAAAATATGGTAATGTAACAGCAGTACATTCAGCACTTATAACAAGATCTTCTGCTTTTCACAATTAGGGATTAGGCTTCCGCCTGTTCCGACTCTCAACAGCGATAGACTATTGAATAATTGCCATCTTTTGCGTGGACTCCCAACATCTCTCCTTCCCTCTGGTTTGTATTACTTACAAAATATTGAAGGTGATCCTTTTCTCAGGCGTTTTCTCTACGTGCTCCCTTCATCGATTTCGATATTCTGTAATCTTCCCATTCAGGCTGTAAACATCCAGTTCCGTTCTTATGTCCTCATTTCTTAGTTGGTCCTTACGATTGCAACCCTTTTAGAAATTAAATAATACTCCTAAACTTTACGCTGGCTTGTCTTAACATTATCGACATAAAATGTATCGAGTCTCAACTATACAGAATATTCAGAAATGTCTAAAGAATCATATAACAAGTTCTTTAGATATTTCTGAATTTTCTCTGTAGTCGAGACTCAATAAATTATATATCGATAATGTTAAGTTTATGCCCATAAAGGGTCGGTGATGTGTTAAATTAATTTCACTCCATCTGCAGTTTCCTGGGCTACAAAAAATAGTTCTGTTTCTTATCACGTCAGCCAATTATATGATTGAAATATTTAAGAACAGAAGAGGTAGAGGTGTAAAAGATACTAGTCAGAGTTTTCTCCTCTAAAAGTGATTAATTTCACTATAAAGCCCGACCCTGTGGTGAATGAAGTGAAGGTGTCATTTGCAGGGTGAAAAGTAGGTGCTTTTCGGAAGGCCTGGCGTAGTGATAAGCATACTCTTTCAACTCAGTGAGGAAGGTAAAGTAAACCACCTCACTTCTCGTTTTACTTAGTAAAACCTCTAGATGTTCAAACCAGCCTTTCGGCTGTTGACCTAAACAACAACAATTTTAAGACAGGCCAGCGTATAGTTTAGGAGTAATATTTAATTTCTAATGCAATAAATCAATTAAAATATGCCTACCTTTCAGTTACCAGGGTGTTACTTAAAAATAATATTTCATATCAGATACATTGCATACTGATATAAATGAATTATATCTTGCTATGTATGTCAGACGTGTAAACTTGTTTGCAATCCCAGAATAGTACTTATCTAGTAACAGATACATAGAGAAAATATTACTTTGACAATGTTGCGATTGATAGAACATGTCATTGCATATTGGTTTCAATGGAGTAACACAATTTTGTACTTGCTGTACATATTTTATTATACTATAGTACTTGTATTGTGTATCAATTCCACCTGTAGTTTACTAGTACAGTGATACTGCACAAGGATACTATAGTATTACACAATGTTTTATTATTACAAGCTATTACATTGTGTCATAATATAGGACGAATTGAATACTTTTATGGCTACATTTTTTGTTAATAAATTATAGCAAGGAAATCCAGTTAACTTTAAAAAGAAAGTCACGATTTTTATCATACATTATTTACAGCCAATAAAAATACCTGCCTTTTCTGTTATAAACTGATGTAAAGACTGAATAATATTATTTATAATAAGGTAAAAAATTATTATTTTTAAAATTGTTTTAATATTAGTTCAACCAAAGAGATTTAAGAAACCATGAATACCGCTTCCGAGGCGTAGTGGTTAGCGTATTAGGCTACTAAACGGAAGGTCCCGGGTTCGATTACTGGCTGAGGTTTAGAAATTATTACGTGTTAAAATCCGCCGTTCTACATTTCATAGTAGTCGGCAATTACGAAGCTGTTGACGTGACTTAAAAAGAATAAACTAAAAAATTTTCATTTGCTTTAGTAAGTAAGATGGCGTTCTTGGGTTTGTTTCTTATTTACGTTCTGAATCTATTCATTTTTTGTTTTTATTGAAAAAAAATTTCTTGTTTTTAATCCTTATTGTAAGTACTTTGAAATTTGTTCGATTTAAAATCAATAAGCGACTCCATGACCCAGTGAGATGAGAATGATAGATGTGTAACATGTAAATGAGGTGTAGTCTTTTACAGATTCAGGCCGACCATTCTTAAGAGGGTATGGTAAATTGAGGCCCAGCCATCCATCCCGGTCACCGGTAACCACTGCCTAATATTAAACCCGTATAAAAGTACCTGGATTGGAAAATTGGAAACTAGACAATTTTTCAACGCTTTTTATTGGTTTCGTTTGTTGCATTGACATGAATATTAACAGGGACACCTAGTAGTAAGTGTTCATGATTGGATTTCACCTGGTCATCTTATCAATCCTTTCGATTTTACGTTAATGCAATACTTTCTGGATTTTATTTGTTGTCGGGAACTGTACACTTTTGAAAATCATGCAATTGAATCCCTGTTTGTTTTGCTGTATTTTTGGCGTGAATTTGAACAAGGACTTCAAGTGAAATTTGTTCATGTATGGCTGTAAGCTGGTAATCATACAATGTCCCAAAAAAATGTTATTTAACAACAAATATTGACTTTTACCAGCTGACTTAACTGACTTGACTCGGAAGTTTGAATGTTTGGTTAATACATCGCTAACATATTCTAAACCTAAAATCATCACTAATTATTAACTTAGTAGAAAATAAAAATGTATACTCAAAAAAGTAACAAAATACATTGACGTACATGGACCTCGTTCTTTTTCATCGAGTGTAAAAATGATAAGCAATACTTTAGCACAAGAAAGTTCCAAACAGATAAAGAAAACAACAAAACAACAATGAGGTGATTGTATAAGAGTGAAAAACCCTTATCTCTCACTACCGTAAAAAGAAAGACACAAACGACAACATTTATTACTGAAATTTAAGGTCAGTAAAGTCTTGTCCTTTTTACACCGTCTAATGATTAGGTTTATTTTTTATTAAAAAAAAACATTCAAATATTATCTTTTGTGTTGAAATACCACGTATTTTAAAATTATTGTACTATCTTAAAAAAAATTGAATCTAGCTTGAAATCATTTTTTTTGAAATATTTATGAGAGAAAACTTTTATTAATTTATTTTCTTTCACTATCACTTAAACAGCAGATTCTGTCATACATTAAAAACCAATCGATTTTATTCATTTTGAAATGGATTAGTTGTGACCGATCGTAAAATTACTCAATAATAAATATACGGTAATTAAGAAAAAATCTAATAACATTTATGCAAAATAATAAAATTTATACTATTAAATACAGTGATAAATTAATTCTGTGTTACTTTATACCTTAATTAATTTTGATTAGATAATTTTATAACTAGCTGTAAACAAATTAGTTTGCTAACTAACCTAGTTACGATTTTAACCGTAACAGAGCGTAAAATAAAATTAAAAAACTACGAGAGCAAAAAATAAAACTTTGTTATTTCCTAGCTGGTACTAATGTTTCATACGAGTCATAATCAGCGCAATCGTTCGAATTTACGGATTTATTCACCAATAAATAATAATTGAGAAACTGTGTCTGTTCATGATTTTCAACAAATAGTAGGCTCATGTATTTAACTTTTTATAATAAACTACTACTACTTTTATAATACTACTACTTTACTACTACTACTTTTTATAATAATTTATGTTTAAATTGTTAACAAATTTTAATTTGGAAAATTTTCTAATAAGAGTTAAAATATTATAGTGTATTAACCGACGAGGTAAATGGTTTGTTAATAGTCTATAAACAATTCGTGCTACACAGGCAAAATACTGGTATTTATTACCGACAGCGGAATGAATAAACAGAATGGAAATATTTTTCTTTAAACTGATAAGAATTATTTGTTGTTGTTTAGGTCATCAGCCGAAAAGCTGGTTTGAACCTCTAGAGGCTTTACTAAGTAAAACAAGAAGTCAGTTGGTTTACCATGCATTCCTCACTGAGTTACAAAGTGTGCTTATCAGTTTGCCAGGCCCTCTGAAAAACACAAATTTTCCACCCTGCAAATGACACCTTCACTTGATTCCCCACAGGGTTGGATGTAAAATGAAATTCATTACTTTCAGACGAGATAACTAAGTGTTTTTTACACCTCTACCTCTTCTGTTTTTAAATGATTCAGTCATTTAATTGGCTGACCATGTGATAATAACAGAACTATTTTTTATAGCGCTGTAACTAATAGATTGAGATAAAATAATTTAACAATTTTAGATTGACTGTAAATTTACTATACGACTATATTATTTGTTAATCGATCTAATAAGAACTATGTACTAAACTTTAATAAAAAACTTTCAGTAAATATGTTAAAAAGTTTAGATTGTATTTTAAATAAGACAATAGTCAGCAGCGTTGTTTCCGTATGAAATTTACTATAAATTTACTGAATTTATGAGATTTACTGTAAATTTACTATATGGCCTTCGGGCCAGCCCAGTCAGTCAGCTGGTAGAAAGTCGCTATTATTTGTTAAGTAACACCGGTTAGGCAAGCGACTTTGTATGGTGACCAGTTGACAGCCATCCATGAACAAACTCTACTGGGGGTCCCTGTTCAAACTCATGTCTAATCAACGTCAAAAAAAAATACAGCAAAAAGCAGCGATCAAATTGGGTAGTTGTCAACAAAGTACAGTTCCCGATAACAAATAAAAGCTAAAAAAAAAATTTACTATACGACTATATTATTTGTTAAATCGATTTAATAAGAATTATGTACAAAACTTTAATAAAAAACTTTCAGTAAATATGTTACAATTTTTAGATTGTATCTTAAATAAGACAATAGTCAGCACCGTTGCTTCCGTATGATTTTCTGGTTATAGATTTTTGGTTTCTTTTTGGGTCCTGATGATGTCCAACTTTTCGTTAAGACGGAGGAAGACACAATTTTTGTCGTTTTACAATGACATGTAAAGTACGAAGATGTGTTTAACTCAATGAATATTTGTTTTTAGACTAATGAATTTTATTAATTTGAATTTTATTTCATTGAAGAATAAGAGTTTCAAATTAATTCTAAAGTATATTTTTAAACTCATCATTAAATTTGATGAATTCAAAGCAACCCTATGACCTAATGATGTAAGTATGAAGTATATGATATACACTTCATTCTGATGCAGATATCAAGGCATATCATGATGTCATGTGCATTAAACATTCTACAAAGTGTAGGGTTGAAAATAACAATAACCTTATAACAGTTACTGATGTTTTTATTATTGCATCTTTTGTGAGAATAATTTTCATCCAGGAATCCAACGGATAACATGTTATTGAATTTACTACGAATGTAATAACGGTTTTCTAATTATTTTTATGATGTTATTATAAATTTCGTGTTTATTTTTTACCTATTATTTGGTCTTAAGTTATATTTTATTACATCAGTTTTAGAAATCTGAATTTAACCCTTTACAGGGGGAATAAATTTTCATAAAAATCTTGTAAATGGATGGTAGTCGGAAATAAGGATACTAAGTTTTCGGGTTGTAAATAAACAAATTTGAATGTTTGAGGAATGCCGGGGTATATTCGTAAACGCTTGGAGTTCTGTTTTATGCACACGTATAGAAATTAAAATGTTTGTGTGGCTGGTGCTGCAATCTACTTGAAAAGTGTCCTTATATGAAGACACTATCCGTTTCGGTGATGTAAATGGTTTTTTTGCACATTTCAGTATTAAACATTAGTATAATAAAACAAAGTCTATTTTATTTATTTCATAGTTATTATTCGATTTATATGATATCAGTGGCACTAGCATTAGTGAATGAATTGTAATACTCTAATCACTTTGCAACTGTCAACTGCAGAGAAGCTTGGTGACTAAATAAAAGGGCACCCTTTTCCAACATAAAGCATACTCAAAATTGTTTTTAAATGTATCGAAGTGTATAATTAAGTAACGTAAATATCATAAAAGTTAAAAAGGAAAATAAAAAAAATTACCCATTCAGGTACTTTGTACGGTGGTCTGATATTAGAACACTAACCTATTAGGGTTAAATGATGTTTGTAAGTTTTTATTTTATATAAACAAAGCAGTTTGACAATAATTAATCCCTCATTGCTATTTCATGGTACTGTATATTACGATTATGCATACTATTTAAAAAGGATTACTGTACTAAAACGTAAAAACTAAATGAATTTTAGTTTAAAAAAAATGTAGAATAATTTATAATAAGTATAGGCCGAATTATAGCCTACTGAAATTATCATAACATATTATACAGAGTAATTTCAGGGACGATCAGGAATATCAGGTTAGAGTTTTATTGAATTAGTGTAGGCCTACTAATTAAATTACTGTTTTTAATATACATTACTATTACCCAGTAATACGATTATAATATACTAATTACATACAGTAAACCGTATTTACATACTGAATTGCATTATTTAACATCATTTGATTCTTAATTTATTAATTAAAGAAAGTGGATGCTGGATATTAAAAAAATTAATTACTTAATTTGTTAAAAACAAGTACGCAGTAAAATAATATTATCAAAAAGAAAAAATTACTGACACTAATTGCTCTTGTTTCCAAGTATATAAAAAGTTATAATACTAATAATAAATTTACTATACTAGATAGAATAAGGGATACTTTACACGGTAGTTAATTCCTTTATATAAAAAGAATGAAAGTTAATTATTGTTTACTCTTTCAGTTATTGAGGTCAGTATAAAGAAATATCGTAGGGATTACATTGCTTGGTATTTTATTTTTACAATTTATAACAAGAAATACAAACAAGAATATCATATAAATTTATAAAAAATTTAACCATAAAATATATAAAAACTTTTATTATTACAAAAACAAAAAAATATCAGATTCTAACATGCAGGCTATAAAAAACTGCTGCGGTAATAAAAAGAAATTCAATGCAGATACACTACGTACAGTAATAATAAATATGAGTTATATGTTTATAACTTAACAATATTTTTATTAAATATTTTGTACGAAGAGATAGAAACCATAAAAATTAAGACAAAATTAAGTGGGTAAGTAATACTGAAAATTGTATTAAGGGGACCCGGAGTGCCTGTCTCCGTAATGTTAATGTAAGAAACATTTTCTCAAAATCTGTTAGATATCCTGTCCAGTTTTCATGCGGTTACTTTTCAGGCTATTCTACACCGACTGAAATAGTAGCGTCTTGATATATTGTTAAGAAGATAAGACATTTTTTTCAAAATTACCGCTTTTAAAAATCATAACTATTTGCCTATTGAAGTAGAAAATAAAAATTTAAAAATATTATTTTACTGTAATATTAACTCAGTACATTGAATATATGGTAGAATGGTTGTGCAAAAATTTCATTAAAATCCATTCATAGTTGGTTGAGCAAATGTTCCTTATGCGTCAAAAATTGCCATTTACGGGAAACAAGAAAAAACTAAAGAAAACACATACGTTAAATAATTCAATGTTATTTTTAACGGTTCAGAGGTTAATATAATATTATATTCAAAAGTGGAGTGGTGCTTACTTAAAGTTTTAAAACAAAAAATAAAACAATTATGTATTTATCTGTTGTCATTCAAAAAAATAGAGAATTTACGCAAATGGTGACGTTTAAAAAATAACATAAAGATTCAACATATTTTTAATTTAAAAAAAAACTGCGAAACCTCCGACCAATTATACAGATATCGTTGGATGCAGAAAACTCTGAATTTTAATAATTTATAAAAAACCGGAATGTGAAAATTTTCAATTTTTTTCGTTCCGGGTAATTTTAAAGTCTTTGTTAATCCAATAAGCTACAATTAACTGATTTTGGGTGCTTCGGGTTATTATACCATCATTTTTGAGCTTCTTTGGAGTTCATATGCCATCTGTCATAAAAATGATGCTATACACAAATTCAACTCTTGTTGCTCATTTGTAGATATGTTTTAGTTTAGGTCATCAGCCGAAAGGCTAGTTTGAACCTCTAGAGGCTTTACTAAGTAAAACGAGAAGTAAAGTGGTTTACAATTGCCTTTCTCGTTAAGTGGAAAAGTATTCTTATCAGCATGCCAAACCCTCTGAAAAGCATCTACTTTCCACCCTGCAAATGACACCTTCACTTGATTCACCACAGGGTCTGGCTGTATAATGAAATTCGTTACGCTCAGAGGAGAAAACTCTGACTATAATAGTGTCTTTTGCACCTCTATCTCTTCTGCTCTTAAATGCTTCAGTCATATAATCGGTTGACTACATGATAAGAAACAGAACTATTTTTTGTAGCCTTGGAACAAACAGATCGAGTCCAAATAATTTAACACTCCAACTGCATGTCAAAATAAACCATCGTTGTTATTTAAAGATTCTCGTTTAAGACAGTAAACATAAAATCAATGGTTTTCCTATTTACGATTTCTTTTAAATTTTCCTTATCGATACCATCTGATTACTTACTTCATGGTCTTTATGAAGAATAAGTGGTGATGGTTTTTTTTGGAAGATTTATTTGTTTCGGATGAAATTACACCATTTTTAAAATGAGAATCTGTAGCTGTTCACTAAACCATTCCGATTTTTAGACGTAGAAAACGTAATTGTTCCTATCGAGTTTGCGATTCGACTTTCTACCAAATAAAATATAATAAAAAATTAAAATCGTTAGCTATAGTTATTATATTCATGGGTACACCAATTGGCTTTGCGACCTCATTGTCAGAATCTTCATTAAAATGAGGTAGCAACGTAGGTTTTCCTTTTCTTCGTTCTTAAACTTTTTAAGAATTTGTCTAATTTAAAAACATTTACTATGGTTCGAACAGATATTAATATGCTATTAATGGGTTTTTTTATTTCTGTTCATTGTTTTGTCAGATTTGTTATTACCATTTACTTTGTTCTTATCATATTTTTTCTTTGTTCATTCAAACCCACTAGCCATTTGAGGTACTGACAAGCGCCTTTTTGTTTACTTTAGAAAATTTGGCAAATTATTTTGACAAGGAAGACCTAACCCACCGGGTTTGCCTAGAGGTAAAGTCATCGTTGCGAATCAGCTTATTAGCTTGTTTATCAACTGATTTTTGGAGACGAAGTTTTCTGGTTAAAATCCTAGTAAAGGTAGTCACTTTTATACGGAATTGAATACTAGATAATGGTTACCGGTGTACTTTTAATGGCTGGCGTTCAATTAATCATACACTCTCAAAAATGGATGTCCTGAGTCTGTACAAGACTACTACTCATTTACACGTCATAGTACATATCGTGCTCATCTTATTGGGTCATGGGGGTTGGTTATTGTTCTTAAATTGAACAGATTGCAACGTACGCACATTAAGGATTAAAAAAAGGAAGACCTATTATTTCATTGTTATAACATTTGATCTAATAACTACAATGGTGTCAATAGGTCTTTTAATATTTGCGACACCTCTAAGGCTATCAATTATTCACTAATTTTTGTTTTGTTGTAATAACGTATATTGACTACGATTCGACGATACAAATTACACAGTATATTATAATATAGAAATAATAAATAATTTTTGTGAACTCCTTATGTCTTGAACCGTCTAGTAAGATCCCCCATTATGCAGACGAAAAATTAATTTAATAAATTAGTCATCCATTATCATTTTCCTACTCTATGAAAATATCTAAAACGGCGGTTTACTTAACATTAGTTCTATGAAATTATGTTAATTAAAGATAATTTTTACGATAAACGGTTATCAAATACATAATTTGTAACAGACTATTCGTGCAAATAAATACGAGTTATATGCTGAAATTATTTTATTCTGAAATTAAGTAGTTTTGTTAATGATTAGGTTTATATACTCTTATAATAAAGAAATTTAAATAATGTTTGGTCGACTTCACAGTATAATAGGTTTTTTATGGCACATTATAAAAAAAATTTACATAAGAAATTATAATTCCGTATTATAAAAAAATAACCTACTCTAGATTTATTAGTAAAGCAAATTATAGAAATCGGATTATTCGATTTCTAAATTTGCTTATCTCTACTAAGAAATCTCTCTTTTCTCATAATCTGTTCTTACAATATTTCTGTAGCAACAATATTGTCACTTTAACATTGTGTATGGTAACAACAATTTTATCAACAACTGTAACTAATTCTTAGACCTGTAGTGTATATTAAATTTCTTTTTCGATGTTTGTATTGGTCAACATACGTTCATAATCGAAAAAAAATGGTAACTATATTTTTGTATGTAGGCCTACCACATGCTGACGACCTTGTTTATTAAAATTACTGCAGACTAATTTTGAGTAATTGAAATAAAATAAAAAATTAGAAAATAAAGATTAGAAGAGACAATTTGTTAGATACCTTACAGAAATATCGTAGCTAAAGCACTGTATAAAAAAGTACACTGGGCTCTTTCTTAACCGATCTTTTCATTTAAGTTAAACCCGAACGGAAAAAATTGAAAATTTTCACATTTACGGTTTTTTTAAGTTATTAAAATTCAGAGTTTTCTGCTTCTAACGATTTATTGGCGTTTTTGCCGTTTTCATAAAAAAAATTAAAAATATGCAGTATGTTGAATCCTTACGTTATTTTTTAAACATTACCTAATTGCATAAACATCTCTATTTTTTTGGATGACAACCGATAAATTCATAAGTTTTTTGTGGGATATTTGTGTTTTAAAACTCTAAGTTAGCATCCGACCAGCTGTGAATGTAACATATTAAACTCTTTTTCCTGTTATTTTATCAGAACGATAATTTAGGTATAGTCTACCGGGTGTCCCACGAAGAGGTTGCTATTTTTGAATTAATATGCCGTACGTATCGCACACTCTAAAAAACTGGAAACTTTGCAGTTATAATAAATATATATGTACAAAAGTACCCTCGAGTTTCATTTGCTTATGATTAATCAAAACAAAATGGCGGAATAAGAAAATATCAAAAATGATACTGTTGATACCTCGGCAATTTTTCAAAAACACTTATGAATCATTTTTGTTTCGTTGCTATCAGTGCATAGCTATTGATGGACATCAGTTCAACGGTTAATGAAACAATTGTGTTCATTAATAATTTATAACTTTCATATTTATTTCATTTTATTACTTAAGTAACATTGTAACAAATCACCAATTTGAAATGGTTATGCAAATAAAATTACTTTCCGCCATTTTGTTTTGATTAATAATAAGCAAATGAAACTCGAGGGTACTTTTTACAGATCTCTATATATTATAACTGTAAAGTTTCCAGCCTGTAGAGTGTGCGATACGTCCGGCATATTAATTCACAAATAATCTCTTTGTGGGACACCTGGTATTTTATATTTACTACAACGATAGCTTAGGTATTACTTCTTATTAAAAAAAATCCGAAATTTTTCTTTGCTCTTTGCTGATAGCCATCTCGATAACCTTTTTTCAATTTTCCAGCAACAACAAAATTTAATGAGATGGAATGGTATTTTCCGTCGCCCAGTCAACGCACGTGTTGAAAGTTAAAATCGCATCGTCGTGTTTACATGTGATTTCGGTTCTTCGATATCGGCATTCTCTGTTTCTAAATCATCGGTTTTTAAAACAACAGCAATAGTATCACTATCTGACGGCAATTCACCGTCATTTTAATTTTTGCCGCTTACCAAATTTTTTATGTCTTCGGAATTCACGAGAACTCTTCACCCTGACTGATTTCATATGCAACTTGGACTACTGATTCTAGGTTGTTTACAATTTCATTACCTGTTGAAGTTTCACTTGTACAATGAAATTGCGGCCATACATTTTTCCACGATTTCCGAATTAGTTTAGGGTTGACTGAATCCCAGGCTGCTGTGAGAAATAACGCAATATCTTTCAAATTAATCATCGTTTCGGATTACTGTGATTTTCGGACTAACGAAGTTCGGATTAGATGGATTTCATTGTATTAAAAAATTCAGTCATATGCACCCTAATTCAAAGAGTACCAATGTTAATTCAAATAATTCAGCCTATTAATAATCTAACACACTGATGCGAATATAATCTCAAAAAAATAATTTCAGTTTACTTTCAGTTTTTTAAATTAAGTATCGGCCATTGACTGGTACAGTCATTAGCCCTCACGTCTTTTGCTAAGTCCATAGACTATTTAAAAGATAACTCTTTCACAATTCTTGTGAACTGAACTTTTAAAAATCTTAATGCTAAAGTTTTATCCACTGAAACTTTTTGTTGAAAAATAATCTTAAGAAACGTACGCCTCTCCTACGTAAATTAGTTAAAATACACATTCACTAGGGAATGTTAAATTTCATGTTTGTTATATGCTTTTCATTGGACATTTCAGTAAATATCTCAGACATATCTCCAGGGAGCGAAAACGTGTTAATTTTACTTAAACTTTCGCTTTAACTCTATTATCTACACACTAATTCAGTACATAAAATGTTGTTACTTAAAACAAACGTAGGAAAAATGGATCGTATGCCGGAAGTTAAACATAAATTGAATATTCCATGCTTTGATTCTGTAAGTAAATTTTTAATTTTTTCAATAATATAATTTTTATATTAATAAATTATAAAAGTTGTACGTATATTCGACTTGTACGGTAAGGAACTAAACAACATAGTAAAGTAACTACTCCTTACAAATGGGCATGCAAGTTTAAATATTATAAACATAATTTTTTTAGTTTTGTTAGACGACAAAGCAGTCCAACTGTTTACATTTTTATAATATTCCGCTGCCACACACAACTTATACACGCTACCCAGGCTTACACTTAAATAGAAACTCACATGGAAAACATACTCGCCATGAACTCAAAACATATTTCCATCAACTGAAACGCTTACTTGACAGACGTTATGAATTAAACATTTATGACATAAATTAACGATTTACAAGACAGTTAAAAAAAACCAATTTAGACTTATGGCTGTAAGAACTTTATGGATCTGCTAAACATTTCCTTACGAAACATATACAAACGATACTAACAAGATGTTAAGGTAGTATGATAACGCAGTGTCCCTTTCATGTCACAAAACAAATGCTACTCTTCTTCTTCTTCTTCTGCTTCCCATACCGGATGTTTGCGACCACACTTTCCATTCTACGAGGGTCATTCGGACAGTAAAAAAGGTTTTCATATGACGAGCAGCACAGTTCTCCCACCACCTCCTCTGCCTAGTCATTGACCTTTTGCTTACCCTGGACAAGTCTGGTGCTAACAGCGAGCCGATAAAGTCATGTATTAATTATTTGAATTCTTTAAAATGTGTGACAAAATTACCAATCCCACCAAGTGAGCTTCGTAGTGTAATAAGCTTTTTGAATGCTGAAGGAGTGATCTATTAAAATTTACAGACAAATAACGGACGTTTATGAAAATGTGATAAACGAAGCTTCTGTTCGTTAATAGTGCATTAAGATGGACGAATGTTGACGGTGAAGAGCGCTCTGGCCGATCTTCAGCTGTGACTGACGAACTCAAATCTCAAATTGAACTTGCTTCAACAGTTTCGATGGGAGCTTTCTGAAGATCCTCGCTACAGCCCGGACTTGGCCCCGAGTGATTTCTACCTGTTTCCCAAACTGAAAAACTTTTTGGGGAGAACTGCTATGGAAGTGACGACGAACTGAAAGAGGGTTTTATTGAGTGGTTAACAACTTGGCGGTAACTGAGTATTCACAGAGCATAGGAAAATAGATGAAACGGTAAAAGTATTCAAATTTGTACGGCGATTAGGTGAAAAATAGTTTAAGTATCAGGTACGTTGTAAAAAAAGTTTTGTTTGGCTATAATAAAAAAAAATTTGGTGTGAAACACTCACATGACTTTCTCTTGCCAATGCAATTAATGAACAATAAATCCTAACATTAGTAATAAAACATTAGAAATAAACAAAAAACTAACCTTATTTTAATCATAGGTGAAAAACGCAAAATGAAAATCAACCTCAGTTTGGCTTAAAAATACGGAAAATCACTCTTTCACGCAAAACTAGGCTCTGTAGAGAAAGACGCTTTAAATAAAAGTTGTCGATCTCTTAATTTCCTATTAAATTTGATTATATACATTTTTGTCGTAAAATGCACACTAAGGCCGAAATCTTAAAAAAGAATAGAATTTTTACACGTTTTCGTGAGAAAAACAGAAAATCGCTAACTACCGCTAAACTAAGAGTTATAAAAAAACGTGTTTGATATAAAAGTTGTAGGATTTTTCATTTTCTACAACTTTCACCATACATTTTTGCGATAAAATGGATATTAAAGCCGCAATCTTAAAAAACAATTTTTTTACGTGAAAACAGCCTCTCCAAGAATTTCAGCAGACATGTCGCCTACCCTATCTTGTAAAGAATAAAAAATTTAGTAAACGAGGCGATTTAAAAAAAAATCGTAGTTTTTGAGAAAATAGCAAAAAAGTGAAAAATGACACGAGTAAACTACTACTTCCAGTTGGCCGATTTTGATAAAAATGTTCGTGTCGGGTCCGGTGGTAGTATCTAACTTAAGTTTCAAGTTTCAAGTTCGTACAATGTTCCGTTCTTGAGATTTTTGTGTTCACACACACCACACACACACACACACACACACACACACACACTCACAACGTGAGTGAAAAACGTTCTTTACTTTTCGAATGGCCCTCGCATATATGTCCATATGGATAATTTCTTAGCATGTGTAATGCTACGAAAATACTTAAATATACCTAATTAATTAACTAACGTTTTAAAACTACTACGAAAGACTATAGATGATGAATTTGAATTGCCTACATTAAAACCTTTCGTACAAAAAATATACACTAAGCGATACCGGGTAGTCGTGAAAGACGTTTAAAACACCTATGATCAAGGGAACTTCATGAGGAAGTCAATATTATAGAATGGTAGTTATAATTTCATAATAATCTGTAATAAATAAAGTATGTTTTGGAACCATTAACATCAAGTTTAGCAATTATTGAAATATAAGATTACAGATTCTAAACGCTCAATAAAATTGTTTATTCTAAGAATAATCAAAAGCCTGGGGATTAACAATTACATTCGGTTATAAAACTTTAAATACTATTTACATTATAGATTAATTTTTTCAGAGATTAACAAATAAACCCAGCATGGTGCTTGATTTACATCGATATCATAAGGTATGATTATTTATAATTGTAATATCACGTGTACGTACAGAATGTGGATTATTATTTCTGTTTTTAAAAGGACATGTTGAGAAGCGTTCTAGGCTCTATGTTTGACATTTACGTGATCAATTTAAAGTACATTAGCACGTACTAAAAAGTTACCTACGTAAGTAAACTTATCAAACCAGTTA
The DNA here is from genome assembly GCA_035578175.1 of Catonia carolina. Classification (NCBI taxonomy): domain Eukaryota; kingdom Metazoa; phylum Arthropoda; class Insecta; order Hemiptera; family Achilidae; genus Catonia; species Catonia carolina. The sequence goes on along the minus strand of JAQMRL010000002.1, from coordinate 118,640,727 downwards.
AAAATGATAGATGTACAATGCATGCAGTACTGAAGCATTTCTTTCGATAAAAAGCTGTTTACAGTAAATATACATTTAGGCCTTGCATACAACTTAAATATTGTAATATATATTTCTTGGCAACACACAATAATAAACTAAACCTACAAGCTCGATTTATAAATACTAACGGTATTTTATTTAAATAAAAATTATATTTTAAGAGTAAATACGTATATCAGGCCTTTATTTTATCGAGAGTTATTTACATAAATGCTTTTTGTTTTAACAGTGCCAGTGAGTGAATCAGAATAATGGGTTACTTATTACTACAAAAAAAACCTCCGTTTTATAAGACCAGGCGTCTCATGACTGGTAACAATTTTTAAAAAAAGCTTACCTTTGATTTATGGCAAAACCATTAATGATTTCTGTATCTACTCTTTAAGAGGGCTCGAATGACTATTTGTGTTTCCAAATTCCGACTTTGATTTCTTGACCGATTGAAACAGGAACTTCAAACCCAATTATTTCTGTATCTACTTTTTAAGAGGAATCGAATCACACTATTTTTGTTTCAAAATTCCGACTTTGATTTCTTGACTTCCGGTTTTGGGCCACTTCCAGTCAAAACCAAATATTCAAACCCAATCCCGCCCCACTAATTTTTTGTGTAACTTATATTACGAATCCGTAAACCGTTTGTTACTATCTCTTGTAGTTTCTAATTTTGATATCTTGTTACTAGGAGAAATGTTAGTGGTTTCTTATGGTTAACCTGGGAAACTTAACAAAAATTAGTCCCAGAACTGTTTCTTTTAGTTTTTAAGAAAACTACGTGAAAACAATAAAAAGTACGGTTAGAAAATACAGTTTAAGTTTAGCGTAAAATAATTTTGTTAAATTGCGAATAAACACACTCAACGTTTAATGAGTTTAATTTTAAGAGTCGTTATTTATTTACTTTTTTTAGAATAAAATTCTCTACAATTTTCATTTAAAGTTTTTTCGTTTATTCGCAATTTAATCAAGTTACTTTACATTAAACTTAAAAAAGTGTTTTTTATAACCCTACTTTTTAATGTTTTCACGTAGTTTTCTCAAAAATTATAAACGATACAGTTCTGGGACTAATATTTTTAAGATTTCCAGGTTAAAAGCCCTAAGAAACCTCTAAAATTTCCCCTTAATTTACCTTCTCAGAATTTCAGTATGGGTTTATTTCACTCTTTGCCCAGAAATCATGGCGAATCTTTCGCCTGGCATAATTCGCTAACGAAGCATTTTCCGGACCTATGTTTATGTGAACTATTTTCTTATTTTTAGCTATAGAATCATCTCCCTCGAGGTTGACGTGGAATTTAGAATCACCCGGTATAATTAAAAATGCGTTAACGCCGCGTCACTTTTCTGTAGCAGTGATAACATATTGCGAAAAACCGTTAGATTTCTGGCAAGCGCAGTGTCTGGTATTTTTAACATATTAAACAGCACTGATATGATTCCTTAAACTAATACAGTTACTAATGACGATTCTGTTGACGCAATTTTAAATTATATAAATAAATATTATACTCAAAAAGTTGTTTGTAAATGGAAAAAGACAAGCTCTTAATAAGTAATCTTATTATTGTTATACCTTACAATAAATAATTTATAAACTTGTTAAAATTACCAACAGACAATTAATTAATTATTAGACTGTTTGTAATAAACAAATTATTGCTATGTAAATTTCATTACATATTAGTTTATTTTGTCTTTGTAATTATTCTTTATAATAAAGTAAATTTCCGGCGAATAGATAACAAAGAAGTTAATTTTAGATACAGGTATAATACGATTCGCAATTTTTAATTAAGAACCATTGTACTTCAAAAATTAATTAAAGTCTAAGGGTGTAGAACTACAGTTATTCAACACAATGAAAGACAAAGCCAAAACGGTAGATCAACGTGTACTTAACTCCGTAATTAACTTTCTTAATGACTCAAAAAAAAAAAAATTAAATAATTTAATAAAATACTGAATTTTGAAAAATACCATTACTTATTAATTTGATGTTATATTATAAATTTCAGTTTGTTTTAAAAAAATTATAAACACAGTTTAATTTAAATGGATTAAATTAAAATAAATTATGTTAATAATTTACGGACTTACAGCATTAAGATCTCCAAGGGAATCAAGGCTTTCATGAGAATCGTATGTTAAAGTATATAAATCAAGAACGAAACGAGAATCCTTTTTGTAATGTCTTCGATCAAGTTTTGAAGAATGTCCCACCCATGGGTTGGTCATAACGCTGGTACCCATATTGGATAAAAATAACGTACTGGTCTGATAAGATGTGACACAACGAAATTAACTAAAGTAGATAACACTGATTTCAATGCGGTGTGAATTACAACTGAAGTACCTCGCGCGAATGCAATCCACTACGGCAGTTGTCTGGAGGAGAAAGTGCTGTCTGTAGTGGTGATGGTGAACAGGTTACCTGTCTAGTTACTAGAACGATTCATTCAATCGTTCGCTTTGCCACTGGTTTACTACGATTACAAACACCCTCGTCAATTCATTGTACTGTTCTAATCATTAGCCGTTACTTCATTATTATCTTTATCTTAGAAGTCATTAAATTAAGTTACTTAATTTAAATTAGGCTACTAAAAATTTAAATTTTTTTGTATCAAACACTACAATGTTTAAATGACAGTAGGAATAATGTATCTTTCGGGTCTTTTCTGTCCCTCCCCCCAGCTTAATTTGTCACATTTTGTGGATATTTCGTACGTAGGTAACCTTACAGAACTTTTAAGGATAAAACGGGAAAATATTTAAAAAACTCCTACATCAATATTTTGTAAGTTAACGTTAATGTTGATTTAATCCCAATCAGGCACGGCATATTTTCATACGTTACAAAAATAATTTCATCCTTCACCGTCTGCATTAGCAGTAATTGCAAAACAGTTGGACGTTTTTATTTTTATTTTTTAAGTTTACGTTTATTTATTTATTCACGTTAATTTATTCACGTTTATTTATTTTTCAAGTTAACGTTAAACTATTTATTGGAAGTTATTAAATTATTTAATAATATTTAATTTTATGATGTTAATTTCATTTAATTTTGTTAAATTAATTTAAAGATTAATTTATTTAATGGTGTTATGTAATCAATGAGTTAATATTTCATTATTACATACAGTAACAATGTTGAGAAAAAACAAATTTACCCTACCTATATTTAACCTTAATTTAAAGAATATTGGTGTAGGATTTTTTAAAATATTTTTCCCGTTTTATCGTTAAAATACTGTAAGATTACGTACGAAATATCCAAGAAATATGACAAATTTTGCTTGGGATGGGGATAACAGAAAAGACCGTGTCTTTTATTACAATTGCAGCTTGCTAACAAAATAAGACAACTGGTGTGAATAACTCACTTGACTTTTTTTGCCAATAAGATAATGAGCATTATCTTTTTTTAATCAAGAGTGAATGATGCAAAATGAAAATCAACCTGTATAGAACATGAAACTACGAAAAATCACTAATTGACGCTAAACCCTGTAGACGAAAATACTTGAAATAAAAGTTGTAGATTTTTTTAATTTTAAATAACTTTAATTTATACACTTTTGTCGTCAAATGCATACTAAGGCCGCGATCTTAAAAAAATATATTGTTTACCGATGTTGATGAAAAATAGAACAGAAAGTCACTAACTGCCGATAAAATAAGAACTGTGCAAAAAAATATCTGAAATAAAAGTTGTAGGTTTTAAAATGTTCTACAGTTTTAATTATGTAAACTTTTACCCTAGAATGCATTTATAAAGGCCGCTCTTAAAAAAACATTTTTGCCTACGAGAGTAAAGCCTCCTTAAGAATTTCAGTTGAGTGCTTACTCTATCTAGTAGAGCATAAAAAATGTAGTAAATGAAGTGATTTAAAAAATTCATAAGAGCCGTTTTTGATAAAATTGCAAAAAGTAAAAATTGTACGAATAAACTACTACTTCTGGTTGACCGATTTCAATGAAAATGTTTGCGTCGGGTCCTCTTATAGTATCTAATTTACGTTTCAAGTTTCAACTTTGCACGATGTTTCATTCTTGAGATATTTTGTTCACAGACACACAAACACACACACTGACCAATCACTAAAAACATTTTTTGGGTTCAGGGGGCCTGAAAATGTGTATATCCAGTGAAAATTTGATTTCGAAAAATCGACGTGAAAACAATAGTACGTTTCTTCTTTATATATTCATTTAGGGAAAGAGAAAGTAAAACGGCAGGCCTATAAATATGAAACTAGTGCAGCATTACGGATTATTTTTTATCTGACGTTAAAGAAGATTGCATTTCCGAAGTGAGTACAATTATATAAATAAAATCCTATTTCTTAACTTATTCCTTTGTAGCTGTTAATAAAATACTTAAATAATATCGGCCACGCCTAGGGAGTAATCAATGTTTGGAAGATAAGAGCATGAACAAGCTATTGCAAGAATCATTAAAGAACTTATTGTCCCCAAGAGAAAGATCCTTGATATAATAGTTCCTTCCGATACAAGGTGTGTCCTTTTAAAAAACAACTCTCACTGGTTACCTTGTACGATATATCTAGTCTTCTTCCTTCCATTGTTTTGTCTGGATATATCTAACATGTTGCGTGCATTTGCATTACACGACAGCGAAGATTAAAATGATGTCAAAGTATTTAGCACAACGACTTTAATTACATGTTCATATAAGACGCAGAAAAACGTTTAAATTAATTGCTAATTTTAATTTATGAAACATGATATTAGAAACTGACAAACTTTCTTCGTATTTTCAGTTTTAATCATGTTTAGAAACACAAAAGAGGTTCGAGTTCATCACCGCTGTTTCGTATAAACAAAATATGATATCCAGAAATTTCTATTTGAAGCATAACTATGTGAAAAATGTTATAAAACTAGAGGTCAGTACATAATATCGTCGGTTATTTATTAGGACATACCAGCTGACTGTTATAAGCTACTGACGGAGCCGTATAACACAGTTTCTTTCATAGTGTACATAACACGATCAGTTTCTTTCATGGTGCAATCAAATCTCATGTACGGTTATCTCACCTTTTAGACCCTATAAAATAATGTTGACAACACACGTAATATTCTTTATCTAATTTGATTGGTCACTGATGTCAGCATTAACGAACAATCAGTACACATCAGATACAAAATTATACGTGCGTTCAAATAAGTTCCACAAAACTGTAAACACTAAACTATAAGATTTAAGAACTACTTAAGACGTAGTTTAAAAGAACGACTGGGCTATTTTTCGTACTGGTGCTTCTCAGGTTAAAATTGTCGCTTAGATCGTCATAATTATGTAATGAATAGTAGTAGTAAAAGTAGTAGCATAATGGGAGGAGGAAGAGGTGGAGGAGAAGAAGAAAGAGATGGGAAGTAAAGTAGTATGAGTGGTTTTGTGTAAGCAAAATTTTTACAAAGTTGTGAAACAAAGTTGTTGCAGTATAACCCTTTTTCGGAAGGTATGCTCCCGGTGATCTGAAGTGCCTAGAGCACTAGTCAATAACATAACATCGGTCCAATAGGTCTATGTAATTTTAATTACATTAATAGTTACTTTATAGACTATAGTCTGAAATGGTGTTAACGGCTACAGTAGTAAAGGCATTATTTTTGACTCCGCGCACTTCGTTTCTTCTAAAGCACTCGTCAGATGATGATTGCACTCATAAGGCTGATGTGGGATCAAGTGACCAGGCGGCGGATTTTTGGTTGGTAGGCGGTTGCGGCCTCCTGGAGCTGGATGAAAACGCCTCAATTGAGTCCAACACTACTTCCCCCATCGTGAGGGAGTGAAGATGAGTTCACTCATGATAAAAAAAGGCACTCATCCATTCAGTTCTCAAGGATACGGCAAAGCTTGAGCTCATGAGTTTTTTACGTTTAGAAAGTTTCCATGATTGACATTTTTATTCTAGACGATCAAGGAATTAATTTATTAATTTTTTAAATTATGCAAATTGTTAATTTAAAGTTTGTCTTTATGAAATGTTATTTTATACGCTGTACATTATCGAAAACTGTATTGTAAATTATAAAAAAATGATTTTGCCTAAAATCCGCATTAGTTCCGAATTTTGTATTTTAGTAAAATATAATATACTTACATCATTAAATAAATAACGAAACGTGGTTCCTTTTATAGTAATGAATCTTACATGAAGTCGTATTTTGTTGGGTTTTACGTCTGACTGGTATGCAAGTTACTGCTAATTCACGACGATGTAATGGAATAGATGAAAATGAGTGATGAGAAATGCCGGACCTGACCGGGAATTGAATGCGGAACGCTGGAAGTAGAAGCCAGTTGCACACCAAGGGGCGACCGTAAAATTGTAATGAATTTCACATTAATGAATAGAGGTTTTGGGTTGAAAATGGTCTGGCTGTAAACGAAGGATGGTAAAGATACCAGAATGAAATACCAGTAAAAGGAGACTAGTTAAAAAAAATAATTTGGACAAAGTTTCGTTGGGAGTGAGTAAATATGAAAATGAGCTTCGTTGACGACAAAACAGAGAAAGTAAAAGAAATTATTAATGAGAAGGTAAGAGAAGGAATTGACGAAAAATAGGAAGAAAAAAGGTAGATAATTTATGCACGCCATTATAAAGAAATTTAAAAAATCAAACGAATTAAATAAAAATGTTAATGTAATAGATTATACCTTTAAGAAAAGTACGTTTACCAAATTACTAAAATTATGTAATATAAATTTCAGAAGCAATTTGTAATTAAATTAAAGAAACGGAAGTTACCAATAAATTAATGAAACGATCAGAAAGTTAATGAAATTAATGGTAGGTCTGTTAAATTGCAACAATATTTGGGAATAGGCCCCTACTTCGTAATAATCTAGACAGAAGAAATTGCTCTCTACTTTATCGTGTAATGAGATTGGTGGTTGTTAATAAAAAATAATTCTTGACATTTAAGTATTTCAGTTAATCTAGAAATCGACAACAGCTTCCTTTCATCAGGTGTATCATTTAAATTGCGAAAAGAGACCTCGTGACTATTATAGCCTTGCAGAAATGAGCGTGACTTAGAAAGCAAAAATTCTAAAAGCAACACTTAAATGAAAACAGGTGTATTATCCTAAATAAAAAGTACTAAAAATATTCATAATGTATTTTGTTAACTACATAACTACGTATAATACAATTTTTACGGTTTTAATGAGTTCGTGCATTTATTGTACAAATAGCCTACGTACAATAGTTTAATTAACGTGTTTATCAATGTCCAGGAAGTCGATACATTTATAAAATGATTATTAATAAGAACGATGGTTAAATTATACTTTTCAAGAGTTTATAAATTTAAAAGTAGGTACATATTTTTTAAAAATATAATTTACTTAGTTTGATTGAATTAGAATCTCATAACTACATGCAAAAAGATGAAAAAAAAACAAGTCGTAAAATATCTACAATAACCGTGAATATGTTTAGGGACTATCAAAAAAATGAAGGAATTCATTGTTAACAAAATATACAAAAGTTTATTGAACGATAAAACAATTAAAACAAAAAATCTGTTTTGAAGCACACAGGTCTTTCTCTTACCAATATAAGTAATGAACCATGTTTAGGTCATCAGCCGAAAGGTTAGTTTGAATCTATAGAGGCTTTACTAAATAAAACGAAGTAAGATGTGGTTTACCATTGTCTTCCTCACTGAGTGGAAAAGTATGATTATCAGTATGCCAGGCCCTCCAAAAAGCATTTGCTTTTCATTCTGCAAATGACACCTTTACATGAAAGAGTGTTGATCGGTGACAGCTAGAGGGGAATTAGGCTACGGTTCCCTTTCACGCCCTACTGACAGTATGTAAATTTTTTAACTCGACATTTCCCTTGTAGTATTATATAAACAGTTCCGAGGGAGGTGGAAGGTTGTTTGCTGATGTCGGATCAAGTGGCCAGGCGGCGGGTGTTTGGTTGCGGCCTCCTTGGGGGTGGACGAGGACGCCTCAATTGAGTCCAACACTACTTCCCCCATCGTGAGGGAGTGAACATGAGTTTTTCTCGCCGCCTCGGATAAAAAAATAACACCTTCACTTCATTCACCATAGAGTCTGACTGTATACGAGTGAAATTCTTTACTCTCAGAGGAGATAAATTCGATTAGTGACTTTTACACCTCTACCTCTTCTGTTCTTTCTCTGCATTAACATATGAACATATCAACATATGACTTATCAGCATGCTATACTTTGGTTACTCATTTTTGAACCTTTGCCGAAACATGCGCAGTGAACCATAAACCGGTTTAAGGCTATATTATACATTACAATGAAAGGTGGTAGAAACCAATATAATATAAAGTAGTGAGGGGTAATTTAAAATTCAGATGTCCACAAGAGTGTGCAGTACCACAAATTAAGGTGTGGTTTCGTTTGTGCGATCGTCGCAGGCAGTAATCGCATGCGACTGACGCATAGGACGGGCAGTTTCGTTTGTGCAGTGGAACGTGGGATTCAACTGCACTTCCGGGTTAACCGAAACCCGGGTTATCCGAAACGGTCGAAAAATATTCAGTATTTTAAATGTAATTTTTCTATAAATAACTGTAATAAAAACAATAAATAATAAATACTGTAAATTGTATTTCTGTACCAAAATACTGTTTAAGCAAACTGAACTGTAAATTATAGCACGTAAAGTATGCCTACATGACATTTAGCACTGCAGACAGGATTTTTACCGATAACATGAGTATTTTAATTGGAGCAGTAGCCTACTACTAGGCCTACTGTTTATTTTGGCTACATCATCTTTGCTGCAAACAGTCAATTAATACTGTATTGTATTCATTCATGATGAAGTCAACTCAACGCTCTCTGACCCTACGCCCTGTAACTTACAGCCCTTCACGGAGGATGATGTCACCTCTGTAATTTCCTCGATTAATCCGCGTAAGGCCCCTGGTCCTGATAATGTCTCTGGATACGCCATCCTGAATTCCCCGCCAGATCTAAAGCTTCATCTTTTGGCAATTTTCAATGCAGTGTTGGCGCTGCAACATTTCCCCTCTTCGTGGAAGGTTTCCAAAGTCATTACTATTCTGAAACCCCACAAACGTCCGACTGATCCCGAAAGTTATAGACCAATTTCCCTTTTGCCGATCCTGTCCAAATTATTCGAAAGGCTTCTTCTCCCGCGCCTGCGTCCTGTTGTTGAATCTGTTCTTCCCCCCCGAGCAATTTGGTTTTCGCCAAGGACACTCCACAACTACCCAACTCCTCCGCATCGTCACGGCACTTGTGGATGCCAGAAATTCTTACTGTGACACGACGGCTGTGCTGCTTGATTTTCGGGCTGCATTTGACCACTTCTGGCATATGGGCCTCCTTTACAAACTGGCACAATTTTTTCCCCCCTCAACTGTCCGATTACTCCATTCCTATCTTACTGGAAGACAATTCCAAGTCTCTGTCACTATTCCTCAGTTCCACATGGCCATGTCCCCACTCACCCCTTCGTCCGCGGGTGTACCTCAGGGCTCGGTCCTTGGGCCCATCCTCTATCTTATGTACACCTTCGATTTTCCTGTCCGTGATTCAATCCAATTCGGACTGTTTGCCGATGATGCTATTCTGTACCGTCACGGCAGATGCCTCCGCCTCAATTGCCGCGCGCTTCAAACTCAGCTTCTAGACATCACTAGCTGGTGTCGTGTCTGGAGACTATCACTTAACCCCACAAAATGCGAAGCAATCCACTTTACACTAAAACGCAATGTTCCTCCGCCTCTACGATTGGAAGGGGAACTCCTCCCATGGCAGAACAGCGTGAGATATCTAGGGGTTGACCTAGATAAACGACTGACACTTCGACAGCACATTGACAGCAAGCTTAGCAAGGGTAGGGCCTTGTTCGCTTTACTCATCCCTTTGTTCCTCTCTCCTGCATACTCCTCAAAACTGAAACTTCTGATGTACTCCTCTATCCTACGTCCTTTCCTTTTGTACGGGTCACCGGTATGGTGGCCCTTTCTCTCCAAGTCCAACAAAAGACGTACTTCAGCGTACCAGAACAAAGTCCTCCGGTGCATCACACAGTTCCACTATCTTATATCCAATCGCATCATACACGAACACCTTCTCTTCCCTTCTATGGAGGACTTTATTTACAATACCTCGAAACGGCTACACGACCCTGGGAAAACTGACGGACCCCAGATCATTCAGGACTTGTACCGACGTCCACATCCACCTGAAGTCTCTATGCCATTACCATTCCACGACTTTACCTAAATTCCAGTATGACCCACTTAACAAAATTTAGAGTTGCCACATTTTTATTCCGCCCTGTATTCCTCTTATTTGCCCATGCCCCTTCTACTTGTATGACTCACTCCCCCCAGTTGGTAGTTGTCCCCATGTTCCTATGCATAATCACTCCACTACGGTGAAAAGAGCCGCCATTTTAAATTAGTAAACACTCAGAAAATAAAAAGGCCGGTGATTATGCCAAACTCTACCCTTTCCGTCTCCCCTGAAAACATAAACAAACCCCTACCTTAAATTATACCTTTAGTCCACGTTCAGTAAAATGCATGCCTTCCCCTCACCAAGATAATAGGACTCCCACAAAACTGAAAAAGGCCACTGAAATGTAAAATAAAATAAAAGAGCCGCTCTTAAACCCACTTGTCCCTTACTTTAAATTTTCCACAGATAACTTCTAAAAATGAATTACCTCCTTTCAAGTCCCAGTTCCAATGTCCCACGAACCAGAATCCTATTTCCTATTTAAACTATAAAATTCCCACTAAATTTCTTGAGGTTACAATTATTCTGTTATATTGTTCCCCGAGCGACCAGGTGTTCCTTAACACGATGTCGCCATCATAGGGCTTCTTGGCCCTCTCAACCAGGATTCAGGATTCAGGATTCACTGTATTGTGGTTGAATGGGTACGGTAGTGTCTTGGCCTTAATGTAGTTTTCATTTCGTTTTGTGGCTAATTAGTGTTACGTACTGGGAGTGGAAGTAAAATGATATTAACAATGATATATTAAGTAAAATGATATATTAACAATGTTGTGTTAACGTAAACGTGTGGTCAAAATCATCGAAGCGGCGCCCACTGATGTACTTTTAGTTAAACGTTGGCGGGACATTTCGGTAAGAAAACGAATGGAAAATAAAAACCAAAAAATAATTTCTGACTTTTCAAAAAAAGAATTAAAATGTACGGAAAATATTTGCCAGTTAAATCGCATGAATAAAAGTTTTACGACGCAGTAATATTTTTTTTACAATAAAACACCATTTTCTTGTTATTTAAAAAATCCGGCTTATTCGTAATCGGTTCACCCCAATTATTTCGGATTAGCGGGAGTTTACTGTATCTAGGCCTATCAGACGATGAAAGCAACTCTTCACGACTAACTCCCACAATTTTGTAGGCATTTAATTTTTGTTGTCATAAAATATTTAAATTTCAAAATTTATTAACTGAATAAAATTTTGTTAACTGTATGGGATAAATTAAATGATACAAGCTATCATTATAAGTTTATCACTATAAAAATCTGTTCTAGGGGTAACTATGTCACTCCGAACTCATCGCGTGAATTTATTCGGACGGGGCAGCAAATAGTAAACCATTTAAAAAATTAAATAAAATGATTAAAAACAACCAAACATCATTAATTAGGATTTTACTTTATTCGAAGTCTTCTTCACTTTAATGCATTGACAAACACTGAAAATAAAATCTTGTTTCAGGAGCGTGACTGTAAAACACGCTACTATTTATTAGCTGGAACTTTTAAATATAAAATTAATGTCCAATATTTCATCTAAAAAAGAAAACATTATTATCTTCTCTACAAATTAATTAACCGTTTATAGTGCTTTAATCATAAAATAAATAATTATTTTATACTTTATGCTTTGACCAGGATGTTAAATCACACGTTGCCTTATTTTGTAGGTTGTATTTAATCCAAACTTTCCCAATTATGGACAAATCAAATAAAAGCGGATTAATAAGGTTCTAGAAAACTGCAATAATGACAATCCTCAATTCTGAACAGTTAATGACACATTCTTTTAACAGAATTTAATATTTTTCTCTATTTAACAGGTTGAAGGATAATAAAAACAAATATATAAAATAACATACATAAATGAAAGTATCTAACAAATAACTTCAAAATAACACTATATTATCAGTAATATAATACGCAATAATCTTGTCTATTCACAAAATTAACCCACCGGGTTCGTCTAATGATAAAGTCATCGCTCCTGTTTAACAGCTGATTTTCGGAGACGGAGGTTCCTGTTTAAAATCCTAGTAAAGATAGTTTATATTATTTTATTAAACATTATTTCCTTTGTTTGCATACACTAAATAATATAATGAACAGCTAAACAAAACAGAAATTATACGAGGTGTGGCTATTAAATAACGAGACTGACGTAAAAAGATTTATTTTAATTTTATACATAATCACTTATTGTCACCTTCATACACACTCCTCTATCCCTAGAACACTCCATGGGAATTTTCCATTGTTGGAAACCGTGCTGGAAGTCATCTTCTGTCAGCTCCTTCAGGACACGTGCCACTTTCTCTTTTACAGCTTCCACAGACTCAAATCTTGTCCCTTTTAATGCAGATTTCACCTTAGGGAACAGGTAGAAGATGACACACATGTGATGAAACGTGGTTTTTTTATTGATCCGGAAACGAAGTGCCAATACATGCACTGGAAGAGCCGAATTTCACAGAGAGCCAAAAAAGCTCGAATGAGCAAGTTAAAATTTGAAGCAATGATGAGTGTTTTTGTTGATATCCATGGGATTGTGTACCTTCACTGGGTTCCTGAAGATCAAACAATTAATCAATATTACTACCTTGAGTTACTTTCTAAACTACGTCAAAGAGTAAGGAAAAAACGCTCCGAAATGTGGAAGGACAAATCATGGGTTCTCCACCAAGACAATGCGCCAGCTCATTCCGCGTTATCTGTCAACAGGTTCCTAGCCAAGTACAGCATCTCAGTATTGAACATCCACCTTATTTACCAGATCTTGCACCATGTGACTTCTACCTGTTCCCTAAGGTGAAATCTGCATTAAAAGGGACAAGATTTGAGTCTGTGGAAGCTATAAAAAAGAAAGCGGCACGTGTCCTGAAGGAGCTGACAGAAGATGACTTCCAGCACTGTTTCCAACAATGGAAAATTCGCATGGAGCGTTGTAGGGATAGAGAAGGAGTGTATATTGAAGGTGACACTAAGAGATTATGTATAAAATAAAAATAAATTTTTTTACATCAGTCTAGTTATTTAATAGCCACACCTCGTATATAATACTCACCTCAGAATATTACATTATCGAGGTATCTTTCGTCTCACTCGGAGACATCATCAGGACGAAGATTACACAAATTACCAAAACAACATGTAATGCAAATAAAACAAATGGTCGAAGACCACGTTAATAAATTTTATTTAATTGTATTCGGCCGGACAGTCGCACGTGGTATAGTTAAAAACAGTTAATTTATTGACGTGGTCTTCGACCATATGTGTTTTATTTGTATTATGTGTTTTGTGTGATTAGTGTGATCTTCGTCCTGAAGATGGCTCCGAGTGAAACGAAGATATCTCGATAATGTAACACTCTGAGGTAAGTATTATGTATAATTTTTTGTTCTGTTTGGCTGTTCATAATATTATTCAATATATATATATATAACTTTTTCATTCTCAACGACCCGGCCGCCCTTTGTTTGCCAGTTATGGTGTATTGTTTTCATTCAAATGTTTTTAGTTCAAGTCTCATTTCTATGTTTCTCAGAATCCTCTTCTCCTCTCTGTGTGCAATTTTTTGCATCGTTATACTTAACTCCTGTAAATCATTCTGGACATCTTTAAACCAATCGTTCTTGGGTTTTATTTTTCTAAAAGTTGTTGAAGAGCTGTTTCACTAGACTGGTATCAGGTTATATTGATATACGAAAGGAACACGCTACTGTTTTCTTTTTATATCTACTTATAATATATTTTAGTACATATTTTTATACAATTTGAATTCTACAGATGGTCACCGGTGTAATTTAATAGGTTCAATTAATTATACTCTCTCAGGAATGGTCGGCCTGAGCTTGTACAAGACTATACGTAATTTATATAGCCTACATAGCCGTAGTTACATATAATCCTCCTCTCAATGGGTTGCAGGGGTTGCTTATTGTTCTTAAATTTAACAGATTGCACCGTATACATGTCAGGGATTAAACAAAATTTACAAAATTAATACACATTCGATTATGTTCATTACTTCATAATTCTTCATCTTAGATTTAAAATAAATAAAAGTTTTATGTGTAATTTGATATCTGTAAATTGAATTTCATGAAGATTAAGACAATATTTTAAAGCAACCTTGATATGTCTAGCGTATCTAAAAAGTCGAATAAAAATACCTCTAATAATTGCGTAAAAATTTGTAGATGTTACATAAAGATTTCACAATTTAGCGATGATACTAAACATAATTTTTATTAAAAAAATTAATCCGTTATTGGGAACTGTATAGTATTAACAACCGTACATTTGATAATCCCTTTTGCTGTATTTGTTCACGTACTATCAGTTGGTCATCATAAAAAGTTTCTCGCCTAACCGGTGTATTTAACAAAATTAATAACAGCTTTCTACCAATTTAGTGATTGTGCTGGCTCGAATGCCAAATTTATTTGTTATCAAATAAATTTAGGTGCATAACAAACTTAAATTGCAAATCTTATTTTGATATAGGCCTAACTATTTTTTAAATAAAGTTTCTGCTATCAGACTATATTTTATTTTTATTCATTTTTAAAAGATTTAAAAAATCAGATTTAAATTTGATCTGATCCTTGGAGGTAATGATTTATTATCGTGAGTAAAATAACTACCGCAGGTCTACAGAGTAACTCCTGTAAAACAATTCTAGGTAATTCAGTTGTCGTTTAAGAATACTCATTTCGTACTTTAACGTAAAGAATAACTGCTTAACATTTTTATTCTTTAATAAATTATTTTTTCTACTGCATTATGCCATGCATCAAAGTAATAATGAATGAAATAAAGAGGTTATAGCTCCCAAATGAACAATACTGTTTTAAACGTTTCACTTCACTGTTTAGGTGATAAAAGCGATAAGAAAAAATAATTAGTGTACTAATAATATTGCAGGCATTACTTTCCTTTGGTTTAGCCTAGAGAGATTATAAAAAATATATTAAATTAAAAATAAACCTGAATAAATTAATGGTAAAATAAAATAGACGTATTATATTCTCCTAGTTTTAGTAGTAATTACGCAACGTTAATCACGTTCAAAAGAAATTAATTTATTCCCTGATCATTTATTTTTTACGAAAATAAATTCATACAGTAGACTAATATTACCAAACTTTGAATGGGTCAGGTAATTTCCGGAACTCTAAGTCCGTACTTACAAAAACAAAAATTTTTTGATAGTCCTGTAGGAAAATTAAATTTGAATGAAATGATGCTTCTTTACTGAACTTAATTTCGGAAACTGAAAATTACAAATATAATAAAAAGTTAACGAATAGGAAGTAATAAAAGTGGAACGAATAGGAAGGTTGGAAGAGGAGCAAATATGCTTGGAATGGCCTTCCTGGTGGATAAGACAATACTGAAATCTGTTAAGTCTGTCAAACCAGTGAACAATCGGCTTATGACCCTTCGAATCAAGAGTAAAAATAAAAACTATACCCTTGTAAACAATCATGCTCCCTGTAACATTGACAACCGAAAAGATCGGGAGAATGTTGAAAAGCACTGGGAAATACTGGAATTGGAAATGGCCAGGATTCCAAAAGATGACATAAAAATTCTGCTCGGAGATTTTAATGCCCAAATTGGCAGGGAAAGGAAATATCAGAGAACCGTTGGACTTTTCCCCGCTCACAGAATGACCAACCGTAATGGGATGAGATTGATACAACTCTGTCAACAATTCAACCTCAAACTTAGTTCCACATCTTTCAATAAAAAGCCCAAGAAACAGAAGACCTGGAGGTCACCCATTTTGCAACTGGGAGAATATCAGATCGACCATGTCGCGATTTCATATGATAACCAGAGAGAGATTCGTGATATCCAGGTACGAAGAGGCGCCAAAATTGAATCGGACCACTATTTAACCAGAGTGCGCGTGTTAATTTCACTGCCAGGAAAAAACTAATCACAATACCAGCTGCGATCCCCAAATTCAATCTTCCCAAACTTAAAGAATCAAATATTATTTCAAAATGGGAAGAAACTCCTGCAGAGAATTGGATTGACTTTAAAAACAAAATAATTAAATCGGCGGTGGAGGAAATACCCCTTAAAAAGAAGCGCAAGCATCCTTGGTGGAATTCTGTGTGTGATGAAGCAGTCAAGTCTCGTCATAAAGCCTTTTTGAATTTTAATTCCAATAAATCTGACGACAAGTACCAAGCTTTCCTCCAAGCTCGTAAATTAACAAGTAAGATTATAAGGCAAGAGAAAAGAAAATTTGTTAATCAACAACTGGACTCACTTGAGTCTGATTTCCGAAACTATAACACTCATGGCTTTTATAAGACGTTTGCTGGACAAATTAAGGGTTATGCACCTCAGAATATTTGTTTTCGAAAAATGGATGGAAATTTGGCTTTAAATGATGAGGAGAATTGTGAAGAACTGGCCAAGTATTTTGAGAGATTATTAAACTGCCCTGAACCAACGGAAACTTTTCCTGTTTCGGGGGAAAGAACACCCCAGAATCCGAATTCTCTTCCCCCTTCCAAGGAAGAAATTGATAGGCATATTAATAAACTAAAAAATAATAAAGCATCTGGGGAAGACGGGATTGTTGCAGAGTTTCTTAAGAATTTAGGACCAAAGTCAAAACTGGAACTGACAAAAATAATTCAGAGAATCTGGGAGACTGGAGCAATCCCTGATGACTGGAAAACTGCTCTCATTCACCCGCTCCATAAAAAGGGAGATCCAACTGATGTGAATAACTACAGGGGAATTTCCCTTCTTCCTGTGGCCTATAAAATTCTTTCTGCCTGCCTAATTGAAAGAGTACAAAAACAATTAGAACCTCAAATTTCTGACTTACAAGCCGGTTTCAGACCTAATCGGTCGTGCTTGGAACAAATATTAAATCTAAAGTTAATTACTGCAGTAAGAAAATCAAGAAGCAAACCGACTATCTATACTTTTGTAGACTTCCAAAAGGCCTACGACTCTGTTCACAGACCAACCCTTTTCAAAATCCTTGAAGGAAAAGGCCTAGATGCTAAAACCCTTGAAATAATTAAACTAACGCTCACTGGCACGAAGTCTAAAGTTAAATTTATGGGACGATTATCACACCCTTTTGACATTAAAACCGAAGTAAGACAAGGAGATGGACTGTCTCCGTTACTTTTTAACTTAGCCCTTGACAAAGTGATGAAAGCATGGGAACAAACATTGAAAGAGGAAAATCATTGGAGTCCAATGTATCTCGGTAGAAAGAATAAAAACTTACAGATCCCTTATTTGGCCTTTGCGGACGACTTGGCAATTTTTTCTGAGTCAAAAGAACAGGCCATCAAACAAATTGAAACTCTGAAGGAGTGTGCCGAGAAAATTGGACTACAAATCTCCTTCACAAAAACTGTCTTCACTTGCCATAATACGGAAGTCAAAGAGCTTGACACCAAATATGGGAAAATAAATAAAGTATCTAACTTTAAATATCTGGGGGAAAATGTATCTGAGAAGGAAGCCTACAGCGATAGAATTCGGAAAGCCCGGAAAGGTCTTGGACTTGTAGATAATATCTACAATAAAAAATGTTTATCCATAAACTCTAAATTGAGACATTATTCTACAGTTATTAAGCCCTCAATGACATATGCCAGTGAAACATTGAGTCTTAATCGTAAAATGGACTTGGACATTCTTTTGAAGGAGGAGAGAAAAATCATCCGGAAAATACTTGGACCGAGGGAAACAGAGAATGGTTTCAGGCTACAGAAGAATTGTGAAGTCGAAAAGCACTCTAATATAGTAGCAGACATGAGGAAAAGAAGACTTAAGTTTTTCGGACATATTAAAAGACTCCCCGAGAATAGGATAACACGGAAAATAGTGGAATATGTTAGCTCTCTTAAAAATGGAGTAGACTGGATAAGAAAGGTTAAAGAGGATCTCAATCTTGCGGGAATTCCTGAAGAAATAACTACTGACAGGAAGAAATACCGGAAATGCGTTGAGGACTGGGAGGTCAAGCCGGTGGAAAAACATCAAAAAGTCGGGACTAGATGGACTGAGGATAGGAAAAAGGCATTCTCGGAGAGAATGAAAGCATACTGGGTGGGGAAAAAACGGAAGGTACCCAGTAGAGTAATCCATAATTAAATACTTAGCGACTTCCACTTCGGGAGCTTGACGCAAATAATAATAATAATAATAATAAAAAGTTAACCTGACTGGTTGGGTAACCAATCGATTTATACCAACTTATTTAATCGAGGAAAGAATAATTTTCCGAAGTATTGCTTTTGCTGAAATTATTTGCTACAAAGATCCCGTTGAGAAGTGACGGCAACAACCAACCAAAATACAACCAAAATTTTACAACAACCAAAATTTCCCCTGAAAAAATAAAACAATTTTATAAAATAATTTTACGGATTTTAAAGGATGTTCACCCATTTATTTTTCGTTTAAACTTATAAGAAACAATATATGAAAACATTTAAGATATCAGTTTAGTCATGAAAGTTGTACAAAACGTAAACATTATACCAACGATAAGTCCCTTCACAGGGTGTTTTCTTAGACTGAGCTAACATCTGCACTGTCCTTCTCTTTTTTCTTAGTTTATTTTAAGTCACATCAATATCTTGAACATTTGTGACCACTGCGAATTATGGAACGGAGGGTTTTGCCTTGTAATAATTTTTAGATGTTAGCCGGGAATCGAATCCGGGACCCTTCGCTTTTGTAGGCCAGTTTGCTAACCACTGAGCAACGGAGGCAAATACTCATGGTTCTTGGTTAAAAAAATATGACAAATGTACTTATTTCAATAAAAATATTTTTGAACCATATTTAGAAAGGAAATACCTGCTTTCACACACAGAAAAATTGTCAATTTCATCTTCTCTGACGTACGGACTGTGGAAATAACTACTACGTTTTATACGTAGCCTATAAAATCTGTAGATCAGACCAAGAAGTCATATTTCTAAAACACTGTTTTTTCTAGTCAAAAAAGTAACAAAAAAATTCAAAAAATTTTATTTATGTATTAGTAACTGTCTCGTTTTTCTTCATAAATAATTAACCAATTTAATAACTATAGTTTTCTTTATTTCTTTCTTTCGGTTTGAATTTTAACCGGGACGCTCAGTGGTATTTGTTCTTGTATTGCTGCCAGCTGATCACCTTACTAAGTTACTCGTTCAATGGTTGTTACTTAATGATTCAAAGCAACTTTCTACCAGCTGACTGACCAGGCTGGTTTGGAGTTCGAATGATAATATTTGAAAACTATTTTTAAAATACTTATTTATTTAAACATACTCATTGAAAAAGGAATTATTTAAAAGAAAACATAGTTTTTTTGGATGTTTTTCTTCCTCAGGCATGTTAACAGTATTTACCGAAAAATAAATTTTTTGAACATTGTTTAAGCGTTATGATTGAAAAACATTTTAAATTCAACTGGTTAAAAGTATATAAATTCATCAGTTCTTGCGATTAAACCCGATTATAAAAATTTCAATGGAACAACGTAGGGAAAAGTTGTGGCTTTTGAACTTAACGTATTAGTACTGAAGTATTTTTATTTAATATTTATGACTATGCAAGTGGTACAAGTAGTTTAAGCCAACCTTGTCGTAAAAGCACGTTGAATGTAATTGCTCCAATTCCAGCAAAAGGTAGCATCAGGATCACTAATTTATGTATCACGACAAATTTAAAATTAATGTTCGAGTCAACATCTTCCTACACGACTATCATATACAGTAAAATAGAAAATTTTAATTTTAAATTTAAACTAGCCGACCTAAATGCACTCTCTCATGCACAATGGATATTACTAGAATAAATTACATATAAGTGTTGGTTTTCGAAGACAAAATAATTAAATTTTTTTAGCTTTTATTTGTTATTGTGAACTGAAAATTATTGACAACCCCCAATTTGATTGCAGGTTTTTGTGTATTTTAAACGTGGATAGGCATGAATTTGAACAGAACCCGACAGGAAAGTTTGTTCATAAATGGCTGTGAGCTAGGCACCATACAAAATCGCTTGCCCAACCAGTGTAACTTAACAATCAATAGCAACTCTCTACCAGCTGGCTGACTGGGCTGACCCGAAGGTTAAAGAAATTATTTTATTTTATTATTATGTTATTCCTTTATAAGTAGAATTCAACATATTGAAGAAGTCTGTGTATATTATCTAAGCTTTTATTTAAATATATAAATGGTTTTTTTGCTTAAGAATAAAGTTTGTTATTTAGAGGAACATCTTTTTTTTAACTTTTTACTAATCAGCAAAATTACAATTTCTTTTATACAGAAACAAAAACAACAAGTAATAGAGTTAGCATTGGATATAAAACATACAACATTATTGAGTTGTTAAGGTGCAGCCGAAAGGCTGGTTTGAACCTCTAAATGCTTACTAAGTAAAATGAGGAGTGAGGTGGTTTACTTTGCCTTCCTCACTGAGTTGAAAAATAGCCTATGTTTATCAGCATGCCAGACCCTTCAAAAAGCAACTACTTTCCACCCTGCACATTACATTTTCACTTCATTCACCACAGCGTCTGGCTGCAGGCCTATAATGAAATTCATAACTCTCAGAGGAGATAACCCTGACTAGTGTATTTTAGACCTCTACCTCTTCTGTTCTTAAATGATTCAGTCATCTAATTGGCTGACAATGTGATAAGAAACAGAACTATTTATTGTAGCCCTGGAACTAACAGATCGAGTGCAAATAATTTAACACTCCACCTGCCTGTTATGGGAAGGTGGAGTGATTAACATAAATAATAAATGGTACAGATGACGTTTTGTAGTTCTCTTTTAGAGTTTTTTTATTATTTAACTAAAATAAATTAATTTTGAAATGATTGAGGATTGAAATAAAAAAGTATACATGTGTTTGTAAAGTAAAGTTAATTAATTGTGTTTAAATCTGGTATTTAATTCTAACTAATTGTATCTGTTAAGACTCGTAAAAGTGCGGTTGTCGTTATCCAGTAAGTTTATCGCGAAATGATTCGGATGTCCGTTCATTCTTTGCTGGTATGTTCTAATAAATCGTGTAATTTCTTGTCGTAACACAAGAGGAACAACTGAATGATTCGTTGAAACAAAAAAATATTTTGTAAGTAAAACTAATGAAGTAAACTTGCCTGCCTTATTATAGTAAAAATTAAAACAATTGAAACTTTTACGGTGATTCGCTTCCTACTAGCCCATTTCACCACATCAGCTGTTCTAGTTGCTGATGTTAGGGTGCGCGAGCATGTGTATAAAATGTTTTGAGTACCTAGTGGAGGGGAAGATTCAGACACGGCTAATTTGGAGTGGGGCTGTATGTGTAGAAAAAGTGTCTATAGAAAACGTTCCTATTATAGTTTATCGCGTCTCCTACAAATCATTTAGGCTTGTCCAACCTGAAAATGTTAATCGTCACAGAGTGGCAGTAATCATTATCACTGTATCACAGTAAAGGTTTAAATTAAACGCTGAAAGTCTCGGGTTTGGTTCGAGTGAAAGGTCTGAAAATTTTTCACATTATTCTGAACATGTTTCAAAACTCACTCATTACTATATCAGTTATGTGATTTTAGATAAGTAAATTAAAATATATAATCGTGATTTATTCTGTTTAAATAAATTTTTTGACAATTGAAACAAAGCTGGGCAGCAAAACATTCCACAACTGCTGTTTTAAGAAAATTATAATGAAATCCATCCTTAACAAGTCAAATAAGAGCACATTTTCATTAGCAAAATAACAAGTAGTAAATAACACTGTGTCGTTTAAAGAAGTTATACTATTTTTATTTTGAATTTTTTTTACAAATATCTCTATTGGTGATCAGTCAAGAGATGGTTAAATCGATACTTGTAGAGGATTTTTAAAAATATTATTCACAAAAAAAACTCTGAGTATTGGCTCTTGTTTTAAACATATCTTATCATTAAGTTTTATACGAAATTAATTTTTTCAAAAGTTGTATAATTACATTTCTAAAAGTAGTAGTTCTAACATGTCTAAAAAATATTCAGTGATTTATATTTAGTTTTATTGTACAGACGATGTAAATAGAGTAAATTATAAAATAACAGCAACAAAAGAGGAAATCGCAGCTTGCGCAGGAAAATAAAAAGGCGAATGGAACTAATTCAAGTGCCTACTCAATAACCTACTTTTACAACAAATAAAGCAAAAGAAAAACAGAATATACTAACACACTACTACTATTACTACAACACAAATATACTTGTACTCTGCTTTAATGTGGTATTAAAATATACTAAGAAAACAAATATTAAATCAAATATTACTTAATAAATTTTACGCGGTTACGTAATTTTTCAAAAGATTCGGATCATTAGCCTATCAATTTAATAGATAATTTGTCTTATTTAAAAAATTAATTAAACGATTTCAAATATACGTCCTAAAATGTACGATTAAAAAGTAAATAATTCGGAATTTATGAATACGATATTTATTAAATTTCCTTGAATTTAATTAGAATTTTATGTAATTAATTATATTTTAATTTTATTAAAGTTTAAATAGGATACAGTAATAAAATATGCTTCCTGTTCATGTTTTTACTGATAAATTAATTAAACATTACGAGTTCAGCTATCGTGGTGTGAACATGTGTTAGTTATTAGATGTTACCTAGTGTATTAGTATAGTGTAGTGTAGCAGATTGAAACGTAAACACTTTTAGTGTGCGTAGCATAATATAAAAATTTACATTTAAAATATATGTTAGAATAAAACATTTACTGTAATGTGAAACTGCTGTGTATGCGACCGACTATTGCAGCCGTGCCGGTCTTTCACCCCAGCAATGGATAGACCAATACATCCGTCATCATTTCTTCTTCCCGAGTTTGAGGAAGAACATTTATCAAATGTAAGTAAAATTTCTCCCAATAAAAGTTTAGAACAAATAAATCCGGAATTACTTAAAACATCGTTAGAGCAAATTCTGGATAATGCCTGGAAAGATACCCAGTCAAAACTCCAACAATCAGAAAAAAATAATGTTTCCCTACTAACTAGTATGGAACAACTGAACAAACGGCTTTCCGTTTTAGAAAATTCGTCTACTATACAAACTGATAATGTAGACAGAAATGTAAATTTAAGTAAAAATTAGAAAACTAATAAAAAAACCGATATGAAATACGTTACCGATGAAGACGAATTAGAAAAGGAAACAGCTTGGATTCGTGTTGGTAAACGAATTAGCAAGAAAAGAAAGATGACCTCATCTCCTTCCCCACCACAAAAACAAAATCCCTTAACCAATCGGCCTACGCATCAGTTAAGTGTTCTTTCAACCTTCAATTCAAACACCTCTCGGAAGAATCCTGTACAAAAGAAAATTCCTCCTCCTCCACCAATTATAATTTATTATTTAATATTATTTAATTTAATTATTTATTATTTATTATTTAATATTATATTGAGGGAATTAAACCTTCGTGGAGCTACAAGATATCCTTGGGCAAGACTCTACAGGCGATTATCGCGTCTCAATTAAGAGTGGAGAAAAATTTAAAATTAATCCTGTGGACGGAGATAAGTACAGGCTAATAATGAAAAAATTGAAAGAAAGAGGTGTGCACGGACATACTTATGAAAATAAACAAGAGCGATCCATTAAGGTAATGGCACTGAAATTACACCGATCTGAAGACATCGTTTCCGATTTTAAAATCAAAAGATTATAAAATTTTGTCTGCAGTAAACAAATATAGCTGGAAGACAAAAGAAAAATTAGATATGTTTGTCCTTGCGTTTGTAAATAGTGAAGACATTAATGAAATTTATCAAATAAAACATTCTTTTTTTAAAGTAGGAATTCAGCCTCTTCGTAAAAATAAATTAATACCTCAGTGTAAAAACTGTCAGGGCTACGGTTATACACAGCGATTTTGCTTTAGAGAACCAAGATGTATCAAATGTACCGGCAAACATCATTCTAACCAGTGCACCAAAGGAGACACTGAAGTGTATACACTGTGGTGAGAACCATCCTGCTAGTTATCGAGGGTGTTTTAAGGAACTGCAAAAACTTAGAAAATGTCAACGAGTAGGGTCAGTTGCCTCTCAACCTGTAAGAAAGGAGATAATTCAAAAAATAAAAAAGAAAACTATAAAAAATTCCCATTGGCAGAAAGGCACAAAAACGAGTTATCTTTTGCTGAAGTATTAAGTGGACATCATTTAGAAAGTTGAATCTTCAATTTAATGCAGTAATTTTAAAGTTTAAAAAGTACTTTAACTGGTTGGGAATCATACATACCTTATTTTTTTTTAAGAAAACAAAATAATATAGAATGATTAAATCTACAGATTGGGTGAAAATTATCAGTGTGTTGTCATATAAATTATAATATACACAAATGATTACATAATACTGTGATATCCACTATACAGAAAAGGTTGCGTGAAGAACATTAAAAAGAAGATGTTTAATGGAAGGATTACAGTAACAGTTTATTCAGACAAACCTTATTATGGTTAAGGGGACACGGAAATCCTATGCTTCACCATACTTACTTAAGGAACATTTTCTCAGCTTGTACTCCTTAGAACATTATGATTTTTTCCTTGCAGCATTATTATGCTTTTATATACATTTTAAATATAAAAGTTTTGTAATATTTTGATTTTAACAAAGATAAAAAATTAAATTCGGCTCACCTTCATTCAGACCTACAAAATTTTTAAATATTTATAGCATTAAATAATTTAGAAAACATTTTTTACACATATTATTTGTAGAAACTATGCATCCTTATGAAGTTTAACTACCCTGAAATTTTTATCAAAATTGGTTGAGTGGTTTCTGAAGAAATGTTCCTTATGTGCTAAAAAATTAATTTTTTTGGAAATGACAAAAAACTTGAAAATTTAACTTACATTATGCATCCCAGCTTCATAGTAACTAAAATTCTCTTAGCAAACTTGTTTCATACAGTATGAAGCGAGCAGTTGAGGAGGCTGTGCTTAAAATAGATTGATTATGACAACGGAAATAGAAATTTATCTGCAGGTTTGGATAGAACCTGGAAAAAAGGGTCATCAGTCACTAAATGTAGTAGGGTCAGCCACTAGTATTGAAACAGGCAAGGTCCTACGTATGGCCATACTCACAAAATTCTGTAACTATGTATAACTACTGAGGAAATAACCCTACAGGGAAGTTTTAAACGATTCAAAACAAAAATCATCATGCTAGCTTAGTTCTAACCAAAGTTACAGCAAAAAATTCAACTTAATATCACAAATACTGGAGAAAAGTCTATTTGCAGAACAAATTTTAAAAAATTTAAAAAATAGAAAGACGTGTTGTGCAACATAAGTATATCAAATTAATCACAAGATTTTAAAATATTATAAAATGTAAAAACCAAAAATAAAAAATAAAAAAAATAAAATTTTTGGACTTCCAACTCCCTTAAATCACCAGCCCAACCACTGAGTTTGTCTAGTGGTGAAGTCATCACTCCGAGTCTGCTTATAATAGCAGATTTTTGGAGATGAAGGTTCCTTGGTTCAAATCTCACAAAAGATATAAAAATCTGTGTACTTTTAAACAGATTTTAATACAAGACAGTGGTTACTGATCTACTTAGATGATTGGGGTTCAATTAACTACACTCTCTGAGGAATAGTTGGCCTGAATCTGCACAAGATTACACCTCTTTACAAATCATACATAATTTTATCATTCTCATCTCACTAGATCATGAGGTTGCTTATTGTCCTAAACTGAACTGATTTTAACAAACACATTAGGGTTAAAAAAAAAATTAAAAAATTTTCACTTAGGATTAATTTAAATTCATACTAAAGAAAACTAACTGGTCAAGGAAAAAAAATCATCTTTTCAGACATAACTTTATCAATAGAAATCATTTATTACAAGACAAGATTATTAACATAATTTCTCATATAGAATTACTCTATGGAAATGAAAGAAAGAACAAAACTAATAGTTATATTACATCAAACCAAAAAACTAACATTAATAAAGTAATAACATACTCTTTGGTATTACTTAATAGCTCCACAATGCATTCCACTTGCCTTCAAACGGAATAGAAGCAGCAGAAAATACCATTTCAGAAAATTGTTACTCTATTGTCATGTTAAAAAATTAAAATAAAAATTAATTGAAAAACTATAGAAAATATTGTCAGCACAATTAGGAACACTTTTGTAAATGCTTGATGAGATGAAACAGCATTTTTTATTTCTCTTCCTTTGATGAGTTGAGCCAGTTTTTAATTATTTACGAGAGCAGCACAGAAAAATCGCAGTAATGAAATTCACATTATATTGAAGATGACGATAATGATGATACAGATTTATTAATTTTTTGGGATGGTTGAACATAATCCGTATCAACAAGGCCAACACTATTTAGTAATTTGTATATCTTGACCTTTTCAACAGGGAAATGTTGCAACAAGTAGGACCATGAATCAAATTTCAGTTTTAAGACCGATGTTATGCTGTGTGCTTGGTAAGTACAGCCATGGTGTATCATTTCTAGACCTTGTTGTGTTCCAAAATATTCATTTTTTACTAAAATGTTTTTTATAACTGGACTCTCTTTTATTTGATCTCTCTTCCCGCTGATAACTTTTACTTGGCCTTTATGTATAAAATATAGAGTATTGTCTATCTTCCCTTCTCTTACAATAAAGCCTCCTGGAAGAATCATTTCAACTGTCAGATGAAGAAGCAACTGATCAGTAAAAGAACTTTGACATTTGGAGAATATAAAATGGTTAGTCAAATGATGACCGTATAAAACTTTTCTTAGTTTCAGTTGTAGGTTTACAGGTGCATCCTTTAATATTTCAGGCATTTGTGTTCCATTGTTATGATCCCAAAGAAACTTTAAATATGATTTAGTACAATTGTATAAATATTTACCTGTCTGAGTTACTTTAAGAGCATCTAAAATCTTATGCATTCGCTGTTTATAATTTAAAATGTCAAAGTAGAACATTTCAATGTAAAACAAGAAGTATCCCATCATCATACCAGTGACAATTATACTAATAGCCATCTGAAGAAAACGGAAAATAATTAAAGATTGATATTGATAAGGTAGAGGTGACTCAACCGGGAACTGAGAAAAACTTCCCAACATTACAGTTACTGTCTCAACAAAATAGATCCAACGAAATGCAATAGTGTTCCTACCAAATGAAGCATCAAACTGAGTATACAAGGCTAGAAAAGTACACGTGAAAAAAAATAACAAAGTGATAAAATGTAGGAGAAAAAATATTATTTTTATTGTAGTTTGTTTAGAAGATATTTTTTGTGTAATTCTGGCACAAAACATTAAAAACTGAATGTATCTAAATATTCTGTT
Source organism: Catonia carolina (assembly GCA_035578175.1). Lineage (NCBI taxonomy): Eukaryota > Metazoa > Arthropoda > Insecta > Hemiptera > Achilidae > Catonia > Catonia carolina. The sequence goes on along the minus strand of JAQMRL010000002.1, from coordinate 118,612,961 downwards.
AAAGCGTAACAGTATAAGGGCATTTCTCTGATCACGAAAAACAAAATACAATGATTCTATTGGAAGAAGTGTAAAAATATCAAACCAGAATCCGAAATTTTTTTTTCTGTAATTTAATTTTATGGCTCTTACATTTGTTTCATACTCACTCATTGTGGATTTGTATGGTGTGTACATTTTCAATACAACAAATGTTAAGTTGACCATATCAGTTACGTACAAAAGTATTATTCCAATCATTGAAGCCTCATGAACTGCAATTGCATACATAGTAACAAAACACGACAAGCCAGAGGCAGCAGCTTTACATACTTCACACTTCTGAGAAGCCAGCCTGTTCACATGCTTAATTTTTCCTGTATTATCAGTGTTACTCTCTTCTTCTAATGGGCTGGGAATAACACATAAACCCTTTTTTAGGTTAATTTTTAATTCACTAAGAAACAATTCCAAATAATTTGGATAGTGATTAAGAAACAAATACAATTCTTTTGCTTGAAAGCACAAAACTTCAACTGTAGTGTCTGCAATAACACTTACAATTTGTTGAATGGTAGATTCGTCAAATAAATTTCCAAAAAAACTTCCTTTCCCTAAAGTACAGATTGGTTTTGATCCGCTCAAGATTGTGACATATCCATCATACAAGAGGTAAGTTTTACCGTGAACAAATCCTTCTTCTAATATATGGGATCCTTTATGATATATATTAGCGACAGAATAGCCCAATAAACAACGAAAGAATGAAATGTTTGTTTTAGAAAATATTGTATATTCTCTTAAAACTTCACCGTATATATGATAGATGACATCTGCTCGAAGAGAGATATTCAGCATAGAAATTGTATTAGCTGGATTTTGGCCTTGATGTCTCTTCCAAATTAAATTATAATAGTGAACAAATTCCTTTTTTAGTTCTTTTGTGACTTTTGATCTATTAAGAAAATTCATCAGACATCTTGTTTCATATTGATATGTTAGTCCAACATGTTGTACGAATACTTGGGCACTGATGTCACCAACCATATATGATGTAACAAAATATCCTATGAAACACAAAATTATTGTGAATACACCATCTCTATCCCAAATTCCAACTCCGATTACATTGATTTGAGCTACGATCGATGTAACGTAGAATTCGATTATGTAGTACATCTTATATGGATTAACCGTGGTACCAAAAGTAAAGTAATTGTATCCTTTAACTTTGAGTTCTTCGCAATCTACTCCAACTGATGTGTAATTACCATAATTTATAGTCCCAGAAGTGATGACACATTTGGCCAAGAAATAGACTGATGAGAAAAGGTTAATAATAATAATAAGATAAATAAAATGTATCATTATAATAGGATACAATTTTGGTTTAATATTATTGATGTAAATATGAAAAAACAGTCCATAAATTCTATGAGCTTGCAGGACCCTGTTGTAACAAAGCCAGTAATGACTGTGAACATGTGGAATAAAATGTGTGAAAAGGCTTTCAAATGGAAAACATGCAAAACAGTCAATCGCAAATCCATGCTTAAAATAATAAATAGCAGTCATCAAAGGATGCTTAATGAGTATTCCATCTTTGTTATAATAAGCTACGTGTAATCTAATGTAGAGATCTATATATGCACATAGGTCTAAAACCAAAAACATTATCCAGTAATGTTCAGAATCATACACAAATATTATCTTAGCTGGAAACAGTAAGCTACTACATAAAGCTAAGAAAGCTCTTACTATTTCTAACATCCAAATTGCTCTTCCAGAAGGCAGAATTACAAGATGTAAAAGGAAGTAATTCATGAAAGTGAAATTGCCAAAATACATTTTAAAAGGGTGTAAAAATTCTTTTTCGGCCTTTGATCCGACTGCCATGTCGTAGCCATAGTTATGAATTGAGCTGTATTCACTATAATCTACACGAGCTTTGTAACTTAGTCCTTCAACAACAGGTAGATCCAGCATGTGACTGCATCTTTTTATTGTAATTGATATTTCCCTTTCATATTCTGGAAATTCATGAATTATGCTTTTCCATTCATTTGCTTTTATGATTACAAATTCACACGATGTTAATGTTGCAATTGTCTTTATCAATGGAATGTTAAGAACAAGTTCTAAGCTTGCAAAACACCAGCCTGGTCCTTTTACACCTTCAACTTCTCCTGCTTCAGAAATTATCTGACAGTATCCTTTTCTAATTATGTATAAAGCTTCAGGAATAATTCCACTATAAACAATCACTTCATTTGGAGGAAATATTCGAGTAAAAACAGAATCTATGACTTCATTAATAAAATTTTGGTCAGTTTCCGCAAACAATGGATTTTTTAAGATGTTATCTCCCCACTGACTCAGTCTAATTTTCCTCCTTAGATCTGGTGATAAATGAGAAATGAACTCATTATTAATGCTTAATCCTTCATTATTTACTTTCTTCATCATACTTAATCTTTTCAACATTCTGATTTTTAAATCTTCTGTTAAGTTATAGACTTTGATGAAATTTAAAACTTTTATAATGACTTCATTACTTACTACCTGAGTTTTATTGTACAGTATTTCAATAATGCTTATTGATGCTAAAAAACATGCGTCAAAAAAAAGTAAAAAACAACTCATTAGAATTTGGACGATGTGTTCCTCCTTTGTAAATGGCACTATAGTTTCTCCTCCAATACCCAACATCAGCATAGTAACTTTGAGAAACATCTTTGTTGCAAAATACAAATGATTTTCTATTTTTGCTTTCCCTTCTGTAACTACCCACAATGCTTTTTCATTAAATACACCATTGTAACATGAAAGTAAAGTGAAAACTGCAGTCCAGTAGCAAAGTGCAACAAATAAACAACAAAAACAATTAAAACATGAAACTAATTTCTTAAAGGTGTAACTTCCATCTAATCTGTTTTTAAAAATTTTTATAATTCGCCAAGTTCGTAGCAGGTAGTTTAATTTTAATAACCCCCACAAGTTCATATTAAATTCATCATAGCATGCCACAATGAAATTAAAAGGTATGCTTCCAATCACATCAGCCTTGTATTCCATTGTAGTCATTCGATAATAAAATATATCACGAATAGTTTCATATCTTTTGTCTTGAGTAATTACTGCAAATGAACATTGCATAAAAAGATCTAGCAATAAAATGCACTGCAGAGTTATTGATATGGAATAAAAATAAACATTTTTTGTGTCATTTACTTTACTTGCTTCACAAGGTATCAAAAATACCATAATAAGTATATCTATCAAAACTAATAAATTCCATAGTTTAATAAATGGTGAAATTGGATGCAAAATTATTGGAAATGATATTGAGATGAAGGTAACTAATGAATCCATATAATCATACTGGCAGGTGACGATCATGTCAAGATAGTCTGATGAAGATCCAATATATTCAAATTTTGTCATTTCCAAGTTTGTTAAATTAAATATGCGATCCTCATGGTCCCAAAACCCGTACGATGTTCCAAAAACTACTCTACCATTTTCTCGAGCGACTCTTTTAATTCTTTTCAGTGATTCATCATTATGTAAGCCAATGCGGTTATTTATATGAGACCATCTTTTTACACATTTCATGGAATAAAGTAAAGTAGCTACTTTGTACCGTTGTGAAATCTGTGACCTTACTAACTTATTCTCTAACGGAAATTTATAAGCTACCTTAAAAAAATCTTGTTTACTTAGCTCCTGAAGTTCACAATTTGAGGAACAAACAATTTCAAACAGGCTAGGATAACTGACACACAGTGTCGATTCCCCAAAACATGATCCAGAAGTAAAAGATATGATTGGAGTTGTTTTGTCGTAAAAAGACATTACATTAACAATACCTTGAAGAACGTAAATCATTTTGTCTCTGACTGCTCCTCTCTTGTAAACTACATCACCGCTGCCATAGAACGTTGTTTTCATATGCAATGTCAATTCAGACAGGTAACTGACATTCACGTTCTTGAATACATGTGAATGATTGAAAGCCGCCCAATATGTGTCAAGTTTTATATCTTCATACATAGCTGCTGGAAGCAACTCTCGACATGCAGTTTTAGATTCACCTTTCCTCATCTCCCACCAAGCTTTAAACCATTGGTTTGTACGTTTACGGGTTATTTTACCAATAACCATAGTTTGCATGATAATTTTTAAATGTTTGATATCCGAATTAAATGTAGCAAGGTTTACTTCCCTATGCCCCAAAATAGCAGCAAAAGTTGCAAACAGTGCCATACTACTGAACATTGACAACAACATGATTAAGTGAACAAGTACATGTGATGAAACAAAATGAACGGTAAATGTAACTTGACCTCTTAACAAAAAGCAATTACCAGGAATGTAAAGAGACATCAAAAATAAATCAATATTTGTTCTCATTGGCCAAGAAGTTAATGTTTTCTCATGTATCATAGGTACAGCTTCCTGAAGTGCACTGGTAGCATTTGTAAAAGATTTAGTTACAGTTGTCCAAAAATAGCAGTAAAATATTAGGCCCAGAGAGCAGACAATTAAAAAGATTAAAATCAGAAAAAAACAAACTGCATTTAGTACATTAAAATAAATAGATCTCAAAAAATATTTTATAACCTTAAAAATTTTGTAAAGTCTCAATAAAATTAATAACTGAAATATACTTAAATAAATACTTTCAACAGGTACAAACTGTTTATCTGCAAAGAAAGGTATAATTGACAAAAATGCTGCTGTCAAATACACAAAGCTTTCTTCTTTATAAGGCATTTTTAAACGTTTCTTCTTCATTAACTTGTGTAACAACAGCAGAACAAAATCAATGACAAATAACATTTCACTAATGTTGTATGGTACTAAAACTTCCATACTATGGAAAGAAACAGTCTGTATTTCTGGAAAACGGTTTTTGTAATCAGTATAGAATGATCGAATTAGATATATTACAAATGTTATTAATATTGTTGCTGTAATTGCCAACATCCAATTGAAATTAAATGGTAAAGATAACATGTTGTCGAAGTAGCTCGCCTCATTTAACTGGGCCATAATGTTTGCTTTTAATTTTTCAGAAAACCTTTTACCTGAATCTTTATGAGAGCGCCGAGATTTGAATGATCCCCTAAACTTATCAAGAAAAGACATTCTAATCCCTCGTTTATTAATTGTTAATATAATAACTCAAATTATTAAAGTATTTCTAATTCAAATTCTTTCATTACACTTTACATTTTTGTGTAACCCACGAAAATACTCATTTTTGAAACTAAACATTCAAAAGTTAAACAACACAAACAATAAGGTAACATATGGTATTTAAACGACAATAATGCAAAAATTTGTTTTTATTGACAATAATAATTTTTAATATTATTCAAAATACATTTTTTTATTACATTAAAACTGCATATTTTAGTTAAAAAAGGAAAAAATAGTAAATGAAATAATATAGTATTATTACTACCTAAATTGCCGGCCGCATTGGCGCAGTTGGTAACGTGCTCGCCTCTCATCATGCGGTCTTGGGTTCGAATCCCATTCAGGCACGGCATTTTTTTCATACGTTACAAAATATCATTTCATCCTTCACCGTCTGCATTAGCAGTAATTGCAGAACAGTCGGACGTTAAAAAAAAAAAATAAAAATACTACCTAAATTTATGTTTTGTCAATAACATTGTCCTATCCCATGATTCTAAGAATATTATTCACAGTAAGCTTAGTATATGGTCATTTTATCGATCTCTAAGGTGCAAAAGTAGATTTTTTCTTTCTCTTGCCTGTATGTATTTTTTTTATCCCTAATGTGTGTACGTTGCAATCTGTTCAGTTCAGAACAATAAGCAACCCCAAGACCCAAAGGTAAAAGTAACTACCTTTACTAGGATTTGAACCATGAACCTTCGTTTTCGATAATCAGCTGACTCGCGGCGACGACTTTAGCTCTAGACCAACCCGTTGGGTTAACCTGTATGTATATGCCTATAGGAAGGAAAGTATTGTTTTCATGTCGAATTTTCGTAATCGAGTTTTCACCGGATATACTTACACGTTTTCAGACCTCCTGAATCCAAAACAAACATGTTTTAGCGATTGGTCTGTGTGTCCGTGTGTGCGAACAAAATATCTCACGCATGGAACATCGTTCGAAGTTGAAAGTTCGAGTATTTTTGTTTGTTTCTAATATTTTATTACTAATGTTAGGTTATTAATTATATATTGTTAATTATTTGCATTGGCAAGAGAAAGTTGTGTGAGTGTTTCACACCAAATCTTTTTGGTTTTTTTTAATTGGTTTAATCGGCAATTTGGAAATAATAACCATGGGTAATGGAAAATCTGCACATGGTTCCGGTCAATTTTTTTTATTGACCGGCATCAACCTATGGTAACTGAGAGAAAACTGGGAATAGAAATTTTTTATCAGTATAGCTACATAGATAAATATTAGTGATTCATTATATTCTCTTGCACCGTGTTCAGAGATACCTTGTAATAAAGGAAAAATAAAAACAAAATAGATTTCTTTCGACGGTTAATGGATTTCAGCAAATTTCTGAGTAAAGAAAAACTAAATGCCTGCCTATGCGTCCTATGTTATAGAAAACCTACAAAGGATTGTCTAAAATACTTTATGAGAAAGCAATTTTCAAAAATAATTACCAGAAAATAATTACCTCCAACAAACGGAAATACCGAATATATAAATAATTTTGTAAATGACAAAACGTTTCTTAAAAACATTCACCGAAAATTAAGCTTCTCCTGAATTTTTAATCCGCGTTATAAATATAGGCCATTTGTAGAATTTTGGGAAATATGGTTTATTTTAAAATTAAAAGTAATTTAATTTTAAATTAGGAAGATTTCTCAAATCCAGATTTGAAAAAGTTGAGTAAATATGTTTAACCCTTTCAGTGCTGAAACAATATTTAAAAGTTTGATTTAAAGCCATTTAATTTGAATAAGGTTAAACGAAAAGTGCCAGCCCTTATTTCGAAAACTTGCAGGTGTAAGCCTGCCATTGTCAACTAAAATCTCAACGTTACCGAAAAATAAAATTTCCGGTTAAAAATTAATTTTTATTATGTTCATAAAAAAAATGGTTGTAACACTAAAAATAATCAAAATAATTTTTTTTAGATTATTTAAAGTCGCATCGACAGCTTGGTCATTAGCAACAACTGTGGGTTTTGGTACATTACTGGTGGTTTTAACGTGTTAAAATTTCCAAACCCTAGCCGGGAATCGAACCCGGGACCTTTCGCATTGCAGGGTAGCACGCTAGTCACTACGCCACGGAGGCGGTTTCAAAATACATTATGCCATTAATTTTTGTTTAAAAGTTTTTTATGTAAATGTTCGGTTATTCAGATGTTGGCACTTTATGCATAACTTACGGACGTCCGGTAAACCGGATGTTGCAACAACGTAAAATATATCGACGTCCTGTTTTCCGGACGTTGGTACTGAAAGGGTTAAGAACCGTTATTAGGATACAACTTTTCTGTTAGTAGAAGAAAACATAATGTTTTTTTTTTAATGAATACAATACTTTCCTCCTATAGTAATTGTAGCAATTACAGTGCCAGGAAATAGAAAAAAGTAATAAAAAAACTGAAAAGTAGAGTTTAATGACCTAATTGCAGCTGGAATTTTTTAAACAGAAAAGTGAAATTAACTAATTTAATAATTGTTATTGTTTTTAGAATTATTACCAAATATTGTTTAATATTTAAGCAATAAAAAAGGAACTGTAAGTAATATATGAACGAAATCATTGGCCAGTTCTAAAACGAGAACAATATTGATTAGGTACAAATTATATAGGGACTAGGCAATCATTGAGACACGACATGAAAATGAAAGTGTCCTGCTGAGAGGGCATTCCCCTTAGTGTTTCGCAATTACCGCGGAAAATTCTGTTTGAACTACTCGTACTTCAATAACTACAGCATTGTGTTATGATCAAAAGAGACTATATAAACTTGTTTTAAACAATAACATTATCACTTTGTCATATTACAGTAATTTAATTCTAAAAACCATGTTAACACATTGTTATTATTTAAGCTAGTAAGTTACTAACAATATTACTTCAGAATTCCGTATGGGTTCATAAAAAATTGGCTATGCACAGAAGACGCGACGAATTCGTGTAGATGTTTTAATTTTCCTTAGATAAGAAAACAATTTTTCCCATAACAGACAGGTGGAGTATCAAATTATTTACACTCAATCTGTTCGTTGCAGGGCTAAAATAAATAGTTCTGTTTCTTATCACATGGTCAGCCAATTAAGTTACTGAATCACTTAAGAACAGAAGAGGTAGAGGTGTAAAGACACTAATCAGAGTTATCTTCTCTGGAAGTAATGAATTTCATCAAACAGCCAGACCCTGTGGTGAATAAAGTGAAGGTGTCATTTGCAGAGTGGAAAAAATGAGTTTTTCAAAGGGCCCGGTATGCTGATAAGCGTACTTTCCACTCGGTGAGGAAGGCAATGGTAAACCACCTTACTCCTCGTTTTACTTAGTAAAACCTCTACAGGTTCAAACCAGCCTTTCAGCTGATGACCTAAACAACAAGAAAATAATGCGAAAATCAAAAAAAAATTGCTACTCTCTTAACTTTTCGTTCAAAGAATCATTAAAGTGGTTTGAAATAAGTTGTAGAAATTATGTCATTACCGGTAACGTACGAGTAGTATGTCGTAAAGAGAGAATAGTTCCAAAAATTTATACATCCCATTGCAGCCTTTTTAAGGGTTTTTATCCTTATTTAACCTATTTCTCCATTTTCCCAATTGTGAAATTAGGTAAAAAAGTATTTTACCTGATTTAAACGGAGTTTAAGTATTATTTTTAGAGAAAATTTCTGATATTTTTGAGTTAGTATTTAAGAAAATATATACCGGTACTTTAAACTTTTCCAACTTTCTAAGATTTAAAAATTTCTTTTCTTAGCGGTTACCAATGCGTATTGTTATATAATATGACCACTAAACCAGAAAATTAGCACATATTTAATTTAAAATCTTATAGTTCTCTCCTACGTAAATATTAAGTGGTGATGGAAATTAGAACAGTTAGTAAGGGCTTTCGATTTTACATTTATGTATGGATTAGAAAATTTACTGACGTCATTATTTTAGATTTAAAAACGAAATTCGGTAATGTTACTACGTATTCTACTATATTCTACGTATTCTACTGTATTCTACGTATACTACTATATTTCCGCTAAATAACCTTTAATGTCAGATCGTAATTCTGTATAAACATTATCATTACTTTCAATTGGTTTCAAATGTCACTATTATTAATTCAGTTTCACTTGCGTGTTCGCACAAATACAAGCAAATTTATCATCACATAAGAGAATAAAGTTTCTCGAGATCTTTTGTACTAAAACATACCCAATGAGTTCGCTATATGATATACCTACGTATATGACTGTCAGCTGACAGTCGAAATAAAAGTTTTCATTTTTTTTCAGCCAGTATCAGAAAAATTCAAAAAAGTTTCGCAATTATTTAAGCCCTCTTTTTTGTGATCTCTAATTTGTGTACGTTGCAATCTGTTCAGTTTAGAACAATAAGCAACCCCATGACCCAATGAGATGAAGATGATGTGTATGACGTGTAAATGAGGTGTAGTCTTGTACAGACTCAGGTCAACCATTCCTGAGAGAGTATGGTTAATTGAACCCCAACCATAAAGTACACCGGTAACCACTGTCTAGCATTCAAATCCGTATAAAAGTAACTACCTTTACTAGGATTTGAACCAGGAACCTTCGTCTCAGAAAATCGGCCGTTAAATTTAAGCCCTATTATCCAAATCACTAATGTCACTGTTGTAAAGAGACTTTTTAACAGAAATCAACAAATATATTTTACTATTTGAAATTCCGAACACGTTAATGTTATTTTAGCATTTGAAGTAATACTGAATTTCAGTGACCCGCCATATCACTCCGGTAGGCCTACTAAATTTAAGGCCTACTTTGGTATTTAAAGGTCCGGGCTTGGTTCTGGAAGTATTTTAATTTTCTAAAAAAAGTCAAAACGCACTAAATTCACAAATACCATTAGTATTCTAACGAATATAAACTCACAAAATAATGGTAAATATACCTAGTTTATTTACTGGATGAATTCTAAATGATTTTTTATATAATGTTTAAGTATAGTGCTATAATCAAATAAAGTTTATTTGTGGTTTGATTATCTTTATACAGTTATTAATTAATCTAAGGACTCCCCAACCTAGATTTAAAAGTAGAACAGCAGCTATGGAGGTTAAATCGTCTAAAAGGTTGACTACTCACAGATAAAATATTCACCGATTGGAGTGGTTTCAGCAAGTAGGACAGAGGTTACAGATTTTTGAGGAATACGAGTAGAATCTTTGTGTTGAAAAGATGTTTTATTAATCGGTAAAATTGAAGAAAGACAACTGGTACGATTATATGCGAAGATTGGAGAGGAAGAAGATGTTACAAAAGATTTGGTTATGGATTCAAGCTAGACGGAGGAAGTCATGAGGATTCAGAAAGGACTAGTGTAATGAAATCTACGAAGAAAAGGTTCTAAGGGATGAAGACGTGTTTAATAGGAATGCATGGAGTTCTGGGTTGCAGTAAATAACAAACCTTTAGAAGAACAACTCCAGTAATACTAAAAATTGCCCATAACAGGCAGGTGGAGTGTTAAATTATTTGCACTCAATCTGCTATTTCCACGGCTACAAAAAATAGTTATGTTTCTTATCACATGGTCAGCCAATTAAATGATTGAATCATTTAAGACAAGAAGAGGTAAAGGTGTAAAAAACACTTATCAGAGTTATCTCCTCTGAAAGTAATAAATTTTATTATATAGCCAGACGCTGTGGTGAATGAAGTGAAGGTGTCATTTGTAGGGTGGAAGGTAGGTGCTTTTCAGAGCGTCTGGCATTGCTGATAAGCATACTTTTACACTCAGTGAGGAAGGTACTGGTAAACCACCTCACTTCTCGTTTTACTTAGTAAAGCTTCTAGAGGTTAAACCAGCCTTTCGGCTTATGACCTAAACAACAATAGAAAAAAAAAATTTGGTGTAAAACACTCACACGACTTTCTCTTGCCAATACAAATAATGAACAATATAATCTAACATTAGCAATAAAACATTACAAATAAACAAAAAACTAACCTGAAAAACATAACCTTATTTTAATCAGGAGTAAAACACGCAAAACGAAAATCAACCTGTTAGGCTTAAAAATCACGCTTCCACGCTAAACTAGGCTCTGTAGAGAAAAATGATCTAAGTAAAAGTTGTATATCTTTTAATTTTCTATAAATTTGATTATATACACTTTTGTCGTAAAATGTATACTAAGGCTGAAATCATAAATAAACGATTTTTTACACGTTTTCGTGAGAAAAATAAACAAAAAATTGCTAATTACTGCTAAACGAAGCCTTCGTTATACAAAAAAAAAAATGTTTGAAATAAAATTTGAAGTTTTAAATTCTCTACAACTTTATTATATACGTTTTTGCGCTAAAATGCATATTAAAGTCGCAATCTTAAAAAAGCAATTTTTTTACGAGAAAATAGCCTTTCCAAGAATTTCAGTAGACATGGCGCCTATCCTGTCTTGTAGAGCAAAAAAGTGAAAAATGACCTAAATAAACTACTACTTCCGGTAGACCGATTTTGATGAAAATGTTCGTGTCGGGTCCTCTAGTGGTATCTAACTTAACGTTCAAGTTCGTACGATGTTCTGTTCTTGAGATATTAGGTTTACACACACGCGCGCACGCACACACACACACACGCACGCGCGCGCGCGCGCGCGCGCCACACACACACACACACACACACACACACACACACACACACACACACACACACACACACACACACACACACAGACACACAGACCAATCGCTAAAAACATGTTTTTGGGTTCAGGGAGTTCGAAAACGTATAGTTTCGGTGAAAACTCGATTTCGAAAAATCAACATGTAAACAATACTTTCCTTCCTATACGTATTTTCATATAGGCAAGAGAAAGTAAAAAGAAAAAAAAAGAAAAGGAAAAGAAAAAAGAAGGAAAAAGTAAAGTTAATTTTGATTAGTACACCACTTAAAAAACAACAATTTGAATGAAAATTATATCTTTTAAATAACACAGTCGAGTGAAAAAATGGAAATATAGGTAGTAGGCCTACTATAGAAAAAAAAACAAAAAAGGAAGAGAAGAAAAAAGTAAGGGATATAATCAAAAGAACAGTTCACATATTCCGTTCACCATAAAAGAACAATATTTAACGAAATTTAAAGACAGAATAGAATATATTTTATAGCTTTATAGTTTTCATTGCTTTTCCAACTGAATAACTGAGTACACGATACCCAATCGAGTAAAAATTCTGTTCGTGCCATATTAACCGCCATAATAATGTTATTGCACAAGAAAATCCGCATTTAAGTATAAAATACTAGCGTTCATGACGGTAAAACGATGTTCCTTCATATCGTCTAACAATAGACATTATTTATTTAAGATAAAGATGATTTCCTCTGATATCAATTGATCGTTATGTGGTATTTACATTTTGTTACAGGAAATAACTTAAGGTTTATAAAAAATTAAGTTAACTGATATTAAAAAATTGTGGGAAAAGCGGTAAAGAATTTATAGACGTTAATCTGCTGTCAAAAAGTGACGTAAAGTTGCTTTCATTCTTGTCTAATCCAATAAAAGTCAATATTTTCATTAAATTTTGAATAAGTTCTATTTCGGAACTATTATAACTTAACGGATTAACGGATGAAATAATTTAACGTATAAAATAATAGAACCTGTAGGAACTGTTAAGAATAGGCTACTACTGCCGTTATCATTCGTTGATATTAGAAAAAAAAGAAATCGTCAAGAGAAATTATGCATTGAACGAAGCGGAGGCCATTTCCAGAGACTTTGTAAGAAATAAAAACCGCCTATTCTTCATTGTTTTTATAATTGAAATAACTAGTTGATCCTGTCCATAACAGACAGGTGGAGCGTTAAATTATTTGCACTCAATCTGTTAGTACCAGGGCTACAAAAAATAGTTCTGTTTTTGTCATATTATTAGCCAATTAAATGACTGAATTATTTAAGAACAGAAGAGGTAGAGGTGAAAAAGACACTAATCAGAGCTATCTCCTTTGAAAGTAATGAATTTCGTTGTACAGCCAGACCCTGTGGTGAATGTAGTGAATGAAGGATCTACTGAACAAAGATATAGATATCAGTAAGCCTACTTGATGTTTATTTATCAAGTGTATTATTATTCATTCTTACACTGTCAAATCTCTACCATAACAATTATGCATTAATTTGTCCTCACTAAATTCACCGGGTTGGCCTAGAGATAAAATCATCCCGCCAGTCAAATTTTTAACTGCTAATTTTCGGAGACGAAGGTTCCTGATTCAAATCCTAGTAAAGGTTACTTTTATACGCATTTGAATACTAGGCAGTGGTTACCGGTGTACTTTGAAGGTTGGGGTTAAATTAACCATACTCTCTTAGGAATGGTCGGTCTGAGTATGTACACAAGATTACACCTCATTCATTTACATGCCATATATAAATAATCCTCATTTCATTGGGTCGTGGGATTGCTTATGTAAGCAATGTACTATTGCTTATGTGTAATAACACACATTAGAGAAAAAAATTCCTCACTACAAACTAAGTTTCAAGTAACTGGTCTGCATTTTAGTTACTTTTAATTTTTCAACAACATAATAATTTTATTATCATCTCGCTGTTTAGTTAGTCTGCGTAATTAATTTCTTATATGTGAATTTCAAAAAATTAAATAGTGTTGCTTTCTTGGCGGATCGTGCTAGAATGGAAAGTAAAGGTACCGGTTTTTATTATCAACAAGGTTCCAAAATCTCAATTAGTTAAAACCCAGCTGTCATCTCTTCATAACACACAGTAGTTGCTAATAACCTAACAATTCCACTTAAAAAGTTCTTTAACGTAGAATAAAAAAGAACTAAGGGAAAGGTACCGGGTTCAATTCAGTAAAGTAGCCGCTAATAAACTAGCTGTTGATGCAACATAAAAAAATAACTATACGAACAATTTTTTTATCTCGCTGAAAACCCAAGTTTTATTTATTTTCACCGTTAGTAAGAATATTAATTCAGTTAGGAAAAACGAAAGTACAATTTTTTACAAACTGCAATGGAACAACATTAAATAATAAAGGTTCATACTTTTTATATAAAAGTATGATTTCCTTTCTGCGTTGTCGTTTAAAGAAAAAAGTTCCAGTGGGCGGCTTTTCTCGTTCCAGAGTCCTGCACTGTTCCGTAGCTTTTTCCCATTACGTTTCTTCGTTATTAGCTTAAAGTTCTATTAGTTTTCGTTATTTATAGGGAGTTTATTCAGGAGGAGCAATAAGAGGTGATCTATATTCCGTGCAGAGTCCCACGAGGGTGTGGTTGGTAGCGGGGTAGTGTGTAGGAGAAATTGGGGGTCGGTTGTGGGAGGGTGAAAGCAGGGTGTCCTCTTCCTCGTCTGGTACGTACGTGCTTTGCCTGTCTCTACACTCCATACCTGCATGTTACGTTATCCCGATGCTATACTGCTGATGCTGTGGCCATGGCAGTGGCAGGAGCTCGAGGAGCGAGTAATTTGATATGATTTACACGCCTCGGTGTCACCTCTTTCATTATCGTCATATAATTACTGCATCTGACACCAGCCGTACGCTTAATGAACCTCATCAAACGGGGTTCGGTTGCCGTTGGAACAATAATTCAGTCTGTTTGTTCTCTTTGCAGGTTGTATACACAGAATTTTCTGCATACTAAATGGGCCGTGAGCGTCAGTGTACTTGAATGAATGGCAAATTTTGAAAGGGATAACAATACACACAGAGCAAGTACCTACATAGTATAAATTTAATTTTAATAAAAAGTTTAAGTAAATAAAAAATCCCACGCTCTGTAAAAACAAACAATTTTTCAACTAGTATTTTCACTTTTAGTTCATATATTAGATAGAAAAAAAGCGCAAGCAGACAACGCAGGAAGTAAATTGAAGATGTCTGTTTGTTTTGAGTACACAGAAAAAATAAGTTTCCATTGTTAATTAAATTAGAACTTGACAAGACATACCTAGGCTAGTCAATAGATAACTGAGACAAAGTTGGCTAATAGTTTCTTAAATTAGCATATAATATTTACCGGATTTCATTAATTAAAACTAGTAATACAACCAAACAGAATTTGGGTCTATCGTTTGTTATCAGTAAGTTCTTTCTCTTATGAATTTGGAAATGAGCTGAATGGAGTACTTTTTAACAATAGGCTATAATACAAGAAGATGACCGTTACATTGCTGATTGAGCAGAGGGACTACAGAGTCTGATGGGCAAAATTTTTAAAGAGGGAGAGACTTTTGGTTTGAAAATCAGCCCACTAAAAACTAAGATGGTGGTGTTGGTCGGTAAGGTTCATTAAACACGATGAGACTCAATTTTTGAAGATCAACCAATTGAGCAGGTTCAGAAATTTAAGTATTTAGGAAGTTGGATTTCAGAGGGTTTGGAGCTAGCAGTGGAAATAAGAGCTTGTATTGAAATGGCAGTTAATGGACAAAGGGGTCGTGGAAGGCCCCGGCTACAGTATCTAAACCAAATTACAAAAGATCTGGGTGCTGAGAGTTATGCGCAATGGAAGAGGGTGGCAATGGACAGAGCTGGATGGAGGGCTGCCAACCAATCTTACGATTGAGGTGGAAGAAGAAGATTGAAATGGCATGGCTTTATTCCTTAACATGAAGTATTTGTTTGTTAACGGTACAATTTTACTTCCTGTGAGATGCAATTGATTTATCTGTCCTGTTGTATGATGCGAAAAATGGACTTTAAATATACAGTCCATGAAACAATTAGAAGTTTTTGAGAAGAGAGTATTCAGAAGAATGCTCAGTATTTCGAATACCGGTCTTGTTACCAACGTTGGTGTTTATAGAGATGTATGCGGCTGGACCATAAGTTGATGTGATTAATCATAATAAGGAAGACTAACTAAGTCATTTATACAGGGATACGTACGAGCTTATTAGAGTTATTCTTGAGGGCAAAGTTAAAAGTAGCGAAAAGCTGGACCAATAAAAAGTTCATAGTTGAAGAATATTAGAAACTGGACAAACATGAGTACGCACGATCTTTGAGAGTACTTCACAATAAAGAACGATTTAACATAGTTGTAATCAGTTTTGATAGATGGAGTTGGCACTTTAAGAAGATGAATTTGTTCCCAAAAATCAAATTAATTTAAGTGATATATTTCTAGAAAGCCTTTCTAGACATTATATCTTTCTGTATTGGTTGAATGAAACGGTTTAAAACAAGATGATCTGATTATCTACGAGAATTATGTTTAATTGATTGTTTCTTCTACAATGTGAAGATAATTTTTAAAAGAATGTAGTTTTATAGTATTGGTTAGAATATTTGATCGAATTTTATAGTTTTTGTACATTATATTGGTAAAAGTATAATTAAATAAAACTAAATAGGTTGGTAAACTAAAAATTATAGTGATTTTTCACAACTGTTTATTTTATTTTTATATTTAAGATTTTGGACGCAATACAGTATGATATTCACAGATATCGCCCATAACTGGCAAGTGGAGTGTTAAATTATTTGCACTCGATTTGCTAGTTCCAGGGCTACAAAAGTTCTGTTTCTTATCCCGTGGTCAGCCAATTATATAACTGAACGATTTAAGAACAGAAGAGGTAGAGATGTATAAGACACTAGTCAGAGTTATCTCCACTGAAAGTAACGAATTTCATTATACAGCTAGACCCTGTGGTAAATGAAGTGAAGGTGTCATTTGCAGGGTGCAGAGTAGATGATTTTCGGAGGGCCTGGCATGCTGATAAGCATAGGATACTTTTGTACACAATGAGGAAGTCAATGGTAAACTATCTCACTCCTCGTTTTACTTAGTAAAACCTCTAGAGGTTCAAATCAGCCTTTCGGCTGATGACCTAAACAACAACATTCACAGGTATTTATAATAAAATGTTTTCTACAAAGTGGTTTATAATAAGAGAAAAGCGAGTTTCGACCCAATAACAAAAAACACAATATAGGTATGTTTTTTCTAGATTATATTACAAATTGTTTAAAATTCTGACTAATTTGTCAATAGAAAGACAACAAACAAAACAACTGGATAGTTAATTTACAAATATTTAATATTTTTTTCTATGCCAGTGAGTTTAGAAAATTTACATTACGAGTTTAGTGACACTGATGTATTAGTTTTTGGTTTTAACTACAAACTTGCATCAGTTACTCTTGAATATTACTTTAAATAAGTTGTACTAAAAACTAGTATAACCTAAATGTGCTGAATTTTCTGGGAAAGCAGTATGGGGTAGGTTTTGTGTATAAAAACTCAACTGCCAACACACAACTCCCATAGTATGAAATTCCCCTCCAAAAAAGTCATTTTGCAATGAACACCTCCCATCAATCTAACCTTCCCTCCCACAACCGACAATATCAAAGCATAGAAGCTTATATGATAATAAATACTACTACCATACGCTCTTTCGCAACCACTAATTACAAAAAACGACTCAGTCTATAAAAACTTCACATCACAGTACTTTTTTAGGTCGACGTAATTCAAATCATCGCAAAATTCGATAACAGTGTGGTACGTTCTTCTTATTATGAATAAATAACAGCGTATTATATTTAAATACATTATAAATAAATGTTATGTACTTTATGTCTGCCGTTCGCAAGAGAAGCTCTTATTTACTTATTTAAAAATAAAAATTGTTTTCTACAAGAACTTAACATTATAATATAAGAAAGGATCTTTTAATTTTACATAATATGACTTTATAAAAGTTTTACCAACGGTATCTCTGATAGTTGGTAAAAGAGCAGTAACTAATATGGTTAATGGAAGTAGAAATTTAATATAAAATGTTAAAGCAATGGTTACGCCATTACTCCTGTTAGCTCATCAGTAAATTCAAGTTTTTGAATTTACGAATTTTGTTTATACTTTTTTTTTGGGTTTGTTTACCTTATTAGCCTATGTAATGTAGCATAATATTTTAATAACAATCTTATTTTTCCTGTTTAACGTCCGACTGTTCTGCAATTACTGCAAATGCAGACGGTAAGATGGATGATAGATGAAGATGAGTGATGAAAAAATGCCAGACCTGACCGGGAGTCGTACCCCCGGCCCCAGCGTAGAAGCCAGTTGCGCTAACCACTACGCCCCGGGCTGGCAATAACAATCTAAGTAGTTTCATTAGTATTAAGTAACTAATTCGTATAATACTGAAACAATTGCATGAATTAAGTACTTGTCAATATTGTAAGTCTATGGAAAATCCCGGAAATTCATGAGTAATTTCAGATCACCTTTTTTGCTTTGGCTTATTCGCTTATTTGACGTTTACAGAGCCTTAAAAGCGGTGAGGTAATTTGATGGGACTCACAGTTACAGAAAAGAACTTGCTGCTTGAACGTAGTTCTTTTTAATATGGAATAATATTGGATACAATAGATAACATTTCTATGGATTCAATAAAGTTTAACTGAAAATTGATTTTGGATCTTTCACTCATAATCCCCAAAATCAATTCAGGAAAATTAAACACAAATTTAACGTGGTGGCTATATTATGGAATTTTTTGATCAAGACAAAAACTAAAATCACATCAGAGTCTACTCTAATTATCAACTGGTAGAAAGTCGATAAAATATGGTAATTTACAGCGGTTCGATGAGTTACTTAGTAATGGGACCTACTGATAGCCAAAAATGTACACACAACTATGGGGATTCCTGTTTAAATTCAAATGCAAGTAAACATAAGCCAAGAAACTAGCAAAACAGTATGATTGTCAAGAAAGAAAGTTACCCCCCAAACTCAAACAAGTGGAACGAGTGTTAGTTCAAACAAGATAATTTTTTGATATTCATGTATAACAGAAAACAAAATTATGTAAAAGTGTTTTTACTCCTGAAGTGTGTACGTTGAAATCTGTTTAATTTAAGAACAATAGGCTACGATATGAACAAATGAGATGAGGATGATAAATGTATGACGGGAAAATGAATTGTAGTCTTGTACGGCCCCAGGCAGACCATTTCTAAGAGAGTATGGTTCATTGAACCCCTTACTTTCAAAGTACGCTGGTAGCCACTGTCTAGTATTCAAATCTGAATAAAAGTAAATTCCTTTTCTTTTCTAGGATTTGAACACGGAACCTAAGTCTCGTCAACTCAGCTGTTAAACTGGTGATTCGCGGCGTCGACTTTACCACTTGACCAATCTGGTGGCTGTGTAAAAGTAGTAAAACCGCGGTAAACCGAAAAATAAAGGAGGGGAAGCCGTTTTGGATAACAATTTTTTTTGGTTAATCCGAACCGACCTTATGATCTTATGTACTTATCCAATTTTGAAATGTTACAAAGGTAAAATTAATTTATATTACATCACTTTTTAGGCTATGCAAGTCTTGTTTTATTTGACGTAGTCAATTGAGTGTGCAGTAACATTTTTATCCATACAAAAATGTAGCCTATTTTTAAAAAAAACTTGTGTGATTTTCATTTTTTTTGCGTCCCTCAAAACGTTTACTAGGGGCGATGTCCTGCCATCTTTTTGTTAGCAGAACGTTAGTTGACTTACAGTACTGTTCAACGAATCTTAAGGCAACCTAAAATTAGAAACCTACTGTAGTTTCTGCCTTGTTATAAATCAAATTTTAAAAAATTTTTACTTTTCAATTAAGGTACTATAGCCTATGTGTTACTACGCATACCTCTAGTCTATCGCTATAGCCATCGTCAGCTGTCATTATGCCGCTTCCGTCGTCTGTAACATCTGCTCCAGACTCAACGATTAAGTCAGCATTTGACTGCACACAATCTCTCTAGTGATAACTAATGCCCATTAGTATTTTTTGTGATTCTAAAAACGCTTCGGTTAACCCGGGTTCCGGATAAACCGAGTTTGGTTAAACCGGGGTTTTACGCTAACTGAATATTTTCAAACGTTTGATGATCCCACTTTTTATCATATAATTTAAAATATTTCCTGCGTTTATTTGTTTAACAATTAAATGTAATTAATGAATAATCGATTCAATAATTAATAATAAAATAAATAGTTTCTTATAGTATATATAAATATTTAAATTTGATTGAAAATCAATAATTAATTTAATACCTGTTCAGCAGTAGTAAATGTTGATATGATATTCCACGGTATATCATTTTCATTTATTTCTTCTAGCATATTGCATTAAAGTATTTATTTTTATAAAAAACTATAAAACTCTATTATAAGGCAAATAAAATCAATATAGTAAAAAAATAATACTTTTCTTAACGTTTATAAAAATCTGTAAACGACATTAAAATATCTGAAAATGTATAAAGGTAAACGTATATGGAAATAATAAACTCACGAACAAATAACTTTTACAATAAAGAAAAAACTATAAAATAAAAAGTGTTATTACCGTAATTAAGTCAGAAATATATCAGTCGATGTTTACCGCGACCACAGAAATATGTTTACATTCTACTATACACTCAAAAACAAACCCACACAAAAATGACACGTTAAAAATATAAATTGAAACACCTACGTGTTAATAAAAACTGGAATAATGAAGATAAATACTTTACAAATTATTCTGTAACACATAACAATTGCTGAACTTATCTTACTGATAAAAATACTGTTATATATTATTTCCTCCTATTTAAGTATCATATGGCTTTACGCATTGTGTTATTAAAAACGTCATTCTGTTTTTAAAAAGGTTTTATGATAAGCCAATAGTTATTCGCCTGTAATTTCATGATAAGGAGTTTACATCACTGCTACATCATAAATATAATAGCTTTAGCTACAATAAAAATAATTGTGTAAAAAAATTATATATTTTCTACTAATCTTGACAATAAAGAAATCTCAGCAGACCATATTCAATTTATGCGTTAAATAGTGAATAATAACTGGTGATATTACTAAGTCCATTCATAAAATTACATTTCTATTTAGTTAAGTTGATTATCTTATCAACTTCTGTGATATTAATATAGTCCTAACAAATTCAACTGGCGGGTTGTTATGTAGTTGATTTCACGTTCAGAATGCAGTACGTGAAGTCCATAAGCAATGTATTTCATATGGGAGTTTGAGCGCTACTACACTAAGTAAAAATATCGCTCTGCGCCACAATACGTTCTCATTAACATTGTTAACGTAATACGAAAACATCAGTAAATTTTTCAAACTCGTTTATTATTTCTGTTTCCGTCCAACATATGACGTATCACAAATTAAATTACAGATAAAATTCTGTGTTTTATAACAAAATAATAAAACACATAGGCCTATGTCATCATTGAAAGAAAAAAGTTATATGATATGAAACGCAAAAAATGTGACGAGTTTTAAACGTCCAAACCTGTACGACCGTATCTTATCTAAATATCTCAGTATAATAATAACATTTATAGCATAATAAAATAAAATTCATTAAAAAGCAAGAGTAATTTTTTTTATATTTTTGATTCAAAATGAGCTTGTTAGAGCGTGGTAAGCGAAACACTAAATATTTTTGCCCGTGACCTTCGGATGGTGTCGGCGGAGGAGGGTTATTTAATTGGGTGTGCCTGATGTTTTCCGCACGCCTGATAACACAACGGGTTCTCATAAGAACTGTACTGCATTCTGAACGTGAAATAAAGTACAGGACCAGCTCTTATGGTGGGTAAACCTACCCTCTCTATTTTTCTTTTTTTGTTATACGTCCGAATGTATTGCAATTACTGCTAATGCAGACGGTGAGAAGGATGATAGATAAAGATGAGTGATGAAAAAATGCCAGACCTGACCGGGAATCGAACCCGGGACTCCGACTTAGAAGCCAGTTGCGTTAACCACTACGCCAACGACCGGCCGAAATTCTGTAGAAGTACTCTCTTCATTCCGTAGAAATAATACTGCAACTATCAGCTCCCTTGAGTGTAGGCTGTTTAATTGGTAACCGTAGATAAAGTATGTAGAATAAAAATATTAAATTGTACTACAAGAAGTATATTGCTACGACAATAGATAGCTCCCACTCTTCACGTGCCGTGCGGGCTGGCGCGACCAGAAAGTGACTCTTTGTTGTTCAGTTTGGCTCAACCATCATTCTGAGATGTTTTTAGTATTTATGTCTTTTGAGAGTAGTTTATGATATAGAGCGTATTATCAGAGTTGTAGCCAATCATCAATGATGGAGTTGGACTCTAAGAAGAATATGTGTCTTTTGTCATAAACTTGATGTTTGCTACTATAGTAGGTATATCCCACAGAACCGTGCGGCAGATATAAACAGACTACGGGTTGAAAGTCAGTAAAAAGGATGCGTAATCATATTTCACTCTACCAACGCCTTTAGTGAAAACAACAGGCGATAGACCGGATATTTTATAATAGGCCTACTCTATGAATTATTTGAACTGGTACTGTCGTATTTAGTATTTAGTATTTGTTTCAATTAGTATATAGCAAGTTTTACCTGATAAGCAAAGAACATTTTTTGTAACTCGAATGAATCGCGCTAAGTTCAATCACAATTTTAACACATTTATCATTTAGTCACATCACATTTAGTTTTGACGTGCTGCACGATTCCATGGGATAGAGTACAAAAATGTCGCTTCTTTGTAGAGTTTTTTAGAGCTTGTCTGATGGCTAGAGTCGATTCTGTTGTGAATGAGATGAGCACCTTTACTTCAACCCTCATCCATTCTGTATAGTCGTTTCATTGAAATTTGAACGAATTATTTATTCCTAAATTTTGCCTGCACCATTTTAGTTTATTTGTAAGATTATTTTTCTCATTTTTTATCTCGGCAAATAGATTGATTGCGGGACATAGATTGATTGAGTGGTTTTTTGTGCATCGTTTCACCATTATTTACTTTCATACGTGGTATAAAAAAATTGAAATCCCGTAATCGTTAGTGTAAACAAAATTATAAAATTTTGGGAGTGTTTAACATTATAGTTCAATTATTTTTATTTAGTATCGTTTTTTGTTATTTCGGTATAAAATGATATAATGCTATCGAAACGACATCACCTAAAAGTATCTTATAAAAGTATTTGTATTTAGATAGTATTTGATAAAATATAAAAGTGATAGTAGCACTTTGTATGTTGCTGCCACTTTAGAACGAAACTCTATAAAATTGATAAACAGACGATCCTCAGCTATTCGTGCAGGTTACTCGAGCCTTCTGACAAGCTCTAACAGTTCGACAATTAGTCATCCACCTATTGACATTGTATTACGTATTAAAGCGAGCAAGTTGGGTAATTAAAAAGAGGCTTTGAACGGATAAAAATTACTCAGAGCCTAAAAAGTACAACACGGGCCTACCGGTTAGTTTATCTAATTTTTGCAATTTTAAAGTTACTTTAACAATATTCAGCTGCCAGTGAATTAATATTAATATTGAAGTTATTTTATACTGTAATAATATAAATTTTCCTGAATACAGTGGGGAGTCAAGTTTGGACTTGGCCACCAAATAGGCTCCCAAATAATCCTATTACGTTTAGTTTATTAGAAAAACGAAAGATATAAGTGGAATTAAAACTATTCAATTAACAAATAATTTGATAAAATAATATTCTTTAATAAAACTATTGAATCTGGAAAGACTAATAATTGGAACAAAAATTAAAGTAAATTGTATGGGTTTTGCAGACGATCTAGCCTCAAACAACATGAAAGAAGCTAGAACTCAAAAAGAAACGCTAGAACAATTTGCTGAAAAAATTGGTTTGAAAATATGATACGAAAAAAGTAAGATTATGGCCGGGGATTTACTATGCATTAGTCAACGTAAACAAAAACAAGGTGGGTCTAGTGGGAAAATTTAAATATGTAGGAGATAGCATAACACATCAATGAGAAAATAAACTGGCAGGAAAGAACCGATAAATTAAAAAAAAAATTAAATAACTACCCAAAACATATACCTACAACAAAAAATGACTATTGACAAAAACAAAAATCAGACACTACCCAACAGTGATTCTCCCAGAAGTACAATACGCCTGTGAGACTTCTCTTCTCTTTTTTGGAGAAGTAGTCAAATTGGAGAGGTAGAAAGGATCGAAAAGATAGAAAGGAGGATAGTCAGAAAATGCATAAACAAGAAAGACATAGTAGAAGGACATTGGACGATAATCTGAAATGAAGAAGTATATAAGATAATAACCCCGGTAACAAATTTCTTCAGGAAAAATAATTTCATTCTTCGGTTACCTACTTAGAGCATAAAATGAAAGCGAAATGGATAGGCTAAAGGAAGCCCAAAAAGACATGAAAGAGTTGAGAATTTCAAAAGAGAATCTGATTAAAAAATCTGAAAAATACGACGAACTAATAAAAACTAATATAACATTTGAGCCTAAAACTAGAAAGTAATCCAACAGGGTGTATTCGGACGAGTACATGCATTAAAGGTCGGAACGCCTCAAAAAGATGCGGGCGAAAAAGAAAGAAGCAAGAATATAACAACTTAAACGCTTCCGAAATAAGAAGAACCGATTACAGAATTGACTTGTCCAGAAATTGGACTGAAGTGATCCTATGAGGTTGTAAAAGAAAAAAAACTTATTTAATGTACTACGACTTTATAATTACAAATAAATAAATAGCCTAATAGAAAAATCCTTGGAAAACATTTGATCTAACTTCTAAACCGCTAATTATGTAGATACATTTACCGATCTAGTTATTTATTTGATATAAGTAACCACAAAACTCTTACATTACATCTTTAACACTATAAAATGATTGAATACCGGGAAAACTGGAAAAACGTAGTCGGTAACTTTATCTTTTTAGGCAGTCTATTGATATCGATAATTTTTTCTTGGTTGAAATCAGGCGCAATTATTCCTATACGATATAAAGATAAAAATGGGTACAAAATTTAAAACAATTTCCTTTTTTTATACCTCATTTGTATTTGAATAACAAGTATTATTCAACAGACGTGGCTTGAACCAGTTATTATTTTTAATTTTACTTAAGTTAAGATTCAAATACCAATAATTCTGTTGAATATTTTTCATTGTCAGGATACCACATTTTTTACGAATGTGAAGGTTAAATTAAAAAAATGTAGACTATCTATTGACTATAAAAAAAGAGTATTCGATTTATTAATTCATATTAAATGCATAATTTGAAACTGTTTGAGGCATGAAAAATCATGAATTATTTATTAGTTAAACGATTAAAGAAAAGAATAACCTTTCTCAACCTTTTTTTGGTAAAATATTGCATAAGTTAAACCTATTGAATTTAGATGTTGCGTGTTTGAATAAATTCCACATATCACATAATAAATATTTACTTGACTCTTCACGATTATTATAAAGTATTTGATAATGTATTTAAAAGTATATTATGGATTCATCAAGTAGCCTAATATTATTTATTTCTATTATGGTTTCATTTATTAAAGCATTTGATTATTACATTCTATTGATCGATTTGAAAAATGCTGGAATAAACGTTTTAAGGGGGTTCTCTCGAAAATATAATTTTTTCCCTTAGTAGTTACAGCTAATATTTTATTATAGATTAACTAAGCTCAAATTAAGTAGTCCTACCTAACTTTTCTTAAAAAAAGTTTACAAAATGTTAAAAATTACCCCTAAAAGCAGATTTGGAGTGAAAAATTTGGGGTTCACGAGAAAGTAAATAGTTTGACCAGTTTAGTGAAATCAAACTGATTCTTTTTAATGAAAGAGAAATGTTCATTGCATGATCTGTAGTGTTTAGTTAAAATTTTAACCTAAAAAAATTTAAAAGTAAAACAATATACAGTTTTTAACTTCATTTATTTAAAATAAATTTGGCATTGGTTTTTGTAAAAAACTAAATACTTGAGATCATAGATCTGGAAATTTTAAGTACGATGTTAAAAGCAACGATTTATGTCAATTTGAACTAAAATTACTTTACTTTCTAACGCTGGCACATTTAAAAAATTTAATTTCCGGAAGGCTCAAGTTGTATTGTACATTATTATAACCTCCACAACGGACTTACTTTGCCTAAACGCCTACAGCTAAAAGCCATTATAAACACTACGCGTAATTACACATTGTAATAATAATAAAATTATTGCCAGTTAATTAAAAAAGAAAAGAATTAACCTTCTACGAGCTTCCTTTCAGATATGAATTTTTGTAAGGCATTGTTTTTACAGCTGTTTCGGCTAAATTTGACTTTTGACATATTATGATTAACAAGATCCCATTTTCTTGGGTTTTCGTAACATATTTTGATTATAAAATGATCATTAAATTCAGAATACTTTAAGCTATCAAAAATTAATTTTGAAAAAAACATTTTACTATTTTTGTGAGGGGTACCCCTTTCACTCAAACTGTATCATGCTACACATGCTACATTTGCAATCAGCTGTATTGCTATACACTCCTCAGGAATTATGTTTATAATTATATTAAAATTTAATGATAAACGTTAAGCAAAGATGAGAACATTTGAGTAATGTCCTTAGAATTAAAATGTAAACCACAGTCCGTAATTTGTTTCAAAAAAGACTTAACTGTGAAGAAAAAAATATAAAACTAAATTTGTTGATGTGAATCACCTTGAAACACATACTAGTTGTTGAAGTTAAAGATGATGATCATTGTAGAGATTATAACGATACCGAATATGTGATAATGATGATTAATAGTAGAATAAGAAACAAAAGATTAAATGATTAACAAAATTGTAAAGGTAAGTCTAATGTTTCAAAACGTTTCAGTTTGTGAGTATCTTTGCTGTTGTCGAGTAGGTTAATTACTAATATTGTAGGGATATTAGTAATTAAAACATTATCTATTTCTGTTCCATTTAGATGTTTCATAACTTTATAGACATACGACTGTCTACCATGAAGATCATGTTCTAAATGATTAACAAAGGTGTCCCAGCTATTATGGTGACCCTTTGTATAATTAATTTAGCAATATTTCGTTTTATTTTGTAATTATTTTAAGTTGTAGGTGTTCTGTGTAGAAAGTATTGCATACAGGCTTTTTTATTATTCCTTATAACAGTTTCAATATTTTTCTTCTAAATTGTCAACCCTGTCTTCTTCTACCTTTCATTCTGTTTCCCAAAACTCCTTCAATAATGTTTTGAATATTGTACGAGTCAGTTTCAGTGTTCTCAGTAGTTACCACTGATATTGCTCTCACTGTAACCCCTCCAGTAAATATATTTCTAATACTTTTCATCCTTTAAGAGTCTTGTATTAAATACTATTTTCTTTCCTTTAGATGAAAATGATATTCCCTTTCTTGTCATCATAGTCAATTTTGAGACAACCAGATAGTAATCTGAGCCTATCTCATTCCTTTTATACACATGGATGTTTGTAATGAGTCCTTTACATTGTTCACTAACAATAATATAGTCAATTAAAGAGCTTTTCCTTGCCTACTAAGTGTTTGTTTATTCATGTCTTTCAAAAGAAAGTATTAGTATTTTTAGTCTGTTGAAAATACAAAAATCCAACAGTGTTCTTCCATTATTATTTAAGATTGGCTTTTTAAAATGTTCTGACTACCTCATCAATTTTGACATTTCCCACTCAAGCATTAAAGTTGCGAGCAATTACAACATAAACAGATCTGCTTATTTTATTCTGTTCCTGCTCAAGTTGCTCATTAAACGAGCCACAATCTGTTATTTTAGGTTATTCAGGTGTGTATACACTTGCAAGTGTAAGGCATCCTATTTCTACTCCTAGATGAACAATGAGGAATCTCTCATTAACCTGGAACATCAGTCTCAGATGGTGGGACCAAATAAGTGCCCCTGCCTGGGACACAGGTGAAATCCAATCAATAGTCTTGAAGGCAGATGAGGAAAACTTTCCGAATGGAAGAGTCTAGTCGAGTAAACTATGAAACAAAATCATGCAGGCTTAGGTGCATTAAGATGGCAGCCCCATCTCTGAGGTTTATCTGCATGGTGTCCATAGCACAACCAGGGGCGATTAACTATCACTGGCAAAACTAAAATAAGTCTTTGATTGGACAAAATTGTTTCTTATTTTTTTAATCCCTAATGCATGTACGTTGCAATCTGTTCAATTCAGAACAATAAGCAACCTCATGACCCAATGAGATGAGGATGTTGTTATGACGTGTAAATGCTGTGTACAGGCCCAGGCCGACCATTCCTAAGAAAGTGTGGTTGATTGAACCCCGACCATGAAAGTCCATCAAATCCTTATGAAAGTAACTACCTTTACTAGGATTTGAACCAGGAACCTTTGTCTCTGAAAGTTAGGTGTTAAACAGCTGACTTGCATCAACAACTTTACCTCTAGACCCAACCGGTGGTTCGATTGGACATTAATAAATGGAAACAAATGGACATATCTACTAAAATGACTCATGGGTTACAAATTCGATGAAGGGAAATATCTGAGAAATAATTTTGTAATGATACTATTTGTGACATGTTTATTTGGCCTGCAATAGTGCAGTAGAGAAGCTGGGAATGGAAATTATCGAATAGAAGGGTGGGGAAGTGGCATTGTTAAACAAACATGTTTATGAGGACAGTTATGGTGAGGCAGTTATATACAAACGCAGAAATGACAAATGTTCACTTGTCAGGTGTGAGTGAGTGATGAAGAACCCCTTCAAACTTCATACCCTGTTCCCTCATTATTCATGTTTATTTTTGGTTTTTTGTTTTCCTCTCTCAAACAATACTTTTACCCACACCACAACATAATAAAAGATGAGGTGAACTGTAGGTCTAATATTATTTCACCCATCTGTGTTAACATAACCTTGATATTTTTTTATACGTAGATAATTCTAAAATTTTTACCATAAATAAAATATAATAACCAATTTTATCAGTTACCCCTATAACTTTCTATACTGCTCTAATTATCACTTTAGTATATAATGAAATAAAAATTAAATACTGTTAAAAATTCATGGAACAATTATTATTGCTTTGCTAAACTACAGTGCGTTCATTAAGTCGCGCACATCCAAATAAATGAGTCTGTAAACAGCGGGTTTTTATATTAGTTCTAGTGGCTACCGCAAGATAGCACCACTGGTAATATAAACAACAGATGTGAAGCACATTATTGTGTGTACATGTTACAACAGGCCTGCAGTATTGTTTAGATTACGATAAGGTAAGCATGTCGTTTTCCCAAGAGCAACGAGTGTTCCTTCTTGAACTGTATTTCACCAGTCATTCATATGAATTTGTTATTGAGCAATTTCGTGTGACATATCCGGATGTAAGTGTGCCTAACAAGTCGACCTTAAACAGATTAATTCGACGTTTCCGTGAAACCGGAACAGTTGCAGACAAGAAGAGATCAGGGAGACCAGTCATTTTAACTGACGCTAAACTCACTGAGGTTAGAAATGTTATGCAGCAGTCGCCTTCAAAAAGCCTACGAAGACTATCAACACAATCACAAATTTCATTGGGTAGTGCTCATAAAGATATGAAAAAGTTAAAATTTCGTGTATATCGTGTTCGTAGTGTTCAAGAATTGAAAGATCCAGACAAAGAAAAGCGCCTTGTTTACTGTAGATGGTTTCGGTCCATTGTCGACAACCATGGAATCGAAGAGCTAGACCGTGTTTTCTTCAGTGATGAGGCTTGGTTCCACCTTAGTGGATATGTGAATAGCCAAAACACAAGAATCTGGTCGACTGAAAATCCTCATGTTTTTCATGAAAGTCCATTGCACTGTCTGAAAATTGGAGTGTGGTGTGCCGTGTCACGTCGTCGAATAGTGGGGCCTATTTTCTTTGAAACTACAGTGAACAGTGGTGTATACAAAGACATAATTATACAGTTTATTTCGTTGTTGGAAACCGATGAGCGTGATGTATGGTTCCAGCAGGACAGTGCCACATGTCACACGTCGAATGAAACAATGAGTTTCTTACATGAGTTTTTTGGCGAGCGTATAATCTCTAAAGGGTTATGGCCCCCACGGTCTCCCGATTTAAAGCCTCCAGTTTTTACCTGTGGGGTTATCTCAAAGGAAGGGTTTATAAAAATAGGCCTCATACACTGAATGAACTGAAAATGAACATTACAACGGAGATTAACAATCTATTAGTGTAGGCGTACTCCACAAAATGTCAACAAACGTGGTAAAACGAATTTGTGCGTGTATTAATGAACAAGGCAGCCATTTTGAACATATGTTGTAAGACATAAAATGTTGGAAATAAGTATATATGTAAGTATAATATACTAAGTATATATGTGTATAAAAGTTATAACAATAACAAATACATAATACCAAATAAAATACATTACTTCACAACCTATTTGATGTGCGCGACTTAATGAACGCACTGTATCTATTCTGTTTGTTAGCTTCATTATTCTAACTATTAAACAATATTTGCAATGCTTCATGATACATTTATAATGATCCCATAAGGATCTGAACATTGAAATGGTAAATAAGGGAAAAAATGATGCCCAAGGAATCATGAAGATTAACTTTCTATATTATGTGAATGCTGAGGCACTGCAACTTCTTGATAACTCAAACTTTAAGAGAAGCACAAAAAACCTTTGACCTGGTTTGATTTAGAAGATAAGAGTATTTTATTTTAGAAAATAAACCATGGTATTTTGAAAATAGGAACAGACATACAGTTGTTTCTGAAGTGTATTTAATTGATTATTGATTCTATCAAGTCTTTGATTAGAGTTTTCATGAGTAGATATACAGTATTATGTAGTATTGTACCTTTGTAAATTTAGCATTAGAAAATAAGAGCAGCAATAGGGAAATACTTATTAAAAATAAGAATAGTCTTAGAGTTATACCTTAAATAATAATTGTAATCATTAGAAAATAGAGTACCATAGGGCTTTATCATCTGTTAACCGTAATATTAGGTTAGTTTAGAAATTGAAAAATAATTCCTAGCCCAAGACTAGTAGAATTTATAAAAAAAATCATTTAAGTCAATTTTCATTAAATATTTAGATGTAAATCAATTAACTAAATCTGATAGAAATTCAGGACATACTGAATGATTAGTATTTTTTCTTGAAAGGGCATATATAAACTTTTCATCAGTTATTCAATTCATCAAACTGAATATACTTCAAAATCTTAAAATCTCATCGATCGAAGATTTAAAGTAAAATGATTTTACTTTTAATTGTAACTAACATAAAATAAATAACTTATTATTATTTATTTCATGTTCATAAGATATTGATTTTCAACAGTTGAAAATACTGAATTTTTCTCGTATTTATATAGACCACTAGATTATTCACGACTTGAATTAAAATAAAAATGAGATTGAACTGGCTTATCAGTTATTTTGAAGAACATTTTAAATTATTTTTTATTTCACCAATTTTTGTATATAATATTAACTAAAAAACTATAATAAAAAAAGTTGTAAAAATCCTAGTCTGTTTGATCGCAGAGATATACATATACTACTAATATGTATAGAAAACCCCGGCCTTTTTTTTCAGACATATGCATGTTGCTGCTTTTTAAAACTCTGTATCCTTCTATATACTTATTAACTCTTTAATTTAAAAAAAAAATATTTTTATACTGTTATGCTGGGCATTTTTGAGTAATATGAATAATTAATAATTTATCTGGCTGATTTATATCTAAAACAAAATGTTTAAAATATAAATATTGAAATTTATTGAAATAAAAATAAAATACCTAACTATTTTATTTTAGTTGAACATTTATCTTAAGATAAACATCTCATCAAAAAGAGGGTTCAATCATGTAAAAGTCTACGCATATTTGTATTTAGTATTTTCAGGAGCAATCTGTACATTTCTTGACATCAAAAAAACTAACTTAGTTACTGATGGAGGTGGCTGGCTAACCATCGTTGCAACATGACACTTGATTTTGTCTTTGTCAATAAATTTTAGAAATGCGATATATGAACATAAATATTGTAAAGACTGTAGATTTTGACAACTGGTATAAAGTAGGTGTAAATACAATACGTATCAACATTTGTAATTGTATTGTACTCAGTGTCAATTGGTTCAGATGCTAGGATTAAAAGGGTTATAAAAACATTAAGTTAAACTACAGATTTATTTAAGTAAATTTTTACAATACGGCATCTTAAAAGGGATAAAACAATCGCATTTAATTTCTTATTTAACTATAAATTATTTCAGAAATAATAGGCTCTAAAAATTATGCATTGTATTTCAGTTACTGTAATGGAAAATTGATGTTATTACATATTCAAATTACCAAATCAATATTTTGAAAGGAAAATAACTAATCAAATTAATTTTAAGATCCACAATTTTTATGTTTATTATATGATTCTTTCTACATTAAAAACAAAACAGAAATTGTATACATAACACATTCAAAATTCATAAAATAATGTTGGTATTTTTATTTTATAATTTTTTTAAAGTTAAAAATACATTCAAGCTTAATAAATATTTAAGTTAAATGATTTTTCACACTCACCCTTCGTTCTTCTTCTCTAGCTGCTCGTAAATGTGATTCAATTGCATCTAAATCTATATGTGGCATGGCTGTTTCTATATTATAAACATCAAATCCACCTAAAATAACAATAAAAACTAATATTATTCACAAGGTTTTTAAACAATAACAGAAATCAACTTTAATCTAAATTCCGTCAGTCAACTGTTTGGTTTGAAACTACTGTCAACTAAAATAAGTGATAAGACATCATTGTACATTGTAGTTTCATTGAAATAGTAATAATAATAATAGTAATTTAAAAATTTAGTGGGAGTTTTCTCTTTTGATAAGATTAGAATTGTTTATTCTTGTCAGTAACAGTTGTAAATTCTTTTCAAACATAATTTGTATAATAATTATATTTGTATATAATCTATTAATTAAATACAGTAAGTTAATAAAATTTACTAAAAAATATTGGCTTTTAAATTAATTAAAAGAATTATGGTACATAAAATTTTAAATGTACTAAAAATAAGAAAATCCTACATGTTTGCAAGATATAGTTTATGATTTTGAAAGTAAACCATTTATTTTAGTTTGTCGTTTTTATAAAAAACTAAGCAGAAAATATTTAATGTCATACTTCGCGTCATATTATTGAGAGCTTGAAAGTCAATGGAGTTAGCCACATTACTGCCAGATTGCATTTTACACGTGCTGTTTGTGTGACCTCATTCATACGAGTATAATTAATGGAAGTATGTATCTATAATAATACAATATGATACTGATGTATTTTAGTTTTGCTTTGCTTTTAAGTTCATTATGTAGTTTGTCTATTTATTGTACATAACCTTACATTATTTTTACTTAAATGCATACATGACAATGCTGGATGATAAGGGGTGAGGTGGAACTGTTAGTAAAACTCTATATTGAAGCTCACAATGATATGATTCACACTCTAGTATAAATAAAATAAGTGTTTTAAAAATACTTAATTATATTTTTTTATTCAGTATTTTTTACGAATTTTCGTTATTGAATGAAAACTGATACTGTCGGAATAATTCATCTATGATATGCATTTAAAAAATTGGTACATAATTTAAACTATGTATTCTAGGAAAGACAAGAAGAGATACAATGAGAAATGATGTAATTAGGGAAAAATTGGGGATATGAACAGCCTTATAAGATGAGTTGGGTAGATAAAGCTACAATGGTTTGGTCTTGTCAGTAGGATGGAGGAGAGTATACTACCTAAAAACATGCCTGAGAAATGGAGGGAAAAGACTTAAGAGCAGACCAAAAGTGAAGTGAATGGGTTTATTATGGATGATTTAGTATAAAGATGCAATAGCAAAATATCAATGGAGGAGAGATAGCTCAGAAATAGGGTGCAAAAGAATTATATTGCTGTTTATTGTTAAAAAACTTTTTAACTACTTCAAAAGCATCACAACCCATTGAAAAATATTTACTCCGAAAACATTTCAAATATATTTTATTTACAGATACATTTTTTCTAAAATAAAATTTAAATAAAAAAACATATGGTATAGTGAAATAATAAAAATTATGTTGTTCTACCCACCAGTTTGGTCTAGAGTTATAGTTGTGTCTAGAGTTTTCACTGTCAGACAGCTATTTAACAGCTGATTTTTGGAAATGAAGGTTCGTGGTTCTAATCCAAGAAAAGCTTGTTATTTTTGTAAGGATTTGAGTACTAGACTGTGGTTACTGATGTACTTTGATAGTTGGAATTTAATTAACCATACTCTTTCAGGAATGGTTGGCCTGGGTCTGTAAAAGCCTACATCTAAGTTTTACAGGTCATACACATCATTGTCATCTGATTAGGTCATGGGATTGCTTGTTGTGTTGTATAGGTCAGCCGAAAGGCTGGTTTGAATCTCTAGTCTTCACAAAATATAATAGGGAGTGAGATGGTTTACCTTTGCCTACCTCATTGAGTGAAAAAGTTATGCTTATCAGCATGCCAGGCCCTCTGAAAAGCATCTACTTTCCACCCTGCAAATGACTCTTTGACTTTATTCACCACACGGCCTGGCTTTATAATGATGAAATTTATTACTTTCAGAGAAGAAAACTCTGACTGGTTTTTTACGCCTCTTATTGTTCTGAATTGAACAGATTGCAAAGTACTCATATTAGGGATACAAAGAAATTGTTCATTTGAGCCCAGAAAATAAAAGGCGTTTATTTTTAATAAATCAATATTTACCTACTTTGTAAAAATCAAACAAGATATTTCGTTATATTTTTGCACGGCTATTACATTATATGAATAAATAGGGTTATATGTTTCTTCTATTACAATGAACAACAACTGAATATGTTATTGTCATGTGTATGTAATAATATTAACGAAGGGTTGGAATTATAATATAATCCAAGTTATAATTCTGCATTAAGAGAGGTCAAGTAAATCCAGTAATCTGTTCAATATGTTAGTGCAATAATAATGTTATCATTCAGTTTCAATTATACATAAGCATTTCAACACTCCTCTCCATAAATCCCATCATCAGCTCCAATTGTATTCATTACATTCATTAATCTCAGTCTCAACAACCCTTCCTATAAATTTACATTATTACATATTCAATACAGCTATAAGATAACAATATTCAGTTATTTGGAAACTCTAATGCGCAATGTATTAAATAATCTGTTGTTATAAATTTGATTCATTTATGTGTTTTTTCATTAAGTTGATAAAGCGTTATACAATGTCTGTATTTTTCCATCATTAATAAATAATTAAATTCTAAATTTTTCCTTTAGCTAGAAATTTTATTTTGAGCTTCA
The DNA here is from genome assembly GCA_035578175.1 of Catonia carolina. Lineage (NCBI taxonomy): Eukaryota > Metazoa > Arthropoda > Insecta > Hemiptera > Achilidae > Catonia > Catonia carolina. Next base: position 118,577,505 of record JAQMRL010000002.1, on the reverse strand, counting down.
AAATTGCTTAAGGAATGAATAAATTAATGAGTTACCATGGCTTATCTCTTATCAGATCTTTCCATTAACTGACTTTTTTTACCAACAGGGTAAATTTTATTTTTAGTAGCGTTATTGACTCAAGTAATTAAAGAACCCTGGCCCTCGGTATTGCAATCAGTTAATAACTACCAAAGCTATTGAGGTGGTCAGGTATATTTCTTACATGGAACATGCTCAAAATGACCCTACAATTTGTTAAACAGCAGCTGACTTCTATTCGTCAATATTCTAAATCTTTAGTCCTATAACAGGCAGGTGGAATATTAAATTATTAGCACTCGATCTGTTAGTTCCAGGGCTAAAAAAAAAAATGTTTCTTATCACATGGTCAGTCAATTATATGACTGAAGAATGTAAGAACGGAAGAGGTAGAGGTGTAAAAGACACTAGTCAGAGTTATCTCCTTGAGAGTAATGAATTTCATTATACAGCCAAACCCTGTGGTGAATGAAATGAAAGTGCCATTTGCAATGTGGAAAGTAGATGCTTTTCAGAGGGCTTCGCATGATGATAAGCATACTTTCCCACTCAGTGAAGAAGGCAAACCATCTGACTCCTGATGTTAATTGATGATGATTACGTAGTAAAGCCTTAAGAGGTTCAAACCAGCCTTTCAGCTGATGACCAAAACAACACATTCTGAATCTAAAAGATGGCAGAATTATGTAGCAAACACAAGAGTAACATGAACAAAAAAATGGGAGATTTTTCTTACAGGGTTTAGAAAATGACAGATCTTTGTTTTTAAAATAATGTATAAGTATCAATTTAATTTTTAAATTTATGTCAATGTTTCCCTGACGTCAGGGCTACTTTGGCCCACTCATGTAATATCATTCAAATGATACAAATTTGTAATCAACATAAATAACTTAGTAAGTCATTACTTAGGTAACTTAGTAAAAATTAAATCATAATATATTCAAAACATTCATTTTTAAATTTTTTAAAAATTTATTATTTTAGTCGTATCAACACCAAAGGGTATTAGTGACTACAACAATTTTCACAAAAATGATTGATACATCAACATTGATCAACAAAACAGAAAAGAAACACTAATTTATTTAATAAATTAAAAAAGCTAAAACAATTAACCAAAACACAATTATTCTTCTGTAATTAGCAATGTAAGGCTAGACCTATTCTAAAATATTCTTACTCTAAATCTGTATGAAACTTAATTTCAGTTCACTAAAAAAATGTCTTCTTTTATTTAAAAATTTTAGAGGGTTATTTTCTTTTTGATATTCCCCTGCTAATTTTCAGCGTAACTACGAAAAAAAATTCTTTTGTGAATGAGGGGCCAAAGTAACCGTTGTTTATTTTATGTAAAGATAAGTAACAATATAAGAAAATAAAATAACTTACCCATAACTTCAGGTGACATCTTTTTCTTTTCTCTCATTGATGGTATTGATCTTCTATTTGCCAATGAACTACGAGATGGTACATCTGCACGAGGTCGATAATTTACAGTGAGATTTTGAGGTTGTGTTTGTACCCATCCTTTTTTTACATGATAATTAATTTCCATCTTTTCTTTCTTTCTTGGTATGACAGGATCATCTTCCTTTTCCTTGTCATTTACCTCTTTGTCTTCATCTTCTGAAAAATTAAAAAATACAATTGATTGTACAAAATTTGTCCAAGATGAAACAATAACTAAACAAGGACTAAACTAGAAGTCATAACTGAAACATTTTTTTTTTTATTTTAGTTTATATAGACTTTCAGAGAATCAAGATGCATTTAACTGGCGATAATACATTTAAAATGCAAAATCTGATCCAATGTATTTTAAATACAGATTCTGTTTGTCTTTAAATACAGAGTTCTACTAAATGGTTTAAAAAAATACCTGGTTGTAAAGAGGATTCTGTGATTAATCCGAAAATGAAAATTGGTAAAGAAATATTGAAATTTTGCAAAGTAAATACAAAATAATTAAATCAAAATTTTAATATTGTTACTATTCTGGTGGTAGGGTGAAGTTCAGTTTTCTTTTTTACTTTTAAGTTGCATCAACAGCTTGGTCATTAGCAACTATGGTGGGGTATTTAATGGTGGGTTTTAACTTATTGAAAATTTCCAGACTCTTGCTGGGAATCGAACCTGGGACCTCCAAATGGTACGCTAGTATGCTACCACTACGCTATGGAAACGGGCCAGTTCAGTTTGTCCTGAAGGGTGTACTATAAATTTGTTAACACTGATACAAAACATCGTGAAATAATACTATCAATATTAATGTAATTAAAAAATTGACTGTTAAAAAAAATTAGTATTTTTTTGTGGTTTAATTTGCAGGAGTCAGCTAGTTTACAATAAAGTAAAAAAATAAAGTATAAAAGAGTGGTCAGATCAGTTTTCTTTTATAAAACTGAAAGTTGAACTATGACCAAGATATCTTGAATTCTAGAAAATGTTTTGAATTTTTGCATTAAATTCTAAAAGAAAAAAATAATTTCATTGTAGTTAACATTAAGAAGTAATCTTAACATTTATTAAAACAAATTCTCTCTGTGAAAAAATCCTGTATGTATATGATTAAAACGTTAGGTACTTTAAAACTGCAAACTTTTGAAAGAAATATTTTTATCATTTTGGTTTCATGAAGATGAATTTATTAACATAGGTACTCAGTAAAATATGTCAATAAAGTATAAAAATAAACTATAAATAAGCACAAAAAATTGTCTGTAACATCATACAAGAACTTCGTATAGGCATATACGAAGTATATGCCTATATGAAGTTTCGTAACTTTGTATATATGTATTACATTCATAAAAATATTAAATAAAAAAAAGTCAGTTAATATAGTAATATTTTGAAAAGCTATTGAAACACTATTTTGAAAAATAGAGAACTCTTTTGAGATGATGAATGCAATATTAAACCTTGTTAACAAGTAAAGGTACTTGACAGTTTTACATACATCCAGCCAAGTTTTATAAAAGGGAATTTTAATGGGGAAGGGTATAGTTAGTGGTTGAATAAATTTCATATTTATTACAGTTTGAGAAGTGAAATAAAAATATACCACCCAGATTTTTTTCTAATTATTATGTTTCGACTTAATTCATTATTTAAGTAGTATAATGTGTGGTTGAAATATTAATATAAATATAACCTAGTAATCTTCAGTAATTTATAGTATCGTGTTATCTTGAGCTACGGGAATTGACTTGAGGGAGTTTTGAGTTTGGAAAATGCAAGTATAAAGTATAATGATGCCTGCCATATTTGTCATACATTGAAAAAAAATATTCAAGAGATTTCTCTTAGCACCTCACAATTTAATGCAGCACTTAACCTGCAAGAAGTTCCCCAGCTAAATCGAGCAACACAGTGAAAGGTTGGGTAACTAACGGTAATTAACACTGGATCAGTGAACAGATTTGTGCTGAAGGAATGAGGATCTGTCCTTCAGTTTTCTCATTGTCATAATCGGTGGGCACCTTTAACATTTGCCTATAAGACAGGTGGAGTGTCAAATTATTTACACTCAATCTGTTCGTTGCAGGGCTAAAATAAATAGTTCTGTTTATTATCGCATGGTCAGCCAATTAAATGACTGAATCATTTAAGAACAGAAGAGGTAGAGGTGTAAAAGACGCTAATCAGAGTTATCTCCTCTGAAAGTAATGAATTTCATTGTACAGCCAGTCCCTGTGGTGAATGACGTGAAGGTGTTGTTTGCAGGGTGGAATATACGTGTTTTTCAGAGGGCAACAACCTTTAACATCTCAGGAAGTGATACAAAAATTATGCTTGTGCTGTGAAAGAAAATAGGAAAAAACCTCAAATCCAGTTGGTCTAGGTGGCTTTAAAGAGGCAGCTCCTTCCCTAGACAGCTTCATTATAGGGCTGATAACCCACATGAAGTAAAATTTTTTGAAATGATCCAGAGAAATGAGAGAAAAGTTAGACAGGAAAATTGGAAAAAGTACTGGTAAAAACAATAATTAGCCGCCTCCGTAGTATAGTGGTAGCTTACCACGTGGAAGTCCCAGTTTCAATTCCCGGCCAGGGTCTGAAAATTTTTGCTAGGTTTTGCTAGGTACCGTAGTCTCTAATGATCAATGCAACTTTAAATAAACTGAAAAAACAAACAATAATAATTATTTGATTGTGAAACATGGAGTATAACTTCATTTACTAGAAAGGAGGGGAAGATAGCGATAGGAGGTAAAGGTGGTGAGCAGGAGGAGAAGAATGATGAGGAAGAGGAGTAGTAGTACTAGGAGATGGAGACGGAGTAAGTGAGGAGGTACAAAAGATTCTTGAAGTATGATTGAACCTTACTATGCATTATAAATTAAAAAATTATTTCAAAGAAATGTAAAAAAATTTACCTTTGGTAAGTTTATCATATAGAATCTCAGCAGTTCTGTTGGTATCTTCACACTGTTTAATTTCATCCTTAACACCCGACAAAAATGCATCGGCCATTTTATTTTCCTTAAGAAGATCAAACGCAACAATATTTGCTGCCATGTCTGACACTTCTACACAGTCACTTTTGTAATTTATTCTATCATTAACACACTTCACTTCAGTATTGTCTAAGTTACTTTTATCGTTATCAGTACTGTCCAAAATATTTAAATCTTTCACTGATTGTACAGTTTGTGAGTCAAACGTTTTTAAATTAATATTGGTTAAATCAGATGTAATGGAATCTAAAGTTAAATTAAACTTTGGTGTATCATAAAAAGTTTTATGGTTAACACTTTCTAACTGATTAACACTATCTATGTTGCAAAAATTTTGTAAGTTGTTATTGTTATTATTGTTATTGCAGTTGCTATTGTTGTTATTAATATTACTAATAATGTTATTATTTGTGTTTGTTGTAGTTATGTTAGTAGAAGTAGTAGTGGTGGTAGTAGCAGTAGAAGTAGTAACAGTATTATTGTTGTTATTGTTACTATTATTATTATCAACAACTGAACTGGTTTCTTCGTCACTGTTTAATTCGTCAACAAGATCTTGAAACCCAGGATAATTTGGATTTATGATACCACGTCTTGTAGGAAGTAAATTCCCCTCGTCTGAATCCGAATCACTGGTTACACTGGCACTCCCACTGTCTTCCTCACCAGCTGGAGATATATCTGATGATGCACTTCCACACTGATCTAATTCTGTAACAAACAAAAATATTGTAGCGTCAATTCCTGTATAATCAAAATGAAGTTTGTGACAATTTTGTAATTAAGTCTGTATTTTGATATTAATGCCCATAATGGGTAGGTGGAGTGTTAAATTATTAGCACTCCATCTGCTACAAAAAATAGTTCTGTTTCTTATCACATAGTCAGCCAATTATATGACTGAACTATTTAAGAACAGAAGAGGTAGAGGTGTAAAAGATAATAGTCAGAGTTATCTCCTCTGAGAGTAATGAATTTCACTTTACAGCCAGACCCTGTGGTGAATGAAGTGAACGTGTCATTTGCAGAGTGGAAAGTGGATGCTTTTTGGAGGGCCTGGCATGCTGATAAGCATACTCTTTCAACTCTGTGAGGAAGGGAATGGTAATCCACCTCACTTCTTGTTTTTACATAGTAAAACCTGTAGAGGTTCAAACCAGCCTTTCGGCTGTTGACTTAAACAACATTTGATATTAGCTGATGGCTTTTTGGTGTTGCTTCATTAGTGAAAGAAAGAAAAAAAAATTGGCTACTTTGTGGCATAGTGGTTAGCACATTAGTCTACTAATGAGAAGACTCTAATTTGATTCCTGGCTAGGATCTGAAAATTATTGCAATATAAAATTCACCATTTAAGTTCCACAACCTTCAGTAGTCACTTCTGACCTAGCTGTTGATGTGATTATAAAAATAATTGAAGATTGATGTCATCATCTTCTTTATCCCTCTTCCAAGTTTCCTTGGGTTGGGGCCAACACAAATCCTCTTCACCTTTCTATCACTAAACCAGCCTTTCAAACTATAGTCATGTCTCATCTCCATTGTTTTTTTGATATTGAATCTTTTTCCCAATTAATCCATAACTGAACCCACCCACTTCACTCTTGGTCTACCTCTTAGTCTTTTCCCCTCCATCTCAAAGTACAGCATCCTTTACAGCAGTCTTCCCTCGTCCGTCCTACTGACATGGCCAAATAATCTCAGCTTTGCTTGTCCAACCCTCCATTATAGGCTGTCCAGTTTTAGTCGTTCCCTGATTACATCATTTCTTATGTTATCCCTTCTTGTCTTCCCCAGCATACTGCTGGATTCTACTTTATACCATCTTTCCTTAGTCCATGTCTCAGCTGCATGAGTAAAAATTTGCACTAACTGTGCATTATCCATAGAATTGAAGATTAGGAATGTTAAAAACTTGCTGTTTTTTTATTTACTGTTGATTCCCTTCACTGTAAATATAAAGATACAGTGCTTTTCTTTTTATTTATTAATGCCAGGTCACTTACTATTAGCAATAATGATAACTACTTGAATGTGTTGGAAAATTTTCAGAACCCAGCTGGAAGTCAAATCAAGAAATTTCATCTTCGCAGTTAAGGGCTTTATGTGATGAGCCTTTAATGCAAGAGTCCACCATTTTTTTCATTTTACTTTTTAAAGGAAGATAAAAAAATTTAAAGCTTTTAAAAATTGACATTTAGTGTTTCAGGATTAACCAATTGAAGATTGATGTCATCATCTTCTTTATCCCTCTTCCAAGTTTCCTTGGGTTTGGGCCAACACAAATCCTCTTCAAAATAAGAGTTTTTTGTTAAGTGTCTTACACTTAACAAAATATCAATGTTCAGGGTTTGAAATTTAATTCTTCAAATTTAAGAGTTTAGAAGTTTACTTTGGTGAAAGGGAAAATCCCAGAGCTGATTCCTGTTTAGAATCTAGAAAATTATTAAAATTTTAAAACCATTTCTTAACGCAAAAAGGTTGGCCCACTGGTGTAGTGGTCATTATAACTGGCTTCTGCGTAAGAGGACTTGAATTCAATTCCCAATCAAATCTGACATTTTTATTATTTACTTATACCTATCACTTTTGCATTAACCACTATGTGCTTAATAGTCGAATGTAAAAAATTCTTAACCCAAAGCAGTCATTAATAACCTATCTGTTAAAGCAAGTTAAAAAAAACCAAAAATTAAGTAAAAGTCTGAGTTCAAAATTTTACTTTGTAGTTAGGCTATTTTAGTGTAATTATTTGGGTATGAAAGAAAATAAGCTGAAGTAGATTGGATTATATAAAATGTGAATATTTTAGATTATAAATTGGCGTAATAATATTATTGAGTGCAAAGCTAAAGTTGTTGCGGATTTAAATTCTATTGTTGTCACTAATGACCTAACATGACAAAAACAGAAGAAAAATTAAATTCAAAGAAAAAAAAGATTAGTGAAATATGAAAATAGTTTAATTTAATAATGAATCGTGCAATAATGAAATACTATATCTGTTATTTATTTAAAATATCAGTAAAAAGGATATGAATATAATTATATTAAGTAGCAGACTAATATTATATTGTTGTTCAATTGAGGTTAAGTATACACAAATGACATTAACAAGACTATTCTGAAATCAAATAAGCACTAAGTATATATTGCAGAATATACATTGGCTTATCTCTATAATACAACATAATAGATTGTTTTAAAAAGAGCCTTTACGATAAAATAAACAAATAAAGATGTTCCTATTGTGATAAATAAATGTTAGTGTTCCAATTTAATGAAATATGCTATTTCTAAATTATACATAGCTCCTTAATCTAAACACAGACCCTTGTTTATTTAAGGTAACAGTTGCTATGTTTACCTGAGAGGGTAACTAGGAGAAATTATCCTCTGAGGACCTTGCATTAAAGTGTATGTAGGTTGGTATATCGTTAACACTAATGGGAACCATAGTAAGTGCACTGGATTAAATAATTGTTAGCACAACCTGTTAGCATATGGGAAACCAAGTAATGTAATAAATAATTCACTATATCGTTATCTATTCTGTATTGAGAAAATCACGTTATGGAAATTACTTATCTAAAAATTTTTTTAAACTAAATGAAGAATATATTTTTTTATTATTCTTGGGTAAGAATTACCCAGTAGCAAAGTGTGAAACAATAAGTTAAGATTGTAGATTTATCAAGAAACTCTTGTAGTAATTACTACAATACAAAAGGTTATTGTTACTATATAATATTGAAATTCAATAAATAGCAATAAAATCTGACATTATTTTATACACAAATTTTTAGGTAATACTTAATTGCTTAATCCCACCAATAAAGCAAACCCCTTCGAACTTGGTGGTTATAATAATGACCATGACTCTTATTAGCATAAATATAAATGTTGTAAAAGAACTGTATTGGTACTTAATATTCTTTAACAATTATGAATATCTTTACATCTCGAGTGATACACTGACTAACCTCAGAGAATTTTAGAATTTAAAATTGATGCATGAAAGATTGATTCCCGCCTTAAAAAAAATTGGCCGGCCCGTTGAAAATGCTGGGGTCCCGGGTTTGATTCTCAGTCAGGTTTAGCATTTTTTATCACTCACCTTCATCCATCTGCATTAGCAGTAATATTTTTTTTTACGAGAGGAAACCAAATTTACCGGTACCCAGGTAGGTCTTTACCTGGTGTATGCAGCGCTCTGCCAAAGGCAACTATCCACCAAAACCTCTCAGTTCCTTTCTATCCCATCCCGGCTTGCCGCAGGATCACCGTTAGGCATAACTTCCCAACAAGCCGGAGGTTCTTTGTTAGCTGGATAACGTTATCTCAGTTATCCCTTTTTGGGTGATTTCTTGTGGGACTAACGTGGCTGGGCCTCTCTGCTCTTCAACACTTTCTGGATGAACTCCTCAATGGCCTTCCAGCTTTCTTCTTCTGCAATCATAAAATCACAGAGATTTTCTGGAGAAATCAGCGACCCAAGCTTGGTCCCTAGAACCTCCCTCTCTGGTCTTCTGCAGTCAATAGTCTCATGTACTGTGTTGTCCTCCTCCTCACAATCCAGACAGCTTGCTTCATCTGATCATCTTCAGTGGAGATACGCCCAAAAGCAACCAAGCCCAGTCTAACGCCTGCGTAAGGTAATAACCAACCTCACCGTACCGCCTACTCAGCCAATGTTTTAGACCCGTAATTAATCTACTTGTCCATTGACCAGACACCTCTACATCCCATCTCTCCTGCCACCTCCTGAAAAGTCTTTCTCTGGCCTATCTCTTTATCTGAGCCATTGTAGCCTCTCCAGCTTTCAGTCTCTGAGATATCTCACTTCTTTCCCTGGGAAACAAATCTATAGGGGGATGTACAAAAAAAAAATCAGTTCTGAAGAAGAAATAAATGGGAAATGAATCCATAATTAATGAATTATTTTATAATTTTTATTAGCAATGCATCACCTAACGGAAACTAAAGGTGCAGTGCAATCTCACAAACTTGACCATAGAAACTTAACAATCTATATTTCAGGGCTAACTTGTCAGAATTAGCAAGGCATAATAGATTGGGTGACATGGTAGAGTGGTAAAAAATAATTGAATTATTGGATGTTGGAGGCTAAGTTGCTAAAAAAATCTTGAAAAATCTTGAAAAATCCAAGATGTAAAAAAGCTAGGTTGGTAATGTTTGGGAATGAATAAATCGTGTTGAAGCCAGTGCACCTGTGGCAGGTGATGACATCATAACAACTGTGAAAGGAAAAGAGGATAATGAGAAAGAGGCCTCTAATTAAGATATTGAGGAGAGTAGACAATGTGAGAAGATGAACCACTCTGTGATGAACAAAATTTCATAATGTAAACATCAATATTATTCATTTATCCTAAAGTTTGTTAACATTGTTTGTTAATAAATAACTGTTACATGTGAATCCTTCTAAAACATATGAGTTTATGATAATCTGTGATATTTTTGCCTTAGTAACGAGGTATGGTTTCTGGTTTTCAAGATTATTCCTTTCTAAGGTTGTTCTTAAATCAGTTTTCAAATACATTTTGTTCTTAATATTTTATTCATCATTTTTTGTTCATTTCTCCTTCATTATATCAGTTTTTATAAATGCTATGAATTTTATTATTTTAATTTCATTTTTCAACAGTTTAAGTTTAAGTCAAAAGTTTAGTTTTGATTTTATGTTCTCTTATGGTGGTGGATCCACTGAAACATGTCAGTAAGAAGTAGGATTGTAGAAAAAAGGTAAAAACAAGTGATATAGCAGCTGTAACAGGTCAGTGAAAACTTACATATTTTTACAAAAGGATTGAATATGTTAGTTGCTAATAGATACATCTGTCATTAAACAAAGTGTTAGTGATTCCCATTTAGTTTCTCTAAAACTTGACATTTCAGAAACACAACACCCTCTCAGTTCACATTAAGTTGAGTTTGTGAGACTTCTATATTCATACTGCTTTGGATGCAACATATTTTAAAAATGTATTTGAATCAGTTATTTCAGAAGCCCATAAGTCAAAATTTTACATTTGTTTTTTAGTATATTCTAGGACTAACCGAATGTAAACTCAGCACCCCTTAAAAAATCACATAAGTTTGGCTTTCCTTTAAGAAAAGGCTTATCCTTAAAGATATAAAGTGCTTCCTTCTAATTAAAAAATGAAAGTGTATGATCTTTTGAAGCTTTAGTGTTATTTTTTAGTGGAAGATGCTGTACAAAATGTCTATGCAAAAATATTTTTAAAGGTTAGTGATGATGATGAAGAAAGTGAATAGTCCAGACAACCATCTTTTTCTTCTTCTTCTTCTTCTTCTTCTTCTTCTTCTTCTTCTTCTTCTGCCTTTCAAGGATTAGTCATCTCTGCCTGTTCTGAACCTCTCAAATCTGCCCATCTCTTTCTCGGGCGCCCTCGTTCTCTCCTGCCCTCCGGCTTATGGCCCAATGTCTGCTTAGGTACAACTTTTTTTGTTTGAGTTAAGAGTTTCAATTTTTATTATCCTATACAAAGAGCTACTTAAGTCACTAATGTAAAGTAGTAAAATAAATAAATAAATAAATGAATACTAACTATTGTACAACTCAATTTTTTTCTGGTCTAATAATGTATCTTACAGAAAACACCGTAAGTTAAAATTTTACTCCAGTTTATTTCAGAAACACCTTTAGCCTAAATCTTCAATATAACAAGTGGCCTATCATTAAAAAGACATAAGTATAGATTTTATATTAAACCGTACAACCTTCAGAACAAATTATGTTTTTTAATGTAGTATTTTATTGAAACATAGTAAATTATTTATCACTTTTTTAATTTTTCAGAAAATTAGTTTTTTTGACTTATGAGGTTTCTGAAATTACTGAATCATTTACCAATTTTCAACTTTTTGTAAATTTTTTAACTGCTTGATCATTAGCAGGTTGTGAAAAATATATTAGGTACCATGTAAACATTTTCCAGACAATAAAAACCTTAACAATTGAATCTTGAATCTATGGTTTAGCAGGATTCACCAATTGAGCAACTGAGATAGCAAATAATTTTCTCAAAAATTTATTTAATAAGTTTTCCAGGTTTATGATCTGTAGCTTTTATTATTACAATGTTAATTGAAAAAGTACTGTTCATAAGAAAATTATGTTTTTTCTTAATATATAGATAAACATCATTATATAATAATTTAATGACATGAAAAACAGGTACAAAATATGTAAAACAACAGCTTTAGATTTATATGTTGAATACAAAGGGATTTACTTTTTCTAAGAAAGTACCTACTAAATGGTATGCATATAGAACACTTCATGTCTTTAATACTTTGTAACAATGAATTTAAATAGGTTGTACTAAGTTGGAATTGTTAAAAATGAAAGCCATCTTACGAAAGATTTGCATGAAAATTTCCAATTTTCTTACAAGTAGTACTGTTTGCAGAACATTGATATTCCAACTTCATACATAATAAACACGTTTGAACTATTTTTAGAGGTGTTGTATGTAAATGAGAAGAAATAATAATTCCAAGAGTAAACAAGTGGTAGTGATTGTAAGGTTCCATATAAGTTTTTTTATATAAAATTTGAAAGATTGCAAATATTTTAAATATGATTTTTTATTTCAGACGTAAAACAAAAAAACAATAAATGTTTTATTTTAAAAATTACCATAAAAGGGATTAGGAGTAGCATAAATAGTACAACTAAAAAAAATTTTTATTAAGTGTAAGTACAGTCTATACTCAGTCTAAATTAAGCATAATATAATAATATAGCAGTCTATATTAAGCATAATATTAGTCAAACATAACCTACAAAAATAAATTAGGTTTTTCAACCAGTATTAAGAAATTTTGTGAATGTTATAAAGGAATTTTCACAGAATTGTCATGAAATGTTTTTATTTTCTCTCTTCTTATCCTTTTAGTATTTGGTCCTTTTAAAATATTTTAGCAGTTTTTATTTTTTGTTATTTGGTCATCATTGAGTTAATTACTCAATTTAATCCACCGGGTTGGTTTAAAGGTAAAGTCGCCACTGCTGGTCAGCTGTTTAACAGCTGATTTTCGGAAATAGTTTCTGGTTCAAATCCTAAGAAAGGTAAATACTTTTATACGGATTTGAATACTAGATAGTGGTAACCGGTGTACTTTGATAGTTGTGGTTCAATTAACCACACTCTCTCAGGAATGGTTAGCCTGGGTCTGTATAAGACTACACCTCATGTACACATCATACATATCCTCATCTCATTGGGTCATGTGGTCAGTTACTGTTCTGAATTGGACGGATTGCAACGTACACACATTAGTGATAAAAAATTACTCAATTACAAAGTTCATTATTTGAAAACTTTTATTCAATTTTTAAAATTTATTTTTTCACTGAAAAAGATCACAGCTTACCATTACTACAAACTTAGTACAATCGTAATTTCCTCAACATCTGACTGTAAGGGATAAAAAATTCGTTATATTTATAGATAAGCTGTGTGATTGATTCTCATTCACGCCTAACAATTTGCTTTGTTTAAAACTCAGTTATTTATTGTGATCATTTTATTATTCAGATTGCAGAAATTGAAGAATTTCACTGAAGAGAAAAAGAAGGTACCAAAAAGAGTATTCTCAAAAGAAGAAAATTAATATTGTCAAAGATTGAATGAATACCGGATAGAAGAAAATTAGTTTAGCTGAATAAATTCAGTTTAGAGGAAGCTGAAATAAACCTAGTAAAAGATAAAAATGTATCTCTATTTACCTTGGCTCAAATGAAGGTCATCTGATGTGTAATATACACAGGTAAGAGAGTCGTGTTGTGTAGTAAAAGATTTGATGTTGTAGTTGCTCTTGCCTTTCTCTGTTATTGCCTCTGAAAACTTTTCTGCCCATTGTGCACTGAAAGAAAAAATAGTACATATTAAAAAAAAATACCAGTTAAAATTTTAATGTTTATTTTCTAATATAATGTTAGTGAACATACTATCTATTTAGTATTAATCTCTACAATACACCTTGAAAATTTCAGTGTTTATTGTATTTTCAATAACATTTCTGACATAAATCACAAAAATTTAGGGAAAAAATAATACTTTTTAGTTCTTATGTAAGATAGGCTACTTCATATAGTTAAATGCATGATTAAGCCAAAAATATTTTTATTTTAGCACATATGACATACATAAATTTGGAAAACATTGATGTAAATTAAGTAAAATATTTTCCCACAACAGTCTTTAATAATTTGCACTCGACCTGCTAGTTACAGGGCTACAAAAAATAATTGTTTCTTATCGCATGGTCAGCTAATTATGTGACTGTAGCATTTAAGAATGGAAGAGATAGAGGTGTAAAAGACTCTAGTCAGTTATATTCTCTGAAGTAATGAAAGTTATTACTCGTATACAGCCAGACCCTGTGTTGAATGAAGTTTTTTTTGTATAACGTCCGACTGTTTTGCAATTACTGCTAATGCAGACAGTGTTGAATGAAGTGAAGGTGTCATTTGCAGGGTGGAAAGTAGTTGTTTTTCAGAGGGCCTGGCATTCTGATAAGCATAATTTTCCACTCAATGAGGAAGGCTATGGTAAACCACTTCTCTCCTCATTTTACTTCGTAAAGCTTTTAGAGGTTCAAACCAGCCTTTCGGCTGATAACCTGAAGAGGTAAAAAATAAACATATGATATTGAAATTCAACATTTATCAATAACAACAAAATCAGACTGAATTATTACAAAAATTACAGTTTTTCAACTGAATGAATTTATTTTTCTTGTAGGTTGGCTATAATAGCAGCTTATAAAAAACCAATTCAATTTCTCCGTTTTGTTCAATACATAATTTTGCTCGACTAATCCATTCTTTTCTAAAATGAATCTTAATGGCAGTAGTTTTTCTTAAATTGGTTTAACAGTTCATGCAGCTTCTATTATTATTCGACACCTTAGATAGGTTTGTAGGTTAATCCAATCCGTTTTGAATAAACAATAAAATTGATTTTATCCAAATCCTCAAAAAAGTGGCTTATTCTTTTGAAACACAAATATGATGGTGCTGCTACTCTGGTGGCAACGTTACGAAGTTCATTCAATTTGCCACATAATCTGTTCCACTTTCCTGCTGAGGAGCCTACATCTAATCTAGTTAGTCAATTTTCTCTAAACAACACCTTTATCCAGTGATGAACCCATATTCCCCATCAACGTTTTAAAAACCCGAATTTATCGTATTTTGCGTGAAACGCACGTATTTTAACCCTTTTATGTGACCTTTTCGTCATAACCACCAATAACTGCCATGGCTTTGGAATTTTATTTTTGTTGCGAACATTGAATATTTAAAGTTAAAAATTTATTGGGTTAACAAAATATTGTGAATGGTTTGGAATAAATCAAATGACACAAAACTATTATTATAGGTTTATCGCAGTCATCAGTTCTAGGTACAATGATAACAGTCATAAATTCATTGTGTAAATTTATTCGCACAGGCCAGCTAATATTTGCTTTTAATAAATAATACTTACATATTACGTGACATGGAGGAAGGAACAACCAATGATCCATCTGCACTGTCCTGCTTCAGTCGCATCCCGTCCTCCTGTAACCAACAAAACAAACATTAGTTTTAAAAAAAACTAGAAAAAAAACTAGAAGTGGACGTATGGCCTATCTTGCTTCTTTTTCCTCTTGCTCACCATTTTGTTTTTCCAATTTAAAATTATGTATTTTAAGATAAATTTTTAAGGAGAATGTCAAATACCTAACATCTACATAATAAATACAATACCGGTCAAATTAATTGAAACAATGTGAAAATTGTGTTTTTTTTTGTAATAGACATTATGGGATGTACGACCTTTCATTGACCAAAACCACTGGTTCCAGTAGAATGAATGATGAATTCTGAAAAATACATAACATTTACGCCAGAGAAGAGCAGTTCCAATTTTACAAAAATTGTTTCCAGCTAGCTTCCCGATTTTCCAGCAAGATCTTGCATCTTGCCGTACGTACAAAAAATATAAAACTTCTTCACTGAAATTAGTGAATGTTCTTCCGCGGGTTGGGAACTCACAAGACCTAAATGCGATTGAGAATCTATGGTCAATTTGTAAGCAAAAACTTCCAAAGAAAACTGTAAAATAAAAATTCTGTGATATCTTCAATGATCAAGTTATGGTTTCATTACGATGAACTAAAAAAAACATGTGATAAACTTGTTGAGTGAATGCCTGAACATTGTCAGGAAGTCATAAAAAACAGAGGAGGACATAGCAATTAAAATATAAGTGTGTACATTTTCGTTATCAAATTGTGAATTTAAAGAAAATTGTTTTTTTTTATTGAGTGTTCAATTAATTTGAGCGGTACAGTAATAACGGAATACTTATTAAAAATTATCTATCTATTGACTATTTTCATCTTCATTAATTCATATTTTCATGTTCATTAAGACCCAACTTCATTTTTACTTTCTCTTGCCTGCATGAATATGTAGGAAGGAAAGTATTGTTTTCATGTCGATTTTTCGCAAATTGAGTTTTCACCGGATATACATGATTTCAGACCCCCTTAACCCAAAAAACATGTTTTTAGCGATTGGTCTCTCTGTGTGTTTGTGTGTGAACAGAATATCTCAAGAATGGAACACCGTACAAACTTGAAACTTAAGTTAGATACTGCTACCGGACCTAACACGAACATTTTCATTAAAATCGGTCAACCGGAAGTAGTAGTTTTGTTCGTGTCATTTTTCACTCTTTTGCGATTTTCTCAAAAACGGGTTTTACGATTTTTTTAAAAAATCGACTCATTTACTAAACTTTTTATGCTCTACAAGGTAGGGTAGGCGCCATGTCTGCTGAAATTCTTGGGAAGGTTGTTTCTCGAAGAAAAAAATGGTTTTTTTTAAGATTGCAGCCTTAATATGCATTTTAGCGCAAAAGTGTATAATAAAAGTTGTAGAAAATTCAAAATCCTACAACTTTTATTTCAAACATATTTTTGTATAACGCTTAGTTTGGCGGTAATTAGTGATTTTCTATTTTTTTATAATGAAAATCTGTAAGAAAATAGATTTTTTAAGATTTCAGCCTTAGTATGCACTTTACGACAAAAGTGTATGTAATAAAATTTATAGGAAATTAAAAGATCTACAACTTTTATTTAGTGCATTTTTCTCTGCAGAGCTTAGTTAAGCGTGAAAGAGTGATTTTCCGTATTTTTGAGCTAAACCTGAGGTTGATATTAATTTTGAATCATTCACTCATGATTAAAATAAGGTTATGTTTTTTGAAGAGTGTTTTTTTGTTTATTTCTAATGTTTTATTACTAAAAATAGAATACTTTGTTAATTATTTACATTGGCAAGAGAAAGTTGTGTGAGTGTTTCACCAGATTTTTAGTTAATATAATTTTAATTATAAATGCTTTATCAAATTCAGTTTTATTAGCTAATTGTTATACATTTTGTTACAAACAAAATGACATCTTATTTCTTCAGATCACTTGAAAAGTAAGTACTACATCTGGACAGAGGAGTGAAAAGCTTAAGAATCTAGAGTGGACAGAATTATTGTTCCGCAAGTCTGAGCAAGCTATGGGTTGTGCAATTATAAATAACTACACTGTAATGTATTGATATGTAGTCATAAAATTTAAAAATCTTAAAAACTTTGTTTTTATAAAATTAAATCGTTGAGGTCGCTAAAAAAAGTCACTAGAGATTACTGAATTACTAGAATACTAGAGATTACGAGTATTTATTACTAACTTGTAAAAGAAAGTAACTACTGTTACAATACAAAATACCATAGAAAGTATGCTCATTTTAATATTTAAAAAAATATTTAAAAGTAAAAAAAAATTGTAATTTAGCTAATTCACCATGAAGGACAACATTTTTGAACTGTGTACTATAACCGTTATGAAGTCCATCTAACAGGAAAGTTACTTCTTATGATATTTTATGCTATTAAAGTATAATAAAAAGTTGCAGTTAGAATTATTGTTTAAAAGATTTTTATTAATTTTTTCATCTGAAAAAATGGGGTTACCTCACTCAACAGAGGTTACCAATTAGAAATTTTGAATTGCCTTTATGACAAGCTTCTAAACGTTACCCCGGTCAGATTATTCTCTGGATGGTTGAAAGTGGGTAAATCCCCGATTAGGGTACATAAACCTATTTGCGGGTAAAACTAGTGGTAAGGCTGCCTCTTTAAAGCCTCAATGTAGACCCTGTGTTTCTTTTAGAGATCTTCCTCCCAGGTTAACCCACTTACGAAGCTATCGGGAAGTTTTCTCTTTTGCTTTCCTGATCGTTGACCGATTCTCACCTGTAACCCTAGGTAGGAGGCCTTATGGGGTGCTACCATTCGGGCCAGATGAAACTTTTATAAAGTAATATCTGTTACTACAATAGTTATTTGTTTGAAAGTGAGGCGTGGACGATGACTGCTGCCCAGAAACAGAGACTACAGACTGCAGAAATTAGAATGTTTAGGTTTGTGGTGGGTTATTCCAGACTAGATAGGTAACGAAATGCAGACGTCAGACAGTAACTAGATATTTTTTCACTAAAGGAAAAAGTCGACTACTACAGAGGGCAGTAGTTGATGTACATTGTAAGGATTAGTGCGGACCGGATTCCCTAGGTCTGGGGTATCAACCGAGGGGGAGACAGAACTCCGGAGTGTCAAGTAAAATGTAGAAGGACCAGTGATTTTGGGAGTTGGATGACGAAACAGGACTTGTGCCAATTACTTGATGATAAGAAGAAGTTTACATTACCGTATAGAATAGCAGTGTATATTCCAGGATGTCGTTGATCAATGATCCAATTAAATTAACTAATTGTTGTCAAGGAGTTACAGGAGTTATCAAGGATCAACCACGGAGTTAGACAAGGGTGTGGATTATCACCTACTCTTTTTAATATATACATGGACCATATTCTAAAAGAATGGAAAAATAATGTTAATCCTGGGATAAAACTGAATGAATACTCTTGCATTAATTCATTGCTGTTTGCTGACGATATGTTGATAGTGAATAAAACGGAGGATGACCTGCAAAGATCCTTATACGCATTGTTCTTGATTTGCCAACGGTATAATTTTAGACTGTCTTGGAAGAAGACCAAAGTAATGGCATTCCATGGAAAATACTCGGTACGAACGAAAATTGTAATAGATAACAATATTTTGGAACAAGTGGCCCACTTTAATTACCTGGGATGCGATGTGAGTTATGATCGCGACGCGGATATCGAAAACAAAATTAACAAGTTTCAATATATATGTGGAATGATCAGGAGGACTCTAAAAGACAAGACCCGGAAGGAAACGACGGTTAAGTTCTATAAAACTATGGCCGTTCCAGTATTGTTATATGGAAGCGAGTCGTGGATAACTGCGGAACGTGATAGGTCTAAGATACAGGCGGCTGAGATGAGATTTCTTCGCAGAATAAAGGGATGCACTCGAAGAGATTATATCAGAAGTGAAGACATCCGAAATGAACTAAATGTCTTCAACATCCTAGAAAGGGCTGAGGAATACAAGGAGGAATGGAGGAATCATCTTGGCAGGATGGATCAGAGGAGGATTTCCAAGACGATAATGTCTTACGTGCCAGAAGGTAGAAGGGATGTGGGTCGGCCGAGGAAAAGATGGAATTAAGATTTTTGTGAAACCGGAACAGGCTTAAAGCCTAATCCTTGTTGGAAAGAAGAAGAAGAAGAAGAATTGTTGTCAAGTCAAGAGTAATTCGAAAATAATAATAAATAATCAAAATTAAATAATTTATAATTTAAAATTAAATTTTTAAAAACAATAATTAAATATATTATGAAGATGAATTCTAAGAAAAAAAATTATTCAAAGAAATTAATTCCATAAACCAAATTCTTCAAGTTTAATCAAGAAAACAAAAGACAGTAGAAATTTAATTTTTTTCCTCTTTAATTCTTCATTTACAACTGTAAAATTTTACAACAAGCAAATGTTATGATTGAGATAATAATATAAATTACATGATAGGCATGAGAGCGGTAGGGCCCCCATTAGTGTCTCCCCAAGAATGAAATTTTTATATCAAATTAGCAGGTCTCTACTCCAACGTCTTTAAGGCGTCTAGGGGGATTATCAGGTAAATGGAAGGTGGAAAGTGAACGCACCAGTGGGTTCTCGTGTTTGTGTGACTTGTCGTGAAAGCGTTTGTATAGGTATTCGATGGAATTTTGTACAAGTGGTGTTTTCAAATCTGTATGTAAGGTTTTGTTGCTAACGTAAAGAGGTGCTTTTGCTATAAGGCGTAATGTTTTTGACTGGATTGCTTGAATTCATTGCAAGTTAGAGGGTTTGGTTGAACCGTAAATTTAATTAAACAATTTATAATAAGGAAAAAAGTAAAGAAAACTATTAAAGAATCAAGAATCCAGTTAATAACTTAACAGAACAAATTGAAATAAATTTAATATTTTCAAAATAAAAAAAGATTTCAATAAATGTATGCAAGTAGCTATATAAAACCAGCTGCAACAATGACTTAAGCCCCGAATCGATCCCGGTCAATGGACGGACCAACAACCAGAGGAGGCTCCAATAATAATTTAAAAAGCGTAACTACTCGTATAAGACATTAATTAATTGAGCTCATATATAAAATAGATAATCATATTCAATTTAATATTATTATAAATATTTATATTTCAATAATTTGTTTTAGAATATATAGTTAAAAAAGTGTCATCAATAAATTATAAATTCCAATATTAATAATTCTGTAACAAATTTAATCATTGTCAATTATTCAATTTTTCAATATATTTACGTTAACATTAAATTTAATTTTAAATTTCAATTTTTGTGTTTAATCGTTTCATTTCATTTCAATTTTATTTATTTTCAATTTAATATTGGTTCAATTTAGATACATTAAAATTATTTTACAACCGTAACTTGAAACTTCTTAAAGTTTCAAATTTTGATTTCTAATGTATATTTTAGAACTCACTGCTCCCCGCTAGTTAAATTCTTATGTAAAAATGACGATACATTTGCTAATGTAACCTAGTAACGACTTTAGTTATTAAACTCATCTAAATCTTAAAGTTTGACCAATATTTTAGTTAATCATTATACATATGAAATATGAAGAATTCTTTACCAGTGAATTTAGTACCCACAGTCTGCGGGGCTGTTAAATATTTAGAAACTCACAATTATAAGTCTGCAAATTCATTACATAGTGGTCGCTGTATTAACGATTTAAATAAACAAGGTCTAGAATTGGCAAAAGATGCTTTACGACGTTCATTTACAACAAGAGTTTTGGAAGTAACATCAGAAGGAAATTTTAGAATAAGAGTAATAACAGCAAATTCAGTAGCAAATAATTTAGCTCATAGAATTTATTGTGGAGATGAGATGAGAAACACGAAAAGATCGAAACACAGACAAAACGGCTGTAGTAGATTAAACAACAAAAACATAGAAAAGTCAGGTACTATGAACTCTTCAAACACAAGCAGACGAGAAAGAAAGATAAGTAAGAGTAAAAATGTTAACAAAAAAATTCTTTCTCGAAAAAATAGCAAAAAACCGAAAAAAACAGACAAGTTGAAAAATAAAATTGCTAATAAAAAGGAAATGCTTAAATCCAGAATCCGTCATAAATCAGAACCTGAAACCAAAAAAAGTGAAAGAGTAAATAAACCCAAGTTAAATAATCAACGAAAATCCTTTGGAAAAAGTAAGAACGTAACAAAGCAAACATCAAAATTAACAAGAGCTCAGAAAAAACAGAAAGAAAATTTAAGAGTTGGACCGTCCAGTGATGGTGAAATAAAAAATATTCCAGAAGTTGCATCGTCCGGTGATGGTGAAATAAATAATGTTCCTAAAGTTGAACCTAAGGTTGAATCTAAAGCTGAAAGTAAAGTTGAACTTAAAGTTGAAAGTAAAGTTGAATCTAAAGTTGAAGTGAATAATAAAGGGCTCAAAGCTTTAGATAATTCGCAGAGTAAAAGTAGAACAAGTGTTAAAAAGACGTAAGAACTATTTCTAAATTATTAGATTGTATAAAAATATGAGATATTTTTAATTAGTAGAGTGTATTAGGAACAGGTTATTGAAAATAATGAAATGTTGATAGGTTAATCTTCAATAACTTGTCCGGTATTAGTTTCAATATTCTTCTAACCATTGTGTATTTGGTAATTTATTTGCTGGCATTTCTCCCGCCAACTACCCTCTGATTGGTCGCCAGAAAGCATAGACCCGGAGACCGTCTCTAAAAACTCTTAATTTGTTCATTTGTAAGGGTGACGTCACCTTATACTAATATAATTACTTTCTCTTGCCTATATAAATATATAGGAAGGAAAGTATTGTTTTCATGTCGATTTTTCGAAATCGAGTTTTCACCGGATCTATACGTTTTCAGACCCCCTGAACCCAAAAAAACATGTTTTTAGCGATTGGTCTGTGTGTGTGTCTGTCTGTGTGTGTGCGTGTGTGTGCGCGCGCGCGTGTGTGTGTGTGTGTGTGTGTGTATACAAAATATCTCAAGAACGGAACATCGTACGAACTTGAAACTTAAGTTACATACCACTACCGGACCCGACACGAACATTTTCATCAAAATCGGTCAACCGGAAGTATTAGTTTATTCGTAAAATTTTTCACTTTTTTGCGATTTTCTCAAAAAACTGGTCCTACGATGTTTTTTAAAATCGCCTCATTTACTCAATTTTTTATTCTCTAAAAGATAGGGTAGGCGCCATGTTTGCTGAAATTCTTGATGAGGGTGTTTTTACGTAAAAAAAGTGTTTTTTTAAGATTACGGCTTTAATATTAATTTTAGAGCAAAAATGTATATAATAAAAGTTGTAGAGAATTTGAAAACCTACAACTTTTAATTCAAGCATTCTTTTGTATAACGCTTAGTTTAGCGGTAATTAGCGATTTTCTGTTTTTTCTCACGAAAACGTGTGAAAAATCGATTTTTTAAAGATTTCGGCCTTAGTATGCACTTTACGACAAAAGTGTATATAATAAAATTTATAGAAAATTAAGAGATCTACAACTTTTATTTAGAAAATGTTTCTCTACAGAGCCTAGTTTAGCGTGAAAGTGTGATTTTCCATTTTTTTTAAGCCAAATTGAGTTCGATTTTCATTTTGCGTCATTCACTCATGATTAAAATAAGGTTTTAATTTTGAGGTTAGTTTTTGTTTATTTCTAATATTTTATTAATAATGTTAGGTTTATTATTAATTATTTGCATTGGCAAGAGAAAGTTGTGTGAGTGTTTCACACCAGATTTTCTTAAGTTATAAAACAAAACTAATTCGAGGGCGAGTTAGAGCCAGGTCGGTCGACCTGAGGAGTGTGTACTGCTCGCCCTCTTGTCAAAGTGCCTCTTGGGGCTCAACGCCCCCGTCAGAACTTAGAATTTAATTGATCCTAACAGTCAAAAAACTAAAAATTTAAGAATAAAAGAAGTTAAGACCTAAAGTCGCTTTAATTACCAGCAAGTGTTTGTCCACCATTAAAGATTTTCCTCGGTGTCAGCGAGTTGAGCTAATACAGCTAATAACCCTTACTTTGATCATTGTGTAAGATAAGACCTTTCATAGGTCAAAATTTTCTTGATTTATGAACATCTGAAATAAGTAATCACAGATGTAACCAGTGAGAGCAATTGGACCGCAGTCTTCCCTAGAAACTTAAAAAATACAAACATAAACCTAGAAACATGAAGGGCATAATATTATTTGTAAATATTTTGGCAAATCTACATTAAAAACCATTTCTTGTGATACACCCTGCTGATGCTGTTACCGAAAAGCCGCATTTCTCTCTTTAAGGGGAGACTGTACTTTGTATCCCACCAATGTTAAATTTGCTATTTTTAGGTACATTTTTTACGGGATTGGTAAAAGATGAGAAAATAAAACTTCACACATTTATAGTTGCCGGGTGTTTCTAGCGACTGCCTTTTTTAAATTTAATTTGTTGTACCATAACATTTAAAAAAACGAATAACATTAACATATTTATAAATATTTTTTAATGGTTTTTGCATATTACTAATTTTTAGAGCACCTGAGGAAGTCATAAAAATGTTGGTATGTAGTGCATGTACAAGCTAAATAACTGGTCAAAATTTCAGCCAGGTAGATTTAATGGTTCTGAGAAACATGTACCTAAGTGTTAAAAATCTAAATTTACTGGAAAAGGCAAAAAGTGAAATGTGCATAAATGAGTAAATTTCCCATCAACAGTTGGTTAGAATGTTGAAAAATTAGACAGTTGTGCAGATATTTAAAAAAACTAAAATTCCGTTCACACTAAAACAAGCAGTATAAAATTATGAATCGCCCATAAAAGGCAGGTGGAGTGTTAAATTATTTGCACTCTATCTGCTAGTTTCAGGGCTACAAAAAAATAGTTCTGTTTCTTATCACGTGGTCAGCCAATTATGACTGAACTATTTAAGAATAGAAGAGGTAGAGGTGTAAAAAATACTAGTTATCTTCTCTGAAAGTAACGAATATCATTATACGGCCAGACCCTGTGGTGAATGAAGTGAAGGTGTCATTTGCAGGGTGCAGAGTAGATGCTTTTCGGAGGGCCTGGCATGCTGATAAGCATAGGATACTTTTGTACACAATGAGGAAGGCCACCTCTGTTTCTCGTTTTACTTAGTAAAACCTCTAGAGGTTCAAACCAGCCTTTTGGCTATTGACCTAAACAACACCAACAAAATTATGAAAAATATTCGTTCTAGGTTACATAATAATTTTTCTGGGCAAACCTGATAAAACTTAATTTTCTTTTGACGTAATTTAATGTTTTTCTGATAGAGATCTAGGTTTAAACTATTGAAAAACATAAAAGACCGAAAATCGAAATTTTGAGTCAAAACAATCATATAGTCTCCCCTTAAGATCCTCGGTACGCCCTGGTAATCAGTATGTAGTACACGGGTAGGTTGAGGACACTCGTTTTAAAATCAAATAGCAAACACTCATTCTTAAATCATTCACAAGCATTCAGCTACATCAGTGGCGGATATTCAAAGAGACCTTAATAATCTGAGATGGACCAAAAGTAGGTCATACTGAAGAATGTAACACAATAAATAAAGAAGTAAATGGTTCGTACATAACATTGCGTTTTTTAATTATACTCACGCATAATTCGTCAGATAAGATGATCTGGTATGCAGAAGCGAGCCCACTACTAACTGGACGTGATTCTTTCCAGTACGAAAGGCAATGTGTTGCATGCGTAGAGCGGTACAGAGCCGTTACACAAACTCTACACTTAGCCGTTAGTTAGAAAAGCATAAAATGCTTTGAGTAATATTTGCGTATGACATGATGTTACGGGTGTTTTTTTCCTACACAGGTCGTCAGAACAGCGAGGGGAAATTGCAGCGGCTGATACCTCAGTTTTTACGATACCCGAATCTGAGGTAGGGAGCGTTAAGATGAAGACGAGCAAGAACTCAAGGTAAGATGGTATTTCCTTTGAGGTGGTAAGGCTATTAGTTGTAAATCATCCTGCAAAGGTGTTAAAAGCAATGAACTACATCCTCAATCATGAGAGGGTGCACGTAGCTGGCAGATAGCTAGACTGGTGTTGTTATTAAATGGTGGGCGGGAAGATTGTGACCCATCGGCGTACCGTTCGTTATTTCTACTTGCCAACATCAGTAAACTCTTGGTGTAGATACAATAGCCTGCGTAAAAATGTCAGGAGATATTGTACAGACACAAAAATTTATACGGTTCGTTGAGTACAAAAAGGTGGTATGTGTGATGGTCGTACCAGATACCGTCAAGAAGTACTAAGGAAAACTTATCGCGTATTATAAATCAAAATAATCATATTTCGAATTTGAACCTATAAAAGATATACTGGTGGTATAAATATAAAAAAAATTGTGATTGCAACGATTTTTTTACCTAAAGACTTGGAAATTTAGTGACGAAATTCAACTTGAAATTCTTTCAATAAATAGTTGATATCAAAAGAACTTAATGATATTTATACAGCTCATTATGGTTAGGGTTATGATGCCCATTTTATTCTCAAGTACTATGTTGAAACACTCATCCCACATTGCCTAAGGTATTAAGCGTTTTGAGAGGAATTCATATATTTTTCAAATTGGGTTCACTCCTGACATATCCAAAAATAACGTACCAAAAGTCCCCGGTTCTAGGACTTTAGCTTTGTCCGCCGTATTCTAAATGCGGAAAATTCTTGTTCTTTGTTTACATTTTTATGCCAAATTATCTGTCAAATAATATTCTAAACACGTTAAAGTCGCAAAGGTAATATTTCTCGCGTATTTAAAGCTCTACAAAAAGAGCCTGCGATTTTCATCGTACTGCACTGGTTCAGTAGCTTATCTGTTATCAAAAGTGGAAATCAAATTGCGTGCGGACACTGATCCAGTGCACTTTAGCCGCTCCAGTTTGGCTGTAACATCGTCATTTGATACAGGAATAATTTATATAAAAAAATATTACTATCATGGCAATTAAACTAATAGTTTATAGACTGCGGTCTACAATTGTAATATATTAGGTTTAGCCTACATTTGCGCAAAAGCTCGCTTGGTCATTCGTGACTGTTGTCCTAATACCTCATTATATACGAGATTCGTCTAAAAATAACGTCTAAAAATATTATTATTTTATTCCTTTACAACTTTGACATTATCCCCTTCAATATACTCCCATCCCCTATCCCTACACCGTTCCATACGGATTTTCTACAGATCGAAACAGTGTTGAAAATTATTTTCTGAAAGCGTGCTCATTGTCTCCGTCCCTTTCTGGTTCACTGCATCAACCGATTCAAAACTGGTTTTTTAAGCGCAGTTCTCACTTTAGGAACGAAAAAATCACACGAAGCAAGGTCTGGTGAGTAAGGGTGGATGCTCCGACAGAGTGATCCCGTGGTTGGCCAAATACGTCTTGACATTCAGTGCAGTGTGGAACGAGGCATTGTCATTACCACATTTTGGAACCACGTTTGAGCAAACTTTTCGCATATTTAAATGCCTGTGCAAAATCTAAAAACCGATTCTTTATAGATTCCTACAGTCTCCACAACTGTGTACCTTAATTAACGGTCTTTTCTGATAAAAATTCTGATTGTTTCGACGTTTTCATCCGTTGTCGAAGGTGTTGCAGGTCGTCCTGGACTTGGATCGTCTTCAATCTCCTATCGCTTCTCCTTAAATCATTTAAACCACCCAAAAACCTGAGTGCGTGACAAACATTAATCACCGTAAATTTGTTTCAACAAAGTATGGGCTTCCGTAGCGGTCTTCCCAAGTTCACCAAGAATTTTAAATTGACACGTTGTTCTTACAAAACATTCAGCATTTTTCCGACGGATGGTAAATACACAATCAGACAAGCAATGCCCAACTGAGCGTTTGGCAAACGATTATGCGGCTGGACCGGAAAGGGGTAATGTCACGTGACTCGGCATGTGGCGCTTGGCGTGCGCACACGCGTTGATTGTCTATACATTCAGTCCGGTTATTTTTTAGCCGCACCTCGTACAACCCGTTTATTTATGTTAATCCTTATTGTGGGTTCAGAAAATTAAATAAATTTTAGACCCTATGAACCCCTTTGGAGGATAGGGCACAAATGCAGTCAATCCCCAACAACATTTTTGAATTTCATTCATTTTCCTGCTCTATAAATGTTCTTCTAGCAGCATTAATGTTTACTTAAATAAATCTATGTTTAAATAAACTTTGGTGAAGCGAAAGAAGACGGGGAAAATATCGCATAGCAACAAAAATCTTAAAATAGTAAATACTACAACTGTTGTAACAAGGTGTTAGGGGTTCGTTTAAACGAAACATGAACAAGAAGTGTCGTTACTTTGTTTAAATAACGGTTGTTATTTTGATTTAAGGAATGGTGTTCTCAAAAAACTCCCGTTCTTCTACTCATGAAAGCTTTTTTACTAACAATGTATTAGTGTTCAAGTTATTTTATGAGCAACAGTAATCGTAATATTACTTTCAGTTGTATCAAAACTACTTAAGTCCATGAAATGGTTTCAAAACTCCATATTGCTCTCTAAAATTTCGTGAATATTTCAGAGAATTCAATTTAAAACTAGATTAAGATTAATCTAGATTGTGTAACGAACTAACAAAAACAAGTCGATCTAAGAGTTCTCTCAATACTTTTATCACATTTTGTCTATTACCAAAAGTCCAACAAAATGGACTTGGTGAGTTCTGATTTTGATCTACTCATTTATTTTATATTTACTATTGTTTATTTGCCCAATATACTTATATGCTTTTTTTATAGGACTGGTTCTACAATAAACAGTACTGTAATTGAAGAAGGGGCTCGTACACCAATAAAAAGAAGACTTCGGAAATCAAAAAGACAATAGCAAGTGGTGAAGTAAAAAAAAAGATTTTAAATGTAATTTTGTTTACATTTCTAAAAATTGTAAAAAAGTTTATTATGAATTATATACATCAAAGCACAAATTTGAATGGAAAATTATTGTATAAGAAATAAATTAAAATTCTTTGTGTATAATTGGTTTTTCTTTGGCCTATACTAATATTATAAAGAATAATGTTTTGTTTTATTTATATTAGGTAATGTCTAAAACTACTCAACCGATTTCAAAAATTCTTTCACAGAAGGAAAGCTTAGTGTTTCTTGAGTATCACAGGTTATGTAGCATTGTTTTTAAATCCCTAATGTGTGTAATTTTCAACCTGTTAAATTCAGAACAATAAGCAACACCATGACCCCAATGAGATGATGATGTCTATGTAACTGAAGTGTAATTTTGTACAGACTCAGGCCGACAATTCCTGAAAAGTGAGGTTATATTTTGAACCCCAACCATTAAAGTAAACCGATAACCACTGTATAGTTTTCAATCCTTATAAAATTAACTAGACCTACCTTTACTAGAATTTGAAAATAAACTAGGTAAATAACTTGTTCAACTGCTCAGCGTGGGATGTCAGTTCTACCCCTCCACCAAACCAGTTACCAACCGATTTCGAGCGTTGGGGCGAAGTTTTACCACATTCATAATTTGAATTTTATCAACGTGCGTAGATAAAATAATACATAGGTTACACATAAAAATATTTCACACTGGATATATTTCTTGAATGAGAGATGAAACACATAATTTTAAAAGTTAAGAAAGTTTTATGTATTTTTTTACTTTCTCTTGCCTATATGAATATAATAGGAAGGAAAGTATTGTTTTCATAACGATTTTTGAAAATCGAATTTTTATTGGATATACACGTTTTCAGACCCCCTGAACCCCAAAAACATGATTTCAGCAATTGTTTGTGGGTGTGTGTGTGTGTGTGTGTGTGTGTGTGTGTGCGCGCGCGCGCGCGGTGTGTGAACAAGATATCTCAAGAATGAAACATCGTACAAAGTTGATTAAAACTTAAGTTAGGTACTACGGAGGACCCGACACAAATATTTTAATCAAAATCGGTCAACCGGAAGTAGTAGTTTATTCGTGTCTTTTTCACTTTTTTGCGATTTTCTCAAAAACGGCTCCAATGATTTTTTTAAAAACTGCCTCATTTACTACATTTTTAATACTGTACAAGATAAAGTAGGCGCCATGTCTGCTGAAATTCTTGGGGAGGCTGCTTTTTTCGTAAAATATTTAAGATTACGGCTTTAATATGCATTTTAGCGCAAAAATATATGTAATAAACGTTGTAGAGAATTAAAAATCCTACAGCTTTTATTTCAAAATTTTTTTTTGGTATAACGCGGTATGGTTTTTTGGTATAAATGTTTAAAAAAAAATGTTTTTTGGTTTAGCGGTAATTAATGGTTTTCTGTATTTTCCATG
Source organism: Catonia carolina (assembly GCA_035578175.1). Lineage (NCBI taxonomy): Eukaryota > Metazoa > Arthropoda > Insecta > Hemiptera > Achilidae > Catonia > Catonia carolina. The sequence continues at coordinate 118,548,086 of JAQMRL010000002.1, read as the reverse complement.
GAAATCTTTAAAAAAATCGATTTTTTAAAAAGAATTCAGCATTAGTATGCATTTTACGACAAAAGTGTATATAATCATATTTATAGGAAAATAAAAGATATACAACTTTTATTGTAAGTTTTTTTCTCTTCAGAGCCTAGTTTAGCATGAAAGAGTGATTTTCCGTATTTTTAAGCCTAACTGAGGTTAGTTTTAATTTTTCATCATTCACTCATGATTAAAATAAGGTTATATTTTCTGAAGTTAGTTTTTTTGTTTATTTCTAATGTTAGGCTATATTGGTCATTATTGCATTGACAAGAGAGAGTCATGTGAGTGTTTCACACCAGATATTTTTTGTTGTATGTACCCTATAAATGTTCATGTATGCTGTTATTTTATTGAACACGTTTAATGTATAAACAATGTTAAACGTACGAAAACAAAGCACATCCATTTGTTAAACACTATGTATTAAAACGTGTGTTGAAATTTTCAAACCTATGTAGAATTTGAACCTGGAACCAACGGCCTAGCAGTTGAGTGTGTTCACATTTAAGCTATTGATACAAACTAAATTAATTCCATCCATATGGCTGTTCATTATGTTATTTTTGAATTGATTCATTTTTAGAAAGGATTATTTAAAACCTGATCATGGTTCAAATCACATTAAATGATACCACCACACTACCTTTCATAATTAATCTTTTAGTGTAGTAAAGTATTGTTTTACTAGTAGTGGGTGGGTACATAAACAATACCCAAAAGATTTAGAGTAAAATCAATAACATTCAGTTGCTCTAAAACTGTTGTTGGCTCAGAGATACAAAGGAAATCAAAAGGCACGTTTTCCCATCGGAGACCAAAGGAAGGGATTGAAGAGTTTAAAAGTACACCTGACTGCATCTGACATGTTCTCTTCCTACCTACATTTCATCTGATACAACTGAGAAAATTCTATCTAGGGATACAAGTTACATATTATAACGTATCTTGCATAAAGGCTAAAACTAAAACTTTAATTTAAGCTACTGTATTTAACAGTTGTACTACCTGTAACAGCATTTACATTTAAAGACGGGTTTTTATAACTTATTCAGAAATGAGCTTTTACTTATAAATTTCTTGATATTTCTGCTAAAACAATTAAATTTAAATAAAATTGTTTTAAACAGTCACATAACTTTCTCTTGCCAATGCAAATAATGAACAATATAACCTAATATTAGTAATAAAACATTAGAAAAAACAAAAAACTAACCTCAAAAAACATAACCTTATTTTAATAGTGAGTGAGGGATGCAAAATGAAAATCAAAAGCAGTTTGGCTTAAAAATACGGAAAATCACTCTTTCACGCTAAACTAGACTCTAGAGAAAAATGCTTACAATAAAAGTTGTAAATATGATTATATACACTTTTGTTGTAAAATACATACTAATGGTGAATTCTTTAAAAAAAAAAAAAATCGATTTTGTTTTTACTCATTTCCGTGAAAAACCCAGAAAATCGCTAATTACCGCTAAACTAAGCGTTATACAAAAAAATGTTTGAAATTGAAGTTGTACGATTTTAAATTGTTTACAACTTTTATTATATATATTCTTACGCTAAAATGCATATTGTAGCCGCAATCTTAAAATAACCATTTTTTCTACGAGAGCTCAGCCTCCTCAAGAATTTCAGCAGACATGGCACCTACCCTATGTTATAGAGAAAAACAAATGAAGTAAACGAGGTGAATTTTTAAAAATCGTAGGAGCCGTTTTTGAGAAAATCGCAAGAAAGTGAAAAATGAAACGAATAAACTACTACTTCCGGTTGACTGATTTTGATGGAAAAGTTCGTGTCGGGTCCAGTAGTAGTATTTAACTTAAGTTTCAAGTTGGTACGATGCTCCGTTCTTGAGATATTTTATTCACTCACAGACACAGACCAGCCGCTAAAAACACGTTTTTTTTTTTGGGTTTAGGGGATTTGAAAACGTTTAGATCCGGTGAAAACTCGATTTTGAAAAATCGATATGAAAAAAATACTTTCCTTCCTATATATTCATATAGGTAAACGAGAGAAAAAATTATTTGAAGTTTCATCAAGAACTTAGCTTGGAGATTAGCAATTATTGCAGGTTATTAAACTATGGGTTTTAACCTTTTACAATTATTTTTAGATCAGAAATTGAACCCAACACCATAGCGTATAGAAGAGATCTCTTCTATACGCTATGCCAGCACCTTCCGCTTTATAGGGTACCGGAATCTAACCAATTGATCGTGCAGGCGGTCAATTTTAAAAACTGAATCAATACTGACAACTATCTAAAATACATTTATAGAGTCTTCTAGGACATTAAAGCAATTAACAAACAACTATAAATAAAACGTTTTGTCTGATGCGGGGAAATCGAAACTGTACGAGTATTTGCAATAGTTTCTTAATAAATTCTACTGTAATAAGAGTAATTATGCGGAGTGCAACTATAGTTCGCAAATTTTTGGGTTGGTGCAACCAGTGGGCTGGTATTTTCCATCTTATAATATAAATATGTATACTGTGGACAATTCGAACTGGCACAACTCTTGCTCTACGTGTACAAGCAGTTCCGCATAAAGTATACCCATTACCTATTCTTTCAGCAAGGTCTACAAATTTTAATGTACGCAAATGCCTACATCCTTATTTCAATAGACAAACTTACAAGTAATTATTTCATTTTAAAATATGTATTTAATTTGTCCCAGTAAAAATTTAAACTATAAATTACAAGAACTAAACTACAAAACTCACTAAACTATACTCTACAGACGCACGCAACTAATTAAACAAAATGGTTTGAATCAAGCATTTCGCTTGAAATGCGCCCGGTAAGAGTTTTCGCAGCCGGCGCAAGCGAACTGCTTATTTAGCGCTAACAACTTTGATCGAATTTCACATTTATCTTTATTCTTTTAATTATTGATCAAAACATGTTTCCAATGCTTTAGTATAACATTGTTTCACTTTAAACGACATTTAGTCTTCATTTCAGTATTAAAAACAAACTGCAAACATTTATTTTCAATAATTTTAATGCCGCGGGACCCGATTTAGTATGTTTTTTTATATCGGATCTCGGAAAATGTCCTCCTCCTCCGATTGACGTTAGGTGGCAGCACCGTATACATGTTACGGTTCAGCTGCCCTGTCTTATATGCTATAATTTTGCTGTGAGTTGGCATGCTCGGCTAGCTCAGTCGGTAGAGCATTAGACTCTTAATTGCAGGGTCGTGGGTTCGAGCCCCACGATGGGCGGTTAATTTTTTTCTTCATAAAATCAATTTTATACAAACAATTTATTTACAAAAAATGTAAAACTATAATAAATTATTATTATTTTTATTATTATTATTATTATTATAGATAATAAATTATTTTTTAACGTCATACTTATCTCGCGTATTGTTATGATAGAACATAATTATCCTCACAAAATTACAATAAAATTGTAAACTGACCGGTAAGAAGAGTTTTGCAGAAACGGTCGCATCAATAGTCAATTTATTTTTAGAAATTATATAATATATTCAACAAAACGTTATGATATCCTCTCAAAATTACAATAAAATTGTAAACTGACCGGTAAGAGTTTTGCAGAAACTGCGTTGTACTAACAATTCAAAGGTGTAACAAAAGGTTAAGGATATCTGGAGTAGGTAAGAGTTTGAAAATATGGCACAAACATCACAAAAACGTATAAATTAAAAATCTATATATAATTAAGTTTATATATAGATTTTTAATTTATACGTTTTTGTGATGTTTGTGCCATATTTTCAAACTCTTACCTACTCCAGATATCCTTAACCTTTTGTTACACCTTTGAATTGTTAGTACAACGCATAAAATTTAATGAACAGAAAATCATATGAAAACAAAATATTAGTCACACCGCGTCGGACAGATTATTGTTTATAACAACAGTGAAAACAAAGCGTAGTGACTGTGCCTGAGTCGCACATTACAGTAGCGATTGTATACTTTTGTAACTGTACCGTCGTTACATGGCGAGGGGCGAAGAGTGGCGTAGATAAACGCCGAAGCTACTAGTGTCAATTCGAATTGTCCAAGGTATAACCAATTTTGTTGTTTACATTCAATCCAGTCTGAATATAAGTGTGGACTGATGAAATAAGCACAGGAAAATTATTGGGTATCAGTCCTGCAAGTGTAGAGATAATTTTTCTCCACTTCTAGGTCATCTATAATTTATTTTAAAACTTGAAGAAGTTTACATTTGGGATGTATTACCCTAAGTAATTGAGATTGGTAGACAATTTGCGGTGGACGCAAGTCCCAAAGAAAATATCCTTTGAATAATCAGAGGGAATGGACCAGTTGTAAACCAAAATAGAGATAGGAGGATGTTATCAGGGGTGCACTGAAAATGGTGGATACCAAGAATTGGAGAAAGGGTGTAATGGATCGAGATAAATGGTGGTGGAAGATTGAGGAGGCCAAGACTCAATTAGAGGGTTGCAGTAATGCCGGAAGACAAAATTTTATTTATTTACTATTTAATAACAAAACTAAAATGACAAACATTGAAATATTAAATCATGCGAAATTTTAGGCTAACATCATTTACAACATTTAGACATTTAGAGGCTGTATCTATGATACAAAAATGAAGCGCTATACATAGAACATCAAAACGGTTTGATCCGGTCTGTATTCCCCACTTCGGTCAGGAAAATTTTTACATAGTTAAAATTTTCAGTCAATATCAAATTTTTCATATAATAATCACTAAACAGAGTAGTTGGTGCGACGTTTAATAAATAAATTTGTCCTAGTTAACGTAGCAAATACTACACACGCCATTTTCAGGTTAAAGACCTTAGCTACTGATGCGGCAGCATCTTAAATAGGACTGCAAAAACTCTTATATTTTTAACAGCTTCAAGTTTTTTTAAATTCACTAGATAATAAACTTATTTTTCATAAACAGATTTCGTAAAGAATTTATTTCTACTGACTGATATTCCTTCTGTTGTAGACAGGCTTTGATTGCTGTTAATAACGAACATAAAATTTTTACTTTAAGAATTTACTCTCCCATACATGTTGCAGTTTTGTAAAATTAACGAGTAAATTCTTCATGACATAGTCCGTATGATTCCCTAAAAAATGTTACAAAAACAATATAATCTTAAAATATGATGTGTGTGTGTGATAAGTTATAAAAAATTATGAAACAAGACGTTTGATATTTTTGCGTGCATTTAAATGACAATATTGAATGCAATTCTGTGATATGCTACCCACAACTGATGAATTACACAAAACATTTCAATTTAGGTAAGTAAGTTTATATCATCGCGTGACTATTTCTGGTAGACTATGCAAAGAAACGTCAGTATTGAACGATGTTAGGTTATGTGTATAATAAAATGAAAGAGATTACTTAAAGAGTTATTACAGATATAATACGAGATGGCTTCTAAGTTACAGTCGAGGTAAAATTTTATAAACTGCCATTAAAACTGAAGTTACCTAAAAGATCAATTGTATATAATCAATTTTTAAAAAAATGTAAAATTTGTAAAATGTAAAAATGTAAAATGTAAAATGTAAAATTTGACTCTATTGTGTAGTGATTAGTGCACTACCCTATTAAGCGAATCATCTGGGTTCGATTTCCGGCTAAGGCCTGGGACCTTTAGTTCAACTCATCATTCCTTGACTCACAGTAGTTGCTAATTACCAAGATGTTGATACGATAAACTAACAAAGTGAAATTTAAATAAAACCATGTAAATAAATCGTTAATTATTTTCTAGCAGAAAACTGATGTTAAAAATCTTTTTATTCATAAGTTTCATGATTGCAACTAAAAATAAAAAAAGAAAAGAATGTGAAACGGAAAGTATTTGGTTGAAAGGCGGTATAAAGTAGAACGAAAATAGAATCTATATAAGCTAACGCGTTATTATGCAATCAACTAGGTGTAAACACCGAAGAAAACGTATCGGATACTTAACCGACAGATATAAATTTTTATAACTAAACTCTACTTTTTTAGATCTGAACTTTAACGAAATTTATTCTGCACTTGAAAAAAATATGAAAAAAAATTTTTAGTCTGTTTTCTTTAAAATCTTGTTAAATTAAGCAAAGTTACACACTAAGGTGTTTTGTATTTTGTTCAAATTTTAACGAATCCCCAAGTTACTGTCACTGAATTAAAGAAGTCTTACGTTAGCTGACTTTTCACCGTAAAATAAGGCTTCAGTTTACACGAGTGTTACAGAAATTTTTCTAAGACACTTTTTTTTTTATAAATTCTATCGTTATTGAAACTAAACTGTAGAATATTTCTATCAACTGAAACAGACATTCTAAATTAAAGATACCAGATAAATTAACGATTTACAAAGCTGTCGTAGGAACAATGTGGACATACGAAGTTCAACTTCGGGGATCTACTGAAACTGTACTCACAAAACGTAGCCTATACAAATAATGCAAAACAAGATTTTACTTACGATAACACCATATTTCTTATATGTCACAAACCTAATGTGACACAAACAACTGAAGCTGAAACTGATGTCACGAAAAAAGTATACAAGACTAATGGACGACAAATTTAAATTACATCCAAACCCTCTCGCACAGAATATGTCTATGTGGGTTTACTTTAGAGCGATACTGGATACACAACTTAGTCGTTTAAACATCTCAGCCCAGAATATTCTTGGAGAAAACCAAGTAGTTATAGGACTATAGTGATGAGTGCAAGCTCAATAATCTGGTGTGAAACACTTACACGGCTTCCTCTTACCAAAGTAAATAATAAGCAATATAACCTGTATTTAATCACGAGTAAACGATATACTATGAAACACGTAACCTAAATTTTAATCATAAATGAATGACGCAAAATGAAAATCAACCTCTGTTCGACTTAATAATATGGAAAACCACTAATTAAAGCTAGACTACTTTCTGTAGAGAAAAATGTTTGAAATAAATGGTGTAGGTATTTTAATTAAAGTATAAATGAAATTTATCACTTTACCTTTGGTTGCCTTTGAAGTTTAAAAAACTTACGCACGTTTCGGTGGAACCACCTTCTTCAGAGCAATATTAATAAAATTTACAAATTTTTATCCTAAATGACTGAATAGAAACACCGTTCTAAATTTTAATTTTTAATTTTAGTAGTATTCCTTTGAAGATTTAGTACTTTCGGTTGACCAATTTTTATGAGAATGTTCGTGTCAGGTCCTCTACTAGTGCCTAACTTAAATTTATAGATATCCCTTCATGAGATATTTAGTTCACATATAGACGAATAGCTAAAAACATGTTTTTTTGGGTTCAGGAGGCCTGAAAACGTATATTTCCGGTGGAAACTCGATTTCGAAAAATCGACATGAAAACAATAGTACTTTCATTTCCTATATATTTGTATAGGGCAAGAGAAAGTATAACAAGTAAACCACGTTTCGAAACCTTTTAGTAATTTAAAAAATATTTTAAATTAACAGATTCTAAATGCTAAAAAAATGTTACAAGAAGGAAAATGTAAATATACGTTTACATTTTTGAAAGATACTTTGTTTCCACTTAAGCATGTTATATTTTTTAAAAATAATTATGGTGTAGGCCTATAAAATACAGTGGTGAATAAACTATGAGGTGTCTCGTACTTATTTCGAATCATAGAAATGGAATTCTACACTAAAGATCTATTTTAAGTCACATACCAACAGGATAAGTTTATAGAAATAAGAATCCTGTAAAAGAAACAAATTTCCGTTAATATATTAACTTTTAAGAGTTATGTACTAACTTTCTGTTCATTTGGAACTTTAGTGGTTTTCTCTCGGATAAATAATAGATACATGGCGCCCGGAGTCATTTAAGGAACTGACAATGTTCCAATAAACACAGTTTGTTTTAGGGGGATATGATACACGAAGGTTCGTTGAAATCTGTATTGATTTTTATCACAATATTGCATTGCAGTACATCTTACTAAAACAAAGTCCGGTCAAAATAGACATTTCAATTATTCACTTTAAATCGCATAGAGATGAAAATTGGTACAGGCCTTAGGTACACTATTACAAATATAATATCAAAAATCTCCACCGATCCTACGTCGTCTAAAAAATTAATTCAAGGTCAAAAGTCAAAAATATCGGTTTTTTGAATTTTTCTCGTAAACAGTAAGTGTTATCATAAAAATGGGTCAGACAAAAGTTATAGATCAAGTTATAGATAATTATCTACAAAAGTAGTAGTTATATTGTTTTCCTACGAATCACTATTCCTGAGATATCCCGATTCTGAAAGTTAAAGAAGTCGTATTCTACATAATATGCACATATTTCCGCACCACCTGTGAAATAGTGTACTTGGCATATTTTTTCAAACGTGGTTTCCCCGATAGGCATACTTCACGATCTGTTGTGATTTAGCTTTATTAAATAACTTTCTATTAACTAAAAATCTGTTGTGAACACTCACACGACTTTCACTTGTCAATGAAAATAATTAACAATATAACCTAACATTAAGAATAATATATTAAAAAAAAAAACTAACCTCAAAATACATAACCCTATTTTAACCCTTTAAGGACTAGCGTGACCGTATGGTCACAGAAATCATGGTCTCATTTTTCAGTTATTAAAGATACAATAATTTAGATTTTTGGGTTGGCAGCACTTCTTTGAATAGAGGGAAACTAGTACTTCTCAGCTGATAAGTTAGTTGTGTTTTACAACTGATCTGTGAATTGCTGTTCAACTCAAAACTTATTAGAATTTTGAATTTTTCTGAAATATGGACGTTCACCTGGAGTAGGTGACATATATTTTTTTAAACATATTTTTGGAAAGTTTCTTCTAGGTTCTTATTGTTACATAATCTCTATTTACATCCGCAAATAGAGACATTCAATCATTTTCAGTTTATGTTGTTTTTATTCACTAGTTTATGTTAGCGTGACCATATGGTAACACTAGGCTCTTGTAATATATAATCGGCAAGAGTCTAATTATTTTCACCGTACTTTCAGAGATGTGCTTACTTTTCTTGAAGTGATTTCAATTCTTGAAGAAAATGCACATGAGGATGATCTTCCTGACATTTATGTAGAACCTCCTGAATCCAATATTTTGACTGATGAAGATTCCGCAGAAGAGGATGATGGTGGTTTGATCAATAATCTAAGGGGAAATCAACTTAGAGCTCGAGCAGAAATTGGAGAAAGAGAACGTTGTGAAGATATTTCTCAAACAACTAAATGTCAGGCTTTTAAGCAGTCTAAAACGTTTGACTGGATTCATTGTGATATTGAACCGAATCGATAGCTGCCTGAACAATGCATGGATGATACATTGGTATACTGGAGGCTCTCTTCCTCAATTAAATTTTCGAAGAGATGTAGCACAAACATACTTGGTACACTACAGAAACATGCCTAAAGGACCAGGAAGGCCTGCAACTTCCAAAACCAGCACATCTTTGAATCGAACATCAGATAGTATAAGATATGACGGTCTGAATCACTTGGTAGCGCCAGTGCCCAATAAAAAAAGGCAACAGTGTGCAGGAGAGGGTTACTGTTCAGTAGGTCGTACATACTGTGTGAAATGTGATGTCGGTCTTGGTATACGTGCTTTCAGATTTATCGTACAAAATAATTTGCCATATTTATTGCACAGTTATTTTGATGTGTATTTGTGTATTTTTTAAGTATATTTTTATTTATTGAAATAAATTTTTATGTCATAGTTTCAAAAATTGTCCTAATAAAGTATTTCTGTTTATATATTTTGTTGTTTTTATTTTTGTATTCTATAGAAAAATGTAGGGTACCATTGTGTTCATCTGAAGGACTAGCGTTACCATATGGTCACACCCTAAAAAAAGGTCATAAGGGGCTATTATAACAAAATTATCATAAAAATGATAATTTAGGGAGTCCATGGCTATAAAAATAGAAGCTGGTTGTTCTACAACAAAAATTTCAAAATTCAGTCCTTAAAGGGTTAATCATGAGAGAATGATGCAAAATGAAAACCAACCGTAGACAATCACTTTTTGTCGCTAAACTAGCTCTGTAGAGAAAAATGTTGAAAATAAAAGTGGCAGATCTTTAATTTCCTATAAATTTAATAATAGACATTTGTGTCTTAAAATTCAGAAATCTTAAAAACCACGTTTTAACAAATTTTCATGACAAAAAAAAAACAGAAAATTACTACTCGTAATTACCGCTAAGCTAAGCATTATACAAAGAAATGTTATAAATAAAAGTTGTAGGTATTTAAATCGTCTACAATTTTTATTATATACGTTTATGCGCTAAAATGCATATTAAGGCCCCAATCTTAAAAAAAACATTTTTTATACAAGAGGACGGCTTCTCCAAGAATTTCAGCAGACATGGCGCCTACCCTACGTTGTAGAGCATAAAAATGTAGTAAATGAGGCGATTATAAAAGCTGTTTTTGGGAAAATCGCAAAAAGTGAAAAATGACACGAATAAACTACTACTACTTGTTGACCAACAGAATTTGATGAAAATGTTTCAGTCGTGTCTTCTAGTGGTCTAACTTAAGTTTAAAGTTTCAACTACGTACGATGTTCTGCTCTTGAGATATTCTGTTCACGCACAAATTGCTAAAAACATGTTTTTTTGGGTTCAGGGAGTCTGAAAACGTGAATATCCGGTGAAAACTCGATTTCTAAAAATTGACATGAAAACAATACTTTCCTAGTTGAGAGTCAAAGAGTGATTTTCCGCATTATTAAGCCAAACTAAGGTTGATTTTAATTTTCAAGATTCATTCATGATTAAAATAAGGTTATGTATTTTGAGGTTAATTTTTTTGATGATTTCTAATGTTTTATTACCAATGTTAGGTTATATTGTTAATGTTTTGTATTGGCAAGAGAAAGTCATGTGAGTGTTTCACACGCGATTTTTATGTCTAATTTGACCGGTTTAACAACAGGTTCGTGAGAAATTACAAAGGACAACAAATACGAGTAGCTTTTAACTTTCTAATTGTTCGTTCCAAAATTATGAACACTGACTTTTGACATTTTAATGTAATTTCACTCAATATACTCGTATACGGAGCATCATACTATAGTTTTGAAGACCTTAAAGAAAAATATACTGTTAAAGACTATTTATTATCAACAGCTACAGTCGTAGAACGCTTTGATAAAAGAGAAGATGAAACAAGCAATTTGTCGCTATTAGAGGGAGGATTTACGAGACAAGGCCATCGCAGGGATTGGGAAATAGGGTAGGGAGATGATAGGCGCTCTAATTGCCGCTGTGCACAAGCTCCATATTACTACTTAAGCAGTAGTAATTTGGCTTGCTACTGACTACGGTACTACTATTACCGATTTTACTACTGGTAAATATTACTATCCAGACTAATTACGTCATAAAAATTTTACATTCAACTAAGTACATTTCAAGGTCATTCAATTTCATTTATACATTGTTTATCAAATGCTCGTTAATTTCCCTGGTATAAAAACTTAGTTCTTACTTATTTTAAGCGTTCTTAAAATATTTATAGATTAAAATTTTTGCGTTTAGTACTGTTTACAAAACTACAAATTTCAAAATTAAATTTTTTGAAATTTAATTTTCTGCCTCACACTACTCAAACACGCTATTAGGCTTACACTTGGACAGAAAACTTACATGGAACGCACATGTTACACACACACACACGCCAAAAACTCAAAACACGCTTCTATCAACTGAAACGCTTACTCGATAGATGTTCTAAATTAAACACGTCACATAAATTAACAATCTATAAGACAGTCTTGTAGATCTGCTTTGGAGATCTGTTAAACCTTCACTCATGAAACGTTTACAAGCGATTCAGAACAAGATTCTACGAACGATAACGCAATGCCCCTTTTACATCACAAACTCAATATTGCACAAAGAAATCCCATACGTAATTGATGTCGCGAAACAACTAAACAAGACGATGCATGACAAATTTGAATTACATGACAACCCACTCATACAAAACATGTACACTAGGGCGATACCGGGTGCTCAGCGCAGACGTTTGAAGCGCCTCTGGCCAAGAGATCTTCTTGGCCAACTGTAGGACTGTGGTGATGACTGCATGCTCCTTCAAGTAAATCAAGTTTTGGAACATTAGCTTCACATTTAGAAATTGTTGTATTAATTAATATAATAACAGATACTAAATTTCAATTGAAAGTGACAAAAACATTTTTTTTTTTTGAACATACACTTGATGACATAGCTAGTTGAGAATATTGAGTAGTATTAGCCTTGCGTTTCTTAGGGGAGATTGGAACTACTATTCATGATGAAAACATTTAGATATCGTACTACTGCTGCCTTCACAAACACAAGCAAATTGTGTATAATAGATTTATTTTGTGATTATTATTTTTATACCATAATCTACTGTCTGTCTATAACTTGATGGCCTCTCGCAGAGGGGAGGAATATGCGAATTGTAAAACCATTTCAGAAAATATTCATCTAATGGTTTTTAAGTAACTGAAACGTTTTAAAATGACGTATTTTTACAGAAAAAGTATTCGCATGTTTTTTGTTTTATAAAATTTTTCCAAAAACACACGCTTAATGAGATAAAATGTATAATTTAGTAAAAGTTTTGTTTTTGTTGTAACAAACGTCAAATTGAAATAATTATTTCGTTAAAAATTAATTAAAAATTTTTCTATTTCATTTCCTGCATGTGTACAGTAAAGACCAAAACGTTTCTCTTATGCTAACTTTTTTATGTCGTGTTTCGTGATTTAACAAAATTTATTTATGAAAATACTTCGTAACATAAAAAAGGAATAATTTTCTGTTAAATTTTATAGCATCATCGTTTTCCACAATTATTACAAAACAAACCTACCAAATATTACATTAATCTATGAAATAGTTGTTGACCAATGACGACGTATTTGAAAAAAATACGGGTTTTTCTTCAAAAACAAAACTTCCACTAAATTTTATACATTATCACATTAAGCGTGTGTTGTTCGAAATAATTTTATAGAAAAAAATACTTTGTTTTATAAAAATTGTCATATCCGACAAGTTTTAGTTACTTAAAACAATTAAATGTATGTTTTCTGAAATGGTTTTACAATCCGCACATTGCTCCTCTGCCGGAGGCCATCAAGTTATAGACAGATATTATACAGTACAGCAGCGGAAACTAACCAACAATGTTATTTCGAATATTATTAAACTATTAAACAGATATTTTAAGAGTAAAATTATAATAATAAATTCAATTAATAATTTACGTATTATATGTCTAAATTTAGAACATTATGTCATACTGTTTTTATACCGAGCGATAAAAGTTATAACATCACTATAAATACGAATAAAAGTAAAGCTAAGGTAAGAGAGTGAGACAGGAGAGAATTTCCCCGAAAAATTTCACTGTAATGTGTTTAGAACAGTTAGTAATTCTATTTACGTCCATTTGAACAGTAGTCTCAACTAAACATGTCATGGAGTGTACATGGAAATGTGGATTTTCATGCAACTTAATAAACCAGTAACTGGTAAATCTCAAAACTGTCGATACATAGCCAACTGGTTCTATCTAGCAAAATTTGGCTCTTTCTCAAAAAATTTATTCCTTACTGCATTTTCAATTATCAATTTTTTATTTTCTTCTTTCTTCATAAGCTTATCTTCTTTCTTCCTCACTTTTTCTCCATGTAATTTGTACAAAATTAGAATTATATAAGATTTTAAAATTTACTAAGTAAAGCAATGCTAAACCTCAAAGATTAATGTCTCAGATTAAATTCCCAGCCAGGGTTTAAATATTTTCGAAACTATATTGTTTTCTCGAAAAAAAATTAACAAAATATTGTTATAACGAGTTCTCAATGAATTAAATCTTTGATGGCGTAACACCGCGCGCAGGGTACAGCTAGTACTTTATAAATTAGACTGATATCAAACGTTCCGAAATATGACAAAAAGTGTTAATGTAGTTGTAAATCTTGTTGTTAAAAATAAATGAGTACCCTAATTATTGTGCGAATTGATTCCCAGGGGGTCAGGTAATTTTTTATTAAAATATGCAAAAATAAGTACCTTTCGTAAATTTTTGCAAGAAAGAAAATATTTTATTACTACAAAATTACTTCTATAAAGACATTCATGCATGGAAAATCATATAAAAGTTTGTGTAATATATTTACAGAATGACAACAAATTTGACTTGAATTATTGATTCTGAACAGTAATATTGTGATAGTATGTTCCTAGTCACTGCAATAAGAATAATGCCACGGAAAACATCTTGAATTAATGTTAGTGGTTTAAATTTATCAGAAGAAAATAAAGTCCTGGACAAAATTAACGCATCATGTAAGATTTTGGGCTAAGAGCAAATAAATCATTTCCTTCAATGTCCCACGTTCATATCTGTTACTGTTATTCTTTCTATCATAATTTTAGGCAATATTTAATATTTTTTAACAAAAAATTAGAGTTGTAAATTTGATTTATGGTAATGAATAAAAAGTAAGATAAATTATATTTAAAAACACAAAGTTTTATTTAACAAAATCGAAATTGTTACTTACAATATTGAATGTTTTCCATATTTTTAGTTCATACATAATGGAAAAAATTAAAAGTAAATGATAATTATGTGATTTATAATGAATTAGTAATTCAGTAGCAGGTGCAGCTCCCTTTTGCCTTAATTACTACTAACATCCGTCTTGGCATTCCTTGAATCAAGTTTTGGATTTGTTCTTGGTCAATTTTCTACCATTCTTCTTTCGCCACATGATACAGCTGTTGAAAATTCACTGCATTACGTTGACGAACACTTTTTTTAAGCTTAACCAAAACGTGCTCAATAGGATTTAAGTCTGGGGTGTTGGCTGGCCGGATCGTACGGTTAATACATATTTCATCAAGATACTGTGAACCCATTTAAAATCTTTTAAAGTGATGCGTTAATTTTGTCCACGATCGTAATAAACAGAAAAAAATGTTTAACTTCTGTCAGCAACACTCAAAATAAGAGACAATCTGCAGATGGCCGATACATCTCCTGAGTTTATAACTTAAACACTTATAGACATTTACTCCTGTGTACGAACACCACATTACTAACGTAGTTGAAATTTAAGACTTACAAGTAATTTAAAAAGTAATGCAACCATCATGACTTAAAGTTTCATCAAAATAGTTAAAAGATTACACTTATTGAATTAAAATGAAACCAAATACCGTAAAAAGCAGTTTTAAGGTGTTATCAAAAATGTTTTAGAGAAAGGGACGTAATCTTGTATATTTTGTCGGTTAATGGGCCATACTATCTTCAAGAAATGAGAACATAAACGTTAAAGGTGGTCTGGTTCATTTAAACTTTATAAGCGTACCTATTTAAGCTCAGCATTTTCAAAAGAAAAAATGAAAGAAAATGACCCAGTTTGTATTCATCCAGAAATGATATAATCACTTCATTTTACATTTTGGTATCAGAGGTTCGTCTTATGTATTATTCTACATTGTAAAATACACAATAATAAGAAGTTTTAAAATATATCCTTTTTTACTCTGAAGGACCTTTTACGAGGATTTTTTCTTCAGATTGTCATAATCACTTAAAATATTTTCGTAGAGAAATACTATAAGTGAAAGCTCTTTCACGTAGTTACTAGGAAAAAAATAAAAAAATATTCCGTTAACTATCAAAGTAAAAATATTTGAGAGAAAATTCTTTAGAAATTCTTTCATACTGAGCTAACCATATCTAAAGCAACTAGAAGGTAGCAATATGTAAGGTGTTCTGGCGTATAAAACAACAGAAATATTTTTTGTAAATTAATTATTTTGTTTAAAAAATAAACATTAATTTATATTATCCCTGTACATAATATTATGAATTATGATAAATTTCGGCTGTGGTGAATCTTGAGTTTTCTAAAAGAGCTTTTCACAGATAAAACTATAATGGGTTGATCAATCAATTTTTCCAGTTTATTGATTAAAAACTACAAATGTGCAGCTTAGCATATCTAAAAAATATTTTTACAGTTTATTTTATATTGTTTTAACACCTTTAAGAAGAAAACCTATTGATCAGCAGGACTCTCACATTTAAATTTTTAACATTAATTGTTATGTGAATTTTATGACAAAGTTTAAATGTTACGAGAATGGATATTAAATGAAAAAAATATGACGCTGTTAAAATATTCCAAGCAGTGGCGTAGATAAGGGGGGTCCAGGGCAACCCCTAAAATGTAAAAAAAAGAAAAAATTGGTATAAAGAGTAGTAAATTTTACTAAAAGCAGGAAACCCACCTAGTTAAATTAAATAACTAACTAAAATAATTTAAACTAGCGTCGCGTTTCGATCATCTTTAATATTAAATATTTATTCAGATCATTGTAAATCACCCCTTGTTTTAAGGTCGTTTGGGTTCGGCTGTGCTTGGATTTTTAGGTCATTTATAAAAACACCTATCCCAGTATACTGGGTAGAAGGGGCTCGTTCTCCTGCACCGAAAAGAAATTGGAACGGCCAAAACCGGGAAATGCTTCTGCCAGGGATGGTAAGGTCCGTAAGGGTACTGGGTAAGATCCGACAGGAATGGATGACAATCGGTTTACAAAACAAATTTTTAAGACTCTAAACTGTTGACTTAAGGTGTTGGATAAATGAAAGGATATTAAAACACCCGGAATAAACCGAGAAAACTTAATGAACCGAACCAAAATCAGCTAACTAATTACGGACTTTAAGGGCTTCCATGAAGAGTACAGACGAAACACCGGGTGGATAGAAGAAAAAAAGTTACAGTGAGCAAATGCTGAGAATGTAAGCTGCAAAAAGAGCTTCCGGAAGCATTTAAAGTCACCTCACGTGGTTTAAAATTGGCACCAGTAAACTTATCCTAAGTCTCTGTTCCGTCTTCTGAAATGACAATTGGGATTATCTGGTAAACATAAACAGTTCAAATCGTAGATTAGTGGGTTGTTATTGTTTTATAATGTCTATTAAAATTGCTGGCATGTCTGATCGAATTTTTTACTAATGCAAGGAATGTTAAGACCTGTGTGGAGTGAATGACTGAAAACGACTGAAGGAGTGTTAATAACTGTTCTTTAGCAATTTTGTTTGAAAACATTGTAGTTATGCCATAATCGAGTGTTTATCTGGCTTTTGAACATTGAAATTGGTTTAAGTAGAATTCATAAAGAAGTACTTACAAGGGAGAGGGAAATTTTGACCGTCATGATAGAAGACTGTTTAGTTTTCTTAGATAATAGGAAAAATGTTGTTTTATGAATGATACAATAATGTTTTATTTGAAGTTTACTGAAAGCGAAGAAAAATATTTAATTTATTCTTTTTACTTAACGTAACAAATAAATGAACGTAACAATTAAAAAATTAAAAAAATTTCCAGTTTTTTAATTCCAACAATATATCAAGGTTTTGGGTAACATATCGTTAGGAATATAAATTAGGGCATTAGGAAATTTTAGCTCATAATGACGAAAAATACATTAATGTTTTAGGATTAACAATGACTTGTTGTATAGGTCATCAGCCGAAAGGCTGGTTTGAACCTCAAGAGGTTTTACTAAGTAAAACGAGGAGTAAGGTGGTTTACCAGGTCTTCCTCACTGGGTTGAAAATATACTTATCGGCATGCCGGGCCCAATGAAAAGCACACATTTTCCACCCAAATGACAGCTTCACTTTATTCACTATAGGGTCTGGCTGTATAATGAAATTCATTACTTTCAGAGGCGATAACTCTGATTAGTTTCTAACAGTGTATGCCTAAAAATTAGTGTCTAACAATAACTTATAGATCACACAGTGTGTGTCTAACAATAATTTATAAATCACACAATGTGTGTGTCTAACAATTATTGTCTAACAATAACTTATAGATCACACAATCTCTATCTAATAATTATTTTCTAACAATAAACTTATAGATCACACAATGTGTGTCTAATAATTAGTGTCTAACAATAACTTATAGATTACAAAAAGTATTATATCTAACTAGAAAGCAAAAATTAAGTAGTTTAAAAAATGTTATAATAAATTAATCAATTTACTGTATTTATTTACAGCATTCACTTGTATCCATTTATTTTTGTGACTTAAATAAAATAAGAATTCATGAATAAACACTATAAGCAGTCAGAGAATTTTATTAGGCAATTGATGAATACACATAGGAAACTTGCTCACACGAATTTAGTTCATAATTATTCTACAGCTAAAGGGAATGTCGTCATGCGTTGAGTCACACAATTCATTAGGGAGTGAATGTTATACTAATTTATCATAACGCGGTTGTTCTCATAGCCTACATAGTTCTTTTTAGATGTAAATAGTCTGAGCGCTTTTATAATAATGTATGTTTTTCATGATTTCTGATTAGTTGGTTTCAAGAAACCTTGAAAAATCCGTACCCAGACATTGTACAATAAAACTACAAGCTAAATAATAAAGCCAGAAAATTAAACTGAAAAATATTTAAAAACAATTATCTTGGAAGATTAGATAAACTATTGGATGCCACTTAAGGGGGGGGGGATTACAACAAAATTTTGATCCAAAATTTTTTTTTGCGCATTATTTATATCCTGAACTTTTAGCTTTAAAATGAGTTATAAAAAATTTATTAAATTCCAAGTGATAAAAAATAGTTTTAGATTATTTAGTTATTTCTCATCAGGTGATTATATGAGTGTTAACACCTGGGCATGTTTTACTGTTTTTTTCTCCGTGGCCGTTTTCATTACTTTCTGTGAAAAAGGTTAAATTTTTTTCTAGTAATCTGTAGACATAGGTACTCTTTATTACAAGACGTATAGACGATATTGTTGTAGAATTTTGGATTCTACTCTGTAAGTACGTAAAAGAAGAACCAAGTTTTAGTGTTTAACTACGTGGAATTTGTAATTTTTCTTCTTTTACAGCGTGTTTCTCGAAACCTGGTATTTTAGACAAAAACCCATTTTATCAAAACCTATCATAGCTATTGACTTGATATTTTTTGGAAGTCTCAAAGTACTGGAGTACAACTGATGGCTGTATTTTTTAGTGAATTATTTTAAACTCCATTTATGGATGTTTTTTGATACTTTGAGTGAGCTTTCCAACGGTAAGGTTGAAAAAACTTTTCTCGATTAATAGTAATTATTTTACAAAATATATCTTTCTAACGTTGTAATACGTGACAATAAAATATTAAGTAAAAATTTGAAGGTTATAATGGCTCCTAAGAAAACGGGTCTAATGTTAACATTACTGATAGCTGTTGGAACTACCTTTAAGAACTTACAAAGAAACAAAAACAAAATTCAAAAAATTCAAACTTGAGAACTTTCCTCAAAAATATTTTTTGGCTTTAATATTTTCTAGTTATGGTAGAAAATTAAAAATGCAAGTGTAAGTTGATTGCCTGTACGATGTACAAACAATTCAAAATGTAAGCAAACAAGAAAAACCAAGAGAAAAATAAAAAGGAATTTGCAACACAAATACAATCCCTTGGGGGAAATATGCATAGGTAATACACTAGGTCACCAACTGAGGTTAGTTTTTTAGTACAAGTTTTTATATAGTTTATTATATCCAAGCGTAGTTCGGAGTCGAACTACACTTTTAATATTTATTATACAGTAGTTTTTTGTATGTTTTCTGGATATTGCATGGAAATTGAGATTTATTTTAAATTTTAACAGCTATATATTATACTATATTTTTTGAAAACTTTTAAAAATGTAAACCAATTTACTTGAGCCGAAGGGAAAAGTAAATGAAAACGTCTATTCAATGAATTCGTAAATTTAAGAAATTTTCATAAACAGAATAACTTTCCATAAATAAATGTTTCGGAACTTAAATTTCTTTAATATGAATTTAGATATAAATAACTTTCCGGAATTTTATTTTTATTTTAACTTTTATTTAACTAGAATTTTAAAATTGTTATTTTTTAAGTTGATGGTCATCTTTATTAAACAAAACAAAACAATTTTGTTTAAAAGAAAAACAAAACTAATTATTTATAAAGAATTTTTTTAACGCCGTCCTTTTAGTCTCTTAAATATTTTAAAGCATCGTACCATTACATTTCGTGTGCATGAATTTTCACTTAGTGGACTACAATTTTGTGAAATTTTTTTTAAGAGGACATATACGTCAAACTGTTATACCTACTTTTTCATCAAATTCTTGTTCATCTGAATAACATCTGTACATTTTGATTAAAAATATTGGTTGTTTACTTTGTACGCTATGTAAAATGTAAATATATTGATTAAAGTAATAATTGTTTAATCAAGCGATTCAAGTTTTAACCTTTATTATCTCAGGAATTGTGGCAAGGAATAAGTTATTTATCAATGAATCCCACAATAAATCAATACCAATGACAGAAATAAATTGGCATTGTTAATTGTATAATCTTTAATAATAACCTATCAACTAAATTTAGGAAAGTAATAATTTAAGACCAACTACAAATAAAGAATTTTTATAAATAATTTTTCTTTGTTAAAAAAAGAAGTTCATTGACAAAAATACAGTCAGCGTAAAATTTTTTTGGAAATAACAAGACATAATTTAGGTAAGTAATTACGACAAAGTGACAGCTTAAACTCAGTTAGACATCCCTTCGTGTTCCCATTTTTAGAAACGTCAAAACTGCTTTTGTCAGCAGATTCTAAATCAACTACTTGTTGATTTCTGGAAAATTTCTACTTCCACAATCATAGAGTGTTCAGTAATAATTCAAGTTTGTTCAAAAGAAGAAGAGACTAAGTTAATTATATTTTGAAAAGAATTGTACGATATAGTTATAAAGTAATTTCGTGATTCCATTTTATACAAACGAATTTAATGAGTCAAACAAAAGAATATCAAAGGAACTTTTAACTTACTATATTTTATTTCAGAATAAATTTAAGAAATGAGTACTTAATATTAAATCACATTGACACCGTTACCGCATTATGAAAACAATTAATAGACGGAGCTTAAATTATTATGATTTATTTAAAGTTAGAAGAAAAATATGAAATCAATTCAAGTAATTCATAAAAAAAAGTGGTCGCCTCGGTGACGATTGGGAGAGTGCTAGATTGCAAAACCTAAAAACTCCGCTGAAGTCTGGTTCCTTAATGTAATAGATTCGCGGCAGGATATGAAATTGATAACCATTGTTGTTTAGGTCATCAGACGAACGGCTGGTTTGAATTTAGAGGCTTTACTATGTAAATAAAGAGTGTGGTGAGTTTCGTTTGCCTTCCTCACTGAGCGGAAAAGTATGCTTATCAGCATGCCAGGCCCTTCTAAAAACATATATTTTCCACCCTGCAAATGACACCTTTATTTCACCTCATGGTCTGTTAGTATAATAAAATTCATTACTCTTAGAGGATATAACTCTGACTAGTGTCTTTTACACCTCTACCTATTCTGTTCTTAAATTGTTAAATCAAATAATTGGCTGACCATGTGATAAGAAACAGATCTTTTTTCTTAGCCCTGGAACTAGCAGATTGAGTGCAAATAATTTAACACTCCATCTACCTGTTAAGGGCTTATGATAGCCATTATTGCAGAGCTAAGCGGTCGAAAACGTAAAGAAGTCGCTAATGAATTTGGTATGTAGCCTATACTGCCATAACCTCCGGAAAAAATACAACTAAAATGATTTAAATTCATAATAAACGTTGAATTATTGCGAATTACCATTGTAGTAATTAGAAAATGATAAATTAGAATCATGAACAATTATAATTTTACTAAATAAAACAAGTTAATTTTCAGGAAAAATGGTAATGAAAAAAATAAAAATTGTATAGCCATTAATCAACTGAAAAATTTTGTTATTAGAGTTAAATAAATTAATCTAAATATCTTTGCAAGAAGAAGAAAATGCTGAATAATTTACTATGGGTTTAGTTTCATCGGTTGAATATATGTAGTTTTAAATATCCTGAAATTTATCACTGAAGACTTTTCTGAAATATAGTTAAAAATTTCATCTGTTTTTTATCTTTAATAACTGTATTTGCAACTATATACTGAAATACGAAAAATTTTGATGGAAATAAAGAAAGGATGACAAGAAAAAGTAATGAAAAATAACAGTGATACCCATTGGTATAATGTTTTATGAGATAATTAATGTTCATAATGCATGAATGAGAAATAAAAATGTTTGAATAAATTAAGAATGAAAAATAAAATTAAAAAAAAAAGAAAATAAATCATATTGTTAGGCCTATAGAAGATCTCGGGTCCATTGCCATTTCAACCTGCGTTGCGGATTCCCTAGTATTGATGCATCCGATGGTTTGGTGATCAATTTGTTTGGGTGATCATGCAATCTGTATTATTTAAACACCAATTTTATCAATGTCATGGCATTAAACGTGAGAGTTCTGCTAGGAAGTGGTGTTCTCCTTAAAAGCGGTTGTATTATAAGCTGAAAATATATTCACTAGTTATGCAGTGGTGCACAATTATTATAGATTTAATAAAATAAAGTGTAAAAATAGGATCAATTTAAAATATTTACTTTTAGTCCTAAAACATACGTTAATACGTTTGATTATGTTTTCAAACCTGCAGTGTAAAAAAGTGATAATATAGCACACAAAGCTTGTATTGTATGAACACATTTCTTTAAGTAAAAACTCATTTAATGTATTGTATACTTATATAAGAACAAGAATTTTAACTGCACTTAAAACTTTATAGGTTGTAAATATTAGTAAAATCATACTAGCGAGATAAATTCTTCAAATCAGAATAACCGTTACATCCGTTGTGTTTATTATAATAGCCGCTTGTACAATAAAAATATTAATAAAAATATTTATAGCCTAGACGAAAAGCTCACATGTTACACTCTTACACTTCGACATCATAATTTATCCGCATATATATTTTAATAACACATGAAGTCCAAACACAGATTGCTAAATATCTCGGTTTATACATAGACAGACGGCTAAATTGGAGAACACACATTCAACAAAAACGAAAACAGCAAGTCTTAAAATTTTAACAGTTCAATTGGCGACGTGAATTAAAATAAAAATTATCGATCCACAACATATTTTTAATGTACAATAACCGTTTTCAAACCAGTTTGGACCTACGATATCTACTTTTGGGCGCATCCAACTCAAATATCTAACTCATTCAGCAATTTTCTTCGAGCTCTAACAGCTGCGCCCTGATACATGACAAACTACCAAATTCACAATTGTATTTCACAGTTAAAGATGAAATTAAAAAATTTAGTTTAACATACAAAAGAAAAGGTTTGAAACTCACGAAAATTATTTGGCATTCTACTGGACAACAGTGGTACAATACGAAGGCTAAAACCGAGGCCCCGATAGATATTTGTTAAGTGAATTAATTTATTAAAATTTAGTCTCATTAAACATAAAACTATGAACAGTGCTTATTTTTAAAGTTATGTTCTATTGGAGATACATTTTCATAATGAATTACTTATTCTACCAAATACAGGGTGATTCAGGAAAAAGAAGCAATACTTTGACAATTGATTCTAGAGCTAAAAATAAGGAAAAAACTTTGTATAAACATAGGTTCAGAGAGGCTTTATTTTCGAGTTACGGCTAACGGAAGATTTCGCCCTGATTTCTTCTACAGTGGTAAAGTTATGCAATACTGAAATTCCAGGAACCCAAATTAAAGGGTAAATTTGATGGTTTTTGAACTGAAAATTTAAAAAAAATGGGCCGCAGAACAGTAATTTCTGTAATTTTCGAAAAAATTGGCATAAAACACAAAAATTGGAGTCAAAAACTCATTTTTTTAGGTTAAGCGTAAATTTACTATGTTAAATTGTCAATAAATAAATAAAAGTTTTCGACAAAATTTCTAGAGAATTTAATTTTGTAAAAAGTGGTGTTAAAAAATTTAATAGAAAACAAATAAAAGTAAAAGAATATTGGCTTTTATTAATAACAAAACAGACCAAAACTTAGCAGAAAAATGTTATTATAAATTTGTATTAATCTGAATCACCTGTATTATATTGTTCTATTAGGAATATATTGCAGATAACTCTATTAATAAAAACAATATACTATTGATATCTTACATAAAAAATACAGTAATTGAATTTGAAATTTGGAATAATAAAAATAAATCCTTTCGTAATATTACAGACCACCAAATTACATAACCTATAAATGTAGCATTTTCAAGAATAGTGTCGTATAAAAATGTTTTTACATTAAATGTAATATGTTCAATTTATGAAACTTAAGTTAATAAATAAAAGTGTATTTTAATAATTTATGACTGACCATGGGAGGACGGTGAAACCATGACGTTCACATGCAAGCACGACACAGTAAACTGAAGTAGTCAGTAGATGCTGGTCGAGCAAGAGGTAAAGCTGTGTATTCTGTGTTATTACAGCGCATGGCAACTGCTATCATTGTACAGCTCGGTGTATAATATGCACATACAGCCAACTTCTACTGCTGTACTCCCATAGCAATCATATAGGATACTCGGCTTCCTGTCCCGAGACTAACCCTTAATTCTATTAGTTGCGCTGCATTAACTATCTTCTCAAAGCTTTGTTCCTTTACCCATGAAATTATTATACGACTTTTACGACATGGGTAGAAAAATATTTTGAAACTCATGTAGACAGATTAGGAAATAATAAAACCTAAGCTCGGAAACATTAAAAATAGAGCAATTTAAAAATGTTCATGAAAATAGGAAATGTAAATACAACAAGTGGTTTCGGCATGATACGCTCTGATTGGTTTAAACCTCATGTTGTTCTGAATGCATTCCGTACATATCTCTTTTGGTGTACATTATTCAAATAAAGGAAATACAATAATAGGAACTGAAAGAAAATTTACGTTCAAGATTAAGAAATATCAGAGATAAAAACCGTGAAGAAATGGTTATAGAGAAAAAACCAAAACATTGTAAGTGGTTTCAAGATTTAGTACAGCAAAAATTAATAAAACGTTATGATTTATAGTCAACAGTAATAAATACATTCTATGGTCTCTACTTAATGAGAAGACAATACAAAAGTCTGGTGAGTAACACTCACACGACTTTCTCTGGCTAATGTAGATAATGAACAATTGTTAAATTGTTCAATCACTTTGTTTAATCATAAGAAAAAATTAAAAATGAAGACCATAAGTTTATTTTAATCATGAGTGAATGACGCAAAATGAAAATCACCGTTCGTAGCACTTAAAAATACGGAAAATCAGTAAACAAACTGCTGGTCTCTAAACCAGGCTTTAAATGCCTAAAATAAAAGTTGTAGGTTTTTTAATTTCCTACAATTTTGATTACCTACTTTCTTGACGTAAAATACATACTAAGGCCGTAATCTTAAACAATCCAATTTTTTTACAGATTTTGATGAAAAAATAAACAGGAAATCACTAATTACCGCTAAAACAAATGTTTGAAATAACAATTGTAGATTTGTAAAAATTACACAGCTTCGATTGTATAATTTTATGCCTTAAAATGCACATTAAGGCAACAATCTTGAAAAAAAAAACAATTTCTTTTATGAGAGCACAGGCCCCCAAAGAATTTTAGCAGTTATGAAGCTTACCCTATCTTGTAGAGCATAAAAAAGTATAGTAAATAAGGTGATTTTAAAAAAAATCGTACGAGACGTTTTCGAGAAAATCGCGAAAGAGTTAAATATCGCAGAAATAAACTCGTTTTTACTTAGTAAAACCTCTAGAGGTTCAAACGAGCCTTTCGGCTGTTGACCTAAACAACAACAACTCATAAAATGTATCTAATGCTTCATTTTACATGTAAACATTCTGGCTTTCTTTTGGCAAAAACCTTGACGTTTTCATTAATTTAATAGGTATCAAGAGAGTAAGCCACTTCTCTTGGAAGCATCCACTACCCATAATAGTATAAACCTTAAACACGAGATGATACATTTTTATGTAAGCTCGATTATCTCAACTTTTCCTCCAAGATCTTTAACTGATTACCTAAATTCAGTAGCTACGATTTTTTTTTTTTTTTTTTTTGTTTAACGTCTGACTGTTTTGCAAATTGCTGCTAATGCAGACGGTGAAAGGATGAAATGAATTTTTTGTAACGTATGAAAAAATGCCATGCCCGAGTGGGATTCGAACCCAAGACCGCGTGATGAGAGGCGAGCACGTTACCAACATCGCTCGCCTCTCATCACGCGGTCTTGGGTTCGAATCCCACTCGGGCATGGCATTTTTTCATACGTTACAAATATTAATTTCATCCTTTCACCGTCGTAGCTACGATTGATCGGAAGAATATCAGAATTTTTGGGATTGTACGGAAAAATCTAGAGAATTCTGAGAATGAAATTTTTTCTGTAAGGTTAATGTTATTTTTTAGGTTCGTTTTTATCAAAAACCTGAATTGTCGTTACTTCCTGAAATTTACCGTTACCAGATATGACCAGAAGAAGCTTAGGGTACTTTGTTAATAATGATAACGACCATTTAAAACATATTTATTGTTACACAGGCCTCCGTACAACACCATGAGACTACGTCATAGCACATTGGCGTGGCCTTAACAACAATGGAGTGATAGATCAATTATGTTTTGACAGTAGCGGCTTTTGTAAGGATTTGATGGGTGCAATTTTTTTCCTTCGAGCTAGCAATTTTTTTTAAATTTTTGCTTGTTGGTTTTGTAGTATACATAGTAGATGGTACGAGTGTTGTTCTATTGTCCTTTTATTGTATTTTGTAAACGTATGTAATATTTTTCATTATTTACATTGGCAAGAAAATGTTACGCCAGTGTTTCACACTACATTTTTATTATTGTTGTTGTAGTTGTTATTATTTTCATCATAATCATAAAAGGGAACCATAATCCTTAAAACGGCGGTGTTAATATTGAAAATATTCGCCTAAATACAAAAGACTATTGTAACTTCTAGTCATAGACAAAACAATACCCCAACCATACTGCCCTAGTTTATATAACACTAGCATGCAGTACATTGTACGAGATAATGCATGTGTAGAATCCATATCTCAAAAACTTTGAAACTAGGTGAATCCAAGAAAAACTTTAATAACACTTATATAATGGGTATTTTAAATAAAAACGTATCACGATAAATATTGCATAATAATAAAAAAATAAATTTATTAGCCAATAAATTTCATGTAACTTAAATATTTCTTCTACAGAAATTATTTCACTACAAGAGAAAAATATAGCTACGCTTGCACACAGCTACACTGATCAAAAAATGTAATCCCGAGTGTAATAAAAAAACAAACACTTTGATTTAACGAAATATCTCAGAGTAAACAGTTAAAATTTTACAGAAAGAATACACCTTTTACATTTTTAGGTAAACAAAATTAAAATCAGTTAAATTAATTAACTACAAACAAATGGTCCGAAATTAGGAGTAATCGGCGTTCAAGGAAATATCATGGATACCATATATACGGAAGCAGTTAAAAGGTTTGGCCATTTGCAGAGGATGGAGGATGGTAGTTGGCCAAAGAGGGTATGGGAGTGGACGCCAGCCGATAGAAGGAGGGGTAGGCTG
The DNA here is from genome assembly GCA_035578175.1 of Catonia carolina. NCBI lineage: Eukaryota > Metazoa > Arthropoda > Insecta > Hemiptera > Achilidae > Catonia > Catonia carolina. The sequence goes on along the minus strand of JAQMRL010000002.1, from coordinate 118,520,414 downwards.
GAAGTGACATGGTTATCTTGTTATATTTTAATACAGAGTAGAATTTCTGTGATTTTACAATGTTAGACGAACTTGCGATCCCCACTACTCAATCCCGTACGTCCATACTGGTTTGACTCGTATTATTAATTTGTTATTAATTTGCGTATCAGTAATTTGTTGGCCATGGAAAGATGCGATTTATTTTCAAACAACCAGTATTGTTGGCGCAACTTAATGATCAACTATTTACCTTATATTTTGTTCAAATGTGTACGAAAAAGTACATACACCTAGTATTGAAAACCTTCCTTTATTTTAAAATAAATAGAAAATATAAAACGCAATAGTCGGGTAACGTTGTTGTCGGGTAAAGAAAATTTAACATAAAACATGCACTTAAGTTGTACAAAGTTATATAGAAGAGTTCAGTAAATTAATTTGTAACTGCGTACTATTAAGTACTTACTATATTCCATACATGCCCAAAACGGGCAGGTGGAGTGTTATTTTAATAGCACTCTATCTGTTTGGTCCAGGGCTAAAAAAAATAGTTTTGTTTCTTATCACATAGTCAGCCACTTATATGACTGAACTATTTAAGAACAGAAGAGGTAGAGGTGTACTGTGACACTAATCAGAGTTATCTACTCTGAGAGTAATGAATTTTACTATGCAGCCAGACCCTGTGGTGAATGAAGTGAAGGTGTCATTTGCAGGGTGGAAAGTGAGTGCTTTTCGGAGGGCCTGGCATGCTGATAAGCATACTCTTTCAACTCAGTGAGGAAGGCAATGGTAAACCACCTTACTCCTCGTTTTTACTTGGAAAAACCTCTAGAGGTTCAAACCAGCCTTTCGGCTGTTGACCTAAACAACATATTCCATACACTAAAGTCTTTGTGACTACAAAAATGTCAAAAAACGAATTTTACTTAATTTAAATTAATATTTTATGGAACAGTTACTTTAAAATTGTAATTTTTCCTTGTTCAATATGGTTGGTATAATATTCACCAAAACTACTGGACCGTATGCAAAGAATATAATATTTATAACTTAATTTCAGATACTCTATATTAATTCTGAACTAAATTTTCAGTTATAAATAAGAACTGAATGCATAATTTAAAACGATGTAAAATAATTTTGAAATTTATATCAAAGGAAATGCATTCACGTAGTTTTTTTGGTTAAGTTTTAATGTGTACTGATGCTGTAATAAGAAACCGGAAAAGTATAGTAACCAACGTTAAGCATGAGTAATTTAAGGGGATGCAAAAGACATTAGGAAAATCTTTTAAATTATTATAAATATTATTTATTCCATTTATTGTTCGTTATACATAATTACTTATCCTGGTCAATGATGTGTATTAATTTTAATGCTAAAATATTGGTTCATACGCTATTAATCAAATAACAAGATCTAATAAGGTTACAAAGTGAAATAAAAACTGAGCTCTTAAGTAAATTATGAACTAACTTTCAAAGGGTAGGTAGCCTGTTTTAGAAGGTTTAATTGAAAAATTATCCTTTCTTAATAATTTATTTTTCTTTAAAATAGAGGATTGGGCAGGCAGCTGTGGTGTTTTTGAAAAGACTGTCGCACATTTTTTTGAACGAATTTCAAAATTTATTGTTATTATACATTATAATTACATTGCAATTTACGTTTATATCGAAACATAAAAAATTAATCAGCTGAGAAATATCACATCAGTTGGTATCTATTTTTGTTTAGGCATTCTTGTAAACGACTGGCGAAATTACCTATACTCCTTTAAAGCATGACCCGTAAAACCGTTCAAATTTCTTGCATTATGACATCAGAAAGGGCTTGAAGAGTATGTAGTTTGTTTACGTAAACTTTGCTATTAAGTATCCCCTTAAAAAACAAATCACAAGCTGACAGATCTGGTGACCGAGCTTCAACATCCGCAAGTAATGAAATCAGGTGCCCAGGAAAATGCAGTATAAAAAAAGCCGTACTTTCTGTTGATGTATTACAAATGACCTTATCTGGCTGAAACCACACTCTTTTGAGGTTGATGTGTAATATTTTTAATTGTGACAAGAAATAATCACGCAACATGGGAAGGTAGCAATATGTGTTAACATACTTTGTTTGTCCGTTTTCACGAAAAAAAGGCCCAATAATGCAGGCCAAGATATGGCTCACCAAACAGATCTAAAACATCAATCGGATTAAATTACAAAGGCAAGAATTATAAGATTCCATAATCTGTAATGTTTTAAAATGCTTAACTCAAAATCCCGGGTCTGATTCCTTGCTTAGTTCTGAAGATTGTGCTTAGGTTTTTTGGATGTTCATGTATTAATGTGCAATGTAACCCTAGATGAACTTCTCATAATGATAAGTAGGTCATTTAAACCAAGGAGAAGTCAATTTTTAAAAATGAATAACCTTCTTTCTGAGTAAAGTATAAGTTGCCGGCCGCATTGGCGCAGTTGGTAACGTGCTCGCCTCTCATAATACGGTCTTGGGTTCGAATCCCATTCAGGCACAGCATGTTTTCATACGTTACATAAATCAATTCATCCTTCACCGTCTGCATTAGCAGTAATTGCAGAACAGTCGGACGTTAAACCAAAAAAAGTATAAATTATTTACTTCTATAAAAATAAAAAAAAATAAGAAGTTAATGATTTCTTTAAATTTTATTATTTAAGTGGTTTTAAATATTTTATGTAAGTATATAAATCAATTGTAAAACGCTGCATATTAGAAATAAAACAAAAGAAATAGATGGGTAAATTAGCTAAGAGTACGATAAAATGTATATTTAACTTTGTACTGAATATTTATTATTAAATAACTCATACAGTACTATTTAAGACAGCGTAGTAGATTAGAATTGCAACATATTTTACGGGAATAATTTAAATTTTACATTAGCTACTTCCAGCGAGAATATTAATAAAAATAATACTGTGCTAGGGTACTGCTTTTTACATTAGTGTAGAGTAAATTCTATACTATTATTCTGGAAGGAAGTAGAAGCAGTTAAACCAAACGTACAAATCGTAATTAAATTCATAGTAATCCATCATGTTTTATTATTAAAAACTTCAAAATTTCTTAAATTAAAATTTTATTCGTTCGTAAATTATAAATTATGACGTAAAAGAAATTGTCAATTTAAAATGTGATAAAGTTTATAATGCACCATAGTTAAACTGTAGCCTACATTTAAAAGCGGAATCCATTTAGTGATTCACTCACAAACTCATTTGCAAATCTTTAAAACTACAAGGTCTAAACCTAACACCTATTATATGGTATTTATAAGTCACTACATAGATTGTGACGTAGATTGAAAGGCATCTTGTTATTGTACAAATTTATTTTGTATCGCGTTTATACAATAAAAAAATACGGTGTGAAATACTCACATGACTTTCTCTTGCCAATGCAAATAATCAACAATATAACACCTGACATTAGTAATAAAACATTAGAAATAAAAAAAATTACGTTCAAAAAATTATAACCTTATTTTAATCATGGGTGAATGATAAATGAAAAACAACCTTAGTTTGACTTAATAATGCGGAAATCACTCTTTCTCGCTAAACTAGGCTCTGTAGAGAAAAATGCTCAAAATAAAAATTATAGATCTTTTAATTTCCTATAAATTTGATTATATCGTAAAATGATTTGTCGTAAAATGGATATTACGGCCGAAATCGTAAAAAATCGATTTTTTACAGATTTTCATGAAAATAAACCAGAACATCACAAACTACCACTAAACTAAGCGTTATACAAAGAAATTTTTGCAATAAAAGTTGTAGGTTTATAAATTGTCTACATTTTTTATTATATACCTACACTTTTGCCATAAAAAAAATTCTTTACAAGAGAACAGCCTCCCAAGAATTTCAGCCGACATGGCGCCTACCCTAACTTGTAGAGCATAAAAAGTAGTAAATGAGGCGATTTAAAAAAAATAGTAGGAGCCGTTTCTGAGAAAATCGCTAAAGGTTATATACTGGGTTAATTGGTAATGACGTTACAAAAAAAGTAATTATAAAAAAACATCATTATTTTTAGTGATAAAATCAGGTATTAAAAAAAAATTTTTTTTTTTACGTTTTGGTCTTCTTTGGACCGCGTTGAACTTTTCGCATGCCCAGAACATCTTCATCCTTTCACTCATCAGGCCCGTGTGGTATCGGGCTAGAATAGTACTATGTGATCTTCCCCTGTTTGAGACGCAACTAATCGGAGCAGCTGTCTGCTGTCCCTTTCCTATTAATCCTGTCTCGCCTCACCTATTACAACCTTGAACAACCCTACCCTTACATTTTCACCAAACTTCCAAGCTCTGAGGCCCCCAAGCCCCAGTTCTAAACTAGAGGCATAGGGAAACCTATCTTCCGCACATCAGTTTCGACTTAAGCATGATGGACAAACATAGGGAAGTAACTTTTTCAGGGGTAACCGGCAACGAGAATCCCTCACTGCCCAATCAAGCAGTGCAGCAGGGCCATCGTATTCTGGAGAGCCCAAAACCTCATGCAAGGAAGAGTCGGAGCTTCCTGGAACCTTGAAATCAGTGAAAGAAAAAACTTTATAATATAGTAAAGTTTTTTTGAATACCTGATTTTATCACTAAAAAATTGATGTTTTTTTATAATGTACTTTATATTATAATAAACATGTTTGAGGATTCATTAAACAGTAAAATTTCGTGATTAGTTTGAACAATAAAATTAATGGAAATTCTAAGGTTTTTCTAGTATTCAGATTAATATTTTGGCATTTAGTTTCCCGTAACAAAATTTTTAAAAACGGTTATATTAGTATTATTAGCACACATAAAAGACAGCATTAAAATTTCCTACTTAATTAATATTATACTTCATTAAAATTAATCTAGAAAATAAACAGTATTTATTTTTAATTAAAATTTGAATCCCATTTAATTAAGTTAAATAAAGAAAACCTGATACCGCAAAAAAACCGTTAATATGTGAAAAATTAAATAATAACAGATATTTAAGAAACATGATGTGGTATATTTTATAGTTAACAAGGGACTAATATGATATTTTTACAACAACGATATGCAAATAATTCAGGTAAATATGCATTTTCCTTACGTGCTAAAAACATTCCATCTATATTTTTGCTACACGCTAATTTTGTAAAAGATAAGAAAGTATAATGATTATCAATCAATGTCAGGCCATTATTCTGCCTTCTACATCTTTTCTTTCACACTATACTAATGAAACGAACAGTTTTAAAAGTGTAAAAAGGTTAAAAGAATAACGGAAATAGGTCGAGGTAACACTACTGTTACTTCTAGTTAAGTAATTATAATTACTGGCGATAAATTTAACTACTGTGCAAAAATAAAATATCACATAATAACGGGTGAGCAACATAAAATTGAACCCGTAACGTAACCGCTGGAGAATCGGATTGTTAATGTAATTTATGTATTATTATGTGCAAGATTAAAAAATTTTACAATGAAACATTTAGACCAAAAAAAAAACATTAAGAAACAAAGGTTGGTTAACGAAGAAATTTCAAAATTTGGTTTCACATACAAAAAACCGGTTTGAATATCATAAAAATTACTCGACAATCAATTTATTGAACAAGACAAATTGTTAGTGAACACACAATTGGTACAATAAAATGGAGGCACCCAACGGTCTTATTTGTGTAGAATAAAAATAACCTTCGCTTTTCAAAATTTAGTTTCATAATTATGTAATAAGTATCAAACTGTAAACGGCAGTTATTTAGCACGATTAACGTAATTCGGAACCGTTTCCGTAACATAACTATTTCGAACTCCCTGACTTTCTCGTCACAATTTCAGGTATTGACTGGCCGACTGCAAAGGCGCTAACTGTTTTTATACCTGCGGTCTGATAGTTTCTCTTACAATCGAGATCGTTCTAGTAAGATCGCCGCTATTCTCAAACAGAGTAGAAGGAATCAAAGTAGAAAAAAATGGTTCTCTGCTTTTGATTTCCTAGAATTTCTATTCAAAACGCCTCATTCAAGACGATTTACTTTCCTTGTTCAACACTTTTTACCTCATACAATTCACAATTTCTTACTACAAATAATTTATTCCTTTAACTAATTGTGGTGCTATTAAATTTTTACTGTTACTTATAAAAACAAAATTAATATACCGGGTGTCCCACGAAGAGGTTGCTATTTTTGAATTAATATGCCGGCCTTATCGCACACTCTACAGACTGGAAACGTTACAGTTATAATAAATAGATATGTAAAAAAGTAACTTCGAGTTTCATTTGCTTATAATTAATCAAAACAAAATGTTGGAATAAGAATTTGTTTTCATATCCCTAATGTGTGTACGTTGCAATCTGTTCAATTCAGAAAAATAAGCAACCCCATGCCACAATGAGTGAGAATGAAGTGTATGACTTGTAAATGAGGTGTCGTCTTGTACAGACCCAGGCCATCATTCCTGAGAGAGTATGGTTAATTAAACCCCAAACATCAAAGTACACCGGTGACCACTGTTTAGGATTCAAATCCGTGTAAAAGTAACTACCTTCACTAGGATTTGAACCAGGAACCTTCGTCTCCGAAAATCAGCTGTTAAACAGCTGTCTCGCGGCGACGACTTTAACTCTAGATAAACCCGGTGGGTCGAATAAGAAAATAATATAAAAACTGAACAATAATCTTATTGAAAAAACCACTTATATTTACAATAGGATTCAGACAGAAAAAAACAGCTGTATTTGCCATTCCAAATCGATCAGCATAGCTATTGATGGACATCAGTTCAAATAAAGTTGAATGAAACAAATCGTGTTCATTAATAATTAATCACTTTCATATTTCTTTCATTTATTTCATTTTATTACTTAAGTAACATTGTAACAAATCACCAATTTGAAAAGATTATGCAAATAAAATTACTTTCCGCTATTTTTTTTTGATTAATCATAAAAAAATGTAACTTGAGCTGACTTTTTTTACATGTGTTTAGGTCGACAGCCGAAAGGCTAGTTTGAACCTCTAGAGATTTTACTAAGTAAAAATCGAGGAATGAGGTGGTTTACTATGGCCTTCCTCACCGAGTTAAAAGAGTATGCTTAACAGCATGCCAGGCCCTTCAAAAACTGCATCTCCCACCCTGCAAATGACACCTTCACTTCATTCACCACAAGGTCTGGCTTTATAGTGAAAACCGTTACTCTCATAGGAGATGATTGTGATTAGTGTCTTTTACACCTCTACCTCTTCTGTTCTTAAATAGTCCAGTCATATAATTGGCTGACTATGTGATAAGGAACAGAACTATTTTATTTTGTAGCCCTGAAATCAACAGATCGAATGTAATTAATTTAACATTCCACCTGCCCGTTATGGGAATTTTTTTACTATATATTTATTATAACTGTAAAGTTTCTAGTCTGTAGAGTGTGCGATACGTCCGGCATATTAATGAAAACCTAGCAACCTCTTCGTAGACACTCTGTATATACGATGGTGTAGTTAATTAATAAATGTATTATTTTTATTTATTTGTTTCTAAGTTTTCACAAATTTTTAACACTTTTTTACAATAAAGAATGAGACTTTTTTGTAAAGTTATATCTATTGTCTTTAATAAAGGTGAAGGCGTTATCAGTTATTGTTTCTTTTATACAATGATCTCTATATATGACTTTTATACGGTGTACTGAATAAAAATATAGACCTGCGTTAAGGGTTGTATTTTATAAACAGCGCAACAGTGGCGGTAACTGTAATGAGATTTATTTTTGGTACAAAAGGATAGTGGGAAAGTGTTTGGTCGAGTTTGTACAAGTTAACTTAGATCCACACCCCTTACCCAACTCTGGTGAACTGTTATTGGTGACATTCGTTTCCATTAGGAAGAGTAGCCATTACAGCAGCCACCGTCGTCATGCACTGTTCCTTTTATACAAAGAAAACTAAATAACTCGATCTAAACTTTTCCTTCTTTCTAACCTGTAGGGCGAGGTGAAATACTCGTAAGCTGATAACTTTGTCTAAATAAGTCAGAGATATCATTGCTGTGTGCGTCACATTTCTGTTTAAAAGTTTACTTAACAAAACATGTTTCGTAAAACAAGATTTTTGTAAAGAAAGAAGTCTGTCACTGTGCCTACATACGTGAAAGAAAACGATGTCTCCGTGTTGATGGTGTATGAAGATAAGGTAAAATGTAGGCTGGAAATAATTTTATGGTACAGTATTAAAGGGATCTCCCTTACCAGGCTAACTTTTCCTTCATTAAAAAAAAAGAAGAAATGTGTATGTGAATATTGAAAAAGAATTCTGTACGACCTTGAAGTTTAAATGTTGATTGTAAACTTTACACATAAACACCTTAAAAGAAAACAACTGAACATCAGATTTAAACGTTACTAGATAGTAAGTGAGAAGTCCAAGTTTTTATTTTTTAACAAAATTGAATTATTATACAAAGTCATTTTGAAGCCCATTTGGACTTTTAGAATTCAGCTTTAGGGAACATTTAGTAGTTCCAGCGTAGAAATTATTCAACGCTACCAATTTAATTTTCTCATAACATTTTCACAACCACTATGATACAACTAACAAAATTGTACGCAGATATTTAAACATACCAACACTAAAACACGAAATATTTAAATTCTGCTCAACTTATCACATTAAATTAGAAACTCAACCCAACTGTTGACAGTAAATCTTCTAGATTACACAGAAATTGTCAGAAAATTACAACGGGATCATCTAACACATTTTTTTGAAGGCACGAACAAATCAAGTAACAAATCAATGCACCTCCTCCAGATGATATTCAGAGGAGGTGGACAGCTAAAATATAGCGTTGTTTGTAACTCGTTACATCCATCGGGAACAAAAATGACATTTTTTAAAAACCGCTGTAATTCCTTTATCCTTTGTACTAAAAGGGTAAATTTTAGCTGAAATGAATTAGAAAACATGCAGAAACACTATTCTAAAGCGGCATACTTTTCCTCTTAAAATTAATCGTTTTGCATGTTCTGAAACATGGATTAAGTGAGAAATGCGCTAAAAAGCAGGCACACATTTTATTTTTAAGCCGCTAAAAAAACCTAATAGACTTCCGTGTTTCGTAATTTATACAAATAAAATAACAAACAACCAAGCTTTAAAACGAGCCGTACCAGAAAATTTATTTCTTACTTGATGAGACACGCGATTCCAAATAAAGGCTTCATCTTTCATTTTACGTACTATAGTTTCTTTTACATTTCTACTTCTACTGTTCTTAAAAAATGCAGTCATAATTGGCTGACCATGTGATAGGAAACGTAACTATTTTTTGTAGCCCTGGAACAAGTAGATCAAGTGAAATCAATTTAACACTCCACCTGCCTGTTACTGGCATAGGAAATGATTATGACAAATAAATAGTTTCAAATATACAGATTCAGCAAGAAACTGGAAAACTCGATTACTATCAAAAACTGAAGATAACAATTCTTTTGTCACATTCATAAAATGAACAGGCGGAGACTTTACAAAAGAAGTGTTATATTAATCATAAACTGTATGGAATCACGAAGAATATGGTTCAGAGAAGTTAATAAATACCTATTAGAAATAAACAAGAGCCTAGAAATTTTGAAAATATAAACAAGTATCGGAAAGTGGTTAAGGATATTAAGGGTTTTTAAGAAAGAATGAAAAATATATTTGGTACTTAATTAATGGTCGTATGATAATGTTGCTCAAGAAAAGAAAAATATAAACAAGTAAATTGAACGTAGTAGGCCTACTAAGTAGAATGAATACGAGGAAAATTATAAAAAAGAACCGCGAACATATTTTTTGATTTAATTAGTTAAATTAATTTTTGAATCGAATAAAAAATTTGATAAGAGTGAATTGTAAATTTAAGAATATTACGTCATTAAAACGAGTTATGTTGGTAGGTTGGTTATTAACTGGAAATTGAACCAGAGTTCTGTTTTACGACTTGGAAGCTGTAAACGATCAATGGTATTCTCAATTGTGTGAACTAAATAGAGACGGTTAGATAGAAGAGGAGGATATCCTACTGACGCGCAAGAGCGATTGCACTTGTTGAGGTGCGCAAAACGCAATAAAAGTCCTGATTAGGTTTGAGTCTCTTACTGTGCGGCTTACCCTGTTGATGACGCGCGTTCCGAGGATTCCTAGCACGCTCACTTTAGACTGCTCATCCTTTTTGTAATTTACAGCACAGTACTGTTTTAATCCGGAATTTCAGTCTTCATCAACTTACAGACCACAAAAGGAAATGACCAAGAGTGAAGTACAAATAAATTGATAAAGAACTTGTTGATAAGACATTATGGTAGAGAAGTTCTTAATGAAAACATTCCGAAAAAATTCTTAACATTTTTCAGAAATAAAGTTCACTTAACGTCATGTAAATTAAAGTTATTTTCCTATTGATTCTGAAATATTTAATTAAAGAATTTATATGTACGAACACGGAATCCATTTATTGATTCACTCACTCATTGTGAAATCTCCACAAATACTAGGCCCAGAAATTTCAAATTTGGAAACCGGTTTCATTTGGTTTTTTACGCGTTTATTAAGAAACAATTTTAGTAAACTACTTCTTGAGGAAAAATAGGAAAACTGTAGTAACAGGATTTATTGAAAATTACAGTTGTAAACTATATTCTAGGTTAGAACTGCACAAAAATGAAAGAATATTAAACGTTATGGTGCCTCAACACGATTTTCAATGATATGAGGTACCTAATCATATTTTTTCCCAGTTAGTGTTATAATAATGTTGCTGTAAGTTTGGTTAATTATTATGTTATAAAATTAGTTCAATTAGAAAATGTATTGTAGGTGGATAAGTAATTAACTTATTTTATTGTTTCAAAAACCAATGCAAAATTTGTAATTGGAATTATGTGTGTGAATACAAATAGCAAGTCAAAACCCCCTGTTCCAGCTAAATAACTTACCGTAGTCGCTAATAACCAAGATGTTCAATCAAATTTGATACAATAACATTGAATTTAAGACTCAAATAATTAAAGAATTCACAAACTGATATTATAAATGTATACTGTGACAGTATCGTAAAGGAAAGAGTGTTCGAGAATTTTCAAGGAGGACCGAAAGTTTTAATTTAATTAACGTTAATTTTAACGTAAATAATAAGAGTGATAAAATAGGTTTCCAAGAAATAGTTATAAATGGTTGAATAGTACAGGTAGGCCTATATATTGTTGTATAACTATGTTAAAGAGTCGGGTGGTTACCTATTTAGATAATTGGCCTTTTTATAACACATTTTATTCAATTATAATTTGGTTACAGTTGTTAAGATTTATCCAGAAGCCGTCAGAAAGAGTTTTGTATTTTTTATCATTGCATCAAAAATTTCTGTTTCTCAAAATCTCCATTAGCCCACCTATATAAGCATCCGGTTTTTTACGGTCAGTTTCAGTTCCATTTTTGTCTGTGAACCAGTGAGTGAATTGTAACAGTGCGTTAGAAAAGTTCAACATTACTGTGAATTACTGTGTATTGTTTAATGTTATTTCTTATCTTTTATAAGTAGCATTTAGTAAATTGGTTAAGTTATTTATTGTTATTAGTTGGTTATAATTAGTTTGTTATTTATTAAGTAATTTAACCGTACTAATTTACTCGTAGATTTTAGTTACTTATTTAATTTTAGTTTTTAGTTGTAATAAATAATTGTAATTTTAAACTTTAGTGTGTTAATTATTTAATTTACCCAGATCCCGAAACAGACTTTAGAGATAAGAGTCACAATACATTTTGTATGAGTCTAAATTATTATTATTATTAAAAATTCGTTCACGGATTGATTATAGTTTTACAGGCTCAAAGAGAAACTCATGTAGAACATCAAATATTTGATTTCATCTCCATATATAAATATTCAAAAGATAAACGTACCGCATTTGTAAGAATAAAGAATAAAAAACCTTGTACAAGCTTACAGTCATATTTAAAGTTCATCGTTAGTATAACATGAAACAGCGACAGTGATTGATTTCTACAAGTAATAAAAAAAGAAACAGTAAGAGGTAAGATTCAGTTCAACACGAAGTAGATGTCACGTAAATTTTCCCCAACTATATTCCCCTTCTCTCAGTACGAAATATCTTACGGTCTGTGCAAGAATATCTTGAATTTAAATTACACGATGTAATGTGAAATGAGATTTTCAGATTTTATCTACTTTTCATGACGTTTCCGTATGAGATACGACCCTAAGAAATTACATAAGTTATTTTATGAAACCTACTAGTAAAAAATATATGTAAATTTGTACCAAAAGTACAGTATGATAAGAATTTTTTACTTATTTCTGCCAAAATTCTTATATGTAGTTGTTTTTTGAAAACGGTTTACCAATGCTGGTTTTATATATTAATAAAAAGCTAAAATTTTCGTTTGAACTTCTAGATTTTTTATTGAGTAAGGTGAGAATTAAAATGCTTTTATCACTTATCTAGAAAGTACGACTGCTTTTCAGTATGCTATGCTAACTGCAAAACATTTAATTTTCTACTTGGAAACATTTTTTAAAACAACACAAATAAAAACTTTTTAAGAGAAATTTTCGGTAATTTACTAAGAAAATATACTTAATTACAACATTGATTTTTACTTTCTCTTGCTTATATGAATATATAGGAAGGAAAGTATTGTTTTCATGTCGATTTTTCGAAATCGAGTTTTCACCGGATCTACACGTTTTCAGACCCCCTGAACCCAAAAAACATGTTTTTAGCGATTGGTCAGTGTGTGTGTGTGTGTGTGTGTGTGTGTGTGCGTGCGTGCGCGCGTGCGCGTGTGTGTGTATGTGTGCGTGAGCAGAATATCTAAAGAACGAAACATCGTACGTACGTGAAACTTGAAACTTAAGTTACATACCACTACCGGACCCGACAGGAACATTTTCATTAAAATCGGTCAAACGGAAGTAGTAGTTTATTCGTGTAATTTTTCACATTTTTGCGATTTTCTCAAAAACTGGTCCTACGATTTTTTTTAAATCGCTTGGTTTACTACAATTTTTATGCTCTACAAGATAAGGTAGGCGCCATGTTTGCTGAAATTCTTGGTGAGGCTGATTTCGCGTAAAAAATTGTTTTTTTAAGATTACGGCTTTAATATACATTTTAGCGCAAAAATGTATATAATATAAGTTGTAGAGAATTTAAAATCCTACAACTTTTATTTCAAACATTTTTTTTGTATAACTCTTAGTTTGGCAGTAATTAGCGATTTTCTGTTTTTTTTCTCACGAAACGAGTAAAAATTCGATTTTTTAAAGATTTCTGCCTTAGTGTGCATTATACGAAAAAAGTGCAGGCTATATAATCAAATTCGTATGAAATTAAAAGATCTACAGCTTTTATTAGAGAATTTTTCTCTACAGAACCTAGTTTAGCGTGAAAGAGTGATTTTCCATATTTTTAAGCTAAACTGAGGTTGATTTTCATTCTGCGTCTTTCATTCATGATTAAAATTAGGTTATGTTTATTGAGGTTAGTTTTTTGTTTATTTCTAATGTTTTATAACTAATGTTAGGTTTATTGTTAATTATTTGCATTGGCAAGAGAAAGTTGTGTGAGTGTTTCACACCAATTTTTTTGGAATAAATTATATTTTACTACGTAACAAATGCCTCAGAATAAAATGACCAAAATTTTACTTTTATTTTTTCGACCGGCAAACATTTTAAAATATTACTTTTTCATTCTCTGATACGTTGTCTGCGCTTTTAATTTCCTATCATTGTATCTGTACGCTTTAGTATGCAGCGTATGTGTGCGTAGCTATGTGTGTGTTTGCTATACAACTTACTATGTTAAATTTTATTAAAAGGTGCGATATCTATAATATATTGTTACAGTCTAACCTAGTACGAAAGCTGGAGGACAAGTTATCCTGATAATGTTCTCCTTCTTCCGTTTTTCAGAAAACTAGTAGGCTACATTCTCCTCTTATCTAAAACCATTTTTTTTCAAACGATATTTATCTACGGTACACGTATTTTAAACTGGGTTACCTTTTCCAAACGCCCTGGAAATTGCTGCGTCAATTTTCAGTGAAATAAATAGAAATAAATAAATAAATAAATAGAAATAATTTTTTTTAAATGTTTTATTTTGAATCTTTAACTGTACTATAGAGAACAACCAAAAATATTTAAAACTTTAAGCATTGATGAGATTTAATATTTAATTAAGCATAATATATAATTTAAGCTTTGATGAAGATGAATTTTACGTTTAATTGGAAGGACTGTATACATTTACTGTAAATATGAACGGAGGAAAACGTGAAAAAATGAAATTTTTAATCAGTTGTTATCTAAAACATGAATAACAAGAAAGTAAAAAATATTTCTGAATATACACAAGTTTGTTTTGAGAGACTTACTAATGTAGAAAATATACTTAAGGATTCCTTTTCTACAGTCACTTTAGTCGCTTTTTAATTAGCGATGCAGTCCCAGAACTTTAACGCTATCACTTTTACAGTAAAAAATTATCTTTAACAATTTTAATGAACATTTTAAAATTTACTACATCTTATTTCTAAATAAAGGAAATTTTTATAAAACCCGCGGGAACAAAGAAGACTACACAACAAGAGCAGTACCTATCTGTTTTAAATTCAATAGAGCCGTAGCTGAGTTTCTAGACGAAAATATGTATAGTAGATGCGAATAAGAATAAAATGGAAAATACTTTCTTCTGTCAAATGTTTCTGTTATGTTAATTTTAAAAGTATCTAATTAATTTTTTCATCAAATCCGCATTAAAATCATCGATTAAAAACTTCAGTGTTTCCCTTAATTCACTACATTGTATATAAGTTGTATACAGTACTTTAAGGACAAGGAATTTATGATTTTGCACTGTTTAAATATGAAATGAGCTTATAAACTGTGAATCACAAGATTTTGATTTGGTATAATGTATTTTTAGTTGCTTCACCGTTTTAAATTCCGTTCATTGAGAAAAAAATCAACAAGAACACATACAAATTAATTTGTTTCCTCTGATTTGACTAAGTAATAACCTCTCACAAGTAAAATTAAATGTAGATTAGAAATGATATAATTTTCATTAATCGTTTATTAAAATTATTTCATTTCCCAAATTGTTAACAAACTAGAGATGATAAATTCAGTTACTACTGTTTTGTTGCAATGGTTTAATAGTTCTCTCTCTCTTTCATAAATTGGTGAAGAGTTGTATTGAATTCAGAAAGGAAAGCAAAGATAACCTACTTCAATCTTGATTTACTTAGGTAAACCTCTTGTGGTTAAAACCAGCCTTTGGGCCGATAGCAAACATTTAATATTTAAACGTTTCCAAGACAAATATTGTTCGACCATCTATATTTTAATATACATGGTTATATGATGTTAACGCGATATTTACCTACACTATTATTTTACTAATTAACCACACTAGTAATACTAGTCGCTTAAGTTTCAATTATTAAAGAATTTACCGAATAACTTGTATTGTTAATTCAACCATGATAAATTAATTGACATCATGATCATCATTTCTTATCCTATTTTTATTTTTGGTTTTTTTTTAAGATTGCGGCCTTAAAATGCAATTTAGTGCAAAAGTGTATATAATAAACGTTGTAGAAAATTTAAAAATCTACAACTTTTATTTCAAACATTTCTTTGTATACCGCTTAGTTTAGCGGTGATTTGTGATTTTCTGTTCTTTTTCACAAAAATGTGTAAAAATTAGATTTTTTAAAGATTTCGGCCTTAGTATGCATTTTACGACAAAAGTGTGTAATGAAATTTATAGAAAATTAAACGATCTACATTTTTTGTTTAAGCATTTTCCTCTACAGAGCCTAGTTCAGCGTGAAAGGGTGATTTTCCGCATTATTAAGCCAAACTAAGGTTGATTTTCATTTTGCACTATTCACTCTTGATTAAAATAAGGTTATGTTTTCTTGTTTATTTCTAATGTTTTATTGCTAATGTTAGGTTATATTGTAAATTTTTTGCATTGGTAAGAGTAAGTCGCGTGAGTGTTTCACACCGGATTTTTTAAATCTTCATTCGCACTAGTATAAAATAATACACATAGTACAAATGTATTTATTTCACTTATTTATCTGCTGCAAATTGAGTAAGCTAATATATTATGTTAAACATTAATTTATTATTTGAAATGAACGTTAAGTGGATAAATATTGCTAATGGATGCACTTTGTCAGACACATTTAACGAAACTAGTAAAAGCCATGCGTACAGTAAGTAGAGCTACACTAAAGTAATAAGTTCAAACATTTACTTCATCGCTGCACATTTATGCGCCAGAACAGAATGGTATAATTATTTGAACCAATAATAACCCAGCTAATGAAATTTCTTGAAATAATTTACTCACTGGTAATGTAAGATACATTATTTATCTAATAGAATACTTATTTAACGTAAACCACACTATTATTAACTCTATGATTAAGCTAAAAACTTATTTTAGTATTGTATTTAGTTTTATTTGAATCCTACGAATTTTTCTATTAAAACGTTTTTTCTTATTTTACCGGTAAGTAGTGTGACAAGGAACTATTATTTTACAATTTAAAAAAAACTTGAAAACGTGCTTCTTCGGTTTGTACTGTTTCCGCCTCTCCCACTACTGTGCATTGATACTTTTCTCCTACTGTCGGTTCAGCTGTAGATCATTATGATACGCTTCCACCATAACAAATAGGTAGTTATAGGAGGAACTCTTTTCCAGTACCCAGTTGGCGCATGCGCATAGGAAACTTTTTCTATGTTTTTCTGTTTTAACAGTAGATCAAAAGAAAGAGTGAGAGAGAGCGAGAAAGAAAGAGAGAGAGAGCTTGTGTGTGTGTGAGAGAGAGAGGGGGAGTTGGATAATCTATTCGTGTACATTTACTACCTCTTATTTAAATATGTAAAGATATTTTAATAGACAAGTTATGTGATAAGTACGAGATAGAGTTATTAAGAAAATATTTTGATAAATATGAATTAAATGAGTGATAAAGAGAAAGTATTGATGTAGATGGAGATAGAAGATGGTGTCTGGAAGATGTTTTGGGTTATTGACGCTGAAGATTGGGTTTAGCAAGAGGTTACATCTAGTTGAATGAATGGCCGAGGCTGAAGTCAAAAAACAAAAATTGACGTTGAGGAAAGTCAAGGAAAAACTACATCTGTGTTGAGTACAGAGTAATTAGGTATCCTATTGCTCTATAGCCATTTTTTTTAACTCCAATTGGTTTATCTTAATTTTTTGTCATTTTGACTAGTCAACCACTGAAATAATTTTCCAATTATTTTTTATAAACTTTCTGCAAAAGAAAATTGTACTTTAGTTAGATTTAAGAATCATTTTCCTTCTGATGGAAAATTTATACCGATTGAAACAGGATAGCATTGTATAAACCAGCACTGATTCTGTTTTAACTCGAGGTACCCAATGTCGGGCTAAGCATAATTCTAAAATAGATATATTGCAGAGATTTAGTAAGCTCTATGGGTAATATTAAATTCGTTATGAAACCTCATAAATAATGCAGCAACAGATTGTGATTTCCGTGTAAGAACAGTACGTGAGGTGATAAGCAAGTACTTTGTAAATGTATGGAACATTTGAATAATAACTATGTTAACCATCTTGTTACATATATATTACACGACCGTTGTTATGTAAATAGATTGAAACGAACTCGTAGCTAGATCAGCAGGATGATTGGAATTCAGATACAGAGGTGTTATATATACTACGTGTAATACGTAAACAGAAATTAATAAAAATATGTGTACATCTCACTAAAACATTTAAGAAATCTTTTTGACTTTAATATATAAACTGTATGCCCATAATAGGCAGGTGGAGATTTAAATTGTTTGCATTTGCTCTGCTAGTTTCAGAGCTACAAAAAATAGTTCTGTTTCTTATCACATTGTCAGCCAATTATATGGCATTTAAGAACAGAAGACGTAGAGATGTAAAAGACACTATACTACTTTTCAAAGTTGATGAGCTCTGAACGGACGCATTCCCCACTACCCACTTCATAGCTAGCCAATAACTTGCCAGCAACGTTGCAAATACTTGCTCTCGTAGCTCTGTTATATATTTCGTCAGCCATTTTTTTGGTCTTTCAATAATAATTATAACCTATGAACATACAACCGGCTGTTTATATTATAAAGTATTGCATGTGAACGCGCTCTATAATCAACGTGTTCAGTACGAGATGCAAGACACGAGTGAACTACTATGGCTCCTATACGCATGCGCGTGTAGTTTTTGTCAGGCTGATGCATTCGTACAATCTAACAACGCTGGCAAACGTTCTGATTGATCTAAACATATGAAACAGCAGAGCTCATCAACAGTGGAAAGCATTATAGTCATAGTTATCTCCTGAGAGTAATAAATTTCATTATACAGCCAGACAATGTGGTGAATGAAGTGAAGTTGTATTTGGAGGGTGGAAATTAGATGTCTTTTTGAGAGCCTCGCGTGCTGATAAGCATTGGCTACGGTTTTTCTCAGTGAGGAAGGCATGGTAAACCACATCACTCCTCGTTTTACTTAGTAAAACTTTAGCCTCTAAAGGTTCAAACCAGCATTTCGGCTGATGACCTGAACACATATCAACTGTATTAATGAGAACAAAGATGAAGAACATTTCTAATGTATTTAAAATTTTGTGAATGGTCTTGGTAACTTTAAAACATTTCAAACTCCATTTGTATGCTCACAAAATTTAATTTACGTCATTTTTTATTACCAACTGAAACATTACAGTCTTTTCTCGAATTTAGAACAATAAGTAATTAACTTAAGTTAAAAATCCCACATCCAGAAATGTGAGGTTTGATTTACAGATACACAAATTGTTTTTTTAAAATCATGAATCTCATTCACTTTGTGTATTACAGTCTACTTACAGATCAAGTACGTTCTGTTGTTTGAGTCTATTAAAACCAATATTATGATTATCTAAAAGGCTTAGAGCCAAGTAATTTGTATAGTCAATAAACCTACGTTGGTGTATATTTAATTGAAAATGATATTCAATTTAATCAACATTTAATATTTAATATTTTTGAAATTAAAATAACAGAATGGTATGTTTTAGTAATTTCTTGATTTGTATGTATAACAAAAAATTTAACTGTAAATATTTAAATATTGTAGAAAAAGTTATTTTCAAATAGTCTTTAAAGCTAGGGAACTCTTGAAGAGTACGTCAGTTTGTGGTTTGCACTATCCCCTTTAAGTTATTGAAACGAACTCCCTTGGGAATCTATCAATTCTTGAACTAAGTCAAGTCTAGGTAGGTAAGAGGTTAGACGAGAAAAGGTGAGCGTTTTCTTTGTACGCAGAGGATGAAGATTTTTGGTATGGGCCTGGATTAAACTCAGATCGAGTGCTTTTTATGGCAAAATGTCTTTTCAAATATTTTGTTACAGGACTATTTTACAGGAGCGTACATATTTGTAAGCGGCAAAGTATTCTTCGACTATACTGGAAAGATAAACTTTATGAAAGACTAACTGCGCTTGTTCTTTGCAAGCAATCGTTACCGAAATCAGTGGGGTTCCCACTAACGATGTGATGCTAAGAAATTATAGAAGATTTCAAAAAGTTATGAATGAATACATATTTATTTAGATAATCGTTTGTTAATGGAATAAGAATCAAAAAGTTTTAATATCAGAAACAAGTTTCTGATAAGAATATTATAAAAATAAAACGAAGAAAATTTTTTAAAATATAATTTTGGTTCTTACACGCTTTTCAATATTTTGTACTTAAAACTAGTAAATGTAATAAAATTTAAATTAAAAGTATAACATGATAATTTACTATAAGTTTCTTTACTAAATGAAAATTTAAACATAGAAAGAATTTGATAAATTTGAAAACACATATTGGTGTATTGTTACCATTACGTGATTTATATTTAAGAGCAGAATGTTCATAAATACAGACAATGAAGACGATAACTTAAATTGTAAATATAAAATGTTCTTAAATTATGTTCAGTGATGTAACGAATTTAAAAAAAATAAATAAATACTAAACTCATAAAATTGGAATATAATGCTAGCAAAGGTCTAATAAATTTTACTTCTTTACTACCAAGGAAACAAAACTGTCTGGTTAATTTTAAAATTGTATGGAACCTAAACACAAACGATAACTGAAGTTCTTGCTTTTGGAATAAATCCAAATAAACAATGGATTTAGCTCTAGAGAATAGTGTTGGTGTTATTTTCTGTAACTTTTGTTTCAGTAGCGATAGTTTTCAAAATATTAGTTTCGCCTTCTGGAATTGGTTGCAGTAATAATAGCACAACTGTCGATAGACTAACTTTATACAAACAAACAAATACAGTCTCAACACTTTAACAAACTAATATTAGTTTCTTCATTTCAGGAAACAAAGGTAAAATTGAACATTGCTCCCATAAAATGCAATGCTCTATGTTCCCATAGGACGTTCCTGTACACGAATTAAACTTAATGAAGATTCAGGTAATAGCGTGCAAATATTAAAATTGATGTTATGAAACATTTTACGAAAATTAAAATTAAATAATTTAACTTACTCTTAAGAAAGATGATATTTGGTCAGTAATGAACAATGATATTTACCTGAAACAGAATAAGAACAATTAAAGTGATTTTCTTCACGTGTTTCAATAAATTTAAAAAAAATCTAGTGTGAACACTCACACGATTTTCTCTTGCCAATGCAAATAATGAACACTATAACCTCTAACATCAGTAATAGTACATTAGAATAAACAAAAAAACTATCCTTAGAAAACATAACCTTATTTTAATCATGAGTGAATGATGCAAAATGAAAATCAACCTTTGTTTGGTTTAATGATACCGAAAATCACTCTTACGCTAAACTAGGCTCTGTAGAGAAAATGCTTGAAATTAAAGTTGTAGATCTTTTAATTTTCTATAAATTTTATTATACCTTTTTGTCATAAAATGCATACTAAAGCCGAAATCTTAAAAAATCCATTTTTAACAGATTTTCATGAAAAAACAGACACTCACATATTACTGCTAAACTAACCGTTTTACAAAGAAATGTTTGGAATAAAAGTTGTAGGTTTATAAATTGTCTACAACTTTTATTATATAGCCTACCCTTTTGCCCTAAAATTCATATGAAGGTCGCAATCTTAAAAAAAAACATTTTTCTCTACGAGAGAACAGTCTCCCGAAGAATTTCAGCAGACTGGCGCCTACCCTACCTTATAGAACATAACATATGTAGTGAATCGATTTTTTTTAAAAAAGTCGTAGGAGCCGTTTTTGAGAAAATTGCAAAAGAGAGAAAAATTACACGACTAAACTACTACTTCCGGTTTACTGATTTTGATGAAAATGTTAGTATCGGATCCTATAGTGATACCTAACTTACGTTTTAAGGTTCAGTTTCGTATAATGTTCCGCTCTTGAGATATTTTGTGCACGCACACACAGACCAATCACTGAAAACATATTTTTTTGGGGTCAGGGGGTCTGAAAATGTGTAATACGGTGAAAAATCGAATTCTTAAAATCGTCATGAAAACAATACTTTCCTTCCTATATAATGTTCATATAGGCAAGAGAAAGTAAAAATATATTAAGAAAAAGTAATTTTTTATTTCTAATTTATCTTGTCTTTTAAGCAATATAATAAGGAAAGTAGTTTTCAAGCCGATCTTTCAAAATCAAATTTTTATTGGAAATATACCTTTTCAGGTTATCAAAATCAAAGTCCAATAAATGTTGATTCTCATTTAGCACCATTCACTTATGATAAAAAATTAAATTATGTTTTTCATTATTTACATTGGGAAGAGAAATTTGTGTTAGTATTCAAACCACATTTTTTTATTGAATATTATACTGTGATACATGACAATAGGTGGGACAATATAAGCGGCTGTTGTATAAAGTATTGACAAATTATTATGAGTATTGTAGAGTTAGTACAAATCAATGTAAAGTCATATTGAAAAACATAAAAATAATGACGCTAATAGTTTTTCTAGAGTCAAACAACGAAGGTTGATTTTCATCTATCACCATTCACTTATGATACAAAATTATGTTATGTTTTTCATTTTAGAATTTTTATTCATGATTGAACACAAGTTATATATTTCATTATTTATATTGGGAAGAGAAAGTCGTGTTAGTATTCAAACCAGATTTTTTATTAAATATTATACTGTGACAAAAGACAATTTGTAAGACAATCATCATCATCATCATCATCATCATCCGTCATGGTTTAGGCTATTGAGCCTGTTCCGGTTTCCACCTCTTCCTCGGTCGACCCACATCCCTTCTACCATCTGGTTTGGACATCCAGGCTTGAAGTGGCAAACGGTTGTGTGGCATTCGGAGCAGGTGATCTGTCCATCTTTTTCTATATTGCTTGATCACATCTACAAGTGGCTGTACATTGCATTCTTCTCTTATCACTTCGTTTCTAATGTGATCCAGCCTTGTGTATCCCTGAATGTGTCTCAAGAACCTCATCTCTGAAGCTTGTATGCGCGAGTTGTCTCTCTTTGTTGTGGTCCATACCTCGCTTCCATATGTAACTAGTGGAATCGCCATTGTCTTATAAAATTTCAACTCTGTTTCTCTTCTGGCTTTTCCCTTCAATGTACGATGTATGGTTCCAAATATCGCATTGAATTTATTCAGCTTCAGAGGTATGTCACTCTCACAATCGAAGGATACATTGCAACCTAGATATTTGAAACTACTCACCTGCTCCATAATCACATTATCTAACACAATTTTCGATCGCACTGGCCATTTGCCATGGAATGCCATTACTTTGGATTTTTGGGTCGAAATTTTCATTTTGAATTCTTTACTTAGATTCTGGAGTTTATAGACTGCTGTTTGAAGCTTATCTTCACTGTCTTGAATTATAACGGTGTCGTCGGCAAACATGAGTAAGTTGAGGGAAACGCCTTGTCCAATATTTACACCTGTGTCAACCTTTTGTCGCCAAATAGTCATCAGCTCGTCAATATATATATTAAATAATGTAGGTGATATGGGACATCCCTGTCTGACTCCTTTATTTACATACAACTCTCTCACATCTTTTCCATCTGAATTAATCAGCACCGATGTTTTATAATATGAAAAGTTGACAAAACTATACGCATTGTAAAATTAGCGTAAACTAATGTGAAGTATTGTAAGCAATTATAAAAATAATTACAATAATAGTTTTACAAAAGTCAAAAAATTGAAAAAGGAGATACTACAGTACATTCAGGACAGCAGAAATATTTAGTCAAAACATGCTTTTAAAGAAAGTTTCCACTGAAAAACTAAAATGAAAATCATCCTCTAATGAAATTAACGAAGTGTAAAACAAAGGAGTGCAGAAAGGCAGACTAAAGAAAAACAGAAAGTAAGGGGAACCGAGAAAAGTCAGCACAGTGCTGTAATCAGTTAGTTGGATGTGGAGACAGCTCACACGTGACTGGCATCTTGTCTTACTCAAGAGTTCAGTGTAAGAAAAACAGAAAGAGAAAGAATGACAGAAGGTGAAAAGAACTGAATGAGAAATAGACGGAGATAAAAAGTAATCGGCGAAGAATAATGGACGAGGAAAGAGAGAGCCTATGTCCAATACATGCAACGAATTGCAAATTGCGCAATGTTCTTCATAAAATCGCCTATATTGTTCTTAAAAAAATATATAACCTAACAATTATTTACTGTGGAAATTTATAAAGTCTACAAGTTTATAAACCTACAAGATTAATTAAAAGAAAAGAATTGCATTACATAAAAAATTGTTACACAAGTGATCATATTTTGCAAGTTTTATTAAATATGATTTCAGTATGAGTAGCCTACTTTCCTCTGCTTCTCCACAGCATTACTATTTAGTAACACGTGATATGTTACAATCGTGTAATTTTAAAACACCCTATCTGATACGACACTCATTTTAAACTCAAAATTTTGGCTACTCATAAAATATTAACATATTTTTTTATAACAGTACTGTAAATATCTTGTTTATTTTTTCAAATAATTAACCCAGAGTAAAAAGTAAGTAAAACTGAACTAAATTATTGTTATTAAAAACTGTTAAAAGGAAACAGATCAACCATTAAATGTGTATACTTTTTGTATTTCTACTGCGAATAGGTGTGAGTTTTTATAGAAAAATCTGCAAAATGTCCAGGGTATAGTTTGTTCGTCTGTCGGCTGGTCATCAAGAGCATTTTGCGTAACTGATGTAACTTATTACTGCCTTATAATATTCTGCAATGTTCTGTTGTAGAGATTTTTTTATTTTTTTGTTACTGTGTATTTACAAAAAAAAAACTTAACATTACAATTTTAAAACTAAACAGTTTGCCCACAACAAGCAAGTGGAGTGTTAAATTAATTGCATTTTATCTGCTAGTTCCAGGGCTACTAAAAACAGTTCTGTTTCTTATCACATGACCAACCAATTATATGACTGAAGCATTTAAGAACAGAAGAGGTAGAGGTGTAAAAGTCACTAGACAGAGTTATCTCCTCTGAGAGTAATGAATTTAAATATACAACCAGACCCTGTGGTGAATGAAATGAAGGTATCATTTCAGGGTGGAAATTAGATGCTTTTTGGAGGGCCTGGCATGCTGATAAGCATACCTTTCACACTCATTCAGGAAGGCACAGGTAAAATCCTCTCCTTGTTTTACTTGGCATGCTGATAAGCATACCTTTCACACTCATTCAGGAAGGCACAGGTAAAATCCTCTCCTTGTTTTTCTTAATAAAGCCTAAAAAGGTTCAACCCAGCCTTCCGGTTGATGACTTAAACAACAACAACTAAACAATATTATGTATTAGGATGAACGAAATAAAGTATAAAGTAATGTAACTTCCTAACTATTATCATGTAGAATGATGTACAATCATAGATTCTGTTAATAATATGTTATTACTATCATTATTATTGTACTGTTTAACTTAGGAGATGAATAGCAAATAAAATCATCATACAAATACAAAAAGGAAAAGACAGTGATATTTATACTACATCAGCATAGAACCAAACGAGGATTAAATAAAGTGAAGCATCAGAACGAAGCAGAATGTTAAAGAGATGTGATATGTGTTATTGAGTGGTCAGGGAAAACTCCAGGGAAATCAGAGCTCTAAGGGAGGAGGAAGAGTCTTCAGGTAGATTGAGTTTTGACCCACACTTCAGTAACACCTCACACCTGATCCGCTTCATTTTGTACGTCGTACAACATCAGTCGATCAGTTTGTAATACTAGTTATTTTGTTATGTTTGTCTGGGGTATAAAACAGCATTATTAACAAAAATTGAACATCCGGTCTCTGGATACAGATCTATATGACTTTAAAGAGGCACATACAAAAGCCTTTTAAAGAGGATAAATAAAAGGTAAAGTAATAAACTTAGATCGTTGAAAATTTTACTGATACAAAAAAGTAATGATAATTAAAAAGTAATATAATTACCGGTTCACCATACTCCCAAATTATACACTACACACAGATTTAAAAACACCATTCATTTGCGACATCGTCAAAAATAGTTATATTAAATTCTATTCAAAACTACAAATCCATAATAATCCGCTTATCAGTGAAATGGTAAATCCACCAGACTTCATTAGAAGATTAAAAAGAAGATGGAGCCAGAGATCTTCTTTAATTATTTCTGCATATTTATGTCGAAAAAAATAAAATAATGTGAAATATTAGTTGTAATTGTTTTTGTTTTAAATATGTTTTGTTACTATTGGTAATAACTTTTCTGTGACAATATGAAGTTTTTTATTTTTTTTTTCATACTTTTGTATATTTTACGTTCATTGTTATTCCAAATTTAACATTGCTGAATGTTGAATTTTATATCATGTCTGTTCTTGTTATTTGCAATTTAATATCAATGTTTTCTCATCTTTTGGTTGTTCTATATAGTACAGTTAAAAATTCAAAATAAAGGATAAAAAAGTATACATGGAAACTAACAATGAAACCTCACGTACCAATTAACGATAAACAATAACAAAAAAAAAACAAAATATCTATTTAGTCTAATAGGTGAACATTCCTATTTCCCTTCAAAGAAATTAAAGATATATCAATACTTTCTAAAACCGATCTGATCATACGGTCCCCAAATTTATTGGTCCGCTAAACCGAGTAATATAGCTCGATTACAGTCCTGTCAGTCCAGAGTACTTCGAGTTATTACGAACTCCCCTTGGTACGTACGAAACGAGACTATTCACAATGACTTGAACGTTCCTTACGTATTCGGCACAGCAAAACAATACTATCAACATTTATAGAAAACAATTGGCTGGATATAAAAGCGAAGGAATTAATACGGTTAGTTCAGTTACTTTGCTGGACAACCCTCTCAGAAGCCTTAAGAGAACGTGGGAACAGAGATTTGTTGTTATCCTAATAAAAAATAACTAAAAGAAATCAATTCAGATTATAATATAATTAACAAAAAAGATTCATATCATTTTTTCCCTCCGACGCCACCTTATAGGTTAGAATTTCCGGACAAACACCGCTACACTCAGCTTTATATATATAGATATACACTGATTCAGAATTCTATTAGTAAAATAAAAACAAGAAGCTCAATCAATTGGTGGTCTGCTTCCTCATGTCGTTTATGTTATCTTTTGAAGACCTTAGTGGATGACGGTGTTATGTTACAAAATTATAGTTTTGGCGAAAATGCGATAAAAAATCTAAGGCCCCAACTTCTTGTGAGTTTGTTGATTAAATTTATTTTGGTACCTACGTTATATTATAAATTTAAAAGTTCTTCAAATTTTTTCTTTTCAACGTTATTCTTCTATATCAGTTTTCTTATAACTTTCTTCTGCATTTACAACTCCTTCATCCATAAAAATTCTGTTTCCTTTGAGAATGGATGAACAGTATTTCAATAATACAGGACAAAGTTTTTCATTAGTGAATCTTTTAAAGAAATTCTGAATAACAGCTTTTAGTGAGATGGTTAATGTTTATTACTAGAGTTAACAGTCATTCTGAAACGATAGTCTTTTATTCTAGATGAACAAGGTGATTTTTACTCCTTTATCCAATATGAAACACAAAATTACATAGTACATGGTCCCTTGAACCTCTATTCTTTCCTTTAACTGTTGAAATAGAACATTATATGCCACTTAAGTAACTAAATATACATGTAATATTCATCAATCATGAAAAATAAGTTTTTTAAAAAATGTCACATAGCACCTTCATCCACTCAGATCTTTTTGTATCATTGTCACCTTCAGGACTTTAGTAATTGTAATTTATTGTACAGACATAAATAAATAGTATGTTAATAAAAAAAATATTATCTAAACACAGAGCCATCTCCGGAAATAAGAAGACATTAATATTAACATTGTATGCACACAAAGAAACGTTATGTTGATTTGTTTAAATACATCTTCTAAGGTTTTAAAATTAAATTTTCGTCTTTGATTTGATTTTGGGTATGCTACTACACAATGAATGGTACAATTTTGCTTGTGATATTAAAGTAATTTAACTGTCGGTGGGGAATTTCATTGCAAGGAGAAGTGCCTAGCACTACTTTTTCCATTGGAAAAAATGTTATTAATTATTCAGATCAAAAGATCTGTGCTCCATTTCTGCTTTAGAAATTGTACCGTTGGCTAGTTCTTTATAGTTATATCACGGGCTGATTGGTTTGAGTGGTTATTTAGTCGACGTGATATTTATTGTGGGTAGTTTTTTATTGTAGAAATTATGTAATCATCATCGAGGGTTTTCTTTTTACATAAAAAGGAGCACCTTAAGCAAGTCTTAAGAATTTTGAATAAAAGACTTGGATCAAGTTTAAATTACTATCGGCTGCTGTTTTAAAGAGCTGGCCACTACACGTCCAAATAGATACCAGATAGGTTATGTAAGTAAAATTTCGGGTCAAAGGTTGAATTTTAATCAAGGATTAATTAAGCCGAAGAGCAGCTTCCGACGGCGGTTTAGTTCTAAACGTTTTATATGTAGGTGAAAGTTAGTCATCTATAACACTTAACCCAGGTTTAATAGCACTACAGCTCACCGGGGGGATATGCACGTTGTTCAGTTCTATAGATGGTCATGTTTGGCGTCCTAGTTGAACCGTAACTTTAAACTGAAAATTTAAACATTTTTAAGTGTAAAAAAACTTTTAAAAAATTAAGTGTCAAATAAAGATTTTTGTACTTTTATTTATGATTCTAAAACATAAGTAATAAACATTAGAGATGTAATTAGTTTTATTCAGATCATTTTGTATTTTTTACCACGCAATTAAAAAAATAAGAAAACTTTAATAAAATTTTTTTTAAATGTTTATAGTAATCAACGTGTTGGTGTACAAAGCGGAAGGGCCCAGGTTTAATTTCTGATAGTGTCTGGAAATTTTACACGTTCAAACCCACCGTTCCATACCTCGCAGTAGTTGCTAATGATGAAGATGTTCACGCAAAAAAAGATTATTATTTAAATTTTTCTTCCTTTACCGTTCAAGGATTAGGTCCCAGGACCTGTTCCGATAACCACTCTTCCCTCTGATCCCGCCTTCCAGTTGGTTTGTAACTTTAAGCTAATCTAGTAATCTGAAATATTTAAACTGAATACTAAAAATCTGGTGTGAACACTCACACGACTTTCTCTTGCGAATACAAATAATAACCAATATAACCGAACATTAGTAATAAAACATTAGAAATAAACAAAAAAACTAACCTCAAAAAACATAACCTTATTTTAATCTTATATTTCCTTAAATCTCTTTATCTTATATCTCCTTATTTGGCTTAATAATACGGAAAATCACTTTTTGACGCTAAACTAGGCTCTGTAGAGAAAAATGCTCCAAATAAAAGTTGTATATCTTTTAATTTTTACCTGATCATATAGAACATAAAAAATGTAGCAAATGAGGTGATTTAAAAAAAAATAGGAGCGCAGAAAAGTGAAAAATGAAACAAATAAACTACTACTTTCGGTTGACCGATTTTGATGAAAATGTTTGTGTCGGATTTTAGTGGTATCTAACTTAAGTTTCAAGTTTCAACTTTGTCCGATGTTCCGTTCTTGAGATATTTTGTTCACACACACACGCGCGCGCGCGCACGCACACACACAGACCAATCGCTAAAAAAATGTTTTTGGTTCAGGGGGTCTGAAAACGTGTATATCCGGTTAAAAATCAATTTTGAAAATTCGACATGAAAACAATACTTTCTTTCTTATATATTCATATAGGCAAGAGAAAGTAAAAATTATCTGCGTAGGTACTGTTAATTTTTTCGAACATTTTTAATAATTTTTATTGAAATTATCTCAACTTAAAGAACTTCTGGACAACAATTTTTTAAATATTTTTTCTGTATATAAAATTGGTTTCTCATTTTCCTATTGTTAAAACTGATTAAAATTTTGTAGTCTGTGATGTAGATAAAGAATAAAAATAGCCTAAAGAAACCAAAATAAATGTCTTTCTAGGAATTAATTAAATAAGCAAACCCAGAGGATTTTCTTTAAACTTGTGTATGCATCATTTTTAAGTCTGCTAGTTCTTTAATCCTCGCTCATGCACTTCTTAATGAACGTACAATTTTGTAAAGTCAAATTGTGTCTTTTAAAGAAAATAAATAGTATCCTTTTTATTATTTTTCCTTTAGAAAAATTACTTTTACTTTTTCTAGAAAATTTAATTACAGCTCACTTTAATGTTTGACTACTGAATAAAGTTAAGGATTTACTTTTTTGTATATAAATTTTTGTATACGGTTATCTAATTAAATTTCAAGTAAGTTAAGCAGCTAAATCAGTTAAAAAAGGGAAGTGACTCTACAACAAAAGGAATACAGGAAGTCAAGGAAACGGGACTGTGTAGGACAAACAAGATTTAAGGAACTCCAGTAAAGTAGCAGATAGTCCTTTAGATTCCCAACCCAAGCGTAATATGATTATCTCTTTCGTACAATGGAGGCTAAGGGGCAGTAGTAAACGAACATCAGGTGGTCCAGCACAATCAAGTTGTCGGTCTGGACGTCTAAAATTCTCCTCTACCGCTTACCTAGCCTAATTGCAATTACTTTACAATTCTAGCGAAGTTCTTTCGGCAATGTCCACTTAATTTGATTTTTGTTTCAATTCTTTGTAACATTTTGTGGTTCTACATTGAACAAAATTCTTCAGTGTAGTATATTATCTTAAATACTGTTAGTGCATTAATTACATTAGATTGTTCTTGCAAATCCTTAAATTTTTAATACGCTTTTAAAAATTGATAATATAGATTGTATCTGGTACACCTAAAATAATCTCCAATACTGTCATCACCATCTCCTTATAAACCATCCAATAAACCTTGTACCAGCCCAAAAATGTTCGATCTGTCAAAACTTTTTTATTTTAAAACTACACGATTTAGCTGAACATACGAATAAACATTTGAATCATTTCTCGATAAATTTACTGAACAACAGTGACCGTACTTTTACGAGACTAATAGATACAATAAATTAGAATTAAGTACCAGACTTGAACAAAATTAACCTTACTTTTACTTTTTTATGTTGTATATTTATGTATACAATATAATTTTTATTTCAGTTCTAAATCATTTAAAAATTAATTTACTTTAAAAAGTCTAAAAAACCGTTATCTGTGACATTTTTTTAATGTATGGTAATGTTGTAAGTTTTGTATTCAATGTTAACTTTATTACTGACTGATCTTGTTTCTGAATAAAAAAACAGATTGTAATTTTGCTGATGTGATAATAAATAACCTCAAAACTTCGTACTTAACACAAACTTTGATACAATTAGTTCAAAAATTTCGTTTATGCTTAGACAATTTCAACGCACAAGTATATTGATCGGTTAGAAAATGAAAAAAAGGAAATATTTTTTCTCCTATCCAAAAATAATATCCATAGTTTAATCTAACAAGATGTGAAATAATTAAACTTCCCGTCACTTTTATAACCTTACTTTCTCAAGCGGAATTGTTTTTATTGAATAGCCTTTTTGCACTTTTATTGATTTCAATACTTGTAAATATTATTAAACACTAGTATAAGTACTAAATATTCCAAGTTGAACAAAACTTTCTGAAATTCATTGAAAAAAAATTCCAAATCTGAAGCTTACTAGATTTAAATAATACAGATGTACAAAAATATAAAATCATAAAAGCAGAGGAAGTTAATAAGCATTCATTACATTAACAAACTATACAAATATGTTGTTGTTTAGGTCAACAGCCAAAAGGCTGGTTTGAACCTCTAGAGATTTTACTAATGCCTTCCTCATTGAGTTGAAGCAGTATGCTTATCAGCATGCCAGCACTTCGAAAAGTATCCATTTTCCACCTTGCAAATTACGCCTTCACTTCATTCACCACAGGGTCTGGCTGTATAATGAAGTTCATTACTCTCAGAGGAGGCAAATTTGAATAGTGTCTTTTACATCTCTACCTCATCTGTTCGTAAATAGTTCATTCATATAATTGGCTGACTATGTGATGAGAAACAGAACTATTTTTTTAGCCCTTGAACCAACAGATTGAGTGCAATTAATTTAACACTCCACCTGCTCGTTATGGGCAGATACAAATATGTATGTTATTATTATTTTTTTAAATAAATTAGTAATTTTGTTTAAATATTACTCATACAAAAATAAGAATAACAGACATAAATCCTAAAAATAAAAATATTGAGAACAGTAAGAGTAGCACACACACAAAATGACCTAACATTTATTTAATGTGTAAAAGTTCTGTAGAAATAATGGCGCATTCGTGCATCAAGAAGCAAACTTACGGTATTGAAACTTGAATAGTCTATGTAGCAACATCACGAGTAAAATGCGATACGACACAACAGTAAAGGCTTATCAGGTTCAAACTGATCCTTTCAATTCAGTGAAGCGGAAAAACGGGTGTTCCTTTAGGAATGAGGAGAGATGTGTTGTAGGCAGGACTAGCGTTGAGGTGTTCCTTCCAATAAGCTTCCTCGAAAAAGCTAATAGGCTTCGAAAAAACTGAGAAATACTACAACTTTAAAGCAACCAATACCTTATTTAACTTTATCAATTCAGAATGAACTTTTTCTACTGAATTCTCTCGATACAGTTTGTTAAATAAACGATTTCGCTTGATTTAATCTAATCCTGTTATTTCCATTAAAATTGTAAAAATAGCCACTATGAAAATCAATAAATAACGGATAACTTCGGAGAAATCGTTTTTTTGTTGAATTTTGTAATCGATTAATGACGTTATCCAGTAGTGCTCGTCTTGCGCCATTGTAAGTAAACTTTGATTCATGGAAAATATAATTTATTATGTATTGCTTTTAAAAATATCTACATAAATGGATCAGATATTTTCTGCTTGGCGTGCATATCCGTTTCGGATGTTGACGATCATCATTGCTATTCTGACTTGCTAACCGGTTGGTCGCTATCCGGAGCAATTCCATGGAGCTCTTATCAAACCAGACCTTTAAATTGGCAAGCCAAGAAATTCTTCTTCTACGGATTTCTTTTCATTCTAATTTTCTTTGATCATATGTATATGTACGAGGGTAGGCTGATAAGTAATGCACACATGCTTGTAGAAGACAACTAAATAAACTTCAGTAGCGCGCCTGGTGGCATGTGGAAGTACTATTTCTCCTCTACAAGCCTGCGCAGTTTGAAGGCGTTGCTTTCATTCAGTTTGTTTTGAGTAGTGGAAGTATGGCGTCGTGTTCTGGTGCTATGTCAACGAGAATTAAACAACGCGCTGTTATCGAATTTTTAACTGCTGAGAAAGTGAATCCTAGTGAGATTTATCGTCGTTTAAAGGCTGTTTATTGTGACGATACTGTTGATAGGTCTACTGTGAATCGTTGGGTAATAAAATTTCGTGATTGCCAACCTGGAAAAGCCTTAATTGTTGACAAAACACGCAGTGGACGACCAATCACTGCCTCAGACGATAATCGTCGCAAACTCATCGATGATTTGATTCAAAATGACCGGCGAATCACTCAACAGCGTATCGCAAACCAAATTGGAATATCTAAGGAACGTGTTGGCTTCATTATTGAACAATTGGGATACCGTAAAATCTGTGCACGATGGGTACCACGCCGTCTGACAGACGAGAATAAACAGCGTCGATTGGAATGCTGTGAACAACTTTTGAAGCGCTACCGTGACGAAGGAGACGACTTTCTTTTGAATATTGTGACGGGGGACGAGTCATGGGTTCATCATTACGATCCCGAAGAAAAAAGGCAGAGCGCTGAATATCGTCATCCACATTCTCCTGTTGTGAAAAAGTTCAAAACACAACCGTCCGCAAAAAAAATTCTTTTGACTGTGTTTTGGGATGCTCGCCGAGTTTATGTGACTGATTATCTGGAACGAGGGGCAACGGTAAATTCTGCTCAGTATATACAGACTCTGAAACACCTCCGACGTCGAGTTTGTCGTGTTAGAGGCAACCTGGCGCCAATAATTTTGCAACACGACAATGCTCGTCCACACACTTCGCGTGCAACTGGAGAGGCTCTGAGAAACCTGAAGTTTCAACCAATTTTACACCCTCCGTATTCTCCCGACCTTGCGCCTTGCGATTTTTATTTTTTTCCTCTACTGAAGAGAGACCTTAAGGGTAATCATTACAGCTCGGACAATGAGGTGAAGGCAGCTATTGCGTCCTGGGTTCGAGGAAAGTCGGAAGAATTTTTCAGTGACGGAATGAAAAAACTTGTTAAACGTTGGGAGAAATGTGTAATGCTTAACGGTGACTATATTGAAAAATAAATAGATAATTTGGTAGGTTAAGATTTGTACTTTAATTTGTTATTTACCCCATCTTGCTATTTCTTTTTGTTCGTCTTCTACAAGCATGTGTGCATTACTTATCAGCCTACCCTCGTATTAAAATAAATTCTAAAAATGAATTATCTACTGCAAAATTTGAAGGGATTACGTTACCCTTAACAAATTTAGTTTCTTCATTTACACATTGTATCTACACTTACACATACACAGCTAAATTATGTAAAATGGCTTTTACATAAAATCACTGCAATGGCTTTCTTATAAGAAATTTGAGTTAAACAAAGCTCAATTCGTAAAGAGGACTGCCTTGGTGGTGTGGTGCTGCGCAGTAGGAGCAAAAATTGAGTATTGAAAGGTCCTGAGTTGGTATAGTACGTACACACGTGCCATCATCATCATTATCTGCGTATCCTTCCAGCAGGCCGGGTAGGATGTACCACCATAATACACAATCAGTTGTCGCGAATTGAAGTTAAAAAACCAAACAGGAATGACGTTTGGGTCAGCCCAGTCAGTCAGCTGGTCAAAGTCGCTATTAATTGCTAAGCAATGTTTGGGGACGTAATTTTGGATGGTAACCACCAGATAGCCACTCATTTACAAACACTCTTGTGGTCTCTATTCCTAATTATGTTGACTGTATATTAGAATCCTGCAAAAGCAGCCATCAAATTGGGTTGTTTTCAAGATTGTACAGTTCCAACAGTAAATAAAAATTAAAGTAAAGAATAGTCAAATGTTATTTGTTGGTTCAATTTCTTCATTAAAATTAAAGATTAAAAACGTTGAACTGTTATGAAATCATGACCTAAGGGTTGTCACTGGGTAACTTCACACGCGAACGTACAAGCTATTAACAAAAACAAAAACATATGTATTGCTGGTTGCTTTGGCAGAGTTACAATTATTGAAGAAAGAGCTTGGGCTCAGAAAACTTATAACGTAACTGTAAAATCTTTACTTACAGTATCTGCATTTGTTTTAATTACTTTCTTTTCTTCATGGTATAAGCCATCCAGCCTGTTCTAACACCAAAATGTTTTTTATATTAGGAAGCAGTAATTAAAATAAATTACTCCCGCTGTTGTAGAGGTCTTTCCAAACTTCTTCTTCCTGCAGGTCTATATACTAAAAGTCAGTTTTGAAATTCCATTTCACTTAATTTTTTGATGACACTTTATCTATTTATTGCTATAATAACCAATTCTTTCATTTACACTAATTGTTTCTTTCCTTACATCGCAATTTGTTTTTCCTTATTGACCCTTGGTAGAAAATGGATCTCCGTAGCTTCCGATTCCTGTTTCCTTCTCGCTGTAAAGAGCCAAGTTTTGCTGCCGAATAAAAGAATCGGAACTGCCATTACGTTAAACAATCTTATCAAAGAATGATTGTAATTCCAGTTCATCTGCGGTATTGAAATAGTGCTGCGTATTACCAGAAAAACTATTTTTGTCGATATCAAGCTCTACATAAAAACAGTAAAAACCAGGTTTTTGGCTATTCAAGTAATTGAACACATTTATCACTAACACATTTATTAATCACAGTCTTGGAACTTACAGTGCCCAATTCTATAAAAACGATCACTTTAATTCTCGTGCTAGATGTGTACAGGTGTCACGAACTACACAGATTATGGAAAGGAAAAACCTTTGGAGAATCTCTTTTGACTCGGCTATTAAAATTTAATCGTCGTAAAATAAAATTATATTTAGGGAAAGACCATGACTTATATCAATAATGTATTAATAAACTAATTTCTGATTCCTTAAAAGATTGGTAGAATGTACATTTTAATTATACTATAAGCTATATTTTTACTTGATCTAGGTCAAGTACGTGCAGTACATGTAAAATAATATTTAAAACTGTATTTTTCAAAACAAAATAATCAAAATAAAATGAAAATTATACGGGGTAATTAAATTATGAAAAAATCCACAATATTTTTCGCTAAAGTAATTTATGAAATAGGTAGGGTAGACCGGGGCAGGTTTGGTACAGGGGCAAGTTTACACAGTGCTCATAGTTCAAAAACCATTCGTCCGAACGCTACGTTCGTCACGTCAGACGAGTCACTAAGACCGTAATAAGCATCGACGCCAGTTTGCAGTCATTATAATGAGTAGGAATGAAGAGAGAGCAGTTTTAGTGATTTTTGTCCAGGTGACTAGATTTTTACACCATTATATTAGCTTTACTAGTAACTGTACCATTTAATTTTTTGATGTTATTATAGTTCATCCTGGTAGACTGTTCTTTTAAGATTATTTTAAGATATTCAGTTTAATATATAACTCACAAATAAAGCGTACACGTTAAGTTTTGTCGAAAACATGCGGAAGGGGCAAGTTTACACAAGGCACATGGGGCAAGTTTACACATTCTTCAAGCCGTGTAAACGTGCCCCGTACGTTTTTATACCATTTGTTAACGGTTTCTAATGGCTATATATATATTTTTTTCTTCACGTAAACAATGGTTCGATCTTACAAAAGGAAGACAAATAGATCCACTATGGTGGATGCCAATCCCAATCAATGTGAAGGAGATGCCAATCCTTCGGGATGGATGGTCGAGAAAAACTTTCTGAAATACGTCAAACACTTTGTTCATCATACTCGATGTTCTCCCGAGAAACCTTGCCTATTGCTCCTCGATAACTATGATTCGCACCTCTCAGTTTAAGTCCTGGACTTCTGCAAAAGTAATGGCATCCACTTCTATACTTTCCTCCCCACAGGCTTCAGAGTTTCAGGGATATTCTCTCTTAACACTTACATATTTCAAGACGAAGACTTCATGCCATCCTATGTAACTGATAGGCCGACTCCTCTAACTTCAAACTCAACCTCTGAGCTTTCTGTTGCCATTCCTGATCATTCACTTACACTGCTTCCTTCCGAACCAGCACCATCCACATCTGCAATATTTCCATCGCCTTCTGAGCAAGCTGTCCAATTCACTTCTACGCGTGTATCATATGTGTCTCCCTCTAGGCTGTCCGTCGCTGGCACTTCCGGTACTAGGTCTTTCTTAACACCTGAAGATGTGCGGCCTTTTGAAAAAGTAGGTCCAAGAAAAATAACTAATAAAGGCCGGAAGAAGCGGCAAACTGCTATTCTAAATGATACGCTGGTTAAAAATGCGTTGAGAGTAGAACAGAATAATGCAAAAAAGAGAAAGATAGATATGAGGAAAATAAAAAAAATAAAAGATTACAAAGAAATTTTTTTGCTCTGCAAAGAAAGCATCGAAAAAAGAAAAAAATTGAAAACAAAAAGACGGTCAGTGCAAATCTGATAGTAGCGAAAATGACGATGAAAACTGTGCGTGTATTTACTGCTTAAAACAATTCAAACTGTGGAACCTGGTGCACAGTGGATACAATGCACTGAGTGTAAAAAATGGGCACATAGTCATTGTAGGTCAAGTAGGTCCAAGAAAAATAACTAATAAAGGCCGGAAGAAGCGGCAAACTGCTATTCTAAATGATACGCTGGTTAAAAATGCGTAGGCGTCTTGAAAAATATTCCTTTTATTTCGTATGTATCAATATTGTAAAGGCGATTTTAAAAATGATACAAATTGATCAGGAGATTAATTTCTATTTTAAATTAATACAAAAATGTGTTTAGTAAAAATGAATAAATAATTTAATAAAACATTTATATTAAATTTCTTTTTACCTACATGTATACATGTACCTACATGTAGACATTAATGTAAATGTATATTTATGTAATGTGTACACAGAACTTAATAAAATATTTTATAGCAATAAAACTGACTAATATAGTTTTTTAACCCTCAAATTTCTTATTTTAAAAAGTTTGCAAACTTACCCAGGCACTGTGTAAACATGCCCCGTAAGTGGGGCAAGTTTACACAGGTGACTTACCTTCAAAAAACATTGAAATACATAAAAAATATCATAGTAACAGGCTTTTTATATATGTCTAAGTGAAGATTAAATATTAAGTAATGATTGGGTATGAAAAGCATGTAAATAACTGCAATACAAAAAATTAGAAAAATCAAAATCTAAAATCTGTGTAAACCTGCCCCGGTCTACCCTACAAATTTAAAAAATATATAATATTGCTGTAGTGCGGCTTAAGAGAAGTTTTTAAACTATAAAAGTACTTAAGTAAATTACTTTAATAGATGTTACATACACTTTGTATATTTTTACCTTAGAAAATAATTTTATATAAAAATATCAAACATTATTAATATATTATTTTTTCAAAATAATAATTTTTATGTAAACTTTTTATTACTGGTTCAAAGTTCGTTAAATAAAATTATCTTCTGAATGAAATAATTCATTTTAATTAAAAAACATACATTTACAACGTACATTCAAATTAATATTTCATTTACGCTCACGCAAATTAAAAAAAAAGAACAGCGTATGTTATTTAAATTATTCAATTAGTTCACAAGATTCAGCTGAATTATAAAAAAGCTTGCATATTTTTATCTAATTAATACATACACCTAAATAAAAATATGGAATTCATTTAAATTTTTTAAATAATTTATTTTGTAACCCGTTTGTTTTACATTTTATCGTAATGCGACATTTATGATACACAATTTTATTTTAGTTAATATTTTTTAATGTTTTTTATATTATATTTAATTTTATTGCAGCTTTTCTTTGTATCTAACACTGTTTTTAAATTTTTTATTCACAATAATTATTAGAGTTATAAACACGTTATCAGCAAAAGTAGTAAAATTAAAATAAAAATTTAAATGAATGTATTATTAAATTCTAAGGTGATTACAAAAATTGAACTGAATTAACGTTTTATTAAATTTAAAATATAAAAAAACATACAATATTTTAGAAGGAGAATATTAATTATTAAAGTGCATTAAATTATAATTAAGTTGAACAATACATTTCATTTGACAATTATTTTTGAAATAAAATTAAACTATAATACGAAAATTGATTAATAAATAAAATTAAGTCAAATTAAGTATGTAAAGATAAATAAATAAAATAAGGTATCAGAAAAGATAAATGTGTTTACATTCTAAATTAAATAATTTTTATCGAATTTGCACAGTAAAAATAAAAAAAACGAGAAATAAGAAATGTTTGACGTACGTCCACGTCATGTTTTAATAAAACATTCATCGGGGTGGATGAAACTTGTAATAACATGTCACCAGTGGATGAATAAAAAAAAAATCAATTGACATCGTATTGATAGAATTTATTCATCACACTGTTTTCAAAGAATTTTTTTCTTGTTCACACTTTTATACTAGACCGAATATTAGTTTTATTATTTTCATTATATTGAAAGTGTAGCTATCATAATTAAACTACGATTCATATTCAACAGCATTTATTATGTGATGTATTTTAAATTAATTTATTGCCCTGGTTTTATACATATTTAAATAAAATAAAAAAAATTAAAATACTGCAGACTTTAAACGTATCCTATATCTTTATTAGAATACGTTAAAAAGTAAAATTCTTTCACAATTAGTTTTTTCAGAAATAAATGAAAATTGCGGCTCAGAGTTTCAGACTATCTCACTAGAATCTAAAAGTAGAATGGGCCTACCAGCTATGGAGAAGAAGTTGTCAGTTCACTGGACTAATTAGGAACACAGAAAGTTTAAAGAAAATGAACACGAAATATTTATTAATTAATAAAATATAAAAGAAAGGTAATTCATTCGAAACGACCATCAGTGAAAATTGTAGAAGACTGCCACATAAGATTTGACTATGGATTTCAACTGAACAGAGGAAGCAACAACAACCCAGAAATGAGTGGAAAAATGGCGTTATGAGAGATATGTAGAAGTGGGCTAATGGATATAGAAGTTTTCAGTCAGAATGAACAGAATTTTGACCTATAACTTAACTAAAAGTACACTGGATTATAGGACTGTTGAACAGCCAATGTAATATTAATATTAAATTACTATTATATATTATATTATATGATATCAGTTAAACAAATAAATAACATTTATGGTAAAATATACAAAGATACGTCTTAAAAGAAATGTATATTTTTTATTGTAACCATAGCCTCCATTTTTCCTGTTTCCAATAAAACACACACATTTCATTTTGTATGTATATCACATTTTATAATAAAATTAATATGTACCTGACTTCTAAAAAATAAACAAAACAATTATAAGAATGTATTTTGTATAAAATACAAGTGTTTATTTAAACAAATTATAATTGATGAAAACATTTTGTAGGAGAATTCTTAGTTTCTACATCTACAGTCCA
This sequence comes from Catonia carolina, assembly GCA_035578175.1. Lineage (NCBI taxonomy): Eukaryota > Metazoa > Arthropoda > Insecta > Hemiptera > Achilidae > Catonia > Catonia carolina. The sequence goes on along the minus strand of JAQMRL010000002.1, from coordinate 118,480,154 downwards.
TTCGAAATAGCATGATAGTGAGTCTCTGAACAGTGGTAACTTTTCTGAATAACAAGTCCCTTTTAGGAAGTAAAATTTCCCTTTTAATTATTCTTAGTGGTATTTTTTATTATTCTAAGTGGTAGCACAGACGCATGAGCACATTACAAAATTCCTTCCTGTCTTTATTCCATTTAAGTAATACTATCATGGTGTTTTGAATAGACTATAAATAGGTCATTCTTAAGGTCATATGGTCACTCGAACCGTAAACTCTTTATCCTTTTACAATTTGGTCATATGGTAATGATCAATTGGTCATAATTGGTCCTTTCATTTTAAAACTGGTCACGTGTGAAAAATTACATAATATGACATGGAAAATAAAATTTTGTCTACAAAATGCTTTTTTTAAAACACACAAAGCAGGTCCAAAAGTTAAACCTTTTGAGACCCACCGCGTTGTCCAGAGGTAAAGTTGTCGCCGCGAGGCAGCTGTTTAACAGCTGATTTTCGGAGACGAAGGTTCCTGGTTCAAATCCTAATGAAGGTAGTTACTTTTATACGGATTTGAATCCTAGACAGTGGTTACCGGTGTACTTTGATGGTTGGGGGTTCAATTAACCATACTCTCTCAGAAATGGTCGGCCTGGGTCTGTAAAAGACTACACCTCATTTATAACTCATACACTTCATCCTCATTTCATTGGGTCATGGGGGTGCTTATTGTTCTGAATTGAACACACATTTGGGATATGAAAAAAAATTTTCAGTATTTATGATATTTTTTTTAAGAATTGTTTGTTAACTTCACTTTCTTTAAAGTCTCATCGACAGCTTGGTCATTAGCGACTACTGTGAGATATGTAGCGGTGGGTTTTATCTAGGGAAAATTTCCAGAATCTGGCCGGGAATCGAACCCGGGATCTCCGCATGGTAGGCTAGGGCGCTACCACTACGCTACAAAGGCGGCCAATTTAAGAAATTATAAACAAACGTTTTTTGTCTTTATTTAGTAAAAACTGTAACTGTACATTTTATACCACCAGCAGTATTTATGATGTACATTTTTAATATCCTATTTTCGTCTCGATTGAGGAAATCGTCCAATGGCAAACCTTCGTCGCTGTTTTATATAAGATCCCTATTCCAGTTTCTTTTAAATTTTCTTTTTGGGTTTTGTAGTAGGTGTGCGCTTGACAATGTTCGTAATTCTGAATTCAAAAATGTAAATGTAAGTTAAATGTAATGCTGTTAATTAAATAATGAACCAGATATTTTTCTTTTGTAAAATAAGTTCATTCCTCAGCACTATCGAAAGGATACTGTAACAGCATCACTGTCGAACATAATATATTGTATTTACCGTTCTTTAAGAAGATTAAACATTTATATGAACTATAAAAACGAAGGTAAAGTAGGGCCTATATTTTAAATGAAATAGAATTTTATCTACGTGAAATGGTTACTAATTGATACAAAGTATATTCATCGTTTTATATTCAAGACTAAATAATTGTGAAAGTATTCATGTATTCTAATGCTCACGTGTATCGTTTTTCGCACGCGTAAGTGAGATACATACAAGATTGCATATTAACAATATTGAATAATATCTTATTAATTTGTCTAATATATTAATTTTTTTTCTACGAATTTTTTATATCAAAATTGTATAATACACTTAATATATTTTGTTAAAATAACTTATAAATTTAATTTCCCTTACTGTGGGGTCGTACGATTTACATCGAATAAGTTAACAGCGTACTTCAACAAAATACGTCACTGATCAATATCCTCCAACGCACGAGTGGAATGACTGATTTCGTAGTACAGTTATAAACAAAACTATTGACTAGCGCTCAAATATCTTGCACAAAGAACGGTAACAGCACTGTATAAAATTATCTAATAATATTTGCGGTTAATTCCTGCATCTATTGGAATTTCCGAAATGTATTGTTTAATTTACATTAAAGGTAAATGTTTGTAAATAATTATCAGCACTGTATAGTTTCTCAGTACATGGGAAAATGGAAAATGTTTAGATACGTATATTGGAATTTCATAAAAAAGTCTGGTGAGAAAGACAAATTTCTCTTGCCAATGTAAATAATGAAAAATATTACTTTTGTTTAATCATGAGTAAACAATGTTGTTTAGGTCAGCAGCCAAAAGGCTGGTTTAAACCTGTAGAGATTTTACTAAGTAAAACGAGGAGTGAGGTGGTTTACTTTCCTCACTGAGTGAAAAAGTGCGCTTATCAGCATGCTGGGCCCTCTGAACAGCACATATTTTCCACTCTGCAAATGACACCTTCACTCCATTCACCACAGGGTCTGGCTGTATAATGAAATTCATTACTTTCAGAGGAGATAACTCTGATTAGTGTATTTTACACCTCTACCTTTTCTCTTCTTAAACGCTTCAGTCATATAATTGGCTGACCATGTGATAAGAAACAGAACTATTTATTTTAGCTCTGCAGCGAACACATTGATTGCAAACAATTTGACACTCCACCTGTCTGTTATGGGCAGGAGTAAACAATATGAAATGCAAAAACAACTTATTTTAATCATGAATGAATGACGCCAAATGAAAATCAACCTGCAGGACTTAAAATACGGAAAATCATGAAGTGGCGCTAAACTACGTTCGGTAAAATTTGTAGGTTTCTTAATATACTAAAACTTTAATAATATACGTTTTTACCCTAAAATGTTAAAGGCACAATCCTAAAACCACTATTTTTTACTACGAGTGTACAGACCCCCCCGAATTTCAGCAGATGTGTTGCTTCCACTATATTTTAGTGTAGAGCTTAAAAAATGTAGTAAATGAGGCGATTTTTTAAAAAATTCGTAGAAGTCGTTTTTAAGAAAATTGCAAACTAGTGAAAAATTGCACGAGTAAACTACTACTTCCTGTTAATTGATTTTAATGAAAGTGGTGCTGTTGGGTCCCCTTGTGGTAGGTATCTAACTTCAATTCTAGGATTTAACTGTATGCTATTCCGTTCTTGAAATATTTTGTTCTCTCTCTCTCTCTCGCTCTCTCCATATTTTTCACATACACACACGCGCGCGTACAAAAGAGACAAAGAAGATTCGGATCATACACGGATCAAACACAGCTAACCTAAATTTGGCGAAATTTTTTTGTTTGACATCGAATAATGTTTTGTTGAAAACGGTGACCTATCTTTTTTTAATATAATTGTTATAAAATATAGAATATTACCTTTAATTTAATATATAATTTTGAAAGGTGAGAGAGGAAAAAATACTTAAACGCCTTTAAAAAATGTTACTATAATACGATTCATCAGAACGCCACAGTTAATTTTTCATATTTTTTGATAAAAAATGATGTAAATATGACGAGTTAGGAAAACCTTTAAGATCACAAGATCACAGCACATGAGTCGTTACTTTTTAGACACTCTGTTATACAAACCTACTACATTATAGAATAACAGGAGACACAACAACGTTCTACACCCGTCTAATTAGATTGAAACAATTATAGTAGGAGTGGTTAATGAAAATATAATGTAAATTTTTATTAGGTAAAGTAAATTTATAAAAAAACCAAATAATTTAGAATTAATTTTGGTTTATTGTTGTTCAGTGTAATTAATTGAAAGATAACATTTTTGGTGTTAGATAACTTTCACCAGCCGTAAGGAAATACTGGGAATCTTGGGTGAAACATAGTGGTGTAGTAAGGATACGGAGGAAACTGAAAAGGAAGAGATGAGGAGGAGGAGGCGCATTCAGTGGATTATCAAGAATTTAAATGTGTGAATAATACAGCGAAGGCAAAGCGAAAGGTACTTTATATCTCTTTCTCCTTTACCCTTCGTGTTGTTGAAACTATATGTGTACAATACTACACAATACAATATTGTACAAAACATCAGCCGGTGCGCTATCTGTTACCCTTCCTACCCCACCATTACCCAACTCGGTCGAAGACTTCACTCTGCCAATTTTTCTCAACCTACAACCCGCTAAAATATTCTATACTCGCATCCTATATACCATTCTTGAAGCCTTTCTATTTTAATAAAATGGATTTTCCCTATTTTTCTTTATTATGTTCGGATGTAACAAATAAATTTCCTGGCATTTACTTGTAAACAAAATTTTCAACTATTTCAGAATCAATGAATATTTAAAATTTTCTTTCCATTACAAAAAACAAATAAGATCGTGTATTCTGTATCTAAAAAAATTATTAATATGTTACTAATGATTGTTTTTAAATTCTTATTTTTATAAACAATGTATTTTCAAGAAATTAATTACCTAATTAATTGATTAATACAATATTGTGATTTAAAACTTATTTTCTTACTTATTATTCACATAAAAACTTATTTGCTGTTACACTTTACATTTATTTATTTCAAATAAACCTTTGGCAAAATATTTACATTTTACAGCGGGTAAAGTCAACACCATCACTTAGTTTCATTTAGTTATTAAATAATTAAATTAATTTTCGTTCCATTTAGTTTCATTTTAGTTATTTAGTGTCTTAGGATCATTTAGTTTTTGAATTTTAGTCTTTTATGTTTTCCCAACATATTCTAGAATCCTGATATAAGTAACTAATAAAAGAAAGTAAATAACATAAATAAGGCTGCGATTCCCTTCCACGCCCCGCTGACAGTGTGTAAAATTTATTCTGACTATTCCCTTGTAGCATTGTATTAACAGTCCAAGGGAGGTGGAATATTTTTGCAGATGTCGGATCACGTGGCCAGGCGGCAGATTTTCGGTTGGTATGCGGATGCGTCCTCCTTGGAACTGGACGAGGACGCCTCAATTGAGTCCAACACTACTTCCCCCTTCGTGAGGGAGTGTACATGAGTTGTTCTCGCCGCCTCGGATACAAAAAAAAATTCAAATAAGTAATAGAAAGATTTTTACATTAATAATTGGATAAAAATAACGTTAACACATGATATTATATTATAATTAAATAAATTTAAGATGGATTTCAGAGGATTTTTTTAAATATACGTTTTAACTCTGGTTATATGCCAAATGCCTTAGACAGAATAAGAGTTATGTAAAATTTTTCCAGGAATACTAAAAATACATTCTGAAAATGTTAATAAAGCTAATATTTAGTTAAATGATCATTAGAACTAACAACTAACAAGATATGATGATTATGTAATAGCAAATGATTAAGTAAAACAGAAAATTAGAATAAAAATGTAAAAAGAAAATAAATGAGAAGAACGAGGCAAACAAAACCAAAATTTTATGAAAATGATTTAAAAGTATCAACCCTTAGTTTTAAATTCAGATTCACAATGCAGTTTCCGTGTTCGTTGACTCAGTAAAAACAGACGCATCAGTGTAAATCTAGGAAAGAGGAGTTTACTGCAATAAAGAAGAAAAATAAAAGAAAATAAATATCAGAGAAGTACCGCCTAAGACACCTGATATCAAGAGTTACTTTCAAATAATATTCAAATGTATTTTAAACTATATTCAACCTGAGAGTAACTTTATGTTATTAGAAAGAAACACATCATATAAAATTGGCAACAAAATTTTTATTTTAAACATTTTATTAAATTTATAGTAACTGTTATATAAGTGGTTAAGGATCTAAAGGATTTGCAACTGTGATCAAAGCAAATAGAACAAAAAAATTTGGATTAAAATGAAGATAAAATTTTATTATGCTTCCTGTTTCTTGATTTCTCTGAAAATTTAAGGTAAGACATCCTTTAAGTCTGAAATGGGGTATTTTATGTTTCTGGATATTACTACAAAAGAAAATAAATTTTCTTTAAAAGTACTTCATTTAGTGAAAAAATTCACCATTGCAACAATAGGCCTATATATATATTTTTTTATTCCTAATTTGTGTACGTTGCAATCTGTTCCATTCAGAACAATAAGCAACCCCATGACCCAATGAGATGAGGATGATGTGTATGACGTGTAAATGAGATGCAGTCTTGAACAGACCCAGGCCGACCATTCCTGAGAGAGTATGGTTAATTAAACCCCAACCATCAAAGTACACCGGTAACCACTGTCTAGTATTCAAATCCGTATAAAAGTAACTACCTTTACTAGGATTTGAACCAGGAACCTTCGTCTCCGAAAATCAGCTGTTTAACAGCTGATTTTCGCCCGGTGGGTTATATATTTTGTAAATATCTAATGTTACTTGACAGACGTTCAAAATTACAAAGGAAACGCACACTCACGTTTTACAAAGTACTTCAGTACATCAATGAAGTTTAAAAGTAGGCATTCGCTTAACAGTCTTACACAAGACTAATGCAAATCAGCGTAACACACTTTTATTCAAGAGGTCTTGGGTTTGATTCGTGGGGAGGTTTGCACATTTTCATTAGTCGTTTTATCTGTGACGCTTCGTCTTTTGTATTACCATTAACAGTCAGATTTTTTCGTATGGGGCCAATTTAGACCATGTGAGATGACGTTAAACGTTTCTCAAAGTTTTTTTGCAACCTACATTCTCTGCATTCGTACACCGTAGGATATTCTCCGTTATTCTGTTTACCCGGCACTCTGTTTTTGCTCTTCACAGAACCCCTTAACTAATTACACTAATTAAAGACATAATTAGTTGTCTGACTTTGGTTTGATTAATTTAGTTTTTTCAGTTTATTTTGGTTTTTTAATTTCTTTTCTGACTTCTTTAAACTATTTATCCGACATCTTAGATCTATTTTATAATACCTAAAAATTTGTTTTGTTAATTAGTTGTCATCCATTTTATACAGGTGTCTGTAAAATTTTAGCCTTCTATTTCTATTAATCGTTTATTTTCCTTGTATACTTCTTCTTAGCCTCGTAACCTATTTTGTCCGTCTACTAACTTTGGACGCATTATCTTCCGGAATATCTTTAATGCCTAAATATTTGTTTTGTTAATTAGTTGTCATCGATTCTATATAGGTGTCCGTAAAATTTCAGTCTTCTGTTTCCATTAATCGTTAAATTTCCTTGTACACTTCTTCTCAGACTCGTAACCTATTTTGTCCGTCTACTATCTTCGGACCCATTATCTTCCGCAAGCTCTTTCTTTTAATGTCTTCTCTTATGCTAGCCTTTCCGATTATTCTAGAGAATTCACTCGTGTACAAATATACAGGTTTTATTAGGCAAGCAAAACAGTCAGGTATATATTATATTGTAAAATAATATTAACTGAACAATAGCACAATGTCCGTAGTTAACAAGTTCAGAATTCCCAGTTGTCACAACAGTAACACAACAGTAATTGTTCAAAACAAAGCACACTCAAAAGTCAGATATATACACATTCATTGTACAGTACAGAATAAAATCACTGTTATTGTCGAGTAATCTCATGAGAAAGCTAAAATACTATTGGCTGGGGACCTTCTTTTTGTTGATCCATAACGAAGCTGAGGTGCTGACAGTCCTTCAAACTAAATTGAAGCGAATATTAACATGCTAATTTCACGCTTATTCGATTATAACAGATTGTATGTAGCCTACACAACTGTTTTTATTTTTTTCTCTAACATTTCAAAATTATTTACAAACAGTTTAACAAAAACCTTCAGTAAATATGTTAAAAAAATTAGATATATCTTGAAGAAGGCAGCACTCAGCAGCGTTGCTTTCGTGTAACCGTTTGGTTATAAGTGACTAGAATACCCCGCGCGGCTTCGTACGCAAAACATGTGTAATCAATTTGTTTTCTTTGTTTATTTAACGTCGCATCAACTACAGTGGTCATGACGACGTTGGGTTGTAACTGTGAAGGATGAAATGATTTTTTGTAACGTATGAAAATATGGCGTGCCTGTGTGGGATTTGAACCCAAGAATCAATTGTAATAAATTTTTTTTAACATAAATATGTAACAGAAATTGTGTAGCTGCTAGTTAACTGTATATTCCAACACACACACACGCGCGCGCGCGCGCACACACACACACACACACACACACACCACATACAACTTTTGGTAAATTCCCCGCGTACGTCTTTTGCTAGGCTTTATACGTAAATGTACCGTCTTCAGCAATAGCACACACACACACACACACACACAACGAAATTTTGATAATTTCCTCCGCGTGCGTCTGTCACCATCATCAAACCCCTTCATTTACTTCAACAAAAATACGTACTGACATGTACACACTTACATACGTACTTATTTATGAAAATCTTCATTAGGGCCCTTGGGGTTATCATTTAAAATTTTTTTTTCTATTTTGTCTTGAATTTTTATTACGGTACAGTACATTGAGCTGCACAATTCCCGTAAATGATATTTAAATGGTGGTGGGGAGTTTTGCTTTCAGGAGAAGAGGTACGCAGTGGTACATTCTCCGTTTATAACTACGGGTATTATCCGTTATTTAGATTAAGAGTTCTCTACTCCATTTTCGCTTTAGACGTCGCACAGGTGGGAAGTTCCTAGTAGCTAGATCACGGGCTAGTTGGTTTGGATGGACATCTAGTCGTTCGTGAAATTTACTATACAAGGACGCGGATAGCTCCTTTACTGTCGGAATTTTGAAAATTTAAAAATAAAATATTGCTGTAAATATAAATGCAAATATGCTGTCAAAATTTCATGAAAATCCGGTCTGTAGTTTTGGAAATTAGCCTGCACAAAAAAAACACGCTTTGTCTTTATAATATTATTATAGATAAAGTTTCTTCTTGGGTCCTCACGATGTACAACTTTTCATAAATACGAAGAATAACGTAGCTTTCGTTTTAAAATTGATGGACGAGGTGAATAAAGGTGTGAAAATGAGAGAATGATCAAGTAATACGTAAAATAATATGAAGGTGTGTTTAACTGATGATTGATTATTGTTTTGATGATTGAGTACACAACTAAGAGTTAAAAATTTGAATTTTTTTAACAATATTATTTTTGTATTTTTAAAATATCACCATTATTAAATTAATATACTTTGTTTAGTTTTCTTTATAGAATTGTGTTCGTATAAGAACATGCGCAAAGAAATGGTCTAGTGAATGAATCCTGTTGATTAGAAAATCATTTTCTTTATATAAGAAAGGAAAGGAAAATAAATAGCATAGTCTAATTTGAAAGATGTGCAGTATCGCTGATAAACGGAAGGAGTGGCCTTGGCCCACTATTTAAATCGATTCGGGTTGTCTGTTACAAAGAATTGCAAAGTACTCCACTAGTAACAGCAAAGAGAATACAACATTGTTCAGATTAATCACAATACAATGTTCTCTTTTCCAAACAAATCATTTGTTCAGTGTCCCTTTAAACACCTTCCGTCTCGAAAATTAAAGCCCCTAGATGTAGCAAATGCAGAAGCAGTAGCAGTAGAAACCTCGTAAATCTTGTCACAGATAACGGTTCCGCCTCTATTCTGCCACCCCCACCCTGCATTCGTTCCATCCACCAACTAGCGGGCAAATCATCTCCTACCGAGCAATTTCACGTAATTTCACACAGTCGTTTGTTTTATAAACTAAATTACTTCTTCTTCCATCTTATGAGTTTCTTTCTTACTTCCTTTTATTTTTATACAGTTCTTTATTCCATTTTTCATACCCTTTCTTCCACCACAAAGGCTATTATTTTTATCCTGCATTTCTTCTAATATATTAAGTTTTTAAATAAGAAAAGTTCTTTAATTAAAATAAAATTACTTTTTGGTGGGTATTTTCAAGCAGTTTAAGCTACAATAGCTCAGATATTATCTATGTTTGGTAACCGGTTATCACTTAGATTTTTTATTTCTTTATGCAATTGTTTCAAAATCAATATTGATGAAAACTATAGGAAACAAATTCTAGAAGAATTGATAAAAGTTTTATCGGTAAGTTTTATGCAATCTTTTTTGTAATATGCTTAATACACGAACGTAAAAACAATTGGTGGATGTATGCATTGATCTCTGTCCAAAAATTGCCTACGGAAATATTTTGATGAATAAAGTGGAAATATAATGGTATGATCTGTTAGGGTTGGTGTTGATATATTAACCAGAAATACCTCAAAATTTTTATAATTAAATACAAATTAATATAATCTTTTAATATGGTACATGAAAGGTTAAGTCTGGAGTTTGGATTAGTATTGATGTGAATTAAGTAAAAACAAATTTCAAATTTTTCGATAGGTGCTGGTAACGATAATATAAATACGAGTACTAGATACATTTTTAAACATTTTTTGAATATATTTTTGATTCAAATGCTAATTACTCTTTCAACTAACGATCTCCCTGTTAACAGACGACTGAAACAAAGGTGAAATAGGGATCTTCTCCAACCACCATAAAAAAAATCAATTTGACTTGTCATGCCTGTGTCATTTCATAAAAACAAAAAAAATCATTTCGTATAAAATAAATCATTCATCATAGTTTATAAATCATTACCATTGAAAAATATTGGCACCACATTCATTGTAAAATTTTACGCCAAAATCGGTCACTGGATCGATTCACATTCACGTCACATTCCAGCCATTCCTCATTCATTCCATCTCATTTACTAGTTGTGCTTTAAAAAAAATGTACAGTTGTAAATAAAAATAAAGTTGAAGCCAAAAAAAAAATGCTAATTACAACCTGATTTAAGATGGCGAGTAAAATATTATTAATAAAATATAAATCTACTACCTATTCGATCCATTTGGAGATACGGAATACAACTTTGTGGTACATTTGCAAATTCAAACATCGAGATCTCGGAGCGACTCCAGTCAAAGATCATTAGATACATGTTCAATATACTTTGGGATATACGTAAACAACAAATTTATTCTTTTATGTATATATGTACGTATACGTACGTTTTTAAAAATGTATATAAAATAATAATATAATAAATATAATGAAGAATAAACTAATTAAATAACATCAATATAAAAGAATTCATGAATAATAATTAATGAATTGGAATAATTAAACAAATAAACAATTTACGAGTATAAAATGAATTGTTAGTGATACATACATGTAAAGTGAATGGCCGCAAGGTTTTTGCCCTGTTGATTTTGAAATTTTATATCCTAAAGGTTTTCCTTACGCGGGTGTCAGTTTGACATGAATGACCCAAAAAATTTCTTTTTTTAAACGTAAAATTTGAAGCAAATTTTTTTGTAGGGAGAAAGTATATGTAACGGTACATATACTAAAGACTAACATGTGATTGAAGTGTGTGTTAATAAAAACTACTTATTTAATTTAGTTTTATAACACTTTTTTATAATTGAAACAATATTCAGAACGTATTATTTAAATTAGGGAAACATAATACTACTACTACTACGTATTTAATTAACTAAAAACACTATTTATACTGGGGACTGGGTTGCTATTATGATTCTTAATCCATTCCGTAATGGGAAGTGATCATTGAAAGTTTATATTTATTATATAAAGTTTTTTAAAATCAATCCAATCTTTTTTTATAATTTATTTATATTATATTGTCAATTAATATTTTTCGTTACTAACATTTTAAGTTATATATATACGTATTATTAAAAACCAACTGGTGCGAAAAACTCACGCAACTTTCTCTTACCAATGCAAATAATAAACAATATAACCAACATTAGTAATAAAACATAAGAAATAAACAAAACATTAGTAATAAAATATTAGAAATAAACAAAAAACTAACCTCAATAACCATAACTAATTTTTAATCATGAGTGAAAGACGCAAAATGAAAATCAACCTCAGTTTGGCTTAAAAATACAGAAAATCACTCTTTCACGCTAAACTAGGCTCTGTACAGAAACATTCTTTAAATAAAAGTTGTAGATCTCTTAATTTCCTATAAATTTTATCATATGCATTTTTATCGTAAAATGCATACTATAGCCGAAATTTTAAAACATCCATTTTATTACAGATTTTCATGAAAAAAAATCACTAATTACCGCTAAACTAAGTGTTATACAAAGAAATGTTTGAAATAAAAGTTGTAGATTTTAAATTGTCTACAACATTTATTACATACATTTTTGCGCTAAAATGTATATTAAAGTCGCAATCTTAAAAAACAAATTTTTACGAGAAAACAGCCTCACCCAAAATTTCAGCAGACATGGTGCCTACCCTATCTTGTTGAGCATAAAAAATTTAGTAGGCTAAATGATGCGATTTAAAAATAAAATCGTAAGAGCCGTTTTTGGGAAAATCGCAAAAAGCGAACAATGAGAAATAAACTACTACTTCCGGTTGACCGATTTTGATGAAAATGTTCGTGTCTGGTCCTCTAGTGATATCTAACTTAAATTTAAAGTTTCAAGTTCGTTCTTGAGATATCCTGTTCACTCACAAACAAACACACGCACCCACACACACACCCACACACCAATCCCTGAAAACATGTTTTTTGGGTTTAGGAGGTATGAAAACGTGTAGATCCAGTGAAAAATCGATTTCGAAAAATCGAAATGAAAACAATATTTTCCTTTTTAGACGAGGGAAAGTAATAACATCAAGACACCGAAAGTTGAGTAAATTGTTTTGTTATTTAGTTTTTTTGTTGTATATTTCTGTTATCCAAGAATTAGTTTAACCAAGGATCAACAGAAACACTACATAGTAAAATTATATTTTTTAACTTGAGTATTTTGATTAAAATCGTTTAATACTACAATATGAAAGGTACCGGGTTCGATTCCCGGCTAGTGTATAGAAACTTAACACGTTAAAATCCACCATTACAGTACTAAAAAACGACAGTTGTCGCTAATGATTAAGCTGTCGATGCGACTTTAAATAAACTAAAAACGAAATTAATCTTAGATTTTATTTGACTTTGGGCCAAACTCAAAAGTTCTGTAGACTATTGTATATCGTTTAAACTTACTTAACAGGCAACTAACTTAGAAGCATCATCTGCGTACAAAATGTTTAGAACTTAACCGCCGCCAGAAGATACTCTTCTGCTTAATATTGACCCTTGATTAAAATTAAACCTCCATTCCAAAATTTTAATATACAAAACCCTTTTGAGACCAATCTGGACTTATGGTGTTCAGCTCTTTGAAGTATTGGCAGAAAGTAACTTAAGTCAATCCAGACCTTTTAATAAAAATTCTTAAGACTTGTTTTTGGCGTTCCTTTTTATGTAAGCAATAAAACCCTCCACAACGATTTCAAAATTCCTACAGTAAAGAAGCTAACTGCGTCCTTCTATAGCAAATTTCACGAATGACTGGGTGACCATGCAAACCAACTAACCTGTGATCTAGGTACAAGAAATTCCCAGCTGTGCGACGTCTAAAACGAAAATGGAGTAGAGACCTCTTGGTCCGATTAACGGACAACACCCGTAATTATAAACGGAGAATGAACCACTGGGTACCTCTTCTCCTTAAAAATAAAATTCCCCACTGCCTTTTTAATATCATACACCGAAATTGCGAGGCTCAATTTACCGTAATAAAAATTAAAGAAAAAAATTTACTTTTAAGATTACATAGATTTCTTACATAAATATATATTAATAAGCATCAAATACCAACATATAAAAAAAATGTATGTGTTTATACACGATCAAGAAAATATATTTTATAAACAAAATACATATCACAGAAATAATGAATGAAATGGTTGAATAATATAAAAGTAGCAACAGACATAACCCATAAGTACGGGTGTTATATTGGCCGATAGCCAGGCATGGCGGTATTACACAGTTTACAGACAACCGACCCCCTTTACCCACCAGCATTAAGCTGTCATACATCGACCGACAAGTGTTGAAAGTAAACATTGCAAGAGTCTATGTTTACTTTTCGGAGCAAGTAAGCGTCCTGTTATGTAAAACAGTTTCCAACATCGTTATTAACAATTTAAACAATAACAATAAATAATAAAATCTCATTATAACCAGCTTAAGTAGGAGTAGATTGTAAAATAATATTTTACAATCTACTCCTACTTTGTTGATTATTAAATCAACAAAGTGATGGAAGAGATTTTTGCAGTTTCATCCTGAATAGAGAAATACTGCATTTAGCACACAGCGCCTTCAGTCAACGTTTATGCAATGTGCACAACCAAGTAATCTATACTGGCGGATCGTGGTAGTAGTTCATAGTTTCTACGCAGAGAATATTGGAGGGTTTTTTGACCATTTCATTAAAATATAAGTTTAATTTTATCTTCTTTACTAAACTCAACTGATCTCTCAAATCTCGTTTGTTGTAATTTTGAAAAAGAACAAATTTACTATTTTCTACTATCTGGTTTTTGTAGATTTCGACAATGTTTTATGAGGAATCATTTTCGAACAAATTCTATACTTCTCGTATCTTGAATATTAATTGATTTAGAGATTTCTACTTACTTTTCAGCAATAAGTGCTAATATTTAAAAAAAACTTCCTTTAATAACTTACTGCAATTTAAACGATTTTCTTTAGTATTCCAAATTCAGTATTCAAAAACATCAAATTAAAATTTAAAAATAATTATAGTTATAATATTTTTGTAAACCAACGGTTTTCAGGTCAAAACACTAAGATACATTAATTTTTCTTTTGAACCCCGCATACCTTTAAAACTCATTTTTTGTAACTACTGGGATAAATATTCGTGCTTAGTCTAAATAAACCTAAAAAAAAATTAAAACTGAAAAGTAGTTTAAAAAAATATTATATTTCAATGTCTGCAATTCGCTAAAAAATGTTTGAATGTATGATGTAAAAGCCATAAAAAAAATCTGGTGTAAAAGACTCACACGACTTTCTCTTATCAAAGCAAATAATCAACAATTATAACTTAACATTAGTAATAAAACATTAGGAATAAACAAAAAAAACTAACCTCAATAACCATAACCTACTTTTAATCATGAGAGAAAGAAGAAAATTGAAAATCATCCTCAATTTGGCTTAAAAATACAAAAAATCACTCTTTCTCGCTAAACTAGGCTCTGTAGAGAAAAATGCTCTAAATAAACGTTGTAGATTTTGTAATTTCCTATAAATTAAGTTTTTACACTTTTGTTGTAAAATACATACTAAGGATAAAATCTTTAAAAAAATTCGATTTTTTTTTACACATTTTCGTGAAAAAAACCAACAAAAAATCCCTAATTCCCGCTAAACTAAGCGTTATACAAATAAATGTGTTAAATAAAAGTTGTAGGATTTTACATTGTCTACAGATTTTATTACATTATTTTTCCGCTAAATGTATATTAAAGCCTCAATCTTAAATTACCCATTTTTTTTTCTACGACAGCACAGCCTTCCCAAGAATTACAGATAAATCAAAAGATACTTGTAATTATTTTTTGTGATTATGTATTACGTGCTTGAGTAATACCCTTTTTCATAGTCTTACGTGAGTGTTATAGAGCATAAAAAATGTTGTAAATGAGGCAAGTTAAAAAAAATATTGTAGAGCCGTTTTTGAGAAAACCGCAAAAAGTGAAAAATGACACGAATAAACTAGTACTTCCGGTTGACCGATTTCGATGAAAATATTCGTGTCGAGTCCTCTAGTGGTACTTAACTTAAGTTTCAGCTTCATTCAATGTTCCGACCTTGAGATATTTTGTTCACCGACACACACACACACACACACACACACCAATCGCTAAAAATATGTTTTCGGGTTCAGGGGTCTGAAAACGTGTAGATCCAGTAAAACTCGATTTCGAGAAATCGACATGAAAACAATACTTTCCTTCCTATATATTCATATAGGCAAGAGAAAGTAAAAATAAACAAAGGATTTTATTTATGCTTTATTTTTTTTGTGTTTATTATATCCATTAATTTTTTTTACCGAATTATAAAACGTAATACTACAATTTTGAGTGTTACCACAAAGAAAATAAGAAAACACGCCTAAATATCTAATCCATTTACACATCACAGAAAACGTGCATAGGTTATTTTTTATATCGCCATTAGCCATTACTGTTTCTATAATTGTTGGTATTTGCTTGTTGATGTGCTATCAGAAGTCTACAGGTAATTTTCCAACAAATGTGGATAGTTTAATCAAATAAAATGATTACAATTCTTTTTACTAAATTTTTATATGTGGTTCATGCTATATCTAAGGAAATGAATCTAAACCTAAAGTTTGTACCTGAAACTCATTTGACACCTCTATTCATTACAAGTAAACCTTAACTTCAATATTTTTTATATGACTACAGAAGTAACCACAATATTATACTTATAATATTTACTGCGTAAAAAGCAATTAAGGAATTTTCCACGAATTCTCTTACAATTATGTCTAACCACAGTGGGAAAGTGATACTATATGGATAAGTAAAGCACTAAAACTCACAGTAAACCCTTTCAGAGAAATAATTATGTGAAATTATTATACGTATATTTCTTATTCAGAGTTATAAAATTAGTTTTCATCTCTACATTTACTAACAAAGAGTAATTATAAGAATTGCTTGAATTAAGAAGCCGAATAATATATTATTTTCAGTGGAAGTACAAGAATATTGACCGAGAAAATAATTTATTTAACAATAACGTTATTTATTTATTTTGTCGTATTGTACTACAACTATTTAAACTTAAATAAATTATTGGAATATTTGAATAATGTAGGTTTTTCCCTTCGTTATGGTAACTCAAAACCAGCTGTTTGTATAGTTTGTACTATTGATAAGAACAATATATTTTTCATAGTGTCGTTTCAGCATTGTATTACGTCCTTAAATAAATAAATAAATAAATTTTGTGGATTATTTTGTTGAAAGAGGAAAATCTCTCATAATACTTTATGAGATAAGAGACAAACATGTTTGCTACATGGTGGAATTTTTTTTGGTAAATATTAACTTAGGGATTATGAAACACTCCAATTATATAACCAAATTAGTCTATAAGAAAAATATATATATTTAGAAAAGTATCATATTGAAAAAATAGTTCATAAATAACCGCATGTTTCTTACTTATGTAGGTCAGGATAAGGCACATGTTTAATATGAAACATTTTTGTTAATTACTTTAGAATGCTGAACGTATAATTTACATAAGATTAAATATAATTTAATACAGTAATCAAACTACAGCAATGAAAGATATAATTATCTTGTAAATTGTAAGAAATACAATACTGTACCTGAGATACGGGTCATAGCGAGGGCGGTGAACTACCTAAACTGGCGTACTAAAATGTGCAGGCAGACTGGTAGTCTTTATGTAGGAACCGCCTGTCCTACCTACTCCCCACTTTCAGCTCAACCCGATGTACAACGTGAACGCCAGGCAAGACTAGTCGCACAACCATCGTTGCCATGACAACCGGCCAAGCCACAACGCCTGAACTCACACCTAGGTTATGTCACCCACTAACCGAATTAAGCCCTAGATTACCCGCACATAAATGACAGCAATGAAAGTACAAGTTGTAAATAAAAAGGATGCCCCCATTCTTAATTGCATATCGAAGGAAGGGGTAAAAGGAAATAAATGGACAAATAAAAACTCATTTATGTGTAATTGACCAGTTGAAAGGTTAAGTATATACTGTTCATTTTTGTGACCAAATGCAAATAAAATTGCTGCAAAACATTTTTATACCTTATCAACAAAAAGTTAAAAAATTATATAGTTAATAAAATGTTAAACTGCAAAAGAAACCATCGAACGGGGTTGTTCATACAACTTTATTTCTTTTTAAAATATAATTAAAATAATTAAATATATAATTAATTAAATATATAATTAATATAATTAAAATAAGATTAATGTTCTTTGTTTGTAAACAAACATATTTTTATTAATAATTTATAATCATACAATACACTACAACACCCCCTATTGGCAACAATATTAATATTTAAAAACACCATGAAGATCCACAATGATCTACAGCGTCTGTGCTTATGTAATGACATCTGGATAAGATACAAGATTTGTTTTGACAATTTTCACGTTTAAATAACTAAATCGGTTTTGTATGTTGTATGGCGTCTTAGGACGCAAGCCCTCGCTACCTCTATAATTAAAAGTCATCCTGTATAAATCACTAGTACGGCCAATTTGGCTATATGGTGGACCAATGTTTGGAGCCTGTCACAATACAACACTGAATATTCTTCAAAGACACCAGTTAAAAGCACTTAGCAATAACAAACGCATATTTTTACGTAACCAATCATACCCTTCACGAAGACCTGAAAATACCAACGGTTCGAGACATTGAAAACGCAACATACAACTCATTACACACAAAGACAATTGACCACATCAATCCAAATTTCCAATCTCTTTTAACTAACGAACTCCCCGCTAACAGACGACTGAAACGAAGGTGGAATAGGGATCTTCTCCGGCCATCATAAAAAACTATTCCAATTTAACTTGTCATGCCTGTTTTATTTTATAAAAAAATCATTTTATAAAAAAAATTATCCATCATAGTTTATAAATCATTATCATTAAAAATATTGGCACCACATTCCTTGTAAAATTTCAAACCGAAATTGGTCAATGGATCGATTCACAATACCGCCATTCCGCATTCATTACATCTCATTTACTAGTTGTGCTTTAAAAAATTGTACTGTTGTAAATAAAAATAAAGTTGAAGCAAATAAAATGAAAATAACTAAATAGCAATAAGTAATGCACTCGATTAAGTTTAAATGTTTTAAGCGACCCGGTTCTCGTATGTTTCTCCATACTAACAACATATGGTACATTTTCTCAGCCTGTGGTGGAGACAATTGGCTGAATTGTTTTACACAGATTTATTGGACCTTGAAACACATTTTAAGATGAGGGATTGGTAAATTACCCTTTAGTTCATGAGAAAAAAGTTTTTTCTTTAACAGTGTAAATAATTTTCAAAAATTAACCTATTTGTAACTACAAAATCTGTTTTAGCAAGTGTTTTTTGTTAAAATGCAAAGTCAAAATGTGTATTCCTTTGTAGTGAATGTACCCTGGAAATCTCAAGTCAATATCTCTAACCGTTTCTGAGAAAATGTTCCTTCTGTATGAAAAAACTTAATTTTTGGAAAACGAAGAAATGAAGGAAACAAATAATAATTTCACTCGTAAGAAAAAATCAGCTGTAAAATAAATAAGAAAGAAAGACAAACAACAGGACTGCCAACTATATAAAATGTTAACTATCTTTAAAAAAATAAAAGAAATTTATAAACAAAAAGGATCAAAATTTATCCAAGTTAAATTTTAATTAGGTCCCTGAAAAACAGTAATGGTATTAATTTAAAAATTAATAAAAAATATAAAACCTTATCAAAAGGTCACTTATTGTACATCAGCTTACTCAGAAAATCCAGTAAAACTAAATGAACAAACAAAAATAAATGGTGAATTTTTTTTGAGGACCGGGTTCCCTTAAATACTGTTGGACCTGTACAAACCGAACTTGAATATTTATTTTATACTTTTGAATTACGCTGACTGTTAGAAGGAACGTACAAGCCATGGTTCGTTTTGAATAAAATTATAACTTAATCTATAAAGAAAGTAAATTATACATGAGTATATTACAATAATAAAAAAATACACAACCAGAAGCTTTTTATTTGGTGATAATGTCTATAGAGGTATTAGATTGTGCGCAGGTAATTATGAACATTCCGTCTAGTCTTGAATAATCATAAGGCCTAATTTTTATGATTAGACAACTATTCAGGATGATTTTTATTTGTTCAGAAAAATTCCAGTGTATCATATATTTTTTTTTTTGGGGGGCTCCCAAACTCCCCTACACCCCGCCGTCTCCATCCACTACTATGGCTGGTCGCAAGGATGCGAGGTGGTACAGTAGAACAGCAATAGAATATCGCCTCAGTAGACTGCACTATTATAACTTAATATAGTCATTCTTTCTTCACTAGAAAACAGTCAGCCGCCGAGCCAAACATAAACCACATAGACACAAATAACATAAAATAACGGTACTAAAGGGTACATAAAATAACATAAAAATCACGCAGTATTTACAGCCTTCCTTCACAGTATCCTGTATAGTTTTTCTTTAATTTTACCATCTCTGTGAAACAGATCTACCTCTCCATTTATTTCATTGGCTGTAGTTATACATCTATTGATTGGAGCTATTTTACTTCTTGTGGCTCCAGCAAATAACCTGAAACTTCTTAAAGCTGTGCAAGGCACCCTCAGAAAAATCTTCGAGATATCCGGAACATCAACTCGTGAATGCAGAATGTTGTAAATGTATAGAACTGCCATCACTCTACGCCGCGTGCTCAGACTCTCAAGCACGTTAAAAGTAATATTAATTTTATTTTTGTTAAATCGTATCAATATCTTGGTCCATTAGCTATCACTTTGGGTTAACGAACGGGGGTTTTCGACTTTTAATATTTTCTAGACCCTAGCCGGTAATCGAACTCGGGACCTCCGCCTAGTTATATATTAATTAAAATTATATTTTTAAAGATATTAATTTTTACAGTCTCCAATTTTCCAGTATAGTTCAATTTAGTGCCCTTTTTAAACATCAGGTCGTCCAGAATCAAAATATCGAGATGTGAGCTCACATTTTTAAGAGTGTAATCATTGCATTCGTGTACTGTCTACCGATACTAAATTGCAATTTCTGTAATTCAACCTTAAACTTTAACATGTTCTGTATGTTTTTCTAATTTTCGGGAAGCAGGTTATACAGTTATGAGGCCAGATAACAAAAATGTCTTTGAAATAACATTTTTTTGTTGCTAATGCAAAGAAATTAGATACTTGTTTCATGTACTGTAGTTCTGCAATCGTTTCAAGAAGTTTTCAGAATTTTTATGCGCCTGTACAATTCGTTTTCGGGCATAAATGACGAATATCTGGTACTTAAAATTCTTCAAAAATTATTTAGAAATATAGGGAGTGGTTTCTGTCGATTACATGCGAAATAAGCTGTTGCTCTTTCTCCAGAGGGTCTAAATACGATTGAAATATACTGCCCAATCCCAGTATTCTGTAACATATTTAAGTAAAAAAGTCATGAAAGAGTGTGTGAAGTATATACGTATTGAGAATATTAATTACAATTTATTTATAAATTTTTCCTAAAGATAGTTACATAAATTTTAAGACAAATTTTATATAGAACAATATAAGAACGGTAAGGAAATAAAAAACAAAAAAGTAGACGATGATTTTCATAATTTACATTTATGTAAAACAAAGAAAAACATTGTAAAATATGATCATTTTAAACAATGGACCAATAACAGCAAAAAAATGGTGTTATTAGGTTCATATCAAAGGAAAGAAATTTTTGAAGATAGCCTCCAGGAATGACGGGTCGGGGACAATGTGCGGAATATCTTTGGTCCTAATCGAAAATCGATGAGAGCACAGTTTACTGCAGTATTCCTGTCATGTCACGCGCTCCAAATTGAGTTTTTGAGTTTGAAAAGCCCCCTCAAATGACTAGAGACGAGCTACACACCATCCTTTTTTTCCTTTTTCCCCTCTTTTCTTGACAATTTCCGCTGTACTTAAATGTTGTCTGTCTTTTCTTTTCTTACGTTAAAGAAATAAACACACAAAACTTGTTCAAATAACAAGGTTGAACAAGTTGGATCCGTGCTCAAGACAGCCGGTTACAAATATTAAACTTCCTTAACTTTCTCTTCCGATTTGAAGCTTAAGTCCGTTACATAAGCAAGCCTACAAATCGAATAATGTCGTACTCTCCTTCAGTAAATGCCAAGTTTCTGAAAAAACGTAAACCAAATAACCGTAACTATTCTAAAGCCTTAAAATCATTCAACTAAAGAACATTACTAAATTATAAAATAAAGAAAATAATATCAGTTAAAACTGTTTAAATTTAAGTGCTATTAATAAGAATTACGTTTTTAATTCATTTTTGCTTATTACCATCTTTTGGGCTGAAATAAAATTACTTTTTTATAATTTATTTGAAATTTTTAACAGTACACAAATATACGACTACTAGAAAATGTGATGTACGTACATAACCAAATAACATGCAAAAAAAATATATAGACAAAGATTGATAGCCATTGGTACATCTCTGCGTATATAAGTAAGTATTAAATATGAAAATTAGTTAATTTAATTATTATTTGTATTATATTATTATTATTTTTAGTTAGAACTTCAGAGAAGATCTTTATTCCACTTTCTTTTTAGGCGCCGGGCTGGATTCCCAGGGAGGTGAAAGCGATGAAGTTCTTGAATTAGAGGATTCGGATTTAGTTGTAATTTTGAAAAGAATTTCTTATAATAGGACTGTGCAACTCCTCAACTGTATGAATCCCTAAATCGGAGTGTAAAGTATCATTACTTACATAGTACGGAGCTCTTGATATTAAACGGAGAAATTTTGATTGGAACGTCTGTAAATATTTAAGATTACTGGATTTTGCTGAGCCAAATAACTGAACTCCGTAAGTCCAAACTGGTTTAAATAATGATTTGTATAACAGTAATTTTGGAGAAATTGGTAATAGAGAGATTCTACTGAGAAATTGGTACAGTTGTAATTTTGTATTTAATTAAAATCTTTTCTTTTTTATGCGCAACTGCCACGTAAGCCTTTAAAATTATTACTATTATTATGTTTAGAATCTTGTTTTTAAACAAGATTTGTAAAATTATTTAATTTTCACCCTGTAGTACAATTTTTTCGAACATTAATTAAAACATTAATTAAATTCATTCTATAAAGAAAATAATTCCGTTTACTACCAATAAAAAAACATTTAACTTGAGAATAATAATTTATATAAGCAACAACTGTTGTAAATTAGTTTCTTAGTCAAAGTTTTGTATTATAAGGCTAAGCTTCAATTAAATCTATGTTTAGCTTAGCTGTATATTGAATTTCATTATACAGCCAAATCTGCGGTAAATGAAGCGAAATTGTCATATTTGGACGGTGGAAAGTAAGTGTTTTACAGAGAGCCTGGCATGCTGATAAGCATACCTTTCCACTCAGTGAAGGCATTTGTAAACCACTGACTTTTCGTTATACTTAGCAAAGCTTCGAGAGGTTCAAACCAGCTTTTCGGCTGATTTCCTAAACAACAGCAACTTCAATTGAAATATTTACAAAGATTTGTTTTATTTCGAATATTTCCAAATTACAAAAAATAACTTTTTATGGAAAAAATAGATTTAAATTACAAATATTAAACAAACTTGCTTAAAAGATTACAGCATTAAATAAACATTTACGGTATTTTAGTTTTAATGATTTAATTAATTAAAATAAGTAACAGAGTGAAAAAATTAACTCTTTTTGTCAAACGTTCCAACATACTGTATCTATAAAAGATTCCACTAATCTGTGCAAAAGATTGCACAAGATTGCAAATTAGTGTTTTTGTTAATAAAACTGACGATAGTAAATATAAATATATTATTTTACCGTGAAACTTTCATTTTAATCCTTTTTATTAAAAATTAGATTTTTCTGAGAGTATGCAAGCGAGATACAACACGAATTGCAAACGTTATGAACTTTTTATTTATATTTTGTTACTAAAAATTTAAGAAGGGTTGCGTTTTCTGTGCACCTGAGATAAACAATTGTTTGTACAACACTGTTACTGGAAATGTTGGATTAAGCAAAATGTGTTAGTTAAATGCTCAGTTTCTTTAAGCGATAAATTAAAATATTTAATATATCTTAACAAATGTAAACGTACCTGAAAAATTTGTGAAGTACAGGTACATAAACATTAATGTGTTATGAATATTTACAATAACTAAATTACAACACTATATTGTTTTATTTTTTTGGTTTACGTCAGACTGTTTTGCAATATATAGTTTTAAAATGTTGTTTATTGTATTGTCTTCAAATTAATAAAACTGTCGTCATAGTGGTATCTGCGAGAACGGTATTGCGATATAAGATCTAATGTTCATAATAAATATTGTGTATTTATTTGCTTAATCAAATCATGTAGTTCAAAAACGTTTTCATTGTAAACTGAAAACTTCTATAAGCAATTCAATGGTCAAGTTTGATTAATAAGGTAGAAAGTTAATAAAACCTATTGTAACTTTTAAAGATAAAGAACACCATTCAGACGTATTGTTCCGATAAGGAACTAAACTGAAAATAGAATATTCAAGAAAGTGAGTAATAGTACCAAATAGAATTTTAGTGAAAATCCCACAAGATCTTCTTTACCTCATTTTTGACAGATCCCCATACAATTTTGTATAGGTGAAAAAACTTTTGTTGAACCTACGCAATACGCATATAAAATGCTGGTGTGAAACACTCACACGACCTTCTTTTGCCAATGCAAATAATGAACAATATAACCTAACATTAGTAATAGATCATTAGAAATAAACAAAATAATAACCAACCACAAAAATTATTACCTAATTTTAATCATGAGTGAATGATGCAAAATGAAATCAACCTTAGTTTGGCTTAATAATACGGAAAATCACTCTTTCACGCTAAACTAGGGTCTGTAGAGAAAAATGCTTGAATACAGTTGTAGATATTTTTATTTCCTATAAATTTGATTATATGTATTTTTGTCGTGAAATGGATATTACGGCTGAAATCTTAAAAAATAGATTTTTTACAATTTTCAAGAAAGAAAAACAGAAAATTACTAATTACCGCTAAACTAAACGCTATATAAAGAAATGTTTGAAAAAAGTTGTAGATTTTTAAATTGTCTGTACCTTTGATTACACACTTTTGCTCTAAAACGCATATTAAGCCCGCAACTTAGTGACTAGTAGGCTACAGGCGTTCGGTAGAATTTTGAACGAAAGGTATTTAAAAATTTATGCGTAAGATTTTGTTAGTAACGTAAAAGGGTGTCTATACTATAATATTTAATTTTTTGACTGGAATGCCTAAAATGCGTTATAAATTAGAATAGGTATTTAAAATAACCGTAAATTTGGGAGCTGTAAATCTACACAGGTTTCAAAAGAGCACAATATAAGCGTAATTTTTGTGCTACTCCATTTTCATCGTTTATGAAGTAGTACTATAGCGGTCAAATGATGCAGTTTATTTTTTATGATAAATATAGGAAGGTTATAAATAGAATGTTTATGATACAGGAAGCTGAGCCAGTAAGTTTAATACTTAATACATATATCTTGTTTTGTATTTGCATGATAAACGATGCATTTAGAATTCAGGTACGAAATAACAGAGCAAGGGAGTTGGAAGTTTGAGAGGTAGGTAACTCTTACTCAAGGCTCAAGTTGCAAGGGAAATAGGAGACGGTAAGAGGCTAGTGGTACAGCGCATTGCCAGGCAGTAATGCTCGTAGATGCAGCGTGCTTGCACAGACAGGGGCTGCATATCTCATTCACCTTATGAACTATTTATAAAGTTTCGCCTTGAAGGGATTTGAATGAGACAGACATGGTGCAGGAAGATTCCTCTTTCAGGCCAGTCACGTTCTACCCAACACCACTAAATCCCTGAATCACCTTATACAATTCATCTCCACCATTGCTGTTGCTTCGCACCAGGTTGAAAATAACTCTACATGTAAAATTCTCAGCCAGATATCTACTTTCTACATTCCTCTAAAATACTGTGTTAGTTTAATAAAGGTTAGATATGTTTGAATTTTAATAAATATTTTGGGAAAACGAAGTCAGGAGTTCCATAATACATACTCTTACTACATATACTTTACGCCCAACCTAACATTAATTCAAAAACAAGTTTCAGAAAACACATAAATAAAAAGAGTCTGTAATCGGACGATGGTAATCAAAACCCTCAAACATTTTTTGATAAAGTTAAAAATTTGACCGTTTATTTAAAAACTGAAAGATATAATAATATTTTTGTAGTACAGTTATAAGTGCAGTATTGAAGAAATAAGGCTATAAATCTAACAGAAGAATTAACAATAATAATATACTAAAATAATTCGGACAAAATATAAAAGAAAATCTTCCAGAGATAATGTACCTCGAGAATTATATGGGCAATAGAGTTTGAGAGTAAGAAAATAGTTCGACCACAAACACTGACGTTTGAGATGAAACTAAGAATAAAATTCTATGACATGTGTGTAGATGTCTAATACATAAATTACAAAATTCGTTAAGAACTTTTAAAATCAGAATAAATGGAGAAAAAATACTGGAGATAACAAAGCACATATTACATTACGGACTTTGAAGCCTTTTAAGACACCTTAAGATTACTTGACAAATGTCTCAATAATTTAAAATAATAATAATAATAATAATAATAGTAATAATAATAATATTATTTTATTAATATTTAATAATAAATAAATAATATTTTCATTATTCTGTTCTTATGTTTTATACACATATGCCATAGAATTTTATTCATAGCTTTATTTCAATCGTCAGTGTTTTTGTTAGGACTGTTTTCTTACTCTCTAACTACCGAAAAGTAAAGTATAACGGACGGAAAAAGGAAGAAAAATAAAGTGAAAGAAAGTTGAAGGCATGTGCTGCAGGAGTTACCAGAAATGTTCTAAATTATTTGATGTGTTTGATAATGGTAGTAAACAAAGAAACAAAACAATAATATTTTTTTTAATTTTTTTTAATTTTTTTTTTAACAGTAAGAATTATTTACAAACAGTTTAACAAAAACTTTCTGTAAATGTGTTGATGATGAATAAAACTTGAAGAAGACAGCACTCAGCAGCGTTGCTTCCATGTCATCGTTTGGTTATAGTTGATGAAGGGTTTCTTCTTGGTCCTGGTGACGTACAATTTTTTTTTTTTTTATACGGATGAAGTGAATGAAGGTGTGAAAAGGAGCGAATGAAGACGTGATACTGATGATCTGTGTAACTGATGATAGAAAATTTATTAGATGATTAATTTTAGATTAATGAGAGTTAGCAAGATTTAGATTATCAATAAATAAGAGTTGACAACCGCAATATAATTTTGTGTTTTTGATCTTAAAAGGATGGTTAAACATTTTAGATCAGGTGAAACGGAATGGAAGATCTAATATTCTCGCCTTCTTGAGTCTTTGATGTTCAATATTGTCATCGAGAAGATTTATAGCCAAATGATTGGAATGAGTGTCCAACTTGGTTAAATACTTTTCACTCCGACTGCTAATTTCTTCTCCCACCGTAGGTATGCCCAGGTCATGATGGAGTACTTCATTAGGCACATACCAAGGTGCACAGCATATAAGTCGAAGAAACTTCGATTGGAATCTCTGTAATATTTCTACATTAGATGTACTTGCTGTGCCCCAGAGTTCAATTCCATAACTCCAAACTGGTTTTATCATCACCTTGTACAGTGTCAATTTATTTTCCAAAGACAACTGTGATCGCCTCCCAACAAGCCAATATAGTTGTCGTAATTTGAGTCCAAGTTGTTTCCGTTTGGTCCATATATGTTTTCTCCACGTCAATCGCCTGTCTAGATAGATGCCCAAGTATCTCACATCATCTGAATGTGGAATTACGTTGTTGCGAAACGTTACTGGTGAACATGATTCTCGTTTCATCGTAAAGGTTACGTGTGCAGACTTCTGTTCATTTACTTTGATCCTCCATTTTTGGCACCAGTCTTGAATGTCATTTAGATGTTGCTGTAGTTTTTCAGAAGCGTGGACTGGGGAGGCATCAGATGCAATAATAGCAGTGTCATCGGCAAAAGTTGCTGTTGTTACATGTTCATTTACAGGAATATCTGCTGTAACAATAATATAATGTTATTAAATATATTTGTTAGTGTTATACATACGAACATCATTTAATATAAATTCAGTATTATCAGAACTTAAAAAGAGAAACGTGTAGTACTTATTCAGATGTCCGATTAATCAGGGGTAGTTTTTTAAAAAAGATAATATTTTAAATAAAATGTTGTAAGAATAAGGATATTTTACAGGTATTCTAAAGTTTATACCTTCTTCTATAGGAATGAATATCTACGATCTACCTACTTTTTTTGTCTTTTATGACCACAATGGATCACTTTGGTCAAATTTAGAAAGCTTCTTCCTTTTCATATTCTTTTGCTTGATGTTCTGCCAGCATGCCATCATTCGGGCTGATCTTGCTTGTCGAACTTCCTTTGAAACGACCGGTTTTTTCCATCTGATTTTGTTTCAAATCTACTTTCCTTAATTTTTAAGATTTTTAATATTTCTGTTTTGTTTTCTAAATCATCGAAAGTTAATCCTTGTTCGATCATGCCTTCTTTGACATTTCGGATCCATGCTCCTGATGTTACCATTGGAAAGAGTTTTCATCTTGTTTAAAATTCTGTCTTTAGGTGTTCTGATAAAATGTCCAAGAAAAGAAATTTTTTTCTTCCTTATTGTATCTGTTATGGGTTCGTTTTCTTTATAGACTTGTTCATTTGTAAGAACTCTCCATTGCCCATCTACTTTGTTTTTCTTTCCTATGCAGGTTCTTAAGATTCGTCTTTCGAGTTTTAGGACATTGTCTATTGCTTTAGTCTTGGTCAATTTTGCTTATGTTTTGCTGCCATTTGTAACTTGCGGTTGTATGACTGTTTTGTAGTGTTTAATTTTTGTTTGCATAGATAAGCAATTTTTGTTGTAGGCTTATACATTTTTTGTTATTTGTTGTGATTTAGATAAATTTTTCTGTCTCTCTTTTTCCGCTGTTTTCTTTATTGTTGTGTGTTATGTGTGTTCGCCTAGATATTTAAACGATTTAACTAGTTCCACTTGGTTTCCGTTTATGTTTACTGAATTTATGCAGATTGTCTCTTTAGCCATCATTTTAGTTTTATCATACCTAAGATATTTTTAATCCAAATTTTCCTGCTAATTTTAGTTATATCGATACACTTGAAAAAATAATGTCAAGAGCATTCTCATATTATTTTTGGTGAGAAAAGGAAGAATATATAGCGATGGAATTGACCACTGATTAAAAATTTCTAAGGGTTACTATTAGGAATAAAAGTATTAAATCTTTTGGGTAGATAATGCTAAATAACATCAAATTAAAATGAACCATAAGCTTTTCCAGAAAAAAGTGGCTTCCTATAAAGCTATTTTGTCAACAATACACAATACCAGACAGTAACAGATTAGACAAAAAAATGTTGGAAATAAAATGTATCAAAATCGTTTTCATTGATCCCGTTAACAATTGTAAGGTTTTATTAAAGCGAAACAATGCATACAAAAGATTAACATAAATAAACCGACCATTGCCTTCATATTTATCATTTTTCAAAAATGAAATATTGCTCGTTTTAGGCTTACTCATCAATATTAGATAACCTGTGAACAGTGATATATTAATCCTTCGAATAAACATTACACAATACATGGAAAAATTATATTTTTTGAATTTATCATTTCTAAAACAATACAAAAAAATAAAAGGATATTTTGTAACATCAATATTATTCGTTATTACGAGTACAGTAAAATCTGTTTAATATGATTTTTAAGGGACTGTCCCTTACGAGCTTATTTTTTCATATAACTTTTTTAATGCATAATCTGTTGTATAACAATAAATTCAACTTATCAATTAGAATTAACACATAAACAAATTACAACTCACTGGCGTAATTAACAAATTATAACATTCAAACATATTATAGTGTTCATAATTATTAATAACAATCAAAATTAGATAAATAGTGTTTAAAAAAATAAAATAAACAAAAAAAACAAAATGAGAAGTAATAAATAATAAGCACATGATTCCAAAATATATGTACACCGAACTTTACCGGAGGTAATAAAAAATTTTCATTTAGTTATTAACAACATTCACACTCAAACACGCCAGTAATCTACAGAATACTAATATGATATTATTTACAATGTAAAATCACACTATCAGAATCGCCCTGGGAGATCCAGTACTGTAGCACGTTTTTATCTATGAACATCATTGCTGTTGTCTAAGAAATTCAGTGCTAAGTGATTTACGTGGTTGTTCAGACGTTCGATGTATTTACAACTGAAACTTCGTATTTCTTATCGAGCTTATTAGGTGGGAAAGCGTCTTGGCCGGGAAACAAATAGAATGAGTATATCTAATGAAAACTGATTTGTATCCAACTACCAGCAAGTACACAATTATGAATTACGCGATGTGCATTGTTATCTAAACGTAATCTAAGCATGATCTACCTCAAAAATTCTCTTCTCTAATAACACTATTTTCATTAGAAAAAATATTGTTAACAAAGAAAATGCTTATTAAACTAAGTGGTATTTGATAAAATATACCTTTCACAAATGGAGCAAAATTACATTAAAACGTTACTGATATTGTACACTATTGATGTTCAAAAACAAATCTGGTACTATTTTTATGTTAGAATTAAATCGGTTTAACACGCTCACAATTAATAATTTCCCGTTTAATACACAATTTTATGAATTCCCTAAAGTAAGTACAGAAGGCAACTAGATTGTCAAACTACGACACGGCTGTAAAAGTGATTGATCTTGATAACGGTGTCACTAGGACGTAGGCTTTTTAAGAGAAATGAAGTGACCTTTTTTCCGTACCCGGGTATTTACACTGAAAATTAAAATAAACTTCAGTTTTACATTTATATTCCTTAGAATTTATTGAACAGAAATAAAGCGTAATAAGCGGGACTCGGGGCGTATTAAAAGTAAACATCAACATTGCTTTCTGTACGGACTTAAACACTTCATAAAAACCGCGTGTTTGACGGGAAATCGTATTAAAAGTGAGCGTATTAAACCAATTTTACTGTAGAAAGTTATATTGATCGAATAGCTTTGTGGACATTCGATAAAAATTCGACCGTGTAGCGAAATTTAAAACCTTCACATTATTTACTAATACTCCAACGTCATCTCAATCTCTTATACGATTGGTGTCATCATGGAAAATAAAACTTAATACGGCCAAACCTCGTCACGTAACTTTTGTACTCATTTAAGTTGAGTATATGTTTATATTCCGAGGTTGAAGAAATCAACCTCTCACAAAGACAGGAGCTGTCAAGTACAACCGGCCTGATTTTCGATAGAAGACTGACTTGGAGCAGTCATATCAAACAAAGACATTAATTACCAAATTTTAGACTTTTATCTTTTGTATTCAATAATATAAACGATAAATTACCAGTGAAACAAAATTACGCATATAATTTATTCTCCATCCGTTTACAATAATCATGCTGCGCTTCCTCACACTACTCAAACAAGATATTTAGACTTACCCTTAGAAAGAAAACTTACATGGAACGCACATGTTACAAATACACGCCACAAACTCAAAACAAGTTTCTATCAACTGAAGCGCTTACTGAATAGACGTTCTAAATTAAACATGTCACATGAATTAACAACCTACAAGACAATCACAAAGCCAATCTGGAGATAAAAAGTTCAACTTTGGGGATCTGCTAAACCTTCACACACGAAACGTATACAAACGATTCAAAACAAGATTCTATGAGCAATAACAGATAATACCTTTTACGTCACAAACTTAATGTTGCAACAAGACTTACAAATCCCATACGTAAATGACGTCGCGAAACCACTATATAAGACGAGGCACAACAAATTTGAATCACATAATAACCGTGACATAAAAAACACGTACACTAGGGCAATACCGGATACTCAACACAGACGTTTAAAACGCTTCTGGCTAAGGGATCTTCTTGGCCAATTATAGGACTGTAGTAATGACTGCAAGCTCCAGCAAGTAATTCAAGTTTTGAAACCTTTAGCATCATAATAATAATGTAATAACAGATTCTAAATTTTCAATAAAAATTGTCAAAAAAAATATTCTCTTTTCAAACCTATATGGATTTACGACTCCGAAATTGACCATTTGTACATTCATACAAAAACAAATCACAAGACCACGATAACGCACTAGTACGTTCACGTTCCATCATACACCCAGCTGAGAATCCCGCAAGACGGCTGAAAGGACGTTTGAGTAGCGAACTGCTAATTTAATGAAATAAAGCTTATTAAAAATTCAGAAAATTTTTAATCACTCTTCTTTGGGAGGCACCAATGGCGTTCCTACTCCATCTCGTGCATTATCATGTCATTTTAACAAATTGATCATGTTCATTGTCATCCATAACAGGCAGGTGAAGAGTTAAATTATTCGCAGTTGATCTGCTACTTCTAGGGCTACAAAAAAACTGTTTCTTATCATACGGTCAGACAAATATACTGTATAACTGAAGCATTTAAGAACAGAAGAGGTAGACGTGTAAAAGGCACTTGTCAAAATTATTTCCTCTGAAAGTCACGAATTTCGTCATTATACGCACAGCCAGACCCTGTGGTAAATGAAGTGAAGGTGTAATCTGCAGGGCGGAAAGTAGGTGCTTTTCGGAGGGCTTGACTGGCTGATAAGCAAACTTTTCCACGTAATGAAGATAGCAATTGTTAACCACCTCACTCCTCGTATTTAGTAAAACCTCTAGAGGTTCAAACCAGCCTTTCGGCTGATGACCTAAACAACAACATATTGTCATCAACCCATTTACTTGTGTAATTCTTTCAGTTGTAAATAAATCATAAAAGAGAAAAAATATTTAAATTTAGTTTTGTTAATACAACTACTCTAAAAAACCTCCAAGTTTATCCGTTATCAGCTTTATAAAAGTTAAACAATATGAAGAGACCTCAAAGCGGTCAAAAATATTTAAGTAAACAATCATACATAAAAACGTTGTGTTTTTATAATAAAAATAAAGTATAAAACTTTTAAAGATATTTAGTAATGATAAAACTAAGAAAAACTTTTGTATAAATAAAAGAATATAATAAATTATGCTGAGTGGACGCTTTCAAGAGCGGATCAATGGAAACGGAGACTTTTCATTGCATGCACAGTTAAAACTTTACTCACGACCTGTACAATTTTATTGAAGATGTATTGTGAACGTAAGAAATCTATATAATACTTCTTTTCGTTATGTATTAAAAGAATTGACTTCTGAAATCGAATAAAAACTTAAAATGAAAAATTCTATTCTATTTCATTTATAACTCTTGTTTGAAATTTTACTGAATATTTTATCCTTCCCCGCTTTGTTTGATTTTATGTGCAATAATATCTCAGAATTTTATTATATACGAATGATTTGAACTCTCAGAAATTACAACTGGAACTTACGGAACTCGGTGGATTTTGACTTCAATTTCCAGACACTAGCCGGGAATTAAACCCAGGAACTTCCGCTTTAAAGGCAGGAGGGCACGATCCGAGGCGACCGCTGGCTAAGTGGATGTCGGAAGAGGTCTTCGGACCTAATCCTTGATTAGTGAAGAAGGAAAAGAGAGATAATTAATATTTATGTAACAACGGACCAATTGATATATTTGTGTTAAATTAAGAGATTAATATAATTGGAAAATTTGTTGTTTTAGCGTTGATAAAACAAAGATTATAATTAAGAACAAATTGTTACGAATTTCTAAGTAAATTTTGTTAATTTTATTAGTTTAAGAGAAATGAAGAAACTTGAAAACTTTGATATTAAAATCAATATTATTTTATTGAAGTGTATTGTATGAAATAACATCGGTTGTTTCTTGTTCGAAGATAAAGTTTGTATTAAAAACTTCAACCTCTTAAAAATGAAGTTCAATATCGATTCAGTATAAACTTAGAAGGACAATGTGTAATTCATATTAAGTTTAGAAATGGTTGAGCAGTTGCTCGTTCCTACACGAATCACACAGAACAAAAATGTATGGAATTTCTTCATTTTATTCGGGATTACATTCCATCGGGAATTTCCGTCGTCGCTTTGGGATGTCTTGTAAGCAAATAGAGGAATCATAGGGGTATGGAGGGGATTCTAGTAGGGGTTGAAAACGGGGTACACAGTACTTAATACGTGGATGGGGAGGATATGGATAGGGAAAACTTCGAGTTATAATTAGTTTCATATCTTAACGAGCAGAACGCTGTACCACTCCACACTATGCGTCTTCGCTTGATGAAAGTATTGTTCCTTTACCAAAGCCGCCAGTTGCCAACTTATAATTAAATTCGTTATTAATACAATCCATTTAATAAAGGATAAATGCGGTTTTTTATACAAGTATGAGGGTTAATTGCATTGTTTTACTATTCTCATTAAATTCAATTTAAAAGGAGGCTTTAAAATAAAATAATTAAATCGTAATTTTGATAACGTAAAGATCCTTGTGTACTACTTACGTTAAATTTAGTTGGTGTAATAAATTCGTGACTGCTTTCCATTACCATGACACTTATTCCACAGAGCTTTTGTGAACAAGATTTTAAGTTAATTCATTTAGAGATAAATTTCACAGCTATATTTGTGTTTGTTGGTATATTTTGAAATGTGGCCCATTTAAACACTTTTGTTTACTCAGTAAGTTTACATTACACCTTATCATTATTCATCTTAGCTTTATTGAAATGTATATGAAAATACCGTCTTATATTTAGACATTACAATTTCATTTTATTTATAGTTGGGTTTATTTATCATAAAATTTTCCAATTGAGAACAACATATACTCCCCCATTTAAGGAGAGTCTTGTGCTTGGAGGTCAACATTTATTCCCGGAGTTTTAAAAACGATAAAAATTTCATCAACATTTTTGTCTTCGGCCTTCTTACGGGAAAGAATTTACTGACTCATTAACATAAAATCTTACACATAAATAGACCTCGAAGAGCAAAATGATGGAGACATTTCTCGTTCGTCTGGTGTTCAAACCGCTGGGAAAAATATAAACATTCAGTATCAACCCCTGGAGATCACCCCAAAACTTGGAAAATTTATCAGATACACTGCGAAAACCTATTAACGGCTTCTTTTTCAGCGTTTAAAATCACGTTAGGTTGTGATAATTTTTAAGTATTAGATTGCACCTCATCAACTAAATGTGTAAAGATCTGTTTTTCAATTTTTGCTTGTTATTTTTATTATTACGTAATAGTTAAAAACAAATCAGGTTTACTCTATATAGGCCAAGATTAACTATAATATGTTTTAAAAGTTAGAGAGCTTATATAAATGCTCCGGGTTATTCATTATTCGTTATAGTTGTATAAAAAATTCGGTGTTGGCGCAATCAGTTTATTGAAAAACATTTATTAAAATCTTCAAATTACCACGGCCGAAAAACTACTTAACTACCAGTTATAACAAAAACAACTAGTTTAAATCAAATTTTACTTCCAAGAAAAACTACGAAACGGTAGTTATCTAAATGACTGATTTGAATAAACATTTAATAAATAAAATTTCACAATATTAATAAATTTTGATTGAAACATTTTCCTTATAAAATTTGTAAACTTTGTAATAGAAAAAGGAATCTGTGTAAATAACTATCAAAGGTGATTAAATGCTCTGTAGGTGGTTGTTTGGGGTGATTAACTATGCATTTTAACGAGAACATCCAGTAGTGTTTGTGCATGTTCAGCTGTCAGCTAGTCACCATAAACTGTCACTCTCCAAACCAGTGTTACATAAAAATTTAAAGCAACATTCTACGATTCAGTTGATTCAGTTGAGGCAGAGGTAATAAGATATGAAAATATTACTGAAATTAAAAGGAAGGAAAATATAAATAATTTTTTAAAATTTAATTTAAAATTCGGTGTTCGATTTGCTTTGGAACATCTGAAAACATTTTTGAATTGTACACAACGTTAGTACTGATCCTTTTTTTATTAATTTTGAATTCAATTTGAAAAGGAAATGATTACTCGGCAATAACAGCTTCCATCTTTTCCCTCGAACCCAAAATTGCATGAGGATGGTAATAGTGAGGCAGATGATAAAGTAAACTCAACAAGGAATAATTGGAACATCATCGGTAGAATGGGGGAATTACGGACGGATGGAAGTGATTGTAAGGATGTGCAAGGGACGTACAAAAGCCACGTCTGTTGGGATTGGGACAGAAGTACGAAAGCGGTGAACAAGGGGACAAGCACCGGCATCGAAGCGGGTTATTGTCAACGTTGTATTGAAAAGCGTGCTTCTATCTATAGCTGTTTTTGGAGCGGATGGCCCATCACTGGACCCCATATTGTCCCTCTCCTCCACCAATAGGCAACCCGATTGCTGTTCTTTTCTTTCTATTGAATACGAAGGAAATAATAATAATAACAACAACAATATGGAAAAAATACAGGAGAAAACATGTTCAAATATGGCATGTAGGTCTAATCGCGGATTGAAATATTTTGGAGATGAACCTATATCTTTCATAACATAAAAAAGTTACATTTCATTTGTTCGCAATACGTATTTACTTACATAGAGTTACATTACATCAAAACAAATTGAAATACTTCTACCAATAGACAGAAAATTCATTGTGCGTAATTTTAATTTTAGTTAATATTGATTTTTCATTATACAGCACAGTAGTGCAAAATAGTACGTCATGAGCACAAATACACTACATTTTCTTTTAATTTACTTTCGTGTGTAAAAATAATTTTTCTTATTACAACAAAATAAGTATTAAACGTATATTCTTCTGAATACTTGAAAAACGAATCAAGACAAGAGACGAGGATCTGATTTTACATTACCATTTTTGTTCCTACTCTCCTATGTGGTAGCGAATCTTTGATACATACAAAGAACATTGATAGCAAGATCCACGCTGCACAAATTAGATTTTTGCGTAGTGTGCTGGAACGCTCTAGAACGGACAAGATAAGGAATGATGAAATAAGAAGAGTTCTGTCTGTTTTACCACTACGTGACAAGATCTTGCAGAACCGGAGAGACCAATAGAGGCTCAAAATTATAGACCAATTGGTACGAGATATTTGGGAAGACCGAGGAAGAGATGGGTACCGGAACATGTTTGCTAAACCTAGACCTTGAAGTGAAGAAGAAGAAGAAGAAGAAGAAGAAGAAGAAGAAGAAGAAGAAGAAAGGTTATTCTTTTGAGCTATTACTATTTGATTTAATTTCAAAACAACTTCTTTACTTCTTGGTGATTTTTCATAAAACTGTATTTTCTTGTTACAAAATATAATTTTCCAATTTACTCAGACAAAATCTTTGCAGAAGGCCACACTAACGCGGTTAATGATAAGCGTCTAGAAACATCCGTAAATTTTTTATTGAATACCAGCTAAGTAAAAAATTAGAAAAACAAAAAAATATTGCACAAAAAGGAAATAAATAAAATCAGTTGTGAATTACCAATGAAGTAACTCCTCAACTGAAATTTCAATAATATTTTAAAATAAAAAGCTATTATTAGGATGTAAACTTATTATTGTAATTAAATTGGAGCTGAATTTTCTTTCTTGTAAATGAATCGCTTCATGCAAAAAGGGCATGAAGCACATTCAGTAAATTTTTGGGGAACGACAAAAAATTGATTAGCTAAGAAACATAGCATTTTGGACTATCATGTAATATTTTTTCTGAAAGAAAATTTGTTCAAGAAAAAGAATATGAAAACAAATTATAAAATACACAATATTTGATCGAGATAAATTATTTTAAAAAATAGGACTGATGCCCTTTTTTGCATAGAAACTAGAGATTTTGAAGGTTGAAAGTGAGGATAATAAGATGATACAACTTATTTCCATTGAAAGAAAAATATTTAATGATAATTTACTTAAAAAAATACATATATTTCAAAACTTGTAATTAATAATAATTTTTAAACGAGAATTAGGTCTCAACATCAGAATTTGAATCTGCTACGGCTTCATTTTCTTGCTGTGCTTCCCAGGAAAATAATTCATATAAAATACTTTATGTTCTGCAGAGATGTATTTCGCAATTTTTTTAAGATCTTCAAGTTTTTTAGTTTTTATAGGAAGTTTTCCAGATGTGTATGCACAACCGGGGGAAGTAATATCTCTTTGTCCAGGTATCAATAGATTGAATGCGTGCAATGGACCAACAATACTTTTTCCTGTTACTATGCACCTTTTATTTTGGTTATTAAGAGTATAATGCAATACTTGAAAAGTTGCAATCTTAAATGACATTTTTTCACAACATGGAACTGTTTTTTGTTTGGTTTCACTTAAAACGACAGTCTTTTTGTATAGTTTTGGCCACCAAGACTTTAAAATATCCTGTTCAGTAATTTATTTTATTATGAAATTGTTTTTACTGCTACTAGTAACAATTATTTCTGTTACTTCATGAACTGATCACAATTTTCAATTTTTTTTAATTGACCCAAAATCGCGGTCACACAACAAGTAGGAGTGACCATGAATAGGGAAGTAATGACAGATTTTGTCAAAACGACCAATGTCAGTAAATGCCAACAACATTCTGGACAAGCTGCGATTTTTGTTTGGTATTTAGTTTCCTGAATAACTGCAATGCGGTTTGGCTTTAACTTTCGCCATCTTCATTACATTTCGTTTCCATTGAGATGGATTACTTTTCTGCTTTTTCGACACAACAGGCGACTTTATTTCATTCATATTACAATACTCTAAAGGTACTTAAACAATTGATTTACCATACTTTAAAATAATTAAGAATAAACCAACGAAACACGATTCAACAGGTTAGAGAGAACTGAACTACAAAAACGCAGCTGACCGCCGTTGCAACAGTTGACCAACATAACACGATTCATGCAAAAAGAGCTTCACTCCCGGACTGATCCCGTTTTTGCATGTATCGTAAGTGGTCATTGTTAACATTTCATACATACAAGCAATGGAGAGATGCCGTTTATGCATAAATCGATGTAAACACATGTGAAGATACAATTTCCGTAAAAAAATAAAAAATAAAAAATTTGAGTGATGGCCTATTTATGTCAATATTTTTAATATATCTTTTCTAAAAATATTTTGTTAAAGAAATTATTACGTGAATTTTTTCAAGTAGTGAAGATAATAAATAAAATCCTTTCACTGGAAGCGAATCCTTTTATTAAGAAAACAGAAGTCAGAGAAAGCGATGTGGGTTGTACTGAAAATATACTCGACTGAAA
Organism: Catonia carolina; assembly: GCA_035578175.1. NCBI lineage: Eukaryota > Metazoa > Arthropoda > Insecta > Hemiptera > Achilidae > Catonia > Catonia carolina. Next base: position 118,441,234 of record JAQMRL010000002.1, on the reverse strand, counting down.
TGAAAATTTCAAGAATGAAGAAAAAATGGCTTACCATTCCTCTACTTCAAGTCATCACCTCAACCCTGGTCTATTCTTTTCTATATATGAAACTTGCTTCAGTAATTTACTCCCTAGAGCCATCATCATACAACGACAAAAGTCGGGTTTCATAACAAAATGTACTATTCTTCACAACCTGGTTCAACTTCAGAATTACAAAGAAAAAAATTCTCAACTTTTTTAAAACGTTTTTGTAATATATATTAAGAAAAAATTCAATGGTTATTCAAAAAAACTAATAAAAATTGTAGAATGTCGAAATTTATACTTTAATTTAACGTCCCTTAAAAATAAAAAGTACCATATTTAAAAAAAAGTAAATTGAAATTTCAGGAATAGAGAAGTTAGAAAGGTAAAGAAAAGTATTCAACATTTTAAACAGCGCTTCGCTTGGTTGTAAGTCTCAGTAATGTTCAACTGAAATTAAAAACAAACAAATATCTAGGTACAACGAATGAAATTTAAAAGAAAACCTCTCTCGAACCAAATCAGAATATCTTTTTATATTACACAGTATCCAGTATATTGAAACGCGTATAACGTACTGCAGAAACATTAATATTTTACTATGAATTGTACTTTCAAACTTACTTCAGTAAATATTGAAAAGAACGTAAAAATTCAAATCAAAAATAACCTTGCGATATTAATTATTACGTATATTTTTTTAAGAAAATATTGAAAACTTCCATTTCAAAATATTTAAAAAAATATATTATTCAACCGAAGTACTTTCTTTCAAAATATTATGTAATGAAAAGTTTTTATTCTCCTTCTTCACCAATCAAGGATTAAGTATTTATTCTCATGACACGATAACATTATATAGACGATTCTCGTCTTGGTAATATTATATTTTACTTTTTAACAAATCACGATAACAATCGGATATTTTAAAAAGTGTTAGTAGTTAAAAAGCACTAATCAACATGATAATTAATTATAATTTTTTCTTCATTTGAATCAAAACTCAACGTAAATGAATTACTGTGTGTCAGTTAAAATCTTAACCAGGAATCGAACCATAAAAGGTTCTTCAGTTCGGCTATTCAGGGTATTGCTGACTGAGCCACCGATGCAATTAAATATCCCAATTACAGCGTCAGAAGCAGGGATATAGCCAAGATTTTGGTTTGGGGGGCTGAGACTGGAGAATCGAACCAGGGACCACGCATATTAGTATGGTATATAATTTGAATTTTCTGTTGGGGGGAAGAGGTGAAGCCCTCTAGCCCCCTACGTACTTGGTCAGAAATTATCTCTGAGAAAATTTAGAAGACTTAACTCTTGTAATAATCAATTTTGATCAGAACAACCAAAAAATAAACGCTGTTAAATATAATTTTGGGTAATACTGAGTTACAAGAATTAAAATTTTATTAAAAAGTATGAAGTCCATTATAAATAATGGAAGCCGGTTTCCTAATAAAAGCCATTTCAAAGCCTTTTAATTCATTAAGAAAAACACAGTTGATGGTTTAGACGCTGAAGTTGATGGTTTAGTTGATTTAGACAAAAATACTTACACCTGTTTTAATCGAGTAAGCATAAATATAAAACCCCAAAACTGTATATTTTTTTAGTTTATTTAAGGTCATACAAAATTCTTGTTTATAAGTGACAACTTGGGTTAAAGAACAAGGGGTTTGACTTTGTGATAATTTTCCAGACCCTGGTCTGGGAATCGAACCCGGGACCTACGCTTTGCAATGTAGCACTTTAACTACTGGCCAAAAAACTGTATATTACACTATAAAGCGTTTGTTTATAATTCAAATACGATTTTTCTCTCAATGAAGCATTAAAAACCTATCACGAATTATTAATACTTTTCTTAATATTTAGTTTCAGCGGGTTCGATTAATGTAAACAGTAAACGGTTTAAATGACAAGCTACATGTCTCAAAGTATACAACATTTAGGAGGCTGGATGTATAAATTTCCTCCCAACGGGAGGTAAACTTTAAATGTTTCATGAATTTTATATTTTTTAATTCAACATACTTGATATACTGAAATTTCTTATAGCATAAGCCTAATAAGTTTACCTGAAAGTTATCATTCTCAATCAATCATTATTTGTAGTGATCTTGAGCTAAAGGTTTGAAAGTATTGACATATTCTAGGCTAAATTTTATATATCATTCAGGATACTGGGTCGGTGAGAAAGCTCTTAACAGGACTACGTGTCAAATAACTAAATTGCGGCTACCTTCCAGCCTGACTATAACATATTACACTTTTAAGTTGAATTTATTTACTGTTATCAACAACTTTCTTTAAGTTAAAGCTCCAGTTACACTAATATGATTCTCTTTAGCTATTTCTTTAATCAGAACCAAATGCAAAAATTTGTTTAACTACATGTTGGGTTTTTTGAAGTTTAACGTCAGACTGTTATGCAATTACTGCTAATGCAGACGGCGAAGAATTAAATGATTTTTTTGTAGGTAACTTATGAAATGTTACAAAATTACTTTATGACATGTTGGGTAGGATAATATTTTAATCCAATATTTCTAAAAGACTTAACGGAAGATTTTGCTTGTAAAATGGTCAATAATATTTGTTTACTTTTTTCAAACTTGGACGAGGATGAGAAGCTTGTTTTTCCGTTTAAAAACCAGTACATATTCTCTACTTTGGGGTTCATTTGATCACGCTTTGATTATATTTGCCTTTTTTACGTTAACCTTCGGTCCAGATCCATACCAAGATATCTAACAACATTAGACGGTTTCACAGCTTGAACGTTACATGAACCGACTTCTCTTCATTGACTTCTATCCTTTATCTGACTAAACAGTGTGCTATCTGTCAAGAAAATTCTCAAGAATTTGGTGGCAACTAATCTTCATACTTAAAGAGAGTTGCAGTATTATCTACAACTGTAGCTACAGTAATATCATTTCAAGTTGGTAGATCTGAGATATACATTAGATATAAGACTGGTCCAAGAACACTACCCTAAAGAACTCCAGAACTGATGGGATGTATTTCAGTAAGCGGAGCCCCAAATTCTTCTTGAAAACATCTGTTCTTCAAATGAGATCTTCTTATCTCTTAAAATATGCGTGGGGAAGTACTTTTTTAGTTTATGCAGAAGACGAAGTTTACGCTCCATGAGTCCGTATCAAAACCCGTGTCAACGTACTAAATTCAAATTTGGAGACTGCCAAAAATTTGAACGTAGCTTGAGTGTTTGTAGACGAAAACCATCAGAGGAATTTTTACTAAAGTTCCTTGGTACGTCAGTAATAGAAATATCTATGCTGACATACCAGTGAAACCAGTGAAGCAGGAAATAATAATTCATAACGATCAATGTCAACGAAGGGCTCATGGCCATCCAAATTACTTGGATCTATATCTTTAAGACAACAATAACATCAGCTTTGGTAGACTCAAGCGACATAACATACTTGATTACACCACACTTCATACTTGATACTTGTACTGATTACATGTACTGATTCGTGATTCAGACTATCTGTAAATCAAGCTCTCTTGAATGTGGGTGTGAAATTTTTAACTTTCATTAAACATTAATAACATATTAACTTATTAATCTCAATTTAATAATATATTTTAATGTTGCAGTTTCGTAAATAAATAAAAATTACAGACAGTACTTTATAATCTGGTTAACACTTAAGTAATTACAATCAAGTTGATTGCTTCTGGTTTAGAAACTGATTAAGTAATTACAAAAGTTTTAAAGTTTATGAAAAACAAAATTAAAGTTTATTATTAATCATAAACTTTACGGCAATAATTAAAAAAATAAATCTCTTCACAAGATCACAACCCCAAGTTAAAACATATGAGCAAATAAATATGATGTTCACGATATAATTACATTAATTAAATAGTATATTGTAAGAAAATAATTTTCATACTGTTTAGAGTTATTAATTTTCCAGCATTCTCAGTTTCAATCAATATATATTTGTGTTATGTATATTTAAATAATTTTAAAATGTAGGGGTAAAAATATCGTCCCATGAGGAATTGTTCGATTTGCTATGTATTTTATTAATATTGTATTCTTTATTTATGTTGCATCAGCTTTCAAGCTTAATCTTATTATTTTTCGTTTACCTTGTCCCTTATTTCACTCAATAAAACATTATTCACATTAATACATTATAATTTTTATTCAGTTACTATATTTTCATGATTATAATAATAATAAGTTTCATTATTTAAGTACAATTTTAAATTAATGTTCCATTTCTTAATACTGTAAAATCATTTTGTTGGTTTTTATTTTGGTTTGAATTATAAAGTTTAGCGACAACATTATTCATTAGAACATACATACATTTTATAATTGTTAACAAACTAATATTTTTATATTTTTAATTTGATACGTATCTTAGTTTGTCTGTTTTCACAAACTTTGAATGATTTAAGTATTTCTTTTAATTATTCTATTATATGAATGTCTCCATCAATGTTTTATAAATCTGTCATTGAAAATTTACCAGATAATTATTATGATTATAACACGGAATAATTTGTGTCTTGATAAACATGAACTTAGTGGATAAATGGTTTTTACCTCCTCATGAACATTTTACTATTATTATTTAATAATAAATGTATGATCAACATAATAAATAACTAAATGGGACGCATAATTACAAACACATGTTCTTCGCTTCAGGTTTCACGTCCCATTGAAAGATTTACAAAAGTCCTTTCTTCTTCTTAGTTGCCTAGTAAACATATTTTTTTTATTAGAATTAAATAATTTTTAAATATTTCATCTTAATCAGCTGGAATTATTCATATTTATTTACATAGACTCAAATGTAAACAACTCCAGGTGTCCAGTAAATTTGTCTTATTACAAAAACATCAAATCAGAATATTATATTCTAATTTTAAAAATTCCCATAATATCAGAAAGTACTACTTCGTTTATTCTAACTAATTAGGACGGAAAGCAATCAAGAAAATCGGAAACTTTGATAAACCGGAAAAATAGGAAATCAATAAATAAAAGAAACAAATTGTAATGGGAAGCCTTACCATATAGTATTTCTTTGGGGAGGAAATCACTTAAATATATTTGTATACAAACATTTTGGTGTTTCTGGTGTTTGATGGTTTTAGTATTATAGGAAAATGTTAAAGATTTTGGTGGGTGGACAAAATAAGTAATTTAGAGGTTCTTAAGCAAATGGATGAAAAAGAAGTATATGGAAGCATCTTACCAGAAGAAGGGATAGGCTAGTGGGGAATATCTGAAGACATCCAGGTATTGGTTTATCAATAATAAATGGTAATATTGAGGGATTGAATTGACAGGGGGGGCAAAGGTTAGAATATATAAAGCAAATTACAAAAGATGTAGGGTGTTACAGATATGTAGATATGAAATGACTTGCGCAAGATAGAACATCTTAGAGAACTACATCAAACCAGCCGAGAGACTGCTGACAAAAAATATAAATATTTACGAGTATTTAGTTTTATTTACAAAGAAATTATTTATTTTTCTTCCCTTACTTTTCTATAGCCTTTAAAGGGATTATGATCGCACAATCGTTACACCATCATAAGTTCAGCCAGTGTTAAGTCGGGCTGATGCTACAATTATGCCATGGTGTCCAGCCATCAAGAAAATACAGTAACATGCATGAGATTTTTATTACGAGGCACTAATAATTTAATATTTCGTTACATAGTACTATATTTGTACACTTTGAATATTTAAACTATTAAAAGTGTAAAATACTATACGGGTTATATACTGAAAAATCTACTCTATTTAGTTGACAGCTTTGAAAAAACCGTATACGTATAACGATTATATGAATAAAAAAATTCCGATCCAAATTGGGCCGGATAATATAGATATCCGCTTAACAAGAGCCGGATAAACGTGGTAGTACTGTACTTGATTTATGAGATTCAATATTTAATGTAAGTTCTAATAGTAACTTTTATAAAAAATGTAACTCCTTCATGATACATTTAAACTACTGAAAGAATTTTTAATAAATTTTAAAATGTTAAAAGAACGTCAACATGTCGTACTTATATCTCATGTAGTACTCCTCAAAATTTAATATATAGTGGTATGGGAATAATAAAAATAGTTCCAGTAAAAATATTAGTCTAATAACGGCTTTTCTTAGATAAAAAAGTAAATTAAAAGAAATTCCAGAACAGTTTTAATTATTCTAAAAAGATATTTTAAAAGTATTTTCTCTGTATTAAATATTATTGTATGTGCAGTTTACTTAAATTAATTATAGTCATAACAATAAATTTCTTATTTTATAATTTTTATTTCAATTAAAACTGTACTTTGCTGAATGAACAAAAGTCATAAAAATAATTTTTTAATTATTTTTCATGGACTTAAGAAACATTTGATAAACATATGCTCTGCGTATTTAATCTACTTCATCATTCAGATTTATTTAAAATTATATTTTGTTTTCATAAATATTTACAAGTTAGATTAAGTTTTGTAATTCAAATACGCAATCATTTTAAGTGTTTGAATATATAAATATTCATGCAGTTTTATAATTTAATATCATTATTTTTCTTCTCATTTAAATTAAAATACAAGATATCTTTATTAATTCAATGTCGATAAAATTAATAAGGATATAAAAGTAAAATTAGTTATTCTAAATTGAAAACAATAGTTATACATGTTATGACTAAGTTATTTTTATCTATTTTTTGACGTCAAACTGTTTTGAAATTTACTGCTAATAATGTTCTTTTTATTTAAAACAATTATTCGATATTAAATGTAAAAATAAATGAACTCTCCATATTTTTTTACTTTTCTATATAATTTCTAGAATGTGATAAGCATTTATTCCAACGATACATAAGTTTGTCGAATAACTGTTTTTTTAATTTTATTTAGTTAATTTACAATCTGTTAATAAAATAACAAATTAGAAAATTTGAAATTGTAATTGTGAAATTATTATCTTGCACAGATTTGCTGTTGCTGACACCACTGCAAAACCACACTTGTTCCTTTCTAGAAGATCTATTAACCATCCACGTTTGATCCTTCTATGTGGATTACCTTTTATGTACCATGAATGCATGTGATGTTTGTACAGATAAACTGAAGTGTGTTTGAAATCGAATGTGAAATGAATTATAAAGGTCTGTTGCAAAGTCTATGAAGTATGGTAAAAGTAAGTCGTGTAGTGCAGTGTTTCCCAAACTTTTTGACCTCGCGGCTCCCTTGTGATTTTTTAAGGTTACGGCGGCGCCCCTCTACCTTGCCCAGTGGCGGCTGGTGAGGTATTTCGTTGTGGGTTCACACCTTCCGGGGGGTCTGGGCTGGGGGGTATGGAATTTTTGAAAATTAAACTTTCAAAAACAATATTTTAATCATTTTGAGGCAAAAATTCAAGCTTCAAATAATATGTATTTTCTAGGAAAAACTGCTATTTTATAGGCTCTTGGCGGATCCGAGTGGCAAAAATATGATCGACAAGATGTGAGTCATATATCGGCTTCCTATTGGTTTGTCGGGATGGGGTGATATATGTACTGTGTTCCATTTCCAGCAGAGCGCGTTCTCGGAATGCGGAAACGGGGCGAGCGCCGCCCGGCGCGCGCAGTCTACTCGTTTGCATTGGAAACTGCTCGGCGCCGTCAACATTTTTATCATTTTATTGACTTTAATTAAAAGAATATGTACGAGTAAATTTTGCTAATACCAACAGGATAATTTTTTAATTTTAAGAAAGACTAACCCGTGGCCTGCGGCGCCCCTGGAAAGGTTCCGTGGCGCCCCAGGGCGCCGTGGCGCACACTTTGGGAAACACAGGTGTAGTGTGCTCATGGTGATGTACCTAGTAGGGAAATTGTTTTATTACACCTAGAATTTTTATTCTGTATTACTTGATGCGTTAAGTAGTTCCCCATCCATAATTTGTACTCCGTAAGTCCAGACTGGCGTATAACTGTTTTGTTTATTCGTATTTTATTCTATGTTTCAATATTTATCCGTATAATTTTCTATCTAAAAAGTATTTTGGCAGTATAAAATTTATACTTTATATTTAATATAAATTAAAAAGGGACGGGCGCTAAACGGAGGATGGGTTATAATCTCCCAAAGGTACGAAACCAAAAGAGAGACTGATCTGAGATATGCAAGCGAGCAATATTGTGTTGGAGAGAAGAGTGATACCGCGTGAAAGTTTTCCGGGGCTCTCATTTTTGAGTGCACGACGATGTTTTGTTTATTTATGTTTTATTTGTATTGTCTGTATATCCTCGTATTTGTATATATATAGGTATTATTATTATTATTATTATTATACACGTTGTAGACCCTTATGGATCACGTGAAGCTTCTACGGTTCTTCCTGCGGGTTCTCCATGACATCCGCATCTTCTCACTCATGGCTCTCTTCCTCTCCTCTGTCCACGTAGCGCCGGTCTTCTTGGCTCTGATCTCTGGCTGCACTTCCCACTCAATCGCGGTCTGTCGCGTCTTCAGAAGTGAGTTGAGCGTTGTCAAGGTCTCTTCTTACTTGTTCGGCCCATGTCATGCCTTTAAGATTTTCTGTAGCAATAAGAATCTGGTGGGTAAGTCTGTGTTCAGGAAGTCTTTGTATGTGTCCATAGAATTTAAGTCGTCTTTTTCTAATGTCTGCTGAAATGTTTAAAATTTTCTCTGTGGTTCTGTTGGTTTGTAGCCGGTATCCATCGTCAGTTTTTCGTGGTCCAAGTATTTTCCTGATGATTTTACGTTCTTTTTTTCAGGTCTTGTAGCAAAGTCTTATTGTGAAGTGACAATGTTTCTGCTGCGTATAGCACCTCGGGTTTGAGGACTGAGTTGTAGTGTCTGATTTTTGGATGTGTGGAAATGCACTTTTTGTTATAAAGTTTGTGTGTTCGTCCGTAAGCCCTCTTCAGTTTCTGTGTTCGAGTTTCCTGTGACTTTTTCTCCAGTCCAGTAGTTCTAAAATTTCTCCCAGGTATTTGAAATGCGATACCTTCTTTATTTGCCCGTATTTAGTATAAAGTGTCTGCGTGTTCAAGAGAGTACACATGAATTCATTTTTTTCAAAGGAGATTTGTGGACCAAATGTCTGATGATTTCTTCCTTGGAGGGTGGTAATGAATTCCGGTTGGTGTATGTGGGTATAATTGGCGAAAATTTCTCTGCTGATTCTGGGCAATTCAGTAAAGTTGAAAAGTAAAGTGCAAGTTTTTTGCAGTTTTCTTTATTGGTAAGAGCTAGTTTGCCATCTTGTTTTTTAAAGCAGAGATTCTGTGGTACGTATCCGCGGATTCTATTTGCGAATGTTCTGTACAAATCTCTGGTGTTATAATTCCTGAAATCACTCTCTAATTTTTCTAGTTGTTCATTCAGATACCTTCTCTTAGTTTGCCTGAAGGTTTTAACGGTTTGTTTCCGGCTGTCGAGGAAGTTTATGTGCTCTTAACTTTGAGGTTCGAGTAATGTCGCTTGGCCTTTATAATTTTATTCTGAATTCAAATTTTGTGTTAATTAATATGAGATTTTATTTTTATACTCATCTTTTTTATGTTTACTAAGGAATTACAAGATGTAAAATTATATCCCGCGATTGGTAATGCATTTTTGAACTCTGATGCATTTTGTTTTTAATTTTAATTTATAAAATTTATCAGTTCAATACAAGTGTATTTATTTTATACAAAACAGTATTTAGATTTAATTAAGTAAAACAATATTCGTTTTAGTAGTTATCTAGAAAAACAACCAGAGGCAACCCCTCAACCATGCTTCATTTGAAATTCCTATTCAAACTTTGATCTTTACTTTAGACTTTGCGGTAGATGCGGCAGTGACCGTAATCGTATCTGAATTTACATTAACTCGTAGTTTTTGGTGGAGTTTTTAATGGAGTCTACGCTGTGAATTAAATTTATAATTAAAATCCAAATCCATAAGAGAAACATGTTATTTAATCTAGATTCATTTTGAAATCCTGTAAGGTTTTTTTGAATGAACATATTTTTTATTAAAATTATCAAGTAGGCTACTCCTTTAATTCTAAATTAGTCTTAAACAAGTAGCAAACAAAATTGTTTTCAACTTGCACCAAACTAACTTATGTGTAAGTTTCTTTTTAAATCAGAGAGTTACAATCTAATCACATGAAACTGAACAACTATTAAAATACGTTCATTTATGTGCTTATAAGTTTTCATCCGTTGATGAAAATATTACTCTAGTCATAAAGAAACGAGACATTTTATAAACAATAACAATGTTTGTTACAATGTTATAACTAAATCTAATAACACTGTCTTTCAAACTTGCAAAACATTATTGGTATTGCTGAACAGATTTAAAGCCAGGAAAATAAGATAATGTCTTGAAATTCGGATTCATTTGAGCCTTTCTTTATATTTCCAACAGAATTTGACATTTCTTATCTGACAGTATCGACGTTAATATCAACATAGATAAAGGCTGTTCTTACCATGAACTTTGTAGGGCTCGCCAAAAAAAGTTTGATTGAAAACGTTCGAGTATATTTATATTTGATGTGCTAGATTTACTTTATAGTTCGGCCGACCCATGGTGTGGTTGCCAGTGCAACTGGCTTCTATACCGGGGTCACGAGTTCGATTCCTGTTCAGGTCTGGCATTTTTTCATCTGTATATCACGTCATATCAGTACCTACCTACAAGCCACGACTTATGTGGGCATCATCTTCAAAAAAAAAAAATTTATCCCTTATGTCCATATGGGGTTTAAAAGTAACTTGTATAAAATACGAGGTGTGGCTATTAAATAACGAGACTGACGTAAAAAATTTCATTTTTATTTTATACATAATCGCTTATTGTTACCTTCAATATACACTCCTTCTCTATCCCTACAACGCTCCATGCGAATTTTCCAATGTTGGAAACAGTGCTGGAAGTCATCTTCTGTCAGCTCCTTCAGGACACTTGCCACTTTCTCTTTTACTGCATTAAAAGGGACAAGATTTGAGTCTGTGGAAGCCGTAAAAGAGAAAGTGGCACGCATCCTGAAGGAGCTGACAAAAGATGACTTCCAGCACTGTTTCCAACAATGAAAAATTCGCATGGAATGTTGTAGGGATAGAGAAGGAGTGTATAGCGAAGGTGACAATAAGTGATTATGTATAAAATAAAATAAAATCTTTTACGTCAGTCTTGTTATTTAATAGCTACACCTCGTATACCGGGGTCGCGAGTTCGATTCCTGGTCAGGTCTGGCATTTTTCCATCTTTATACCTCGTCATATCAGTACCTACACACAAGCCACGACTTATGTGGGCATCACATTCAAAAAATTTAATCTTATGTCCGTATGTCCATATGGGGTTTAAAAAGAAACTTGTATAAAATAATTCAAGTAATCTCAACTTAATAATAATAATAATGTAAAAAATACAACTTAACATTTCGGTTATTCAGAAAATTACTAAAGTAGAAAGTTGTACAATAACTTATTACGTATTTAATTCAAATCTATTGTGTAAGTTAAAGTCAAGAAATGCTGAAAAATTGCAATATAATAATGTTAAGCAACGTTAGTCAATCTTAGTCGAGAATCAAACCCGAAACTCTGGTCTTTACAATTGAGTTCTTTGTACAAATTGAGCTATAAAAGCGGCTAAAATTATTAGATCGTTGTGTTATGAATACAGAAATTCCAAATATGTAAAAAATGAACGAACACAAAAAGAACACAATAAAATTTTCTTTTTGGTACAAAAGGTCAAAGTACCAGAATTGAAATTTTTCAAATTTATTCATTTTCAATCCTGTTAAGAATATTTAAATAAATTCTTATTAATTTTTCACGGTATATATATTTCAAGTTAAGTAGGTACATGCAAAGTAAATTAATAAAATATTTGGTATAGCATTCTCTTGTTGGTACAGCAACATACAGAAATAAGGCGTTGGTTCAAGGTTGAAATGTATCGATTGTGTTTCATGCGCTACTGACGCCTCGCTACTGGGAGTCGTTTCCCTGAAACAAAGATCAGAACTACTGAACTATACAGTTGTACTGGCACAAACATATATTTCACGTTTTCTATTTGCTGATTTCTTTTCTTTCCTGATTTATGGCTACACTTTTATTTGCTGATGTGTTTCTTTGCAGCACCTAAAAAGAAGGAATTGAAAAATTATGTTTTATTGGTAAACTAACGCAATAAAAACAGCTGACTATCTGAAATTTTATATCTTTTATGACTCCGAAAAATAAAATAAAAAATAATTAAATTCCATGATAAACGGGAAACAGCTGGGACTTGGCCACCTCAGTGGCCTAATGGTTAGAGCGCTAGACTTCAATGCACATTGCAAAGTCCGGAGTTAGATTCCAGCTAGGATTACAAGTCATCAAAACTTATAACCACAACCGTAACAAAGTAATAACCGAAGCAAGTAATGTCACTTTAAATACATAAAAATATCATGATTTTATCAATCTTATACCATTAAAATCGTTGGAATTCTTAGCAAGCTACAAAAGTCCTTAAAACTGTTATATATTGTTCTTAGCAATAATATTGCGATGATCACGATATCTGATTTCTTAATATCAATTTTTCTTTTTCAAAGTAGATGAACTTCCCTGTTTCAGTTCATACCGATAAGAAAACACGGTTTGACCATCTCCTCCTAGGCCTACCTGCTATCTCTTTCAGGTATGTACTTCAGTGTTGAGAGGTGGATTCTTTCTGGGAGCATTCGTTTAACATAATCCGATCATCTCCTTCTCTACTCTCTGATTTTGGTATTCAGTGCCTGGAATCCTAGCTCTGCTCAAATATCTTCATCCCGGAACCCGTCCAATCTTAAAATATCCATGACTGCCCCTTACTGCTGCTTGCAGTCTGTTTTCCTTTCTTTAAACTGTAATCCATATTTTACTTTTATACGCCAATATGGAAATAACCAATAAATTATAAATTTAAACTTTTAATCATTTTTAACCTAACGATTCAGATTTCAGTGTATGGTTGAACATGTTGCTTTAAACTTGTTTACCTTGCAATCAAATCAAAGTCTTTTTATTAGCATAGGATGTAACTTAAATAACTAAAAGTAGACTGTTGCTCTAATATCAAATCTGTAACCTCCAGCATGAAACTCACTGGCCATTTCTCAATGAATCAGTTCTTAATATTATTATTTAAAATATTTACCCAAGCAACCGTGAACGCCATCGATTGACTGAGTAACTTATTATTAATTTTCTGATAACTTAAAGAAATAATATTAACCACATTTGTTCATTTGGTGATAAATAGAATAATGTAAGAATTTGTAGTCCGACCTCTCATCCTTAAGGAGTAAAACTGGAGCAACTACCCTAAAGCAATAAATAAACATTCTGTAACTTCATAAAGAGTAACAGCTCTAAACATCGGCACGAATTTTATTTAAAATTAGGTTTTCTGTAAAACCTAAAAAACCTAATTGCGCATTGAAACCAGGAATCTGAGTAAAACTACTAACCACAATTACAATACAATTCTCTGAGACTAGCATTCCTAGTTGAAAATATTACGGAGTTACCAGAAATAATTTATTAATTTCTCAGAACAAAACATAGTAAGTTGAAAGTCAGTAAAGTACAACCCCGGTACACCGGACTATTGTGGCCGGACTTCAATTCGGATAAGGAGAAATACGGATGAGACGAATTGTTGTAAAATAAACCGTTACAGACATAATACATAATTTAATTTATAATTTCAAAATAAACTTACAATACAATACATACTAATACTTTAAATACGGAAAAAATAACTAATATTGTAGAATACTGGCAGGATAAATTGAACGCTGACAGTGGGGATACAAGTGCAGCTGTACAGTCGCTTCTTGTTATAAGCGTACACCTTGGCTACCGTACGATTATCCGCCAACATTCGTTGACTAATGCGCGTATCATAACGTAACATTATCGTTTTATAAACAAATATTTTTGCCCATAACAGACAGGTGGAGTGTCAAATTATTTAGACTCAATCTGTTCGTTGCAGGGCTAAAATTATTAGTTCTGTTTCTTAACACATGGTCAGCCAATTAAATGACTGAATCATTTAAGAACAGAAGAGGTAGAGGTGCAAAAGACACTAATAAGAGTTGTCTACACTGAAAGTAATTAATTTTATTATACAGCTGACCCTGTGGTGAATGAAGCGAAGGTGTCATTTGCAGAGTGGAAAATACGTGCTTTTCAGAGGACCCGGCATGCTGATAAGCGCACTTTTTCACTCAGTGAGGAAGGCAAAGGTAAAACACCTCACTTTTCGTTTTACTTAGTAAATTCTCTACAGGTTCAAACTAGCCTTTCGGCTGATGACCTAAACAACTAAACAACAAACAAATCTTGTTTTTGTAACGGCTAATTTATTGTTTTTAAACTTTATTTATTTAATCAATCTTGCATTTCCTTTAATTTATTATTTAAAATTGTTCTTACGTATTAGGCACAACAAAGACAATCTAGAAACGTACTGCGACTGCGTTTGGTGCGAACGTTTTGATTTGTTGTGTCTTATACTGATCGTACTTTACAGGAGTTGTGGGGAATGTTATAACTGCGCATGCGTGAACCATCAATCAACTTATCTTGCCAGTATTCTAGATTAACATTCGCGTAGTACTGAACAATTCATTGTGGTGTAGTAACTGAATAAATTAAAATATTTCTATGGAAAAAAATTAAAAAAATGTAGGCTAGTTGTGAATTTACTTTCAAAATCTTTATCCATCAGCCGTAGTTTCTAGAAAATAATAACTTAAGTTGAGAAGGTTTTTGTGTAAAATAAAATTTAAAAAATTATGAAACATGACTTTAATTTAATCTAATAAAACATATAAAAAAATTGAGTTAAACAAATTTAAAATTTATATCACACCAGCACCTGCTCATAAAATCTACGCCGACAGTATGCCCTGTCTGCGAATCAAAAGCAACGGTTTCACATATCGTTTCAGAATGTCGAGAACTTCAAAGCGCCCGTACTCTTCTTGGTATTTCTGCAATATTTCACGACAATTTTAGTTGTAAAGACAGTTGTGACAAAGTTTTAAAATTTCTACGTTTGTTGCTGTTGAAGACAAAATCTGGTAGGCCTACTCATTTTTTTTTATGTTTTAATTTATGAAATTGTTGTTGTTTTTATTGTTATTGGTATAATTCCTATCGTGGTAGCTAATAACCATTAGCAGATGATGTGAGCTTTATAAATAAAATTAAAAAGAAAAAATTAAAAACTATATCTAACTGATCTGATATTACATTTTAATGACTCTAAAATTAAATATTATCAAGTTTACGGTTTATAATCAAAATTATTATCTTGTCATGACTTTTTGATGAAGTGTATCCGGATGGTGTCCTATTTTGGTGACGTTGTATTGATGAAGATGGTACCTCCTACGTAGCGATCTTGTAGCTGTATTATGATGTTAATTTATCTGTAGTGTGATTTTGATTTATCTATTAAACTTAATGATGATATTATATGATTTTAAACGAAGTTGTATCATTCACTTTATATTATTATAAATTTACTGTATATTTGAATGGGTCAACGGAAAAACGTTGCAAGTAACAAAAACAAATTTTTACAGAAAGTTAAAGATACCATCTGATTCTTAGCTGTATAACGATTTTTCACTGTATGGCGATTTCGTTTCAAGAATTTCTGACATTTTAGTTAAAGTTCTACCTAATAGAATTCACTATTATGATCAAATAAAGGACTTATAGAACGTATTCCACTAAAACCTCACTTTTGTAAATTTTGTCAGTTGCAACGTTTTTCTGTTGAGTCATTTTACGACGTAACTTTCAACGCACTTTACTTATATTCACTCTTCGTGATTGACCATAAACCTTTCAGTTCACCGGTTGATCATTATAGACTCTACGCTTCTAGTCAAAAACTAGCGTCTCCCCAATAACCTTCACTGAAACTGTTTTTTTAAATTTGGCCAATCACGCACACTCTCTTAAATATTTTTTAACAATGAAATTTGATAAATATTCAACGGTTATACTCCGTCCTTTGTTATAAATTTGCCACGTGTAAGGCACAATACACTGCACGGCTGCTTGTACGTGCGTTTTTAAAAAAAATAAAGGCATTCATTTAACAAGAAATATTGTTGTTAGATGTCGGAAATTTACCGCCAAACACTTATAGACTTAACTTATGTTACTAATAATAATTCATATATTTAAAAAGATAACATTTCTGTTTATTACAGTGGAAAAAAGGAATTGATCCGTTATTGGTTTTTTTTAAAATTATTCATAAATATGTAGTACAATTAAAAAACTGATCCGGTTAAGCGGTGTCCGATTACAGGGGTTTGACGGTAATAGGATTTAGAAAGTAATTATTAAATTTACCTAGTTCAGTTTTCCACGAAACGTAATGACATAAATGATTCAACAAAACACTGTAAATAAATAATTAAAATATTTTAAAATAACTTAGCATAACGTTACTAAAATTTTAAAGTAAAGTAATTAATTATTCAATGAAAATTTAAACTGTTAAACGAACCGTAAAACCCAACCTAATCAGCTGGTTGATGGAGTCTTTGTATACTGTCACTAGAAAATTAGATAAGCTCATTGATTTTAGAGTCAGCCATCCATGAGCAAAATATGAACATTAAAATTAAAAACTTTATTGCCAATCAATTATAAAAACAAAAATCTATGGACTTTGTAAATTCATAAATCTATGAAGACCTACGTATTCATCGTTGATGAATATGGACTGATTTCAATGTTCGTTTGCAATATTATTTAAATTCCAAAATGTTTGTTATAAATAAGTGTTATATAGTACTTATTTTGTGTAGTATAAAGTGAATATTTTTCAGAAAACATTTTGTAGTAATTTTCAAGATTTATAAATTATAATGTTAAAATTAATTAATTATAAAACTTGAACCCGACATAAATGGTAGTAACAACGAATAAATTTATTTTATTTGTTATTCTTTATTTGTGTTGCAATCTTTTCAATTAAGAATAATAAGCAACCCCATGACCGAATGAGATGAGGATGAAGAGTATGACGTGTAAATGAGGTGTAGTCTTGTACAGACCGAGGCTGACCATTCCTGGGAGAGTATGATTTATTGAACCCCAACCATCAAAGTACACCAGTAACCTCTGTCTAGGACTCAAATCCGTATAAAAGTAACTACCTTCACTAGGATTTGAACCAGGAACCTGCGTCTCCGAAAATCAGCTGTGTGACCAACCCGGGTCACGAATATATTAAAATAAAAAAACACAATTATTATTATCGTCAGCTCAGAAAATCAGCTGTTAAAAAGCTGATTTGTGAAGACGAAGTTCCTGGTTCAAATCCGCCAATATTAAGTTGCCGCCATATGTTCATTATCATCACCATCACGATTTCGAAAATAGTAAGTTTCATTATAGGCGCTAG
This sequence comes from Catonia carolina, assembly GCA_035578175.1. Lineage (NCBI taxonomy): Eukaryota > Metazoa > Arthropoda > Insecta > Hemiptera > Achilidae > Catonia > Catonia carolina. The sequence goes on along the minus strand of JAQMRL010000002.1, from coordinate 118,423,707 downwards.
CATTCATTGTTATTTTCATCAATTTCGTCCCCATTATAGGTAATTACGTCACCTAGAGAAAATGCTGTTGGGTGTGACACCGCCGTCCAAGCCTAATACCGTCATCCGTCTTGCGGTTATGCATCAGCTTATAGTTGTAGATAGAATCAAACCTAACAAATTCCATACAACGAACATAAAAATATAAAAAAATCCATATATGGGGTTTAAATGTTGAAAAATTGAAGTCGGGTAAAAGATGTTGTTACATAAAAATGCATTTCCTTAAATGTAAGCAATTTACTTAATTAAATTTGAACGAAACCTTTTATGTTAAGTGAACAAGCAATCTATGCAATTAGTTTGTCTTAATATTTACTTAACATAAAGTATTCAAGAAAACGTAAGCTACAATAAAATGGGTTACATGAGAACCTCAGTTCAAAAATTCTGCAAAGAAATAAAAGTAAAGTTAGGGAATGGCATTTCAATTTTCATTTGCCGAAATAAAATTTACGTATTTATTTATTCATTTATAAGAAAAACGTAATCATAAAAAACAAATAAAAAAACAATAAACAATAAAATGGTTTTGCAATTCGATTTTCAATAAACCGAAATAGATTTCATACAAAGAATAAATAAACAAAAAGAAATAAAAATCAAAACAGTGACATTATAAAATAAATAAAATGGAAGAAAATAATTTTAAAGTGAAAATAAGTAAATAAATTTAATGTCGATGTTGACGTCGTTTTCGTTTTAGTTTGATTTAGGTAAACAGAAACACACTTTCAGTTGAATATGTGTGTGGGTTAGCCTAACTCACATTGATTGGTCCAAAGCAATACCAACGGTAGTAGTGATGATGTTTTCACTTTTCTCATTTTCACAGGAAATTGCTTTTTGGGAGAAGTAAACTTTCTTTATATTTTTATATCACTCCAAATGGCATACTTGAGTGTTTCCATTTCATTATAGCATAAAAGATATTTTTTCAATATATTATATATTTTTCTGATAGACTATCATGTCATAGCTGTCCATATATTATCTTTAAAATTGAAATTTATATAAATAAAAAATATAAAAGTCCTTGCAATTTCAAATTGCCTTTGAAATCTAAGACAAACATGAAATATCATGGTCAAAATTATTATTGCATTTACCTATTTTTCAATTGTTTTCCAATGTACCAAATTTAAAAATACTGCATTGTGTTTTGATTAGTTTCGTTCAACTGGGATAATAAGATGGAGAGGTTCTTTCGACGTTTGTATCAGGCCGCTGATAGTAATAGAGTAAATAATTCTGAGAATTATACTGAAAAAGGACTTCGTGTACTGCTCTCAACCTCTTTTTGAGCATATTTCTGTTTTAAATATTAAGAAATTCTACATCAAATCAGCAAAAATTTGATGTACAATTGGAAATGTAACCTAAATTTCCTGGTGGTATTATATTAATAAACCTGATGAAGGTGGAGGATTTTTGCAGTTTCGGATCAAATGGCCAGACGGCGTGTTTTTGGTTGGTAGAGTAGACGCCAAATAAGCTTGCCGGTGAAGCTGCGTGAACAGTTCGGATTCAGTCGGTAGATTTCGTGTCTTAGAACCCAACTGCCAATTAAATCACATGTTTTAAACGATGTAAATTATCATCAATTAGCGACTTTAAAAACATTCAGTTGTAAACATTGTATACAAAAATTAACGCCCATCATGTCATACAACACATTACAGACTTACCGGCATATTTTAAGGTTAGCTGATATTATAACGTTGCGAGAGCAACGTGACTCTGATCACAGCTAGTTCAGCACTGACTCCAACCACTCGCTGAGGCTACCGAACGCGCAATTGCCAAAATAAGCCTTCTGCACACTTTAGAAAACTGGCAAACCTATTTGGCGTTCGCTCTAGGCCATTGCGGCCTCCTTGGAACTGGATGAGGACGCCTCAATTAAGTCCAAGGATCTATATCTTCATTGTGAGGGAGTGAATATGACTTTTTCTCACCGCTTCGGATACAAAAAAATCAGCAACGTTAATCTAATTAAAGCAGATGATAACACTCCCATTTCCAGGTTGAAAGGAATCAGACGGGTATTTACTGGCAGATCACAAGAAGTTAAAACGATTACGACTACAGAATAGAGACACTTTGAATTCTTCACTTCTAAATTTTACGATTTCCGGGGAATATTTGAGAAATATTTAGTAAAAAAATTATGCAAATTAAATTTTTTTAAAATTTCATTTAGGGTGAGAATTTCACTTTGAGTCGTTTTTATGAGCAGTTTAGTTTATTACACTGGGTTTTATTGTTTCACTAATATTAGTATTAAAAGCTAGTTAATATTGGTGTTAATGCATGATGGCAGCCCAATCAGTCAGCTGGTAGAAAGTCGCTAATATTATTTAAGTAACACCAGTTGGGCAAGCGACTTTGTGTGGTGACCAGCTGACAGCCATTCGTGAACAAACTTTACTGAGGGTTCCTATTCAAAATCATGTCTAATCCATGTCAAATGTTACAGCAAAAAACAGAGATCAAATTGGGTGGTGTCAATAACTTACAGTTCTCGATGACGAACAAAAAACAATGCATCGTTATTACTATTACTAATTTAGAATTGTTTTAAAGATTTTTATACTTTTATTATTGTTTCTAATAAGTACTACTGTGTATTTCTTTTAGTATTGTAATTTAAACAATTTAAAATTATCAAAACCTTAACCATCTCCAACATACATTAATCTCAGTGTTTTATCATCAAAACGAAAAACTTATCGATAGAACAAAGTACAGGTTGAAAATTACGGAATTATTGACTTCGACGAAAAGAAATAGAAAACATATGCTTAACTGCCGAAAGAAGTAAAACAAAGGTATGTCAAGGCTAAACAATAAAACAACAGATAACTAATTTTATTAAATGATTTTTACATGAATAATTAAGTGGTACAGAAATAAATTCTTCTCAAAATTAATAAATCAAAATTTATAAAATTATTGTAATGTTTTTAATTTCCTCTGACATGCACGGGTAATTAAAATTACCCGTATTGCTATTAAATTTATGACTCAATTTTTGAAAAAAATATCGCCTATTAGAGCACTCTTCATATCACTAAACTTCCACTGAAGAATTTTAATTAATGTATAATCATGATTTCAATATACGAGTAATTCTAGTTATGTTTTTCTATTAAAGTATTAATATTACAACTGGGGGCTTCTTCAAAAACTTCACAAAGATACTTTTACAAATAACAACTAAGGGAGATTAAATTATTTTAAATAAATACGTTTTATACAATTAATTATTGATTGTATTTGGTAAAGAGCCAACTTCGCAAACTACATTAATTTTCTTTTCAGGCCAGTTTAACTGAAAAAGTAATAGTCTACTATCATTTAGCAACTTTTCGTTTAGTTCGTATGTTTTTGTAAAATTACAACGAATATCCGCTGTTTTCAAACCAATGATTTAATTTAATATTACTGTTTACTAGCTCTGTACTTGTAATAAATATGTACATAAATTTATTCGTGTTCAGAAATAATGGCTAAAAGAGTATTGCAACCCTTAGACAAGCACCCTTTTGTAGAAGGGTCGAAATGCTTACTGAAGCATTCACGTAGTAAATGCCTGTCTGAATATAGTACAACTCATAAAACACTTTCTATTCGATTATCAGTGTAGAGGTAAATCCGAGTGTCCAGCACTTTCTCCCCTTCTCTAATCAATTTTCAGTTTTAAGGGATTTAAGAGCATTCTGAAATATATTTTCATATAACTGATATCCACACATAGGAAATATGTCTTCATCAGTTGAATACCAATAAAATATTCAAAAGGATGATAAAAGTTTTTCTAGAGTTTCCTGGTTTTACATAATCTTGGAATAAATTGCTTTGTTTGCTTTCTAGTTATCCACTATTTTAGTAGGAATTATCTAAATATTTATTATATTTTATAATAATTACTCTACGTCATATAAAGAACATTACTATAGTTGTTTCTAGTTTCTGTGATTAAAAATTCATGATTGCGTTTTGTCAGTTTCCAGTTTTCTACAATTTTGAAAATGGATGTCAAAGATTATGTTGTAAGAAATTACCTATGTAAGAAACTTCAAAAGAAACTGTGTGGTTCTTTAGCTACTGTAGAAAATTAAACTTAGGTTTATCACAGTCTTACAGTTTTTTTTGTAGATAATTTTATTGTTTACGATGTGTATAAGTTTCTGTTTATTTACAGTTATTTGAAAGATGATATTTTAAAAGGTAAATTTTGTCTGCGGGATCAAGTAAGTAAGAGATCAGGAACCGCATGAATAAGGGTTGAGTTGCTCTTCAAAGATTAAATGCTATACCCTGGTAAGCGGGTATCTGTATTTTATCTTATCTGTATTGTACTAAAACCAGGACCTGGGTAAAATACAAATAAGAACGAATAAGTAAGTGGCTTCGTCTGTATTGGAACCTATAACTACAGCAATAAGAGCTGAAAAATGAGCTCCAGGAATAAACAAAGGTTAGTTAGTTAGGAATAAACAAAGGTTAGAATAGGGGCTAGACAGTATACGCACGTCCAATAAATGAAACCGAACAGATGGTCCCAAAAGAGTATTCCTTTTTTATCCAGAAAATACAAGAAGAAGAGGTCGCCTTTTAAAATCATGGGTACAGGTAGCACAAGTCGCAAGGATCTCAGTGAGGGTGTTGGGGGAAAATAGAAGACGATGCAATAATGCAGGAAGCAGAGAAACCTGTAGTTTGCCGGACAAAGCAAGAAAAAGATAAGACCATTCATTCATGTATTATAAATCGTTTAATATTTACGTTAATCAGGTGCCATACGCGTTTTAGACGTTTTAAGTTATATAATGTTTAGTCTAGTTTAGTCAAGTGGTATAATAAAGTAGGTATAGGAATAACAAGAAGAATGTATAACATAAATTATTAGTTTGTTAAATTTATTAGTTTAAGATTTTTTTAAACGAATGACACTCTTAGAAAACAGTTCTCACTCACATCTCGACTAGTTCGCTTAACTTTTTACACTGCATACATATTAACATTTTTACGAGTACTTGATGTTTTTGAAAGTGTCATTTGTCCATTTGACAATATTGTATTGTATAGGCGAAGCGTAAATAAGTATTCTTTTTTAAACCGATCAAATTGATTTAACTTTAGACTATTCACACAAATGAAACTAACAATAAAAGTTTTTAATAAACATGCTTACTTATCCGATTCGTCTTTATTGGTTTTTTTTGTATTTAAATAATAATTACCGTATTTTACTACAACTTGCAACAAATAATGGACTTTGATTCTGCTACATAATAGCAAGAAAGAAAGAACTTCTTACATTATGAGAAAAAATATTCATAAATCTGTTTTTATTAACAGTAAATACGTACAATGGCATTTTATTTATTTTGATTAATTCAGTAAGGTTTAACCAAAAAGTTTTCGAAAGGTTGATGTGAAAGTTTATCTCATCATCGTATTAACATATTAAACTTAACGCCTACTGGAATTTTAAGAAAACTTTTGCTTTATACAGTTTACAAACTTATAAAAAAATCTAGTATATTGCTTAACGTGTTAATAAATGATCTCCGATAATTTTCTTGTAAACGGTTTTTTATTCTATGTGCGTGCTTATAAACCGTTTAGAACTTAACGGCCGCCAGAAGCTAATCTTCTGCTTAATTAACCGTCGATCAAAATTGAACCTGCGTTCCAAAATTTTAATTTACAAAACCCTTTCGACACCAATCTGAATATATGGTGTTCTCTACAGTGGCAGAGAGTAACTTAAAGTCGATCCCGGCTTTTCAGCCAAAGTTCTAAAGACTTGCTTCTGGCGTTCTATTTATGAAAATAATAAAACCCTCCTGTGATCTCAAAATTCTGACAGTAAAGGGACACAAATCATTTTTCTAAAGTAAATTTTCCGAACGACTGGATAACCATCCCAACTAACTAGCCGGTGACCTAGCTAGAAGGAACTTCCCAACTTTACTATACTCAATTCATCGTAAGAAAGATATGTAAACAAATTATGACGTCATTGAGCATGCGCATTATTTAACGAATGTGTACACTCTGATTAAAAAGTAACAATAAAATACTTTCAAAAGTATTTAAATACAGAATACTTTCAAAAGTATTTTTATAAATGAACTGTTAAGCCTACATCATATCATGAATGATGTTTTAAGTACTGATCAATAAATTTATAAAACCGGTAGGCCTATACTTTATTTTCATTCTTTTTCATAAATAAATGTTAATAAAGGTTACAAGTTATATTTATCACCTCTAATCTGTATGACGAAATAAGAAAACTTTAAAAGTAAATATTTTTATTTAAATGATTGGTCATCCAATATTAGTTTAGTTCTCGTTATTTCACAATTGAATTTGACGATGACTAATCCAAACCCAAAAATTTCTCTCCACATTTTTGACAAAGAACACGTCATCGTTGTATCTACCAGTTCGCTTTTGACATCGCATTGTCTCGCATCGTTCTTACGTGCATTATAATTTATTTTCAATTAGGAATTTAGTGTTACAGTATATTTTGTTTTTTCATTTCTATTTTCGTTTAATTCTGTATATGGTTAAAAGTGCGTATCAGTTATTATTGTGATGTTTTCATTAAAAGTGTTGCATTTTTTCTGAGTCACCGCTTTTGCAGCTGATTCGGTAACCGCTTTTAGTTTACTCAACATATCTTTCTTGCGATGAACCGAGTATACGGGAAAATGGGACAGAGAGCTCTTGGTCTGAATAACGGATAACACACACACAGTTCTAAATAGAGTACCACTGGGTAACTCTTCTTCTGAAAGTGAAATTCCCCATTGCTCCTTAAATTAAATATCATAACGGATTTTTCCAGCACATTGTACAGTAATTAAAGAAAGAATTATCTAATTTCTTTTGTTACTAAAAATTAGCACTTAGTCGAAGAAGTATACAAGCCTAACAATAATTTAAATTTATCTTATATCTTAGAAAATGCTACCGCATTCATCGTAGGCTGAATTTTATACAATTTTAATTTTCTTCATTTAATACTTTTATAAAGTGTTGTGCAGCAGCAAGAGTGGTTTAGAAGAGATGGGAAATTTAAAAGTAGGCAACGAAAACATACAGGAAGTTGGGGAATTCTGCTATCTAGGGAGTAAAATAACAAAGGATGGTAGAAGCACAAGTGATATCAAGAGTAGAATTGCTCAAGCTAGAAAAGCCTTTGAAATGAAAAACAGCTTACTGACTAAAAACATTGATTTACAGATTAGGAAAAATTTCTTAAAACATTATGTTTGGAGTGTAGCATTATACGGAAGTGAAACGTGGGTGATAGGGGCTGTAGAACGGAAGAGGATAGAAGCTTTTGAAATGTGGTGTTATAGGAAAATGTTAAAGATTAGGTGGGTGGACAAAATAATTAATTTAGAGGTTCTTAGGCGAGTGGATGAAAAAAGAAGTATATGGAAGCATCTTACCAAAAGAAGGGATAGGCTAGTGGGGCATATCCTAAGACATCCAGTTATTGGGCTATCAATAATGGAGGGTAATATTGAGGGAGTAAATTGTAGAGGGAGGCAAAGATTAGAATATATAAAGCAAATTACGAAAGATGTAGGGTGTTACAGGTATGTAGGTATGAAACGAATTGCGCAAGATAGAACAGCTTGGAGAACTGCATCAAACCAGTCGAGAGACTGATGACAAAAAAAAAACTTTTATTATTTCCCTTAAAATTTTTTACAGTTATACTTCAGACTGAGTATGAAAGTAAACGAAAATGTTAATAAAATATATTTTCAGAGGGACTAACTAACACTCACTGCCTATTACGTGTGTGTTAAACAATGAACTATAAATTTTTGATGCACATAAAATTATACATGTGAAAAGGTAAGGAAGGAAGCTAATACAATAATTTTTGGATTGTAAATTAATAGAAATCACAGGAAATATATTTTATAATTGTCTAACACAGCTCTCTGGGTTAGTCATCGGCCGACTGGTATACTAAACAACATAATGTGACAATATCAAAAAGAAAAGAGTGTTCGATAATGACCGAGAATTTAAAAATGTTAACGCAAATAATAAGATTAACAAATAGGGTTTCTGAGAAATAGTTAGAAATATATGTGTAATATAAATGGTCTTTTATAGAACAGGTTTATTTTTGTACGGGTATTGTGAGAGCCGGGTACCTATTTAGATAATTGTCTTTTTGTTAACACCTATTCAATCCTAATTTGTTTAGAGTTGTTAAAATTTATCCAGAAGGCGTCAGAAGGATTTTGTATTTTATTATTATATCGAAAATCTCTGTCTTTTCTCGAACTCTCTATTAGCCCACCTATATAAGCGCTGGTTTGTTTACGGTCTAGTTTAAGTCTTGATTTGTCTATGTTTGAGTGAGCGAATCGTGTAGTGATTAACGGTTACGTTAGAAAAGGTCAACGTTTCTGTGTATTGTTTAATGTTTATTCTGTATAATTTTTGTAAGTAATATTAAGTAAATTGGCTAATTTAATTATTGTATAAATTAATTATAATAAGTTTGTTAATTAATAAATAATTTAATTGTAATATACTTGTAGATTTTAGTCACTTATTTAATTGTAATTTATAGTTGTAATAAATACTGGTAATTCTAAATTTAGTGTGTTAATTACTTAATATACCCAGATCCCAAAACGGATCTAAGAGATAAATGTCACAACAATTCTATTACAAATAGTAGACAAGTTTACGTAGTTACGATATGGTTTGAATTTCAAGTAAACAAAAAACTGACTAACATTTATTAAATTATTTAGTAACTAGGTTGCTAAAATTGTCATTTATTTTATGATCTAACGTGGTAATAAATTAAAAAAAAACAAATCGAATATATTTTGTACTTACAAACCAAATGTTACATTCAATTTTTGTAAAAACAGTTTTAGTGTATTTCTTGTAAATGTTTAGTATATTAAAAAATTTAATTATATATTAATTTTTTAGATTTTTAGTTTTAGGATATTAATTTGTGTTTTAAGAATTAATTACGAACCTTGTTAACTTAAAAGAAGATAAAATATGAATTTAATATTGAGCAGCCTACTGAAACGAAGGCTCATCTCACATACTTTCTTATTCTGTAGGTTTGTTTGTTGTATCACAAATTTTTTATTATCTTCTTTGTATTTTATTTGATACAATAAAACATATTATTATTTCATCAAAAAACTATCTGTCTGTAATAACAATTATTCATTACCGATACCGGTACAATACACCTTAAAGTTTCTCTAATTAAACGAAAAACTTTAACACGAAACAAGAGTCGTTATCTGGCGGCTTTTCGTGAAAGAACTAAAATATTGATTTCAATGAAAGCAGTACAGACCCCGGAATGTAACGCTCCTGTAGGTGAGCTTACAAACTACATGCCGAGGTTTAAAGTTAGAAACTTCTTAAAAGTAAACCACAACAATTTCATGTTAAGATAATAAGTTTTAAGGAACGGAATAGTAGAATATTGGTTACATGTTTATAAATTTTATACTACTGCAGAGAATTTTATGTGTAATAATGTATAGCAATAAAAATGTGGCTAAAAGTTGAAAAAAACTATACATTTAAACACGCAATAGCGAAAACTGAAATTAATCTGTTTTTGTGACTATTTATTTTTTCCTTTTAGCAAAACCACGAAAAGAAAAAATATATATTTAGCGCAAATTTTAAATAATATTCTGTTATCTTAAAATTATATTATTTAAGCTGTACTGTAATGTTCAAATTTTTTATAGCTGTACATAAATATAAGTTAATCCTGGCTAGTGATAATTGCATGAAACTCAAATAATTTCATTGTTGAATTTTTAGGATACATTTCTAAAGTTTATTACAATGAAAATATTTACATCTACTTCTAATACATAAAAATATGGGTACTAACATTTATATGTTATGAATCTATTTTTATTACAGGAGAAAATTAATATTAAGTTGCTGAAGACAGTTTTCAAATAAAGAAAAACTGCTGTCAAAAGTTTTCCTATTTTCGTTAACGTCTACTTTAGAATTTAATATTGGTATTTCCCAATAATATGAAATTCTCTGAGAATTCATAACGTTATTAATTAAAAAATCCCTTGATTGAGTACAATACGGTTAGCAAACTGACGTAAAAATATTGACTGTAACGTATCAAATGATATGAAATATTTAATTATGACATGATAAAAAATGTAGAGTAAAATTGTATTGAAGAAACGCCTAAGTAAATAAGTTAATTTAATAAACTAACGGTGACAATATATATACGCTATGTTTCTTGATAAAATTAAAATTTTTTGGATAAAAATTATCTAGAAACATAATTTACCACAGAAAATAGTCTATGCAGAAATTAATTACCTTTAAAACTTTAATCGTATTATTTTCTTTAATTTTTTTCTCGTTGTGTGAATTTATCTGCAGAAAACATTGTATCAAGAAAAAATAAATGTGAATGAGACGAAAGAAGACTAATAATTTAAAAGGAGGGCCAGTCCGTAGTACAGCGGTCAGTGCAGCTGGGTTCTATACCTGGAGTCCCGGGTTCCATTCCCGGTCATGTCTGTCATTTTGTCATCATTCATTATTATCTATTACCCTTCACGTCTGTGTTATCATTAATTACCATACAACAAAAAGTTTTTTTTGTTTGTTAATAAAAACAAAATGTCAAATACTGCTGATATATCGTATGTCATTCTAGCAGTATTAGAATTTAACGTAGGAATATTTTCCCGAGGGTCAACTCTGGGCCTTTTACTACTGTCCCAGTCATTTATTTAGCCCGTGCTACTACTGCTCCACAGATGTAGTCCTTATTTATTTATCATAATAAGCCTAATTCGGGATTATTTTAACAGTAATTACGTTGAAAACAAAGTCACCTCTTTTCGTATGGTTAGATCATTTATTTTTAAATTTGTTTATTAATCCCTAAAGTGCGTACCTTGCAATCTGTTCAATTTAAAAACAATAAGCAATCCCATGACCCAATGAGATAAAGATGGTATTTATGACATGAAAATAAAGTGTTGTCTTTTACAGAATCAGACCGACCATTTCTGAGAGGGTATGGTTAATTGAACCCCAACCATCAAAGTACACCAGTAACCACTTTCAAGTATTTAAATCGATATAAAAGTAACAACCACGGAATCTACGTCTCAGAAAATCAGCAGTTAAACAGCTGACTCGTGGTGACTTCACCACTCTAATTACCCGGTGAATCAGTTATATCATTAAAAAAAATTATTAATGCAGAAATTATATAAGGCTACTAAGTGAAAAAACTACTAAATTGTAAAGCAACTAAAAATAAAATTAAACTAAAACTGTGAACAGCTAAACTGCAAGAATACCAAGAAGAAAACTGGTTGAGATATTATCAATAAGGTAAAAGATAAATGAAAATAAAATTAATTTCCTAAAGAACCGTAATCCTAAATTGCGGCTTCTAACAAAATTCACAGAAAAGCGGCTTTTCAGATTTCAAAATTAAATTACATTTCCTGCATATCTAAGCTGGTATGCTAGTCTCTGAGCTCTTTATCATACAAAGCCTCTCAATATCCAGTCAGCTAATTAGAGCTTTGTGTTGAATGCAATTCCTTAACTAGTACAAATTTTTTTTAAATATTTGATATATTTTGAGCTAAAAAATGTTATCAGATATTTTTAATTCAGTTAAAATATTAAGTTAATTAATCATCATGGTGATGAATTAATAGTTATGAAATTTTAAAATTAAAGTTATTTTTTAGTTCAAAGTATTAACTGATGATGCTTAAATTCGCTTTTGTTAAAATTCAAGTATTTAATGAATTCAATGATATTTTAAAATAATTATCACAAGATTTTTTTTCAATTACTGTGTTCCACTTAAACAGTATATTTGACTGTAAGGATATGCAATAAAATTTTCTGTTGTGTTGAAGGAATATAAATGGCGGTAATTGTACAATGTAAAAGGATAGAAGAAACTGAAAAAAAGAAAATAGCCTGGAGAAAAGAGAAACAACAGAGAGAAATTCTAAAAGCTGCGAATCGTGAAATCCACTCAAGTTATCGCCTGCCGGCTACTACTGACCTGTAGTCAATTACAATTGTACATGCAGTCCAGATCTAGTAAGCACTGTTACAACCATCACAGTGCCTTTGGCTACGCAACTTTATTTAAAATTTTAATTTATTGCACCCGTCTGTATACAATGAAGGACATAAAAATTTATTATTTGAAATACAGGATTCCAGAATAACAACTATTCTGACTATACGGTTAGTACTGCACTTTTAATTTAATTTAATTTTTATCTCTGACACAATCATTGAAATTGCTCAAAACTTTTAAATTTGATTAATCTATTTAGATATTTTATACAAGTTTTTCAACAGAAAAGTATACTAAAGGAGGGAGGCCTAACAACGTCTAAACATCATTGCTGTAATATTAATAAAACTGAAGTCAATGTTTTTAAATTAATGAGAAATCTTTCCAGTTTTCATAAATCTTGATTTTTCAAAACCGATACTTATTTTTAAAGTATATAATTTCAAACTATAATATTTAAAAAAAAATGTGTTCTTACGTTAATACATAAATGTGAATATCCACTTATTTGTGAATTGACTCACTTTATGACTGATTCATTTATTTATAATCGATTTTCCAACTTTCCCGTCGCGTCGTCTGGAAAGCAAAATTTTACTCGTAGAGTCTACTCTTTTTTTACTTTCTCTTGCCTATATGAATATATAGGAAGGAAAGTATTGTTTTCACGTCGATTTTTCAAAATCGAGTTTTCACCGGATATAGGCCTACACGTTTTCAGACTCCCTGAACCCAAAATACATGTTTTTAGCGATTGCTCTCTCTCTCTCTCTCTCTGTGTGTGTGTGTGTGTGTGTGTGTGTGTGTGTGTGTGTATGTAAGTGTGAACAAGATATCTCAAGAACGGAACATCGTACGGACTTGAAACTTAAGTTAGGTACTACAACCGGACGCGCACGAACATTTTCATCAAAATCGGTCAACCAGAAGTAGTAGTTTATTTGTGTAATTTTTCACTTTTTTGCGATTTTCTCAAAAATGTCTTCTAAGATTTTATTACATCGTTTCATTTAATAATTTTTTTATGCTCTACAAGATAGAGTCATGTATGCTAAAATTCTTGGGGAGGCTGTGCTCTCGTAGAAAAAAAAATTACGTTTGCGGCCTTAATATGCATTTTAGCGCAAAAGTATATATAATCAACGTTGTAGATATTAAAAAATACCCAACTTTATTTCAAACATTTTTTTGTATAACACTTAGTTTAGCGGTAGTTAGTGATTTTCTTTTTTTTCATGAAAATTTGTAAAAAATGGATTTTTTAAGATTTCGGTCTTAGTATGCACTTTACGACAAAAGTGTTATAATAAAATTATAGAAAATTAAAAGACCTACTACTTTTATTTAAGCATTTTTCTCTACAGAAGCGTCGAAGAGTGATTTTTCGTATTATTAAACCAAACTGAGGTTTATTTTCATTTCACATCATTCACTCATGATTAAAATGAGGTTATGTTATTATGGAAAATGAAAATGGAAAATCAAAATAAATGACGACAAATTGAGACATATTACGTTTACTTTGAGGAAAGATACATGTCCGCCGATACGACTAAATGAAAGACCAGTTCCTCAGTCAGATAATGTAAAATACTCGGGGCTGCACTTAGATCGACACCTTACCTGGTCGAAACATATTTGGAATACACGCAAAAGACTAGGATTGAAGCTGAGGAATTTGTTTTGGATGATGAACAAACGTTCACAGCTGTCATTAGAGAGCAAGCTTCTACTGTACAAAGCCATACTAAAACCGCTGTGGACTTATGGGTTACCGCTTTGGGGTTCAGCTGCGAAATCGAATCTTGCTATCATCCAACGATTCCAGTTGAAAGTCTTACGGATAATAACAAATGCTCTGTGGTACGTGACAAATGATACATTGCATAAGGACTTATGTGTCAACACGGTAAAAGAAGAAATCACGCAGCTAAGTTCAAAATATCAAGAAAAATTAGTAGACCACCCGAATTCTATGGCGCTTAATTTACTTGATAATAGCGAGGACGTGACACGACTGAAACGAATAAAATTGCTTGACCTTCCGTTTAGATTTACCGACTAACCTACTTTTTTCTTTTTTTTTTAAATAATTGAAGTCCATATCAACATCAACATCATCTCTAATAATATCACCGTTATTAATTTGGTTACCTTTTCTGTTAATGTTATTCATCTTTTATCTTGTTGATATTTCAAAAATTATACTTAATTTTTTTCGTTTCCGAAGCAATACCATTGGGTATTGTCTTCGTCATGTGAACCCGTTCATGCTATTTACTTATAGGTTTTGTTTTTTAAACTGATTGTAAATATTCTCGGATGTTAGGAAAAAAGATGTTATTATGAATTAATCTTAAATTTTAAGATTAATTCATTTGTTTATTTCTAATGATTTTTTACTAATATTAGGTTATATTGTTCAATTTTTGCACAAAAAAGCGAAGTTGAGTGGGTGTTTCACACCAGATTTTGTTTTGTTTTGTATACCGCTTTGTGGTTGAACAAAAAACTAAACAATTTCGATAATTTGCACATGAGAAGTAAAAAGGGTTAACTACCTACAGAAATATTTTCTATTTTTATACATTCCTGATTCGCAACAGTTCTAACAATTGACTTGCGTATACTGTAAATGGTTCTTAAGAGAAATAAATCTTTTGAATTTTAACCACTTACTCCTAAGGGATAGAAAGGTTATCATACCGTAAAACAATAAATAGACTATTATTACCTACTGAACTTCCATAGAAATTTTACCCCTGAAATTCGGGATTATTATTCTTAAAATGGTATCTAGGATAATTACAGTATGGAGTGAAACCAGGAAAAATAATAAATAAGCTTATTTAATAATTACCCATTGAGACCAGTAACAAACCCTTGTGCAGCGCGGTTGCAGAAATTAGAAGCTCAGAAGTGTTTAATAGGGAACTGAAAGATAAAATCCTATAAAAGCAAATCTGTAGGTACAGTCTCAAGCAAAAGTTGTAAGACTTGGAATTTACTTTTACGATTAACTTTTAAGACGACACTTCTGTACTATCTTAGCTAGGTAACAGTAGTAGGAGTACGTCAAATGACAAATCTGATAAATCCTGATATAAAAAATATCTCTCTTTACTAAATCTAATGCAAAAAGAACATTGTTCAAGATTACAACCAAAATATTTTTCAGTAACGCAAAATGTATTGCAACAATACAAATACAATTTTTGACCACCTCTATGGCCAGCGTGCTTTGCTGCAACGTGGACCTTCCGGGTACGATTCCAGGTCAAAGTCTGGAAATTTATTGCACGTTCAAACCCATCATTCCTTAACCCAAAGTAGTCGCTAAAAACCAAGATGTCGTTATGACTTTAGTAAATTAAACCAAAAACATTTTTTTGAAATCCTGGTGCATTTGTTTGTTCAGTGAACAATATTACAGGATTCTTATTAAGATAAAAAAATATTGTGACAATATCTAAAGGAAAAGTATTGTTCCAGAATTCTCTGGCAGGATTGAGATTTTAGAGGTTTTAGTGTAAGTAACAATAGTTATTAAATCGATTAGTACCAAAAAACGGTCAGAAATATTGTGTACAAATGGTTAGTGTAGGCCTATTGTCGTGATTAATACCTGAACGATCGGTATATCTGTTTAGATAAGTAGCTCTTTTGTAATGGTGACATGATCCTTTTATTCAATGTGTTTACTTCCAAAATCCGACAGATAGATTTTGCACTTATTTTATTAGCTATTACAGTAAAGTCTCTCTATTGCGGAAATCTCTCTTTAGCGGCATTACTTGCCGCCCCGACCCTTTCGTATTTAACGGTAATGTATTTAACTCGTTTATAGCGGCACAAAAATCTCTCTACAGCGGCTAAACAATATCTTCAGAATATAGATGTAGACGCATATGTAGGGGCAGACAATGACTTAGCCACTTCAGCAGATGTCGGCGATGATGCAATAATCGAAAATGTCAGCCCAAAACAACGAGGAAGAAAGTGAAGATGACGATGAAATGGATACAGTAATAGTGCCCTTCAAGTAAACAGGCACTAGACGCTATTCGTATTGTTTCCACCTTCTGTCATTGCCACAATGTAGATGAACATTTACAATAAGTTTTAAACATTGAAAATAAGATTGAAGAGATGTTTTATGTATTGAAAACCAAACTAAAAAAAATAACAACTTATTTTACGAGATGAAATGTACAGTCATTAATTATAGTCATTGTTTCCTCAATAACGACAAAATATATACTGTACTGGTTTTTTTGTGTTTGTGTAGCCTATGTTTTATGAGATTTTAATTGTATGTGGGTCTATTACTGTTCAGCGAAAACCGAGTTTCAGTACAAATTAATTTTAGGCTATCTATTACGGTATGTACTGTATGAATGATTAATGAAAAAAGTTCAATATGAAAAGTGAAATTCTATTGTTCAAAATTAGTGACAAAACATCTAATAAAAACCAGCTGTTTGTATCCAAATTTCTTGTTAACTTAATAACCTACATTTTAGGTAAGTAATTTAAATATTTCACTGTATTGAAGTAATTTACTGTATTAAACATTCCTCATAAAGTAATCTATTCAGTAGTTTTTCAAAGTAAACTTATTTCATGTACAATTCACATATGTAGGCTATATGATATGAGTTTTTAGTACAGAAAAATTAGTACTCCAACTTCCCTCCCGCCATAAATTACTCGGTCTCTCTATAACGGAACTCTCTTTATAGCGGCGGAACTTCATGGTCCCTTCAAATCCGCTATAGAGAGATTTTACTACTGTACATCGAAAATCGTTGTTCTCGTAATTTCCATTAAGTTTGGTTTTCAAGCACGGCCAGTTTGGATAGAAAGTTAGTCGTGGTCTGCCATCCAGTGAGTGATTGAGCAGTTTACGTTTTGTGAAAAGGTCTGAATCGTAACTCCTAATCTTAATCGTAGTTCCTAATTGTGTGTCGTACAATTGCGTGTACTAGCAAGTAGGATTTAGTTAAATTAAGTACGAAATAATCTAGTTGCTCGTTAAGTTCATTTATTACAATTAGTTTATTTTTTATTATATTTATTAATTAAATTGTAATTTATTTGTACATTTAAGTAACATTATTAATTGTAATTTATAATGTGTAATAAATATTTGTAATTTCAAACGATAGTTTGTTAATTATTTATTTTACCCAGATCCCGAAGTGGACCATAACAATAAGTGTCAAAGTGTAAGTAAACAAATAAATTAATAAATAAATAAAATAAAAATTTATATACTCCGTCAATTAATTATTACAAGCAATATAAAAATCAAAATAATTAAATAAATATAAGGTATAGTATTCCATTTTTTAAGTGCTTAAACTTTATAAGATACTTATACAATTGATTCATAATTTTCAAGTTAACAAAAAGAAAACTGTAAAATAACCACTAAGACATTTGAATTCTGATGTAGTTGTATCATTACGTTATTATATTAACACTGAAGTTTATTGGCTTTTCTTGGCTTTCATAAGAAGTGGAGACAAATATTGATTTTGTTATGATGGATAGACCCATAATTCATAGCGTGCAAGTTTCATTGCAAACAAAGTTGGGTAACACATGTCCTTTTTATGAAAATTACTTCACAAAAAGCGGTTGGAATGGAAATATATTTTCGCTTTATTAACATATAATATAGAATCTATATTTTTCAAAAGTATCTGATACTTTTAAAAGTTTAAGTACAAATCAAATGTCTAGTTTCAGTTCAATGAAACAATTTTAATGATGAAAGTCTATAAAAAAGATTAATTTGATCCCAATTTTCTGTACACAATAAATAGTAAATAAGATATACTGTAATAGTAACTGTTAACCCGGCGGGTTGGTCTCGTGTTAAGTAAAGTCGTCGCCGCGAATCAACTGTTTAACAGCCGATTAAAATTTTTTACATTAAGGTTATATAATTAGTGGTATTATGTAACATTGCAGTACAATATAGCATAGAATAATAACGTTATAGTTTATTCCTTTAACAGCTGTAAAGGAAGCTGTCTGGATTGTAAGGTGGAGGAGGACAACGCAGTATTACGTGGGATTTTCAACTGCAGAAGATGGATACCAGACAGCGAGGTTCTAGGGACCAAGCTTGGGTCACCGATTTCTCCAGAAAATCTCTGTGATTTTATGATTGCAGAAGAAGAAAGCTGAAAGGTCATTGAGGAGTTCATCCAGAAAGTGATGAAGAGCGGAGAGGCCCAGCTGCTTTGGTCCTTAAAGAAATCACTCAAAAAGCGAATAAATCGGTAATAAGAAGAGAAATTGCTGAGATAACGTTATTTAGTTGATAAAGAACCTTCGGCGTGTTTTGAAGTTATGCCTAACGGTGATCCCGCGGCAAGTCGGGATGGGATGGAAAGGAACTGAGAGGTTTTGGGGGATAGTTGCCTTCGGCAGAACTCCGCATACCCCAGGTAAAGACCTACCTGAGTACACATATCAGAGTGCGTTCTCGTAAAAAAAAACACGTTTAAAGGCCAAATAAATAAATGAATGAAACTGATTTAAAATAGTAGTAATAGAAATGAAAAATTTGTATTACAGAGCGAGGTACGTGAAATACTTATCTCAGTTCATTTTACCATTTTGTGTGAAACGTAATAAAAAATAATGGTGTCATGATTAAACTTATTTGTCTGGGTCGTAATATGTTTACTTATGGTTTACCTAATATTCTATTAGTTGGAAGTGTGCTTCAATGTTTGTTCAGTAGTCTTACAAGGTATTAACTTCTAAAAACCATGATAGTCCAATAAAGGGAACCATTACATTCGTATTTTAATTACATTTATAATTCCATGAGGATTGAAAAACGATAAAAAAGTACTTACAAGTTTCAATGTGGCTAGTGCTTTGAATTTTTGTAGTATAAATAAATAAAGAATGATCGTGGAATTCAATTAGCAAACAAAAGATACTAAAGTAAAAATCATGTAATGGAAATGGTAGTAGTAACGGACGGGGATTCAGAAAGCAGAACGTTATGAAACAGCACATTTGAGTTCCCTCCAGTAGCATAGTAGTCCCTGAGGACTATCCAGCAATACGAGTAATTGCCAGTATTTCCATTATCGACGAATAAAACTCAACGGATTTATCCTATGTGCATCCTCTAACCGAACATTCATGTACTTATTAACCACAACAATTCAAAAATTATGTGTGAATAAAATCTTACATTATCAATAATCAACCGTAGGCCCTAATTTAATGAAAATTAGTTTTTATTTGGCGTTACCATAAGAGTAAATTTGTTCCAATATGCCCAAAAACCTAAATTGCATACTTATTTTAAACCGTATACGTAAAGTAAATATGTAGTCATTTTTTATCGGTACTTCATGTCTTGATTTTACACGAGTCAGCACATATTTAAAAAAATGCCTAAACATCAGTCATTAACGGGACAATATGGTTGATTCACAAAAAAGGTCGGATAAATTGAGTAACAAATAAAATTATTTTGTCAACGTAGAAAGATTCGTAAATTCGTTTATATATTTAGTATTACCTAAATTTGAGCAGGTGTTCAGAACACAATTTTTTTAACGTTAAATAATACTTGATATGGAGTAGGCCTATTTCATAAAATTATTAAAACAATAAAATAAAAACGAAAAATAATTTGTGCCTTTCGGCCCATAGTAATAATTTGATAAAAACGTATTGTATTAAAATTGAATCGGTCATTTCAGAAAACCCATAAGTAAAAAAAACTAACTTTAGGAAAAATTAAAAAACTTTTAATTTATTACCTTTCAATTAAAAAATAAAAAAAATTGTTCAACGGGCTGTCCCCTTTAATATAAAATATACTTTTGCCTTTTAAAGACAAGCCGCTTGTTTAAAAAAAATTGAAAATTTAGACAAAGTGTTTCTGAAATAAATTGGAGTAAAATGATAACTTACGTTGTTTTCTGTAAAATACGTTGTTAAGACCAGAAGAAAATTGTGCTGTACAATAGTATTTACTTATTTATTTCAGTAGTTTACATTACGACTTAAAATAGCTTTCTGCATCAATAAAAATTGAAATTCTTAACGTTAAAAAAGAAAAATGTTGATTTTCAGGGCTATTCACGTTCTTTATCGTCATAAACAGTAGTTATGCACCTTAAAAGGATTTATGCATAGAAACTTTGTATGGTCTCTTCCACTAGAAAGTAGAGCTTATGCTTCAAAAGAACATCCACTTTCATTTTTTAATTAGAAGGAAACACTTTATATCCTTAAGAATAAGCCTTTTCTTAGTGTCATATTTTATTAGTTAAGGAAAGCCAGACTAATGTGATTTTGTAGGGATGGTGAGTTTACATTCAGTTAGTTCTAAAATGCACTAAAGAAAAAATGTAAAATTTTGTCTATGGAATTTCTGAAGTGACTGATTCAATTACTTTATTAGAGAAAGTCAATAGTATTTTTCGTTTTAGAATTATACATTCTTAATTTTCCACATTGCAGTCCTCCATATACTTGCCCACAATACACTATGGACGATACCTCCATATATGTTATCATTACTTCTGGATCCTATTCAATATATTTTAACCCCAACGCTTGCTTGGCTACGGAAAGTAGTGTTGTTTTATCTTCATAATTCGTGTCATTTTTAATAACGAAAACAATGATTACAATGAGTGTTTCATGTTATAACAAACAAAGCGGGTTAACGGTCGTAGCCTGTATCCCTTAACTTATTCAGTTTGAGAAAGGTTACATTAAGTCGTAAAATGAAAATTAAATTACAAGACCCGACCTGAAAAGGTAATTCTGAAATGTTTATTCTACCTCGTTATCGTTCAAAACTAAATATTTATTAAACGTGCACAGTTTTCTAATGAAATAAATAAACAAATGTAAATACAAATAAATGAGACTTATCTTACCTTCAGTAACGCTGGCTAAGGAAGGCTACAATCAAATCTAAAACAAAAATAATAAAATTACAAATTAGTAAAATTTCTGTAATGCATTGAAAATTTATTTATATAAACTAATTTTCCCTATTTTGAAAATAATAATATTGTGACGTAGAGGGTTGAAAAATGGTATTTTATTTGACTTAAGTGTTGGTTTTAAACAACAATTGGTTTTGTATGGGTTGCTTTTCATAATAGCCTTTCATTCAATTGCTGTTTTTATAGAAGCAGGTGAATCAACGTGGAAATAGATTACTATGTATTCTTTCTTTATTTTTGTAGAAATTCTAAGGTAGGGTGTATAAAGCAGCCGGCTCTTCTATCGGGCAGTTAAGTATTGTCCGAGGCATGTAGGTGAATGCCGATTGAACCTTTTGAGTGAATCGGTTTTAAAAAGGGTGTATTAAAACCAGTGGTATATACCAACATCCTTGTTGAGGAGTTAATGCGTAATTGAAAAATAATTGTTCTATTGTTAAAATCGTAAGATACATTCAGTAAGAGTTTGTTTGTAAATTGGCATATTTTATGTCAAAGTATATTTTAAATTGTAAGTTTGTAATAAATCTATTTTAAGTAGTTTAATTGGAATTTACCAGTAGTTGTAGACGTAATAATTTATTGCAGTTTATTAATTTGTTTATAAATATTGTTAAAAAGACGCAACTCGTTTTTAGGTGCCATGAATGTAGTACATAAAAATATTATTTATTGAAATATTTATTATAATTTTATGCAACAATAAACTTATTATTAACTTTATTATAGATATGTTGAAAATGATTTTCTGTGACCTGAATGGAAGGTCGTACATTATACCTACTAACATTTATAGCGACTTTTCGTAATGTTTGCTCATAAATTTTCGAAATCTGACGTTAAATCTTTACCTTCAATTCGACAAGTACATGAGGATTGTTTCTAAAAATGATTTCTTAAATACCCCTACAAGAAAAAGTTTGTTGGTGTAAGATCTGGGAATCTTGGAGACCACAACCATTTCCATATCTAAAGATGACCAAAAAATTCTCATGATATGTCTGCCGTGTCATCAGCAGACATATCTATGGATACTATAATAGCACTGGCGCAGAATAACGGCATTTCAGTGGTTACAAGCTGTTAACCTTGAATACAGAGTTGCTAACTGACATGTAAGGGGACATCAAATTTACCTAAGCGTTACTTCTACCTTTTTAATGTTACCGTTGTGTCCTTTCTTAAAAATGTAAAATTAATTCTTATAAATAATTAATAACTAGATCCCAAAATAATCCGGAATAACCGTGACCTTATTCTAATTGTAATCTCTTCAAAATTTTATTAATGTTAATCAAATTTATAATTTTCAAAAGAGAGAACCTTTCGAATACACCCAACTAAGTTTCACGAGTTGAGGGAAAGTTTTGTTAGTTGTGAATGCGGGTTGCCTAGTCAAAACACATTAGGCTTCCCAACAATAAATGTTTACCATAATGCTGGTAGACATTCAGTTTATTAAAAGTATTTTTATAAAATAATAACATGAACTGAATATTTGTTTTTGAATAAAGTAATTAATCATTTTAGTTTTAATTAATTATTTTGTTACACTAGGGAGGCTAATCGATGAAAACGAATGATTTTTTTGGTTTGTCATTTCAGTACTTAATGTTATACTGCTTCTAAATTAATCGTACTATGTGGTCTTCAGATTTAAAATGAATAAGCCTACCAAATAAAAATTAATAGAATTCATATTTTTCTATGGCCAGACTTAAAGAAAATGCAGTCGAACTTCTATAACTTGAATTCTCAAGGGATGAGGAAAACAATTCGAGTTACAAAAATTTCGAGTTGCGGAAAAATAACAACAAAGCAGTTATTAAAAAAGAAACAAAAAAAAACATTCCACATAGGCTACAGCAGTAGCCTACAATATGTTAAATATGTAGGCCTACTGCACATGCATAATTTTGTTATACAGAACTGGACGTTGCATTTAGCTTAGCTATTGGCTACGCCAATAATTATTAATTATTAATTAAAAATTATGAGATTTCTTTTCCAAAAGTTTCTTCGGAAAAGAAATGTTAGTAATGTTTAAACTCCTTCCGCAATATAATTGTATTTTGTAGTACGACTGTATTCATGTTAAAATAAATTTTTAATGAAGTAGTGCACTGCAATAACATAAATGATACAGTATCCGTCGGCCTTCATCATGCTTTTGGAACAAACCGGGAATCGAGCGATAATTATCAAGAAATATTGAATTGTGATTGGCTTATTATTTAAAATTTTGTTTAAAAACAAATTAATAAATATTATATTCAAAATGAAAATAAGACATTTCAAATAATATTTCGAAAGGATATAGTATAGTAAAAAAAATAAAATGCTACGTTAAAAAAAGAAAGAGTTACCTTTTCAATATGATATGCAACCTCGTTTAGAAAACAAATATAAAAAGCGACATGGAAACGAGAAAACAAAGTGCCTCTAAGAATTTGAAAGTGAAAGATCAAGAAAAACAGGATAAAAGTTATATTTTCTCAATAATCCTCTTCAGTTGAGAGCAACTACGAGAGTTTCTTACAATATTTTTTGAAAGAATAAGAGACAAGATTTCAAATGTAAATTCTATAAAAAAAATTATCGGATGAAAAATGAAAAGAAGTAACTTGGATGAAAATTCTTATGTAAACAGTAACTGTAAGACACGAATGTACATACGAAATGTAAAAGAAGTGCTTGTGAATGAACATAAATTCATAAATAATAACTTTCAGGACTGATGTAACAAAAACAATCAATATGGGAATAATTTTAGAGTAGGTTTAATAATTTTTTTTTACAATCCTGATCTTGCTCCTTTTTTAATAACAAAACTGAAAATTTACTTTTAAAATCCGACCTTACTCCATATTATTATAGCGCCTGTTCTACAGGACTAGGCCGTTTAACCGCAAACCTAAACGCCATTAATATTTGTGTTGAACATATCTTTACATTTTAGATCGCTCTTTCAAATGGCTATAACACCATCATCCACTACTTTTTGGGTCATTCTGGCGTTGTCCGGCCAACTCGCACCCATAGCCAAATTTTCTAAGGCGACCTCTTCCTCCATTCTTTGCAGTTGACTTTACTAGATGAGTTGGTTTTCTTCAATTTTATCAAAAAAAATAAACTTATTTTTAATCAAATTGCTTTAAAATTCTTCATTCTAATATCACAGAAGTTCGATTCGTTATTAAAAAATAATGATATTAAAACTCTGTACGACAACAAACATTTATTCAAGTTTGCACGAGTTCTTGAACAAGATTCATTAAAAATTAACTAGTACAATTCTTTTTGAATTGATTCCTAAGCTAGCCTTCTAAAAGGTATTAAATAGAACGTTCTATTACCTTCTAAACAGTTAACATAATAAAAACAACATAAACATTGAAGTGGGTCATTGCGATTGTATATAAAATCACATAACATACGTTAATTTCTTAATTCAGTCTAGAACAGTCAACTGACAAATTCTTTCTCATAAATTTATTTCCATAAATATTATTCTGTTATTAAATCTTGGTTCAAAAGCCAAAGCCCCGGAACCATAAGTGGAGGAGCTTTCAACAAAAGAACTGAATTTGTCATTTCTCTTCTTGGTGCGAAAAGGCATGTTATTAATTCACAAAATCTCTGCCAACCTTTCCTAAAATACCATTGTCTGGTGTACTCACTCCATTTTAATTAATAAATTTATTTCAAAATCCATTTTCGTTCTGTATCAGGAAAATTACAGTGAAATATTGAATGATATTATACCAAACAATCGTACAGTGATGGTTGAATTGATATTACAACAAAATACACATAAAAAGCTTACAAAAGACATATAATTGTGCAATTTTTGTGGACATATTTAATATTGTTAAAAATATGGAAGTAATTTGTATTCAATTACGACCTGTTTTAAAAGGAGGTAGAAAGAGAAGATTGTATTCATAAAATACCACATTAAAATACCCTATAATTTATCCGCCTCAGGTGTTCATCCCAGACAGCCGAAGGTATTAAATGGCTTTGAATTTTTAAGCAACTTCGGTTTCACGAGCGACTTTGATGATAAAGAGGTTACAGTAATTCAAGAAAACACAATTGAGTATCTTTACTGAAATTTTAAAAATTAAATTTCCAGTGAATTAAACGGTTTTATAAAATAAAACCAGTTTTCGGTAACAAAATAAAAGCTAAAACGGTTCCTGAAAAAGTATCTATTGTAAATTGACTTTATGGACTCTTGAGTCATTTTTGTATCTTTAAAGTAAAGAGGAGTTAAGCAGTCTTTTTAAATTAGCAAAGAGTTAAGTGAGGTGCCTCGCAAAAAACGAAATGTGTAACGTTTTTGCACGTGATATTAGTACGTAATTTAGTGCGTGCGTTGGACACATTGGAATAGAGATTGAAACAAACATGTTATGTAATTAATTGCTGTTACTTTAGGAATAAAATTATTCGAAAATAGAAATTAACAAAAATACATCGCAATACATGACGTTCACTCTTAGACGACAAAACTTCCCAACTGATTACAATAATAATATTACAGAAAACTCAAACACAATACTTAGCCTTACAATTAAATGGAAAACTCACATGGAACGCACGTCACAGACACTCGTTGCAATCGTAAAACACGTTTATATCAACTAAATAAAATTCTTACTAAACAGAGGTTTTAATTAAAATTATATATATAAAAAATTCCTTTCATTTCTGTATCTACTCTTTTAGAAGAATCTAATAACACTATTTTTGTTTCCAAATTTCGACTTTGATTCCTAGACTTCGGTTTTGGGCCACTTCCGGTCAAAACCGGAACTTCAAACCCAATTATTTCTGTATCCCCTTTTTAAGAGGAATCGATTGACATTACGTATTTGTTTCCAAATTCAATTTTTGATTTCTTGACTTCCTGTCAAACCGGAACGTCAAACAAATTTTGGCTTTGTAACTGTTTGTGTAGATTACGAATCCGAAAACTGTTTGTTGCTATCTCTTGTAGTTTTTGACATCTGAGTGTGACGGACGGACAGAGGAAAATGATATATAAAAATGCTAAAAATTGCTACCAATTATTGATTAAAAAGTCAGTCATAAGATCGATCTGGACATAATATTCAATATTAGGGATCTGCTACCCATAACAGATAGGTGGAGTGTCAAATTATTTACACTTAATCTGTTCGTTGCAGGGCTAAAATAAATAGTTCTGTTTCTTATTACATGGTTAGCCTATTAAATGACTGAATCATTCAAGAACAGAAGAGGTAGCGGTGTAAAATTACTAATCAGCGTTATTTCCTCTGAAAGTAATAAATTTCATTATACAGCCAGACCCTGTGGTGAATGAAGTGAAGGTGTCATTTGCAGAGTGGAAAATATGTACTTTTCAGAGGGCCCAGCATGCTGATAAGCGTACTTTTCCACTCAGTGAGGAAGGAAATTGTAAACCACCTCCCTCCTTGTTTTACTCTACAGGTTCAAACCAGCCTTTCGGCTGATGACCTAAACACATTAGGGATCTACTGCTCTCAATTAAAAGCGTTTATAAGCGACACAAAACAAAACTTTACATGCGGTATTACAATCCCTCTTTTATGTCACAAAGACTTATAAATACCATACGTAACTGACGTTGTGAAACGATTATACAAGACGATACACGAAAAATTTAAATTGTATGCAAACCTTCTCCTGCAAAACACATATAAAACTAGTGTAATACACTAGGGTAATATTGGGAATAAACGTATGAAACGATTCTGGCTAAGGTATCTTCTTGGATCCAATATAGGATTTAAGTGATAGCCGCAAGCGCCAACAAATAGATTAAGTTTTGGTATCAAATTTAGTAATTGATAAAACATTTTGTATTAACCTATTCTAAATGGCCAATAACAATGATCAAAAGTAAATAAATATAATTAATACGTTACAGAGTCCTTAAAAAATATAGAAATAAAAACACCCACAAACAGTTTACCCATATATGAATAATACGAATAATATGAACATATGAATAATATGACTGATATAGTGTCTAACGCTTTCCATAATACAGATGTCCAAATCTCTTATAAACCTTTCAATAAAATATTCAAGTATCTACCAACATTATATAATAACAAATCATATGACAAATATAATTAATTGTCATGGCGTATATTATAAAACCAATTGTAGTGACTGTAATTTTTATTACATCGGAAAAACTAATAGATCGTTTAAAAACGATTTTCTGAGCATTATGCTGCTTTTTTAAAAAAGGAATGTAAAAATTCTAATGTGGCAGAATATCTGCTAACGAAAGGGCACAAAATAAGCAGTCACGTAAATAATTTAGAAATAATGTTTCGATAGTAACAAATTAAGGCAGCTGGAAAAATATTACATTTATAAATTTAAAAAAAAAGAAAATTTAATGAACAGCCAGACAGACTTTGATAACGACAAATTATTTCAAATTGTTACAAAGTCGCGATAAGGAATAAAACTGGAACAAATTATACCATCATTCGACCGAATAATCGCGCGCGGCATGGTTGGTGTAATAGTTTAGTAATTGACGTGGTCTTCGACCATATTTGTTTTAAATGTTATATGTGTTTAGTGTTTAGTATAATAATTCCTGAGGTTGTCTCCGAGAGGCGAAAGATCTCGAATGAATGTAATACTCAGAGGTGAGTGTTATATTTATTAGTTTTGTTTTGACTGTTTATTATATCGTGTATGTAGTGTATACAAACAAAGGAATAATAATGTTTAATAAAATAATTAATACGTTATAATACATTGTTGTTAAACTTTAAAACGTTACTCAATTAAACAAAATTAGTGACAAAGAAAACCACTAGGTCTAACTTAAAAACGTTTCTAAGATACATATAACTATGAAAAATACTTAGAAAGACATTGGAATAAAATAGTAAAGCTCTCAAGACATTAGCAGTTGTAGTTATATCTCTTTAATAAATGAACTGCAACTGCAATCTTCATTGTGTCTTTATCACTCGTTATCACCACTAAAACGTGAGTAGAAAGTTCAATATATTCTTAAGGTTATTTTTATAAATTATTTCTATCAGACAAAAAAATTGTAAATTTATGGAGTAATTCCCTTCCATACTGTTCTGAGCACTGTAATTCTAGCTAGTAATTCTTTAGAATTGTGATGAAATTTTTATTCGTAGAATTTGCTATTCCTTAACAATATTCCTTAACAACCATTACAAGCTATTAACTCATGAATATGCAAGACTTAAATTTTATAAGCTGGAAGTAATTACTTTTTAATGCAAAATGTTCCAATTTTTTGCAATATACGATGTTAATAGGTTTTTTAAATTAAAAAAATGCATTTAATGTAAACTTCTTGAATACAACTTTACAATTATTGTAAAGGGAAAATAACAGAATGATATTTCAGAATGCCTTTTCAGCATTTACATAATGGTTTCTCCGATTAATTTAAAAAGAAACGGTTGTAATGTCTACGTTGTGTAGACATAAAGGGACTAAGATACTCGTACAAGGAAACTTTTTACAAATTAAACACCTCCAGTCCGTTCTAAAGTTTTGTTCGAACATTTAAGATTATGAGCTATACTTAATTCATCATAATATTATTTACTACACATTTACCCAATAAAGATTAAGTACAGCATAAGGTGAATATCAGACTTGGATTGGGGGGGGGGGGGAAGACAAAGAGATTATGAATAACGGAATAATTCTGAATTGTTTAAAATACGCTAATGATGTGGTCCTAATAGCAAACAGCTTCAAAGTATTTCAGTTAATGTTGATAGTATTAAAGAACGAATATGAAACTATAAAGTTAAAACTAAACAGATATAGAGCAAAAATCATGCCCAATTAAACTGAAATAATAAGATAAAAATTATACAGCGTACCGACAAATATATTATCTAAACCATTAAGTGCAGAAAAACAAGCAGAACAGTTTTAATAGATACGCATAAGATCAGTGAGGTGTGCTTTTGGGAAAGTAAAATCCTGAAGAATCAGAAAATATCCTTTAAACTAAGAAGTTCCGTTTTAAATTAGTAATAATAATAATAATAATAATAATAATAATAAGTTTGTCACTTGTTAATGGGGGGAATAGATACAAAATGTTAAAAAAGATTTAGAATTGGCCAAAATCACCGAAGAAGAAATTCTCATAAGAGACAATTTTAGAACAAAAGTTAAAAAATGGGAGGTCAAACCAGAGAGAAAACCTCCAAGAACCGGAACAAAATAGAGTGAACAAAGAAAAGCTGAATTCTTACAAAGAATGAAAAACTGGGGGGCAGATAAAAAGGACAAGAAATCCCAAAAACAAACCAGATTTACTTAGCGTCTTCCACTTCGGGAGCTTTACGACTAATAATAATAATAATAATAAGGTTAATGTCAAGATTGATTTGGAAAATATTACCACTGAAAGTTGTGAAATCAAGTTTTATTTTCAAATTCTTGAAATTCAATTACAGTATAAAGAAGTATAACTGACAATGATTAGTTTTTATAAATTTAATAGGCAGTGGAGAAAGGTACGTATTATGTGCATAAAGAAGTTCCGTTTTATTCTGTAAAGTTTAGAAAACAATCAACTGTATCGCAATGTTCTTTTGAGAGTTGTTAAGCTTTAACATAATTCTAACAAAGCCGTTACACAACTTATCTCTGAAGGATAAGTTACAAGGAGTTGACGAAACTAAAAATTAGGCAAACATCTCAAGAAGTGCGTAGGTATAAGGGTAAAGCACTCTGGGGAGCAGTCATCTTCATCCCACACCTGCCTCATAGTTGCTTATCCCGATGGCATACAGTTCCCAGTTCTACACCTGCACGTATTTTGATATACGACCTTTCTAACTTGCTCATTTTGAATCATTTTGAAATATGTGTTTATGAATTATCACAGCTCTGTTTGCACTTTCATCATTAGTATTTTAATGTAATTAATAAATTTACTGAAAAAGTTTTTCAGTAAATTTAAATATGTATCTACAAAAATAAATAAATAAATTTTCATTACCCAAAAAGAATTCACAAGTTGTTAGGAAAAGGATAGACCATGACAATGTAATAATGTACTACTGAATACAAGTGTATGAATAAGAATTTACAGTTATTTTGTGAATTTCGTACTTTACGTGACTTTTTTTAATAGTTCAATTTTTTCTATTGACAAAACTCCGACATTAAAATCTGTTATTTAGTATTATAGAAGAATAAGCGATTTTTCCTACAACAGGAACTCACATTAATTGGAACAGTCATTTAAACTGATTCAACTGATGAATATTAAAAAAAATCTGGTGTGAAACACTCTCATGACTTTCCTTGCCAATACAAATAATGAACAATATAACCTAAGTAATAAAACATTAGAAATGAACAAAAAACTAACCTCAAAATACTTAACCTTATTTTTATCATGATTGAAAGACGCAAAATGAAAATTAACCTCAGTTTGGCTTAAAAATACGGAAAATCACTCTTTCAAACTAAACTAGGCTCTGTAGAGAAAAATGCTCTAAATAAAAGTTGTAGATCTTTTAATTTCCTATAAATTTAATTTTACACTTTTGTCGTAAAATGCATACTGAGACTGAAATCTTTAAAAAATCAATTTTTTACACGTTTTCGTGAGAAAAAAACAGAAAATCGCTAATTACCGCTAAACTAAGGGTTATACAAAGATGTTTGAAATAAAAGTTGTCAATTTTAAATTTTCTACAATTTTTACAAGTCATATTTTTGCGCTAAAATGCATATTAAAGTCGCAATCTTAAAATAAACATTTTTTTACGAGAAAACAGCCTTCCCAAGAATTTCAGCAGACATGGCTTTTGTTTTACGTCTGACTGTTCTACAATTTCTGCTAATACAGTCGGTGGATAATGATGGTAATGAAAATGAGGGATGAAAAAATGCCAGACCTGACCGGGAATCGAACCCGGTAACCCGACGTAGAAACCACTTGCGCTAACCACTACGCTAACGGGCCTTAGATAAAATAAAACAAATTTCATATTTTCCATAAAAACATGTTTTCTGTTTTCTGTTGGCGTAGCAACGCGCGCCGAGTACCACTAATTTCTTTAGAAAGATTTGACTTCCTTCCAAGCAACCACTTCATTTGGTTGAAAATTGGATAGTAAAATAAATCAGTATCTCTGTTGAGCTTCTACGGAGACCTAATAATTAGGATTTTAGTTTCTTTAATGTGAATGTGATTTTAGTTTTCTAATGTGTAACAAATTTCGAGTAAGTAACCTAAAATTAATTTCTGTATTATTAATTTATTATTATTTATGATGCTGATAAATTTTAGATTTTAAAATTAAGCAGTAAAATCTTACCAACGAACCTCCTTTGCTTTTATATTATTGTAGATTATACAATTTCTAAGAACACTGGAATAACTTGTCTCTAAATTAAATTTAAAAAACTTATTTAATATTAAAGATATTTTTAAACGAGTTTCAAATTCAAGGATAAACACTGATTTGAAAAATACAAAAATAAATACATCTAAATATAAATAAAAAAAATCTATTCCTATCTTGCATAAAAATAATAAATTGACTTGTGGAGAAAGACGAGATATGATCGATAGCGTAAAAATATGAGAGAGAAAGAGGTAAAGTGTTTGGGGAGAAAGAGCAAGCAAGCGAAAAGCTATTGGAAATGCAATAATGGACTAAGATCTGCGTCCGCCATAGGAAATTGGCTTTTTATTTTTGAGCAAAAATTCTTTTGTATAAATATTTCAACCTTTTATTCTGGCTCACTGCAATACTTCATTGATTACTTGAACATAATTTAAAGAAAAAAGTTATTTCTTGGGGAGCATTTCTTTGTCTCGAGGGGAAAATAATAAATTCTTCATTAAAGAGAATTCTCTTTGTAACGGAGGCATTTTGAAATAAAAAAAATATTTTCTTTCAGAAGCTAGAAAATGGATTTCAGTTTGGAACTGAAACAAAGAAACTTGTCTAATCTCATGATATACTTTCCAGCTTAACAATTATCACAAAAAATTTAAATAAGTTCAATGAGCATTCATCTTTTAAGTAAATTTTACATGATAACGTCAACACTATAGATAAACCAGGTTGATAAATCACAGTATTAAAAAAAATTAATTGATAATATTTTGCCGTATAAGTTCATGTAAAAAAATCTAATTGGATACATTTTTTAAATAATCTATTTTTACGCAATAAACTTGAAAGGGTCACATTGAACAATTCAAAAGCCAAGACAATAAAACAACTCCTTAATTATTGTCCTTAAATTTTCCTGACTTTGCTTATGAATTGCTTTGGTTAGTTGGGAAAAATTAATCTTTATCAAACGAATTAAAAACTCAATTGCTAAACTTGCTAAACACAAATCACTTTTAAATCCATATATATCAATTAAATCCATATGTGATTCAATTGTGTAGTACACCCACCACTTCAAATGTAAACATATATTCCAACGTTTCCAATCAAACTCTTTACAGCGAGCTCTAAAAATTTCTGAGCAAGAAAAATTTTATTCACCTTTACACCAATTCTTGTAAGGGGAGAGACACAGATAAAACTTCCAGATTGGCGCAGCGACATCTTTTACTAATACAGAATTGGCTTACTCATTGGCGTATTAAAGTGAACCCACATAAATAAACAAATGTAACGTTCACCTTACAGCGTCAAACTTGTCCACCTGTAGTGCTGAATAACGTACACATCCTCTAGGCGAGAGTGGTGTGATCTTGGCTTGTGGTTTGAAGGCGACTAACTTGGAAGCATCTTCTGCGTACAAAACGTTTAGAACTTAACCACTTCCGAAAGCTACTCTCTGCTTTACCCACCCTCGATCAAAATCGAACCTCCTCTCTAAAATTTCAATTTACAAAACCCTGTTGAGATTAACCTGGACTTATGGTATCAAGCTTTTTGAAGCAGCGGCAGGGAGTAACATAAAGTCTATTCAGGCCTTTCAGTTAAACTTCTAAAGACTTGCTTCTGAAGGTCCTTTTTATGTAAGCAATAAAACACTACACGATGGTTTAAAAGTTTTGACAGTAAAGGAACTAACCTTGTCTTTCTACAATAAATTTAGCGAACGACTGAGCTAACTATCTCAACCAACTAGCTCGTGATCTAGCTACAAGGAACTTCCCGAAAATACGATGGGACGTCTAAATGGACGGATGGAAAATACGATGGGACGTCTAAAGCAAAACTGGAACAAAAACCTCTTGGTTTGACTTACGGACTACATCCATAATTCTTAACAGATAATGTACCACTGGGTTCCTCTTCTTTTGAAAGTAAAATTCCCTACCACCCGTTAAATTAAAAATCATTTACGGAAAATGTGTAGACAATTGTACAGTACCGTAATAAAAATTAAAGACAAAAACCTTTGCAGCACACGTTCTTGAACAAGACTCATCCTGAATGGACTAGTGTGCAACAAGTAAATATAATACAAACCATAACATAAACATTAAAGTATATGATTGCAGTTATATTTATGTAAAAAAGAATGCATGTCAAATATCTTCTTCAATGGATAAATCATAAGTGCGTAAATACGTTATTTACGTTTGTTATACATTACACAGTAATCTAGCGGAAATGTAAGTTAAAATGGCGGTAAAAGAAATCATGTCTTGGGATTATTGCCGTAGATAAGCTGGTTTTAAGATAAAGACAATGTGATAAATTTTATTTTAGATTCAGAATTTTTGAATAACCGATTGATAATATAGAAATTCTCTTTAGATCATACATTGTAAACATTGGATTACTTTCAGGTGGTTGGTAGGAATCGAACCAAGACATCGGTTTATTGATGGACAATGCTTCCAAGTGATTAAACGAAACGGTCTGTTTACTTTTATTCTAGTTAAACGTCAAGGCCCACATAAGAAAAAAAACAAAGTGAATTTATCATTCCGTGAAAGTAGAATTCCTGATTCTCAAATTTATCCAAC
Organism: Catonia carolina; assembly: GCA_035578175.1. Classification (NCBI taxonomy): domain Eukaryota; kingdom Metazoa; phylum Arthropoda; class Insecta; order Hemiptera; family Achilidae; genus Catonia; species Catonia carolina. Next base: position 118,389,500 of record JAQMRL010000002.1, on the reverse strand, counting down.
AGGCTGTGAAACTCTTTCGGTTGCAGACTTAACGATATTTCAGTTACGGTCCATTTACTAACAAATGGCTATCAGTATATTCTACTTTAGTATAGCAGTACCTTTCAAGAAAATTCATCAATAAATAAACAATAAAAATTCAAAATGAAATTGGTTAATATTTTATCAGACGTTTTGTAATTAATATTTGTTCAACAACTTTATTGAATAACTACTAAACAGATTTTCTTTGAGTATAAATACTCATAGTTGAACGTAATTACTTGTAAAGTAGAAGTCAAAGTAACCTGAATTAAACTAACAAGATTTGATATAGGAGTGCTTAATTAAATTTCTTAGGTAGTAAAACTAAGAAGAAAGTCGTTTTTTAAATTAATAAATTTAATAAAAAATATTTTATTTTTAAAAACAAATGAATTAAAAAAATATATTGAAAAGTTTTAACGTAGGCCTAGAGCTTGGGTAGATTAGCCTGTGTTTCGAAATAATTAATGAAAACTTTGTTATTCCTGACAGATGATAACATTGCATAAATAAAGTTTAACTCGGGAATGTTTACGGGTATGGTTAGGTTGAATGGGATTTCAAACAACAGACACCCTACCGGTCTGCTTTTCGTATTTGTCTAGCGTTAAGCAAGTAGTGAATGGCGTCAGGTGACTGAACAAGGTGCAATTTCCTCAACCCGGAGATTACTTCATAGACGATATGCAAATTTCGACCGTTATTAATTGGATGAGGAAACCATAAGCGTCTTACCGAGTCCCAGACCCATAAATTTTAAAACTGAAAATTTAAATCCCTTATTAAAACATTTACTCTACGTAGAACACAGTTTAATTTTATTTCAAAATTAAATTCTGTAAATTATATTACATTGCTCTTAATTTATCAATTGTATTATAACTAAGACCTTCTCTTTCATTATTCTACTTAATGGAATTTCAATAGATAAAATTTAGTTTTTAAAATAAATTACAATTGGAACTTAAATAAACAGAAATGGTAAAATCCCTTTCATGAGACGGCTCGTCTCTGGTGGCAATTTTTTAAAAAGCTTACCTTTGACCTACGGCAAAAACCATCAGTGATTTCTGGATCTACTCGTTAAAAGGAATCGAATGACACTATTTTCGTTTCTAAATTCCGACTTTGATTTCATGACTTCCGGTTTTGCATCACTTCCGGTCGAAATCGAAACTTCAAACCCAACGATTTCTGTATCTACTCTTTAAGAGAAACGAATGACACTATTTTTGTTTCCAAATTGGGACTTTGATTTCTTGATTTCAGGTTTGGAGCCACTTCCGGTTGAAACTGGCACTTCAAATTTATGATTTTTGTATCTACTCTTTAAGAGAATTCGATTCAAATGACACTAATTTTGTTTCCATATTTCGACTTTGATGTCTTGACTCCCGGTTTTGGGTCACTTCCGGTCAAAAGCAGAATTCAAACCCAATCCAAACCCACTAATTTTTGTGTAGATTAAAAATCCGAAAACCGTTTGTTATCTCTTGTAGTTTTTTACATCTGGGTGTGGCGGACGGACAAAGGAAAATTATAGATGACATTTTTAAAAATTGCAAATAATAAAATTACATTCATAGTTTTTTCTGTTCTTATGAGCACATAAGTAGATTCTGCTGCTTATTGTGTTTAAGGCTGTTAAGGTTGTTTTCACTTATCTATAATTATATAATACGAAAATACTAAAGGCGAGCTTGTTTTATCTGACTTAATTTTGAATAATTGTCTTATCTAACGGGATGTCATTCGCAAACTCGTTGGGAAGAGTGAAGTGTATAGGGTTTTGTACAATTATTCACGCAGTATTTACACATAGAGAATATCACCCCTTTCTTTTGTAGACCACTGACTCAATTTGGTTATAATGTAGAATTCATTTAATAAACTTCAGAATCACATGTTATGTAGATATACTAAACGTAAAATAATGTATTTATTTTTTTATTTATTTATTTAACGTCGGTTCAACTGCAACGGTCATATGTGACGACGTTGGGGTGTAACTGTTTACAATGCAGGATGAAATTATTTTTGCAACGTATGAAAATATGCTGTGCCTGAGTGGGATTTGAACACACGACCGCATGTTGAGAGGCGAGCATGTTACCAACGACGCCAATGCGGCCGGCAATTAATTTTTTTTTTGAATGATTTTGCTGCAACTTTTATAGTAGGTATTTCTAAGGTAATTTACGTTATAATTTCTGTATTCATATTTGTACCATAATGTAATATCCTACAAAATATCGATAAATTGTTGTACAACTTACATAAATTTATAAAATTTCAGAAAAATCATTTGAAAAAATAAAACAACCAAAAATGCAGTAAATAAACAAAATTATTGAAAATTTCTTTAAAAAATAATAATAACTATTTTGAATAAAAACGTAGGCATATTACTTAGCCTACACTTAATTGCGATTAAATTTTAGCTTGCCATTCAAGCTGTTACTGAGACGATTTTTGGATATTTTGGACGCAATTTAGTACAATCAAAAATCTGGTTTACCAAAGTTATTATAGTAAGCGGCGTATACTGCAGTCCGTCAGATATTAACTAATCTGTTCTTAAAAAATCTGGTCGTAAATTATTTGTCCAGTCTACGATTAGATTGATACTAAACACTGAATTTTTAAATTACGTACAAGGAACATTTCATCAGAGAACATAAAGGCTTGAAAATCACGTTACAATTTAAAATGAAAAACGTAATAATTCATTTTTAAAAGAAAAATATACGAAAATAATTGTGAACAGAGAGAATACCGGTATGTGATTCGTAACTTCAGTCACGTTCCTTGCTGTTATTAAAATGTTATTTATTTTTAAATCTAAAATCAATATTCGCTGTAAACGCTTTCATCTCTTTTGCAATATGGCTTTTGATGTATAAATACATTAAGAAGTTATGACCGTTGAAAAGTTTTATGTGGCAATAATATTTTTACGCCCACTTATATTTGTTGTAATTTAATTTGCGTCCTTAAACGTAATATTATGTCAGTTGGTGGGTGACCATTTCCAAACTGCTAAATAAATATATAAAAAAGCAAGCTAAATTTAATGTGTAGAAAATATTATTTTTATGACACAAAATACTCCAAAAAGCGTTTAATATTATGGAACAGTACGCTAAACAAAGGTAGCAGAGTTAGTTGAACGCTTATACGTTTATTTAATTGATTATATAAGGTCTATATCAAAAAGTACTACGCAGAATGTATTAATTAGTTTTAACTGAAGCATTGTTTCAACTAAAGGACTGAAATTACAGAGGCATTAATCTGTTAAATAAGTTAGTGGATATTGGGTTTATGCCAAAATTTATACGACAGACTAAGGAACATGTTAGAGGCTCTTCTCTTTGAAGAACTGTCTGGTTTAAGAATTGGTAGATCAATTAATTGAACATGTTTTAAACTGAAGATCTTAACAGAAACTTAACTAACAAAACTCAATTCCAAAAAAATTGCAACTTCAATTTCTGCAACAATAGAAACAAAGGTAACTATAATTCATACGACAATTGGAAATCGAACAACAAGGGTTTGACAAAAGAGCATATTTCAATAAAAAAGTGTAAACGAAAATTTTATGAATTGGTAATTCCTGCAGAAATTTAGGTACGCATAAAAGGTAACGGCAGCTTCTGGATGGTGCATGGAAGTTCAAACAGAAAAGATAAAATATTGTATTGAGAAGAGAGGAGATTAAGAGAAGGAAAACACCAAAAAGACAGGACTTTCTTCAGAAGGTAGAAAAAGTAAAGCCGATAAAATGAAGGCTTATTGACAAGAAAAGAAATCAGATAAGGTAATAATCCGGATGAGAAATGTGGGAAGTAGGAGAAGTCAATGTTGTTTTCAAGAACCCCCGATGCGACTGAATCCATGTAAAAGAAATACAGTCGTAGATAGTAATTGGTAACATATGTATATAGCCCCTAACTCATACCAAAACAAATTTAAAAATATTAAAAAAATGTTCTGCATAATTTTATTCAAGATGTACCAAATAAAACGTTGTTAGCGCACAGGTTTTGCCCATGCTAACAACGCCAAAAAAATGTATTAATAGTATACGACATATTCTAGACAACTTTTTACGATTACAACAACTTCATCCAACTGAGTTTCTCTAGACAACAATTTTCACTAATAAATAGTACAGTAAATTAAAACAATTTTATGTGCAATTTTTATGAAAATTTTATCAAAAATTTAATTTCTAGTCATTTTTTATAACATATCTATTGATTGTTCCATTTGAAGAATGTAGATGTTTTGCAGTAATTGAAAAAAATTCTATATGGGTATACGATCGTGGACAAAATTAACGCATTACTTTAAAAGACTAAATAGTTTTACTGTATCTTGATACAGTAGGTATTAACCGTATGATCTGGTTAGCCAACAGCCCAGACTTAAATCCTACTGAGCACGTTTTGGTTATGCTTAAAAAAGCGTTCATCAACGTAATGTAGTGAATCTTTAACACCTGTATCATTTGGCGAAAGAACTATGGGAGAAAATTGACCAGGAAGAAATTCAAAAGTTGGTTTAAGGAATGCCGAGACGAATCCTAGCTGTAATTAAGGCAAGAGAGGTGCTGTACTTGTTACTGAATTACTAATTCATTGTAAATCACATAATAAACATTTACTTGTAATTTTTTCTTTTATGTTTGAACTAAAATATGGAAAGTATTCAATACTGTAAGTAACCCTTCCAGTTTTGTTAAATGAAACTTTGTGTTTTTAAAGCTAACTCATCTTATTTTTTCATTAAATTACCATAAATCAAATTAACTCTAATTTTTTGTTAAAAAATATTAAATACTACTTAAAATAACGATAGAAAAAATAACAGTAACAGAAATTAACGTGGGGTATTGAAGATAATGATTTATTTTGCACTTAGCCCAAAATCTTACAAGATGTGTTAATTCTGTGTAGGACTTTATTATTATTATTATTATTATTAGTTTTGAGAAGAAATGAATTTTGAATTTTTACAATGTATAATACATTATTTTTAGAGCTGTTAATATAGGAATTGCTTCTTTGAAAATAAAATTGGTCTGATTCGATTTATAATTTATGTAGTAAAAAACAATATTAAATTGGTACAAATCTTTGAATTCTTGAGCTTGAGAACTCCTCTATTCGATTTTTGATTATACTCTAGTAGTTAAGTTAGTGGATGTTGACGCTAATTCATGAGAAATAATTAAGGGGTCTATTTTTATTTTACACAAAAAGATTGTTCTAAAATTAATCTACATTCTTTTCTTAAAAGGTGATATAATTTGTTTTATCATCGGTAGTTGCTAAGTAATATTATAAAAATAAATATAATTGGGTGTCAAAGTGGTAAGAAAAAACTTAGTAATTTTGTTTTATCCGTTTTCCGCGAATTATGTTTTGTGTGTGTAGTTTAAATGCTAGAATGAACATAACTTTTGAGCTAAAGAAGCTGGGACTGTATTTTTTAAAAAAAATTGTTCACATTTTCACATTCTGTGATCTGATGAAACCTTTTTTACTCTAATCTTTATGTAAAATTTTTTAAATTAGCTCAGTTACATAAAATGAAATAAATTTTTGCTTACTAATTAAAAAAATTATATTGTTCATTACAAACAATATCTTTAAAAAGTTTCTTACAGATCACAGAGCAGAAATTTCTCTTTAATTTGACATAAGTTTTAATAAATTTGATTAAATAATTTATTAAAAAAAAGTTTGTTCTAAGATTGCGCTAAAATCCGCCGTTTGGTTTTGTAGATGTGCGGGTTAATATTTTTTAAACTTAGAATACTTTTTTTAATGCTATTACACATACTATTTTATTGTGCTAAAAAGTTTATTGCTTCTAAGTATCCGTAAAAAATTAAAAATTAGGTTTATTCCACCTCCCTTAGTCACATGAACTTACAGACAATTATGATTCACAAGGAAATTGATATTACGCTGTGCAATAGAGTCCAGTTTAATGAGGAAACTGTTTGTACTATTAGACATCAGTCTTGATGAGTTGCTTGTTTTTTTTACTAATATGTTAATTTTTTTGGGGGGCTTCCAAACTCCCCTAAAATCACTACTACGGCTGGTGGCGAGGTGGTACACTAGAACAGCAATAGAATATTGCGTGAGTATCCTGCACCATTATATTGTTATCACTGTCTTTTTTTCTTTCCCAGAAAAAAAGTCAGCCGCCGAGCCCAACACATACCACACAGACAAGAAGAACATAAAATACATAAAACAACATAAAAATTACGCAATATTCACAGCCTGCTTTCACAGTATCTTGTAAAATTTTTCTTTAATTTTGGTATCTCTGTGAAACAAATCTACGTCTCCATTTATATTATTTACTGTAGCTATACACTTAATCATTGGAGCTATTTTACTTCTTGTGGCTTCAGCAAACAACCTGAAACTTCTTAAAGTTTTACAAAGCACACTCAGAAATATCTTTGAGATAACTGGAACATCAACCCGTTAATGTAGAATGTTGTAAATTTTTAACCATATCAAAATGACAATTTTACAGCTTTCTATCAGTAAATTTTTGTATTCTGTCATCATCATATACATTTGACTTCCACCCAAATTCTTTCTGCTAGTTTCTAGTGCCCTCTATCCTCTTACACTAACAAAAAAATCATATCAATTATAGTATCATCGACCCACCATCCCCGTCACTAAGATAGCCCTCTTTTGTAATGTGCTTTATACTTTTGAAACTATGTAGGAAGAACTACCAAATAGTATACGCAGTGGTCATCAGGGTTGTACATACTCGCAGATCCTCCCTAGCAGATGGGATCTATCTGCTAGCACAGGCTACAGATGTTGATATTGCTCTCCCCACTCCTAGGCACGTGCACACGAGGTTCTTCCTACGTACCTTCAGTAGTACTACAACAAACTTGTACAAAAGCTATAGAAGTATTTTTAAACATATTATTTTATAAACAGAGCTACATCGCCATGTAGCATGTAGGGCATTCCGCCGAATGCCCTAGGTTCGATTCTCGGCTAAGTTGAGGGAAAATATTACGTTAAAACTGTATCTTCTTTAACCTAGAGTAGTTAGTTGGTAATGACCTAGCTGATGCGAATTCAAACAAACAAAAATTAAGTTATTGTAAGTTTTGAAAACCCTATCCCGATCTCAGTAGGTAAGGTAGTCATACTAATTTCCTGAGCTGGTGATGAAAGAGATGAATGAAAGTGAGAGAGTGAGTGTTGGTCAGTGACAGCGAGAGGGGAATTAGGCTACGGTTCCCTTCCACGCCCCGCTGACAGTTTGTAAATATTTTTTTTTAACCCGACATTTCCTTTGTAGTATTATAATGTAATGTAAACAGTTCCGTGGGAGGTGGAGGGTTGTTTGCTGATGTCGGATCAAGTGGCCAGGTGGCGGGGTTTTGGTTGGTAAGGCGGTTGCGGCCTCCTTGGGGCTGGACGAGGACGCCTCAATTGAGTCCAACACTACTTCCCCCATCGTGAGGGAGTGAACATGAGTTTTTCTCGCCGCCTCGGATAAAAAAAAGTTTTGAAAACCATTATTTACATTCGTGTCTCTTCAATAATTGACATTAATATTCTAAAGGTTTCTATCCATATAGTTTCAATTATTATTGACGTAAAGAAGAAAATCATATCTTTTTATAATATAAAGGTTTAAATTTGTATCAGTAATTTCATATAAGAAACCCATCAATCAAACTTGTTTACTAATTTTTCATTTTTCCTATACAAAACTCTGTAAATACTCGGAAAGTAAAATACTTTATATAAGTATCAGTTCTTTTCAAAAAAGAAAACTGTTCCTTAAAAAAACGATTTATCATCAATCACTTTTATTTAAAATACTGTAGTTCTTCTAATTTAAACACTTTTCTACACTTATTTAATATGACATATTATTAATTTAATATTTTACCCTTATTTATTATTTTATATTATTATTATTATTAGGCGTATTATTTACTATTTAACCCTTATAAACAACAGATGATTTTGAAATTATTTATAACTAATAAAAACAAATGAATTACATGTTAATACCATACTTTTAAAATACCAGGATTCTGATTAATTCATAAAAGTAAAAGTAATAAATCTTCTGCTTTGCAAGTAATTCAGAAATAAAAGTTTTCCAAATTTTTCAGAAAATACAAGAAAAGTGCAAATAGTACCTATTTTTTAAATTTTTTAATTGAATAAAGTTATTCTTAACTTAATTTAAAAATATCATCTATTGAAATAATCTGTAGGAACTTGACTGACTTGAAAATTTTCTTAATTCAAGGAATATTTACAATAAATTTTGACTATTAATTCTTGATTCTTTTTTTAATATAAACAGAATCTAATTAACATTTTATCTATTATTTATTTTTGTACCGAAAATTTTAGGACTTCTGGACTCATAATACAACGGATTGGAGCCCAGAAGGCGAATGAGGAAAAGCAGGCCGTTACGAACATTGAGGAACAGGATGGACGAGAGTGGTAGGAGAGAGGCTTCGGTCATGGAGATAGGGAGAATAGGAGTATATAATAAATGTTACTGTCCAGAAACTCATGTATCGTACTGTAATATTTTTAAAACACTGTAATGTTTAGCTATTGTAGTTATGTTACTTTAACTTTGTGGTTAAACTTTGTTGGAATGAAATGTTGATAGAGTACGAAAAATTATTTAAATAAATATCATGGCACTAAAATGAAAGAGAATTTCATGTTTGCAAATCACTTTGCATAAATATAAATTGCGGTTAAAATGCAATATCACCTTGCTTCTAAAAATGTATGAATGGAAATGTAAAGTGAATCGATCTGTGCAACTAGGTCACACAGTGCGACACCAGACTACACTCTTCTGCCGTAGCACAATAACATCGGTATCCCTTGGGCTGACGCGACTGACGCCACAAATATGCCGTCTGCTACATAAAAGTACAGACGTTTACTTTATTTGTTTGGGATTATCGAACAATTCTTTAATAATTCAGCTTAAGTTGTTCGGTTTTATAGCATGTACACAAGTTTACTTTAAAGTTTATGTATGTATGCTGCGGTCAATTTAATGTAATTCGTTGTCAAACATTTTCAGATAGGAATTGTTCAATTCGATCAATAATTTATACTGAAACTTTTTCCGAAAGATCTTACTTTAAAGTTTTCCACCAAAATACCGATATAATTTAAGAATTTATTGTAAGTTCTGTATATAATACTGATAACAAAACCATTATTATGTTAAAATATTTCATTATTTTTATCAGAACTTAGATAATATTTCAAACATTTTTTTATCGGAATAAATAATTTTGTTTGTAACGGAGGAGTTAATTTTTTTTTTTAATATTTACGCAATGTTAACTAATACTGACTTTTAAATTTTATAACAAATTTTCCAGGGCATTGGATTTACGGATTTTTATATCTTATTTGTTGAGTGTTCCAATATGTTGGAAATTAGTTGTTTTTCAGTCTCTTAAGAAATAAAAATTCATATCTTCAATCTGTGGTAAAGAATTTTTTCTTTCTTTAAAGTTGTGCGGCTATATGGTCAATTGAACTAACAACGAATACAGTGGGACAAGAAAAGTATCGGTAGATTTTAACTTTCTACAATTTTCTGTCCCATATTAAAAATCCAACTTGGGTTTAGCCATTTTGCTGTTCAACGTAATCTGGCGATCTAAACCATTGCGCCGAGCAAAGGCGGCCGTATAAAATATATAATTATATTTTGCAAGTGGACTACACTATTCGGCGTTTTTCGCATTCTACCTCCATTCAACCCTATTTTGCCAGTAATCCTCCCTCAAATCTCTATGTTTCATCGAATGACATAATATATTTTCCCTCGGGGATAACCTCAGTCTACCTCTCCCGCGCCTCTTTACCGGCATCCACCTCCATATATTATCATCTGAGTCTATTTACCCTCATTTTTACCCTATTTACCTATTTAACCCATGTTTAAACAAAAAGTGTTTGAAATAAAAGTTGTAGATTTTGAAATGTTCTACAACTTTCATTATATACTACACTTTTGCGCTAAAATGCATATTAAGGCCGCAATCTTTAAAAAAACATTTTTTTCTACGGGAGCACAGCTTCCCCAAGAATTTCACCAGACATGGCACCTACCCTATCTTGTAGAACATAAAAAATATAGTAAATGAGTCGATTTTTAAAAAGAGTCGTAAGAGCCGTTTTCGAGAAAATCGCAAAAAAGTGACACGAATAAACTACTAGTTCCCGTTGACCGATTTTGATTAAAATGTTCATGTCGAGTCCTCTAGTGGTATCTAACTTAAGTTTCAAATTTCAACATTGTGGAATGTTTCATTCTTGAGCCTTTTTTTCATACACACTCACGCGCGCGCGCGCACTCACATACACCAATCGCTAAAACATGTTTTTTGGGTTCAGGGGGTCTGAAAACGTGTAGATTCGGTGAAAACTCGATTTTGAAAAATCGAGATGAAGACAATACTTTCCTTCCTATATATTCATATAGCCAAGAGAAAGTAACAAGTTATAATTGATGTAAAAGTATAAAACCGAAATAAAAACTTATACATAACGCCATAATGAAAAACTGTTTCTACAACATTATGATTAGAAAGCCTAATACTGAAATGACAAAGCCAACAAGATTCCATTGTCAATTTATGTCAAATTTTCAACAGTATTACCTTACGGCAATATACACTACTGAAATATAATCTAACTTAATAATACAGACTAGCAGTGTTCAGACAATGGCAATGATTAGTCAGCATTGGGAAAAGCAGGGTGGTAGTTTAAACGGGTGATACACAATAGGATGAGGGGAAAAGGGCAGATAGTAAAACACATGACTGTACAATTACATTAAGCTTCTCCCGTAATCGTGTAACTAAAATGTTGAAACTGCAGAAGGGTGACATGGTGAATATGCGTTGTGTCCGATAAGTTGGAAACAACACGAAAATTTAAATGACAGTTGAAACATGAATAACTTAATTTTTATAGTAGTTCATATTTTGTTGATAAATTTTCAATGAGATTATTCTACCGTAAAAGCTGTTTTGTTTAACGGGTAATGATTTTAATACAGTTGGTTTGTTATGCGGAATGAAATACATGTTCTCTTATTTAATAATGAAGAATAACAGAGTTCATAAACGTTGAGGATTTTGTGTTTCAAAATACTTAAATATTTTGAGGTTAATTTGAATTATTGATATTGACAAGCAAACCGTATTGAATAAACTTTAAACATTAATAAATTATTTTTGTTACTTTTATCTTTTGAAATCGGTTAAACTAAATTAAAATTGGTACTAAACTTAGGTGAGTAGTGGTGATGGGCTAGATTACAAAACGAAAATCTCGGGTTCGAGTCATTAATGATTCTGATCAACAAAAAAAATCAGCTGTTCAACAGCTGATTTTTGGAGACGAAGGTTCCTGGTTCAAATCTTAATAAAGGTACAGATATCAGATGAATTAATGTCCCATAACCGAGCGAGTGAGAGGGAGATATGTGGCATAATTACGCATGTGTCCAAAGGTCTTTACCGTTATAATCCAATTCTGAAAACATACCACAGTCGTTATCTTGCTTGTCAGTTTACTGCGTGCATAAACGCTTGCTCACAACAATGACTAAAATTAAACAATGTTATTGGAATGGCGCGTATGGCTCTTGCGGGTGAGAGCGTTATGAATTCTCTCACTCCCACGGCTAGGGGACTTCAGTTCATCTGAACACTGTAGTTACTTTTATACGGATTTGAATATTAGACTGTGGTTACCGGTGTATTTGATGGTTGGGGTTCAATTAACCATACTCTCTCAGGAATGGTCGGCCTGGGTCTGTAAAAGACTACCTCTCATTTACACGTCATACACATCATACTCAACTCATTGGATTATGAGGTTGCTTATTGTTCTGAATTGAATAGATTGCAACGTACAAAAATTAGAAATAAAATAAAAAAAACCAAAAAAATTAATGATTCTGAAAATATTAAAAATTATTCCGGCGAGTCTGATAATTTGAACGCTTAAATCCTTCCGTTACATAACCCATAGTAATTGAACTAGTTTTGTGGTAATGTCTTATTATTTATTTATAATTCCTAGTGTATTTTTTTACGAAAAACTAAATTTGTGACTGGATATCAACACTTGGTTTATTTGTTGGAGCAATCATCACTGCATTTCTATAACTGGCTCTCTTCAAAATGATGCCTTGGCTAGAGGGATTTGAAAAATCATTTTTATACTCGGTATCGTCCTAGTCTGCATACGAATAACATAAAATATGAGATCCAAAAACGACGCATAAGAGGTTTTACATGCGATTCAAATATGTCGTACATTAGTTTCACAAAGTAAGTAACGGTATAGCCTTTGTAAGGCACTGTTTAGTGTTGCGTTTTGTAACGTTCACTTTAGATGAATACCAGTTACACTTTTCTGAAAAGTTTTTTAAGAAAATAAATAAATAAAAATTTTTAAATATAATAATACGAGAATAATTACTTCAACTTCTTGAAAATGAAAAGGATTATAATATCCTTTTTATGATAATGATATGCAAAATATAATAATAATTGTTTCTGTTCCTTTGGAACTTATTTAATTATTATATTATAAATTATTTTTTCTCTGGCGTAATTAATTCAAAAATTCAATTTATCGCTTAGCGTTCAAAACCATGAGTAATTTAAAAGTTCTTATTATTTAAAAATCAACAGTTTTCCAACAATAAAATAAAATAATATTAAAGTAAATTCTAGAACTATTATATTTTAAATTAATAAAAAAAAATAGTAGATAGCAAATAAACTATAAAACATTAATTAAAAATATAATAAACCTATTAAAAATATATTTAAAATATTTAGTGAGAATATTGTAACGTATAAATTAGACAACTTGTCAGCTGTAACAGTTTGCAATTTAAAAACTGAATTAACTTATCGTATGAAAATTTTTGTGTTTGCACGTTTAGATTGCTGTAGCGTATTTCTCATTTATCCAGTGAGTATGTTTTTGATGTAAAATATTAATTTCAGTGTGACTTAACAGGCGTCTATCGGGATTTATAAAACCTTTTTTGACTAACTTATTAAAGGAACTATAATTATCCTCAAAAGCTTGATTCAATCAGTTTGAACAATTAGATATTATATTAAAAAAAATGAGAAAGGAAGTGCTGTACCAATGCGTTAAAAGTTTAACTGATTTTTTTAAAAGTTTGACTTCTCATCAGTGAGCAAGGCCACACAAAGAATTTATTTTTTTACCTATTAAAAGATATCTTCACATCACTATTCATTCTTCACATGTTCTGACAAGGAATTTAAATCCATTTAATATTAATACACAAATTCTTAGTAATCATATGAAATACTGTTTTTGGTACATAAATCAAACGTGCCTGTATTATTTTTTTCTTAAACTTTATTATGTAGAATAATTTAAAATAAATTTCAATAAATGATTACTGTGTTTTATTAAATTTAATATATTTACTCATTAAATATAAAACATTATTAACGTTAATTCAATAAAATATTATTGTTATTACCGAGCAATTGGATACAACAAAATTAAGACGTGTAATTTACTAACACAAGTATAATGGCAAATAGCACTTGATTGTGTGTACCAACATTTACACACAGACATCTTGACAGCAATTTACTGAATGTGAAAGAGTAAAGAAAGAATAGAGGACTGAAATAGAGTGGATCGAGGGCCAACTGTAATAAATGCAACCCCAGGACTCTAATGTTGATGAATGGACGTCCAATTTACTCTATTCTTCGCATGAAATCTCTACACTTCAAGCTCCTCAATCTAACACATTTCAGTTTTCTTTCTACTTGAAAAAGGGAAGTAAATGTCTAATATACAACCTAAAAAAATAATTAAAATTAACTCAAAACTTATCTTATTAAAAAAATTGTAATTATATCTCATTTATATGAAATTATTGTCTAATTTATAAAACTGTCAAAGAAAAAAATATTATTTTCCTACCTTTTGTGTTTATTTTAAAGTCATATTGACAACTTGGTTATTAATGACTACTGTGGATTATGGAACGATAGTCTTTGACTTATTAAATTTCCATATAGGCCTACTACTTGTTGGGAATTGAAACCAAGTCCTTCAGTTTGTAGTCTAGCATAATAATTTAGCCATTGTGCTTCTAAGACTACTAATTATATATATAAGCATTCACTTTTCGTTTTCATATAAAATGTCACAATTTGTATATAAATTCAAAAATTAATGATTCAGTAAATTTTTGTAGAAATAGATTGATTGTAAGTGTTATGTATTACTTGGTCTTGAGTTTAAAAATAACGCAGTGTGGAAAATAAATACCGGTTAATCAAAGTTAAAACTTTTGAAAAATACAAATTTGTTAGGACATTTTGAAGCACAAAATTTTATTTCAAAAGTATCTGCTACATAAGAATTTAAGTTTCATAGTACGCTAATTTTCGAAGACGAAGGTTCTTGGTTAAAATCCTAGTAAAGGTTTATTTTACACTTTATACGAATTTGAACACTAGACAGAGATTACTGGTGTACTTTGATGGTTGGGATTCAATTAACCATACTCTCTTAGAAATGGTCGGCCTCTGTCTGTACAAGACTACATCCCATTTACAATATCATGCTGATACATCATTCTCATCTCATTGGGTCATTGTACATGGGGTTGTGTATTGTTCTGAATTGAACAGATTGCAACGTACACACATTAGGGATTAAAAAGAATTGTGCACGTACAACAGAAAAGAGTTAACAAACATAGTATTTATTTCTTCATTTAAACAATACAAACTAAAATTAAATAATAATGTACGCAGATAAAATGAACAAACCGTTTAAAAAATGAATTCGGAAATTTTGGAGAAAGAAAGATAAATAATAGAAGTAACGGTTTCCGCTAGTTCTTATTTATATATTTTTTAATTAGGATTACAACAATTCTTATTTCTTACATGTGAAATAATAAATTTAAAATTATAACAAATTGTTTTACTGAAATAAAACAATTTAAGGTAAAAGAATATATAAGTAGGAACTTGGTTTACAAGATTTTGGACGGATTTTCGAGACTCATAAAAATTCTCGTTTAAAAAAAATTGAAGCCAAACTTTACTGAATATTTAAAACCAATTGTAAAATAAGTTACAATGACGAACATTTCTATTATTTATCTTTTTTGAAACTACTATCGTTGAAATAAAATACAAAGAACTAGCTAAAAGAAATACTCGGTCTCGTAACATGAAGTGACAAGTACCAGACGGTCAATAAACTCTACATTCAAAGAGAAACAGTGGTATGAATTAGAGTTGAAAGTTATAATACGTATGGTAGTTCTTTGGAAATAAGT
This sequence comes from Catonia carolina, assembly GCA_035578175.1. Taxonomy (NCBI): domain Eukaryota; kingdom Metazoa; phylum Arthropoda; class Insecta; order Hemiptera; family Achilidae; genus Catonia; species Catonia carolina. Next base: position 118,374,020 of record JAQMRL010000002.1, on the reverse strand, counting down.
GATATCCGAGAATGAAACCTTAAAATTCATTTCCCTTTAGCCTATTTGTACTAGGAATGAAACAAATATTGAGAGAAACCTTAGGTGAATTTCAGAGAGAAAGTACGAACAGAAAAAACTTTGTCAGAAAGAAAATATTTTTATTTATTTTTTTCACATACATAACTAAAAATTTCCTATAATTTTAACTAAAATATACCAAAGATTACATTTTTTTTAGCGATAAACTTCATAGACGGGGGTTTTTAAGTACTAAATAGACAAGAATCGTTTTAACAACACTTAGTTCATTAATAACTCGTACAGTACCAGGAGAATATTGTAAGTTCCTACCGAAAAATGCCAGCCTACTTTTGTACGATTTATAGCATTTTATATATCTATCCATAACAGGCTATTTTTGAAGGTATCTTAATGACTTTTTTGTTTTGTTCATAATGAATTGATCTTGTATGACATTCAACTTGGAACACATTTCTTACAATTTAATAATAAAATGATTCGTAGTCAATTTTTTGTAAAAATTTTCTTTTTAATTTAAAAAAATTACCCTAAAACGTTATGTCACTCAATTTCACTTATTTCACTTTAAAACCAATTTAATTATTATTAAAACATAAATTATTAATTATAATATGTATTGTAAAAAATAAAAATACTCCAATAAAAGTTTTAAAAATCCAATTTTTAGTTTTTTTAATCAATGTCAATCAATTTGCATTTATGAAACCTACATGTATTTTTTCAATCTACATTTCTTACCGATTATTTTCATACGTTGTTTTCAAAAATTGAGTGAAAAATAAAAATTCTATGAATATTTTAGTCAACGTACTAATAAAAGGACGACGCCGGCGTTTTGCCGGCAGTTTTGGTAAAACTGCTGACGTCCTAATAGGGCTATTACCTAATAGGACGCTGGCATTTTTTAGTATAAATCTTGACGTCTTAATATTAGGACGCTGGCACTGTAAGGGTTACATCTCCTTCTAGAAGGTAAACATTATTGTAGTTTAGATTCTTTTGTAGTGATCTGTATAGATTTATGATCTTCTACTTCTAATGGTGCCTATTCGATCCAAAAGTTGGTGATCTTTCCGACTGCGGCAACCTTACAGTAGCTGTTCTGAACAGCTCTGGAGTTGTTTTGGAGAACCACACTCTAAGATTCTTAATCCAGAAAATCCGTCTTCTACCCGGTCCATGTCTCCCCCGGATTTTACCCTGAAGAAGCCGGTACTTATTTCTATTTCTCATTTATGAGAAATCGATTTATGATACATAAATATAAAATTTTTTATAATGGTTAGTATGCTACATTTATATTAATATTGTAAAGAAGTAAAGGTTGTTTGTATGTTTATACGAGGTTTATATCAGAAACTATTTTCAAAAGTTCTTTCACTGTTGTAAAGCGTAGAGCTTCCTTATTGCCGAAGGGTATATTTGGGAATAGCGACAGTTAAATTTTGGAAAGATAATTTTTTGATTGGTAAAATGACACGATCTTTTGTTTATATTTTTTTTTTGTAAGGTTGTTAAGAAAATTAGTTCTTTTGTCTATTTTTAGGGCATTATACAATAGGCCTACATCATTTTTACAAAACGTTTGAAAATTATTTACGTGACAGATATCCAAAAAAGTCCCTTTCATGAGACGACGCGTCTCATGGCTGGTGGCAATTTTTTGTGAAGAAAATATTATTGAAAGAAAACAAATCATGCCCACTTTCGTGTGAAAAAGAGGCTTACGTTTGACTATGACAAAAACAATTAATGATTTCTGTATCTACTCTTTAAGAGGAATCGAATAACGCTATTTTTGTTTCCCAATTTCGACTTTTATTTCATGACTTCCGGTTTTGGGTCTCTTCCAGTTAACGAACTTAAATCTCAATCTAAGCCCATTAACTTTTTGTGTAGATTACTAGAGATAGAAAACTATCAAAAGAACCTTCCAGTAACTGTAATGAACCTTCGCGCTGTGAGTAGTGCACAACTAGACGAACTGTTTTCAACAGATCTCCTCTACTGGCAGGCTGTGTGAGAGAGAAGGAATGTGACGAATCCAACGTTTTTGCTCTTTCTGCGCAGTAGAGTTCATTTTTAGGAGGTTTTTTTGTTTGCGCACGCATTACATTACGAAAACCGTTTGTTGTTATACTATGTAGTTTCTGACATCTGCATGTGAGGGACGGATGGACGGAAATGATAGATGTTAATTATAAAAATTGCCACCACATTTGATTTCTGCATTGAAAGTTATGTACTCCTAAACCTTCCAAAAACCAAAGAGATCGTACCGTTTTACCTACGTTTTTAAAAACATTTTCTTACATTTTCCTATTAGTAGTAAAAAATATTACCAACTTTTTAAAAAAATAAATTTTAGCTAATTTTTCTTTTACGAAATATTCAATTATTGTCAGGTCGTATTTCTTCTCTGATGTTATTCATACTGATGTCAACAAAATTCCAGATTCCAGTACTAATTGATTTATTTACACAGTCGTGATTAACTTTAAACGTGTAAGGTTGTGTGAATAAACTCTTTTCGTTTAACTAATTAGCCATGAAGCGTGGGAATCAAAGGGTTACTAGTGATTAACAGAATTAATATTATGTTGTTTAGGTCATCAGCTGAAAGGTTGGTTTGAACCTGTAGAGGTTTTACTAAGTAAAACAAGGAGCGAGGTGGTTTACCATTGCCTTTCTCACTGAGTGGAAAAGTACGCTTATCAGCATGCCGGGGCCCTCTGAAAAGTACACATTTTCCTCTCTGCAAATGACACCTTCACTTCATTCACCACAGTGTCTGGCTGTATAATGAAATTGATTACTTTCAGAGGAGATAACCCTGATTAGTATCTTTTACACCTCTACCTCTTCTGTTCTTAAATGATTCAGTCATTCAGTTGGCTGGCCATGTGATAAGAAAGAGAACTATTTATTTTGGAACTTAATTATAATTATATTATTTAAATTATATCAATCCATATAATATATTTATATTTTTAATGAACTTATATTACTAATCCTTTTATTTTTCATTAAATTTATTAATATTAATTTCATTAAAAATATTTACATAATTTTCATTAAAAATACAAAACTCATATCATCGTATGTCATTTTACAAGGTTTTATTGAATTCTATTTTGTTCATGTATCCAGTTCTAAACATATTTTATAACAATAATTTAATTACCGAATAACATTTCAGGGAATTAAAATTGATTACAGCCAATGACAGTTGTTTAAAAATAGGTTATTCAACTAACTAGTTAGTAAGAGCAAAACATAAAATTAATTAAGGTTAATATAAATTTAACTTACCGATTTGCAGAACGTTTCTGCACTTGCAAACAACCCTGTAAAAGTAATAGAAAATTAATTACCACTTTTGTAATGCATGGTTAAATATATAAGTTTAAAGTTTATTTTCAACAATACTCTTAATGTTTAATAATAAAAAAAACATTTTTGATAAATGTAAATCCAGGATTATTATTATTACTAGCTATTATTTTATCGAACAAATATATTTGAAATTGTTATAAAAAATACTTTTACCTACCAAAATATTAATGTCATAATTATACCACCTTATAATTTACAATATTGAGATAAAAGAGGGCAATCTTGTTTCTCGTGTAGGGTCAATTTCCCTATTTGGTGACTTTAGACGTTTATGGAAGCCCTTTTTGTAGCCCACATTCTCAGCATTCGCTCACGGTAGGCTTTTCTCCTTTCTTCTGTATACTCGGTGTTCTATGCTCTTCACGGAAGCCCTTAAAGTCCGTAATTATATGTCTAAATTTGGTTCGGTTCATTTAGTTTTCTCAATATCCTTTCTGACTTCTTAAAACCATTTATCCGACACCTTAGGTCTATTGTTTAGCATCTCAAACATTTCTTTGTCAACCGGTTGTCACTCATTCTAAAAGGGAATTATTAAAGAAAATATACTTGTAAAATATCTATCTTCATTTCTTTATACATATTTTAACCATAAATTTTGCGGAGTTATTGAAACTTTATATTTATGTTTAAGTTTCGGTTTTCTCTTCCTCTTTACATTTTTGAATTCTATTAATGAAAGGAACTAGTAGAAATCTACCAAAATTGTTTTACACTGCTTTTGAGTACAGTGTGTCAAGCAGATTTGCCCATGGTGTAGTGGTCAGCACACATAGCTTCTACAACGATGTCCCGATTTCGATTCCCGGTCAGGTCTGGCATTTTTTCATCACTCATTTTTATCGCATCGCCATTCTCATCGTCTGCATCAGCAGTAATTGCAAAACAGTCGGACGTAAAACAAAAGAAAAAAGAAGCAGAAAGCTAAAGGTTTCTTAGCTGACAATACCTTCTTCTTTGTGTATATCTTTGGTTTTTCGTGTATATATATATATATGGTATGAAACCACTTTCATAACCAACATTAATGATGATATTAACATGTTATATTTTCATTAACTAAGAATACTATTTAAATTTGAAACAAGGTAAAAAGTATTTTACGATAAAAAACATAATTGCTAAAGATAACGTTGTTATTCTTTCGGATAAATTAATCCGTTTATTAATTATTTTAAATTAAATTAAACAACTGGAATTAAATGACCATCATTTTAATCGTTTTATACCAATTTATTAATTATAACAATATAAATTTTATAATTAAAAGAGGAAAATACTTTTTTAGAATAAACGGATTAAAAGGAGAGGCAATGCCACTCATTAAAAACTCGTTATAATTAAATGAAAAACCTCTCTGCAAAGAACAAAAAAAATCGGATTAAATTCCACTTTAATAAACGCAGCGGTAAACTAATTTTAAACCGGTATTCTAAAGAAAATTACAATATTATTACAAAACGGATAAGTAAATTGATTTCTTGTAATATGATTTAATATAGAAATTCATACTTCATACTTTCAAAATTACATAAAATACAAATGTGTGGATATAGAATTATTTGATAAAGTTAATTAAAATTGACTTTGACTACAAAATTCTCTCTGATATTAAACAAACAAATAAATCTAATCTACTATTCATGAATGAGTAGAAGCGAGGAATTATTTTCTTTTCGTTAATGTATTCTGTTAAAATTACCATTATTATAACATTTTGAATACCTACAGAAAATGATTTCTTTATTATACTTGAAGTCGTAACAGCAGCACGGTTCTTGGTGACTACTCTGGCAAAAGTTTTACAGAACAATTCGGAAATAGATCCCTGGATCATCCATTTTACAGCGTAGTACGCTAACCAATGGTCTCATAGGCGGTCAGTAAATAATTTTGTTTTGATAGAAATTCTGATATAAAACTTAATCACTTTTAATCATCTTATGGTATTAATTCAATTTGTCTTTATTTGGCAAGACCCGTATACTAAAATACTCACGTGATATAAAAATAAATGTAACCTACCAATAAGACACTCTATTTGTTCTATGTCCCACAGAAAAAATCAATTGCATACCAAAAACAGGTTATTCATTGACGTTCACGAGAAAATAGAAAATCAGAAACCTTATTAAGGACAGCGTAGAGAGGAGGTTGAAATTTTGGTATTTCTAAAATATGAAAAATATTTGAAAAAAAAATACCTTGTCAATGTTAATATATAATTAAACTCGTGGTCAACCAATTTTACGACTAAAGCATTTAGAACAAAAGAAGAAGAGGTGTAAAATACATCAATTCTATTTATCTCCTCTAAAAGTAATGAATTTCATTATACAGTCGGACCCTGTGGTAAATGAAGTGAAGGTGTCATTGGCAGAGTGGAAAGTAAATGTTATTCAAAAGGCCGGGCATGCTGATAAGCATACTTTTCCACTCAGTGAGGAAGACAATTGTAAACCACCGCACTCCTCGTGTTACTTAGTAAAACCTCTAGAGGTTCAAACCAGCCTTTCGGCTGCTGACCAAAACATTAACAACAAAATTTCAGGATTGAAGTCCATGTTTTATCTATAAAATAATGAAATCAATTAGTCAAAGGAAGATACTTTTCACGTTTCCTTATTTTATCAAAACACTACAATACTAACCACTAATGAAAGAGATGAGGAAAATGAGTAATAATCGACATTTTGGTTTGGAGAATAACACCACTCAATAGTAGGACTTCGAACAGAATTTTCAAATAGATTGTTAATTAAAATTTATGATGATTACAAAATTTATGTTTTCACATTTACCAAAATATACTGCATATTAATCCAGAAACTGTGACTAGGGCAGCTAGTGAGGCTATAGGAGTAAAGAGTAGATTCAGGAAAAGGAAAGGCATGAAGATATGGAATGAGGAAATCGAGATGGCAATCAAGAGAAAGAACGAATACTACAAGAAGTATTTAGGAAATCCAACAGCTCTCAATAAAGAGGAATACCACAAAGTTAGAAATGAAGCTTCAAAATTGGTGAAAAGGGCTCATCAACAATCATGGGATAGATTTATTGGGACCATAGAGCATGATGTACATGGCCGACAATCTTTGGCTTATAAAGTGATGAAAGTTCTTAACAAATCAGAGAGAGAAAGAGTAAAGGTCAACTGTATAAGTACGGAGAACTGGATAAATCATTATAAGGAATTATGGCATGACAAAGCAGAGCCACACATGGTTAAGATTGACTGCCAAGACTGTTGTGTCGACAACGTATCTATGGAAGAATTTATGGAGGCTCTAAAACATGTTAAGAATAGAAAGGCTCCAGGAATGAACGGTCTCAATATGGAATTATTAAAATATGGAGGAACCGCCTTGCATTTGCGCCTGGTGCACTTCTTTAATATGTGTTGGAAAGGTCATACAATACCCAAAGAATGGTTGCAGTCAAAGGTGATTTCCATCCACAAAAAAGGAAATAGAATAGACACTAGCAATTATAGAGGGATTAGTTTATTAGACACTTCCTACAAATTGTACACAAAAATTATTAATAATAGGTTAAGAACCGTAGCCGATTCCTTGATTATGGAAGAACAGATGGGGTTCCGGAAAGGTAGATCGTGTTCGGATGCTATTTTTACTTTAAAACAAATTATAGCTAAGAGACGAGAATACAACCTTGAAACCCATCTTGCATTTATAGATTTTGTAAAGGCTTTTGACAGTGTTAAACGTTCGCTTTTATGGAGGGTTCTGGAAAGGAGAGGATACCCTAAACATATAATCAGGATATTGCAGAGCCTGTACGAAGATACTGTGATTTTACTAGAGTTAGATGGGAAAGTGACAGAGCCTATTAAAACCAATAGAGGAGTTCGACAGGGATGTTGTATATCGTCGACATTGTTTAATATATATGTGGACGACATGTTGAGAACGTGGAAATGTAATGTAGACCCAGGTATACAGATCTCGGATGGCTTCTTTATGAACTCTCTTTTATATGCGGATGACAAAGTTGTAATACAACAGAATGAAGACGAGTTACAAAAATCGGTATTTATGTTGGAACAAGTTGCAAAACAATACAATCTGGAAATATCATCCACAAAATCTAAAACTATGGCTTTTAAAGGTAAATATACAATAAGGACGAGAATAGAGATGAATGGAAGGGCAATAGAACAGGTTAAACATTTTCAATATCTTGGGAGTGATGTTTCATACGATTTTGATAAAGACATAACAGTTAAACTGGCCAAATTTCAGAATATTTGTGGAAATATTCACAGACATCTGAAGAATAAAACGAGGAAGGAAACACGCCTCAAATTTTTCAACACTATTGCGGTTCCAACACTCCTATATGGCAGTGAGTCTTGGGTGCATACTGCTAAAAGCGATAGTAAAATTCAAGCTGCGGAAATGAAGTTTTTACGAAGTGTGCATGGATGTACCAGAATGGATAGAATAAGGAACGTGGATATTAGAAGCGCACTATCAGTTCAGTCTTTGCATGAAAAGATAATAAAAAATAGACAAAGATGGTGTAGTCACCTGGACAGAATGCCAAACGAAAGGATGCCAGTGGCAGCTTTAAATTATCAACCAGTTGGCAGAAGAGATGTAGGGAGGCCGAGAGGGAGATGGGTACCGGAACAGGTTCATGTAACCTAATCCTTGGAAGTGAAGATGATGATGATGATTAATCCAGAAACAGCGGAAACATCAAGATGGGTCAACAGGTAAGTTATTTGTTGTCAAGTTACGTATTACCCGGTTAAGATTGTTTAATACTTTCTTTTTGAAAAATCACTGTTTTCTTTTTTTCTTTTTCTTCTTAACTTTGAACAGACATGAATGTGAGTGGGATTCCCCGTGGTGTTTGTTTACTGTGGCAGTCAGTTGATCTCTACAAAAAGTGGCTAAGCCATTCAGCATTACTTAATTATTAATAGCAGCTTTCTGTTAGCTATACAGGACTGGGCCGAATGCGTATCTAGAAACTGATTGAAAAATAATTACAATTTGTTAAAATAAATTAAATATGTAGAAAGTAAAGCAGCTATGATTACGAAAATAACAAGTTGTTGTAACTAGTATTGCCAAAATGGAGCAAGACTATTTCATGGAGGTAAAAACATAAACATACTTCACTGTTTATATACTTCCGTTTTTCTTTGAAAAAAAAATACATTATTAGTCGTAAGTTAATGTTTGAATCAGTCATTTCAGAAAGTCCATAAGTCAAAATTTTACATTTTTATTTAGTGCATTTTAGAACTAACTGAATGTAAACACAACATCCCTACAAAAATCACATAAGTCTGGCTTTCCTTAAGTAATATATATAACATTAAGAAAAGGCTTATCTTTAAGGATGGAAAGTGCTTCCTTATAATTAAAAAATGAAATTGGATGTTCTTTTGAAGCTTAAGCTCTACTTTCTAGTGGAAGAGGCCATACAAAGATTCAATGTAAAAATCTTTTTAAGGTGTATACCTACTGTTATGACAACGATGAAGAAGTGAATAGCCCTGAAAATCAACATTTTTCTTTCTTAAAGTTAAGAATTTCAATTTTTATTATTGCAGAAAGCTATTTTCAGTCATAATGTAAAATACTGAAATAAATAAATGAATACTATTGTACAGCATAATTTTCTTCCGGTCTAACAACATATTTTGCAGAAAACAACGTAAGTTAACACTTTACTCCAATTTATTTCAGAAACGCTTTATGTCTAAATTTTCAATTTTGTTTAAACAAATGGCTTGTCTTTAAAAAGACAAAAGTATTTTTTATATTAACGTGGACGGCCCTCTGTAAAATTTATATTTTTTAATTGAAAAATATTAAATTACAAGTTTGTTAACTTTTCCAAAAGTTAGTTTTGTTTTACTTATGGGCTTTCTGAAATGACTGATTCGTTTGTAAGTCCTACTTTATTACGATAAATAATCACATAGTGTAAAATTTTATAATTTTTTTCCTTGTAATATTTTTTTCTGATACATAATTTTCGATTGTGGGTTGTTGCTAGTAGCTATGTTGAATGGAGTATAAAAGGCTAAAGTGACGGGTGGATAATGCTGTAGTCGATGTGCGAACAGCAAGATGCTATTGATTGCCTTACTACAGTTAGCGTGACCTGTTTGCTTATAACTGTGGTCCCCCATTATTTACTAAATTACCAACATGGCTCGCCATCGTTCTCAACTACAACAACACTAACAATAAATAAAATAACATGAACTTTATCGACGGTTAAGTGAAGTTAAAATACGGCTGTTAAATTTCATGAAATTTTTTCTAAAAGTTATTCTTACTCTCCATCCAGCATGCATAATTAATCTACGCTAGTGATCTGACAGTTAACGATATAAATTGTGACAATATCTAAAGGGAACATATGTTCGAGAATTCTCGAGGAGGACTGAGATTTTAAAATGTTATTGTAAATAATTAGAGTTTCCAAGAAATATTGTACAGAAATATTGTACTTACTCATTAACCGACTATGACCCACCGGATTGGTCTAGAGGTAAAGTCATCGTCGCGAGTCAGCTGTTTAACAGCTGGTTTTTTGAGAAGAAAGGTTCCTGGTTCAAGTCTTAGTAAAGGTAGTTACTTTTTTACGGATTTGAATACTAGACAGTGGTAACAGTGTACTTTTATGTTTGGGGTTCAATTAACCATATTCTTTCAGAAATGGTCGGCCTGGATCTGTACAAGACTACACCTCATTTACACGTCATACACATCATCATCATCTCATTGGGTCATGGGTTTGCTTATTATTCTGAACTAAACAAATTGCAACGTACCCACATTAGGGATAATAAAAAATTTACGCATTAACCGACTACAACAGTTTATGCAGAATAGCATGACAGTAAGTCACCTGCAAAGAACGAATGCAGGGTGAATGAAACTGAAATTGCGGTGAAAAATTTCCTTTTTAATAACGTTACATTTAAACATTTTTATTGTTAAACGCTTTTATTTAACTTACTCTTGGATCCATAAAATCTTGCAACTTAAAATTTTAATACTTCTACTGTATCAATATGAATGAAACTTTGCACACTTGTTTATCTTCGATGACAATACGCTGTCATAAAAAAAAATTTACAAAAAAATTTTTTTTAAACGCTTTTTTATTACAAAATAACTTAATCTTGGATCCATCAAATCTTGCAACTTAAAATTTTAATACTTCTACCGTATCAATATGAATCAAACTTTGCACACTTGTTTATCTTCGATGACAATAGGTGTTTGTAAAAAAAAGTTACAAAAAAATTTCAAAAAAAATTTTTGAAAAAATTTTTTCTCAAAAAAAAATTAAAAAATTTAAAAAACGCTTTAATTTAACAATTACTTAAAAAAAGTAACTAAAAAGAAAACAATAAAAAAAATTTACAAAAAAAATCACAGAAAAAAAATTATAATAAAAAAAAATTTTTAAGAAACGCTATTATTTAACAATGATTCAAATAAAAAATGAACTAAAAAGAAAAAATAAAAAAAATTACAGACATTACTGTTACAAATAATAAAAGCGTGGCGCATTTTTTTTGTAAAATATTCGTTGTATAAAAATGCGCCACGCTTTTATTATTTGTAACAGTAATGTCTGTAATTTTTTTTATTTTTTCTTTTTAGTTCATTTTTTATTTGAATCATTGTTAAATAATATTATTGTGTAATGTTCCATTTGCACAAAATCAGCTGATTCTTAGCTGCCGCTTCCTTGTTCAAAACGGATCATTATTGTTTTTTACAAAAGTATTATTGTTTTTGTAATAAAGTTTGCCTGTACACAGTGAAACAATTTAAAACAAATTAGGTTTGACGCAAGGTTTTCGTTTCGTTTTATTGGTGTATTATGTTTAGTTTTTTCATAATTTCAAGCGTTATTGTTTTATTATTATACATTTCTTGTTCCATTGTATTAAGATAATTTTTTAATTTTTGCTGTTAAGTAACGAAAATGATAAAGTAGAATGAAAATAATTATAATGGAAAATATAAAAAAATTCTTGTTGACATTACAAACACAGATGATTATTATTTTAAAATCTGTTTTTTTTTCTCTTTAATTTTTTATTTACAACTGTAAAATGTTACAACAAGCAAATGTGATGATTATCGTGATTATGTAAATGAAATGATAGGCATGAGAGGGGTAGGGCCCCCATTGGTGCCTCCCCAAGAATGAAAATTTGTATATCAAATTAGCATGTCTCTACTCCAGCGTCTTTTAAGGCGTCTAGGAGGATTATCAGGTAAATGGACGGAGGAAAGTGAACGCACCAGGGGGTTCTCGTGTTCGTGTGACTTGTCGTGAAAGCGTTTGTATAGGTATTCAATGGAATTTTGTACAAGTGGTGTTTTCAAATCTGTATGTAAGGTTTTGTTGCTAACGTAAAGAGGTGCTTTTGCTATAAGGCGTAATGTTTTTGACTGGAATGCTTGAATTCGTTGCAAGTTAGAGGGTTTGGTTGAACCGTAGATTTGGGATCTGTAGGTCCAAATAGGTTTCAAAAGAGAACAATATATGCGTAATTTTTGTGCCATTGGTAATTTTGACCGTTTGTGAAGTAGGGAATATAGAAGTTTAAGTCGGGAATTCAGTAATAAACGTTTCCGTTTGATATGTGTGCTCCAAGTTAGTCGTTTATCAAAAGTCAGACCGAGATACTTGACCGTATCTGTTTTTGTGAGAGGTTCATTGTCTATGTATACTGGTGGGCAATCACCATGACGGAGTGTGAAAGTTACGTGAAGGGATTTTGTCGTATTAAGTTTTATTTTCCATGTTTTACACCATTCGTGTATAAGATTGAGATGATGTTGGAGTGTTAGTGAAGCGTGTGTAGAGTTTTGGTCTCGAGCTAATATCGCTGTGTCGTCAGCGTAGGTAGCAGTGAGGGTCTGGGGTAGGGTCGGTAGGTCTGAAGTGTATACAGAATAGAGAAGTGGGGCTAAAATTGAGCCCTGAGGCACGCCGGCTAAGACAATAAAGAAATTTGAAAAGGATGATCCTAAACGAATTCTAAAGAATCTGTCAGATAGAAAGGAATTTATGATAAGGTAGTAGGTAAATGGTAGTATTTCTTTCAGTTTGTGTAAGAGACCTGTATGCCAAACTCTGTCAAAAGCTTGAGCGACATCTAGGAAACCTGCGGACACATACATCTTTTGTTCCATAGACGAAGCTATGTAATCAGTCACCCTGTGCAGTTGTTGTGTAGTGGAGTGTTGAGTGCGGAATCCGAATTGATGTGGAGGTAGTATATCATGAACCAGCGGAAGAATGCGCTTGTAAAGGAGTTTTTCGAAAATTTTTGAAGGTACTGAGAGGAGGCTTATTGGTCGGTAGGAGGAAGGTAAGTGAAAAGGTTTGTTCGGTTTTTGTATCATTACTATTTCTGCATACTTCCACTGAGTGGGGAAATGTGTCGTGGGCAATATACTATTGAAGATTATAGTAAGGAGAACGAGCGCTTTCCGCGGTAAGAGTTTAAGTATGTCAGCTGTTATTAAATCATATCCCGGTGACTTCTTACGTGGTAATCTCGAAATTTCAGATTTTACTTCGGAGGGGTGAAAGTATTTCGGCGGGAGGGATAATTGAAGCGGTTCATCTAGTGACTGAGTAACGCGTTGGTGATGTACAGATTGGATGTCGTTATGGGGAGTGAATGTTTCAGAAAGATGTCTACCAAAGCATTCAGCTTTGTCGTCATCAGTTATTAGCCAGGGTCCGTCACCCACCCTAAGGGGCATCGATGTCGTGTGATGCCGTAGTAGGCGTTTTGTGCTGCGCCAGAGACTACCATCCTTCTCGTTCAGAGTTCCAGTATAATTTTCGTATAAGCGGGTGTTGTGTGTTTGAATTCGCTGTTTCAGCTCGTTTGTCAGCCGGTTTAAGCGACGTTCATCAGATGGTAGGCGAGTTCTCTGCCAAGTGTTACGGGCGCGGCGTTTTTCACGAATAAGTTCTCTGATGTGAGTGGGATAGTGTGGGGCGTCTGGGACATTTGGACGGTATGGCAGTGATGCCTTCCATGCACACTGTTGAACAGAGGTAGTAAATAAATCAACAGCATCATCTATCTCCGTGTCCGTTTTAATTGATAATGGGATATCTAAGGCGTGTTCTAAATTGAACTGGAAGAGATCCCAATCCATAGGCCCGGGAGTAAGACTCGGTCTGCGTTCTGTAGAGACTGGTTGGTCTGAAACCGTTAAAAGTATGGGGGAATGATCTGATGAGAGGTAATTTACTGTGGTTAATTCAATAGGAAGGTGTGATAGATTCTTACAAACAAAAAAGTCAAGGAGGTTTGGTAATTTGGTACGCGCGGAGGGCCAGTATGTTGGACTATCTGGAGAAATATAATGTAGATGATTTTCTGTTATAGCTTTTAGTAAATTTCTGCCCCTGGGAGAACATACACGGGATCTCCACTGTATGTGCTTACCGTTCCAGTCTCCTCCAATAAGAAACCGATTACCTAGACTATTAAAGAAATCTCTAAACATTTGGGAATTTATGATGTGTCTAGGAGGACAATACACTGATCCTATGGTAAAACTTATGCTCTTGCATTGCAAATTTATCAGGGTTGCTTGGACATGAGGAGTGGAAAAAGGTGTTAAAACATTGTGTGTGATTAAAAAAAATAAAAAATAAAAAATAAAAAGAAATAATTTTTATAATTTTGTAAAAAAAATATGTAACCTTCATCATAACAATGACCGAGTGAATATAAAACATCAACAAATTTGCTCCTCTTTATATTTGGTGTTAAATTTTTTGAAAAATTCCCTCTTTTTGATAACATGGCTTTAGATAATTCATCAACTTCATATTCCGTACACATTAATGCGGCCATGCTATTCTGCAGAGACTGTACATGCTTAACTACTGCAATAAGTGTGTCATTTTTTAAATATTTACCAAATAGTAAACAACTCTCTTCAGACTTGGATGTTTGTTTATTTGTATTAATTTTTTTCTATAAAAAATTACGTAGAAAGAAATTCTCGTACACTGTAAAATGTCTCATCAACCAAGTAATTTTTCAGAGTTTTTTTTTAAATGAATGCAAATTAACTCATTTTTCTAAAAGTTTTGGTAATTTATCAGTGTATTTTCTTCTTGCATAAGTAGTTTTTGTTCAAACGATTTAATATTGCGGTTAGCAATATAAGAGAAATTGTTCCTGTTCCTTGCGTTATGATAGTGGATATAAAAATTCTGCCTAAAGGTATTTTACTTAAGATACATCATTACCTGAAAATGCGTTAAACTGATAAAGCCTGCTGGAATAGCTCAGTAATTTTCGCTTGCCTACGGTCTAATAAATTATTCCTGTTTTCCGCTCTAGTGTGTTTGGTAACACTTTTAATTGTCTGTAAAATACGAGTTTAGCTAACCCGACTCTACAGAGAATAGTCAAACTAGATCTCGGTCGCCATTTATTATTAAGTTCTAATTAAAAATTCATTATTAGTTCGCAGGTAAAATAACACAGCTACAATATCGTAAAATATAGGAACAATCCGACTGAAGAAGCCTGCAACAAACTTCTTTAGCAAGCTTCTGGAGACCTATGAGAAAGAACATAAACTTACTCTTGTGAATAAAAAATACGGAGCAAAATATTTTCATTTAAAAAAAATAACAATAGTTTTTTCTCAAAATAATTGATATTCACATACAAAAACTACTTATTAGATAAACATACTTTATTAAAATTAAAATTTTTGTTAAAATTATAACATGATTGTGCTCTAATCAAAATTAAATTTCATATACAGTAAGTGTTTTCAGTTGAAAAAATAGTTCAAGAAATTTATCACAAATATCGTGATTACTTTTGAGGGTAGAGTTACTATTTAGGCTGTAAGAATGTTTTTAACAAACGACTTTTAGTCTTAATGCTGAATTTTTATTGATGGATAATGTAGGCTATAATAAAATTTTATATTATTACCAAAACCATTTTCAAAAGAATATTTAGCTATTTTGTCTTTTGTACAAAACAAACATTCATTCATTATTTATTTCCAAGAATCCACTCGTTATATTCCTGTTATTTAACAATGCATATGGGAATTATTTTGTTCATACACTAATATTTATTATTATTTTTTTATTATTTTGGCTGTGATAATGAACGCAAAATGAAAAATTGAGACCAACATAAATATTTTGATACATTTACTTGAGGCTATAACCTATAACCGTAATAATTGAGCAGAATTATTATAAATTTTAAATATTTTAGTAGAAAGCCGGCAAGATTGATATTCTATTTCCATGAAAGTAACAATATTTAAGTGCTGTAAAATTTCAGGACAACCTGTTTTGTATTTCTAAATTTTACAGAACATCTAGTTTTATGAAAAATTCTTGAAAAATATTTATTATTACATTATATTAGAAATATAATGTACATACTACGCTATATTAAATACATTAGCAACACATTAGCTGAACTATTAGTCACATCTTATCCAAGGTTTTTTATAAACATGCGGAAAATGTTATGTATTTATCATAAATGTGATATAAATTACCGCATTATCAGTTTAATGACTATGATAATAATATTAAGTACATAAAATAATTATATTAAAAATTTTAAAGTTCATACAAAGTAAATTTATAAGAATACTGAGCAACAATAATTTAAGTTTGTTCGGTATTAACTTTCCGTAATAACTCTAAGATAATTTATCCCATAGTTCACCATTCTACAAACATCACGCAAATGCTACAAACAACCAAACACGCATATAAAGTTATCCACGCAATATTAACGTTCGATCATGCTATTGCCTATTTTACATACGGATTACAATGATAACAAAAATTAAAGATATTCCCATTAATAGCGTGCAATATACATTAGCTATACCTGTAAAATATGTACAATGGGAGAACAAAAGTTTGAAATATTGTTGAGCCTTTTTGCACTAGAAAGCACTAACTATTAATTTCATATTAAAATCAGAAAAATTCAATGAAAATCTACTTTTTGCACTTCACTTTCAAAAACCATTAAAATAAATTTATAGTATTAAAAATATAAGTTCATGAAGATATAAAGTCATATATATATATTTGGTCGACAGTTGAAGGCGTATTTATAGTCTTAAGTCTTTCATTAAAAATAACGAAACTTGCAGCGGATAATCGAATATTATGTAGCTCATAACATGCTGGTGGAGTGTTAAATTATTTGCAATCCATCTGCTAGTTCCAGGGCTACAAAAAATAGTTCTGTTTCTTATCATGTGATCAACCAATTATATGACTGAACCATTTAACAACAGCAGATATAGAGGTGTAAAAGACACTAGTCAGAGTTATCTCCTCTAAGAATAATAAATTTCATTATACAGCCAGAACCTGTGGTGAATGAAGTGAAAGTGTCATTTGCAGGGTGGAAGGTAGATGCTTTTCAGAGGCCCTGGCATGCTGATAAGCATAGGCTACTTTTCTACTCAGTGAGGAAAGCTTGGTAAACCACCTTACTCCTTGTTTTACTTAGTAAAGCCTCTAGAGGTTCAACCAGCCTTTCGGCTGTAAACCTAAACAACAACATGTTGCTAATCCAACACTAAATCGTTTGAACCAAAACCTACTTATGCAGGTTTCGAGCAGATTTCACAAAAACCTTCACGTATTAAATACAATGTCCAGCATAAAATTAATAAATTCTAGAAACAATTTAATTATAATCAAGGGACCGGGAATTATTTGTTTTAACCGAATGGGTCTTTACGCCGCCTCAATGTCTATCTATTATTTTACGTGCCCAGCTAAGTACCGGAATAGTGAATATTAGTAATACTTAATTTAAGTAAACAAATCATGAATAAAAATCTTTTGCACTACCTCCGGGGCTGAACTGTTAGTCATCAGCTGTTCTAGGCACAAAAAAGGCAGCGGGTTCGATTCCCGGTAAGTCTGGGCTAAGGCAACCAAAATAATACTGCAATTTAACGGTAATTTCCCAATGTACCAATTTAGAGAAAAACACAAAATATTAGCTAATGACTCCACATGTTGATGCAACTTAAAAAGAATCTTTTAAGTGTGCACACTACTTACCAAAAGTTCGTGATGAGATGATTCCGGAAATTAAACAAAACATACGTATCGCAAAACGGTTTGTTTCTTATTTTACAGAGAATATTTTTGTCTATTATTATTATTTCAATATTGGTGGTTCGTTTGTTACAGTCGGATTCCATGTTCGTTTTACCGAACTTTACAATGTGTTAATAACATATAAAACCAATCAAATTTTCTATTATCACATGTTATTCCTGGGTTTTCGTTAAAATCGATCTCGTTATAACCAAATTTTACTGTATTTCTTTTTTCTACTTATTTGCTTTTATGTTGTTATAGAAATCATTCAGCGTCCTCAAAGTTCTGACAACTATGCCCTGGTAAATGATAAGCAACCACATTCACAAAGACCTATTTATTTTAACACTTAAACAAATTTCAAATTTTAGTGTAACAAACGAAAAAAACTTGAAATTACTAGGCACGAAAATTACTTGGCCATAAATTTGTTGGACAGCGGTGATACTACAGTACAAAGGCAAAAATATAGGCATCCTTGGACGTATTTGTTCAACAACTTAATTATTACTTTTGTTTAAAAAATGTATCTTCATTGTATTTGTAATAATAATATTAAATTGTGAACAATGCTTTTAACAGTATCTCTACTGGGAACTACCTTTCGTGATAGTTAATTTTTATTATTACTTTAATATACAACACAATTGTCCATAACGGGATATGAAGTCTTATAGGCCTATAGACTATATGTATATTTGGTCGACAGTTGGAGGCGTATTTATAGTCTTAAGTCTTTCATTAAAAATACGAAACTTGCAGCGGATAATCGAATATTATGTACCTCATAACAGGCTGGTGGAGTGTTAAATTAATTGCAATCGATCTGCTAGTTCCAGGGCTACAAAAAAGTACTGTTTCTTATCACATAGTCAGCCAATTATATGACTGGAGTATTTAAGAACAGAAGAAGTAGAGATGTAAAAGACAGGACTCAGAGTTATCTCCTCTGAGAGTAATGCATTTCACTATACAGAAAGATCCTGCGGTGAATGAAGTGAATATATCATGTGCAGAGTGGAAAGTACGTGCTTTTCGGAGAGCCTTGCATGCTGATAAGCATACTCTTTCAACTCAGTGAGGAAGGCAATAGTAAACCACTTCACTCCTCGTTTTTAATTAGTAAACCTCAAGAGGTTCAAACCAGCCTTTCGAGTGTTGACCTAAACAATATACAATACAAATCATGTAGTCTACATAAAAATTCTCAGAAAATTTTTGAATAATAATTATTTATCAAACTAAGTAAGTTTCCGGCCATTTAAAAAAAAAATTACTAAGCTGACGCTTGAATGATTATTAAATCAAATGGAAGTAGTATGAATTAATTATTATTTTTTTTTGAAATGTTAATAATTAATTAAAGTTTGAAATACTTAATTTGAAACGGGGTAGAAAATAACGACTTTTCCACTTATTAAGTAAGAAACGTTAAATTATAGTAGGTAGAACTTCAATAAATTTCATTGTTTATTTCAACTTAGTTTGGTAATATTAAACCAGAAAATTAATAGAGAATACCATGATTTGTTGTTCTATAAGGTATAAAAGCAGTCGCATCAACTTAAACTAGGTCAAAAGTGTGACGTTACAAATTACGATGTACAAACTTTCTATGTATATTAAGATAATAATGAAAATAGAAATGCTTCTAGTATTAAGAAAATATACTTAGGTCGAAGGAAAAGCAAAAGGAAATGTAAGTACAATTCAATTCGCGTACGGCAACGATAACAAAATTAGATACGTGTGTGTACTGCAATAGAGTAGGTATTAGTTTTGCACAATGGAATACTTTATAAAATTTAATTATATCGCAATACAGAAACTTGATAACTTTGTTATTCATTCTTCTCGTTTTAAATATTTATAAGCTTAACTTAAAAGTATGTAGTAATATATATTTTAGAAAAATAAGATAATTTTACACGTAGGTCTAATTTGAAAATAAAAAAATCTTTTACGAGTTTATTTACGATATAGTTTTACATAATTAAAATAAAGTTTACTATCTGTATTCTAACTACATAAATATTCTTTTAATTTTTTAACTACAATCAGTGGCGTAGATAAGGGGGACCAGGGTGTACAAATTCCCCGACATGTAAAAATAAAGAAAAAAATATTATAAAGATTGTAAATTTTACCAATATCAGGAAAAAAACCTACCAGTTTAAATTAAATAACTAACTAAAATAACTTAAACTAGCGTTGCTTAACGAACTTCTTTAATATTAGTTATTTTTTCAAATCATTGTAAAATCACCTCTTGTTTTAAGGTGGTTTGGGGTTCGGCTGCACTAGGCTTTTAAGGTCATGTATAAAAATACTCACCAGTACAGTATACTGGGTGGAAGGAGTTCGTTCTCCTGCACCGAAAAGAGTTTAGAGTGATCAAAACCGGTAAAAAATTCTACCAGGGATGGTCGGTAAGTTCCGACAGGGATTCAATAACAACCGGTTTAGAAAATAAATTTTTAAGATACTAAACAGTAGACCTAAGGATCGGATAAATGGTTTAAAGACATCGAGAAGGATATTGAAAAAAACCGGAATAAACCGACGAAACAACCGAACCAAATTTAGACAACTAATTACGGACTTTAAAGGCTTCCATGAA
Source organism: Catonia carolina (assembly GCA_035578175.1). Classification (NCBI taxonomy): domain Eukaryota; kingdom Metazoa; phylum Arthropoda; class Insecta; order Hemiptera; family Achilidae; genus Catonia; species Catonia carolina. The sequence goes on along the minus strand of JAQMRL010000002.1, from coordinate 118,353,805 downwards.
GAGTAAAAATGGAACTCTGGGTGGACAGGAGAAAGGAGAAAAGCATACAGTGAGCGAATGCTGAAAATGTGAGCCGCAAAAATAGCTTCCAGAAACATCTAGTCAGCTCACGTGGTCTAAAATTGACCCTATAGGAGGTAAAAAGTACTGGGTGGAAATTATAAGTTGAAATTTCCTTTGAAAAAACGAACGGTTTTAATTTTTTAAGCACTTTGTGGAAAAAGAGGTATTACGTAAGTAGGTACGTTACATCAAAACCGACACCTCCCGAACTAAATCTTTATCTACGCCACTGACTACAATCAACAATCTTTCAACTATTTCAATGTTTCCTAAAATAACAGAAATTTTCTTGTTCATCAGGGATCTTTATATCTCAATTTTATAAGAAGTAAAGCAGTTGGACAAAAAGGGGTCATGTTTTTCCATTTCTCTTGGTCATTCAATCTACAATGAAAATTTTTTGCAGACTCGGAATACTACTGTTGCATGGAGACGATACAGCTATTTAATCCTTGTCTCAAAAACCCGACGAAACGTTTATTTTTTAATTTTATTTAGTTAATTTACAATACAATTACATTTGTTGCTGAAACAAAATTTGGACAATTTAATAATAAATTATTTACTTATATAGACGTGTTTGTTGTTAATAACGTTGCAGCACCCAAACTTATAACTTTAGGCTCTTGGGAATCTTCCTCCACGGACTACCTGGTATGTGTCGCAAAACATCTACAGTATGTATGGATTTGTGTGTGTTTAAATAATGTGAGACGAATTATAAAAGTTTCTTGATTTGTCTGTAACGTATGATAAATCATTGTGTAAAATAATGATAGTGTTAATACTAGGAACATTGTATTGTTGTACGTAGTATTTTTTTTTCTTTTGCCCATATGAACATATTATAGGAAGAAAAGTATTGTTTTTATGTCGATTTTTCGAAATCGAGTTTTAACCGGATCTACACGTTTTCAGACCCCCTGAACCCAAAAGATTTTAGCGATTAGTGTGTGTGCGTGTGTGTGTGAACAAAATATCTCAAAAACGGAACACTGTACGGACTTGAAACTTAAAACTTAAGTTAGATACCATTACTGGACCTGACACGAACATTTTCATCAAAATTGGTTGACCGGAAGTAGTAGTTTATTCGTGTCATTTTTCACTTTTTTGCGATTTTCTCAAAAACAGGTCCTACGATTTTTTTAAAAATCGCCTGGTTTACTAAATTTTTTTATGCTCTACAAGATAGGGTAGGCGCCATGTTTGCTGATATTCTTGAGAAAGTTGTTTTTACGTAAAATATTGTTTTTTAAGATTGCGGCTTTATTATGCATTTCAGCGCAAAAATGTATATAATTAAAGTTGTAGAAAATAAAAACCTACAACTTTTATTTCAATCATTTCTTTATATAACGCTTAGTTTAGCGGTAATTAGCGATTTTCTGTTTTTTTCACACGAAAACGTGTAAAAAAACGATTTTTTAAAAAATATTTCAGCCTTAGAAAATTACGACAAAAGTGTATATATATAATCAAAATTATTGGAAATTAAAAGATCTATAACTTTTGTTAAACATTTTTCTCTACAGAGCCTAGTTTAGCGTGAATGAGTGACTTTAAGTATTTTTAAGCCAAACTAAAGTAGATTTTCATTTTGCGTCTTTCACTCATGATTAAAATTTGGTTATGTATATTGAGGTTAGGCCTTTGTTCGTGGCATCATACACGAACATTAACCCGGCCTATGGGAATCCAGAGACCTCTTCTCTGAATCCACATAGGCAATTCTCAGCAGGCGCGTCCACGTCGCGGGGGTGGGCCCGACTCCTTGGAGTCGGTGGCTAAGTTCTGCTGGGGACCCAGTATTGCGGGGTATAACGCAATCCCCTTGCCCAGGGATACGGGTGAAGACCACACCGGCAGGGAAGGCGGAGAAGATGGACTTCGGTACGGTGGACCTGGCGTAAGTGGCTACCATGCTTTTTAGGGGTGGTATAAAAGATGCTGCTGCCTTGCAGTTTAGAAGTTGGTTCTTCAAAGGCTAGGGGAAGAAAACCCGTATAAAAAATCACCTGGTCCTCCAGGTTTGGGGGTTGAAGCGTTGGGCCAGCAACTCAACATTCGGAAAATTGTACCTATCGCTAAAAATTTCGATCAAAAGCCTCGGATTATGGACAGGAAAATTTGGAATAAAACAAAACGGAAACGAACACTTTTTATGATTACATGGAACATTCAAGGAATTAATAATAAACGGGATGAAGTTTTTCGGGAGTTGGAGAGGATGAAGGTGGATGTGGGAGTTCTCACTGAGACAAAGAAGAAGGGACAGGGAAATGAAATGGTAGGAGACTATATTCTTTTTTATAGTGGAGTCAACAAAGACGAAAGAGCAAAGAGAGGAGTGTCTATCGTTATTCATAAAAAAATACAAAAGTGTGTCAAAACATGGGAGGAAATTGATGAGAGGATAATATCGATGGAACTCGACTTATATGGACGAGCATTGGTAGTAATAGGAGTTTATGCTCCTACAGACGATGCGAATAGAGAAATAAAAGAAAATTTTTATAAAAAATTGACAGCAGTTCTTACTGATATCAATCCACGAAAGGAATTTATCATTCTTGGAGATTTTAATGCTAGGGTAGGAAGAGATACAAATAACATGGTTGTTGGACAGTATGGTGAAGATAATGTAAACGAAAGTGGGGAGAGGTTAATCGATATGTGTAATGGACTCTCTTTGAAAATTTTGAATGGTTTTTTCCCTCACAAGGAAATACATAAATTTACATGGATTCAGCCGACGAAAAACCTGAGGTCAATAATAGATTATGCTATTCAACAGCAATCGGCCACATATAGGGTAATGGATGTAAGAGTTTACAGGGGGTCACATTGCGGTTCGGATCACTTCCTGTTGGGGGCGAGAGTATTTTTCAGCTACATGAAGAAAGACAGTCCAACACGGGATAGTAGAGAGATCAGGAAGTTGCCTGTAGTCAGATTCAATTTGGATAGTTTGAAGGATGTGTCGGTAGATTTCTTATATAAGCTCAGGCTAGCAAAAGGAATGAAGGAAATGAAGGATGGGTGTGCGGAATATTTGTATGGCCAGATTAAACACCATGTACTTCAAGCAGCTAATGAAGCTTTAGGGATTTTGGAAAGAGGAAGCACGCCTCAGCCAGAATGGTGGAGTAAAGAAGTGGGAAAAAAGATTAAATACAAGAAGGAGTGTTATTTGAAGTGGATTCAAACAAGAGATGTAGAGGATAAAAAGGAATATTACAGAATAAACAGAGAGCTGAAGAGGGAGGTAGTGAAGGCTAAGGAAGAGGCTTGGGAAAGGAAATGTGAGGAGATGGAAAGGTATTTGGGTGGTAGGAGGGTGGCAGAGGCTTGGAGGTTTATGAAGGGATTGAGGAGAGACAGGTCAGAGAAAAGTAAAAGATCCACTGCAGTGATAAGCCTAAAGGAGTGGGAGGAGTATTTCAAGGTTCTGTTGCAGGAGGATAGGAGAGAATATAGAGAGGTGAACGCGGAGTTTGAGGTCGGAGGGGTGAGGTTGGATGTGGATAGGATTACTAAGGAGGAATTGAAGAGAGAATTACGGCGAGTGCCTAATGGGAAAGCATCGGGCCCTGGAGATATTGCTATTGAATTGGTGAAGCATGGGACGGAGGAGTTGTTCGAATGGATTTGTAATTTGTTTGATAAGTGCTTATTGGAAGGGGATGAATTACCGAGAGAATGGAATATTGGTTATATTAGTCCTATTTATAAGAAGGGAAATAGGAAAGAATGTGGAAATTATAGAGGTATTAGTGTTACAAATTCAATGGCAAGATTGTATGGCCGAATTTTAAAAGCAAGAATTGAGCGGGATTTGGTTGATGTGGAGGAGCAGAGTGGTTTTAGAGTTGGTCGATCATGTATAGATAATATCTTTGTTTTGAGACAGGTAATGGAAAAAAGAATGGAGAGGAATATGTCGGTACATATGCTTTTCATAGACCTGGAGAAGGCATATGATAGTATCCCACTGAATAAGCTGTTTGAAGTTTTGAAGAGAGTGAATCTACATGGGACGTATATTAGAGCCATTTATAATATGTATAAAAGTTATGAATGTGTGGTGAAGATAGGAAATGAGGTATCAGGCTGTTTTCGGGTGACCAAGGGTTTGAAGCAGGGTTGTTGCTTGTCTCCCACGTTGTATAAAGTATATGTCCAGGAAGCTTTAAGGGTGTGGAGAGGAAAGTGTGGAGGAATGGGAATAAATATGGGGGAAGAAAATTTATACACTCTTTTCTTTGCGGATGATCAGGTGGTGTTGGCGAATGAGGAGGAGGATTTGTTGTACATGTTTAGGAAGCTGAAGGAGGAATATCTGAAGTGGGGGATGAAGATTAATATGACTAAAACGGCTTACGTTGTGGTTGGGGAGAGGGGAGAGGATTTGGTTGAGGAGGGAGTTTTGGTGGGGAACTTTGCGAAATGTAAATACTTGGGAGCACTTATCACAGAGGATGGCAGGTGTGAGGAGGATATAAGGTGTCGTATCGGTCAGGGAAGGGCAGCAATTCGAAAGCTGAACGGTCTGTTGTGGTCTTCAAAAGTTAGCCTGAAGACAAAAAAGATGCTTTACAGTACAGTTGTGGAGCCAATTGCGACATATGGAGCGGAGTGTTGGCAAGTGAGTAAGAGGAATGTACAGCGGTTGGAAGCTTTAGAAATGGATTTTTTCCGCAGAGCATGTCGTTTGTCTAGATTAGATCGAGTAAGGAACGAGGATATTAGGAGACGGGTAGGAAGATCTAATACAATTATGAAGGGAATTGAGGACAGACAGTTAACATGGTATGGGCACGTTCAGCGAATGAATTCAGATAGATGGCCGAAGAGAGTGTGGGAATACTGTCCAGTGGGAAGACGAAGAAGAGGAAGGCCCAGGGGGAGATGGAGTGAGGGAGTTCGAGGGGCCATGGAGAAAAGGAATTTGAGAGAAAATGACTGGAGGGACAGGAGGCTTTGGAGATCGAAATGCGGGATGCGGAGCAATCTGTAGGAACCCCGCTAAAAGTAAGTAATATTGAGGTTAGTTTTTTGTTTATTTCTAATTTTAGGTTATATTGTTCAATATTTGCATTGACAAGAGAAGGTTTTTTGAGTGTTTCACACCAGATTTTTCTGTATAGTGCTTAAATCAATTTTTTGAGACGGTTTATATAATCAAAATCTTTTAGTTGAAGACATATTACACAGAACGAGTAACAGATAGCCTGGATAAATACTAGGAAGAAGAACCTGGGTTATTCCTAAATGAACGAACAAATTTTTACGACGTAATGTTATAAAAATTTCTCTATGATTGTACCTGTTAATGACCAAAATAGTTGATGAAATAAAATAATATGTAGGTGTTTATTTGATACATTTATTTTTGAACGCAGGATATTTTGAAAGGTTAGAGATATAACAGATTAAAATTTTTTTAAATTATCTAAACGTTGTTGGTTGGTCCGTTTATTATAATAGCTCTATGGAAAATGTTTTATTTAAATTAATTTCTGTAGGTGTTAATCGTTCGTCCAGAAAATAAAAAAAGTATTTTTTTAAAGTACATAAAAACGAATTCATTTAATGCACCAAAATGATTTTTAACAGTAGCTATTCATTAGGGAAACGCATACGGCTGTTATGGTATTGAGAAAGCATTTTATAGGATGGAGTGTAGTTCTCATTGACTAATTATGTCGCATTTAAGATAGAATATTCATAGATTGTAGAAGAAACAGAAAACCTTTAGCAAACTGTCCATGAATTATATAAAATATAATGATTTTTACTTGAAAGTTTCCATTATCAAAACAAGAGTAAAGAGATTTAAGGAGTAAGTATCCGATTCAGTCAAAGATAGTGGTAGAAAATACCAATCTGTAGAAAGTTTCGTACCTTCATTAATTGGGATATGATGTTGAATTTGACTGTGATTTAGACTTTGAGCAAATGCTGAGCAAGTTTCAAAGGAAAAGTGGGGCCAAATACAGAACTTTGGGAAACAGACCAAGAAATAAACAGAACTAATTTTTTATAAATTTACGGTTACCGAGTTAATATACCGGTTTTACCCGAGTTAATATGTGTGGAATGTAACATACAACAACGACGTCAGATGAACAGAAACTCCAGACAGAAGAGATGAGGTTATAGCGAATGAAGAAAGTGTTAAAAATAATTACAGCACATGAAAAGATGTCAGCTTAAAGGATATTTCTGCCAGTCCGATTATATGCTCCGAAGGGGAAAAGAGACCTAAAAAAAGTTGAATGTAATATATTGTGCCAGTTTGGACAGGAGTGTGCCTAACCTTGTTTGAAAGATGAAGAAGAAAATTAAAATATAAAAGGAGTCCTCATTTATAATTACTGTGTCAGGAAGTAACAAGAAAAGTTGGGAGTTTAGGGACGTAAGCCTTGATAATTAAGTAACTGGTACGGAGATCAATTCCGTATCAGTTAGTCAACCGATGGAAATTTAAGAACCACTAAATCTTTTACCGGCTTTAAAAGAATGGAAGGTTTTAACTTCGTTGTATAATTATGCTACATTTATGTTAAGAATTTTTATAAAATCACTGTGTACAGTGATTATTTTGGATTATCATTACAGTGATATTATTTGGATTATTTATTTATAATCCAAAAAATATATTTTTGGATTGGATGTCCCATCAAATCCAAAAATATTATTCTATAAAATCGTGCCCTTAATTCTCTTACGAATATCACTTATACCCTAGTTACCATATGTGCTCCTTTTACTTGAAAATATGAGTATACGTTCTTAGGTTCATATATTTTATTAAGATAGAGTTAAGATCGGGATGAGTTTGTACAAGTCTGCAATCAAAATCTGAAGAACGCAATTTGACGGTGCTCAAAAGACTAGACAAGAATCAATTACTGTGGTCAAAGGAAGTACGACTTCCTTAGAGGGTTGAGAGAAATGCATCGGGTTGGAAGGATAGCAGTTATTGGACTTCCCTGTGTCAACAAAAGCCTTTGAGGGTACAGAGGAGAGAACTCGCGTCTTCTGTAGTCATACGATATAAAGAGAAGAAAAGCTGTCTTAAGCCTACTATCTGGATGATGTAGCCATCCGTTAACTATAGCGGATGACAAACTCACATAATCTTTCAATTTAAATTTCTTTGAAACGAATTCATTAAGTTAATAGCGTTCTTGAATTTCTTTAGTCAATCGTTTCATAAAGTAAGCCGTATTTAATTAACGAAGACTTTATTAAACTACTGAATTTCTTAAGTTAGCTTATAAGCGACATAAATATGGACGAAAAACAATTTAATTAGGATCAGGTTCCTAAAGAAAACAGATTACTTTATGGTTTACTTTCAGAATGTATTTTACTACAAAATAAACTTTAATTAACATCCAGATGTTTAGATATGTCATATACATTAATAAAAGTAATTATACGAACTAAATTTCATCATGAAGTATTCTTAATAATAAGGTAATTTCTGTAATTATTTGTAATTATTGAAAAAACTTATGAAAATTCATTTAAATTTCTGTGTTTTTTTACCTGTGGAGAATCAGATAAATAGTGTTTAAAAATAAAGACGTTACAGTAATTCAACCATTAAATCCTAGTCGTATATACAATTTCCCGACGGAATAAAGGAAAACTATCAGGAATTCTTTAATCAAATTACCACCACGTCATAAAATTTTACGAGGGTCATCTCTAAAGTAAAGACCGTTTTGTTGTAAAAAAATTATTCAGAAAAATATGTAAAAACAAAGTGATACAGAATAAAACACGTAACTTACATTAGCCTAATGCTCTACATAGTTACCATATGAATTAAGACATTCGTCATAGCGATTAACCAGCTTTAATATACCCTCGTCATATTCTTCTACCGCCAGTTCATTTAGCCACTGATTCACAGCATCTTTAAGTTCATCATCACCTGCTAATTGCTTACCACCCAAAAATTCTTTCAATTTGCTAAAAATAATATACTGAAGGCACTATGAATGAAAATTTCCCATCCAAATCTTCTCAGTAAATCGAGCGTCTTACCTGCCACATGTGGACGTGATTATTGATATTATTGTACGATGCCGTCGGTAAGCGGTCCACGGCGCCGATTTTGTTGGAATACACTCATATTTTCTTTCAGTTGTGTATTTCAGCTTGGTTAAAGAGGGATTCTTCCTGGAGCTACTCATTCTACATAATTCCCTTCATCGTCGTTTTTAGTACTTAGTGTCTGGATTTCTAACTCTGATGAGATAAAATATTTATTTTCAAGTTTATCTGATCAACGGTAACATTTGACTACCTGAAGGAATTTCATTTTTAATGCCTTCATACCTGTACCTTCTCTTTTATTTATTGTTCATGTTCTATTTCCATAAGCCAACATTAGAACAGATAATGGTTTTTAAATAACTAAACTAAAATATGAATTAAACTTCAGGTATTTGTGATATGAGTTTTATAACACGTGGATAATAAAAAGTGTACAAACAATGATACTGATATCCAAGATAACGTTTTGTTTCAGCAAATCTACGTAATTTAGGTTCTTATCTGGTTCGATAATTAAATATTTATCTTAAGATTTAATTACTAAATTTGATACATATCTGGTTTAACAATTTACAAAACTTTATAAACTTCACTGAATTATAATTAGAGGGCAAATAACTATATTAGTGGTGAAGTTATAATACAAAATGTAATTATAACATTAAAATAACAGGTAACTGCTTTGTTATTTCGTGAAGTAATTAGGAAACGAGACGAGTGATGACCTGGGCTAGTAATGTGGTGCCTTAATTTCAACTGTGTTTCTTGTTTAGGTGGAATGAGTAGATACTGCGGTAGTTGGAGTAAGGGAGCAATTTGTAAACATTATGAAGCTTGTACGTGACTGTCTCACCATGTTTAAGTCGCACCCCCTTTACTCCACTAAGTCCTATCTCAACGGAATAACACTTCTCGTACCTCGTGCCCTCACACTCATGCTTACAGTTATAATCAACCATAGTGATTGGGTGGTAGAGTGGTGAACGGGGTAAAGCATGTGTAGAATAATTTTGCACTGAATATACGCACATACTTAATGCAAATAACAAATCGCATATCATTATTGTTATTATTACTGCACACTCACTTTCAAAAGGCCTAAAGCAAAATGTATTTACATTTGAAATAATATTAATTGCAATATTATAAATTTAATTAAACAGAACTAACTCTAGATCTCAGTAATTTCAAATATATATAATAACTCAATTTTAGAACCACGCTGCACTTAAAGAATACTATCGAAGAGGAAGAAATCACTGCAACTACAGTAAATCTCTCTATTTAAATATCTCACTGTATTGAAGAATCTACTGTATTAAACAGTCGTCATAAAGTTATCTATTCAGTAGTTTTTCAAAGTAAACTTATTGCATCCACCATTCACATAATGTATATGAGTTTTAGTACAGAAAAAATAGTACTCCAACTTCCCTCCCACCATTAATTACTCGCTCTCTCTATAACGGAACTCTCTTTATAGCGGCGGAACATCATAGACCCTTCAATTCCGCTATAGAGATCTTACTGTACAAGAATACTGTCAAAAAGATTAAAGGAAAATTGTTGTACATGCAGAATACTACGACAATCTAATTATATCAACAATTCACTATCATCAGAACTCACGGTATCTGCCGCAGACAAAAATAAACGTAAACAGAAATGCATGTAGAATGTGGACGCAGATGTGTAAAAGTTTAGATAAATGTAGATACAAATTTAAAGCATTTAGGTCTAGTGCCATAAAAAAACATAATGGTGCAAGTACCGTAAACAATAGTTAACCTATTGTTAGTCATCGGGAACTGTGCACTATTGACAACTACCGACTTCAATTGTTGCTTATTTATTTATTTATATTTTTGTCTTGGAGTAGACAGTAAATTTAAACAAATATACAACGTGTATTTATATGTGATTCTCAGTTCGTCATCATATATAAGTTGCTCACCCAAACGGAGTTATATAAGAATTAATAGTTATTTTCTACTAGGTGACTGACTAAGTTAGCCCCAATGCCAGAAAGCGTAAGCAACTTTTTATAAAGTCTGTAAGTACATACTTTTAAATAGAAAATGGTATCTTAATGAACCGGTGGATTAAAAAAACTAAAGTTTTCTTTAACTAGAATCATTAAAAGATTATAATTTTTTTAACGTAGGTTTCAACTCATTTAATTTTTAGTTCTAACAAGGACAAAGTTGAAAATTTTAATGTAGTAGAGAATCGTATAACAGCTTAACTTCCATTTCGATTGTTAATGTCAGTCACCCCTTCTAAACTTAGCGGAACTGTTGGTTGATTATAATAAAATTGTTAACAATATTAAAAAATAAAAAAATAAATAATACCAGTGAAAATCAAATCAAAATGTATTTATTTAACTAGCTATAAGGTGGAATATAGAAGAAGACGGAAAGTAGCTGTGCATTATTTGTGATTAAATGAAATGTTTCGGTATTTTGTTTGTTTTTATGAAAGAAAATAATTTGCTTGATATTGAAATTTTGTTTCCAATTTTCTTCATGGTGTAGTGTTAGATTGCTAGGTTCAGACTGGAAATCGAAATATACTCATTTCATATACCGGCTGCTTTGACTAGTCAGAGCTGTCTCCTCTGAGAGTAATGAATTTCAATATACAGTCAGACCCTGGAGTGAATAAAGTGAAGGTGTCATTTGCAGGTTACTAGGCGTAGATGGTCAACGACCTCAAAGGCGGATGAGGGAGAAATCCCGAACGGCGAAGAGGGCGGAATAGCCTAGCGGAGTAAACCGAAGGAAAATCAAATGTGAAATTTGGTCATTGAGGGGTAGGGTCATCCTTCTCCGCCCCAACGGTGTCGAGATCGTAAGAACCTAGGAGGTGGGTCTCCGATTGCACTCAGGGTGCGTTCAGGTGCGCTGAGATGGCGCCCTATCCAGTGAACATAATAATAGTCCTAATAATATCCTAATTAGTCCTAATATCCTAATAATAGTCCTAATAATATCCTAAAAGCGTTGGTAACGCCTTTAGGGGAAATAAGAATTACTCCAAGAACTCTAAAGGGTCTCGGAAATGGGACTAGCAAAAATGGAAATACATTTAAATGTATATTTATCTATTTATATCAAATCAATACAAATTTTAATTTAATATAATTTAATTTTGAATAGGCTTAAAAAGTGTATGTAAAATTTAAAACCTTAAAACTATTTTAAAGAACTTAAAATAAGTTCATAAAATACTTTCTTCTTATGCAGACAGTGTTAAAATATTAGTGGTGCTTGAATCAGGATGAAATAATGGTGTCTCGCACCAATTCTAAAGAATATAAATTAAGAATAAAGGAATAAAAGTATAATTAGTCTGGATAAAAGTTGATGATTATTTATTTATTGAAAAAGCGAATGCTACAATTCTCGTAAATCACATTTCATGATTAAATGAATAACATGAAAACAGAATTATTTTAAACATGAAAATATTTTTCATATTTTTTATATTAAAGATAAAATAAATGCCATAACAACTGTTAATAAATTTATACCGAAATGTAATGAAAATTTTGAGATCAGTGTGTTCAGTTCTCTTACAAAGGGAAATGTATTCTCAGTGAAACTGACTGATGTTAAATAAAGTTGTTACATTCTTTTTATATAAAAATGGAAATCCATTCGAACGGAAATATATATTTAAAAAGAGGATGATGTGAATAAAAGGGAATTTAACGTGAACATTTGAAACATAGAAATGAATAAAAGAGTACGCGTAGATTATTGGGAAGGAAAGAACAAAATTCCGAAATAAATAAAATGTTAGAAGGTAGAGAGAAGGTCCCAGTTATTGGAGCAGTTATCGGAAATCAAACACTTCTATTCCACGGCTGGATGCCATTTAATCTTATTGGAGGGCAGTATTTCCCACTCAACCCTTTTGCCTAGCTGGATAAAATTACCGAATCAACGTAACTCTACCGTTTCTCCACACCGGAACTAGAGACCTACAATTTCAGTATCAGCAGCACGTGTATGTATTCAAAAGCCTACAGTAAAGAAAATAAATTATTCAATATAACATTATCTCTTTTATGTCAAAATTTAAACTCACAAGTCTCTAAAATATTACTCGTGTTTTACAGAAATATGATAGTACCATTAAAAAATAATTAATTTATCAATAATTTCTCAATCCTGAGCAGATCTTACTTCACAACGCAGTCTTTAAATCAATTTTACTCATTTGAGAAAATTATATTTTTTATTTATTTTTCCGGTCCCGAGCAGCCAAATTTTCGGCGTCTTTTAAATTAGGGTAATGACATAATGTTTTTGACGAATAAGGAGAATCCAGTGAAGCTGACAGAAATAAAATTTTAAAAATTGTAAGAAAATACGTTTTTACTTAAAATTGTTACTTATACATAAGAAAATCCAAAAAAAGATTAGGCTACATACAAAATTCTAACACATTACATTTTTTTCAATTCTTAATTTGTGTATGTGGCAATACGTTCATTTCAGAACAATAAGCAACCCTACGACCCAATGAGATGAGGATGATGTGTTTAACTTGTAAATGAGATGTATTCTTGTACAGACCCAAGCCAATCATTCCTGAGAGATTACGGTTAACTGAACCCCGACCATCAGAGTACACCGGTAACCACTGTTTAGTATTCAAATCCGATAAAAGTAAGTACCTTCACTAGGATTTGAACCAGGAACCTTCGTCTCGGAAAACACGTCAAATAATATTATAAACACATAATAGGATATTAGAAAATTTAAATCTAAATTATTATCATTGGCAAACTGTAAATGCAATCGTTATAATCTGATAAAATTTAGAAATTCGTTACAATTAAGCATTCTATTAGGCTATATAATTAATATTAATGATTTATTTTAAACAGTTCATTTCGATCTATACTACAACACATGGATATAACAAAGGATCAACATTTTGGTGCTCCAACCTGTTTTCAATTACCTGTTTGGAACTACAGTTAACTTTTAGGTACCGGAGTATAATATTGGAACTAAAGATCCAATATTTGTAATCATTCTTATATGGTTTATTTTTATTATAACGGTGTACTTTCAAACATATTCGTTTAATCTCACCTAATCATTGTTTGCAAGGTACTTTAAAAATCCACTATTGTAATTGTTTTGAAATTTTATTTAAAGTTACTTCATCAGCTTGGTCATTAGCGACTACTCTGGGTTTTGATACTGTAACGGTGGGTTTGAACGTGTTAAAATCTCCAGATCCTAGTCGGGAATCGAATCCGTGACCTTTCGCTTTGTAGTTTAACACAGTTATCACTACCTCATGGAGGCAGTTAATTTAAATTTATTACTAGTTTTAAACATTTAGGTTTTCTTATACTTCCCAAAACTGAAAGTGTTAATTAAAATATCAGTATTACTCTTTTTTTAATAATCATAGAAAACTGACAAGCTTTTAAACAAATTTTAGTAAGGTACTTTTTTATTTAGCCAGGATTTACTACTTACTATTCAAATTCAGATGAATTTTTAAGAAAGAATTCTAATTCCATCAGTTGAAAAGACGTTAAAATAACACAAAGCTTGTGTTTTTACTTCCTCTTGTTTTATTTAGAAGATTACCCACTGCTGTCTGTTCGTACATTTCTTTAAAGTTATTCCAGCATAAGAAATGCGATTAAAATTTAAATGTACGTTTTGAAAATTTTAACCTAAAATATAATTAATCTACTTTACAGTGGAATGAAATGAAAAATAATTTATTTTAGTATTTTGTTGTAAAGGGCCAAAAAAATAAACGAGTGAGGGTAGGGTACCGCACAGTGACATTGCCTAAGGCTTTTATATTATAGGGATGATTTTCCAGTCTTCCTTATTCCTACATGTCAGCAACATGACATTACAAAATATACATTTTTAATAACTGCAAGGTCAGAAGTTTTTATAGATAAAATTATCTCGTTGAAACATTATAACTTCAAAGAATATACAGATGGTATTTTACAAAAACGAAAACAATTTTTCTTTAATGAAAAATTGGTTTGTTTATTATATCATGTAATTTTTTTTTAAATATATTTATTTAACGTCGCATTAACTGCAAGGTCATTAGCGACGACGTTGGGGTGTAACCGTGCGTAATGAGGATGAAATGATTTTTTTGTAACGTATAAAAATATGCCTTGCCTGAGTGGGATTCAAACCCAGGACCGCATGATGAGAGGCGAGCACGTTACCAAGTACGCCAATGCGGCCGGCATCTTGTAATTTAAATGATCTAAAACTTACTTCAAAAACTTTAAAAAAATTTTTAAAACTTATAAAGACTTGTCATCTGATTTAGGAATTAAGGAACACTTGATAACTTAAAAGAACTTGGTTTAAGATTGTCAACCTTAAAAATTATGTTTCAGAAAACTGTGTGAATTAAGGTAGGCACTCTTGATGGTAAATAAATCTTTAAAAAGAAATACGTGTTTATAATTTCATTCATTTACCAACGATTATGACAATGAATGAAAAAATACTCGTACATACAACAAAACTGAGAACAGTTTTCTTCTTCGTGTAATCGAGGTTCGTTTATTTTTTTCATTTAGGGCCAATTCTAGACTACGTGAATCGAATCTCTCTTGTGCTAAGCCTACATTTCTGAAAACTTTTTTTGTACTCCAAATTCTCAGCATTGTTCAATGTAGGCTTTCTCCTTCTTCCGTACACCCAGTATTTTTCTTTTCATGAAAACCCTTAAAATAACTAATTGTAATGACTGCGTAGATTTGGTTTGATCACTTTCCTGCATCACGCTAATCCTTCTCTGCCAACCCTACTCACCTCCTTTCACCTCCTTGATCCACCTCCAATCCACCTCCTTGATGGTCGTCCTCTTCTTCGATACTCCCATTCAACACAACTGAAGACTCTAACAGGTCATCTACCATGCTTCATTCTTCGCCGATGTTCATAAATCACATTAACATTTTTCTCTCAATATCCTCCACAATAGTTTCAGTTTAACCCGTCCTCTTCACAAGCTTATTATTTCGTACGTGCTCAAGCGTTAAAACTTGACAACTCTTCCTTAAGAATCCATTTGTGTACCTAATACCTTCTTTTTATTTCTTTCAGTCAACTCCCATATCTCAGTATAAAAGGTAAGAAAAAGTAACTAGGCTTTATTGGTTCAATGACATTTCGGTTGAAGTTATTATCAAAAATGAAGTTTCACTTAATTTTCAATATTATGAAAATAGGTTAAAATATCTTGTATGAAACACTCACACAACTTTCTCTTGCCAATGCAAATAATTCACAATATAACCTAACATTAGTGATAAAATATTAGAAATAAATAAAAAAACTAATCTCAATAAACATTATCTAATTTTAATCATGAGTGAAAGACGCAAAATGAAAATCAATGTCGTTTTGGCTTAAAAATACGGAAAATCACTCTTTCACACTAAACTAGGCTCTGTAGAAAAACATGTTTTAAATAAAAGTTGTAGATCTATTAATTTCCTGTAAATTTGGTTATACACTTTTGTCATAAAATACATACCAAGGCTGAAATCTAAAAAAAAAACAATTTTTTTACACATACATGAAAAAAACAAAAAACCCTAATTACAGCTAAAGTAAGCGTTATACAAAAAAAAGTTTGAAATAAAAATTGTAGGATTTTAAATTCTCTACAACTTTTAGTGTACACATTTTTGCGCTAAAATGCATATAAAAGCCGCAATCTTAAAAAAAGGAAATTTTTACAAGAAAACAGCCTCCTCAAGAGTTCCAGCAGACATGGCGCCTACCCTATCTTGTAGCGCATAAAAAATGTAGTAAATGGCGCGATTTTTAAAAAAAATCGTAGGAACCATTTTTGAGAAAATCGCAAAACGTGAAGAATGACACGAATAAACTACTACTTCCGGTTGACTGATTTTGATGAAAATGTTCGTTTCGGGTCCGGTAGTAGTACTATCTAACTTAAGTTTCAAGTTCGTATTATGTTCCGTTCTTGAGATATTCCGTTTACACACACACAGACCAATCGCTAAAAACATTTTTTTGGGGTTCAGGGGGTCTGAAAACGTGTAGATCCGGTGAAAACTTAATTTGGGAAAATCGACATGAAAACAATACTTTCCTTCTTATATTATTCATATTGGCAAGAGAAAGTAAAAAGTGACAATCCATGTTGTCTTTTTAAATTTTTGTCAAATTTTATATCTTTTATTATAATATTGCAAATTTTGTTATATTGGTTAACTGTGAAATGTTAATGATATAAAAATGAGATTAGTTTAGGCTGTGGTTAAATTTTGAAAGGGTTGGGTTCGAATAATGATTATTTAATCGTGAATAAATTAGTATAAGTATAATCGTTGAGTACATGTAACATAGTTGATAAATGTGTAGTGCAGTTTTAATATAGAAGTTAATTTATTTACAGATCAATAAAAGCAGGTGAGAGTGGTAGCCATATAAAAGTTTTGTCAGGTGGTCGGACTGGCAGTGGTGATGGTGGGTGAAGAATGAGTTAAACGGGGAGGATGGGAGCTGGACTATGTAATACTCATCCGTTCCACCCTCAAAAATTTGCATAATGACAACCTGCTTTACACGAACAAAAAAAACTTTCCATTTTACAATTCTCTAGTGGAATGGTGAAATAAACATACCATGTGAATTTTCTGATTACACACTTGTGTGAAATTACTTTATCATCAACAAAACTAAGTAAATTTCATTTTCTCTTTACACGTGATTGTATATTTATAAAAATTTAAAATTGCACATAAAACCTTTTATGAAATCTACAAAATTTAACAGTGGCTGATATATGTTAATTTCGGAAGGGCTGAAAGTTATTTGAGAATTTCATCAGAGCAAGTAGTGGATTTAAACCACAAAAGAAATATTTTTGTTGTAGACATACAACGATCTAAATTTACTAAGAAACTTGTACGTATAAACGGTAAACCTTCACTTGCTTAACTCTTTTAAAACCAACGTCCGGAAAACAGAACGTTGATATCTTTTACGTAATGATAACATCTGATTTACCGGACGTCCATAAGTTATGCATCAAGTGCCAACGTCCGGATAACTGAACATTTCCAAAAAAACTTTTAAACAAAAATTAATGGAATATTGTATTTTGAAACCATCTCCGTGGCGTAGTGACTAGAACAGAACAGAACAGAAAACTGAAATACGGTAAATTCGTTCCTTAGGATTGAACAGAAAAATAAAGATATTGTATTTCTGTCAATCGTGCCTAACGGGTAATAGAAGAATGGCCTACTTGTTATTTCTAATCCTTCCCGAAGAGCTACAGTTCCAAAAATTGGAATACGTATTCTGTATTCTTTAAACGATACTTAGGAAAAGTTAAGCATCAGAATTTCGACCAAACGCTGCTAATAGTAAAAATAACGTAACTGTTCTAAAACATAAATATTATTATTCTACCTTCCTGTAATTATGTAATTCTAGAAGTAGACATTAATTTTCTGAAACTGGTACCTAAAAAATTAAAGTTTGGAGTAAAACTGGAAATCCCAAGAAAAGTAATAAACAAGTGTTTATTCAACACAACCTGATGCACTAGCATCAGGGGTTAAATTAATATTTGCGTACATTACAGGCGTTACTTCTAGTCACGTACTTTTAACTTTTATAAAATCAGATAAATTACTATTCACCAACAAAGAGTTTAAACGTACATACTCGTGGGTTATCTAATGTTTAAAAAAAAGAATAACACCCAACATATTAGGCCAACGTTTTAAAAAAGGCAGTTTTTTATTCCAAATATGTTTTTTTCTTAAATTAAGTAAAGAATTATAGGATATTTTGTAGGAATACAGCGTAAAACAGAAAAATATTTTTTTTGGTCGATTTCCTATAAGAATGATAAAAACAAAAATGGTTCCTAGATTGTTAATGCCCATAAAAAATGCTATGAAAAATGCCATAAAAAAATACCATGCCCATAACGGGAAGGTGGAGTGTTAAATTAATTGCCTCGATCTGTTGGTTCCAAAGGCTACTAAAGATACTTCTGTTTCTTATCATAAATTAAGCCAATTCTGACTGAACTATGTTAGAACAGAAGAGGTATTAGTGTAAAAGACACTAGTCAGAATTATCTCCTCTGAGATTAATGAATTTCACTATGCAGCCAGACAGTGTGGTGAATGAAGTAGAGGTGTCATTTGCAGGGTGGAAAGTGGGTGGTATTCGGAGGGCCTGGCATACTGATAAGCATACTCTTTCAACTCAGAGAGGAAGACAATAGTAAACCACCTCACTCGTCGTTTTTCTTAGTAAAACCTCTTGAGGTTCAAACCAGCCTTTCGCCTGTTGACCTAAACAACAACAACAGATTTTTTAAATAATTTTTTTATTTGTCATTTTTTGGAGACGAAGGTGCCTGGCTCAAATGCTAGTTAACTTTTTTTACTTTTATACGGATTTGAATACTAGACAGTGGTTACCGGTGTACTTCGATTGTTGGGGTTTAATTAATCATACTCTCCCAGGAATGTTCGCCCTGGGTCTGTACAAGACTACACATCATTTACACGTCATACACATCATCATCATCTCATTGGGTCATGGGGTTGCTTATTGTTCTGAATTGAATAGATTGCAACGTATACAAATTAGCGATAAAAAAATTGTCATTTTTAGGTTGTAACAACATAAAAACGCTGTTGTTACAAGAAGTTTTTGTGCTCAAATTTTTTTAGAAAAAAGTAACTACAAATTTATCATCAAAACAGGTTTTTCGGAATAAAAGCTATTAAAAAAAACCGTTCAAACAACAAAGTAATTTTTTGAACAGTATATTATATAAAAAAATAAATTGTCAAAGTAGAAATATTGCAATATACATATAATGTTAACTGGAGTATATTTTCAATTATATGATATCAAATAGAACTAATCTTTAACGAATTTTTGTTCGATTACCCGAGCATTCACGTAGTGAAATATGTAGTAATCAAAAAGCAAATACATTACCTCATTTTTTTACCTTTCCCTCTGTTGTGTATATATGAATTTTACAATATAAAACTCAGAAAAATTGTAAACACTAAATACATTTATTTACGAAACAGAAGAGTAGAAAATTATAAAAGAAGAAAACAGAAGTTGTTAAAAGAAAAGTAATTTACTTTTTATTAGAACAAACATATTTTGAAATGAACCTTTCCAACGTCTTTTCCATGTAATAAATGACGTACTCACATCAAATGACGTAAGAAGCGTGAAATGATAAAATGTCTTTGTCCGTACATAAATGTCCATTTCAAGGAGGGCAAGAAATGGTTAGGGAGATAGATACAACGGGAAGGATAAAAGAAAGGAAAAAATAGGGTTGAAGATAAAACAAAGAAAGAAAAGCTGTGATGATGAAAGCAACATTGCTGATGAAGGGAGAACAATGCACATTGCAGTTTGCACAATGCGCTTCCATACTGTACTGCTTCTAAAGTTAGATTGAATCGGACTTGCAAAAGGAATTCCTGAAGTGAGTGCTTTTGTTCATCACTCCAGACAACTGATCGAGTTTCTAGTCTTCAGTAACCTGCTGTTACAGAACTATTTTTCATACAAGAATTAAAACGATAAATTGTTATAGAAATGATACTATTATCACTTTTCCTATTTCTCATAAATGCTTTTATCTCAACTGCTAATTGATTTACTGTTGACACATCGAACTGTTTAATCTAGCAATGTTAGAAATGATACAATCGTCTTTACAATTCACTTGGAAAATTTTCTTACTTCTTACTAAAAACAATAGTTTAAATAAAATGTACTTATCAAACATCAATCAATCACGGAAATCAGTTTCGGACGAAATAACTTAAAGGTCTTGCCCACTAGAACTTATCATATTAGGACCGTAACAGTACCGACACATGAAAATTATTATTCTTTGTATAGATTATCATCGGAGAACACCCATTAAATCGTTCCTTCACCAGCCAACAACGTAGCGTGCCATACCCATTTAATCAACAATTTGCTGATCAGAATATTTTTTAGGTGATGACACGCTCCGTACATGATACGCGCTGTTGCCAAACCGCGAATGCTCCGCGTAGCTATATTATTCTAACTCAAGACTACTTACGGTCTGTCTACAACTTGATGGCCTCCGGCAGAGGGGAGCAATATGCGAATTTTAAAACCATTTCAGAAAACATATTAACTAACTTTTGTTCTGAAACTTGTCGGAAATGACGTAATTTTATTAAACTAAGTATTTCGCATCTTTTTCTTCCAATAAATTTTTTCGAGAAACACTCACTTAATGAGATAATTTATAATTTAGTAAAAGTTTTGTTTTTAATAAAAAAAGCATATTTTTCAAATACATCGTCATTGTCAACTATATTAAATAATTCTTTCACTATAATTTAATTTAAAATATTATGATTATTTAATTTCCTAATTGTGTACTGTTCTTTAAAGACCGTAAAGTTTCTCGCATGCTGATTTCTTTATGTCGTGTTTCGTGAGTTTACAAAAGTGATTTATGAAAATACCTCGTAACTTTAAAAGTAATGATTTTCTGTTAAATTTAATTGGATCATCGTTTCCATAATTATTACAGAACAAAACCTGATAAATATTATGTTAATCCGAGAAAAATTGTTGACCACTGACGATGTATTAGAAAAAATACGTTTTTGCTTCAAAAAATAAAGTTTTTACTAAATTATACATTTTTTCATAAAGCGTGTTTTCTGAAATAATTTTTTTAAAACAAAAAACATGAAAAATACTTTTTTTATAAAAATACGTCGTTTCTGACTAGTTTCAGATATTTAAAAAATTAGATATGTTTTCTGAAATGGTTTTATAAGCCGCATATTGCTCCTCTCTGCCGGAGGCCATCAAGTTATAGACAGACTGTAGTTCTTTGCTTGCCGATAGAAGAGGACTGAACGACTACCAAACAGTAAGTTTATCATACGCGTTGTATACGGGTATTTGTAGTTGTTTAGGTCATCAGCTGAAAGGCTGATTTGAACCTCTAGAGGGTTTACTAAGTAAAACAAAGACTGATGTGGTTTACAATTGCCTTCCTCACTGAGACAAAAAGTTTGCTCATCAGCATGCCAGACTCTTTGAAGAGCATCTACTTTTCACCCTTCAAGTGACACCTTCATTTCATTCACCAAAGGGTATGACTGTATATTGAAATTAATTACTCTCAGAGGAGATAACTCTTGACTAGTGTCTTTTACTTTTCTACCTCTTCTGTTCTAAAACGGTCATTGTATGAAATGTTCTACTAAGCCAAGATCTAAAAGGTAAAATTATACTCTAAAAGAAATTTGTAGTTGTGATATGCAGTCCTAAACTGACAATGAGCCGAACGTAAGAATTCAAAGAGCTGAGTCAAAAATCTGGTAAGAATATTGTCTGATTTCGTTTAAGATGGGAAACTTACATATAATTAAAAAATGAGAAAACAAATTATGTAAAATTTTATGTTTAATGAAAGTTATACTTTAGTAATAGAAGTAAATTAGTAAATAGAGAAAAATAAATTTAAATTTCAGTTGGTTTTTCAATCTTTAACTAACTTAAATCATTTAGAAAGCTAATGAACTTCAATGAAGTACGAACATTTTATTTTATACAAAGAATGAAGTGAAACTTGTAGCGTATTTGTGTGTTTGTGTGCTAAGAAAGAAAAGGAAGATATATTAATTAATTACCGTTAAAAAGGAAAACTTTGGCTATAATGACCTATAGTTAATCTCTTCAGTAAAGAGAAAACAGCCAAAGTAAAGAAAGATAAGGGAGAAAAACAGTGTAGGGAGAAAAATAAGGGAGAAATAAATGGGTTGATTCTTTTCATCCTATCCAAAGCTTATATATACACATACACGTATAGTACTTTAACAAAGATAAGGCGTTATCAAATATCTTTCCACAATGGAAGACAAGTAATTTTATGGGTTGTACTTTACACATTTTCCGAAACATTATAACTTAAAAAATATTGCACTAAAATATTTCAGCTCTTTCATAGATGATATAAACGGGTCTAGAAGAAAAAACTGGCAGAGTAAAGATAATTATAAACAGTAATCATATACCGGTAATAATAAACAAAAATCGAAAAAATTTTGTTTTAAATGTTTATGAGATAAAACATTTACTAATGATTCTGTTTCCGGGTATGAGAAAATTTTGATAGTTTTGTATTATTCGTGTTTTTTTAAGAAAAATCTGCAAAAGTGCCATTGTACAATCAGCAATAAGTACGTTCTTCTTAACTCTTCTACGGTGAGAGTATGTTTACCGTCTAACCTATTTCAACATAAAAATGTCGTTTTCTTGTTTTAGAAAGCTGTTATTAAAATAAATTACATCCACCGTTGTAGAGGTCTTCCAAAGCTTTTTCCTCCCTCAGGCCTGCGTACCAGAACTTGTATCCCCAAGAGGTTCGTTTACTAGGAGGTTCAATGCTAGTAAAAGGAACACTGGTGGAGCGATTGGTGCCGAATAAATCTCTCATTATTTAATGCTTACTGTTACTTTCAAATGAGA
Source organism: Catonia carolina (assembly GCA_035578175.1). NCBI lineage: Eukaryota > Metazoa > Arthropoda > Insecta > Hemiptera > Achilidae > Catonia > Catonia carolina. The sequence goes on along the minus strand of JAQMRL010000002.1, from coordinate 118,331,078 downwards.
TAAAGCCTTCTATTTTTATCGTTGACCAGCTCTGCTAGAAAATCCTACTCCCATGATTTCTTATTGGCTTGACCTTTCGGTTGCAAGGCGGCATGAGGTTTATCTTAATGTAGCAGGCTGAAATAGGATGAAAGGCGAGTTTTTGACGCCTATAATCGGATACTTTTGGCTATTTCTGATAACAAGAGTCCCTGGTTCTCCTTGTTGGAGGTTCTGTGAATAATTTGGTGTCTTTCACTTGAAAAATTAAATCACTCAAAAGCGTCAAAGTTTTGCCTCATATAAGTATGAACTAAACGAAAAGTATCTGTTCACTTAAATAATTATAATAATTAAAAATCTGGTGTGAAACACTCACACAAGTTTCTCTTGCCAATGCAAAAATAATCAATATAATATAACAATAATAACAAATTATTAGAAATAAACAAAAAACTAACCTCAAAAAATAAAACCTTATTTTAATCATGAGTGAATGATACAAAACGAAAATAAACCTCAGTTTGGCTTAAAAATACGGAAAATCATTCTTTCACGCTAAACTAGGCTCTGTAGAGAAAAATGCTTAAAATAAGAGTTGAAGATCTTTTAATTTTCTATAAATTTGACCATATACAGTTTTGCCGTAAAATAAATACTAAGACCGAAATATGAAATAAAGTAATTTTTTACAAATTTTATTGAAAAAAAATTACAAATTACCGCTAAACTAAGCGTTATACAAACAAATGTTTGAAATAAACGTTGTAGAATTTTAAATGTTCTACAACTTTAATTTATGTACACTTTTACCGTAAAATGCATATTAAGGCCGCAATCTTTAAAAGACCGATTTTCTCTACGAGAGCACAGCCTCCTCAAGAATTTCAGCAGACATGACGCTATCTTGTAGAGCATAAAAAATGCAATACACGAGGCGATTTTAAACAAAAATCGTAGTAGCCGTTTTTGAGAAAATCGCAAAAAGTTAAAAATGACACGAATAAACTACTACTTCCGGTTGACCGATTTTGATGAAAATGTTCGTGTCGAGCCCTCTGGTAGTACTTAACTCAAGTCATAAGTTTCAACTTTGTACAATGTTTTGTTCCTGAGATATTTCGTTCACACACACAGACCAATCGCTAAAAACATGTTTTTTTGGATTCAGAGGCTCTGAAAACGTGTATATCCGGAGAAAACTCAATTTCGAAATATCAACATGAAAACAATACTTTCCTTCCTATATATTCATATAGGCAAGAGAAAGTAAAAGAGAAATTTAAACTACGTAGGCTTAAAACTAAAAAAACCTCCTTTCATTACCTTTGATTTTCTTTGCATTCATAAAAATTGTACTGATTTAACTATATCAGTTCGAAAAGAATTTAAATATTTCGGAAAGTTACCTTCTTTTACATTAATTTTTTTTTATATCTATAAGAAACTACAATTTTTCACTCATTTAAGTAAGCAATACCCGCATTTTTATATTTTTTCTATATTATTTTTTAGAAGTAGAACTTTTTAATGTCTTTCCTTAGAAAGTACATACCCTACAAAACAAATTCGAAGCTTTTAGGTCTTTTCGTTCTGGAGTTTTCGTGATAAACGAGTTAATTAGAGAGTGATATTTTGCAATGGACCATATTAATTCTGTGTTTAACAAGTAAATTAAAAATGTAGTAAAAAAGTTAATCTAAAAGAGGGGTTTAATAATACAACACTGAAAATTATCTTACTGATAACAAATATCCCAATTTTTAAAATTTAGAGTGTTTGTAGAATTGGTTTTTTTATGTAGAAGAAATCGTTTTTGTACAGTAATTTCTGAACAGAAGAATTTCCGGCAAATTATTTTATGTCTAAACTGGTTTAAGTTGTTTTCAGAGTACTTTACCCACAATTTTTTGTTCATAACAAATTGTATGGAAAAATTAGTTTTCATTGGTGGAGTGTAAGATCTAAAAAAAAATACAATTTTATTTTTACATTTGCATCATTTAGAAAAGTAAACTTGATTACAAAAATAATAACAATTTATATTCTTATAAAATGTAAACAAAATGAATTTTATTTTGAAATCTTAGTACTTTATTAATAAATTGTATTTTAATGATATTAAAACAATTTGTCGAGAAGATATTGAAACTTTTCTCTTCGTCCGTTGTTTTCGAGTAATATATAGGAAAAGCTTAAGGGGGTTGGTATATAAATGTAGTCTTGAGATAATAGCAATTCTCTTTTCCATTGGAGCCGCCTGTGTTATAACGAGCACTAACCGTCTCAAAAGATAAATCTTACGGCGAAAGTTTTATCGCGCCTGGATGGTTTCATATCATTTATATAAAAAATTTTTAGGTGGTGCGCAAATAATTTTTAATTTATTAATTTCCTTACGTAAATTATGTAGTATAAGACTGCAAAGGAATAAAATTTTCTATTATATTACAGATTAACTTATATTTTATGTTTACTTTTAATTTAAATTGTATAAAAGAAAGATCTGTTTATTATCTTGTAATATTACCGATCTAGAACGATTATTAATTTTGAGATTTTTGAACGCAATATATTTAATAATTTGCATTTTTCAATAATTTTTAAATTTGTGTATTAATTTTTATTAAAGGTAGCCAGTGCATGTCAGGTGAAAAACTATCAGAGGAGGAAATATTATTTCAAGTAATATTTATGTTGTTAACAAATAACTTTCATGGCTTTTTATAATAAACAATAGAAAAATGAATTACTGAAGATAATGTAAGACATAATTCCTTACCTTTTTTACGGCTGTAATCCAGCAGGACACTTACTGTCAGATGATTCGTCTGTAAAATACATAAATATAGTTATTAGGGTATGCTAATAAATGAATAAATAGAATTATTTTATTATCAAATCAGTACAATTAGTTCTTTTATAGAGAAACAAGAACAAGACGTAATAAAGTTAACATTGAATGTAAAACATACAACATTATTTATACACTAATAATAAGTGTTACAGATAACGAATGCTTTTAGATTTTTTAAAATAAATACATTTTGAAATGATTGATAAATAAAGTAAACAAATGATTCATAATATTAGTAATAAACGAGCAACACGGCCGGTTGCCATGGCAGCCGCCATTGTTTATTGACTGTTTGTTTACGTTTGATATTATTAACGTCTTACGTTTTGTTTAATTAAATTGTGTCTTACATTATTATTTTATTTATTTACTGTGCTCTATTATTATTGTGTTAATTACGTGTTTTCATTGATTCTTCGTGTATTTATTATTTATTTCATTTGTGTGATTGTTATTTGTGTAACCTACGAGGTTATACGCGTGTTTTGTTGTGTGCCGGCCTGGGCGATAAGGTTTAATACCTGGGCTTGGCACAGACAAACACCGTCGTTACGGTTCTTTGCGTCTAGGGAGATTGGGCTCCATGAACCTAGACGCACCCACCGCTTCCGAGAGTTCAACGGCGCGTGCTATTTGGGAGGTGGCGACGGCAGCGACGCAACAACTAAGCCATTCCTCTCCATCAACCAGCGCACCGGCTCCGACAACATCATCAATGGAGGTACCTGATAACGAAGGCTTCACCACGGTCCACCGGAAACGAGTGCGCACCAACTCAGGTGATATACAACCACTTACCACCCCCGTTTGCAACCTCACCCCCCGATTCGACTCCACGTCGAAGTAAAGTTCCTCCGTTTGTGTTTCGCGCCCCTGCCAACTGGGCCGCGTTAACAAGGACACTGAGCAGTCAGCTCACGGAGTCATACAAGGTCACGACACGTGGCAATTCTTACTCCTTGTTTACAAAGAATATCGATGACTTCCAAAAGTGCAAGGCTGTCCTCCTTTCGGAGGGCATTAACTTCCACACTTACTATACTACCGAGCCTGATGAGGTCAAAGTGGCAATCAAAGGGTTGCACTCTTCGTTTCAACCCGAAGAGGTTAAGCTTTTCCTCGCTGAGCGTGGCTTCGAGGTGAGCCACTGCCAGAATATAACTGGCCGAGCTGGCAGGCCAATCAATGTGTTCCTTGTCAAGTTGCGCAAGTCACCTCGCTTCGAGGACATTTACAAGGTCGATTCGATCTTCAACATTGAAGTGACCGTGGAGGCCTTCCGCCCACGGCCGGGTCTGCCACAATGTTTTAAGTGCCAGCGTTGTGGCCACTCATCGGTTAATTGTAACCATGAGTTAAGGTGCGTCAAGTGCGGCGGTAAGCACAACGCAGCTCAGTGTGAAGGCAAGTTAATTGAACAGCCTCGCTGCTGCAACTGTAATGGCCAGCACCCTGCTAGCTACCGGGGGTGCCCTTTACATGTCCGGCTTCTTGCCGAGAGGCGCAAGGCTGCCGCTCAGTCGACGGCAGCCTCCTCATCAGCTCCGTCTATCGCCAAGTCCCAGGCGACACAGTCACAACCTTCTTCCTCTTCTTCCCCTCCTACTCAGAGGAGCTATAACAAAACAATCGTTAAGAAGGCTCCTGTGCACAGGGCCACCACCAAGACCCAATTTCCGACTTCTGAGTGGTCCTACCACTCACAGCCATCCAAGCCGGTCTTCTCAGAAAGGGAGTTTCCGCCACTCCCGGCTAAAAAAGTCCCTCCTAAGGACAGCACTGCATTCGATTTTTCTACGATCGTCCAGTTCTTAACCTCCCCTAAGTTCCTAGCTTGGGTGGCTAATGTTCTTCCTCAACTAACATCTATTAGCTCCGCCTCTGAAGCTATCACTATCCTTATCTCATCTCTGACCTCCCTCCTTTTGTAATGCGTTTTCGCATTATGTCATGGAATGGCAATGGCATCCTTCGCCAACGAAACGATCTACTACGAGTACTAACAGATTACGACATTGACGTTGCTCTTCTACAGGAAACTAAATTTTTACCTACTACTCGCTTTCGCCTATCCCACTACGTTGTGTATCGTGCCGATCGACCTGGCGCTGTGGTCCCGGCAGGGGGGTAGCTATTCTAATACATAAGAGACATGTTCATAACTTCCTTGACGTGACCCATATTCCTTCGATTGAACATGTCGCTGTTACGGTGCCTCTCTTCTCACGTCTGGTTACTTTCATTTCAGTTTGCCGCCCCCCATCTGCTGCCCATTTCCACCCCGCAGCCCTTGCTATGCTCTTCGACCAACGTCAACCTGTGTTTGCAGCTGGCGATTGGAACAGCAAACACACGGATCTCGGCTGCCGAACAACGAACATTGCTGGTACTGAACTCCTGTCCTTCCTCGAGCAGTCTCCTTTGTCGTTAGCGCTCCATGTTCCTGACACCCCGACTAGGGTGCCTCCGTTCACTTATCAACTTCCTGATATCCTTGATTACGCTATTTCTCTCGATCTTGCCTCCGTTCCTGACATCGATGTGTTACCTGAATTGAATTCTGATCACTATCCAGTTCTGTTTACTTTCACGTCCTCGACTGCTCGTATCCCTGTCCCGCCTCCTTCTCTGAAGGTCTGCTGGCGTTCCTTCTATGACTCAGTTGCCTCCCAAATCCCACCTGAACCCCCCACTATTTCCCCTCTTCGTGGAAGGTTTCCAAAGTCATTACTATTCTGAAACCCCACAAACGTCCGACTGATCCCGAAAGTTATAGACCAATTTCCCTTTTGCCGATCCTGTCCAAATTATTCGAAAGCTTCTTCTCCCGCGCCTGCGTCCTGTTGTTGAATCTGTTCTTCCCCCCGAGCAATTTGGTTTTCGTCCAGGACACTCCACAACTACCCAACTCCTCCGCATCGTCACGGCACTTGTGGATGCCAGAAATTCTTACTGTGACACGACGGCTGTGCTGCTTGATTTTCGGGCTGCATTTGACCGCGTCTGGCATATGGGCCTCCTTTACAAACTGGCACAATTTTTCCCCCCTCAACTGTCCGATTACTCCATTCCTATCTTACTGGAAGACAATTCCAAGTCTCTGTCACTATTCCTCAGTTCCACATGGCCATGTCCCCACTCACACCTTCGTCCGCGGGTGTACCTCAGGGCTCGGTCCTTGGGCCCATCCTCTATCTCATGTACACCTTCGATTTTCCTGTCCGTGATTCAATCCAATTCGGACTGTTTGCCGATGATGCTATTCTGTACCGTCACGGCAGATGCCTCCGCCTCAATTGCCGCGCGCTTCAAACTCAGCTTTTAGACATCACGAGCTGGTGTCGTGTCTGGAGACTATCACTTAACCCCACAAAATGCGAAGCAATCCACTTTACACTAAAACGCAATGTTCCTCCGCCTCTACGATTGGAAGGGGAACTCCTCCCATGGAAGAACAGCGTGAGATATCTAGGGGTTGACCTAGATAAACGACTGACACTTCGACAGCACATTGACAGCAAGCTTAGCAAGGGTAGGGCCTTGTTCGCTTTACTTATCCCTTTGTTCCTCTCTCCTACATATTCCTCAAAACTGAAACTTCTGATGTACTCCTCTATCCTACGTCCTTTCCTTTTGTACGGGTCACCGGTATGGTGGCCCTTTCTCTCCAAGTCCAACAAAAGACGTACTTCAGCGTACCAGAACAAAGTCCTCCGGTGCATCACACAGTTCCACTATCTTATATCCAATCGCATCATACACGAACTCCTTCTCTTCCCTTCTATGGAGGACTTTATTTACAATACCTCGAAACTGCTACACGACGCTGGGAAAACTGACGGACCCCAGATCATTCAGGACTTGTACCGACGCCCACATCCACCTGAAGTCTCTATGCCATTACCATTCCACGACTTTATCTAAATTCCAGTATGACCCACTTAACAGAATTTAGAGTTGCCTCATTTTTATTCCGCCCTGTATTCCTCTTATTTGCCCATGCCCCTTCTACTTGTATGACTCACTCCCCCCAGTTGGTAGTTGTCCCCATGTTCCTATGCATAAACACTCCACTACGGTGAAAAGAGCCGCCATTTTAAATTAGTAAACACTCAGAAAATAAAAAGGCTGGTGATTATGCCAAACTCTACCCTTTCCGTCTCCCCTGAAATCATAAACAAACCCCTACCTTAAATTATACCTTTAGTCCACGTTCAGTAAAATGCATGCCTTCCCCTCACCAAGATAATAGGACTCCCACAAAACTGAAAAAGGCCACTGAAATATAAAATAAAATAAAAGAGCCGCTCTTAAACCCACTTGTCCCTTACTTTAAATTTTCCACAGATAACTTCTAAAAATGAATTACCTCCTTTCAAGTCCCAGTTCCAATGTCCCACGAACCAGAATCCTATTTCCTATTTAAACTATAAAATTCCCCCTAAATTTCTTGAGGTTGCAATTATTTTGTTATATTGTTCCCCGAGCGACCAGGTGTTCCTTAACACGATGTCGCCATCATAGGGCTTCTTGGCCCTCTCAACCAGGATTCAGGATTCAATGATTCATACGAGTACCTTTGTATTGAAAACCTTTCCTGAACAGAGATTATTTTATTTATTTATTGTTTTGGGAAAGATGAGTGCAAGACAGCTATAAAGTAGTTATTTACAGCTACACTAATTACATATCTGTTCTGTAACAATTTTTAAATAGTCAAGTATAATTTCTTACCATTGTAAAAGTGGTACATTTTGTTGAAAATTCTATTTATTACTTTCTCTTGCCTATATGAATAATATAGGAATAAAAGTATTGTTTTCATGTCGATTTTTCAAAATCGAGTTTTCACCGGATCTACTCATTTTTCAGACATCCTGAACTCAAAAAAAAATGGTTTTAGTGATCTCTTGGCTTGTGGTAGATAGAGACACAGATTGCTTGAAGAAACGCAGCGACAGCTGCGTTTCTTCAAGCAATCCTTTAATAGAATCAATCCTTCAATAGAATCATAGACTTCAGGTAAAACAACAATTCAATTATCTCTTATCTGGAAATAAGTTGAAAGAATGATAAAAATATAATTACATTATAAATCCTTATAAATTAGTCTAATATTAAAAATTTGCAAACTCTAGTCAGGAATTGAACTCGGTACCTTCGGCTTTGTAGTCTAGCACCATTACACTTAAAATAAGGCTTAGCCTTTTATTTCAATAAAATAATACGTCGTTAACTTTTTCATTATGTCGATTTTTCAGGTTTTCAAGTAAAAGTACTACATCAACTCGTTGTTTTTGAAAATAAAGTGGAATGAAAATAAAAATCATTATCACAAACAAAAATGCACTTAAAATCGTAGATTTTTGCCTATAGTTCTTAAGAGACTACGATACTTTTACATATTGTACAAAAATATGTTTAATGTTAAAAAAAAAGTTTAGCTGGTGGAAGTTATGGGATTAAAACAACAGACATTACATTATTCATGTCCTGTAAGAAGTTTTAACAGAGTTCAGACAAGAAGATTATCACTTAGACGCAAAAATGCGCATTTCAGGATTTAAACATCGTCTGTGTTATTTAAAATACTTTATTTAAAACAGTAGTACAAGATAACCAGTAAAAGGAAATATTTATCTAGATTTACAATTTCAATAGAATCATAGACTTCAGGTAAAACAATTCAATTATCTCTTATCTGGAAATAAGTTGAAAGAATGATAAAAATATAATTTATACAAAAGCTTTTAAAAAATAATGAGCAAATTACAAACAAAAATTTATTAGACAGTAATAATTATTATAATATCAGCAGAAATAAACCAAATACTTATTTTAACAAAGATGATTACTCACTATAATTTAAAAAAGGGTGTGGTATGAAATTATTCTAAATGATTATCAAAATATATATTTTCAGAGGAAGGTGAGAAGAATACATACATCTACAAAATAACATAAAATGTTTCTCATTAAACCCTTAATAATATATTGTATAATACTCTTATCATTTTCTGAATTCATAATACAAGTATTCAATAAAAAAGGAGGCACGCCGAAGACGCCTTAACGTTTTTCAAAGCAGTTCCGGAGAATTCACTTGCTCTCATTTCCGTTTATTATCCTTTTCAACTAGATGAATATAGTGGTCTTGTATTCTCCAAAAGAGCTTAGGTATTGGAAAAGAAGTTGAATGGCTTTTGAAAAGCCTTTTATTGATTCCACGATGGTTCAATAAACATAAAAATGTTGATTCCAATTTCGATTCCCTTTTATTCCCGTAACTTTTTCGTAAATTAATAAAAAATATAAAAATAAATAAATATATATTGAAGATTACTACCGAATGAGCAGGTGTACCAGGAGATCGAATCGGTAATAGAAACGATGAGGAAAAAGAGAATATCCTTCTTTGGACTTATAAAAAGATAGAATCACAAACCAAATAATCAGAAAACTCTACCAGAAAAAGACAGAAGTAATATGATTAAGAGAAATCAAGAAAGATATGGAAGAATTAAGCATCACCTTTAAAGATCTAGAAAATTTAACCGAACAGCTGAAACTATTAAAAGATAAAAATATTAGATTCCAAGGAAAAGTAGATAAAAGAGAAAGCAGGAAAGTGATCTTTTCAGAAGCAGAAAGGCAAAGAAGATCTGCCAGAATAAAAGAATACCGGAGAAAAATCAAAGAAAAAAATTAGAAGAGATTGCCCGGAAATTGACTCAAGTAATCCACTGTGGTCTCAAAAGACAAAAAAGTATATAAAATAGCTTTAATTTGTTTTGGAATAGATAAGTTTGTCGGATGAATCAGGACAAGTGGTCCAGCAAATATGGAACCCAATGGGAGAAAAGGAAAAGAGTACGCCCAATGGATGAGTGGAATAATGGAGGGATGTCCATTAGAAACCTGCACTAGGCTTATTGGATGAATGGAGAGGCTCGGCGTTTAGGATATTAACGGGATAATAAATGAAAAAAATAACAAAAACCATATATTTTTCAGTTAACAGATCGGTGTTAATAGAGAAGTAATAAAAAACCTGAGGTATGCAGATAACACTGTATTGTTGGTTGCGTCTTCTGAGACATTGAAATTGACTGTAAAACGAGTGGTGGAAAAATGCTAGAAGTTGGGTCTCGATACAAACAACAAAACCAAAATCTTGCGATTGGTAAACGACCGTTTATGACAACTGATATTAGAATTTAAGATACTGTTTTGGAAGTAGAAGATTGCCTTAGGTGTCAGCGTTGCTAAGTGAAAAAAGATCGGAGTAACACGGTGAAGAACAGATCGAGTTTTGAACAAGCCCGTACTGTATTTAGAAGAATGAGTAAATTTTGTGAAGTAGGGATCTTGGACTCCCACTTAGAACTAGATCCGCTGTCTCGGCGTTGCGAAGGAAGGGGTCTTCGACGCTGAACCAGAATGAAGTAGAAAGACTTGAGGTCTTCGAGATGTGATATCATGGGCAATTGCTGGGTATACCATGGACGGATAGATTGAGAAACACAAATGTTTTTGTGAAACTAAATAAAACTTAAAAAGTTGTGAACACTGTGAACCGTCAAAACTAAAGTACTTTAATCATGTGATGAAAGGCGAAAAAATAGAATGTTGCAGAAAATCATGCAAGTTAAGATAGAATGTAATCTTGGTCCTGCTCGGCATAGAACTTCATTGTTGAGGAATGTTACTATAGGCCTACCAAATTCACCGAGTCTAGAGGCAAGCATCAACTAATACATGCGTTGTTCACGTAATATTTGTACTGCCAGTTGCCTTAATGACGCCTGCTATTGGATAAAAAACCGCACTTAGGTAAAAATAGTTCCTTTATTTCGTTCAAAAAATGTAACAAATTTCCATGGTCTATGAAATCTATTGAAATCTATGATTTATTTTCTTAAAAAATAACTTGCACTGTATATTAAGCTGGGCATAATGCAACGATGACTGGGTTAAAAGAATAATGACCTTGGTTATGCGTTCAGTCAACAGCTATCACGTGATCCATTTGTTTACTGCGTGTCTCGGTGACTCGGTGACTCGGTGACTCGGTGAATAGACTATAGTACGGTTTAAATTCGTTTACTCTTTTTCGTCGGGCAGTTGACAAAACTCAAGTGGCCTTGATAGTAGTCAATATTCTTCGTAGACAAGGCACCTGAATTATAAGAAATTAACAGATTTATTAGTTGGAATAATAGCTGTTGCAATATTAGATGTACTGGCTGGATAAGTAATCGCATTCTAATAAAACATAAAATCGCCAAAAATAAAGATATACTGTATATCAGAAAATGCACAGATAATTAAATGTTTCATGTGTAAATGATTATTATTATACATGTGCTACAATTGCTACAAATCTTAAAAAATAGAAAAAGAGAAAGAAGATATTTTGCATTTTCTTTAAAAACTTGGTAGTAAATATATGGAAAAGACTCGAACTACCAAGAAAGCTCGGTTTATTGATTTCACATACGTCACTTTTGATTGACATTCAATTTTAACGTCGATTAACGTAGGCCTAGAACGTTTCACGTTCGTTAAGGTTTTAATTTTAAGGTTAAATTTGAACCCGAAATAGCTCAAAGTTTGAAAATATTTATTTTTTAATCGTAGGTGCTTTTTTCTAAGTGACCTCATTCTTCTTTTCAGCGATTTAGTTCAACAAGTCTTTTCTTTCTCACCTTTGATAGAACTTTATCATTACTGAACTTACTTTGTCAACCCCTTGGGGTTTTCAGTCTTTTTCTATTAACCATTTGAAATTTATAAAGTTCTTTTTTCCGATCAGTTTAATCTGTAATGCTCTTTAAATTTTTATATTGCTTTAATTTTTTCTGTTTTATTACATATTTCTGAACTCAAATATATTATGCGGAACTGTAACCCTCCCTGCTCGGTACTCTTCACGGTTAACTAAAGATAATGCGTTTAACTTCTCACAAGACCTTACATTCAATTATAACTGTACAGTATGAAAGTAAAAAACCAATTAGTTCTAGAAAAAGGAATTTTGTTAACATTAGTAAGACTCACCAGTGGAAGGGGTGCTATACGACCTGAGAATGACTAGGTATAAAGAAGAAGGTAAAATCTATTTTTAAAAAATGGCACGACCACTTTGATTTTTGAAAAGTTTACATATCTAACTTTCTATGCAAAAACTGGACTTGACATAAATTTTTGGATATCTATCCTGTAAATAATTTTCCAAAAGATTTGAAGAACTATAGTAAAAAATTGTATATTGTAGGGCGGTACTGCACAAACCCTGAAACCTGACTATATAAAAAGATATCAATCTATAAAATAGATGGAATACAATAGAATAATAGATAGAAGATATAAAACAACTAATCATCCCAAACTAATAAAATAAAAGTTGACTTCATTTTACCAAACGATTTTTTTTCAAATTAAAAAATTACGTCTTTCACTGTTGGAAGCTTAGAGCTGCCAAAAGTGTTGGATTAGATTGTATTAAATTCTTTCACAAGCTTCTAACACTTAAAGAATTTTTGGAATCGGTTGGCTAGATTATGAGATTATCTCGCACAAATAAATAAACGTTACATTTTAATAATAGTATGGTAATACCATCATATTTAAAAGTTAATTATATAATTTAAATTTATGGCGTATAATAGGTTATTTGAAAAATTTAACTAAATTTATTACCTAATATCCATTAAAAATCATAGTGTTGTTTCATAAATTGTAAATTGTTTCATAAAATGTATGTTTTGTTACGAGAGAATCGCATAAGGTGTTGCAATCATTCAAAGCGCGGTTTGAGTCAATCAGTTGTAGTAGATACTGTTTTTTGATGAGATAAAGGTTACATTCAATTAGTTAAACATTATTGTATTTCCATTTTTACTTCTCTCCCCTCAACTCTTTGTGGAAATCGTCCTTCGCTGATGAAAGTAAAACGATAGAAATATTCAAATTCTCTATAAAATATTTTAAACGAATTTGAAAAGCTATAATAATGTGCGTGATATATTTTAGCGAACATGACATAATTTTAAAGATTTAAACGCTTTTAGAACTTGATTAATGCATTTTTGCACAGGTTCAACCCAACAAGTTTGAAGTGTTTTAGAAAGACCACAACTGACAAAACTGAAACTTTTCGATATCCACAAATTTTTATGAAGATGAATTTCATACAAAAAATGTATTTATAAATAGTTTTAAAACTATTATAGTTTTACTGCAACACGAAAATCATAAAAAGGGTTTGACGGCTTTATTAATAATATTGTTACTGACAATAGAAGTTGATTGGCATTTTTTATGATATTGTTGTATATAAATAGATTACCAGAAATCTTACCCAACAGTAGAGTTTTATTGTTTTCTGATGATACTTCAATCATAAACAAAAGTTTACTGGTAGATAGTCTCGAAGTGAATACACATATTAGAATCGGTGGTCCAATTTCTGAGTGAATTAATGTTAACAGTTAATGGGAAAAAGTGTCAGTACCTACAGTTAAAAAACAAACACAATGTGAGGGAAAACAGAGAAGTGGATCAAATTTGTGGTAAAATATCGTCTGTGGTATTTGGATTAAAACAAATTGCCAGATTGAATGATAAAAAATTGCTAATAGCAGCTTATCATGGTTTAATTTTATCTCATATCAGGTATTCCATATTAGTATGACAAGCCTACTGAAGTAAGCAGTAGCAGAAACAAATTTTTGGTGGTAAGTGATGAATTTATCATGTGTTATCATGTGATTGACTTTATGTCTATCAGTTTTATCTTGACATGTCCTATACTCCCTTTTGGAGTCTCCTGGATGCAAAAAAAATATCTGGAGAAAGGCAGGTTTTGCGTTTTATATCACAAAAAAAGAACTTGGATTCAATTCGTAGCAGAAATTAAGTAATATCAACAAGGTAAAACCCACTGTAATAGTTCCGTAACAACTACAGTAGCTAATAAAGGAACTTTATATGATTCTTAAAGAAATTTTTAACTATGCATCAAACCGCAACAATTTAATTATTTTGTGTAATTAAGACAGTTTCTAATAATCATTACGAATTTAAGAGCTAATCCTTATTAACATTTTTTTTTTTTTTTTTTTTTTTTAACGTTAATTTTATTTAGAAACTATACAGTACAGTATAACCATCCAAAAGCTTAACTAAATTTTGAAAAAAACAAATGACTTGATAAATAAACAGAAATATTTTTTTTAAAGAATACATCCCAGTGGATAATTCAAAAGTATAGTGGATTTCAAAAAATAAGTTAATAAAAATATAGAACAATTAGATCAATAGATCTCTACTCCATTTTCTTCGTAGGCGTCGGTGTGGTAAGTTTCGTCTTGACATTTGCTGTATTAGGGGATTGATGTGATCTGTTAATTTTCTGTTAAATTTGGAATATTTTAATTTAGCAGTTTCTGTTACAAAAGGGATTTTCAAATCGGAATGCAATGTTAAATTTGTTACGTAATATGGGGCGTTCGTTATCATCCGAAGTATTTTTGACTGATGAGTTTGAATTTTTTGAATGTGAGTTTTCTTTGCGGTCCCAAAAATTTCAATACCGTAATTCCATATCGGTCGTAAATAGGCTTTGTATGTTAATAATTTAAATTTTAATGATAGAGTTGATTTTCTGTTGATGAATTTTGAAAGTAATCTTGTACGGTTATTTAGTTGCAAACGTTTTGTTTTGATATGATATCCCCAAGTCAGTCTACGGTCTAAATGGAGGCCCAGATATCGAACTTTATTTTCTTGCGGTATCTCATTGTTATCCAGGTAAACAGTTGGACAAGTTCTTCTTCTTAAAGTAAAAGTCACTTGCACAGATTTCAGCGGGTTAACTTTCATTCTCCAGTTTTTGAGCCATGTAGATACCTCATACAAGTGATTTTGGATGTTCATCGAAGTTTCTTCTGGAGATTCACTGCTGCATAACAGAACGGTATCATCTGCGTACGCTGCTACTGTCGTGAAGTCATTTTCCGGGAAGTCAGACGTAAATATGGAGTACAAAGCAGGAGATAATATGGACCCTTGAGGAACTCCTGCTTCGATATGCCAGACATTAGAATATTCCAAACCTTGGCGCACAACAAAATATCTATCCTCTAAAAATGATCTCAGAATTCCATAATATGTATCAGAAAAAATAGATTTTAATTTATACAAAAGCCCGGGATGCCAAACCTTATCGAACGCCGAACTAATATCCAGAAATACAGCCGATGTGTATAATTTTTGTTCTAACCCTACAGAAATTAAATCAACCACTCTGTGCAGCTGATGAGTTGTTGAATGCTGCCTTCTGAATCCAAACTGATAATTTGGAGTTGTAGCTTCAATTATCGGCGAAAGTCGATCTAACAAAATTCGTTCAAAAAGTTTAGACACGATTGAAAGAAGGCTAATGGGCCGGTAAGAGCTTACACAGTGAGATGGTTTTTCCGGCTTCTGAAATAAAACAATAGTTGACAATTTCCATTGTAAAGGAAAATGCGCAGTTCTGAGAATAGCATTAAATATGTTTCGTATAAAAATTATCCCTCTTTCTGGTAACTCCTTTAATATCTCAGCAGTTATCAAATCCAGACCTGGTGACTTGTGCAATGGAAGACGTTTAATAATACTCTTGACCTCGTTTAAACTCACAGGTTTAGGCGGCAACGATAGCGTAGTTGGGCACGTTACGAAATCCTGTACATCCCTGTCAAACTCAATGTCTCCTGTTTGCACATGAGGTTTAAATACGTTGCTGAGATGTTCTCCAAATAAATCAGCTTTTTCTTGGTCAGACTTGGCCCAGGTTTGGTTCTCACGCCGAAGAGGAGTCGAAACTGGAACTTGCTTTAGAAGTCGCTTTGTTGCTCTCCATAACGAGCCATCTTCTGTGTCCAGGGAATTCAAGCGGCTTTCAAAGCGGTCGAGTTTAACTGCCCAGATTTCCTTTTTAAGTCTGTTGGATAGCCGATTGACAGTAGATTTATCGTCCGGAAGTCTTGTACGATGCCATCGACGACGTGCTGCCCGTTTTTGAGTAATTAATTCCCGTATGGATCTGGGATAAAGAGGTCCATTGCGTTCATTTTTTGAAACAGTTATTGCAGAATCCCATGCAGCAGATTGAATGATAGAGGTAAAATCGTCTATGGCGCATTCTAAATCGTGAGCAGTTTTTAAAGGGACGTGAACATTTAAATTGTTATTTACAAGATTTTGAAATTTGACCCAATCCATCTTACCGGTTGGCGTTTGCGATGGTAGTTGCTGTTTATAAAGAGGAGTAGCACTTATAGTTAACAGAACCGGAGAATGGTCGGATCTAAAATCGTCTAAATTTTCAACCGCATGGTGAAATCGACTTATACCTCGTGTTATAAATATATCTAGTATATCAGGTAGCTTTGTGACGGCAGAAGGCCAATATGTCGGCATCCTGGGCGTTATTACTTCAAATCGATTGTAGTCAACTACATTTAGCAGTTGCCTGCCTCGTGGTGTATTGACTCTACATCCCCACTGAGTGTTCTTCGCATTATAATCACCACCTGCAATAAATGCTGGTCCCAACTCATCGAAAAAATTTTGAAACTCCTCCTCAGTTACTCGAAATCGTGGCGGACAATAAACTGATGCTACATTAAATTTTAACTGGTTTAGGTATAAAGAAAGTACAGTTGCCTGAAGAAAATTTGTTGGAGGTTCAGTGAAAAGGAAGTCATGTTTTAAAGTCGTCTTGATGATAATTGCCGTGCCCCCTTGGCTCCGGTCGGCCGGGTGATCAGTCCGGTAAACGATGTAACCGGGAACGTAAAAACGAGAACGTGAAGTCAAGTGAGACTCCGAAATGAGGGCGATGTCTATTCTTTTCTCATGTAGCACATATTCTAGCTCATTGAAATGTTGTGAAATACCATTAGCATTCCACAACAAGACGACAAGGGAATTAGATGTCATATTATTTGGCATTATTTTTAGACATTAAGGCTTGTATGAGTTGAGTCATCAACGAAATCATTGGAAACAATAGAGTTTTCATTTCCGACAAAAAAGTATTAATTTGACTTGACGGCCCCAACGCAGCATTATATTCCGCAATTTGGGCAGATGAAAATATGGAAGGTGAATGTACCTGTAATAATGGAGTTTGTCCTGCTTGAATTTTATTTCCGGTGGATTTTGAAGGCAACGGTGGAAAAGATGAAGAATTAATGTCAGGTACTGGGTGCCTTTGATTTTTTGAATTTTCACTTGTTTTATGAAGGGGTGCCCGACGTTTCTGGATTTCCTTGTATATAGCACACCCTTTGTAGTTAGCCGGGTGAGACTGGGAACAGAGCGCACACGTGGCTGGCGTATCGCGTGGTTTGGTACAACTGGAAGACTCATGATCCCCTGCACAACGCACGCATTTAGGAGCGTGATTACAATAACGTCTTGTATGTGAAAATTGCTGGCACCTTAGACATTGAACTATATGGCGTTTCGGACGCGGCGGCTCAACTTTTATTTTAGAAAAAAATAAAGACGTTACATCAAATATTTGTTGATTATTTTCTGCCTTCTCTAGGTCTACAAACAACAGCGGCAAATACTGTTTTGTGCGATGGGACATAACATTCGATACACTGCGTACTGTATGACCTTTCTCCTTCAGTTCTGAAATTATCAGGCTATGATCCATCGACTGGTGCAACCCACGTATGACTACACTGAATGGTTTATCTTCAGAAAGCTGATAGCAGTGAAAGTCAGCATTATTTTCTCTCAAATATTTGACACACTTTCTGTAATCATCACCATTGGAAAGGTAAATAGTGATACCTTGAGTTGTCGAAGAACATTTGAAACTGTCTCCGACTAACTGTTTTAAAATGTTGCATAACGGAACGTAATTTACGTTTGACTTTAAGAAAATCGGCGGGGGCCGTTGAATGTTCAACTTAGTTTTATCGCTTTCTGAGTTGTCGTTCAAAATATCAGAAAGTAAGGAATATTTATTACTGACAGGAGTTTTGTTTTCATATAAAATTGAATTTTTCGACCGTGGATCATTCGGATGTATTTTTTTAATAGCATTTTCATCAATAGAAACGTCAGTAATTTTACGTTTGTTTATTACTTGCCTCCATTCCGTGTTATTGGAGCCGTAATTATCTGAATTACTATTTTTGGTTACGTTATCCAAATTCAAACTAGTTTGGATAGTTTGGACAGTCTCCATAGTAGGACACGGGCCGTAACCAACGTTGTTACTCGGTTGCATAGCAACCTAACCTTAAACGAACAAATTTATGGTGTTCGTTGTAATTTTCTTGGAACAGTTTTCAATATAAAGTAAATTAATTCTGAAAAACACTTACAATGAAACTGAAGACCAGACGATATTATTTTTACGAAAATGTTCAATAATTCAGTACATTTAACATAAAAAATGACCAGCACAAAAACACAACAAACATCAGCTGTCTAAAAAAATCGTTATCTTATTAACATTTAACGGAATTCTCATTGTGGGAACGCAGATGTTGGAGTCTCCTAGTAAAATATAATATTCCTATAAATATAAGTTATTCCCAATTTTAAAGAACATACATTAATTTTATTTTGACTCTTATAAATACAATATTTACAATAAAAAAGTAAATAAGTTTAATCTCTAGCTTCCTTGTAAAAGAAACTTGCGTCATTCGAATGTTACGACGTGGAAAGCTCATTCAATATGGTGAAACGGGAATGACCATAGTTCCACGTAAACACAAAAACAGCAATCAACTTCCTGTTGGGCCGTTGACCATCATAGTGACAATAAAAATACCTGTAAACGTACAAACCCGGATTTAATGAAAAAGAAAACAGTAACCTCAGAAAAGAAGTTACACAAACGGAATGACGTCTTCCTACCTTGTCATAAAGAGACTTACGTACTATTAAAAATAAATTATGGAATTTAACAATTATTTTGGCTTCTTCCTAAATGTGTACATTTATAAAATTATTATAGAAACATAATTCTATAAACTAGCATAACATTAAATATTTTGTTAACAACTTAATTAGTTTTTTTAATAAAAACAAAGCTGTAATACCTTTGTGTTGAACTCATTAAGTTAAAGTATAATTCAGACGAGAACAATTTGGAAAGTAAAATCAGTTAGAACTGAATTTTCCTTAGGTATTGATATATCAAAAGCATTGTGGTACTTCAAAGATAATTCACTTCTGCTATAATGAGAAAAGGTTATAGTTCACTTTGTGGCAGAACAATGTGGTAAAATTGGTAGAACGCATGGTAAGGTAAGGTATTGACTTTCGTGCAAAGTTATTTATGTCACAATCGAGAGCAATGGTGGGTTATGCAAAAATACCTTGTCATTACTCTTGGATATCTAACTTAAGTTTTGATTTTTAGTTAATTGGCAAATACTATAGCAAATTTAATTGTTCGGCCTAAAAGCGTTTCGAATAGAATTTAATACTTGTATATTTTTTAAATAAAATGCAATTACCACCGTTCTTTTAATGAAATAAGAAAAGCTAAAAGGGCTTTCTTTTATTTGGCCTAAAGGTCAATATAATTTAAGAGTTATTATTTTATATCTGACTGGAATCCACATAAAGGCTAATGGAGATGTTAAAGGGTAAAAAATGGACATAGTGAGGAAAAAATGTTAGAACTAACTGGTAATTGAACTCGGGACTCCTGGTACAGAAGAAACAATAGATGACGAGTATAGTATTTATTTTTTTCACTTTCATATAATTAAAAACAACCAATTTTTTTTCTTCTATGGGTATTTTTATTAACTTTATTGAAAATTCGAGTTCGTACAGCTATACAATTTATAAAATGTGCCGATGTCGACGATGTTAAAATAACAGCGTGACTTAATTGAGAAAGCAGATCACGCACTGAAAGAGCTTCTATGTTTATTACTAATCTAATGTAAGTAATTTGTTATTTAGTGTTTATGTTTATATTTTATTAATTTGACTTGAACATTTTGAAGAGCAACAAATCTCTGCTCCTAGCTCTTCTTCTTCTTCTTCTTTTTCTGTTAGACTTATTTGATTCGGGCGTTGGCGATTCAGATTTTTATCATTTCAGCACAAAAGAATTCCAACCGAGTAAACAGACCTTTTCCTGAGATTAGCTAGCCAGGATATGCTTTTACAAGGTTCTTGAATGCCCTCGATTTTGAAATTTCTTGACCAGAATAGAGATTTGAAGAAGTTTGTACGTGTCTCGATGTCTCATTATATGTCTAAGGGACTCCACTTTAATCTTCAGCAGCTTAGGGCTACATAACAATATTTGAAAGACCTCTTCAACAATGATGTAGTCAACCCATGATATTATAAAAATAAATAGATACAACCACATTTCAAAGCCTGAATCTTCTGTTAAGCGACGCTCGACAGGATCCAAGTACTACACTAGGTACACAATATTGTTGAATTAACATACTACTATAGGCACACCGTAAGGAAATTGCAGTGCGCGTGTTCCAAGCGTCAACCTTGGCGGGAAAGCAGTACCCCAACCATTGTAGTATTTCGCAATAGAGACTCGGCAACAGAATGTTTGATATTAACGTAAGGTTTTTTGTAGAGGAGATTTACCCCAACTTCCTGACGCATGCGCACTAGGACTGTAACATCCTACCGGTATTGTTACAGATGATCTTCTTATTTCCAGGTTGAGATCCCTGCCTCAAAAGAGCGATTTCGTAGATGTAAATGCGACTCTGGCTTTCTAGACTCGAACTACTCTGGAATGATTCCAGCTGCCATTTTACTGTACATCCAAAGTAAGAAAAAAATTTAAACTCGCTAAATTGTCATCTTTGAGATGTTACATAGTTAAAACTCTGTAATTTTGTTTATTTAATTACAATAGTTTAAACAATACTATTTCCTATCATACATAAATAGACAAAATTATGAAAAGCTGTTATTTGTTTAAGAGCATTACGAAAACATTTCTAAAAACTCTTGGTAAATATCTTAAATATTTTACTTGAAATTAATGCAGTTTAAAGTTTCTTAATAATCCATTATTAATAAAATTTATTTAAAAAAATAATAAATTTTACGTAATTAAGTTTCATTACAAGAGAAATTTAAATTATTTGTCTAAATGTAATAATTTTTTTTTCATTAGAGTCGCTTCAACAGTTTGGTAATTACAATGATACAGAAAAGTACGTTTTACAGTGTAAAAGTACCTCTCATTTGTAGTCGCACTTTGAACTTGGAAATTACATTTCCAAGTTCGATTTAAAAAGAAAACTGACTTTGAAATGTTTAATATAAAGTGAAAAATCGATTGACATGTTAATAGACAAGTAATCTCTTTGGAAACTCCTTTTAATAACTTACTGATTTTCCGTTGAGTGATGCAAAGGGTATAGCTTTTTACACGATTTATTAAACTAGAAATAATGTATTCATATTACAATGCGCAAGTTTAATGAGCAGATAAATGAGTTAAATTGCTTACACTAATACATATATAAACTACAAAGGGAATAACAATGATATTAATACTCTAATTTATTCATCCTTAATCAACTATACGATAACAAAAAGAGCGAACAGACGGTATTTCCTTTGAATACTTAGTAAAAATTCTTTCAGCTTTCAAGAAAGAACCGATTCCATGCTTTGTGAATACGAAATTATATTAGAACAGGAAATTGGTTCACAGTGTGCTGATAAACATAGGCGCACCGAGAGATTTCGTAAACGAGAAAATCACAAAGCAATCAAAAGTTTGGTAACGAAAAGAAAATCTCAAGCGTTTCCGAATGAAAAAGTGTAACGTTGTAAACGTTCGTTTATTATGAAGTTTACGTTCTAAAGTTTTAGATTTCATTCTAAAATATTTAAAATAAATTAGAAAATAATAAATATCATATATATATTTATAATATTTAATTATTTTAATTGTGTATTTATAGTAGGCCTATTATTAATTGTATAAATGTATTAAATGTCTTTGTTTTTTATTGGCCTATTTTACATCATTCTCTTCAAAATTAAATTCTCTAAATGATTTTTTTTAAAGTTTACTTGTTTGTTCCTCATTTAACAAAGTTAATGTACTTCAAACCATAAAGAAAACAGTTTTTCGAGACCGAATTTAGTGTATTGTATCAGATATCTCAAAACCTATTCTAGTTACAGATCTGGGACCTGTTTTATTAAAATTTTCAGCTCATTTTACATAAATTCTGTTTAGTTTTACAACTTAATTAGCCCTCTAAACATTTCTGTAGGGCATTTCTAAACATTTCTGCGGTGGAACTGATACCGGGCGAACATTTTCGCCAGCTGTAACTCGCTAATGAAGCGATTCCGGAACTATCTTTATATGAACTTTTTCTCATTATTTTGATGAGAGGAATACACCTCAGAAGTATGTCAGGTTACTCGTGGGACACTCTGTATAAACCAGATTATTTAATATTTAGGAAAAATAAGGAAAATTAAAATTAATTTTAATGTATTTTTAAATTATTTAATTATTTTATAAAAACTGCTTTAAAATATACTGGGTGACCTTAATGACTTCAGCAAAAAAATCTGTTGTTTGTTAACTGAATTAACATTTTGGTTACAAAACGTTTTTTGCAGTACTACCTATTATTTTGTATTCTTTAGGAAGTTTTTTTTGTTGTGAATAAACACCGAATGGGGCCGGCCGGATTGGCGTAGTTGGTAACATGCTCATCTCTCATCATGCGGTTCTGAGTTTGAATCCCACTCAGGCACGGCATGTTTTCATACGTTACAAAAAAAATAATTTCATCCTCACACAATTACACCCCAACGTCGTCGCTAATGACCGTTGAAGTTGATATGACGTTAAATAAATAAATAATTAAAAAAAAGAAACACTAAATGTAAATAAAGTAGGCTATATGTAAGTGTACTGTAGGCTCTCTGTAGTAGCCTACTGTCCAAAACTCTACGGCCACGTAAAGTTTTCTTGTCAGTTGACAGGTTCGTAGCGCGTTATCAAACAGACTGTCAGTTACTGTTTGGTTGACACAGGGGACTAAGATTAGCGTACTATTTGCTGTAAAATAGTTTTTGATCTCTAACGCACTTGTATTACGAATATAACAGGTATTTCAACGTTGAATTGTTATTTTTAACGCCTTAACCATGCAGAAAATATACAAATAAACACAGGAATAATTAGAGACGAGTACTCGGCAATCTCCGACTTCTTACTGAAGAAACCTGAGTAGTGCAAAAAGTGACAACTAAGTAAAAAAGTTGATAATTTCCTGTTGCAAACTTTCTACTTAGAGTACCGACTCCATCAATAAATATTAGATGAAACTCTTTAAATCGGTTTCTATTCTCGAAAGAGTGTACTCGTACTTACGTTCATCAAATCTTTAATATGTTTTAACCACGAGCATTTCCTTCCTCTAGATCTGCGCCTACTCTTATCTTTGCCCTCGAGAACAAGTCTGAGTAGTCCATACTTACCACCACTATAATTGACCACGGTAGGCGGTCTATTCTTCGCTTCATTATGCTCATTAAACGGTGTTAGTATTTAAGAGGTATTGTAAATAAAATGTTATAACCAATTTATACTGTTTTATTTTCTATTAGTTTGACGTAAGCCTACTTGTTAATACAAAAATGTAAGCATTTTTCAATTAATTTATATTTATATATGTACTGTCGCCGACCGGGCCAACGACACGTGGCAAAACCTTGCTTGTGACTTGTTGGCTCTGAAAAGGGCCGTTTTATTGGTTGGGGGTCTTGAAAATGACCGTTTCGGTTTTCGAGACCCTGAGAAGGGCCGTTATTGATGGTTGGAAGCGCCAAGCCGGCATGGTGGAAACGGAGCCCGAAGAGTGACAGCTTGGCTACCAGGTCCAGGCCTAGCCTTCCCTCAGTGGCAATTGGGTCCCCACTGCAGCTTGACAGTGGTGGCCCCATGAACTCCACTGTGTCGTGTCGGCGTAGGCCGTCGGCCGATAGCGCGGCCAAGGCGGTTCTCTCCAGGTCGGCGAAGGCTGACCGGTGCGGGAATGTGCGTCCGCCACTGGTAGTGTAGACCAGGGATGGTGCATCTGGTCTTGGCTGGGCTCTTCTTCGGTTGGGAGCTCTGCTCCTAGTTTTTATCCGGTTAAAGTTTATTGGAGAGTCTCTCTCGCGGGCCAGTCCAGCGGGTTAATTACTCCTCCGGCGAGTCCACTTCATAGTGGAGGGGAGGCACTGCTGGCTCTGTACGTCTGCAGCGCTCCGCGCAGCAGGTAGGTACTGGGACCGTCTGCAAGCACTAATATTGGTGAACTATGGCAGTCGGCGACAGTATAAATGAAATTGAATCAAAGACCTTCAGTCAAAATAAATTTTCTACTTACATAAAAGTATTTTTATTTATATCTTAATTACCCACAAATTAAAACGCGCACTCTTTATATTAAGATAGGCTACTAGTGCAAATTAATATGAAGCCTAATTAGGTTTTTCATACCATTCATGTCATACTTTCATTTAAATTTTTTTACAAAGTTGTACTTGTTACTTGTAATAGGAAGAAATAGCGATTAAATTTAAAAAAAGTTGTTTGAGCGATTAAATATTTTTCACATCAAGTTAACCGACACTTTCATATCTAACGGATGAGAGAGAATTTATTGAATTACTGTATGGTATATAAAAATTTCTTTACACTCAGAATACTTAAAATTTCAGAGCGTCGCTTCATGTACAATCTTTTCCGTTTAAGTTGCTGACGCCCAAGAGGGACAGGAACAACCATTGAATAGATACGATACAGCTGACAACTTTAACGACTTCAGTAAACTAGTTTGTTGAAAATGTTACATCAAAAAGTTTACACTTTACCTCAAATAAAGTGCTAACTTAATGGTTTATATCATATTTTTTCAACAACAGTGTAGAGATGTTAAGGGAGTGACGATTGTGTGAATAGTAGAAAATGGTGTAATATGTACGAGAATGTATATCAAAACCATGAAACTGAAAATAATTATGGTACTTTTTTCAATACTAATTAAATTCACTTTTTCGTATACTTTTTCATTCCTACCAATATTTCATCAGAAATTTTGTCAAGTTATACGTAGGTATGTCGTTGAGAGACAAATTAAAATATTTTATGCATATAGAAAATTAATTTTGACTGATGATCCTGGATTCGATTTCTTAGCTCATCTTCTTCTTCTGCCTTTCAATGATTAGGCATCTCTGCCTATTCCGGACCTCTCAAATCTGCCCATCTCTTTCTCGGGCGTCCTCATTCTCTCTTTCCCTCCGGTTTATAGCCTAGTGTTTGCTAGTAGTGTTATCCTATCCTCTCTCATTCTGCTCGCATGCTCCAACCACTGCATTTAAAAATACATGTAATTTTATATGTTTTCTTTGTACATATATAAGTTAATTACATAATTATGCCTATTTTTTTAAAACTAAACAGTAGGCTACGTTAAACGAATGAATCGTCAATTACAGTCGTTATAATTTAGCTAAGGTGTATATTTTGTTCTAAATCAGAATTAAACCGTAAATCAGTTAAAAATTTTATTACAAATTACAAGTGATACAACAGATTAAGGTCAAAAATAAAGATCTATGTCGTGTGTTTTTGATAATTTCATCGTGAGTTTCCAAGAAAATTTAGACAGCCTTCTTTGAAAGGCTTCTAGAAAATACTGCTGGTTAATTTATATGTTTCATAGTCAACCGCAAAGTCCCATCATCACAACTGAACATATTTATTTTTTATAATTTCAAAAAAACGAACGAACAAAACGTATTTTTTCTTATTCTATTAAAAACGACCAGATATTTTAGTTTGGTATTAAAATTTATGGTATTTATAAAAATTATTTAAAATTTCAACAATGCTTCGTTAAAACTAATCAATTTCTGCATTTTATAGTTAATGATATGGAAAATATAAAACTTAATAACAGTAATAGTTACAAGGGTATAGATAAATTTAATGCAAATGAACGCTTACAATCCCTTTAGCAAATGGAAATGAAGTTCATTTTAATTCAAGTGAAATTTTCATGTCTCAGTGTTCTTTACATTTTACAATTTTTTTGTACAAAATTGAAACTTGATATGTATAAATGAAATGGTAACGGATACAGAAAAAAACATACAATATTAGGAAATTTAGTTTTCTAAATACAATGTTTAAAGCCGTGTTATTATCATTCCTATTCCATAAACTTCAATAACATGTTATTTCAGTTTAATATTACCCTTTAATTTATAATTGGCATCAACATTATCTATTATCACATCAAAACTATACCGGCTGTCCAACGAAGAGGTTGCTATTTTGAATTAATATGCCGGACGTATAGCACACTCTACAGACTAGAAACTTTACAGTTATAATAAATAGATACGTAAAAATGTAATCTCAAGTTTCATTTGCTTATGATTATTCAAAACCATGATTATTCAAAACAAAATGGCAGAAAGTAATATTTTTTGCATAACCATTTCAAATGCTGATTTGTTACAATGTTACTTAAGTAATAAAATGAAAGAAATATGAAAGTGATAAATTATTAATGAACACAATTTGTTTCATAAACCTTTATTCGAACTGATGTCAATCAATAGCTATGCACTGATAGGAACAAAACAAAAATGAGTCATAAGCGTTTTTGAAAAATTGCCGAGTCAACAACAGCAGTTCTTCTTCAATCAACCTCATTAATTAATCGTCTGCCGCAATGATGTGAGAATAAACTTTTTCCTTCAAAAAGCCTTAAAGAAAAAAATTGCAGACAAGTCTGGCGATCTTGAAGGCCAGTCCATGAGGCCGCTACCACAACCTATCCAACGGTTAGGAAGATTTTGGTTTAAAACCGCTTTGGCCACATTAGCATTATTTGGAGAAGCTCCATCATGCTGAAAAAAGCGTCCTTCATCACCGCCTGAGAGAGATGAGGAACTCTGTGATTAGTTAAAATTGGTGCGTACCTGTCTGATGGGATATGTCATACGACAAAACACCATCCTTGGTGACAGCAACCCACACTGTTATACCCTTTGATTTCAAGTACTCTTCGTGTAAGGTATGTGGATTTTGTGTGTTATAATAATGAACAATTATGTCTGTTTACAGATCCTGTTGCAAATGAAACTCGAGGGTACTTCTTTTACATATCTATTTATTTAAACTTTAAAATTTCCAGTCTGTAGAGTGTGCGATACATCCGGTATATTAATTAAAAAATAGCAACCTTTTCGTGCGACACTCGGTATAATATACTAATGATATACAGTAATCTACTGTTAAACCGGATTTGCTAGTGCTGGGCCCGGATCGAACAAACGAAAATCCGGCAAAAAGAGATGACACGATTTAATTAGCTAATATGTAGGATATTATCACTGTACCTTTTATCTTGAACAAAAGTTAATTATGGAAAACTTTGTGATGAGAAATAACTGCAAATGATTGTATTATATGTTGAAAAATTTATTTAAATAAATTAGAGTACAAAAATAACCAGTAAGCCTACTCTTTAAAACGTCCAGTTTAACTTACGTACCCTGCACGTACGTTAATGCATACAAAGAACTTTGCTGTTCAAACACTTTTAAAAACATCAATTTCGTTTTTTTACAAAACTCTTTTTTATAAAACTCTGATTTTTCCTCTTCATCCGAAAAAAGCGGCAGCTGCATTTCAGTCACAATGTTACGTCAGCTTATTACAGAAATTATAGACTCAAAGGAAATTACGTTTATTTTTTATTATAATAACAACACTATTTTTCTGTATAAACTAATTAAGAGATAAAAATTTAATTATCGATTGCAACTTTGTTATAAAAATGAAAAAATATAAAAAAATAACTAAAGATCAGTCCGGAAATTCGAAAGTTCGGATGAACGGTTTCCGGTAAAACGAGAAATGAATGTATTTGTAAAAACCGGAATGGACTTGAACGTGTTTTGAGTAAATAAATTACTGAACTACCTTATTAGAGACAACGAACCAATAAAATGGTAAAATCAATTACAAAAAAACAACAATCAGGCCAATAACTCAGTATTGATTTCGAAAACCTAAAATTTAGCTTTTAAGACTAAATTAAGGGAAGTACGAACACCACACTTCGAAAAGAGTCGATTTTTTTTGTTCTAAAATTTCGATTAGAATATTCTGTTTCTTTTTGTATAAAAAAATGCTTCTACGAGGTCTAGATGTTTAAACAAATATTTTCTTGAGCACGTGCACCGGTTCTTACATTGGCTGTTACGTGGCAGCAGTCAGTACGCTGACTGTGTAGCGAGAAAATATGAAAAACTTTCACTAAATCTACTTTCATACTTTTAAATCAAATCGAGATACATTACCTATTAATCATTTATTTTAAAGGGAAAGTAATTAATACATAAAATTTTGTATAATCAACAGAGCACAAAAGAATTTAAGAGCTTTATAAAATTAGGTATAATATACCTAATTTTGTAATTATTATATAAGAAATAAATCTATGCCAGTTAAATTATTTGTAACAATGATAAAATATGTTAATAATTTTTTATCATTTAACATACAAGGGATGTGTAAGATAATTAGTACACAAATCA
Source organism: Catonia carolina (assembly GCA_035578175.1). Classification (NCBI taxonomy): domain Eukaryota; kingdom Metazoa; phylum Arthropoda; class Insecta; order Hemiptera; family Achilidae; genus Catonia; species Catonia carolina. The sequence goes on along the minus strand of JAQMRL010000002.1, from coordinate 118,302,577 downwards.
TATTCTGTTGGCTGAAAACACAGTAAAACTATAATATTCGCCCACGAAACGATGCCATCTGTTTGTGGTTTTGAAATCGTGTTCCAGTATTGTTTGGTTTTATTTTAGTCGGCCAGCTAATTGTGTGTTGATGATAACGACTTAGCTATAGTTTTACTAGAGTACACGAGTGTGCAAGAGTCTGTGGTATGGGGTTTAATGGTAGGCCAAAACACCGTCACCGTTAGCCTGCATGCTTGCTTGGGTTGTAGTCCTCCTAATTTAAACCCCTAAAACAAGGAAATGAATATTTCCATGCTGTATTCTATGCCGCAAGGCAACCATCGCGTTTCCGAAAACCAAACCTCGACTCTCTCCCTCCTAACGACCACCCTTGTAAATTACTTTTCCAAGTACAGCACGGAAATTTATTAAAATATACTGAAGGGTAAAACTTATCTGTACCAAATACTTTATCAGCATAAATCATATCCTATTTCCATTTTTATAGAGGGATTTTAAAAGAAAAAATCCACAATATAGTTACGTATGTATATTAACACAATTATTATAATTTTTCTATTAATATTCCTTTTTTATTTTAATGGAAATAACAAATTTAACGAACTTTTTCCAGATAAACATTAAGAGTTAAAGAAATTACATGGTTTTAAAATAGTTTCAAGTATCATGCTACTATTTAAAAAGCACTTTACATTAAAAACAGAAACGGTGAATTTTTAATGGCATAAAAAGTACGGCATTCAGCGATCAATAATGCATTGCGGATTAGTTAGTACATTTTCATAAAATTTTCAAAGATACACTAATACATGATAACTACTTTCTTATGTAGATTTTTTATTAATCGACCAATCATTATTAATGTAATCTATATTTAATAGCGAGTAGGTTTTTTTCAACACGATTTAAACCATTTAGACCTTCACCGATTTTCCCCGAAGTGGGCTCAAATGAATCGTCTGTTTGAGTAGATCTGCAGAAAACTAACTAAAATCATATATTTTGATTTATGATCGTAAAATAGGAGGTATTTAAATTAAAGGTATTAAATTAAATTATTTAAATTAAATAATACTACGTGAAGTTAATAAGAGCGAGAATACTGTAAGAGATGCGTCTGTGTACCGATTGCAGTACTACCCTACGCATATATCTCTTCCTTTCTCTATCTATCCCTCCCATATCTCACACTATTCAAGGTTGCAGGGGCGCAAGTTCAACGAACTTTGCACTTTAAGAATACCGACGCATTGGCAGTGACCCATCGCTTTGGACTTTCCAACGTGGTTGCTGCTACTTTGAGTAGTGTACAGTGATTTCTGCTATATTTTTATTTTATTTTTAACAGCTCTATTCAAAGCTTTTATGATTTTTCAGATCATTTGATAGTCTGAAAATTCAAATAATGCCACGTAACATTAAAACAAAAATGTTGTTTACAGAGAAGTTCTATGAAAACAATTGTACAGTTTTGTGTGGGTTTTCCCGCATAATATTCATAATATGGAACTGATGAACTTAAATTAAATATTTATTCGTTTACTTGCAATTTTATACATTATAATACTGCGATGAAACCTGCGTGTATGCGAGTGAATTCCTAATAATGACCAGGAAGTCTGGTCAAGGAGAAGCAGAAAATTTGAGAAGATCCTCCACAAGATAATGGGTCCGAAGATGGTAGACATTAGGTACAATAGGTAGATGGATAATAGGTTACGAGGTCGAGACAAACTGTATAAGCCTTAGTATGCATTTTACGACAAGTGTTTGTAATCGACGTTATAGAAAATTAGAAAACCTACTAATTATTTTATTTATAGTTTCTTTTTCTACATAGTTTTCTTTAGCGTCAATTAGTGATTTTCCATAATGTTTAAGTCGAACAGAGATTTATTTTCATTTAGTGTCGTTTACTCATATTATTTGAATAAAATTTGTTTGCCAAAGTTAAAAATTAGATTGCTAGTTCTCCCTTTTAATATAAATGGAGTTAAGAAAAATCTAGAAGATTATGTCCAGAAGGTAAACTTGTAAGGTAAAAAGAACACACAGTGTCAGCTTCACCCATGGGCATTACCGAGCGCCATATTTCATACAAGTACTGCTCCAATGGGGATCCGATGAGAAATAACCACCTTCTGAAAAATCTCCTCGTCAATCTCCATTAGCAACATCTTAAAACTGATAGGCGTGAGGAAGAAAAACACTTTCCTGACATTAATAACATGCCCTATATTATTGAGCGATGCATCATTTATTTAAAACGTTTTTTAATTTGAAAAATGAACGTTATTTTTATCCATAACAGATTAAATAATTCCGTATTAAACAAACCACTAATATAAATCACAAGTAATTCCCAAAATTTGAATTATTTAATTGTTAATCTTAACTTATTAATCAAGAAGAAACACATTGTTATTGTTCAGATAAAATATCAAAATTTTAATATAAATAGAGTTTTTAAAATAAACTGGGGAAATACTGTTTTCTGTATCTTAATCTGTTCATTGATTTAAAGTTTTTAGACAAAGAAACGAACAGGTCTAATACTTTTACGTCATTCTATTATATCGACGTTTAAAAACGTTGACTCAACTAAAACAGCTGTTCATCACAAGCTAATGCCATTTTTAACTAATCACTAATCAGGGCTATAGAAGTAGTCGCGTTTCTTCTTTCTGAGCTGAATATAATTACTTAGAGTTTTGTTCTCTATAGGTAATGCATTTACTTATGCATTTCACGCCACCATTTTTTAGGGGATGATAGTGAATTTTTAATAAAATGTTTATTCATAATTTAATGGAAAAAATAGCTGCATTTCAAGTACAAAGCAGTATTTTCAATAAAAAGAAACCAAAAAAACTAAATAATGTAGTATTGAGACGTTTATTCCAGGTTCATTCGGGATCTAGTAGTTTATAAATAACAAAATTTTCTTTATTCATTTATAACGAATACTGTTTATTAACAAATCAATTACATTAAACTATTACTGTTATAGTAGTTAAGTACAATAACCAATAAACAAAATTTAATACAGAATGATCTAAAGCTTAACCAAGACTTAACTAAACTTAACTACAAAGAAATATGTATGACATTTACAATCAAATAATTAATGAATGATTCTTACTTACCAGAATACAATAATACACTGACAGCGTGTTATGTACAACCTGTTTCACTACGCAACGTGTTATCAAAACTCACAATAAAAATCGGTTTTAAAGCAACACTTTGCCAACTTTAAAATCTGTTTATGTATTACTGACTCCAAAACGGTTGAAATAAACTCACTTGACTTTAGTTCACGGATTACTAAACCAGAAAAAAATAATGGTCTCATTTTAAAGCTATTATAATTAATTCGAGTACGACATAGAACATTCTAGAGTATTCTAGATAAAGAAATATATAATAAACAAATAAATAAACAGAATAAAAGAGAAATATGACAATAGATATACAAAAATAAAAGAACCTAAAGGAATACAATAGAAATATGTCCTTTACTAGAAAATCAATATACGTAGAAAGAATGCTCGCCAGGAAGAAACCACAACTGTCAAAATTTCATACAATTGCTGCTTATTATTGTTGCATATTGTCACAGTATAATTAATTATTTTTCAACCAAAAAAATTTTTTCAAGGAAGACTTACCCCTCAAAACTATTAGAGGCCTATTCCTTTTGAATGTTGATTCAGAAAGAAAACACAGATTCATATACACACAATACTTTACCATTCGGTCACAGAGCTTAGCAACAATTCTAAAATAACCAATGAAGAAAGTCAAGTGAAAAGAAACAACAAGGTATACTGGCTGCGGGTTACGCATACCCTGTTTCACTAAACAAAGTGTTATCAAAACTCACAATACAAATCGGTTTGAAAGGAACATTTTACCAACTTAACAATCTGACAAAATAATCATCAGAATTCAAAGATAGCGATGAATTACAGTCGAAGGATGAATTACAGAGTTAGGAAAAATTTTCGAATTTCTACCTTAATAACTTGTAGAACTTTGTGGTTCTTCGTGGAAGATAGATGGTGTTTTGCTTTTTACAAAAGAAAAAACTTCATCTCAGCTGATTTTATGAACTGCTTGTACAAAGACTCATTTATTTTCTTAATTTTTTTTTTAGTTAATTCATATATTTACGATTTATTTGTTACTAGAATCTATTTCATATCTACCATGATATAAAAAATAAAATATGACGGAAAATAAAAACTTTCCACTTCATATACGAGAAATGTACAATCCAATGGAAACAAAAACATATCTCTTTATTTTATAAAGATGAGAAGCCACTGTAATAAACTATTACTCATGCTGCCAAGAAGTCCCTTCCATTGTTCATCATTTCGTTTGCTCCATACACAACATTACAACCAAGCCTACACACAGATATTTTTTCGTTATTCCTCCTCATTTCTCTATAAACTCTATAAAAATTGAAATCTTCTACCAGAAGAAAGGATGAACATAATATCTGTTCATTGTTGTAAATAATATCAGATTTCTCCGCAATAAACTTTTCAACAATACTAAAAAGAAACTATAAATTTTAACAATAAACAAACAAAATACAAACAACACTATTTTTTCATTTATTCTGTAAAAAATAATAAAAGAATTCTATATGTTGTCTGTCATTCGTCTGTACGATTGGTTGGTATTTAATCAATACACAAAAAGTTTGTAAAATAATTCTGTACCTGAGAACCATATATTGTAAGTCACAATCAGTTGATGAAAATTAGCTTGTAAACATATTAGGAATTCACTTCAATTCCGTTCGATTTTTTAACAGATTACCATCTAAAATAAGACTTCTTAATTTAAAAAACTTTGATTGGGAAGTAAAAGGTTTTTTAACAAAACATCCATTTTATTCTGATCAGGAGTTCTTAAATTATCTTAAAAAGAATGCTTATTAAATGTAATGTGTGTAGAATTTAGAATTGTGAAACATTGCTAGTGTAAATGAATAACTTAGAATTCCAATGTACAATTTAAGTAGTAATTTAATGAACAAGTTATTTTTTTGTTTTGGTGAACACTTAATTGTAAACAAAAATTGTTTGGTAAATCAAATTTTTATTAAAAAACCTGGCTAAAGGATGTCACGGTAATATTATTTCAATTTAAATTAAGTTATTTTGTTATTTTAAATTTAAATAAATACATTGTAAATAAAAAATAAATAAAAATTAATATTTGTTATAAGTATATAAGTTATAAGTTTATTAGTCATTAAATATTTAGTTTATAGCAATGAGAAAAAAAATAGATTTAACTGTATTTGACGATGTCTATTCCTTTTTGGTCGCTGACAAATAAAGATTTATTTATTTATTTATTAAACGTAATGTTCAACTGAAATGGTAATTCATCATTGGAAGTGTTTGATTTAAATAATACATGACGTTTAGTATTAAAAGATCACATTATGAATGCAGAGGCAGAAGATTTCAAATAAAATCAGAATCACAGTTTTATTGATTGTTATAAAATTTTGTGGATTTATTGTCGACTACTGCTGAAAATTACTTTGAACATAAAAATTAGAGATAAAGAATTTCGTAGAAACGAAAACAATTTAATCGAAGTGCTTGTGGCTGAACTATTAGTGCCTGGGGTGCAAGAGAGGGGATTTATTGGTAAGTCTGATGAAGATAGCATTGAGACATGAAGCACGAACTGCTCCAGACAGTTGATACTTTAGTTCCCAAGGGGCTACTTGTGTGCCGACCATACAAGTCGGTACCATCAGTCAACAGGTTTTAGAAGAACTCTTACATACATTTTCCACTTTCTTTTGCAATATTTTTTCTCAAGTTCGATTACAAGTCCAAGCCATTTCGAAACGCTATAATAACATTTCAATCCCTTTTTTGTAGGGAGAATCTATTTCGTGTAAGGACTTTCGAATAAGAATTTACAATATGGAGCGTCATCTACTTTTCGAAAACTTTTCTTTTTATTGAACACGATAAGAAACTGCTGAATGCAGCATTTAAGTAGTAGCCACTACTAAACTTAATAAAATATGTCATAAATAAGACGACTGCATTAATAAAGTCAAAATAAACCGATTCTAAAACAATGATATAAAATCACCCCTACTTCGTAACCAGATAAAATTTAGGCATTTGATTATATTGACACGCCGTTCTAGAGTGAGTAAATAAAATTTGTGGTTAACTGCCCCTATAATCTACTTAAAAATTTAATTAACACAAATTTTTTATATACGTATTTTATTTCATTGCAGCAGTTGCACAGATTTCGCACCTCTAAATACAGTCGGTTATAAAGTGACTGCTAGAACCATCAGTAATTTTACTTTATAAGCAAAGTTACTTAACTGATTGTTTTTTAATATAACTATTATTTAAATGTCTAACCTGTTGAAAAGCAATAAATGCAACAAATCGTATGAAATAGTGCATGAAAAATTGCAACCCAGTATACTACAGTAAACTTTCTCTAATCCGGTATCTGATGATCCGGTACGACTTTAGAAAAATACATACTATTTATTTTTATATTTTCTTGTTATCAGTCTCTCGACTATTTGATGTAGTTCTCCAAGCTGTTCTATTTTGTGCAAGCCATTTCATATATACATACTTATAACACCCTACGTCTTTCGTAGTTTACTTTAAATATTCTAACCATTGCCTCCCCCTATTATTCACTCCCTCAATATTACCCTCCATTATTGATATAAGAATACCTGGATGTCTTAAGATATGCCCCACTAGCCTATTTCTTCTTCTGGTAAGATGTGTCCATAAATATACTTCTTTTTTCATTCACTCGTCTAGGAACCTCTAAATAACTATTTTGTCCACCCACCTAATCTTTAAGATTTTCCTATAACACCACATTTCAAAACCCTCTATCCTCTTCCTTTCTACAGCCCAAATCACCCACGTTTCACTTCTATATAATGCTACACTTCAAACATAGTGTTTTAAGAATTTTTTCTAATCTGTATATCAATACTTGTATTATATTATGTTACATAAACTATTTTATATCGATTGGAAAACATGAAACATCAGTCATGTTTTGTACAACTTTGTTTGTGATCGGAAGGCGCAAGAAAAAAACATGCTGGGCTCAGATGAAGATGATGTAAACGAGTCAAAGATCACTTGGAATCAAGCAGCTGATACCTTGAATACATTTACCAAGTTTTCTGAACGCAGCAGTTTGTTCAATGATGCTGAAACTATAAAACTCCACATCTTACGAAATTACTTCATTAAAAAAAATAAAGAGAGAATACTAAAAAACAAACCGATATTCAATATTTGTTTAAGATGGCTTATACCAAGAAGAACAATCTCATGAGCTTAAATCAACCATCTTGCTAAACTTGGAATTTAATTTTTTTTAAGCCTACTGTGCAGTTTTTCTGTTTCTTAGCCAGTTATTCAGTTATTTTACGTTACAGTATGTATGTTATTTTTTTATTCTACTTAAACTGTTTGAATACATGAAAAACCTGTTTTACTGTCATTTTTATGTTTAATTCACGTTTTTCCAGATTATAATCCTGTAATCCGGAATATTTCGTAATCCGGCATGCCTCAAGTCCCGAACGTGCCGGATAAGAGGCATTTTACTGTAGTTGTAATTAAAACATAATATAGGTAAATATTATATTGTTCATAAATGATTTACAATAAATTAAATAAAAAACAATAAAAACAATCCCACCAGGCACGACATATTTTCATACGTTACAAAAAGCATTCATTCTTTACTATATACAGTAAGTTACAACCCAACGTCGTCGCTAATGACCATTGTAGCTGATGCGACGGTAAATAAATAAAAAAAAAAACAATATCCTTCCTTAAATCAAAATAAAATAAATATAATTATAAACAAAATATAAGCAGTAATAAATGATCAAAAAATATTTGTACTACACCAAACTTTCGTCAATATAATTAAAAAATATTCATTTAAAGTTTTTAACATTTACACTCAAACACGCCAATCATGTAAAAAATATCAGCATACTATATCACAAATTAAAATCGCACTATCAGAATCGCTTTAGAAGATCAAGACTTGATCTTCTAAAAACACTAAAAATATTAAAACACTAAAAAAACTACTATACGTACTTAGTACCGGGTGATTTTTTAATCCTGTTACCCAATTGTTAATGTCTGGTAATTTTTTTCTAAGAAAGGGATATTTTGTTTTGGACACAAAGTTGGTAGCCCTACTCAATCGGTATAGATACGACAGTTTGAGTTGATTCTCCTTGAGTTGCGTAAAATTTTGTGCTGTTTCCAGTTGTGTTACGAACAGAATGTCTTTTACCCTAGAACAACGGGTTTTCATTCTTGAACAATATTTTGCTACAAAATCGTATGCGAGTGTAAAAGAATCATTTCAAATTAAATTTTTTGGTGTTCCTCCGCTCTATTCTAGTCAATTTCTAGGCTAACTAACTGATTTTTAGAGGCAGGTATTGTTTGCAGCAGAAAACGTAGTGGTCGACCAACTCTCTTGACAGATGACGTTAAGAGAATGTGAAAACAAGATTGCTCAATTCTCCATGGAAAAGTTTACAAAAACTTTCCTCGCATGTTGATTTGTCATGTTCGAGTGCTCAGAAAGCTGCTAAAAAATTGAAATTGTATCCGTATCACATACGATTAGTTCTAGAGCTTCAGCCTCCAGATATAAACAAGAGATTGTTTTAGGATAAAAGACATTCTGTTCGTAGCACGACCGGAAATGGCACAAAATTTTACACAGCTCAAGGAGAATCAACTCACACTGCCATATCCATACTGGTTGAGTAGGGCTACCAACTTAGTGTCACAAAACAAAATTTATTTTTTTTAGAAAAATATTACCAGACATTAACAATTGGGTAACAGGACTAAAAAATCACTCTGTATAGTATCAAGTTTTAGTGTTTTAATATTCTTTTAACTGATAAAATATTGTCAAAAATTTGGCATCTAAATTTTAAATAATATTGATCTTAAATAAAAACAAAAAGGAATGAAATCTGAAATTTATACGGTAAATCTAATCCATTAAATCTTTTAAGTGTTTGAAAAATATTGAAGTTTTGATTATTTACCAAATTAAGACCCAGATGATTCAGAAGATGATCTACAGAAATCTGTTTTCCTGCTCAAAAATATTGGCAAGGAATTTGGGATGAAAATATCAAAAAGGAAAACGATGATAATGGCTTTCGCTGGTAAAGACCCAGTTTGCTCAAAAATTGTGCTTGATGACAGGATTTTGGAACAAGTTTCCCATTTTAGGCTGCTTTGCCACATACGAAGATGATGAAAATTTTTTGAAAAGGGTCAATAAATTTCAGCTGGTTTGCGGCTTCATTTACAAGGTCTTTAAAAAGAAAACAAGGAACGATACAGGAACACATAAATGTGTGACGTAATTGCAGTTCCCCTACTGCTAGATGGTTACGAGCATTGCAATATTGCCCAATTGGAAGAAGAAGCTTGGCTAGAGCAAGGATACGGTGGTTTGAGGCTGGAACAGGCGAAGCATCTAATTCGTATGCGGTAAGAGAAGTAGAAGAAGATCCAAATAATTAGGATCACGGTTTAGCCTCTCTTGGTAACGTATACTGAACAGTGAAATAACTTCTTTAACAGTGTTGACATGTAAGTAATGATAAACGTATTTGTTACTGATGTACCAAGAAATGTTCATTATCTGCGTTATGACTTACGACTGGAACCTCTGTAAAATGTAAAGACTTGACTTGCTTGCCATTCCCCACAACTGTAATCCACACGTCCAGATAGGGTTAAGTATGGCTTTATAAACTATCGTTTTACTTTAAAATGAGAGAGGCGTTATAAAATTAAAATGATAGTAGAGAGTTAGGTATCGTTTACTGACCAGATGCCATATTTTACTAACCACTAATTTATTTATTTTGCGGATGCTGTCAGTGTTGCCACAACACAATAACGTACACTAAAGTTCACGCCACGAAAGAAGTCCACTGTGAATACCAGTAAAATTTTTCGTCTGGTCGTTTTTGAAATAGTGCTCTTCAAACAAACACAATGGACTTTTTTTTTGCGGCGAGCACTATAATCAAAATATTGTTTATAAACATCATAAAAATGATGTTACCGGCTTATTTGTGTAAAGATGAATATAACTGAAGGAGTTACTGAAAACCTTGAAACCACTATGAATTTGGGTGGACTAATATGTCAGGCTAAGAGGTTTTTCACCAGATTATAAAAGAAAAAGGGTTGGAACATGTCACTTAAAATATTCATTTATGAACCGTATAAGTTATATATTGTAGACATAGGTCTATTGTAATGGCTATACATATAAAATCGTTTAGCATAACCAAAATTTAAATCCCTAAGATGTTGATAATGATGCGTGGTTTTTCTGATAAAAAGAAACTTTTACAAAAACACATTGTAATAAAAATAATAGTTATTTTATTTCAAGTCTTTGATTCTTTTCGTTGTTATTACTAAAACAAAGTGAATTATTATTACTTTTGGGTTTGTTATTCTGTGTTTTATCAGAAATAAATTGCGCCGCGCAGTAAAAAAAACATATTCCGTAGGCTAAAGAAGATATCTCTAGAGAGACATCTCTCGTGGCCTACGGTACAATATATGCAATCGCAGAACATATAAATCACTGCCTCGGCTTTACACAAGTATAAAAATATTTACATTGCCTAGTTTTATAAAATAAACTTGAGAGTTAAGACTTTTAGAAAAAATAAAGCACTGTAATTTTTCGATTTTCATATGATCGTTGTACGAATCATAATAACTCGAAAATAAATTAAAATTTGGTACAAATATTTATCTGAATTTTTTTTCCACATTTTTTTAACCATATAATTTTGAATTAAGTTACGGAGCTTATTTCTTTCATGAGATAATACAGAGTAATCAGTTTAAAAGTCCACCATTATTTCATAAAAAATTAGTTTTATTCATGTTTGTTATTTGTTTATATAGGCTATATACTGACTTTATATCAATTCTGTCACCTACAGAAAATTCGGAAAGTGGTTACTATTTTGTTCCAGACACTTACCCATGCGTTTAACCATTGACCTACTAAAGGTTTTTAACATCCCAGACGTAATTGTTTGTATTGCAGCAGTAATGTTCATCTCAAGTACTTCTAGGTTATTTAGGATAGTTTCGATAAATCGTTTCTTTCGGAAAACCCCATAAAAAGAAATCCAAACTGGAGAGGTCTGGGGATTGTGATGGCCACAGACCTCTAGAAATTATCCTTTCTCCGAAATAAACTAAACTACATTATAGAATGAGTAGTACGGCTGGTAGCATTATCCTGTTGAAAGCAACAGCCCCTCTTGTACTCTTCCGACAGTGCGATAAAATGCATAACAGTTCATGGTAACATTCAGAAAATTATAGTCTGATCAAAAAATATTAGCCCAACTATTCACTTTTGTATGCACTTTTAATACGTAGTCACAAAAATTCGATCATTGTAGGTAAATTAAAAACTAATCAATGAAAATTAATAAATACATTTTTTAATACAATGAACACCATAAGATTTAATTATGACCTATTTAAAGAAGCCCGTTGTGTTTGAAGAGGTTAATCTCAAAAACAAACAAACGGAAAAATTTGAACACTACGCCAAATTAAATGCCTGTTCTTTTCTGCATTGGTTTGAATTAAATTACTGTATTTAGAAATAATTCGGAGACAGCAATTTACGCATAAAAGTACCCAGCTTTTAGCCGATTTTCCGTTGATGTGCTCTTTAAACGTCTGTTACTCCGTCCAGGTTTTACATAAAAAATCGGGGTTTAAGTATGTTAAAAATCACAGTTTTCTCTATAATGTGAATATTTAAAAAGTGAAATCTGATGTTCCGTTTTAATACGCCAACCATTTTTAAAAAAAGTTCTATTTTGGCTCCATGTAAATATAGGGAAATGATTTTTGGAACCATGAATTTTTAAAACAGCATTATGTCAAGCATTACATTTTATAAATTTAGTGGCAAATAAAACGGAAACAGAAATAAGATGTTCAAATTTTTCCGTTTGGTTGTTTTTGAGATACAGCTCTCAAACACAACAAACTTCTTTCGTGTCGTGCACTATAGTACCAAAATAGTCTAAGGAATCAAAATATAACTGACAGTTTTGATTTCAGTTGTTTAAGTGAGCGGGGATTTTTTTTAAATTTTCATGGGATTTCAGAAAATGTATTGGGGATACTAATTTGATTTTCGGTTCACCAAATTTTAAGTAATTAAAATCGTACTTAAATTGATAATCTGATTATTGTTTTTTTAAAAAAACTAATGCAAATTAATTTACGTTAATTTACTTCGAGTTAATTACTTACTACATAGCTTGAAAATCTAAATGAATATGATGAAATTTTTGTTTGTGTTTGCATTATATCAGATTAGGTTTGTCGTTGTCCTGTATGTTTTTTTTTTGTAGTTGATTGGACGGTTATTTCATTAAATGTATATATGTCTGTTTTTAATAGCCAAACCAACTCGGTAACTAATACAGTTAACTAACCAATCAATTGGAAAGGTAAATGACGGCTGCATGAATCCGATACCAGGGTGAAGGTAGGTTAAATAAATAATACGTTCAGTACGGAGGGTAGGCGTAGGTTGGAAACTCTAATGGCATATCTCTAAGGGACTTCCTTTCCAAAGCAATGAGTTTTCTGTTGATAAGTTCTCTCTCAATTGTACTCTCGAAATCACTTTTCACAGGACAATGAACCAACTAACAGAAATAGAACGAAATTTATACAAGACATTTCTAAACAACCCTATGTTCATATGTTCATATCTAAACAACCCATGAAATAGAAACCTATAAAGATGAATCTTATTCGGAAAAATTGTTTAGGACAAATCTAAATAATAATATCAAATTTTACCGTATTTAGATATCGTACACATTATGATAATGTTTATTAGGGTTTCTTTTCTATTTATGTAAAACCTGGTTTGAAACACTCACACAACTTTCTCTTGCCAATGCAAATAATTAATAAAATAACCTAACAAGAGCAATAAACAACAAACTAAACTCAATAAATATAATCTAATTTTAATAATGAGTGAAAGACCCAAAATGAAAATCAACCTCATTTTGGCTTAAAAATACGGAAAATCACTCTTTCACGCTAAACTAGGCTCTGTAGAGAAAAATACTGTAAATAAAGTTGTAGATCTTTTAATTTAATAAAAATTTGATTATATACACTTTTGTCATAATACGCATACTAAGGATAAAATGTTTTAAAAATCCGATTTTTTTACACAATTTCGTGAAAAAAAAACAGAAAATCGCTAATTACCGCTAAACTAAGCGTTATACAAAGAAATGTTTGTAATAAAAGTAGTAGGATTTTAAATTATCTGCAACTATTATATATACATTTTTGCGCTAAAATGCATATTAAAGCCGCAATCTTAAAAAAAAAATTACGAATAAACAGCCTCCCCAAGAATTTCAGCAGACATAGCGCCTACCCTATCTATTTAGGCGATTTAAAAAAAAATCGTAGGAGCCGTTTTTAGGAAAATCGCATAAAAGTGAAAAATGACACGACCGATTTTGATGAAAATGTTCGTGTCGGGTCCTCTTGTGGTACCTAACTTAAGTTACAACTTTGTTCGATGTTCCGTTCTTGAGATATTCTGTTCACACATACACACACACAGAACAATCGCTAAAAACATGTTTTTTTAGGTTCAGGGGGTCTAAAAACTTGTAGATTCGATGAAAACTCGATTTCAATAAATCGACATGAAAACAATACCTACTTTCCTTTCTATATATTATATGGGCAAGTGAAAGTAAAAAAACCTAATATTGATTCAAAGTTCCAAACTCCTTAAGAGCTCTTCATGGTTTACAGAATATCGTAGAATCTTAAACAAAGTTAGGAAGTTTAGTTTCCTGTTTGATTTGCTACCCAACCTTTCATCACCTTAGGCTTAAGGTGAGATCCTGTCCATCGTTCCTAAATTTATCCAAAGTATAGAATCAGAAAGTAGATTTGAAAATGTATTTTTTATTAAATACTCACCATCATTTTTTAATCAAAATTATTTTAGATTAAAGTCGAGATGAAATAGGACTTATATTGGAAAGCTTTGAAAAAAATCAGTACAATACAATACTACAATACAAAACATTCAAACATATTTTCTAATATTTAAAGATAAATGGTATGGTAATGGTTTGCTGGCATTTGTCCCACCTCCTCCCCTCCTATTGGTCCTAGAAGGCATAAACCCGGAGGCCGTACTGTAGAACTCTTAATTTTCAAATGTGACGGCGACTGTCACCTTGTATAAAATTTTACGATATTTAAATTTAAAATAAGATCGAGGGTGAGTTTGAGCCAGATCAGCGGACCTGGGGAGTGTGTGCAGCTCGCCCTTTTGTCAATGGATTCCTCTTAGGACTCGAGGCCCCCGTCAGAAAGTAATAGAAGGGTCCTAACAGTCAGAAAAACAGTTTGAAGATTAATTAATAATAATAATAATAATAATAATGATATTATTAGTTAGGACCTAAAGTCGCCTTTATATTATGTCCAACAAGTGCTTGTACACCATTATAAATTAGTCTACAGTGCCTACAGTGTCTACAGTGCAGTCTGAAGTGGACGCACTTCAGCCGAGACAACTCCCTTAGTTAAACTACAGTAGAACGAAGCTACCTCGTCAAGGAACCCCCCACACCGCCCGGGCATGCAACTCACGGTACAAGCTTGAACGTTCCATGAGAGGCCAATTTTCCCCTTGGCCTTGAAGCTCCAGGGTCAGCCGGCGTCTGGACCCCCAAGAACGAGGCAATCGTACAACAAATATTCGATCGAACCTCTCCACAGACACAAGAATCGTCAGCCAATAGGCGGACCCCTTTAAATATGCCGTAAACTCACCGTGACTAGTGAGGACTCGGACACCCGACGTCCTTAATGAAACACTAGAGGTGTACCATCCCCCAAAGTCCTGTATGAATTCGTACGGAGACCTTCCCTCGTGTGAGGTGTCCCATTCGCGCTGCCATGGGGTCCGATGCAACCGGATGTCAGATGAGCAGAGCTCAAACTTATCAAGTTTTAATTAATTGTCATACGTAAATCCAAGTAAAAGAGATAAACGATAAATTGTATAAATATAATGTTGTAATTATAATGCACAGTATATGGATGTCAACTGGAATGTGAACATTTTCAGGAATGATTTCAGCTTGATGGCGCATATTTTTATTGCCGGTGCCCACGTATTTCAGATTAGCATTGCGGATTTCTATTTTATAGAGATCTGCGTACGAAATCTGAGAAGGCATATTTCCATGTAAAACGGCAAACATGGATGTCAACATAGTCAAGATGACAGGATAGAGATAGAGTGTGGGTGGAAAAGAGAAGAGCGGAGAGGGGTGTGAGAGAGGAATGGGAAGAGTAAACGAGAGTAGGAGGAACACTCGGGGAGTGAGAAAAAACCAAGGGGAGAGGGAAACAGAGGAGGAGATTTGGACGATTTGGAGGAGTGGAAAGATTTGGAGAGAGAGGAAAAAAAGAACGGTAGCGGTGGGAGGGAATCAGAGGAGAGAGAAACTCCAATTGATTTCAGCAAGTCAACTCCATTATCTATGCTCAGGTACAGAGTTATTGTGATTGTTGTTCTAGTATTATAGTAAGACTATAATACTGTTTGTATTTATATGAAATTATAGAACGTTTTGTCACAATTATACAAACTGCATATAATGTCGTTACCGACTGCAATGTATTACTGGACAATAATAGTGGTTTTAACGTGCTAATTTCCAGATCTTAACAGGAAACTTAAACCGTGGTTTTCTGTTTTACCATATTACCCCAGCTACTCCACCACACTGTAACAGAGATGGCCAGAATATTTTTAAATTACTGAATGATTCAAAAAGCTTTTCAACAGCTTACGCATAAAAATTTTGTTTTTCGAATTATATTGCCATAAGAATTATTTAAATTAATATATATTTTTCTTAAACAGTAAAATTATTTGGCCTGTATAACAGGATGTGTTTGACAAGAACTTTTTTTTGAACAGTTTACGAAAGGTTATCTTAAAAGTCTTCAATTGGTTTTCCACTTAAAACAATAGATTTAGTAATTAACTGTCTGAGAGTACATCGAATATTTCTTTCCTGTGTTCTAATTCCCAAATGTAATTCTACATAAAATAAAACGTACATTCAACGCATTTTCTAAATTAACTCAGCTTTTTCTATTTATTTTTGGAAGGGTTAATTCAGATACAATGCAAATATATGCAGATTAATCTTCTTTTTTTCAACAAACCGAAATTCATAAGAATTCAATGGTTTTTTTACCTTGGTTTAGTTTTGTGTTGCATCATATAGATGTATAAAAAGTGTCTACAACGTTCAAGCTTTTAAATTTTAGGAATTAAACTGAAATATTTAAAAATGTATTAGAATAATGTAGGCCATCCTCGACCGTCATTCTAAATTACAATTTTAAGATTTTTAAGTAGTACTATTATTTTGTCAATTTAGGCTAGAAATTTGGTATTGGAAACCGCTAATATATTCGTCAGGTTATAATATTTAATTGGTGGTATTGCATCTTGAATAATCAACGGTACAGTTATCAAAAGACTGGCTATTAGCTTACCATCGATTTATTCTTAAACGTAACAACATTTTATTATTTCTGTATAGCAAAGCTTGTATTTCTCGGTATGCTCTGTAAATTTATTGTTCTGTATATTATATGTATTTCAAAGGTGCTGCACGTGGAGAAAAATAACATTTGCTGCCATTCATTATATAGGAAAATAACAGAAGAGAGGATTGCAGGAAGACGAAGAACAATCCAGTAGAAAAACCTGCGAGATTGGTATCGCTGTTCCTGTGTGAAACTATTAAGAGCAGCAGTGTCAAAAGTAAGAACTGTTGTAATGATTGCCAACTCGCAAAGAAAAAAGACTCACTAAGAAAAAAAACAACAACAAGAGGAAGAAGAGGAAGGAGGTTTTTTTGGTTTAACGTTCGACGGGGGTTAAGGTGTCGGGTCGGCGAGCGGGAGCATCATGTTTCTGGCAGAAACATCGATGGGTCTTCGTCGGAGTCCGGTAGCCGCGTGCCGATGGTGGATATCTGGTCGAACCTGTAGAGGGGAGTGGAATGGCGATCGGGCTCAGTGGAACGATCTTATATAGTCCTTAGAGCTCTGCGGTAGGAGCGGTAACTAAATCTTACCAGTGCCGACACAGGCCTACCGCCCCAATCAGAACTATAGTCGGCTTTTCTGTGTCTGTATGTCGGTAGCTTTGTCAGCTCGGAGCACAGTACCTAATCATAAGGGTCGACGGTGACACTATTTAAAAGAAATTTGGATGGTTTCTTTTTAAAAACGGTGGAAAACATAAAATAAAACCAGTAAAAAAGTCAGCGGGTAACCTTATTGATTTCTCTAACCAAATCAATTACTTCCAATGATCTTCCTGCAAAAGAATGGTTGTCATCCTTTATAATCAGGCTTGTTGATTTTGAAAATGTGTTAACTTCTAATAATATTTAATTTTATAAAATTTTTCATGAAATTTTGATCGTTAAAATATTCTAAAATAGTGTAAATTATAGCGGTTAACGATGACCTGAAAACGCTTTGTTTACACTTCACGTAGTTAAAATAACTCATAATTTAACGAGGTATGTAAAACAAGAAAACGAAGTTTCAAGCACATGCGTCAGATTGTTGTTGTTTTGTTTATAACTCTCAACAGAACAATTCATTAGTTGACTCGAATATAATTAGTCAATAAAAACTTTTAAGCATATTAAGCATTAAGCTTTTAGAAAATTTATGAGTATAAGTTCTGTAATTATGTACTCATAAATAATAATTTTTACAGTTCTCCAAATGAGAAAATACTTAAAGAACTTCAAAATGTAATTATATTATAATTTGCTAACGTTAACATATTTCTTCCAAAGTAACCTAATAAAGTTAAATAGCTTATTTTGTGATTAAAACGTAACAGATTTTTAAAAGATTTATTTTCTACGCACCTACAGTATAAATTTGTAATTTTACTTTTAATATCTTCACATTGTTTGGTATAATTTAATATTAACTTTATCCATGATACCAAGAGTATCATGTAGTCTTAGTACCATGAACTTTATCTATTTGAATTTAAGCTGTTCTCAGTGTTTGTATACAACCAATAATGATATTCTAGCATTGAAAAATATTTTAGAAATGGTTAAGGGAGTATATTTTTTATCGTAAATATTGTCTATTTAACAGGGTGGAGTGTGTTGAACAGGGGTAGTGAATTTTAATAATTTTGATAATTGGAATAGAAGATCAAGAAAATATAAACTGGTAGAAACGTTTTTTTCCTACTATGTTTCAGAAAGCTGTGAGTTTGTTAGAGAGATCTTGATTATTTGGGAATCTATTCGCAGGTATAAAAATAGTTAGCGTCTTTGTAGTCAGTCAGTCAATGTCTGAAGTGAATAGAAAGGTTGTTCGAAATAGTGTCTTTATGGGACCAGTTCTGAGTTAAGTTAATAGTGCGTGCAGGTAGAGTACCCTAACAAGGGGTCGTGGACCGGTAAATCAATTATTTTGATTTCTAAAGGGCATTTTCTTAAAAATAAAATGTTGTTTGAGCGTAAGTTTTGTAGTTAATTTAATTAAAGTAACGTAATTGTATTTAATAGTAGACTAAGTTTAAAATAATTAATTGTATAAGTTTAAAGGAAGTCCGATAATTATTTATCTTATCAAGATCCCGAACTAATCTAAGCTTAGGTGTTACAATATTTTTAGATTATTTATGTATATTTTAATACTTTTTAGAATGCTGCTCTATCCATTGAACGATCCTCCATTAAGCTGCCACATTTAATGCGGGGTAGCCTAAAGGGAAACGATAGATTTTTTATTTTTGTCTTTCCTATATGAAAATAGAAAGAAAAGTACTGAATGGAACATCGTACGAACTTGAAACTTGAAACTTAGGGTTGATACTACTACCGGACCCGACACAAACATTTTAATCAAAATTGGCCAACCGGAAGTAGTAGTTTATTCGTGTCATTTTTCATTTCTTTGCGATTTTCTCAAAATCGGCTTTTACAATTTTTTAAAAATCGCCTCATTTACTACAATTTTTATGCTATACAAGATAGGCTAGGCGCCATATCTGCTGAAATTAGAGAGGCTGTTTTCTCGTAAAAAAATTATTTTTTTAAGGTTGCAACTTTAATATGCATTTTAACGCAAAAATGTATAATGGAAGTTATAGAAAATTTAAAATCCTACAACTTTTCTTTCAAACATTTTTTTATGACGCTTAGTTTAGCAGTAATTAGCAATTTTCTATTTTTTTCACGTATGTGTAAAAAAATTGATTTTTTAAGATTTCAGCCTTAGTATGCATTGTACGACAAAAGTATATACTTTTGTCTACTTTTGTCTTTGTGTATTAATTTGATTATATAATCAAATTAATAGGATATTAAAAGCTCTACAACTTTTATTTAGAGAATTTTTCTCTACAGACCCTAGTTTAGCGTGAAAGAGTGATTTTCCGTATTTTTAAGCCAAACTAAGGTCGATTTTCATTTTGCGTTTTTCACTCATGATTTAAATTAGGTTACGGTTATTGAGGTTAGTTTTATGTTTATTTCTAATGTTTTATTACTAATGTTAGGTTATATTGGTCATTATTTGCATTGGCAAATAATACTATTTGTCGTGTGAGTGTTTCACACCAGTTTTTTTAAAGGTTATGATAAATTATTTATTAGCAGACACATACTTTTATTATAAAATAACTATGAAGATAGAAATAATAGACTGGTGTATTGTTTTCCCCGATTTCACTCCGTACATAATTGTTTATTAGGCCTATATAATTATTTTAAGAATACCTTTGTATCAATTTATAATTACAGCTCTTTGGGAAGGCATAGAAATAATATTTATTACACTAGCATAGGAGTTATATCATTTAGACTGGTTATAAGCATGTAGCCGAAAAAAAAAATTTAGTTACCACTTATAGAATTCAAATGACCACAATAAGACTTTGGAAAAGTGAAGAAAATACATGTATTGTTTCAAGTAAATCACTTTTTTTACCTCTTTGGTACAAGGTCGAAATGCTAATGATTTAGTTTCCTATTCAACCGCTAAAGAACAAATATATCGAGTTTCAAATCTCTAGGTGATCGGGAAATCTGTGATTATTACACAAGTGAGTCTGTGAGTAAATCAGTAAGTTAATACTCCATTAAAGGCTTTTGGATTTATATACTATTTGTCTGTGGAAAAAAGAGAGTTGGCGGAGAACGCAAAACTATAGTCGATTTCACGTTCAGAATGCAGTATGGAAGTCCATAAGCAATCTATTTCATATGGGAGTTTGAACGCTACTACACTTAGTAAAAATATCCACTCCGCGCCACTTAAACTTCTCATTTACAAACTCCTATTGAATAACGTAATACGAAACATACTTAATATTTGTATCGTTTTAAAGATCAATACAGACAAGTATTAAAGGAATGGAATGTTTACCAATTTTATTGTCTTTTTAATAATTATTTTAAAGTAAAAATTAGTAGTCTAATTGTTTAAACTGATGTCAATAGTTATTGGGATAAAAATAGTTCCCGTCCAGCATATGACTTGTCATACATCAAATTACGGGTAAAATTCTATATTTTATAAGAAAATAATAAAACACTTACATCGTTATGGAAAGAAAAGAGTAATTCAACGTGAAACATAAAAAAGTGACGAGATTTAAACGTCTAACTTTGTACGGGGGTATCTTATCTAAATATCAGAGTATAATGATGACATTTATAGCGTAATAAAATACGATTCATTTAGGAAGCGATAGCAATTTTTTGATTAAAAATGAGCTTGTTAGAGCGTGTTTAGCGAAACTCTAAATATTTTTTTTGCCCGTGACCTTCGGATGGTGTCGGTGGAGGAGAGTTATTTTATTGGCTGTGCCTGATGTTTTCCGTACGCCTGATAACGCAGCGGGTTCTCATAAGAGCTTTACTGCATTCTGAACGTAAAATAGAGTATAGCTGTATACTACCGTTTCAAAAACCATTTATTTTTTAATTCATAAAATTTATTGTAATAAAGAAATAATGGAGGAGTATATTTTTTGTCCAGTGAAATTTTCAGGTAGGTCTACATGGAACAGTTAAAAAATTATTTCAAATTTTTCTGAAAATTCTATTTTTCTGAAATTTTTGATATTTTTCGTTTACACCGCGTTTCTTTTTTACTCCCCAACAGAATGTGGAGGAATTTCGTAAGCGTGCCTGTTATAAGCAACGAATAAATTAAAACTTTATTGAAATATAATGGACCTTTTAAAAATTTCGTTGGTTGAAAATAAAAAAAAATCGGTCGACTACATGAAGAAAATGTTAAATTGCGAGAGTAATTTTATATTTAAATTTAAAAAATTTGATTTCCTTTTACAGTAACACAATCATTACGGTGACGATAATGTTTACTGAACAGCACGTAGAATGCAGGTACATAAGAAAATTAAGTACTGCATATATATTTAAGTATAATAGAATAAAATACGATTTTAATTCTACTGTAGAGGTTTTTATTGTCTGCATAAACACTCACGTACCGACTGTAATAAAATTGTTACAACTCCTTATCTCGACTGAAATATTTAAATTTACAACTGAATAAATTACGTTGCACTCATTTAAGTTTTCATTTTTTCAAGTCATATTTAATAAAAAATTGTAAAAATAATAGAAAATCCACAGCTCATTGTACTGTGCAGTTTCAGAAAAAAAGAGACAACAGTTTTCAATTTGGTAAAACCATTTTGGAGGCTTTCAACGAAATTAAAATTAAAGTGGAAGCGAGGAAACAACAAACATTTATTACGAGTTATAAATAACTACTCGTGTTAAATGCGGTGGTTTCCGTATTTTTTTTATTTCATAATCTTTTAGTAGTACAATAACAAAATGGGTTGTATATTTCACAGAGGTTTAATAAACGACTACTACAAAACTTTCAAGTATTATTAACAATATTAATCTAATATTAATGACAAAAAAATATTAATGATAAAATTGTATGACTTTATCAATTTAACGATGGAAGTGATTAGAAAAATGAACATACTGAGGTCATTTTCAAAATATTGTGATTTTTCTTGATAGTTAAACTTAAACGTATTTGGTACAACAAAAACATATTTTTTTTTTAAATTCTATATTAATTTGAATTAATTCAGACTTCCTTTTTGTGTAAGCAATAAAACCCTCCACGAGGACTTCAAGTTTACGACAGCTAAGGAAATAGCCGCGTCGTTTTACAGTAAATTGGGCGAACGACTAGCTGACCATTCCAACTAACTGTTCCGTGACCTAGCCATAAGGAACTTCCTAACAACTCTACCACGTCTGAAGCTAAAACGGAGCACAGACCTTATGGTTTAAATGGCGGACAACACCCACAATTCAAAATGGAGAATATACTAATAAGGGAAAAAAAATTCCCTACCACCCTTTAAATATTAAATATCCTAGACGGAAATCGTGCAGCCCATTTTTCAAAACAATCAAAATTAAAGACCAAACAAAAATCTGGTGTGAACACTCACACGACTTTCTCATGCCAATGCAAATAATGAACAATATAACCTAACATTAGTAATAATACATTAGAAATAAACAAAAAAACTAAGCTCAAACAAACATAACCTTATTTGAATCATGAGTGAATGACGTAAATTAATTTTTTGCCCAAAATATAGTATTTGAAATTTTTCTTTTATCTACTATGTCAACAAAACTAGAGTCGTAAATTTTTATTTTTGTATGAATATTCATTATCCATACAATATTGGTTCATACAAAACATGTTATATCAAGACATTTAACTATGCACGTTTGCATGACAAAAATGATAAATTAACTAATCTTATCATACAATAATAATAAGAGGAAGTAAATACAAAACACAGAATGTTTAATTAGTAAAATTAAGACAGACTACTATATTGTCGTCAGTGAATGTAGGCTGGGAAATTTGGAACGAAAACAAAAAGTGAGGATACCTAAAGAGAATGGATGACAGTGAAACGTGGAATAGAAAGAGATAAAGAGTTTTAAAGAAGTAAAGATGGAATGAAGGAGCGAATAGAAGGAACAAACAGAGCTTGTTAATTCAATTTCAAGCAAAAGGAGAAATATAATATTAAAACAGGCCGTCCGGTAATAACTTTTAAGGCAAATTAACAATCGATCTCTTTTGTAAATAATGTATAGCCTTTATTAATCTTTTATATACTGTATTTTTAACATAAAAATATTTTTCCAGTTCCAAAAACTCTGATGAAAAATATTTCTATAATAACATAAACTTTTTTTGTCTTTAATTTTTATTACGGTACTATACAAAGAGCTGCAAAATTTTCGTATAAGATATTTAATTTAAAAGCGGAAGGAATTTTATTTTCAGGAGAAGAGGTACCCAGTGGTACACTCTCCGTTAAGAACTAAGACTATTATTCGTTATTCAGAGCAAGCGGTCTTTGCTTCATTTTCGCTTTAGACATCTTACAGTTGGGTCCATCTCTCACACAACAGTGGCACAAACCATAGGGATATAAGACTATCAGTTAATATTTGTGTGATCGTGGAATTATTTGTCAAGAATAAATTAGTATTAATGTGTGAATCAGTTTGCATCGATCAGCTAGTATAAATAGGCCTAAATACACAACTGAAAATATTAACGAATAAAAAAACTCCACGAAAAGAACGCGGTAAGTCCATTTTTTCTGAAAATGAGGTTTTAGCGTATTCTGGTAGTCCACTAAAAATACTATCGGCTAGTTAAACTTACTTGCAAATAACGTGGTAAGTGACTGAGATACAAAGGTTTTTAATTTTGACATACAATGAAAGAATGTTTCAAAGGTGCCAACTAAATTACTTTCTCCTGAAAAATTTACAAAATGTGGCTTACCCCATTCTGTCAGAGGAGTCTTCTGAATTAAAGAGTAAGAAAAAATACTATAAAAAGAAATAGTTGTGTACCATTAAATCTCACAATAGTGAAAAAGCTGTTTAACATTTAAAAATATATCCTACAATGTAAATCTTTTGTTAGTTTATTTCAAGTCACACCTTTGTTGTTAGTGACTATTTTGGGTTATGAAACAACGTAAAATTTTTAAATATATTGTGACACTTATCTCGAAGGTCCGTTTTAGGATCTGTGTAAATTAAATAATTAACACACTAAAGTTTAAAATTACAAGTATTTATTACAACTAAAATTTACAATTAAATAAACGACTAAAATCTACGAGTAAATTACAATTTAAATTCTTAATAAGTAACAAACTAATTATAATTAACTAATACAATGAATAACTTAAACAATTTACTAATTTACTACTTATAAAAAACTATACAGAATAAATAAAAGTTAAACAATAGACAGTTATTCGCAGTAACGTTGACCTCTTCTAACGTACTGGTATGCGCTATGGAATACGCTCACTCAATCAGACAAAACGTATTTAACTTTGGATTTAACTAACCCGGCGCTTTTATAAGTGGGCTAATGGAGAGTTCGAGGAAAAACAGAAATTTTCGATATAATAATAAAATACAAAATCCTTCTGACAGCTTCTGGATAAATCTTAAACAAATGTAAACAAATTAGGAATGGAAGGTGTCACAAAAAGGTAAATATCTTAATAGGTTACCCGACGTTTTTACAATAGTTATTCAACAATAGACCCTACCTAACTATACAAGAGTTTTTATGACTATTTCTTTAAAACTCTTTTATTACTCTGTTCCTCTATTACTTTATTATGTACGTTAACATTTTAAATTTCTCGGTCTTACTTACTTCTACACTTTCTCAACAGAAATCGATTGCGAGACGTTTGTATGAATGCGTGATTTACATCAGACACTAAAATACTCTGCAGATTTAATATGAATTCATCGATAAATATCATAATTTAAAAACATTTTTGCGGACTAGCCTACAACGTTTGTAGGTCCTGGGTTCGATTCCCGGCTAGGGTCTGAAAATTATAACCTCAAAAACCTACTGTTAAAGTTAGATAACTTACTGAGTTGCTAATAACCGAGCTGTTGATACGAATTTAAATAAACTAAAAAAGTCACATTTTTGTGTATGTAATTTAGCAGTGTTGGCAAATTCGATAAGTTGTATTTTACTACGAATATAAAGTAATCATTGAATCAAAAGAGATTATAAGTTATCGTCTCGTATAAAGTGTAATGTATACAATCCGAGATCGTTGAATATGATTAAGTGTGTATAAGATAGTGTATCTAATATAAATAGTGTATATTAACATTACCTCCTGCCGTTAACCATTGCTGGTCAATGTAAATAAGGAGGAAATACAATTTACCTCCCTCCATTTAACTAGTGACGCGGTAGGTGGTGAGGGGATCTGGTGTGATGGTGTATTTATCAATAGTACTTGGTACGGGTTGAGTGTTTTGCAATGTAAATATCCCATCACAGCTGAGTGTTTACTTTTAGCTGGGATTAATGCCTGTCCAGTAGCAGACTATAAAAACTGACAAGTGTTCTAAAGAGCTCCATCCAACAGCTTTTTCGAGTGGAAGACTAATAATGGAATGAAAAGGCAGTGAAAACTGATTGCCTCTTCATGAAATCAGTTTCCCTTTAGTTGCAAATTTCAGAAAATATATTTCTCTCTTCTCTCATAGTATAAAGTGTTTTCTGAAGAGAATACTTCCATCATCAAACACATCGTTTACGAAAACAAAATACTTGTTAGTAATGGATTGACTACCGATTTCCGGGGGAAAGAAATACGGAAATCTTTTTTTAATTTAATAAGCTAAAACTTTGACCCTGTTTTAAACATTATTGATGGGGTATGTAAAAGAATCATTTGTGTTCTTTAGACTGTAATAAAATTCAATTAATAGTATTATCGTATTAATTAGGCCAGCCTGTTGGTGAAGTGGTTAGCGCAACTGGATTTTACGCCGGCGTCCCAGGTTCGATTCCTGGTCACGTCTGGCATTTTTTAATCACTTGTTTTCATATATCATCATTCTTCATTTCTGCATTAGCAGAAATTACAAAAAGTAAGACGTAAAACA
Organism: Catonia carolina; assembly: GCA_035578175.1. NCBI lineage: Eukaryota > Metazoa > Arthropoda > Insecta > Hemiptera > Achilidae > Catonia > Catonia carolina. The sequence goes on along the minus strand of JAQMRL010000002.1, from coordinate 118,276,281 downwards.
AAAAAATACATATTAATTAAAACTCTACTTTTAAGTTTATTTATTATGTTACAGGAAATAACTAAATAATACGAGTGTTATTAAATGAATTCAGATAGAATATTTTATTGAAATATGAAAATAAGAAGGCCCCTCATTCAATTTTCCTCTTAACAGTAACAAAAGTTACTGTAAATAAGGAGTTTCAGAAAATATATTTAGAATAAAATTATATTATAAATATATTTATATTTAAGTTTATTTCATGAGAAATTATTATAGGTGAGGAAAATTTCAGAGGAGCACAAAAAATATATTTCTGTGACCCACTGTAAGTGTTTATGAAGAAGCGGTTGGATGGTATGAATGAACAAGGTATTTACCCTAAAATTTATAAAAAATAACTTATTCTGACAATTGAATTATGTAAAAATAGTTATTCTTCAATAATTAAAGCCAATATAAATTAAATTTGTTCTCTATCACTAACATTATATTATGACATTTTGTAAGAAGCACTCAAGACAGATGTGGTTACGATAACATTTTATTGCTTTAATTTATATTATTTTTGATACAACATGGTAAAAATGAAATGTTTATAATATTTCATTAAAAAACATTACGTTTGAAATATGATTTGAACGTTATATTTAAATAATTTTACATCAAGAAATACTACAAAGTAAAAATTTGTATGTGAATAAGTTACAGCATTTAATGAAATTAACGTTAATTGTGATATATAATCTGTATTCATAACAACATTAATTTTATTTGGATAGGTGTTAATCGCACGCTTATTTAATTACTAAAATGTAATTTCTTGATCGTTTTCTAATTAATATGAAGCCATTTGAAAAATTAAATGTGAAAATTGAGATTAATTTTAGGTCCACGATTGTCTAATAAAATTAATTTAATGATGCCAGGTAATGAATCAATTACGTATAACGTTTTTCACTTGAATGTTTCAAAAAGTGAGAGGATACGCGTTAATGACCTACAAATAACTCTACAGAAATGTTGAGACAGATTATAACCCGTACGTACTCTTAGTGTTCTTTGACGTAGCTCGTTATTTCTCATACCGAATCGCACCCTTCTTCCTCTTTAACCCATCTAGTTACAACTTTCCTCTCTAATGAACGACAGAACTGTTGCAGTAGAACGCGCACAAAGAAGCGCACTAATTTTAATTTAACGTTTCCCTTCAACTTTATACTTCTGTACTTATGTCAATAGGAAAGACATTTAAAAATAACTTGATTTTTCATCTTACACTCTTATTCAATGTTTTTATGTAGCATCATCCTAAATATTTTTTTAAGTATAAAATAAAAATATAAGCACGTGTAAAATAAATAAAAGGACTTTTATCTTCTAAAATAAAAGTCGGTATTTTTATATTATTTTTTTATTACTAACCAAATCACTTCAGACAACTGTTTTTTACTTTCTCTTAGCTATATGAATACTCGTATATAGGAAGGAAGGTATTGTTTTCATGTCGAAGTTTCAAAATCGAGTTTTCACCGGATCAACACGTTTTCAGACCCCCTGAACCCAAAAAACTTGTTTTTAGTGATTAGTCCGTGTGTGACTGCGGGTGAACAGAATATCTCAAAAACGGAACATCGTACGAACTTGAAACTTGAAACTTAAGTTAGATACCACTAGAGAACCAGATATAAACATTATTATCAAAATCGGTTAACTGGGAGTAATAGTTTATTTGTGTCATTTTTCACTTTTTTGCGATTTTCTCAAAAACGACTCTTAAATTTTTTTAAATTACGGCTTTAATATACATTTTAGCGCAAAAATTCATATAATAAAAGTTATGTGTAGAGAATTTAAAATCCTACAACTTTTATTTCAAACTTTTTTTGTAAAACGCTTAGTTAAGCGGTAATTAGCAAATAGTTTTTTTCACGAAAATGTGTAAAAAAATCGATTTTTTTTAAAGATTTTAGCCTTGGTAGGCATTTTACGACAAAAATGTATAATCAAATTTTTAGGAAATAGAAAGATCTACAACTTTTATTTAGAGCATTTTTCTATACAGAGCCTAGTTCAGCGTGAAAGTGATTTTCCGTATTTTAAGGCCAAACTGAGGTCTATTTTCATTTTGCGTCTTTCACTCATGATTAAAATGAGGTTATGTTTTTTAAGGTTAGTTTTTTTGTTTATTTCTAATGTTTTATTACTAATTTTAGGTTATATTGTTCATTATTTGCATTGGCCAGAGAAAGTTGTGCGAGTGTTTCACAACAGATTTTTATTTCATCTATTGTTTTGTAAACTTATTACTGCTATCGCTAAGTTTATTAAAACCAATTAAAAATCAAGTTTGTTTTTTAACTTATTTAATTTAATTTTGCAAATGTGCAAAAATAACTATCAAATATCACTGAATGTGTATTAAATAAAAAACGGCGTTAATGACTTAAAGGCAAACACCGCCCAGGACAGTGCTGAGATAATTAAAAAATTGTATTAAATTTCTAATTAAATTTCCACTACTAGTGTTGTGTTAATGTAAGTCTTTACTCCATTAGAGTTTTAGTCATTTTTGTCCAATTTCTGGTGGATCGGGAGAATTTATGTTTCGTATAAAAGAATTATTATGATTTTGAATTTGTCTCTGAACCTACATTACTACTTTATATTTGTCATTGCCGTAAGGAACGTAGGCCTATGTGTCACTGACGTAAACATTATGTAATGTTTTATTAAATAAATAAAAAGAGATATTAGTAATGAGTTGCAACAATTTATTTCATATACACTGTATTCGTAAAATTATTAACAGCTATGCTGCACCATAAATATGGTTGTAATACACCCAAATCAGTTGGAGCATTGCCTTGTACGTCAAAATTTTCAAAGTAATGGGTAATTTTGATCGCTTGTCAAAAAGTCTGCATAACTTGATCAGTCTGTTATTATTTAATAATTGTCGCTTATGGTTGATGTGGATGTTACAAGTCAGCCGCCTATCTGGATACATCTCGAAATACCAAACATTATTTGCTTGTAGAAGGTATGGGTTGAATGAAAGTAATTGTGGAACGTAAAAAAACATATAAATTTGGGCTATATAAGTATATACATACAATCTTTTATTGACACATTAATATAAAATTAAATAAAATTTATTTTATTTTTTTTAATTAAATAGAGTAAATACCATGACAAGCAGGTGGAGTATTAAATTATTTGCACTTGATCTGGTAGTTCCAAGGCTACCAAAATAGTTCTGTTTCTTATTACATGGTCAGGCAATTATATAACTAAAGCATTTAAGAATAGAAGAGGTAGCGTTGTGAATGATACTAGTCAGAGTTATCTCCTCTGAGAGTAATGAATTTTATTATACAGCCAGACCCTGTGGTAAATGAAGTGAAGGTGTCACTTGCAAGGTGGAAAGTAGATGCTTTTCAAAAGACCGAGTATGCTGATAAGCATAATTTTTAACTCAGTGAGGAAGGCAATGGTAAACCTCTCACTCCTCGTTTTACTTAGTAAAGCCTCTAGAGGTTCAAACCAGCCTTTTGGCTGATGACATAAACAATAACAAAGTAAAAAGTTCATGTAATTCTATATTAAATCTTTGAACTCCTTCGAAACTATTAATTAAACTGAAATAAATAATTGGACAAATATCTGCAAAGAAGGCCTGTCCGTATAAATTTTCATTTTTATTCGTGTTTGAATATCATATTAAATAAAATTACATTTTATACATCTTAAGACACAAGCATTTATCTTACATAGGCTACTAATAATAATGTCGAAGACACCTTCATGAGAACTGGTTTATGATTTTTTTCAAATATTAAACATTTCAAAAGTGTAATAAAGATTTTTTTTAAATATTGAAAAGTATAAACATTAAACAGTACTGCTGACTGGATAATATTCTTTATATTTCAATTTTGTTTTTTTTTGAATAGAGTTAAATTTATTTTATAACTGTCAGACATACATAAAATTGCGTTCTCGCGCGCGCGCGCGCGCACACACACAAACACAATATTCATGTATCATGAAAAAGTATTAAATTATAAAATATTACCAGAACAGATCCATCTGTTAATAAATTGACTATTTATGATAAGTCGAAGATTTTAAGGTTTTAATTTTACATAGAACGAAAATAGCAGTTTTTTCATGCATTCTCTTGAAGAAGCTGAGAAACACTGTTTTCACAAACTTTGACCCGGATAACCAAATAAAAGTTAAAAATTATTGTACGACGTACAAATAAAATACAAATCTTTTATTATTAGTACTGTAAGTATTTAATCGGTTCATTTCAATTAGTCAACTTATTTATTTTTAGTAGTACAATTTGATAAAAGTTAAAGGTTCCACTATGATAAAAGTCTTACTAACAGGTTATCGAAATTACAAGAAGAAAATACTAGTGAATACAAAATTAATAATAATACAGACATTACAATCTATTACGAGGTAATAAAATTTATAATTGTAAAACGGATACGAAAAATTTAGAAGAGAGGTTATAAATAAAATTGACCTAACTAGAATAAAAGAAATTACTTGTTGGTAGTATAATTAAAGTTCTACAATCATTTGTGGTTTCAGTCGTTCTAAATAACTTCAGTACACGAGTAAAATCGACAATATTCTATTACAGACAACCAAATTAATTCTAAAATTCAAAGAATTTTATTTTACACTATTCTATTTTTAAAATTTCAAGAAAATGGTAAAATACTAACTAGAATGGTGTCGCACGTGTTGGGTACCCATAAACAAACTTTTGTTGTTTACGTCAACAGCCAAAAAGCTGGTTTAAACCTGTAGAGGTTTTACTAAGTAAAACAAGGAGTGAGGTGGTTTACCATCCCTTCCTCACTGAGTGGCAAAGTTTACTCATCAGCATGCCAGGCTCTCTGAAAAGCACATATTTTCCACTCTGTAAATTACACCTTCACTTCATTCATCACAGGGTCTAGCTGTATAATGAAATTCATTACTTTCAGAGGAGACAACTCTGGTTAGTGTCTTTTACACCTCTACCTCTCCTGTTCTTAAATAGTTCAGTCATATAATTGGCTGACTATGTGATAAGAAACAGAACGGTTTTATGTAGCCTAGGAACCAACAGTTCGAGTGCAATTAATTTAACACTTCACCTTCCCGTTATGGGTACAAAAACAAATTTATGGACGTGAAGATATTCTTTTTCACCTGCAGTAATATAAATACAAAATAAATTAACTAATTAATTAATTAATTCTTGTAGTACAAAATAAATTTATTTATATTAATTAGCAATCAAAATGAAGTTGTAAAGTATAATAATGGAAAGATTAAAGTAAAATATATATAATATATAAAACATTTCGCATATAAAATAATAAATATACATGGTTTAATATAAGACATTAGCCATAAATAGAAGAAAAATACGTAGTCAGACTACAACAGAAAATATTAAATTCTAGAAAAGAAAAAGTTCATCCTTTTTACTTCATTTTGTTTTTTGCTAACTATAAAAATATCATTTATAAGTCTAGGCATATTTCAGTAGTTGGAAATATTTGAAGTTGTGAGACATGCGAGACTGCTGTGATATTGCAGTACATTTTATTACCAACACAGACGCGACGGGCCAATAGTAATGTGCTCGCGCAGTGACGACTACAACAGTTACGTCTGTAACTTTAATGGAGAAGCACTAGATCTAAAATGCCCTCAGGGAAATACTCTATATCTAATAACCAACTTTATCTCAAAAAGTGTACTTATTTTTTGAATTGAACGCAAAGTATATAAGGTATATATAATATAATAACATTGAATATGATGCGCAAAATCGCTGAGAAATTTAACTCTTTTACGATATCACCCTTAGGCTATCATTGAATAAATTTCTTACTAAAAGAAACCCATTTATATCAAATCTGAAAGAAAATATTGAAATGATTAATACAAAATGTAAAAAGACTTTTTTCGAAACTACATAAATATTTCATCCCAAAATATTTTCAATTAATGTTAAATATTAAATTTTTTAGTGTATCTGAAAATGTTACCAGCATATTCTTAATATTTTATTACCAAATTTCACAAACAAATAGGAATAATTTGCTGATAGCTACCAGAGCTCCTACTACATTTTTCCGAAATACGAGCTGTAGTTTTAAACACTTACTAATAAAAATGTTTATCTATTATAGAACAAAAAACCGTAAATAGGTACAGTTGATGCTCAATTTAACGGACTAGCCTCCTAAATAAATAAAACGGTTTGAAATTATTAAAATCTAAGAAATATTAATTTTTGTAGAGAAAAACCTGTACTTTTCTTCCTGAAAGTTACAGTTTTTTGAAAGTTATGATAAGAATAGGGAACTATTTAATGTTTACTATAACATATTATAGAAATATTGTTGTTTAGGTCAACAGCCGAAAGGCTGGTTTGATCCTCTAGAGGTTTTACTAAGTAAAAACGAGGAGTGAGGTAGTTAACTATTGCCTTTCATACTGAGTTGAAAGAGTATGCTTATCAGCATCTCAGGCCCTCCGAAAAGCACCCAATTTCTACCCTGAAAATTACAACTTCATTTCATTCACCACAGGGTCTGGCTGTATATTGAAATTCATTGCTCTGAGAGGGGATAACTTTGACTAGTGTTTTTTATGCCTCAACCTCTTCTGTTCTTAAATAGTTGTCATATAATTGGGTGACTATGTGATAAGAAGCAGAACTATTTTTTGCAGCCCTGGAACTAGCAGATTGAGTGCAATCAATTTAACACTCCCCCTGCCGTTATGGGCATATAGAAACATATGTGACCGATTGTTTTATAACTTAATGATTTTCAATTTAACGGACATTCAAAACAACGGACATCGCTATCCCCTAATTAGTTCGTTAAATGGAGCATTGACTGCTTGCAGTATTTGGGCAGTCTGAAAGTATAGATGGTACTTTTTTTAATGGCTTGTGATGCGTGGGAGCTGTCAATAGTCGTTGCAAATCACAAATCGTATAACATTAATTAAAGTCCCATTCTTTCATGTCAATTAATTTGTTTTTGTACATATATTTAACATTATATTATAGAAACTCGTCAAAAATTATAAATATAATGGCATATCCAGATAATTAATTTCTATTGACTGAATCATTTATGAATCCATTATCTACTAATTTTATAAAGAAAAAATGTGTTTTTTTGTGCAGGCTAATTTCCAAAACTATAGAACGGATTTCATGAAATTTTGACAGCATATTCGTATTTATATTCTCAGCAACATTTCAGTTTTTAATTTTCAAAAATGATAACCCTATGGACCCTAATTAAGATTTTCATATACGTATGTGTGTGTGTGTGTGTGTGTGTGTGGGTACATGCGAGTACGTGTTGTAGTTGAAGTAGATGAAGAGGTCTGATTATGGTGGGATGTATTATGGGGCGTATTATGGTGGAGAGACGTACGCGCGGGAAATTATCAAAATTTCCTTCTGTGTGTTGCATTATTGTTGACAGTATTTTTGTACATACTACGTATAAAGACTAGCGAGAGATAAACGCGTAGGAATTTAACAAAACGTTGTATGTGTGTGTGTGTGTGTGCGCGCGCGCGTCCGTGGTAATGTACGTTGGAGTACAGAGTCGATCTAGCGCTACACAATTTCTGACATAGCCTATTTATTTTAAAAAAATCGATTACACATATTTCGCGTGCGAATCCGTGCGGGGCATGCTAGTAATGAATAAATAGACATTGAATATGAGTTATATGGTTTTATTTTTAACACACAATGTAAATATTTTTGCTGGTTGAGTTTTTACAGTTGCAAAATAAAACAAAACAATTAATAAAAAAAGTTGAAGGCAGGTGACTCATTTGTGTAGATAAGCTACAACGAAAGTTAGGCTTACAAACAGACCAGAGAGCGCTTATGGTCAATTGAACTACAACCATCAAAGTATAACCTACACCAGTAACCACTGTCTAGTATTCAAATCCGTATAAAAAAAACCACCTTTTAGGATTTGAACTCCGGAACTTTCATCTCCACAGTCAGCTGTTAAACAGCTGACTCGTGGCGACAACTTTACCACTGGACCAACCCGGTAGGTTGACTATTTTGTAATTTTTTTTAGCTTTTTTTTGTTATCGGGAACTGTACATTATTGACAACTACCCAATTTGATCGCTGCTTTGCTGAATTATTTGACGTGAATTAAACATGAGTTTGAACAGGGACCCTCAGTAGAGTTTGTTCACGGATGGAAGGTCACCATGCAAAGTCACTTGCGTAACCGGTGTTACTTAACAAATAATAGTGACTTGTTACCAGCTGACTGACTGGGCTGGCCCAAAGGCCATTATTTCATTAAAAGTTTTTTTTTTTGACTATACAAGATATTTTTATTTGCAACTATATAAAATTAACAACAAGCAAATTTGATAAAAAAATACAAATATTGATAATTTCAAGACATTGAGAAGATTGCTGCCCATTGACAGTACTCGAACCATAATCATTTAGTTAGTTTTTTTATTTACTTGTTTAATTATTTTATTTTGTTTTTTTTTTAATTTTGACGTCTCGTGATATTCCTACTCCGGAGTCGTTTCAGTCTTCGTACAGGGGCATTTGGTAAATCTGGTGTGTCTAGGTCAGCAATGAGTTGGTTCGGATTATTGTGTAATTTCCCATTAAAAGTAATCATTTTTAATTATTCACTACCCTTTGGTGTAGTGATCACCGTAAGTGGCTTCTCTGCCGTATTCGATTATTAATCATTTTTTATCTTTATAACATCTCTTAGTGACACAGTCAATATAATCGCAATAATATTCACCTGCGCGCAAGCCAATTTTAATATAAACATTATCATTCAATAAAAAAATTCCTGACATTGGTCTGGCTGGTTCTGGTTGTTTTGTTTCTTTTGAGCCAAGGTACAAGTAAATTATTTAGAATTAAAATTATTCGGTAAGAAATTAGTGTAACTGAAAAGAAAATTTTTGGATTTTTTATCCCAAATTTGTACTTATTTAAAAAAATATATCCATACAGATCTAAGTCATGGTAATTTAGAAACGAAAAATTAATTTTTATATTCATTTGATTGAAAATTTACTGATCGGAATAAATATGAACTGTGTAAAAATCTAACCACAGTTGTGAAAAACAGTTTTAGTGAAAATTATAGATTTAAAATAGGTATCTCAAGAGAGAAAGAAAACAATTTTTCTTAAAATTAAAGAAAAATGAGATGTAAGACAATTTATCTGCATTAACAAGAAGGAAAAGATGAGATAGGTTTCTGTTACAGTAGGGAAAAACATTTTGCCTCTTGGCTTACATTCATCCCCTGCGGAACTTGTCGATGAGTAAAGGGCCATGAAGTAAGATTTATGACCTCATCTTTAAACACATCTGAGAGTACTTGTCAAAGAGCAATTTCAAGAGATACTAGCTGTAAAATTTTATATCAAGTACAACAATCCACCTTTTTTCGTTAACCGAAATTTATTCTTTGTTGTCAACCTGATACATGTTTAAAATATTGTATAAAATATTCTGTTTTATTAAGTAAAACATAAAATTATACATAAAAAACTATGTCATTGAATTTCTTTTAATTTTCAATGTCGAGTTTTATTATACCGGCTGAAAAAACAAATTTTTTAGACACTAAACAATAAACCTAAGGTGTCGGATAAATGGTTTAAAGAAGTCAGAAAAAATATTGAGAAACCTGGAAAACCGAGAAAACTTAATGAACCGAACTAAATTTAGACAAATAAATTACGAACTTTAAGGGCTTTCATGAAGAGAAAAAACAGAACACCGGGTGGACAGAAGAAAGGAGAAGAACCTATAGTGAGCGAAAGCTGAGAACATGGGCTACGAAAGAGCTCCCAAGAACTTCTAAAGTTACCTCACGTGGTCTAAAATTGGGCGTATACGAGAAAAAATATAGATTTGTATAACTGTGTAACATTGGTATTTTAGTAGTAATTATTTTACTTGCACTTGAAAAATAAAAACATTTTCTGAACCGATCTTCTGTTGAGTGAAACATAGCGAACGAATATTACAACAATAACAATACAATATAAAATTACGCTTACGGAGAATGTAATTTGAAAATAAATCGTTACATATATTTGTAAAACCTAGATTTCAGTTTCTCATCAAACTCATTTAAACAATTTCAAATAAGTTTTAAACCGTTCCTTAAGCCAAAGTAAGCAACCAGAGACACTATATAACCACACCTCATGTGTTTAACATAAGTTTCACCTCATATTCAAGTTTAAGATTAGATTTAATTAATTTGAAATAAGCTGATTGCGTAATTACGTAAAAAAAACGGTTATTCCCGTGTAAATTAATACATTACTTTTTATTAAATGACAGTCAAAAATATCTTCAGATGTCAATATTTTTGCTAAAACAGTTTTGTGAAGTACTCTCTGATTATTTCTGTACATAAGACAAAAGTAATGGCTTTAAGGGTAAGGAACCTATTGGAAAAGATAGTACTGGAGAATAGAATGTTGAAGCAGGTTTCACATTTTCAGCATTTGGATTGCGATATGATATATGAAGGCGAATTTGATGTAAAGACGAAAGTTTCTAGGTTTCAACGTGTTTGTGGGTACATAAATAGAATATTTAAAACAAGAGCCCGGAAAGAAACGCAGTTGAGGCTATATGATGTAATACCACTGCCTATTGTACGGTAGTGAAACATGGGTCCTAAGCAAATATATGGGCAGGAGGTTGGTAGCGGCTGAGATACGTTTTTTAAGATCAGTGAGATGAGCAATACTTAGGGATCACATCAGGAGTGAGACAATCCGGAATAATTTGGGTAGAACGGAGACTGTGAGGGAGAGGATTGAACAATATAGGAAGTGGTGGTTACAACATGTGCGCCGCATGCCAAAGGATCGGTATCCGCTGCTGGCCTTACAATACCGTCCGCAAGGAGTGCGGTTGTTGGGTAGACCACGAAGAAGATAAATAGAAGCTAGAACAGGAAATTTGCCTTATCCGTAAAGGTGGAAGAAGAAGACGTTGTCAAATTTTGGTGTAAAATTTGAAGGTTTTGCTATGGTGTAGAACGAAAAAGTAAGGGTAAAGAATATACCAAGTTGTTTCTTAAACGTCTAAATTTAGATTTACTTGAATAACCTTAGAAATTTAAGAGGAAGTTACAAAATAAATTTTGAGATTGATTCACCTTTATACTCTTTCCAGTCTTTAACTGGCAATATTTACCTCACGTGATCGTTTACCGTTTAAATTTGCTTTGTATCTGTAGAAAATTCACTAGTATTTTCTTATTACCACGGAAACATAAATTTTACATTCTATCCTCTAATCTTACTATAATTCCAGGCTTATCTAAAGAGCCAAGATTTGTTTGTCTGCAAAAATAATTATCATTTGCCACGAAACTAATCCTTTTGACAATATTGCTTTGTTATGTTCTCCAGAGTGTCATAGACTAAGTAAATACATGGGGTTCCTAGGAACTCTACCCCCAGGAAAAACAGGTTAGGCTAGCTTCGCTTGCCCTAACCCGCTAGTTTCTATTACATCACTAAATCTGTGTTAAATGTTTAATTATTGTTGTGTAATTATAAATGGTTACCGATAAATTAGGAATTTTTTGTCTTTGGGAATAGTCTTAATATATAACTTAAATATGAAATACAAAATAATTTTATTGTAAAAATGGTTTTAAACTTCCGTTTCAAAGATATTAAAATGCCAGTTTTCATACAGATTTGATCAAAAATAGCATGTTTATGGCAGATGTCCAATTTGCGAATCAATATTTTTTTAGCAGTTTCATTTGTAACTTTCCATTTTGTATGTAGCAGTATACTCCATACGGTTAACAGTTAAAATAATATTAGAATTGACAACAATACGTCAACCTTTTTCTTTTTAACTTTAACATCTCCTAATAATAAATTTGATATTTCATTTTTTAAAGAAAGGAATGGCACACTAAGTTCACAACAGTCAAATTTATACTTTCTCTTGCCTACATGAATATATAGGAAGGAAAGTATTGTTTTCATATCGATTTTTCGAAATCAAATTTTCACGGGATTTACACGTTTTCAGACCCCAATATCTCAAAAACAGAATCTCGTACGAATTTGAAACTTGAAACTTAGACACCACTACCGGACCCGACACAAACACTTTCAAAAAAATCGGTCAACCGGAAGTAGTAGTTTATTCGTGTCATTTTTCACTTCTTTGCGATTTCCTCAAAAACTGGTCATACGTTTTTTTTAAATCGCCACGTTCACTTAATTTTTTATGCTTTACAAGATAGGGTAGGCGTCATGTCTGCTGAAATTTTAGGAGAGGCTGTTTTCACGTAATTCTTTTTTAAATATTGTTGCTTTAATATGAATTTAAGCGCAAAAATGTAGACTATATAATAAAAGTTGTAGATAATTTAAAATCCTACAACTTTTTTTTTAAACATTTTTTTGTATAACGCTTAGTTTAGCGGTAATTAGCGATTTTCTGTTTCTTTCTCACGAAAACGTGTAAAAATCGATTTTTTACGATTTCAGCCTTAGTATGCATTTTAAGACAAAAGTGTAATAATAAAATTTATAGAAAATTAAAAGATCTACAACTTTTATTTACAGCATTTTTCTCTACAGAACGTAGTTTAGCGTGAAAGAGTGATTTTGCCGTATTTTTAAGCCAAACAGGTTGATTTTCATTTTGCGTCTTTTACTCAATATTAAAATAAGATCACGTTTTTTAAGGTTAGTTTTTTTTGTTTATTTCTAATGTTAGGTTACATTGTTCATTATTTACATTGGAAAGAGAAGGTTGTGTGAGTGTTACACACCAGATATTTCATTATTGTTTATAGATTCTTTTAAGATTACAATTTTGTTATAGTTTTATACGTTGTCTCGGTTAAAACTGTACGTGTGGCACTTCTGATGCTGAGAGGTGATTGATGGTATGACATCTCCATCTCCCTAGACAGGTGCCAAAAGAATGTATTTCGTTCTTTATCAGTTGGAAGAGGTTCCAATGGGAATACAGAAAAAAACATTCAAAGAAAAATGAAATGAAAGTGGAAAAATAAGTAAAAAAACAACGTGAAGGAACAACAACTATGACTAATGGAAAATAAAAATGAAATATTTGTAGTAAAAATTTATAGCGAACTTTAAAATATTTTTGTTGTAGTTCATTATAGTTGAAGAATATTTTGTACCAATTTTCGTATACATTATATTTTCAAAGTGTTGTTTATGAAATCATAACTTCCCAATACCATTACTACAGTAATAAACTTTAACATTAAAACAGATTGATGTGCTTATCATTTTCTTCGTGTACATAATTAGTGGTTGAGAATTACCTTTCTTACAACCCTGATACAAAATTTCCTAGTACCATACCTACATTCCTAACCTATGAAAATAATTAGTAAGAATTATTATCTATTGAAGGTCTCTAGAATAATTATTTTACTAAATTCCAATTAAGTATAAGGAACTTTTCAACTAATTATAAAAATTTCCTATGTTTTCCATCAGATCAACTTGATAAGTTACTAAACTTATCGTATTTATTGATATTTATATTTTCGTTTATATATGCTCGCGTTTATTTGAGAGAGATCATCGTACAAAAAACACGCGAACAATGCAATCCGGCAATCTCCCGCTAGAACGTTATGCTCACAATGACATTCCGAATAGTATAGTAAATTATTCGTTATTATGAACTTTGTCATTTAAGTTGAAAATATAATTTAATTCTTCTGTATAGTCATTAATAGATGTTACCAAAACGAAAAACATATTGATTAAAATTTAGTGAGTTTGCTTCACAGTTTTTATTTCAGTAGATTATATTAATGTTTTAAGCTATAGATTCATTTCACTGCCAAAGGATATCACAAATTTAGACATATTTATTTAGCATAAGTCCGGTTACATAATTTCGATATTAAGTAATATTATTTCCTGATTAATCGTATTATTCGGAAAATATGTTACAAAAGACCTGAACATAAGATATTATGCTTAAAAAAATAAAATATCTACTAGATTTGTAAATGATTAGTAACACTAATTTATAGAATGTAATACTGTGAGTTTGTGGAATTAAATAAATTCGTCATAAAAAATTTCCAATGTTTCCCATTGGATCAACTTGACAACCCGAAATGTACTTGGTAAGAAGGCAAAAGAGAACTTTGGTCACGTAACAGATGAATAGTGGATTAGTATATCCAGTGGAATGATCCCAGAGGTTCGTTACATCCTCCCTTAACTAGACTTAAGGGAATATTAGCCTATTTCAATGTACCTACTAGAGTAGACTTTAATAAGAATATATTTGACGGACATTTTTAGTACAAACTTAATAAAATAACATTTTATTCTCATATTTGACACGTATCAATAAACATGGCTTCTGCATTAATACACAAGTTTTGAATATATATATATATAAAGTAGACTTAACAATAACATTCTACTTTTATTTACGACCTATAGTGTTCACTATTTGAAGTTTCTCTTCTGTTTTGACAATAAGAAAGAAAACTAAAATGCATAAAACATCTGAATGTAGCAAAACCACGTACATTCTTAATCGGATTAATTATGATTTCGATTTTAAGAGTAATTTACCAAATTATCAGAAACATATTTTAGGACTGGCAGGCTTTTTCTACTACCTGTCAGGTAGGCTATTTACTGTCTGTTAATTAAATTAGTTAACTATACGCAATACTATACGCAATTAGTTAGTTAACTTTAGTAGGCAATACATTTTAAGATTTGAAAATAAATATTAATAGAGATTACGTCTAGTGGCGTAACTCCACTAAAAAACTTGTTGGTGATACGTTATTTCGCATTTTGACCTTACGAGCAATTGCGCCGGCGCTTCTTGCAACGGCATCAGAAAGATAGATGAATCACAGGGGTTTGTAGGACCTATTTAAAATTAAATTAAACATTGAATCACAATTTTATCGTCAATCATGTCTATAAGTAAGTCTAAAATTTTGAATCAATTTAGTCTGTAGTAGTGTTCATTATTATTTCAAAAGTTTATTGTCAAAGGTTTTGATGTCGTTCAAATGTAGTTTGCTATTTCTACTCTCATGTTTTCATGTCAATTTTTCGAAATCGAGTTTTCATTGGAAATACACGTTTACAGGCTCTCTGAACCCAGAAAACATGGTTTTAGCTATTCGTGTGAGTCCCTGTGTCGGGGTGAACAAAATATCTCGAACGGAATATCGTAAAAGTTGAAACTTGGAATTTAAATCAGGTACCATTAGCATCCAACACGAACTTTTTCTTCAAAATTGGTTAAACGAAAGAAGTAGTTTATTTGCGCGATTTTTCACATTTTTGCAATCTTCTCAAAAACGGCCCCAACAGATTTTTTTAATTCGCGTCATTTACTACATGTTTTATGCTATGCAAGATAGGGTAAGCACCATGTTTGTTGAAATTCTTGGGCTATAATAGTCTATGCTTTTTAGGGCAAAAACGTAAGTATGTATAATTAAAGTTGTAAAAATTTAAAAACAATCTACAACTTTTATTTCAATCATTTCTACTACAATGCTTAGTTTAGCGTCAATTAGTTATTTCTTTTTTGTATTTTGCTTATTAGAATCGGCAAAAATTGGATTTTTAAAGTTGCCCCTTTAGTATGTCTTTTACGACCAAAATATAAAATTTATAATGAACGTTATAGAAAATTGAAACATCTACAATTTATATTTCAAGCATTTCTTCTACAATGATCAGTTTAGCGTCAATTAGTTATGGTTTTTTTTTGTATTTTGATCATTAAAATCGTTAAAAATGGGATTTTTAAGATTGCCGCTAGAATTGCATTTTACGACAAATGTATATTATTTATAATGAACGTTATAGGAAATTGAAACATCTACAACTTTTATTTCAAGCATTTTTGTACACAACCTAGTTAAGCGTAAATTAGTGATTTTAAATATGTTTGAGTTCTACAGAGATTGATTTTCATTTTGCGTCATTCACTCATGATTAAAATTAGGTTATATTTTATATTATTTACTCATTATTAAACATAATAGGGTATATTGTTCATTATCTACATTGGTAAGAGAAAGTCTTTGAATGTTCACACCAGATTTTTTTATTTAGTTGTCGTATTTCGTCTATAACAGTAAATATCTGTAATTTCATGGTGGTATACGTTATTGGTTATACACCAAAAGAAGTCGATAATAATTCGAAGGATACTTTCAATCACAGACCCTGAACGATTGCATCGATACAATATTTAATCGATACAATATTTCTGGGAATCATAGATTCCCAGAAATAGTTTAAAAATTTCCAAAAAAAAAACATACATACACTAATAGTCTTGCTATGTTCAGTGAATCGTTGAAATATTAAATGTCATGTTTTTAAAATAATATTAAAATGGTCAATTATGTGCAGATGAAATCTCTAACAGATGATGTCAATAGAATATCGAACAGCATGGATTTGTTATTTATTTATTTTTTAAATAAATACATAAAGTGGTGAATTTTATTTAGAGAATCAACCAAACAGAGACGGTTGATAAACTATATGACTTTATGCAGCGGACCCTTAACTCTCTGAATTAATGTGAATAGTTTACAACTTACTTTGAATTCCGAATCGAATTCGGTAGCGTATAAAGCGTTATACTATTTTGAGAGTACATACAAGCGGTAACGAAGCCACGACTGGACTGTTGGATCAATAAGTCAATTCATTTTCTTATTCCCCCAAACATGTTACGTATTCCGCACCATATAACAACAGCACTATAATATTATTATGTACAACATTTATTGTAAAGCACCCTTTCATGTTATAGTAGAGTATGATGTAATATTCTATACGCTAATAGAATTAAATCTATCCGTATAAAAACGTTCTCGTTCTGTTTACTCAACATTGAAAATATAATAATATAAAAATATATAAATGATATTCTGGTTACTTTGTTAAGCATTATTTTTCTCATTTTATTTCTCAAAGTATGAAAATGACAGAAATTTGAAATGAATATCTACCTAATACGAAAAATGTTTAAAAAGTTGAATTCCATATAAATTCAGAATTATAAAAAAATAACGAAACCAAAATGTTGCCAAAATAATCTAAAATCATCCTAAAATTCGCAACATCATTAGATTTTATTTATTTGTTTAATATTCTTAAATTTTAAGGATAATTGTTTAGGATTTACATTTTAATCTTCCAGTAAATAAGAGAATCGCATAAAATTTCCATAAATAAACATTAATATTTTCTAGGAATACAAAGTAAAAGTGCTAAATTCTAAAAAAATAAACTCGATTACAAACAAGCTAAAAAATTTATTTCAAAATTTAGAAGAAAAATACTTGTAAGACAATATATTAAGTTTTCTTTAAAACATTTACGATTCGTGGATTTGTAGCCAGTCGATTTTCATGACTGTTCTAAAATAATTTGTTTAAAGTAACACATTATTAACACAATTAAACTTTTAAAATTTAGCCAGTAAAGATGTAAATGGGGTTTAAAATTCTATCTGCGCAGAAATTACATATGCGGAATCATTAGTCTACCTACGTTTTTAATCAAAATTCTGAAAAAATTGATTTATTTTGATCAGACCATTTGAAACAAGTGAATTAAAAGAAATAATAATATGTAACCGTAATTTATATACAAATAAAATAGGAAAATCTCTGTTCGCAATTTTAGTTACTAGGAAAAGTACAAAGGAAAGAATCATGGGATCATCATGGCCAGTTTAAAAATATGGCAGTAGATACAAAAATACGTTTCTGTGTCGCAATAGTTTCTACAATATTGAAGCCTCATAATAATAAAAATTATGTTTACTCTACATCTTTAAAATGACTAAGTAAAATGAAAATATTATTGGCAAATCAATACGTATGGTCTTGATTGTAAAAATATTTTTTGTAAACACAAACATCCACTAATAAATCATCATAATTCTACGAATAACAGAAGCAAAGAAAAATTTAGAACATTGGTTGACCAAAGATGTAATTACAGAAAAGGAAGTCCTGTGGTATATCACATACATTCATCTAAAGTCTGGATCACGAAAGAAAACACCCGTCTTTAAACAGCAATAGCTTTTGAATAGTTGTATATAAAACAATTTTACAATCCATTAAATTAAAGCTTGTTTTAATTGTTGGTAACAGGATTACATTAACATATAATACGTAGTCTTATACATTTTAAAGTACGCGTAAATAAAGTAATAATACATTAAAGTTGGTTATACTGGAAAAGTGGTTCAAAGCAGGGTACTTTTTATGCGTAATTCGTTATATAATACATTAATACACTATTTATTTCCGTAAATGTTAATGTATATCCTGTAATCAACAATAAAACAAGCATTTTTTTATCAAACAACATTTTTAATTTGATGTATTGTAATTTTATTTTATATACAACGGTTCAAAAGATATTGCTGTTTAAAGACAGGTGCTTCCTTTTGTGAATCGGACTATAGGTATGTAACATAACACATTAATAGATCCAAGAATTATGGTACAAGGTAGCTGAGATGGTAAGGAAAACAAGGAAGTGTCAGGTAATTAATGGTTGGGAGAGAAACAATTTCATTTAAATGTGAAGATAATTAGCTGGGAGATATCTTCACTAAAGTACCTGCAACTGAACTGATAGCAGGTAGTTCCTGTCATCTTAAGCGAAGCGTTTGTATGTGCCATAGAAGTATTATATCGAACACAAGAGTATAACTCCTTATATTTTAACACCGAAAAAATATAATTGATACAGAAGAAATTAACGAGACAAAAATTTGAAATGTACAACAAAGTAAATTAGTAAAGAAACAAAAATTACAAGTGTGTAAAAAATTAAAACAGTAATTCAAATCTTAAACTTTTTTTTACGTCAGACTGTTTTGCACAATTGCGAATTAAGACAATGAAGGATGGTATATTAAAATAAGTTATTAAAACATACTAATGACTTGATCGGGAATGTAACCCAAGTCCCCTGGTGTAGTTTTACAAAAAATTTTAAACTGTCAGAAAATTAAAGTCTCTAATGATATTAATTATTTGTGAAACGTAAAAGTTAACTGAACTTATAATCGAATACTTGTAATAGTCCATAAACGTGTATTTTTTTACAAACTCAGTGTATTTACGAAATTAAAGAACTATATTTTTAATCATCATTTTATAATACGAATTTAAAAACTGTATTATAAAAATGTTTTAAAATTTTACTTAAAAATACAAAGAAATTTAAAAACACTACTTTTCTTTAACATATTGTTTTAATTTGGGAAGGAATTATGTTTCGTAACCATGGTATCAAACAAAACCTCTAACATTGGCGAAATCAAGTTATAAACATTTTAAATGCCAATTTAATATCAGAATAATAAACTTTTTTGCTATTTTTTTGGTACATTTGTTTTATTCGTAATATTTATCTTGTTTAATTTTTTTAAATTTTAATAAAATATTTATAACAATACTTTTATATATTTTGAACTGTACGCTGGAGTTCATGTTATAAAATTATTAAAATTGGTTTATAAACTAAGGAAAATTAACTGTAAGAAAACATTTGGAGATCGCTTTATTGAATGTTAAATAGGCAATTTTTATTTATAATATTTTTCTAGTAATATTATATTAGTGTACATAAAAAGCTACATAAAATAGTCGTTCGGACAAATAAAACGTGGTGTAACAAATAACGCTTAAAAAGGCTATATATATAATTTAGTGCTTATTTATACGTTTATATTGCTGTAAATACGTGTAATAAAAATTGAATGGAAAAATAAAAACATGAATGTATATGTGTTACTATTATAGGACTAATATTCCAGTTGGAGCAAGATGTGGGTTACCTGTGTATAGACAGAAGTAAATTTACAACTCGAGGAATGATAGCGCAGTGTTATCTCAACACGTCTCTATCGTAGCAGCACGATATAAACTGAGGGTGGCAGCAACGGACGACGCGCTAGCTATTCAGTTGTAGGGGTAGTTTGCCACCACGCACTCTGACGGCAATAAAACATACTTCTCGTTCTCTCTCTAACTTTATTCCACTCTCCTTCTATGTACCAGTCATCTCCTTCAACCTCTCCTTTTAACCTAAACAACAAAACGAGTGGAAAAAGCTTAGTCAAGTTCCTCTTAAAATTTAATAATATTTTCTTTCATTAATTAAACATCTTTCAATGAAAATGTTATTTTGAACATTGTTACAGATTTACATATGATGAAGAAATGACGTCATATTTCTGTTAACGAAAATATTTGAGTATTAATTAATTTATTATTTGATAAAATAAATACAAAATTAACTGTATACTAATTTATTTAGCTGTAAGAAATTATTCGTAAAATCTTTATGTTCTCATTAAAGTAAATACAGTATACGTGGTTACCTAATGTTTAATGATCCAGCAATATTTACTTCTCAAAAGATTTGCCAAGTTTTTTTTTATTTTTAATTAAATCGATTCTGTGCGCATTGTGCAAAAAATATGGGGTCTTTTCTCTTCTCCCACCCCACAGGTAGAACGACTGAATTATAGAATCTGTAAAACCAGGGCCCGTTATTGTTTCCGATCTTTGGAAGTCACACAGTGAAATTAGTCGCTTGCTGCAAGGTTATACCCACCAAACAGTGAAGCATTCTAGGAATTCCGTTGATCCAGTAACAAGAACGTGTACCAAAACGGTGGAACCAATGTGGGCGTCGGCGAAGACGTTAAAGTGTGGAAAAAACTCGTGGGTTTGCTAGACTCATACTTTTGTGAGTTCTTGTAGCGGAAGAGAAACTGTAACAATACTGTTGAAGAAAATATACGAGGGTATCGGGGCGTTTTATCTACTGCAAACTAAAGTGCAGCAAAAACAATACCATTCGGTACGGGATAATAGTAATAGCGGACTTATATTGACAACAGAGTTAGAGGTTTAAACGCCACTAGTCAGAGTTATCTCCTCTGAGAGTAATACATTTAATTATACAGCCAGACCCTCAGTGAATGACATGAATTTCTTATTTGCAGAGTAGAGAATAGATGATTTTCGGAGGGCCTGTCATGTTGATAAGCATAAGCTACTTTTCCACTCAGTGAGGAAAGCATGGTAAACCATCTCACTCCTCGTTTTACGTAGTAAAGCTTCTAGAGGTTCAAACCAGCCTTTCGGCTGATTACCTAAAAATAAGGTGAAGAGTGTTCGTAACAAGACAACCTTAATATGACATTATATTTAAAAATCTGGTGTGAAACACTCACACACCTTTCTCTGGCCAATGCAATTAATTAACAATGTAACCTAACATTAGTAATAAAATATTAGATATAAACAAAAAATTAACCTCAATAAACATCACCTTACTTTAATCATGAGTGAAAGACGCAAAATGAAAATCAACCTCAGTTCGGCTTAAAAATACGGAAAATCACTCTTTCACGCTGAAATAGGCTCTGTAGAGGAAAATGCTGAAAATAAAAGTTGTCGATCTTTTAATTTCCAATAAATTTGATTATACACTTTGGTCGTAAAATGAAACCTAAGGCTGAAATCTATAATATCAATTTTTTACACATTTTCGTGAAAAGAAACAGAAAATCGCTAATTACCGCTAAACTAAGCGTTATACAAGAAAATGTTTGAAAATAAAGGTTGTAGGATTTCAAAATTCTTTACAACTTTTGTTATAATATATTTTTGCGCTAAAATGCATATTAAAGCCGCAATTTTCAAAAAAACAATTTTTTTACGAGAAAACAGCTTTCCCAAGAATTTTAGCAGACATGGCGCCAACCCTATCTTGTAGAGCATAAAAATTTAGTAAAAGAGGCGATTTTTAAAAAAATCGTAGGAACTGTTTTTGAAAAAATTGCAAAAAAGTGAAAACGACACGAATAAACTACTACTTCCGATTTACCGATTTTGATGAAAATGTTCGTGTCGGGTCCCGGTAGTAGTATCTAACTTAGGTTTCAAGTTTTAAGTTCGTACGATGTTCCGTTCTTGAGATACTCTGTTCACACGCGCGCGCACAGACACACACAGAACAATCTCTAAAAACATGTATTTTTTGGATTCAGGGGGTTTGAAAACGCGTAGATCCGGTGAAAAGTCGATTTCGAAAAATCCACATGAAAACAATACTGTCTTTCCCATATATTCATATAGGCAAGAAAAACTAAAAATATTTAATTCTAATAATTCTGACCAATTTCAATAACACAACCATAACATATGTATAATATTTTTTTATTCTATGACTACACGCTTATGACACTCTCATAAAATGGAAAATTTTGTAAAATCTTATACTCATTCAATAATAAATATTTTATATCAGTGCATTGAAGAAAACAATATTGTAAGTTACATAATCTAATATTTATCCATTGGTTTAACCAGGAACGGGTAAATGTTTCCACGCCGATAAGAAATTAGAAAGGGGATGAGTAAGAAATATTTTCCGGAAGGGAAGGAATTTCCGCTTTTCTTGTTGCGTTTACATAGTTGAAATCTACGTTTTAGACAATATAATACTGTAATAATCAATGAGAATACCGTGAAAACTTATTTGAGACTTAAAATCTATATTATCTATTAAGTAATGGAATATATATATTTTTTCTCTTTAATTCCTTAATTTCATATAATTTGCTTAATGTATTTATTTCTTCATCAGATAGAAAAATTCTGAAATTCTATTAGAATTCATTTCAAAAATACCTGAACCATAAATAAAAGAAAAAAGTGAGTGGTTGTCAAATAAATGAATTGGCTTTCTTTGGTTAGAAAAATATAATTTCGAAATTTTCAATTTTAATTTATAAGTATCAGTGCAAATCGAATATTTACTTGCAAAGTTTTAGTAAATCTCACGTTAGTGAATGCTTTTATCAAGGATGTTTGACTTTTGGAATCTTAAGTTTCTGAGCATAAAATATTTGAAAACCAGTTAGCTATCTAAAATATTAAGTGAATTTCTAGAAGGTACTTAGCTCGACTCTTTTATTATTTATCAGTTAATGAAACTAACTTCCCCTGTAATCAGTACGTAATATAGAAATTTGCTCTAATCCGTTTTGGGTTCTAAGAGTCCATCTTTAGAAGGAAACATTTAAACCAACATTAAACTTATCAAAAATTTGCATTAGGTCTTAATAATTAAAAAATGTAGTTCTTTAATTTTTTAATTTATATTTTTTCCTACAGACGTTCCAAACAAAATTTCTACGTTTCATATCAAGAGCTCCGTAGGCTACCATGTAAACAATGACATTCTACACTCCGATTTAAGGATTCCTGCCGTTGAAGAGGTAGCACCGTCCTATTACAAACAATTTATTTTCAACTACTAAATCCGAATCCTCTAATTCAGGAACTTCATCGTTTTTATCTTTCTGGGGCTCCAGCTCGCCTAAAAATTCAAATAAATGGAATAGAGATCTTCTCTGAGTTATACCTAAAAAAAATAATTTACAAAATAAACTACGGGAAGCACGTAAATGTAGTATTTACAAAAAAAACATTGAGATATTTTGTTCACACACAGAATAATCGCTAAAACAAAGTTTTTGGGTTCAGAGAGCCTGAAAAAGTGTATTTTCGGTGAAAAATCAACTTCAAAAATAAACATGAAAACAATGCTTTCCTTTGCTATATATTCATACAGACCAGCTCAGTGGCGCAATGGTTAGCGTGCTACGCTGTAAAGCGAAAGGTGCCGAGTTGATACCCCCCTAAGGTCAGAAAAATTATTATTAGGTATATTCAAACCCTCCATTCCTCAACCCAAAGTAGTTTATATGACTTAAAATAAATTAATAATAAGAATTATCATTGTAAAATATTTTCGTTATAACTGTCTTTACTAACTATTCATTATTATATGTAATTATTGTTGTTAAACAAAAAACAAATAAAAATGTATCGGTATTCTTCTTATCTGAGTTGAATTAATAAATTAACATTTGTTATTTCCTACAGAAAGGATCGTATAATCCGGCTAAGTCTGGAAAATTGTTATTATATTCAAAGCTACTATTCCTCAACCCAAAGTAGTTGATGTAACTTAAAGTAAACTAAAAACAAGAATTGCCACAAATATTATTTTAAAATATTTTCGTTATGACTTTCTTAACTATTCAGGGTTATATATAATTACTGTTGTTGTTTAAACAAAAAATACATTAAAATGTATCGGAATTTTTCTACTTGAGTTGAGTTAATAAATTAATATTTGTTGTTTTCTACGGAAAGGATGACCTACAAGGTTACTGTATAATATTGGCTATAAACCAACGGTAGATAACGGTAAGTAAACATTATATGAACTTTTCTTACATATTTCAACAGACCTATTTTCCCTTGCTACCACACAGGGGAAAATGTAACTCAATATCTTAACGCACCGTCAGAATCCTGTCCCTCACACTCTCTGAATAATGCTTTCGACGTGAACTTGATCAGCGCGTTATTTTACGTTTGAATAGACAGCCAACAAAAAATACTCGTTTTATCATCACTTAACCTTTCAACTGATTCAGAAAATATCATTTTTATCAAGAAAATATTATAACATTTTTGTCGGTTAGGTATCAATACAAAAAGTTTTTAATGGTTACTGCAAACAAAAAGGAAAATTGCAACAAAATATTTAAATGTCATGTTAATATGGTATAAAAGAGGAAAAAAAGACAATACATTTATTGAAAAATACAGAAGTGTGCAAATTATTAGACTCACGAAAAGAAATTAAAATAATAGCGCTTATTTTCTACAAAAATGACGGAATATGTTTCAGTTGGAAGAAGGGAGGTGGGAAGAGCTCGAAGAAGATGGCAGTAGTCGAGAGAGAAAGTGTGTGTGAGAGAGAGAGAGTAGTAGATGTACTGATTGGAATATCTCGTGTTTGTGTAGAAGTACAGGATGGTTTGTGAGTTCGGAGCAGGCTTACGCCTAATCCTTAATAGTAAGAAGAAGAAGAAAATTTTATACAAAACTTCATTATTGACAGTATTTACAACTTCATCACCATGCCATATTTTGATGAGTACATCAGTGAGATCAGTCTTTGTAATAATTGTCTTCTTCTTCACTTCAAGGTCTAGGTTTAGTGAACCTGTTAACTTTACACTTGTACCCTTCTCTTCCTCGGTCTTCCTACATCTCTCGTACCAATTGGTCTAAATTTTGAGCCTCTATTGGCATCCTCCCATATGGCATTCTGTTCAAGTGATTGTCTTCTTCTTGAGTTTATTCTTAACAATTGCCCAAAAATTCCTATCCTTATCTGGCCAGGAAAGGATTTTCTCTAAGAAAATTTGTGATTGATCTGGCTTTGTAATGTAATTTACAGTTACAATTTATGTTTCTATTACAATATTTTCAAATGAAAAATATAGTACTGATTTTGAATACAACTTTTACGACATAATTTATTCGTTTTTTAAGAGAACAGATTAATAAAACTTTCCATCAAAATTTCTTTAGATACATTTCCACTATAATAATATTAAATAACTTAATATCTCAAAGAAAAAAGAAGTATTAAGTTATTCAATTATTAATCGTTTTAAAAGAATCAAACAAAACCATTTTGTAATATTAAATACAACTTTCCTTAAAGTATTGGGGTTTGAGTTAACTGAAAGTTGGGAATGTATTATAATAGACAGTTATTACTTCTGTAAACTCAAAGAAAAGACAATCACCCTTCTTAAACTTTCCATCATCGTACAACTTTTGGAAGATTATTGAAATTCAAGCCTCTTTCAAGGAATTAGGAAAAAGCTTTAATTAAAGTCCAGTTTAACGATAAAATGAAAGTGTATTAATTAAAATCTTGTCCTAACAGTTCACGAATTCAAATTGAATATAGATAAATATGTATTTATTAAATATTTTATTACAAAACAATTTTCAGTCATAAAATAATTTCCCTAAAAATATGGGCAGTTAAAAAGCGTGAAACTAAGTTGGCAGATGTTTTGATTTCGATTTTATCTTGTCTAGATCATAGTTTTTATTAGGATTTGGGTACCGTATCACAAATTAAATCACGAATTCAATTTCGTTGCAATAATATAAGAAACAGCTAGTTTGTAAAAACTAAATTTTAACAATATAATACAAGGTAAATTTGTGAACGTAACACAGTGTAACGTTAAAATAGTGATATTTTAGAAATAGTCATGGGAAGAACTTTTTTATTGTCAGAAATTGTGCATTATGTAAAGATTTTTTTGTTTGTTTTACGTCTGACTGTTTTGCAATAATTGCTGCAAATGCAGACGGTGAGAAAGATGATAAATAAAGATGCCAATGGGCCGGCCTATTATGTGAAGAGTAGTGTATTGAACAAGGATAACGGATTGCGGTGTATGAAATATTTTGAATAGGGATTTTCGGAAATATTTAATATTTACTAATATTACTAATTTTAGTTATTAGTTAATTACTAATATTCTATTAGTTATATTTATTTTGATTCTACCTACCATGTTCCAGTCAAGCGGAAGAAGTGTTAAAAGACGCTCGGCCGTTTCAAAATAGTGTCGTTAGGGACCAGTTCTTAATTACGTTAATAGTGTGTGTGTCTGCCCATAACAGACAGGTGGAGTGTCAAATTATTTACACTCAATCTGTTCGTTGCAGGGCTAAAATAAATAGTTCTGTTTCTTATCACATGGTCAGCCAATTAAATGACTGAATCATTTAAGAACAGAAGAGGTAGAGGTGTAAAAGACACTAGTCAGAGTTACCTCCTCTGAAAATAATGAATTTCGCTATACAGCCAGACCCTGTGGTGAATGAAGTGAAGGTGTCATTTACAGAGTGGAAAATATGTGCTTTTCAGAGGGCCCGGCATGGTGATAAGCGTACTTTTCCACTCAGTGAGGAAGGCAATGGTAAACCACCTCACTCCTCGTTTTACTTAGTAAAACCTCTAGAGGTTCAAACCAGCCTTTCGGCTGTTGACCTAAACAACAACAACAACAGTGTGTGTGTGTGTGTGTGTGTGTATGGGTGGTAGCAAGTGGTTGTGGACAGGTAAATCATTGTTTTGATTGTTAAGTGACAGTACCTTTTTTATAATCGATTTTAGTTTAAATTTTTAATTATTTTTTAATTATATAGTAATTTTTCATTATATAGTAATTTAATTGTAATTCGTTAGTAGTTTTCGTTTTATTGTTAATTGTAGTCTATACTCTTGTAAATAAATAATTGTTACAAGTTTCAAAAAAATCTGTGTATTATTTATTATACTCAGATCCCGAACGAACCTATGCTTAGGTTTTACATAGGATTCACCACTAACTTTTAGCATCAATTTTTTAGTAACAAAACTTCATGATTTATTAAACACAAATACATATTTAATTGAAACTTCAATCTTGCTAAAATTAGACCGTATACTGCGAGGTTTTTTATGGCAAAGACATATGGGGTAACTTAATTTTTTGATTGGTAAGTAAATTTACAAAAGTAATACACAATATTTACAAAAGATTTTTAACTTTTTCTTCAGTGTATGTTCCTGAATATTTAGATTTATTATAGGTTTAGTTCTAACGGTTTTTAAAATATTTGTTTTAGGTTCGTTCTGCTCATTTAGTTTAATAGAAAATCTGGTTTGTTGTATGAAAGATCCTCATGGGCCTGGGCTATGATGTCTTCTTCATCATCATTTTATGATTTCTCTTAATTTAGTTAAAGTTGCATCAACTCTCAATCATTGGCGACAACTGTGGATTATAGAACGTTTTTTTTTGAATTGTAGTAAATTCTATACCTCAGCCAAGAGTTGAATCGGGACCAGTAGCTTTTTGGGCGAGTGCGTTAACCACTACGCCACGGAGACGGTTTCTATTTGAATCAGTTGTTATGAAAACATCATGAGTCACATTTTTTTTGAAATTGAGTTAGACATGCCGCCATGTTTTTATTATGTAGACGCATAGTTTAGTATGAAACTAACACGAGTCCTACATCTCTATGCAATGTTATTGTGAATTAGAAATATCATATGTTATGAAAACATCATGAGTCCTGGGACTCACGTTGTTTTCAAAACAAATCATCAGTGCTGCTGTGTAGTGATGAACCTCTAAACGAAATGTCAGCTGTTTTAATTTATTCTGCAAGTCTGATCTCTAAACCTAACGTACTGCCATATTTCCTTACTGCTTGTTTGTCTTGTGTGACACAGTAACTTTTTCTCCTATACAGCAATTTTTTCCTGTCTGTTATGAAAACATCATGAGTCCACAAACAGAAAAATTTTTAAGCTGAAGAAAATGGTTTAAAAGAACATTATTGGTCATTTTGTAAAAACTAATAACCTACATTTTACTATAAAAAATCAGTGGCACCTGATGTTTGGCAGTTTTTTGAGGCAAACAGTTTTTTTCGTTTTTCCGAAAATATGCTTTTGTGGACTCATGATGTTTTCATAACAACCGATTGATTTGTTTGATCAGAATTCATTTTAATGAATTAATATGAATGTACCTATATATAAATATAAAAATATAAATATAAATGTATATATAAATGAATGTAATATAAAAATATGATGTATTATTTATATTTTTGAACAAGAAAAAAGTCTTTAAAAAATTCTTGTTGTTTTTTCGTCTATTAAAATTTGTTTCTATTTGTTAATGAATGAGTATTTTAGTTCATTATTAAGCATTTCGCTTGAAATGCGCCCGGTAAGAGTTTTCGCAGCCGGCGCAAGCGAACTGCTTATTTAGCGCTAACAACTTTGATCGAATTTCACATTTATCTTTATTCTTTTAATTATTGATCAAAACATGTTTCCAATGCTTTAGTATAACATTGTTTCACTTTAAACGACATTTAGTCTTCATTTCAGTATTAAAAACAAACTGCAAACATTTATTTTCAATAATTTTAATGCCGCGGGACCCGATTTAGTATGTTTTTTTATATCGGATCTCGGAAAATGTCCTCCTCCTCCGATTGACGTTAGGTGGCAGCACCGTATACATGTTACGGTTCGGCTGCTCTGTCTTATATGCTATAATTTTGCTGTGAGTTGGCATGCTCGGCTAGCTCAGTTGGTAGAGCATTAGACTCTTAAATTCAGGGTCGTGGGTTCGAGCCCCACGTTGGGCGGTTAATTTTTTTCTTCATAAAATCAATTTTATACAAACAATTTATTTACAAAAAATGTAAAACTATAATAAATTATTATTATTTTTATTATTATTATTATTATTATAAATAATAAATTATTTTTTAACGTCATACTTATCATCTCGCGTATTGTTATGATAGAACATAATTATCCTCACAAAATTACAATAAAATTGTAAACTGACCGGTAAGAGTTTTGCAGAAACGGTCGCATCAATAGTCAATTTATTTTTAGAAATTATATAATATATTCAACAAAACGTTATGATATCCTCTCAAAATTACAATAAAATTGTAAACTGACCGGTAAGAGTTTTGCAGAAACTGCGTTGTAGTAACAATTCAAAGGTGTAACAAAAGGTTAAGAATATCTGGAGTAGGTAAGAGTTTGAAAATATGGCACAAACATCACAAAAACGTATAAATTAAAAATCTATATAGATTTTTAATTTATACGTTTTTGTGATGTTTGTGCCATATTTTCAAACTCTTACCTACTCCAGATATTCTTAACCTTTTGTTACACCTTTGAATTGTTACTACAACGCAGTTTCTGCAAAACTCTTACCGGTCAGTTTACAATTTTATTGTAATTTTGAGAGGATATCATAACGTTTTGTTGAATATATTATATTTTTAAGTGTGTAATAGCCTAAGTTGTTTTTTTACATTTTTACTAAGATCAAATCCAGTTTTAATTTTAAGTAGAAATGCCATTTAAACGTAATAAACGCGATGTTATGCAACAGTTCATTTTCTAGTTTTTTGTGCGCTCTGTTCACAGACGACGCGACGTACAGAATAGAATACGGAAAGAAAGCTTGTTGTAATATACTTAATGTAGAGTACACGTGTGTTAATGTCATAATGTTCTGGTTGTAGAATTAACTACGAATGAATTTTAGTAGGAAATTATTTACATATACTATATCCAAACATTTTGAAATTAACCTAGTTAATGATCTTAAGACTGGCCTCCAACAAGAAATAAAAATTTGTTATTAATTTAAACATAAATTTGTTTTCAGTTTTAAATTTTAAGATCATATATTAAGCCGTCTGGATTTTTGAGCCAACAGTGTATTTGACTTCAAACCAGATGAGCACGGGTTAGCAACCGTAAGGTTTTAATACATAGTTTGATAGAATTGGTTATTTTTCCACTCAACGAAAAAATGAAATTGTTTCGTGCCCAATGGATTGATCAATTACATAAAATCCCTAAAACTGCTTGCCTAGTGTAGATAGAAGATACAAATCAGTAGAAAGTAGAGGTATTGGCAGGGCGAAGAAAAGATGGGTGCCGGAATAGGTATAAATGCCTAACCCGTGAAAAGAAGAAGAAGAAGAAGTAGAAGAAGAAGAAGAAGAAGAAGTAGAAGAAGAAGAAGAAGAAGAAGAAGAATAAGAAGAAGAAGAAGGAAAAGGAGGAGGAGGAGGAGGAGGAGGAGGATGAGGAGGAGGAGGATGAGGAGGAGGAAGAGGAGGAGGAAGAGGAGGAGGAGGAGGAGAAGAAGAAGATAAAGAAGAAGAAGAAGAAGAAGTTTGGTAGTTTCCGTCTATTATTAGATTAATATCACAATAATTGATAGGTTTATTCTCTGGTTTCGACCTACTTAAAAAGATAAGATGCATTCTCTCAACTTTGTCAATAACGTCACTTTCATTCATTGTACAATGTGGAGTAAAATATTAATGATAATTAATATTAAATTAATGATTTTCGTTTTTGTATTTTGGTTTAATATTTCAAAAGATTCAGGAAGCAGATAATGTTGATAACATTTGAGAGGTTAAATACATAAACTTTGAACATAGGAGATAGCTGTACAAAATAGTTCACCTTGGTTATGTTACGAGTAAAGTTCTCCAGTTTGGTGTTACGGGAAAGGTAATTAGTTAGTTGTTGGTTTATAAGGAGTGCAAGTAGCAAAGAGTAGAGCAATAGCGAAGTAGAAATTGTAGTAGAAGTAGAAAAGTAGAAGGGGTTAGACGATTCATTCGGTAGATATTTCTCCTACTCAACGAAAACCATGTTCTCATGCCCATCTGTATTCTGTAGCATACGCACAAGCGACAGGCGTGAGAGAAATATTCAGATCAAAATTCTTTGAACGCAGAACCTAAAAGGAATTAATGAAGGTGAGGGAAAAAGCGTTGAGAAAAATCTTCCTCCAGATTTATAACATTGATATAAAGTTTTTAATACTGCAAATAACTACAGAATTCTGAAACTTACTTTTTTAAACAATTATTTATTGATCTAATTAAGGGTGATTAAATGGTTAAGCTGCAAAATAATATTTATTATTATCACTAGAAAAAGAGGTGAGAGAGAGGACCTATTTTCCTGATACTACGCAGACAAACCATACACACAAAAATAATTTAAAACCGTTCTTTATAAAGATACTTCATAAAAAAACCGAAAATTAAAGGAATTTTCTCTTCAATATACCTTTGATATAAACAATGATACACTGAAGGTAAAAATCCGGATGAGAAGGAAGGAGGGGAAGTCAATATTGTTATCGAGAAGTCCATTGCGCTGATGCTTTACACGAAAATTATATGTAGGCCCACACAAACGAAAAAATCATTTGTGCTGATAAAAATTCAACTTCTACATAATCGTTTGGTTTATTTTAATGAGATTATTATTTTTATAGTTTAATGTACTTATAGCTGTCATACAATATTATCGATGTGATAAATTCAAAACTAGTTTCCGTAAAAAGTCAAAACTAATGGCATTCAGTGGCAAATAACCTACCTGGTCTAAAATTGTGGCAGATAATGTACTCGAACAAGTATCACAATGAAATTATTTAGTTTGCGACATCGGCTTTGATCAAGATTTGGACATAGAGAGAAAGTTGGAAAATTCTAAACAGTGTGTGGCAATATTAGCAGAACCTAGGCAGAAAAACAAGAAAAGAAACTCAGATAAAATTTTACAAGGTGATGGCTTCCCAAGTCCACTCTATGGAAGTGAGTCATGGACTAGCACCAGACCACAGGAGAGTAGAGTACAGGCGGCAAAGATACGTTTTCTGCGAAGAACAAAGGGTTGCAGTCGTAGGGACTAACTAAAAAATGAGGACATAAGAATGGAATTGGATGTTTACAACCTGAATGAGAAGATTGCAGAATATCGAAATCGATGGAGGGAGCACGTAAAATGCCTGAGGGAAGGATCCCCCTTAATGTTTTGCGAACAGATCGGTGGGGAGGAGAAATGTTCGGAGGCCACGCAAGAGATGGCAATAATTCAATAGTTTTGTTATGTTGTGAGTCGGAACAGGCGGGAGCCTAATCCTTGATTGTGAGAAGAAGAAGACATTCAAAATACGACCCGAGTAACAATGAGGGTATATTGCATTTACTTCAACCAGAGAAGACAGTAAATGCATGAGGAGATAGAAGGAAATACCGGTTCCCAGGCGGCTGAGTTTAATAGACAATTATATATTTTTAGTTTTCGTAAACTAATATATTTATATCTTGTTCATAAACGACTACTTTGGGTTAAGGAATGATGGGTTTAAACGTGTAAAAATTTTCCAGATCTTGGCGGGGAATCGAACCAGGGTACTCCACTCTGCAGCGTAATACGCTAACCACTAGGCCACAGAGGCTACCAAACAATCGATTTACAGCATATATTTTATGGATTAAATGGTATCACTATAATAATCTATTTGTGAACAGGTATGATGGCAGTCAGTCGATCACGTAAACAGTGCCACAGTTCTGGATTGAAATCGTGTAAACTTTTACATGCAAAATGCTTTCTTTCGACACTCAATAAATATTGTATACAAACTATGAATTATATGAAATAATTCATTAGCAAAATAATAAAAAATATTATAAAAAAGTAAAACATTCATATAACTTGTAATGTAATTTAAAATGTAATTGAAATGAAAGCACAATGAAATAAAGATATGCGCAATTGATTGATGTTAAATAATATTTAACTGAAAATTGTTTGAATTACTTAGATTAAATTGACAAAAATTTGGAATTACATAAATTAGTTTCTGATCTTGATTTCTTGAATTTTTATTGATGACACTTAAAATTATAATTCTAAATTTTTATTAAGTTATTACAATGATATAAAAAATATTAAATTGATTTGATATCTGCCTACTGAGCTCAGAATATTTCATCATCATCACCCAAACACGGATAGGCCTAAAGCCTGTTCCGGCACCCATCTTCGTAGCAGTCTTCCTCTATCACGTCTACCCCGTGGGGCATAACTTAATATTTGGACTGGTAGTCTTTCCTCTCGCATTCTATTCACATGTTCGCACCACCTGGAATTGTAGCGTGCAATGCCGTCTAATAGTGGTTGGACCTGTAATTCTGCTCGAATACTTTCATTACGTTTCATGTCCAGTCTATTATAGCCTGCCGTCGCCCTTAAAAACTTCATTTCTGCACTTTGTATTAGAGATCTCTCTCGTTGCGTCATGGTCCAACTTTCACTGCCATACAGCAAAACCGGGACTGCCATAGTTTTGTACAGTTTAATTCTTGTATCCTTTCTTGTCTTATTTTTCAAAGTTCGATGTATTGTCCCGCAAATTGTTCTAAACTTATTCAGTTTATTCATAACATCGTCATCTTTTAAAAAGCTTACGTCACATCCTAAATATTTAAAATGCGAGACTTGTTCTAAAACCTTATCATGTATAACGATTTTCGTTCTGACTGGATACTTGCCCTTAAAGGCCATAGTCTTTGACTTAGCGGCAGATAGCTTCACTCCATAACCCTCACAGATCTTTTGTAGTTCAAACACAGCTTTCTGCAAATCATTTTCAGTTTCCATGATAATTACCTGATCATCCGCATATAGCAAACAGCTTAAATCATAATCGGCGATTTGTACACCAGCATTTATGCTCTCCTTCCACTTGTTCAGAATCCAATCTATATATATATTAAAAAGCGTCGGAGACAAACTGCAACCCTGTCTCACCCCCTTATTTGTAACAATCGCTGATGTCAGTCTATTTCCAACCTGTATATGGACAGCTGTATCTTCATACAAACTCTGTACCACTGATATCAGATGTGGGGGATATCCTTGCAAATACATTATCTCCCAGAGCTGCTCTCTATTAACACTATCAAAGGCCTTTTCAAAATCAATGAACGCTAGATGGGTTTCTAGATTAAACTCCCTTCTTCTTCAGAATATTTAAATATGATAATTATTATTAATAGTTACGAGTTGAAATTCTTGTAGTCTCTGCTTTACATGTGCCTTGCACCATCGACTTGGATCGAATAGGGGACTTGACCATTGTTGCAATCAGTTTTATAGTATTTACTGTATATAATTATTGAACGTTAAATTTTTGAACATTAGGGAATTAGGATGAAATTATGAAAATTATGTAAAGATAAACAAACAAAGTGTTTTCATACACGTTAACTAACTAATGTGATGAATAGAAGGTAATTATAATATTTTGATTACTAAACATCGAGGGATAGAGTATGATTTACGGTAAACCAATATGAATATGGGTGGATTTACCTAAAGTATTAATAACAATTAATATATCATTCATTATAAATTAGATTACAACATGAAGGCTTTATACTCGTAAGTTAGTTATTTATTTTATATTGGAGCGGTGAAGAGAAAATTGTTACAACAAGTAGAATATTAATGATGTATAATATATACATGTTATAGCCTTGTTCCTCCCTAGGTTATTTACCAGGAATATAAGAGATAACTACTACCCTTCTTGTTACCTCACCCGGCTTACCTCATCTTATGGGGATGTGTTTTCATTATAAAGCACGTGATATACGTGCTTACATGCACGTCACAATGAGTTAACACTCTATATCCTTCCGACAAGCAATCTTAACCCAAGTTACAGCCGCAAAATAACTTATATAAAATCTAATATTTGGTTTGCATATTAACTACTTATTCTTTTTAGTAACTTGTTTTGAATATATCATCGAAAATAACGGTGCAAAAATTTTACATGCACTTTATTTATCATGAGTTTTTACTGAATAGTTTACTCATTAGTGTTTGTTCTTGAATTTATGTACTAATAATATTGTAACATCTGGAAATTATTGTTTTTTTATATTTTCTCTTGCCTACATGAATATATAGAAAGGAAAGTATTGTTTTCATGTCGGTTTTTCGAAATCGAGTTTTCACCGGATATACACGTTTTCAGACCCCCTGAACCCAAAAAACATGTTTTTAGCGATTGGTCTGTGAGTGTGTGTGTGCACGCACTGCGTGCGTGCGTGAATCGTACAAAGTTGAAACTTGAAATTAAGTTAGGTCCTACTAGAGGACCCAACACGAACATTTTAATCAAAATCGGTCGTCCGGATAAAGTAGTTTATTCGTGTCATTTATCACTTTTTGCGATTTCCTCAAAAACGGCTTCTACAATTTGTTTCGTAATTTTGAAGTGACTTTTTAAAAAGCGATGCGATGTTACGTTAGATTTCCTTTCTAAAATAAAATAAACTACTTTTTTAGCATATGAATTTTAATGTTATTGGTTTTTCAATTTGTTTTTACAAAAGAATAAATGTTTCTTTATTTAAAAATAAATACGTGTTCATTGTATTACTTTTAAATAAGGATTTATAAGTACAACTTGTAACTAGACATAAAGATCACAAAAAGCTGGCTTTAACGATTTATATTTTTGATTCCCAACATTCTGAATTTGTTGGAACATTTATATAGTGGGGTGAATTTGTACTTCTTCATTAATAACGCTGAAGTTGATTTAATTTCATTGACATAGACATTACAAAAAAGGGGTTGTGTAACAAATTTATATTTTTATTGGTTTTTTACCAATTAAATAAATTGCATAATCGTGTTCGTTTGATTTTCATCGACATTACTACTGACATTGCTTTTACATCTACGTTCAAAGAAACCTTCAAATATTGATATTGATGAAATTCGAAAGAAATGCCTTAAATTGACATGCATTACTAAAATTGAAAATGATATCCTCTCTGAACTCTGATGGTAGATTTTTTTTATCATTCTTTTGAAATATTTTTGATTGTTTTTATGAAAATATAAAGGAACTTTACACGTGCATTAATGTTTTTGACTATATTTAATTACAAATTTTTTAACACATAAAATATAAAACCTGCTTCTTTAAAAAATATCGTCTAGTAATTATTTTAAAACTAAATAAATATGGCACATTTTTAAGTTAAATTTTAAAATTATTTCAAAATTGTTTCATTCAAGTATTGCTGATTCAACATTATACGCTTTTTAAATGTTTAAATACAATGTGTGTGTTATTTTTGAAAAATAATTATCAATTTTCATTTCATTTAATAAACCAGTATTTATTTTATAAACTTACAAACTTTTCAAGTTTGATGACTTCGGAGCTCATTTTACTGAAGATTGGGTTAAATAATTCCTACAATTAATATATTTAAAGCTAACAAAATGATTAATAGAAGAACAAAAAGATTAATACTCACAAAAGTAAACTTAATTTTGAAGTAATTACACAGCTCTTCATGAAAAATATTAAATCTCAGGTTATGTTTTTCTCTCATAGAAGTCCTGGGTGACCTGACTTGTCACAGGGAGATGGAGTTTTAATTTACTCACTCGCTCTTCTATTTCCAGAGCTATAAGAGTAGTTCTGTTTCTTATTATGAGTCCAGTGAGAAGAAACGGTTGAAGAATAAAAGAATTTAATCAATAGAGGAATAACTGACACTATTCAGAGTTATCTCCTCTAAGAATAACGAATTTCTATACAAAGCCTGACTCTGTAGTAAATGAAGAAAAGGTGCCAGTTGCAGTGTGAAAAGAAAGGGTTCTTCAGGAAGTTTGGGGATACTGATAAGCCGTCATACTCTTCTACCCAGTGAGAAAAGGACACGTCTATCCTCATTTTGCTTAGTAAAACCTTTAGTAACTCAAACCAGCCTTTTGGCCGATAACATAAATAAAATTAAATACCAAAATGTTTAATTTGAGCCTTGTTATTGAAGTAATAATTTTAAAACCTATAGCTACGCTTCTAAATTTAATGTAAAAATATTAATAATTTACATTACCTACATATGCAGCAGTGAGCAGTCCTGGACAGATTCAAGTAAAAAATGTATTTTATTTCTGATACATAAGCACGGTAACAGATTCAACAAGTAACTTTGATTTAATATTTTCCTTAAGATTTAAGACCTAATTTTGTAAAATCTGATTGAAATAACAATTAAAATTCCAATAATTTTGCGAATCATCAAATAAAAGCACGTCAAAATTTGGGCTATGACAACCAAATTTCTTGTGAAATCTTTTGATAAAAATATATATTCAAATTAGTTTGGTAAACATTGTTGTACACATGCACTGTTTAATGAATTTACTTTTATTATTTTATATAAAATTATTAAATACCACCAGAAACGGACAAAGAATGAGTAAGAACACTTACCAATTGAGAAGTACTTTCGTGACTTTACCACATTGTCAGCTCATCATAACACTTAAAATTACACAATATTATACTCGTAACATTTATTTTTGAGGAGATGTAAACCTCCACTGTGACAATTACAGACAATTACATGACAATTACAAAAGTCAATTCCTGAACAATTTCAGGAATTATTGACTCCTGTAATTGTCATGACATATCGCATAGATGGTAAGTGCTACTTTGATTTGCACTTTAATGACCAATAGCTTAACCATTGCAGTACAGAAAAAAAATATTTTGAACCCGTTTTTTAGAACATTGAATATTCTGCTAATGGTTTTTTTTTAAATTTTTAAATTAGATAGACCGTTTAATCGCTGCAAATACAAACGTAAAATGAAGAACTCGAATTTTCCAATATGGTGAACGAAGTAAATGTCCTATAGTCGGGGAAATTTGACTTGTTATTAAGATAGGTTTTAGGAGTGTGTATTCCATTTTCAAAAACGATGTGAATTATTTCCTCTCAAAAATCTAAATTCTGGTCTACAAAAAAAAGCAAATTGATTAAAAATATAATGAGTTTAAAAACGTTTAATATTCACCTTTTCTCACTCCTTTCCTTTTCTGTTTTCTTTAACTTACGAGCACTTACTCGGTGCTAACCACTTTTTCAAGTAATATCATATAAAGCTTCGAGAAATATTGAGAATAATATATCTTCTTTTATCAAAGTTTAAATTTAGACTCGTAAATAGACCGTACTTTTTCGTGTTAAGGTCACTAATTGAATAGTAAATCCTTAGTTTCTGCTCTTTTAATTTTACAAAGTGCTATATTTATCATGGGCGTTATTATACTGTTAAATTTTACAAAATTATTTCAATTCGGTCTCATACTTTTGAAAGTTTGAAGATAAAAAATTCAGTAAAAAGTTTTTTGACAAAAAAATCATGAGACATCCAGATGCCAGCAAAACAAAAAATCTGGTGTGAAACACTCACACAACTTTCTCTTGCCAATGCAAATAATTAGCTATAAACC
The DNA here is from genome assembly GCA_035578175.1 of Catonia carolina. NCBI lineage: Eukaryota > Metazoa > Arthropoda > Insecta > Hemiptera > Achilidae > Catonia > Catonia carolina. The sequence continues at coordinate 118,237,475 of JAQMRL010000002.1, read as the reverse complement.
TAACATTATTAATAAAATATTAGAAATAAACAAAACACTAACCTCAAAAACATAACCTTATTTTAACCATGAGTGAATGACGCAAAATGAAAATCGTAGCTACTCAGTTTGGCTTAAAAAAACAGATAATCACACTTTCACGCTAAACTAGGCTCTGTAGAGAAAAATTCTATAAATAAAAGTTGTAGATCTTTTAATTTCCTATAAATTTTATTATAGACACTTTTGTCGTAAAATGCGTACTAAAGCCGAAATCTTTAAAAAATCGATTTTTCACACGTTTTCGTGAGAAAAAATCAGAAAATTGCTAATTACCGCTAAACTAAGCGTTATACAAAAAAATGTTTGAAATAAAAGTTGTAGAATTTAAAATTCTCTACATTTTTTATTATGTAAATTTTTGCGCTATAATACATATTAAAGCCGTAATCTTAAAAAAACACTTTTTTTACGTAAAAACACCTTCACCAAGAATTTCAGCAAACATGGCGCCTACCCTATCTCGTAGAGAATAAAAAATTGAGTAAATGAGGCGATTTTTAAAAAAATCGTAGGACCAGTTTTTGAGAAAATCACAAAAAAGTGAAAAATTATACGAATAAACTACTACTTCCAGTTGACCGATTTTGATGAAAATGTTCGTGTCGGGTGCGGTTATGGTATGTAACTTAAGTTTCAAGTTTCAAGTTCGTACGATGTTCCGTTCTTGAGATATTTTGTACACACACACACACACACACACGCACGCACACACACACACGCACGCACGCACGCACACACACACAGACACACACACAGACCAATCGCTAAAAACATGTTTTTTGGGTTCAGGGGGTCTGAAAACGTATAGATCCGGTGAACACTCGATTTCGAAAAATCGACATGAAAACAATACTTTCCTTCCTATATTCATATAGGCAAGAGAAAGTAAAAAATATATTCGAATAAAATTGAACTATATTTATCTCAATATATACGAATAACAGGCCCGTGGTTTTATTGCGTTATGTGTTAAATTATTTGCACTCAATCTGCTAGTTTCGGAGCTACGAAAATTAATTCTGTTCCTTATCACATGGCCAGCCAATTACATGACTGAAGCATTAAAGAACAGAAGAGGTAGAGATTAGAGATGTAAAAGACACTATTCAGAGTTATCTCCTCTGAGAGTAATGAATTTCATTATACAGCCAGAGCCTGCGGTGAATGAAGTGAAGGTGCCATTTGCAGGGTGAAAATTAGATGCTTTTAGAAGGCCCGGCATGCTGATAAGCATACTTTTCCACTCAGTGAAGAAGACAAATGTAAGCCACCTCATTCCTCGTTTTACTTAGCAAAACCTCTAAAGGTTCAAACCAGTCTTTCGGCTGATGACCTAAACAACAACTTATATCAATACTTTAATTGATGTATATTCTTAGGCTTAAAATATGTTTAATAATTTCTAATAATTTTTTACCATGGCGGCTAATAGAACATGAACATATAATTCATGAATTTTTTAGGCTGAAAATATTTTTCTTGATTTTGATCACAATTTTTGCATTTATCTACTCTACTACAACAGGTGCACTGGTAAATAGTGAAATTTCAATGAAGAACGACAATAATTTTTCATCCTGACGGCCAATAGACCATGAACTTTATAGAAATATAATTGGCTGAAAATATTCGCCCTAAAATGAGACTAGAATTCTAATAAAATTGTAGAAACGAAAATACATTTTGCTTTTTAATTCTCTGTTAATCGTGATAGACAATAAAATATCATAGTTGAGAATGATAGGAATTACAAAACAATTGAAACGTAAATAAAAGCAATTCAGGAAGTTCAGTCTATAAAAGAGCAAATTACGTGTTTCAAGTTAGTAAAAATGTTTCAACATTTTATTAATATTTTTAGCTTTTAGCTAAAACAGAAACATTATTTCAATAAAAAAAATACAGGGATGACAACGATTTAGTTCGTTCTTGCATGATAAATGACATGTCAAATGGACACCAGCTGACGCGTGTTTTTGGATATTATTTATTTAGCGAACCATGGATTTAATTCAATTATTTTAAAAGTCCACCATTGCACATTGTTTGGTAACTGATTCTCTAGACAAAGTAAAATGTTCAGTTCATTATTATTTTTTTAACAAAATTGTTCTCAAAATCTACAGAACATTTTAACTTTTATTTAGCTTAATCCCTCTATGTGTTTAGAAATAGACTACTGTAAATAATACTATCGATAAGGTTCATTGTTAAATAACTTTAATAAAACATAATTAAATTCATTTTCTATTCATCACAACTGTTGTTATCCAATGTACACAAATGAGAATTAACATAATTTCTGTTTAAAAAATAAATTCCTACATTGCTTCAGTACAAATTCAAGTTTAATATCTGAAGATAGAAGAACCAGCACAGAGTTTTGAGTTAAGCCAAAATACTTAATTTCCTTACCAGCAGCTATCTCTCACCAATCTTGATTCATCAGTCACATAAGTTCAAGAAAAATGTATTCTAACTACATGAATAACATCAGTGTTATTCATAATTTATATTAACAACATAATTTAAAAAAAATTCGATCAAAGTTCCAAGATTCCCATCTTTTTGTGAATTGTCTGATTTCTTTCATTTTGTGCCTTTATATTATTATCCCTTTATTAAAATTTGTTTTGTGCTATGACAAGTTCTCCAGAGTTTGTCTTTAATTATCACTTTGTTGTGCGTATAACTCCTTCATCTACCAAAAATTTGAATTGTACGCTATATCCTCTAAAAAGAGGTGAACGGTATCATTTCAAGATAAACTTTTTCAAATTTTTTAAAATAAATATGATATAAGTTAATTAATTATTTTTATAACTAGTTTACCGGGCAAAGACTGCCATGGTCATTAGCCCTTGTCAAAATTCAAAAAAACTTCCTTAATTTTTAATTTTTTTCTAAGATCTGTGTGGTTTATGCAGTCCTTATTTATTTGTCTATGTACTCGTACTTAGTTTATTTGTCTTTGGAAAGGAGAGAGTTGGCGGATATGCGCAAAACTAAGTGTATACTACGATTTCAAAAAACATTTTTTGTAATTCATAAAATTTATTGTAAATGCACTAACTTATATAATAGGAAAAATGGAGGCGAAAATTTTTTGTCCAGTGAAATTATAAAGTTTTCGATCAGTAGGTCTACGATTCCCACGCGGCAGACGCTTGTCTTCGTTTAATGTTTGAAAAAGGATCGGCAGAATCATGTGATTCTTTCATTAAAAATAAATTCAATAATTACATCCAACTCATCCGATAAGACGGCCGTAATATAAATATTAAGAAATTACTTACGGCCGAAAAGTTTCTCGAAATGTAATTTTTTCATTTCACGCCAATTGTAATTAAGAAAATGTCCCGTCCTGTTCAAACACGTGAATAAAATTCTGCTTTATTCATTACCGTAGCCTTCTTGACATATAACAGGCACGCTTACAAAACTCCCCTGCATTCTGTGGGGTAGAAGAAAAAAACGACGGTGTAAACAAAAAAATTTCAGAAAAATGGAATAATTGTCAGAAAAACTTGAAATAAATTTTTAGCGGTTTCATGTGCCTAAAAGTTTCACTGGACAAAATATACAAGCCTGCCTCCATTTTTCTATTATATAAGTGCACTTAAAATAAATTTTATTTTATGAATTAAAAAAAGAAAATGTTTTGTGAAATGGTAGAATACACCCAGTTTTGCGCCTCTCCGCCAACTTTCTTCTTTCCACAGACTAATAGTATAACAGATTGTACAAATTTGTCTATCAGTACCATCTACCACGATTTAAGAGATCAACCTTAAATTCCAATTCCTACTCTCGTCAAAATCACTGTTTCTTTTCTCGTTTAGTCTGCCCCGTATTTCTATTTTTATAGGGTACCTTTAATTTCTTTAGTTGTTAGTGGCCTCCATTGATCTCCTCATTTTCTTTTCACAATAGTGGTTACATGATTTTTTAGTGTCATGCAGTCGTACTAACATCTCATTTACTTTCTCTTCTATGGTTGCCCTACTGGCAGTGGTTTCATTATCTGGAACGCAAAAAATGTCCGGAAGTCCAAAAAAGTTCTCAATATTTCTTGCCCAGGAGACACTATTGTAATTCTACATAACCTTGGGAGCAAAAACATTCTGTTCTGTAACCCATAAGGTTTCTAATAACCAAAACCGTCGATCCAACTTAAAATAAACTAAAATAAAATATTTTACAAAATTTTACATTTACAACGTTTTCAATCAAAACTGCTGAGGACACTTGTTGATGCTCCGTTATATATTTCCAATCATACACTACACACAGAGACTTAACTTGTCTTAAATTAATGAAACTATTTATCAGACATACCAGCGATTTAAATGAAAATTATAAAACAATAACAACCCACTAATTCGCGTTCTAAACTGCCAACATTTACTAGGTAACCCCGTTTGTCGGCTCAGTAGAAAGTGGACCAGATATTTAAAATAAATTTTACAAGTCATCAGAATTTTTTTATAGCTAATACAAAAAAAAATTTAAATATTTAACCCTTTCAGTGCAGAAACAATGTTTAAAAAATGATTTAAAGTGACATCTAATTTGAATAAGGGTGTACAAAAAGTGCCCAGCCCTTATTTCGAAAACTTGCAGGTGTAAGCCTGCCATTGCCGACCAAAATGTCAACATTACTGAAAAGGTCCTGCAAAAAATTAATTTTTATTGTGTTCATGAAAAAATAAATTGTTCTAACACAAAAAGTATTCAAAATAGTTTTTGTTAGTTTATTTAAAGTCTCATCGTCAGCTTGGTCATTAGCAATTACTGTGGGTTTTGGTACTTTAACGGTGGTTTTAACGTGTTAGTTTCCAGACCCTAGCCGGGAATTAAACCCGGGACCTTCGCTTTGTGGGCTAGCGTGCTAGTCACTACGCCACGGAGGCGGTTTCAAAATACATTATTCCATTAATTTTTGTTTAAAAGTTTTTTTGGAAATGTTCGGTTATCCGGACGTTGGCACATTATGCTTAACTTGCAGACGTCCGGTAATCCGGATGTTATAACTACGTGAAAGATATCGACGTCCTGTTTTACGGACGTTAGTACTGGAAGGTTTAATCTGTAATTTGTACATTTTTTTGGTTTAACGTCCGACTGTTCTGCAATTACTGCTAATGCAGAAGGTGAAGGATGAAATGATTTTTTGTAACGTATGAAAATATGCCGTGCCTGAATGGGATTCGAACCCAAGACCGCATGATGAGTGACGAGCACTAATTTGTACACATCAGTTGTATCAATATCATGGAATTTAAACGTTAGGCAAAAGTGGTAAAGTTATGAGTAATAAGCTACAAATATATACTTTTACTGGTTGTACAGAGTTGCATAGTTGTAGATATAATTTTTTTTTGACTATAAAAGATATTTTTTATTTATTTGCTACTGTATGAAATTAACAACAAGCAAATTTGATAAAGAATTGGATACAAATACTGACAAATTTTAAGACATTGAGGAGATCGCTGCCCATTGACAGTACTCCAACCGTAATCATTAAGTTAGTTCATTATTTTTTTAATTATATAGGTATAAAATAAAGTAAAAAACTACATCTGTCATAACAGCTGATTATAATTTACACAAGTAGTAGTGTAAACATTAAAAAACCGTATTATTTTATTTTGTACGAAATTTTTTATACTCGTCGAATGTAATTTTAGAAACTACCCAAAAATTTAACGATAATTTAAAACGTCAAAAATTCAACCAAAATAAAAAAGGAACATAATGCTGTTGTCTATGCAATCCTGTATTAAAAACCTATGAAAGTGATATCTAACATACCATTTTGTAATAAAAACCTAAATACAAATTTGTTTGCAGAACTGGAAAATCATCTGTTTTTCAAGACTCATTAATTTTGAAACATCTATCAAGAAGAAAAATACATTTCAAATTAAATTTTTTTTTTAAATTATCAGAAAAACACGTATATAAAGTAATATATTCAGTAAAGCATTTTATTCGTTATTGAATTTTTATTCTAATCGAATAACCGAAAAAATCAGAATAATAAGTAAAAATTAATAAACGAGATTTAGTTGATCTATGTTGTTGTTGGATACGTCACAAACAGTAAAAATTAGTCTTTTGTCAGAAAAAGTTCATACAAAATTTAACTTGTTTTTAAAAATGCATGTGGTTAAGATGTCAAGGAATGAAGTGGAGTTTTTCAGGTACAATTTCTAAATACATTATGTTGACCTATAAGAAAAATAAATACTATAGGTTTGTTTATTTCAGTAGTGATTCTATCTCTGATTTTATTATTTTAACAAAATAATTCCAACAAGTTAAAAAGTAGATTGTTTAAAATTACTGGTTTGGTAACTTAGGCAGGCATAATTTTATCAAAATATTGTTGCACTGTTTAAAATTATTGCTTCTTACATTGGTATTCAATTTTTTGTTGCCAAATAATCCTTTATTAAAAATATACACATAATGTATTTTTAAAGAAAAAACAATATTTTCAAGTAATATGTGTGTAAATCAATATAGTGGTTATTTTTAGTAGTAATCTATTGAAAAAATTAGTACTACACAACAACCCAGTTAAAATCCGAAATTTCTGATATTTCAATTTTTATTATTTTAGCATATAAAACGTGTTTTAAAATAAAAACTAAGTAATTTTTCAATGAAAGAAAGCTTTTTAATAAGCTTCTAAACATAAAAAATAAATTTAAAAAATTAAACATTGTAGTTTATAATAGAAAACTACTAATATATCCAAGTTCTTAATAAAATAAAATATAAATAGCTTACTGGCAAAACATTTCTTCTAGTTTCATAAAATAGAAGAAATGTTGATTCAAGGAACTATAAATTGTCACTACTGCCTTGCTGCATAAAATCACTAATTGTTTACTATCGCAGTACCGAAAATCTTGATGCAATATTTCGTGAGCACCTCGTAAACATGACATCTGTCTGCGTATCATTGTTGCACTGAGATACGCACTGCAGTGCTATTACCAATGTTTTTGCGGCTTTTGAATGTGAAATAAATCGCATATTGCATTAGCTTCTTCCGGACCATCGCCGGAGTCCGAAATTATTACGGAAACTATTTTTTTGTCTGTAAGCTGAAGATCTTCATCGTCACCTTACAGCTTACTTAAACAGTTGCTCAAAACTAATGCGTGTATTCAATACTAAATTTAGCTGAATTTAGTTTATTTTTCGTTTAAACGCACATTTTTTCGGTTAATCCAAACATTAAGAAAACAGAATATTAAGAAAAAAATTATATTTTAACAATTTATATTTATACAATTTATATTTTAATTGACAATTTATATTTTAATTAAGAAAACATTAAGAAAAGAATTAAGAAAACAGAAATTCGGATTAGTGGGATTATTGTGTATTTAGTAAAGGTTACGCTAGTATTCCTTCACTGATGTAATACGCTACCGACTGTACCCGGATGAAGTGTAGCACTCATTTTAAACAGATAGAATTACTGTCAGAGGTATTACCTAAGTTAACTTTTTAATTACAAATTGACAATAAAACTTAAAATTAAATGTTTTCAGGAAGGTGTTTGCACAGTTTGATATAGACGGTGATGGAAAAGTTGAATATGGAGAATTGGAAGCAGGCGTATGCAGTTTAATCGGGGACAGTGCAGAACTTTTTCGAAATATACGGCATGACATACTCGGGTACTCTCGTTTTCCGGATTTCCTTTCAGTTGTTTCAGTTTACAAACAATATCATCCGGCACGTTACGATACTCTTCGTTTAGCATGCCTGAATTTGTTACTTGATTCTGGAACAATAGTAGATACAAATATGATTCGACTATGTCTTCCGAATTTGGTACGTTTGGTTAACTGAAATTTTCTTTTAACATTTAATTTTAATTTCATACCTAAAATCAGTTATTCATTTTTATTTCTAGATATTAAGGTGTTAAATATTAAAATAATTGAGACATGGGGAAAATATAACATGGAGAAGTTGTCATAATTTGTGAGCTGTTTTTGACATATGTTTTTACTAAATCCTTCATAAGCAGTAACTAGTTTCAAAATCATAATTTGGGCGAATTTTCGCCAATTTACATGAAATTAGTCTGGTTGCTGCATTTCTATGTAAAATTATTTCTTTTTGAATTTATCTGAACTATGATAATTTTTTTTGTTGATCACCATTGGCACAACTAAAAGATGAAAACAATTTGGTAAGTATTTGAATATTTCTTGACTACAATTGGACATAAAGAATAAAGTAGTGAATAATTTAAAAATTAATTTTTGGAAATATTTAGGACAAAATCGTGGTATTTTTAAAATAGTTATTCATCTCAATTCTTGAACAAACTTTAAAAAAGTTTAAAAAATTAAAAATAAATTGTTGATTTTGTTATGAAAAGTTTTTTTTAATTATTGATGCAAAACAAATGAAGAACTGGTATTATTTTGTTCAAAACAATTTACTTCATAAAATTAGCAAAAACTATTTCAGGGAAAATTTTTTTTTCAAATTTAGACTCCTCCTTTAACCTGCATGAAGAAGTTTGAAGCCTCACTACGTGCTAGTAGGCCTACATGTCTTTTCATTCAGTAAAATATCTGCAATAATCTATTTATCTAGATACTGCCTAGTATTGAAGTTGTGAATAAATTAAAATTTGATAAAATTTATTATATTTACCATTAGCAGCCATTCCTTTGTATCAAAATATTTATACATCAACAAAACAATGCTTTCAATAAATCATAGTAACTAGCTATGTTTCTAAAATTGGGTATGAATAACAGTATCTCTTTAACGGAGGGGGAATATTCGGGTTAATTAATTTTTTTGATTGGTTATTGCCTTGGCATATTAGCTCGATTATCACATGTTATAATACACGTCTTTTTTTAATAGAGTTGTGTGGCCTTCTGAAAAATTATTAGGATGATCTCAAAATAAGTTAGGTTATGACTAAAAAATACAAGTTATTGTAAAACATTATTCTGTAGTTAAAAAATAAATTCCATGTGCTATTCGACAGAAAATATTTTTAATACTTGTGTTTTTAATTTCTTTTTTTTCATATCACTCCTAGAAATATAACGAAAACTATGGTAGATTGATGTCTGATTCTATTTCACAAAACCATTTCTTTATCGGAGGAATTTTTGGAACACGGCAATTTATTCAAAAGAGCTGGTGATTTTTTCTCGGTTTCATAGAAAATGTTTAGCAGTTTTTTAATTAATTGGTTGTGTTGGTTTAATGAGATTGAATATATTTTTATATTGAGTAATAATTCTTACATAAGGTTATATACAGACGAAAACATGCCAGATCTGACCGGAGATCGAACCCAGGAACCCTGGCATAAAAGTTAGTAGTGCTGATCACTGCACCAACGTACCATTAATGGAGTTGGCATTAAATGGGAACTCTACAATATGTTCGAAGATGCTGCAGAACACATTGAAATGGCTAGGCTAGAATTAAAGATGAAGCGTCTGCCTGTTAAGAGTGCAACTTCACTATTGTTACAAATAGGTTTATAAAGACTTATATTTACTGTTTCCTGATGTATGGTGTGGAAACATGAAATTGCAGTCCGCGAACACTAAGAAGCTTTCGAGATGTAGGTTTTCAGAAGAATGTTCCAGATTTCGTGGAAGAATGATGTTTTAAGACGTATGAATGTAGATTGTGTGTTAATAGACAGTGTAATAGAAACGAAGGAGGATTACCAACATTTGTCATTTATACAGGGGTGATAAGTGTGAGTTTTTCTAACTAATTTAATTCTCGAGGATAAAGTTGAAGGAGCACGCAGAACTAGACCAACGAAATGCTCATGTTTGAAAAATATTAGATATAACAAAAATGAATACACACTGTCTTCTGGGCGTGGTTCATTAAAAGTGATTTATCAAAGTTGTAACCAATCTTCATTGATTGAGTTGACATTCTAAACTTGGGTTCGAATCCCATTCAGGCACGGCATATTTTCATACGTTACAAAAAATCATTTCATACTTCATAGTCTGCATTAGCAGTAATTGCAGAACAGTAAGACGTTTAACCAAAATATATATTATCTAATTATAACCTATTTTTTCTCGTTAACTACATTAAAATGGTATTCTTCATTTCAGGACTGTGAAGACATGCCAGAAGAAACAGCGAAGCCAAGAAAGAAAAATAAAGTACATTTTCAAGATCAACACACAGTCTTCAATGACATAATGCACTAACAATATGAAATTTTCAGAGGATTGTTAGTAGAAACAATTGTTTAATAAACCACATTATATAAAATATTTAATTTTTAATCAATAACCATTCTTTTATCATTAACTGTTATTATTAAAACGGTTGTGTTTAATGCTAAAACATAATTGTTACATATTCTTGCATACACCTGCATTAATGATTTCAAATTTGTTTTAAAGTACTAACTATTTTAGATTACTCTATTTCGTTAAAAAACGAACAGGGGTTGAAACTACTTATGAGAAAAAAATTAATAACTTAGCGAACTATCAATGCCGTATCATCTACCCTATATAATGTCTACGTAGTTATTTTTAAATTACCGGATAAAATCAGTTTTAAAAGATTGCAAAATTTTTTAAAAGATTTTTGATTCTTACGTCTTCTATGAAACTACATTTTCTGTTACTGGAAATCTCATGGAATGAATCATAAAGGTTCACTTATTATTGATCAACAAATAAGAAACTTCTTTCTGACTAATGACCGTAGCACAATATCCGAATACATAAAAAATAAAATATTAAATTTTGTTAGTAAGTTCAATATGTATATAGGTCAACAGCCAAAAATCTGGTTTGAATGTTTAAATGTTTACATAAAAATAAAATTTTAAGGTGGTTACCTTTCCTCCTTCACTTGGCTGAAAAATATACTTTATCAGCTCAATACGCAAATATGCTTGTATGAAGTCTCCTGAAAAGTACTAACTTATTTGCCTTGGACTGACACCTTCACAGGTTCTGATTGTACATTGTATAGTGAAATTCATTAACTAATAGAAGAGACAGGTCTCAAAGGCTAGTTGTCTCGACTAGAACTTTTATTAGCCATCATCCTAGCGAACTCGTCGGTCTGACATTAATAGGCCTTAGTTTTCGTATGTCAACGAAACGGAATGGTGGTGTCGCCTAGATCGCCGCCGTTTGCAGCACCGGCTGTTCATAATAGAGACGGCAGCCGATCGGCGTGCCGTATTCTTAATAGAATATATTTCAGTCACCTAATGACTCACCATCCGCTGTTCAATCCGTAGAGAATCCGTCGATGTTTGTTTAGATAGTAGTAAGGAGTTAGTGCGTAGTTACAAAATGAGCTTAGAATTTAATGTTGACTGAACTGCTAATAATACTCATCCAAGAAAGACTTGTCCTTTGGGATAAAACAAGCAAAAAATACGAAGCTGGATTACTTAATTGGAAGCATGGAAAGAAGTATGTCGATAATAAAAAAATTATAGTATAGTGCAGGACTCAAATAAAAAAATCACAATAAGTAAATTTCGTGTAAAACTGACCAAATCGAAACCTCATATATTATTTAAATTCTCGAAACCTATCCTGCAACAACGGCTGAATCCAACATTTTATGTTACATTTATTCTTTTTCTTTTAAAAATAATAATATGTTTCAACAGCATGTAAACTATCCTATCTATTCCACTTGTAAGTTCGACTGGAATTAAACGGGCAACAGTCGTCATCGTAGGCAGTCACGTGGTTTTTATTACCGGCCGGCCGAAATATCGTTCCCGCGAAAATTCTTATCGTGAACAACGTATAACACTCTTATTATGGAATGTTTAATAATCTCAAGAATTTGACTGATTATTGATAAAAATCTGATATGAAACACTTACACGACTTTCTCTTGCCAATGAAAATAATGACCAATATAACCTAAAAATATTAGTAATAAAATATTAAAAATAAACAATAAACTAACCTCAACTAATATAACCTAATTTTAATCATGAGTGAAAGACACAAAATGAAAATCAAGTTTGGCCTTAACGGAAAATCAGTCTTTTACGCTAAAGTAGGCTCTGTAGAAAAAGATTCTTTGAATAATAGTTGTAGATCTTTTAATTTCCTACAAATTTGATTATATACTATACTTTTGTTGTAAAATTCATACTAAGGTTGGAATCTTAAAAATCAATTTTTTACAGATTTTCGTGAAGAAAAAACAGAAAATAGCTAATTACCGCTCAACTAAGCGTTAAAAAAAGTTGTTTGAAATAAAAGTTGTAGGTTTTTAAATTCACTACAACTTTTATTATATACAATTTTGCGATAAAATGAATATTAAAGTCACAATCTTAAAAAAACTTTTTTACTAAAACAACGTTTCCAAGAATTTCAGCAGACATGGCCCGTACCTTATTTTGCAGAGTAAAAAAGGCAGTAAATTAGGCGATTTTTAAAAAATAATCGTAGTAGCCGTTTTTGAGCAAATCACAAAATGTGAAAAATTACACGAATAAACTACTGCTTCCGGTTGACCGATTTTGATGAAAATGTTCGTGGCGGGTTCGGTAGTAGTATCTAACTTCAGTTTCAAGTTCGTATGATGTTCCGTTCTTGAGATATTCTTTTCACACACACAGACCAATCGCTAAAAACAAGTTTTTGGGTTCAGGGGTCTGAAAACGTGTAGATTCGGTGAAAACTGGATTTCAAAAAAATCGACATGAAAACAATATTTTCCTTTCTATATATTTAACTAGGCAAGAGAAAGTAAAAGAAACTGATTTGTTTTATTAGGCTACCTAGAAACAAGCAGGTCAAAATAAGTAGTAATTAACTTAAAAATTTGGCAACAATTTTATAAATTCACCAACCCTCCACTTTTAAAATAAGACAGTTTTAACAAGAAATGGAAGATTAGTAAATTTTAAAAGTGAAAGAAATGATAATAATTTTATAAAATAGGAAATAAAAGAGTATCTGTTGGACTTAGATACGTAGTAGAAGTAATTCAAAAGCGTACTTTACATAACACAAAAGAGAAATTGAATAAAACGTAGAATCCTCTTTAAAAGAGATTAGTAAAATCCGTTTCGCTGTCTTTCACACCATCTGGCATTAAGTACAATATTGTTCTCTGAATGTTCAAACAAAACTTTAGTTAAAAACTTGATTCTCTTAATTTTATGAAATTAACATTTTTTTAAAAGAAATTCTATTTCAAATTATATTATTAAACAGAATATTTAAGAGTATTGAAATATTAAGTTATTAAAATGAACAAATATTTCCAAAAAGAATCCAAAACAAAGAACATTTTATCGATTCAAAAATTGCGAATAATTTTCTCGACTTAATAAAAAAATTGGATTTTTTTAGTATTACCTGAGGTTAGATTCTTAGACCTTAAATTTTTATTCTGTCTCTTACTGGGAACAAAACGTTTTGAAATCCACCAATTCACTCATAGGTTTATTTCTGGAATATATACACTATATCTCATGAAATTTTAATATTTATATTCAGTGAAGGCTGTTGTTCCACAATCAATAGTAAAGTAATAATCTGAATTATTAAATAGCCTACGTTTGAATCCACGGTTCCATAACCAACAATAGACTAAAGACTAGGTTGTAGATGTAACTTAGAAGTATCAAGAAAATAAACACCTATAAGTTAAAGCTGAGATTTTACTGCCCCTAGGACCAAACTATACCCATTTCTGTATAGCGTATTTGCATGTATGCTGACGACAGGGCAATTCTTGTACGAAAAAAGAGCGCGGACGAGGCTTCTAGGTTGGCGCAGCGACATCTTTTATTAATTCGGGACTGGCTTACCCGATGGTGTATTGAGGTGAACCCAATTAAATCACCACGGGTTACGACGTCAAACTTGTTCGCCTGTGGTGCTGAATAACGTTCATATCCCACAGGCCAGGGTGGTACGATATCTTGGCTTATGGCTTGACAGGCGACTGACTTTGAAGCATCATCTGCATACAAAACGTTTAGAACTTAATCGCCGCCAGAAGCTACTTTTCTGCTTAATTAACCCTCGATCAAAATTGAACCTCCATTCCAAAATTTTAATATACAAATCCCTTTAAGACCAATCTTGACTTATGATGTCCAGCTCTTTGAAGTAGCGGCAGAGAGTAATTTAAAGTCTATCCAGGTCTTCCAATCAAAATTCTTAAGACTTGCTTCTGGCGTTCCTTTTTATGTAAGCAATAAAACGCTCGACGACGATTTCAAAATTCCAACAAAGAGCTAACCATGTCCTTGTACAGTACATTTCACGAAAGACTAGATGACCATCAAAAGCAACTAGTCCGTGATCTAGCTACAAGGAATGTTCCAACTGTGGTCACACAGTTGGATAGACGTCAGTCTAAAGCGAAAATAGAGTAGAGACCTCTTGGTCAGAATAACGGACAATAACCACAGTTTTAAACGGAGAATGTACCACTGGGTACCTCTTCTCAAAGCACAATTCTGCTCCACCATTCAAATATCATATACGGAAGTTGTGCAGCTCCAATGTACAGTGCCGTAATATCATACAAGATCAAAAAAAAGTTTAAGGAAACTTTTCTGCTAATAAAAGCGCACTTATTTCTGCTAATCACAAAAAATCTCAATCCTTGCTGATTACGGACTAGAAGTTATTCTAAAAACATAACAGTAATAAAAAACGAGCGCAATCTCAAAGGCTACCAACGTAATCGTTAATAACTGCTGCAGATGTGACTTCAAAGAAATTAAAATAGGCAAATTTTTTAAGTAGCTTTAGTCAAGTGTTTTTACTTTTGTCAAAACCAATTTATAAGTTAGTAGCATTTAGAATGGCAAATCTGGTTTTAATAATTCGTAGTAATAAATTGAAAATAAAAAAAATAAATAAACCTGTAGTCCTACGCTGCATTGCGAAATGAAAGGTTCTCAGTTTGATTCCCTGGTCCAAAAATTAACAAATTAAACCCAATACCCACATTTCTTACCGTAATCTACAACAGACGCTTATAACCAAAGCCAGCTGATGCTATTTTAGATAAACTAGAAAAAACTATAGTCTTATTGAACGTAATTAGGTGTAGTAATGTACTAAATTACTTCTGAAAGTTGAAGATAAGAATCTTCATTTTTATTATTTATTTGTTTTGAAGATGCCTGTAAATTTTTCATGATCATCTTATGGCTCTGAGATATGGCTCTTATGACTCTGAGTTCATGGTGGGCTTTGGTTTCCTACACAATTCTCTCTGCTAGTTGTTAATACCCTCCATTCAAACCTAAACATTTATAACATCGTACGTTCACCTCTTCCTACGTCCTTCTCTTATACAACCTCTGTGAAATTATTAGTAAATTTATTATTTATATTAATGAACTATTACAAAAGTAACGAGTGTTTCAATATTGTAAATAAATATTTAAGGTGAAGTTAATATTTAAATTTGTTATTGCTAAACCAAAGAATTCATATTACATCCAGGAAATAAATAAACCATTAAAAAATATAAAATTGTTTACATCCGAAAATTTAACTGATCTCTTAACTATGCAAATATTACTATTTATATCTTACGTTAGTCAAATTAAATAAATTTCCATGAAAATTTATAGAAAAATCATTTATTTTGCTTGATATTAATCGTGGAAGATGAATTTTATAAGTGTTGAGTAGGCGGAGGCCCCTAACAGGGATATTTATAAAACTTCCTTTCAGAAGATAAGCTTAAATATGAAGGAACATAGAAAATCGTTAACAGAATTAATTAAAAATATCATATCTGTTGTAAAAGTGTACTTGCAAACTGTTTTTAAAACTTAACATGTTTTAATACAGGAGAAAAATTTATGACGAGAAGTTAATGCAAATAATAAAAATTGTATATATATATCTCCAATAAATCTCCAGTAAATTTTATCGGTATAAGTTCATTTCAACTGATATCAGTAAGTAGTCATAATCAAACAATAATAGGCTACATATGTATGCAAAACGTTGATTTTATAAATTATTACAAAAATAAAATATTAGGATTCCATTAAAAAGAATGGTGCATTTTATTAAATTTTCAACGATGGAAAGGGTTAAACCTTCGTTATTTTATTCCGTAGAAGTGAAATAGATTTGCGAAAGGCATTAACATCTAATGACAATTTAAGACTTTCATTTCAGCCTCCTACTCGTTTTCGATTTGTAAATATATGTCCAAAATTAGCTCACTTCCTTGTAACCACAAATTACGATAAGAACTAATGGATAAAATAATTAAACTTTTAAAGTGCTTTTCTCACTGAAGTGGCTACAATTTCTCTACTCTCTCTCTTTCTCTCTCTCTCTAGTGTTACTAATTACGCAATATTATCAATTGAATAAACCAAGACTAGTTAATAAACAAAAGAGTACATTTGTGCTAATAAGCCCTGACAATACTCAAATTATTTAAGAAAAAACTTATTTAAGTAAAAAAAAACTTATAAGAGATAAAACTTATTTAAGGAAAATCTACAGAAAAATTTAGGAATTAGTTTTATGTTGAAAAACTTGTTGATAATCTTGAACGCGCAGGTCCCGAATTAGATTCCCGGCTAGATGAGAATTATAATAAATCAAAACCCAGTGAAGTCGCCAATAACAAAGCAACTGATGCGACTTAAAATAAACTAAAAAATACTAATTGGAATATAATGTATACCGATCATGTATATCACTCTACTACGCAGACCCCGAAATTTAAGTTCTAACGCTTTGGGGAAAAATTTTAAAGATATTGTTGGTACATTGCAGAGGCAATAAAATTCAGGAGTATCTTAATCACAGTATAATTTAGCAAGAGAATAGAACTAGTCTTTTATTACGGGAATTATTGATACCAGGATAAGTTGCTAAGTGATTTATCTTCTCAAGAGTTTTTTGTTTTTTGGTTTTAATTTTTATTACGGTACTGTACATTGAGCTGCACAACTTCCGTATATGATACTTAAATGGTAGTGCAGAATTTCACTTTGAGGAGAAGAGGACCCAGTGGTACTCTCCGTTTAAAACTGTGGTTATTGTCCGTTATTCAGACCAAAAGGTCTCTACTCCGTTTCCGCTTTAGACGTCGCACAGTTGGGAAGTTCCTTGTAGTTAGATCACGGGCTAGTTGGTTTTGATGGTCATCTAGTCTTTCGTGAAATGTACTATACAAGGACATGGTTAGCTCTTTCACTGACGGAATTTTGAAAACGTCGTGGAGGGTTTTATTGCTTACATAAAAAGGAGCGCCAGAAGCAAGTCTTAAGAATTTTGATTGGAAGACCTGGATAGACTTTAAATTACTCTCTGCCGCTATTCCAAGGAGTTAAAACGCTCTCAAGAGTTAAAACACAAATTAAGCCATTTCACCAGACGATATGACTTGTTTGATTTAAGTAGCAGATTTGATAATGATTAACTAATACTAACCTTTGAACTTTATTAAAAATATTTTATGTATTTTAAAATTCTTTTCAAATTAATTTTAATTTTATCTGTAACACTTATGAATTTATTGGATATTATTTATTTATTTTATTTATTTATTTATATATTTATTGAATGTACTATTTGCTTGGTGTTTTCTGTTATTTTTTATTGAGTGATGATGCCTACATAAGCCTTGGGCTTGTGCGTAAGTAATGATATAAGGTGATTTACAGATGAAAGAATGCCAGATCTGACCGGGAATCGAACCCGGGACTATTAATATTACTTATTGTTCTTGTGTTATTAATGAAAGAACAGATTTTAATTTTGCTGTCTAGATAGTAAATAAAATTAACCAAAAAACATTTTCAAGTTCAGATTTTATCTGTGTGGGATTATAATAATTTCATTTAAACTTAATTATCAAGAAGTGTCGTAAATGGAGAAATCTGTATGTGCTCCTTAAATATACTCACAGGAAAGTTTGAGTTTCCTATACCAGGAC
The DNA here is from genome assembly GCA_035578175.1 of Catonia carolina. Lineage (NCBI taxonomy): Eukaryota > Metazoa > Arthropoda > Insecta > Hemiptera > Achilidae > Catonia > Catonia carolina. The sequence goes on along the minus strand of JAQMRL010000002.1, from coordinate 118,219,451 downwards.
AATCAATCAATCATTCAATTATTCAGGAAAATCACAGAATCACCTTGGTACACAACGAACAACGAATTACACAGAGATCTACACATTTTTACAGTTCAACGAGACACACAGCAGAATATACCAAAGAAGACTCGAATTACACATGAATCAACTCACCATCGCTTTCTCAGACAGTTACTCAAACGACACTCGCCAGCTGAACCGAAGACATCTTACGGACTTATTTTAAAGAGACGAGATAAAACTTAAATTAAATCCGCAAAGTTTTCTCATTGAGGGATTTTCTTCGATCATGACATATAATAAAGAAAACTCACACTCATTGCTAGGTATTTACTCAGTAAGAATAGATTGTAGATTTTTTGTAATACAGGGACTGGCAGAAAAAGTGGTGGTTTTTGATCTGACTGTACATCGCAACAATGTGAGTGGGGAGAACCGGGTCAATGACTTTCATTTCCTGGCTCAATTCCATTACAGTTGCAATTGAGTCGTGGAACACAAAACATCGTGCTTTCATCATAGAGACTTACTTTAGTAACGGTTCCTCGGTAGTCAAAACCCAGCGTTTGTTCCGTACAAAGTTTGGAGTCAGTAGACACGGTAGTGTTCCCAGTCCCAATGCAATAATGCGTTGGGTTAAAAATTTTAATAGAAACGGCTTCATCTTTAAAACGGAAACCTACAGGCCGTCCAAGTAGCGTTCGTACTCCCGAAAACACAGATGCTTTGCGATTGTCAGTAGCCAGAAGTCCACGTCGCCCTGCTGCACATCACGCAGCTATGCTAGGAATATCAGATCGGAGTGTTCGAAGAATTTTGCGTTTGGATCTTCATTTTCATCCGTATAAAATCGTAACTGTTCAAGAACTAAGCCAACATGATTTCCAAAACCGAAGAGAATGTGCACAATCAATTCTGAACATTTTAACTAACAATTCAATAATCTTAAAGTCAGATGAGGTCCATTTTCACCTGTCTGGTTGTGTAAATAAACAAAATTTCTGGTACTGGGTGGCAGAAAATCCTCGTAGCTTACAAGAAAAACCACTTCATTGTGAACGTGTGACAGTTTGGTGCGCAGTAGCTAAATTCTGAGTGATGTCCATATTTTTACAAAGAGAACGGTCGAGCAGTTTCGATCACTTCAAGTCGTTATGTCGAAATGCTAAATAATTTCCTTGCACCAGAGTTACAACGTCGTGAAGTTGACACTGCAAATGTTTGGTTCCAGCAAGATGGGCTACTGCTCACACTGCCAGAGTGTCAATGAATGTGTTACGACAAATGTTTCCAGAACACGTGATTTCAAGAAATGGTGACCTTTCATGGTCTGCTCGCTCCCCAGATCCTTCGGTATGCAACTTTTTTCTTTGGGGGTATTTTAAATCAAAAGTGTATGTCGTAAAGTCTCGAAAATTTGAAGATCTGAAGCTAGCAATTCGAAATGAAATAGCGGCGATACCGAACGACATGATTGTGAAGGCAATGGATAATTTCCAAGTACGATTACATGAATATGTGCAGAATGAGGGTCATCACTTGACTGAAATAATTTTAAAAAAAATTAGTGAATTTTTTAGAATTTAAGTACTTTAATAAAATATGGCAAGAAATGATGTTTTAAATCTATTAATAAATTTTTTTTTACATCTTATTTCTGATTTATTTTATTCATTTCAATACCATCACTTTTTCTGCCGGTCACTGTATAAAAAAACTCATAACAAATTCATCGGATTAGTTTCTGGGTAACTGTACAAGTAAGAACTAGAACTTTTCGGTCTCTATAATGATAAAATAAATAATAATGGGCATACAGAATGTAATCATTTACAGTTTTCTAGTTCGTGAAATCATAAAGTTTTAAATAATATTTTTATTCATATCATATTCGACTAACCTGGCACAATTGTCCCTTTGGTTTGTACACAGTCTAGAAATTTTCATTTTTGTTATGAGATATATTTATCGATACAATTTTTAACGACTTTTTTATTATTTTTACCGACTTAATTAATTAAAACATTTTTTAGTAGAAAAGAGTCGGCAGCTGTTTCCAAGACCACATCGGAAATCATCCAAGGTATAATGTAACACAGATTTGATATAAGGTGTACTTAAAATTGTACCTAAAAATAAAATAATTTTTGACAAAAGAAAACAACTCTAGTTTTTGAGTAAATATGTATTTTTAAAAGTTTACATTGGTCAAATGCTATCATAAACGAACGAAATCCATTAATACTTTTTTTTATTCAGAAACCGTTAAGCTAACATACTTTTACTTAAAAAATTAGGATTTACAACAGTTATTTTGTTACAATAGTCCTTACAACAAAAATCCATTTTCCTCTGGAATCGTAGGCGTATTCATATTGGCCTAATGTAAGAGCCTCATCATGCAGACGCGTAATAGACTATCTGTAGAATTACCCTATTAAATATTAAAGGGCCCATTCAACGTTTTAGTGGGATTGGTTGTAAACAATCTCTCTAAAGTTGGGCGATGTTTAAAGGGATAGCTGTACATTAATTCTACTCTATATTGCTATTCAATAAACACTCGCTAAGCCTTTTGTCACATGGTTTGTTGAACTTAAGTCTTTAACTTAATAAATTAATAAAAAAAACTACAAGAAATATTTTTGTATGAGTATATACCCGATATGTTTTTGTATCACATTTAATTGTTATTTTTATTTATTACATTCAAAACTGAGGAGCAAATATTCAGAACGTGTTTTGTCACACTTGCTTGTTTTTTGGGAATTGGCAAAAACATCTGTTAAATTAATGTAAAAACGGATTATCATATTCTCCCTCCCAACAAAAGTGCTACTGAAGTAAAATAAACCCCTTTAAACTGTGCTTAGAGCCTAAATCTATTAAAATAAAGGTAAAATATCGTTTTTCTTTATAGACATAATACACGTTGGACGAAAGAGAGAAAAAACACTTTTTGAACCAAATATTAACAGGACAAATCATTTTTTGTACAATAAGATATGAGAAAGAATTAAAAAAAAACGTTTTGGGATTAAGAAACATAATAAATTGATTGTTAGGCTGCTGCGTAGTGTAGTTCTAAGATCATACCAAATAATAAAATAATTTTTTAAGAACTGAAATTTATTTCACATTTTCAATAAAGTTGGAGATAGAAAGCAAAATAGTCTATACTTAAAATTTACATGATTTTGTTTTCTTATTGTCTCAGAATTTTAAATTTTTACACAAACATCACCTTCAACACACTCAAGTAAGTTTTCTTCATTATCAGCTTCTTCTACACATTCTAACTAATAAAGTATAACTGATTTACTTTACTAACCTCAAAGCACAGTGAAACATTTACAGCTAAAAGACCGCCAAATAATACTTTTGAAGAGTCATGTCACGTGTCTAAACCAATCAAACATGACCTTCAGAGTAAGAGAAAACAAAAAAAAACAATTTTTAAAATTTAACACTATTCTCCATCATCTGGAAATAATTCTTCTGTAAATCCACTCTTTTTACTTTCTCTTGCCTGTATGAATATATAAGAAGGAAAGTATTGTTTTCAAGTCGATTTTCCGAAATCGAGTTTTCACCGGATCTACACGTATTCAGACCCTCTGAACCCAAAAAACATGTTTTAGCGTTTTGTCTGTGTCTTTGTGTGTATGAACAGAATATCTCAAGAACGGAACATCGTACGAACTTGAAACTTGAAAGTTGGGTACTACTACCGTACTCGACACGAACATTTTCATTAATATCGGTCAACCGGAAATAGTAGTTTATTCATGTAATTTTTCACTTTTTTGCAATTTTCTCAGAAATGGGTCCTACGATTTTTTATGCTCTATAAGATAGGGTAGGTGCCATGTCTGCTGAAATTCTTGGGAAGGTTTTTTTTGCGTAAAAAATGTGTTTTTTACGATTACGACTTTAATATGCATTTTAGCGCAAAAATGCTTATAATAGAAGTTGTAGAGAATTTAAAATCCTACAGCTTTCCCGAGCGTTCATTTCTTACAAGACTCAGACTTGGACAGAAAGAGAAATGCGCTTTAATTGGTCGTTGGACAAAACAGTTTGAGCTAAGTGTGTATTGGACAAAATATTACACGAATAAAACTTTTAACTTTTAATATTAATTTTAAATGGGACAACATTTATTTTGAGCGCTAATTTATGTGTAAAACGATCCAGAAGGCTCTTGAGCATTTATGACCGTATGCATTACTCAGTTCCTGAAAAAATGTGACAAAAAACGTTTTGAAAATTTGCTTCTTAACTTTTAAATTGATTTATTAAGGAATATATTGCATAGATAAATATTAATCTCTTTAAGATCATGTAAGATTTTCGTGCAAAACAAACAGACTTTAACAAAGTTATTGTGCGTTACTGATTTGTGTGCTAATGTAAAACAATATGTTTTACTACCAATTCTATTATATTCCACTTTAGCTTCTCCAGCTATTATCGCAGTAATAAACAATACACCAAATTCTACCTCAAAGTGCTTTTGCTTTCTTAGTAAACCCTCTTAATTTTATTTCAATGTTAAATCTGATTTATTACCAGCCATTACTTATCATTTGTACTACATCCTCAAAATTATACCAGTAGACCTTATATCTATCGTAAATACCAATATTTGGTCAGCAAATAATCTTCAGTAAAATATCTGTTATTTTATTCAAATTGCATTATAAATCATTCCCTAAAAATTTCATGTAAATTAAAAAACAATTACGTTGTTTTAAAAAATCATTTGTGTAAAACGAAACTCACTGACTTTTACAGAATAATTTGGTAGTTAAGGGGGAAAAATAATTTCAGTATATTTTTTACTGTCTCTTGCCTATATTAATATATAGGGAAGAAAGTATTGTTTTCATGTCAATTTTTCAAAATTGAGTTATCACCGGATAAACGTTTTCAGACCCCCTGAACCCAAAATACATGTTTTTAGCGATTGGTGTGTGTGTGTGTGTGTGTGTGTGTGTGTGTAAGTGTGTGTGTGTGAACAAAATATCTCAAGAACGAAACATCGTACTAAATCGAAACTTGGAACTTAAGTTAGGTACTACTAGAGAACCCGACACGAACATTTTCCATCAAAATCGGTCGACCGAAAGTAGTAGTTTATTCGTGTAATTTTTCACTTTTTTGCGATATTCTCAAAAACGGCTCATACGATTTTTTTTTAAATCGCTTCATTTAGGGCTACTACATTTTTATGTTTTATAAGATAGGGTAGGCGCCATGTCTGCTGAAGTTCTAGAAGAAGCTGTTCTCTTGTAGAAAAAATTGTTTTTTTTTGAGATTGCGGCCTTAATATGCATTTCAAGACATAAGTTTATAATAGAAGTTGTAGACAATTTAAAAGTTTGCAACTTTTATTTCAAATATTTCTTTGTATAACGCTTAGTTTAGCGGTGATTAGTTATTTTCTGTTTTTTTTTTTGTGAAAATGTAAAACATTGATTTTTAAAGATTTTGACCTTAGTATGCATTTTACAACAAAAGTGTATATAATTATATTTATAGGATAGTAACAGATCTACATTTTTTATTTTAAGTATTTTTCTCTACAGAGCCTAGTTTAGCTTAAAAGAGTGATTTTCCGTATTATTAAGCCTAACTACCTTTTACTTTAGCAGCTTCAACATTATCTACTTAACTTCTTTAAAATCTTCGGATCTCAGCAAAACAAAATTTTATTCTATCCATCTTAAAAATAGAAATACTAGGAAACCTGTGAAATGTCTCAATGGAAGCCTCTTTCCATAACCATTTCAAGAGATAAAAGTGTTTTAATTTAAAGGTCGCGCAAGTGTACAGTGCTAGATTCTAAAGTGTACAAAAATATCTACAAGAATGAAGTAGGTGCAATTTCAAAATTTCAAATAAGAAACAGTCAAAATTTTAACCTGAATAAATAAAATGGTTTTAAAGTGTATTCAATGAAAATTGAAATGATAAGGATATCAAAAAAGTTAATATAGACGGTAGAGAAAAATATATTTTGAAAGGTACTTTTTAAACGTCAAATCAGCATTATGTAAATTTATCGCAGCATCAAAAGAACCCCTTTTATCTTGTCTTTCAACATTATATCATTTTGATATTGATGGGAAAAAGATCAAGCCAGCAAAAGAGAGAAAATTATTATTTTTTAACTCTAATGATGACGGTCATAATAAAAATAATTTTATCCGGTTTAACAGTAGCCTAAACGATAAAATTAAATTTGTCAATATTTCATGAAATAAATGTCACTAATAAAACTATAAATTACATTATTCTTGACGTTATAAAAATGTTCTTGAATTATAAACAGAATATAAAATCAATAATACATTCTGTATTGAAATATTAAGGAATTTTCTGGTGAATTCTTCAAGGTCTAAATTTTCATTGCTGAACATTTTAATTTGTATTTATAAATGGTTCCTCCTTTACTTCGACTACAGAAAATCTATTGTAATTTTATTTACACTTTGTAATCTAAACTAACATAATAAAGAAGAAACGTCTGTTTGTTTGTTTGTATGAGGTAATCTCTGAAACTGGGATCTGGTTTCGGGATATGGTTATTCATGGATGACAAAAACTTCATTTTAGACTTAAACACAATTATTTATTAACAAATTAATTAATTACGAATAATAGTTACTGTTATACTACTAGTAAATTACAATTAAACTACTTAAATTTAATAGTAGACAAAGTTTATAACAAATTGTTATTAAAAACGTAAGACTTAACCTAAATTTAACTGAAAAGTTTAACTCTTCAAATGTAGTATAAGCGAAGAATAACCATTTGGTTTGTAAATTTAGGAAGAATGCCATCCGAAAATGTAATCAGCTCTGTATATTCGCGATAGTTTAAATGTGCTTCTGAATCACTGGCTCTCTCGATCCGTTCATATCTTTTACTTTTGTCATAGAATAGCAAGGAAAGGCCAGGTTTCATCCTTTGCTACATGTCATATTACTATTAAACCTGTAAAGACCGCTTTACCAAAGTTCAACTCGATACGTTTGACCGTTCCTAATGTAAAAATATGGTGTGAAACACTCACAGACTTTCTCTTCCTAATGCAAATAATGAAATATATAACCTAATATTAGTAATAAAATATTAGAAATAAACCATAAAACATAACCTAATTTTAGTCATGAGTGAAAGACGCAAAATGAAAATAAACCTTAGTTTGGCTTAAAAATACGGAAAATCACTCTTTCACGCTAAACTAGGCACCGTAAAGAAAAATTCTGTGAATAAAAGTTGTAGATCTTTTCATATCCTATAAATTTTATTACTTTTTGACTTTTATCGTAAAATGCATACTAAAGCTGAAATCTTAAAAAATCGATTTTTACAGATTTTCATGAAAAAACAAAATCACTAATTACCGCTAAACTGAGCGTTATAAAAAAAATATGTGAAATAAAAATTGTAGGATTTTAAATTCTCTACAACTTTTATTATATACATTTTGCGCTAAAATGTATATTAAAGCCGCAATCTTAAAAAAAACAATATTTTTACGAGCAAACAACCTTTCCAAGAATTTCAGCAGACACGGCGCCTACCCTTTCTTGTAGAGCACAAAAATGTAGTAAATGAGGCGATTTTAAAAAAATCGTAAGCCACTTTTGAAATAATCGCAAAAAAGTGAAAAATGACACGAATAAACTACTACTTCTGGTTGACCGATTTTGGTGAAAATGTTCGTGTCGGGTCCTTTAGTGGTATCTAACTTAATTTTTAAGTTTAAAGAATGATGTTCCGTTCTTGAGATATTCTTTTCACACAGAGAGAGAGAGAGAGAGAGAGAGAGAGACAAATAGCTAAAAACAAGTTTTTTGGGTTCAGTGGGTCTGAAAACGTCTAGATCCGGTGAAAACTTGATTTTAAAAAATTGACATGAAAACAATACTTTCCTTCCTATATATTCATATAGGCAAGAGGAACTAAACATTTATATATAAAAACAAATTAACGGTTTGACCTATCTAGTAAACTAAGAGTTTTTAAACGTATGTTGGTATAAATTAAATGAATCTTTTTATTCTTTTGATATGGAACAGTCTGTTCCACAATATTCTTTTAACTTCTTCTAAATACACCATTTATGTAGTTTTCTTAGTGGATACATCAGCAAAATCAATCCAAACATTAGTAGAACGTAGGCTAGCATGGTAGTGCGGTTTGTAGACCGTTATTAAAATATAACAGGTTCTTCTTATAAATTGTTGATAGTGATTTAAATTAAATTTAAATTAAATCATAACTAAACATCCAGTTTGAACGATCTGGAAAATAAATCTTAAGGAATGCCGCTATGTATACTCACTCCTTCGATAAAATAATATTGTTTTATTTCCTGCTCATCATTCATTATCAAATAACATTAATACATCTATACAAATGTAAAATACCGTTCTAAATTGATGCAGCTTAAAACGTTAACTAAATTTATACTTCAACATAATTATAGCAAAGTAATGTCTCGTTGCGTTAGAGATTTCATCAAATAGAAGTCTAGAGTTTGATGCTGAAACTTTGTTAACATAAAGTAGAGATAAACTAATGTTCATATTACTTTCTCCCCTCTGTTTAAACTCTCATAAGTGCTTCTAATTTGAGTAATTTCTGTCCCGCTTCAAATTATACATCTTGATACGTTGTAATGTAAATACAATTTCAACGGTACTTAAATCAATATTATTTGCCTATAAGGCCATAAAAGCTATTCAGTAATCACTATTCAGTGATTGATTTAGCACTTCTGTTCGAATTGGTGAAATTAAGTTTACTTGGTCTCCTAGTTAGAAAATCAATAGGCTCCCATTATACAAAAAATATATTGGTAGTAGTATCGTGTATTCTACAATTACATTGTACTGTAATTACAAAAGTAATTATATGTGAATAAATATCAAATACCAGCAACACTGATAGATTGGTAAAAAAAGTAATTTTAACGAGAGTGAACGATTATAGCAGAATGAGGTAGACGTCACCATGTAGAGCTTGTCTACTGGCTCGAGGCGGCTCCGTTTTGAATGAAATAAGCCCCTCCCTTCAATCCTCATTAATTTTTTAAGTCTTTTAATTATGTAAACTAGTTTTCCTGACTGGATCTAATACATAACGAGGAAATTAGATCCGAGTATTTAGCTTGAATGAAAAAGTGGAGGAGTACCGGAATCAATGGAGGCAACATTTGGAACGGATGCCAGAGGAGAGAATACCTCTAAAAGTGACGGAATTTATTCCAGTTGGAAGAAGGGAGGTGGGAAGACCTTGAAGAAGATGGCAGTAGTCGAGATGTACGGGCTAGAGTGTCTCGTGTTTGTGTAGACGTACAGGATGGTTTGTGAGTTCGGAACAGGCTTATGCCTAATCCTTGATAGTAAGAAGAAGAAGAAGAATATTAGTTTTTCCTAAATTGTACCTGCACTATGAAACTGTGTTCTATCAGTTCTATCATGTCTGTTATAGCAGAATGAGGTAGACTTCACCATATAGAGCTTGTCTGCTGGCCTGAGTCGGCTCCGTTTTGAGTGAAATAAGCCCCTCCCTTCGTTCCTCATTCATTTTGTATAGTCTTTTCATTATCATGTAGATTAGTTTTCCCGAATTGTACCTGCACCATGAAACTGTGTTCTATTTATTCTATCTTGTCGGTCATTATAGTATTTAGTCTGTCTCGCAAACTATGACTTAATTTCATACTTGCAACAATTAAATTACGATCCAAAATTATAAAATTGTTGGGGTATTCAATAGTTTTTCATTATTGTTTTCATTTAGTCTCTTTTCTGGACTTTATGGTATTAAGCGATAGGATTTATATTCCAATATCTTCTATCTATCTATCGAGGAAACGTGCTAGTTGCATTTAAACACCTTAATGAAACAGTACGCGCTAAAAACAGTACACTTGTCATGACAGAAGCGCACACACGTAACTGCCAAAAATACAATAATAAAAATATGTCAGAGAAGGGTCCAATATCATTGGATGAGTAGTGGGCTTACAAGGGAATTAAAGTTCTCCTGGAAAATTATGATCATAGCAAGAAAGAGTGATTTTCCGTATTTTTAAGCCAAACTGAGGTTAATTTTCATTTTGCGTCTTTCACTCATGATTGAAATTTGAAATTAGGTTATGTTTCTGAGGTTAGTTTTTTGTTTATTTCTAATGTTTTGTTGCTAATATTAGGTTATATTGTTCATTATTTGCATTGGCAAGAGAAAGTCGTGTGAGTGCTTCACACCAGATTTTTTTAAATTTTTTACTCATATTAGGGCAATGGAAACGTTAAAAAAATTTAAAAACTGTTAAAATCAGATTTCTGAAAAATCAGATGTATCAAAAAGTCAGATTTATCAAAAGTCCAGTTTTGTAACCCGCTAGTATAGATCTAGTATACTAATAATAAATATTTTTTATCTAATAATAGTATTCTTTTACAAAATATTACAAGTGGTCATTTCAAGTGTACTGTTTTTAGCGTGTCCTGTTTATTAAGGCGTTTAACTGATATTCGCATGTTTCTTGTAACATATTGGAAAAGATCCAAGTGGTGTAATACTATCAAAATTACGTCAGCACCGTCAGTAATTTGACTAACAAATTATAAAAAAAAAATGTGATGGCAACACTCTTGAAGCTGCTACCACTTAAGAACTCTATTGTGACGGTAAACAGACAATCCGCACAATTCGTGTAGGCGACTCATTTGTGCAGTACGATATTGTATTACACGAATCCAGTAATACAAACATTGTCACACTCATACCTTCCATAAAACTCAAAAAGAAGATTAAAAAGATACTGGAATAGGGATCTTATATAAACAAGCGACGAGGGTTTGCAGCTGGGTTATTTTCACAATCAAGACGAAATCAGGACATTTAACACGTAAAATCATAAATACTGTTATTTAAAATTATATATATGTAATTTGTGTTTCAGAAGAGTGCAATTTTTCGTAAGCGATATTCTATTTTTTCTTGAATTACCTCAAAGAACTAAAAGCTCTATTTCATATTACTTAACTTGAAAACTGTGTAATACTTTTTACCGACATCTAGGTAGACTTAAGTTAATTTCATACATAGGTAATTCAGTATTTAAGTAATACACAGGCTTTTAGAAGTTAAGTTTATAAATATGTTGCATTTTTTTTGGCTTGTGGTATGAACACATCTTACTATGTTATAATAATAATTAAAATAATAAACTTAAAACACCAGAAGATATTTATTTTCATAACAATATTACCTCCACTTTACTAGAGCGAATATGAACTCAAAACACACGGCGTACATTACACAATGCACTGTTTTTTGTCCTGTAATACACCACATTAATTTTGCTCTGTCTAGACTGAATTGGCGCCAGTTCTATTGTTACTATGGAAACATACGACGCAGCTGCAACTGCAACGCCTTTATGATTATATTGTACTCTTTTTGTCAACAAATTCTCCACTTTATTCATCCCGTTATACGAATGTTGAATATTAAGTTTCTGGTAAATTCAAGTTAATGTACTCAACACATTGCTTTCAACAGCTACATCTTGCTCAAAATTATACTACATTAAAGGTAAATATACAATGGTCAACAATTTACTTAATGTTAGAATGAAAATAGTAACAGAATATCTTTCAAAAAATGAGTTTCATTCTTTTAATAAATATTTCTTGCAAGAATTTCAATAGACTTAACACATAACTTTGTCACTATTAGAGTCTGTAATGATACTAAAAATAAGTAAATTAGAACAACATTAAGTTTTAATGTAATAAACAGAAAAGAACAGTTTTTTTTTACATAAAATTATTAAAAATGACAGTTCAAAAGTAATCAATTTAATGCATTATTACAAATTTCTTCTCTCGTTCTCCTTACATTATCTTACTCTTCTGTCTTTCGTCTCCTTCTTCTCCTTCCATGACCATTTTCTTTCTACTGTACTATTTTTCCTTGGACGGATATCGACAGTCAATATGCTGCTGATGTTCTCTTCCGGTTATTTTGTATCTAAACGAGTTAAGTGACTTTTTAATAAGCTAGAAAAACCTGTCATTTATAATCCGAGTTCTTGATAAAAATATTTCTGTAACTGAAAAATTGTATTAAAAAAAATTATAAAAAAATGCAAATCTAATTTATTGTTTATTAAAAATACCTAGTAATCTTTTTCTTTTCTTCTTGTAATAAACAGAACGATATTTTCTTTTTATGGTTATTATAGTTGATTAATAACATAATTTGTTGAATCTATGTGTTTGGCAGTAACATGCCGACAAAATGACAATTTAAATTAACGATGTTGTTTTTTACAAAATTTAAATGAATGATGTTGTTTTCTTACAAAACGCACATGCAAGAAGCGGGGTGTGTCGGGGGTCTTGCACGTGGCGTAGGTTAATTAATAAAGGATGGAAGATAAAATTGTTGGAGGATGCTCGAATCTGATTGGTTGAGTTTTTAGACAATGAGCGTGATTGGTCGAATTTAAAAACGGTTTCCAGTGAAGGTTACTGAAGGACGCTAGCGTTTTTCTAGAAACGAGGCTCTCCGTGTTACACCGGGAGAACGAATGGTGATGAAAGTTAGTGAACAGTTCAAATATAAAATTTATGTCAAATAATGTTAAAAGTGTTAATCAACAAATACATAGTGATTTTAATGAAAAAAACGTAAATTTTTCAGAACATAGCAACATTATTATATATTATTTTAATACTCATAAACGGATAATCATCGACGGACTATTGGCGGATGACTATCAACATACACCCAAAACATCATCTGGATATTGTCATGACTAAGGTAGTAATCATTAATATTTTGTAAACGGTACCGTAGACATTTAAATTAGAATCATTTTAATGTAGTGAAAATCAATATTTTTTGTGTTTTTAAAATAAATTGAATTTATAATACAGTATTACTTATTTAAAACTAGCTAACCTTCTCAAATTAAGTTTTTTTTCAGAACCTGCGGCAGCTAATGATTAAATATTTTCAAATCCTAATTAAGTTACAATATTTTTTATTGTTTTGTTTTTTATATTTTAATATTTCGGAAATTTCAAAGTGGCATTCTCTTGTTGCAGGAACTATTTTTCACCGTGCGATAAGTAGCCTAGGCCTACATTCTATAGAGGATTGGGTATCGACCGATTTCAGTACCCATCTTCATTGAAGTCTGCCAATATTTCACCTGTTCCATTACAAATACAGAATTGCCTTCACAGCAGGAACTGCCAGTCCCGACCTGACATTCAGAAACATTTCTAGTTAAAAAATCTGGTGTGAAACACTCACTAAACTTTCTTTTGCCAATGCAAATAATTTACAATATAACCTAACATTAGTAATAAAACATTAAAAATAAACAAAAATACTAACCTCAAAAAACATAATCTTATTTTAATCATGAGTAAAAGACGCAAAATGAAAATCAACCTCAGTTTGGCTAAAAAATACGGAAAATTACTCTTTCACGCTAAACTAGGCTTTGTAGAGAAAAATTCTCAAAATAAAAGTTGTAGATCTTCTGCTGAAATCCTTGGAGAAATTATTTTTTCGAAAAAAAGTTTTTTTTTAAGATTGCGGCTTTATTATGCATTAAGCGCAAACATGTATATAATAACCGTTGTAGAGAATTTAAAATCCTACAACCTTTATTTCAAACTTTTTTTGTATAACGTTTAGCGGTAACTAGCGATTTTATATTTTTCTCACGAAAACGTGTAAAAACTCGATTTTTTATGATTTCGGTCTTAGTATGCATTTACGACAAAAGTGCTCAAATTCATACGAAATTAAAAGATCCACAACTTTTATTTAGGGCATTTTTCTCTACAGAGCCTAGTTTGGAGTGAAAGAATGATTTTCCGTATTTTTAAGCCAAACTGAGGTTGATTTTCATTTTGCGTCTTTCACTCATGATTAAAATAAGGTTATGTTTTTTTGAGGTTAGTTTATTTTTGTTTATTTCTAATTTTTTATTACTAATGTTAGGTTATATTGTTAGCCTTATTATTTTCATTGGTAAGAGAAAGTTGTGTGAGTGTTTCACACCAGATTTTTTTATCTTCTATATCGTTAATTAGACCTTCTGCTCTAAAATTCATATTAACGTCGCAACTTTAAAAACACATTTATTACCACGAGAACACAGCCTTTCCACTTATCTACTTAGACATGCCGCTAATCTTATATTGTAGCGCACAAAAATTTAGTAAATAAGAAGATTTCAATCGAAATCGTTGAAGCCGTATTGTTTTTATTTATTTATTTAAAGTTGCATCAACTACAATGGCCATTAGCGAGAACGTTGGGTTGTAACTTACTGTGTTTAATGAAAAAGGGATGATTTTTTGTAACGCATGAAAATATGCCGTTCCTGAGCGGGATTCGAACCCACAATCGCATGAATGAGATTCGAGTACGTCATGCGGTCGAGGGTATTTGAGAAAATTGCAAAAAATTAAAAATCGTACAAATTAACTGCTTTTTCTAGTTGACCGAGTTTTCATGAAAATATTCTTATTGAGTCTTCTTGTAGTACCTAACTTAAGTTCTAAGTTGTTCATATACATACAGACAAAGACCAATCGGTTAATACATGTTGTTTGGGTTCAGGGGACTTTAAAATATCTATCTCCGGTGAAAACGCGACTTCGGAAATTTGACACAAAACATAGGTTTCCTTTAACCACCTACACTGCATAAAGGGCAAGAGAAAGTAAAAACCGATAATCGCATTTACCTAATATTCCACCAATTATTTACTTGTTGAAAGAAATAAGTCAAACATAAATAAAATCTGGAAACAAGTACAACAATATTTGAAGGTGTTGCGTGCAGTTTGCTGACAGGCGCTTTTTAGGGTTACTCTCAAAAGGCCAATTTATAATGACGGTGTTCAGCCATGCACTTTCTCAGAGTATGTACGTATGTTATCCTACGGGAGTGAAGGGATCCAGTAAATTCTAGACTTTATGTTATTGTAACTTACACAAACACCTTGTACGAAATCTTGTTTCCTCAATCCTCTAAAGTTTACACTATTTTATATATGGATCCTTATTCTGTATTTCGATTTATAAATTGGGTCAGATTGCTGTAGAAGTATTAAGTTAATAAGCTCTCATTGTTCTAAACCAACAAAAGGTTTTGTTAATGTACATTTTTATTTAAAAAAATTATTGTAAACGATGAGAGATAATTTTATAGTAAAAGCTCAATGCCCAATGAAATTTTAAAAAAACCTGTGATTTAAAAAAAATGGTAATACTGCTGTAAATAATATTTTAAGTAAAAAACTAACAGCCCGATTTTTGTTTTTTATTTTTATTTACGTCTGACTGTTTTTCCCATGAAGGCTAATGCACCCACCAGGTTGGTCTAGAGGTAAATTTGTCGTCAAGAGTCAGTTGTTAAACAGCTGATTTTTGGAGACGAAGGTTTCTGGTTAAACCCCAAATAAAGGTACTTTTTACGGATTGAATTTGATTTATAAATAATGGTTACCGATGTACTTTGATGTTTGGAATTTAACTAACCATAGTCTCTCAGGATCGCCTGGGTCTGTACAAGACTACACCTCATTTACACGTCATACACATCATCCTCATCTTATTGGGTCATTGGGTTGCTTATTGTTCTGAATTGAACAAATTGTAACGTTCACACATTAGGTATAAAAAAAAGTCTAATGCTTCATACATTTTGATGAAGGGTGATAAATAAAAATGAGTGATGAAAAGATACCAGACCGGACCGGGAATCGAACCTGGGGCCTCTGTTGTAGAATCCAGTTGAGCTGAACCCCTACACTACGGGCCAGCCTAAAAATACAAAGTTTTGAATTTTGATTGTAGCTAATTTGTAGCATCCAAATTTGGTCAGCTACCAAAACTGCTCGGGTAAAGTAATAGAAGACACTTATGTTTCAAGTTTGAATACATAAACTAATATTTTTGTTCTGGGACAAAAATAAGACTAATCTAAAGCGAAGAAAGTAGACGCTTTAATTAAAACTGTCTTTTCTTAAAACAGCTTTAATGAAAACATTAATCTCTAAAATGCAGTATTAAGAATGTCTTGAGTTATCAACAGCTAAACACATTACCAACTGCTTTATTTTTGGAATATCTAGACTGTGATATAAAGTTAAAGTGCATCCACACTCTAACTGATAATCATAAATAAGAAATAGGAACTCCGGTTTACTACAGAAAGCGTTAAGTTTTCAGCCAACGAGGTGGTCAATGTGACACAACAATTTCTAAGAAAAATACTACAAAAATAAACAGATTACATCTAAAAAATCTATTTACTGGAGTCAACGTTTTAAATTATATTTATTAAAAAATTGAAGTAATTGCATTAAACAAACAAACAAACAAACAAAATACGTCAAAGAATCGTAGTAATTTTATATTTCAATAACGGTAGTATGTATTCCAGTATTATTACCCCTACCAATTCGACAAACAGTACGCCCACAAACCTACGTATTATAATGTCACTTGAACGTTCATGTAAAAAAATTACTTTTCAAATCTTGTCAGCTATTCAATACTTATCACCCACTTTTCTCTCTCTCTCAATCCCTTTTTGTACCGGTAAACTGACATCTGACCACAAAGTTGTGTGTACAAAGTGAAAATTGTCGGGTAAATTATTTTAAAGTTATTATTATCGAAATATTGAACTTTTTATTTCTCAAACTTTCTTATAAAATCTTTAACAAATGTATTACTTATTTCAATTCATCTATAATTTAAAATAACCTGCTTGATTTCCATCTGGAGCCCTACAGGCTAAACCAATGAAAAATTTATGAAACCGAATTGTATCTGGAATTTTACTTTGTAAGAAGACCTGCTCCCTCAGGATCTTTGGAATTATCGACCTGACCAAAGAATTAATAATAATATACTTCAAGAATTAAACATGAAATAAAACTTTCGACTGAGCATTAAAAAATATTTATTGGTTTATCGGGCATCGACTGCCATGGTCATTAACCCTCGTCCGAAATTTGTTAAAAAAACCCATCAAAGAAGTTAACGGTGACTAGAAAAACCGGTGTGGTCACCTCCATTATATCGGCTCACGCTTATAAATTAAAAATGTAAAATTACCAACTACCCAATTTCCAAGGGTGTACAGGGCTCTTGGCAGTTAAAAAAGATGTATTGAGTTCCTAAAGCAAATCCAACAAACGTCAAACATCTAAAACACGTAAGACAGGTGTAAAGAGATCGTCGCTTGTGTGACAACAAACAATAAAAAAATAACATTTACACATAAAATAACATAAACGCTAAAACACTTTTCAAATACAAGGTGATAGCTTATAAAAAATTTATTTTATAACATAAAATTTATTTAATAACATATACGCTAAAACACTTTTCAAATACAGGGTGATAGCTAATAGAAAATTTATTTTTGAAAAGTTAAGGTAAATACTTACATGATTATATAGAAGAATTCATTAAGTTTTTGTTGAAAATATTTACAGATGTTCATTGTGTGCACCATTTGTAACACGACAGATATCAACACGGTAGTCGAATTCTTCCCACACACGATTAAGCATATGACGGTCAACTGTGGCAAGAGCATTTGCGATACGTTGTTTTAAATCATCGATATCTACAGGAAGCGGTGGTACAAAAATTTTGTCTTTTACATAAACCCATAAAAAAAGTCGCAGAGCGTTAAGTCTGGACTACGAGGTGGCCACGGCGTAAACAGACTGTTTTCCTCACTTGCACGGCCAATCCATCTAGGAAGACGTTCTATCGGTCTAGGAAGACGTTCATCAAGATAATTTCTGACCGGTAAGTGCCAGTGAGGCGGAGCTCCATCTTGTACAAAGAAGAAGTTATCACTATCTTCCTTGAGTTGAGGCATTAACCATTCGTTTAACATGTCCAGATAAATTACTCCGGTTACTGACACTTCGTGAAAGAATAACGGCCCGTAAACCTTTTCACGAGATAATGCGCAAAAGACATTTACTTTAGAGGAATCGCGTGTATGCTTTAAAGATATTTTTGGGTTTCCTGTGCCTCATATTCAAACATTATGGATATTATCTTTTCCAGTAATGTAAAAAATACATTCATAACTGAAAATTAAAGAATGTGTCGTCATTTTCAACACAATGTTGCATCTCCAGACAAACATTTTTACGTATGACTTTATCACTGGTATTTAAACTTAGTACTAACTACAATTTATAAGGTGTCATTTTCAAACGTTTCCGCAGAATTTTCCACACAGTCAGTTGAGGAATTTACAATTCTAAACTTACTGATCTAGTTGATTTTCCTGGACTTCGTACATAAACATCACGAACAGTATCAATTTGTTCTTCTGTAACAGAAGGTCTTCCAGTACCCTTACTTTTACACAGACATCCACTGTTTTCAAAATGTTTATACCAGTCATAGATTGATTGCCTTGTTGGTGGTGGTTTACCGTATCTTGTTCTGAAATGACGTTGCACAACCGTAACCGAGTTTGTTTTGACTAATTCAAGAACACAATAAGCTTTCTCCACTTGAGTAGCGGCCATTTTGCTAGACTGGTCGCTGTAACAGCAGCCAACAACAAAATGCTAGCAACAGTTGCACCACCATAAACTTTAAAAAATTCCCTACAAACCTATATAATTTACTATATTCAAATACACCAGTTTGATGTTTAGGAAGCTGTCGAAAGTGTCTATTTCATTTATAATCACCCTGTATTATAAAATAACCTGCTTCGTTTCAAAAAGTGCTCTTATTTTCGTACTTCAAGTCAGATTTTAAATCCACTTTAATATTCATCCTTTCATATTTTATCTTTTCCTACGATTTTCCTATTCATGGACTCTTCTAACAAGTTTAACTGTGATAGATGTAGCTTAGTTTCTTCACATCAGTACGGCCTAACATGAATTTAGAGTTCAGTCTGAGCACTATTATCATTATTATTGTTATTATTACTTTTGACTAAATACTTCGCTGTTTTTCGTTTCTTACTTTTGATAATTGCGTCCAGGACACTCTCAAAGAAGTTCAGGACATGTCAAGCATGTATATGACACGATTGGAGAAAGTGTCCGGGGTTTAGCTGAACGAGTAGACAAAGCTAAACGAGTTTAGCTAAACGAGTTTTATACAAACTAGCCAGTTTATAGGTGTTGCTTAGTTCAACAGCCGAAAGGCTGGTTTGAACCTATAAAGAGTTTATTAAGTAAATGAGAAGTAAGGTGGTTAACCAGTGCCTTCTTCATTGAGTTGAAAGAGTATGCTTTTCAGCATTCCAGGCCCTCCAAAAAGCACCTATTTTTCACCCAGTAAATGACGCCTTCACTTCATTTACCACAGGGTTTGGCTGTATAATGAAATTCATTACTCTCAGAGGAGAAAACTTTGACTAGTGTCTTTTACACATCTACCTCTTCTGTTCTTAAATAGTTCAGTCATATGATTGACTGGCCATGTGATAACAAACAGAACTAATTTTGTAGCCTTGGAATTAGTAGATCAAGTGCAATTAATTTAAAACTCCACTTGCCTATTATGGGACTCAGTTTATAGATAACTTCAAAACACCTCAGGCTTTAGGGTTTAACTGTTAAGGGAAACTTGATTTCAACAATTTTATTTTAATATAAAATATAAGAAAAATTAAAAACAAATATGCAAAAATATAAATCGTAAATCATTTATACGTGATATTAACTATAAAAAAATTTTCTGTGCCTTTCCTTTGGATTTGGCTACCGTGAAAATTATCCACATCTTAGACGAATCTCAAACCTAGGACCTTCCCTTTTGCAGTGTTGTAATTTAGTACTAACATTGAGCTAAAGGGAAGACTAAGTTATTTCGAGTTTTTTTTAGTAATTTTTGAGAAATCTTCGTGACTGAGAAGATGAATATAATCATGACGTAACATAAATCATGAATAATTAATTCATTTCACCTGAATACTAATGTCGTTGACCAGTGGCCTATGACATCTCAACTTAGCTGTTAGACATGTAAGCCGAATCACTGCCGCTTAATAGTGAACCTCCTCCCTTATAATGGTACTTGCTTTCTGTCGGTAAGTGACATCAAATGACGTCACATGTTGTACATCCATATCAGAAAGGTATTAATCCCTGCTTCAGATACAGCCGTAATGAAACAGATATTCCTCTTCATGCACATTTCGAACCTAATGTCAATCATAGCCATTTAAGAGACGACTGTCATACAGAAAATGTTACCTTCTCAAAATTTTCTAAAAATATTTTATTATATAACCCTTCCTTTTCCCGTAAGTTATAATGTGAATGTATTTTAAAGCGAGAAAAAGGAGTGCAAGAAAATTTTTATGATATTAACACTTGTTCGACATTTATTATCAAGCATTAAATCTAATGCATTTTTACCCTTCATAAATAAACAAAAACATGTTTTTTTTAACTTTTAAGGCCTCATTGGACCACTTAAGTTCATAGCCTGGGTAAGCTCATTTTCTGCTTTTAATCTTCTTGCTGCACTTCTGCAGTTCTTTCGCTTCTCTCTTGTTCCACCAATATTTCTTCAAGGCTTCTGATCTCCTGAACCTTTCTGCTTCGGAAAACACTGATATTCTTGCCACCTTTGCTTTATTTTGGAATCTGGTAATTGGGTTTTGATTTTTTAATAGTTTCCTGATTTAGGTTTTAAGTCATTTATTGTGATATTGAGTTCTATCATGGCCTTCTTGACCTCCTTCATCTATTTCGGTGTATGTACTGTATTTTGTTCCATAAAAACTTTATAGTCTTGTTACTTCTCTTGTGTCGTCAATTCTGTCATAAATAAAACTTTTTTATTATACAAAATTTTACAGAACACTTCAGGATCTAATTAAGGGTGCTAATACAACAGCCCATACCCAAAATTTTGTATAAGCAAAAATAATACTGACAACTTTTTTAGGAAACACTCGGGTTTCGAGTTGACTGAAATAGCAAGACTTAAATTTTGTAGTAAATTGATGTTGTTTTACATAATTTCTAATGCCCAAAATATTAAAAGAAGTAGCTCTCAGGATGTATTTTAAATAGTATTCGAGAAAATTGTTGTAAGCCTTCGAACCAATAAATGATAAAAATCGCTTGGACTAAACTTTTTTAATGTAATAGGCCTACGTATAATTTCGACTAAAAAAGTGTGTCTGCAAATTTCAAATCAGTGCCATTTTTTTCTAGATTATTCTGAATTCATGAATTTTTTATCAGTGTAGTTCCTATACAATGGGACTGTAGTAGTTCCTATATAATGAATATACAATATTCCTATACTAATGGGACGTAGATTTTTCCTCCTAGATGAATATTATTCTGCGACACACATCATCCAATAATGTGGTTATTTATTTGACTCAAAGCCATCAGATCTAAGGTCAGAGAAAAAAATTGTTTCATTTTATTTTTCGATTTTTTGTTAAATAAGAATATTACATTATAGTATTTTTTAGATATTTAAATTTGTAGTTCAAATCTACAAAAAGAATAAATGCTTTGGTGCTTATATTGAACCCTTCAATGTTATTACAGTATACTAAAACAAACAGTAAAGAACTTTATAAACGTAAATTTTCTCTTTAAAGCAAATCCTTCCTAAGCACGGAAAGTTAAATGGAACTTTTAAATCTGTAAAGGATGCTGTTTCAAAGTTACTCTATTAAGTGCAGTATTAAATCTAGTGCAATGGATGCTTAGCTTTACAAACTGTACTTTAATCTTAAACCTCATACTTTTTCTTCACATGTAAGTTACATTAATTTCTTAACAAAAAAGAAAATACCTACATCAAATGAAACTTATTTATAAGCCATAGAAAACTAATGTTATCCCGGAATTCGATAACTGAATAATTTTGTGACTAATCTTAGCAGTAGCTCGTAAAAATACTCGTATAATTTTCTTAAGTATATGTGACGTTTAAACAGAGTTTGTTTGAATCTTTTTATTTTTAAATAACAAAATTTTCTTCTTTTGTAGCAAATATTTATTTACTTACTTAATATTTTATACGCATATTTTATTACGGTTATAACAAATATAAAATCAGAAGTAACTACTAACTAAGTATATGGCCATTTACATTCAAAAAATTAATCATTTCTTATTTCCAAAACAATCCAAAACAAATTGCACACTAACTTCCCGTCACAAATAAGCTCCAACACGCCACTAACTTAGTGATACGTACAAACCAGTTTTTACACTTCATTTAACACTAACTTCACAAATGGTTCAATCAACAACAGAACCAGAATACTACAGATACCTGCAGAGAATTACAACAGGTACCTGACTTTTACAAAACCAACCATATAAGTTTCTCGAACGTTTTAGAAGAGACAAGTAACGGGTGTTTTATTAAGAACGCAACCCTGATTATAAGAAGATAGAAGTAATACATCGGTAAATTTTCTGTCCCCCAATCGGTATGTTGGCAACAGTGTACTCAAGGCCAACTACTTAAGACAGTTAAAATGTTCCAGTCAAGCATTAGTGTGGTGACAGCAGTCGTTTCGTTATATATTGTGTCAGTAATGGTTTTTTCCAAGTAAGAACGCGTGTTTATTGTAGAGACGTACATAGTGAGTAAATCTTACAAATGTGTGCGAGATAAGTTTCAGTTGAATTTCCACGCTCTGAAAACAGTAGTTAATGTTAACTTAGCTTGCGATGATAATCTTCTTGGCGATTGAGTCAAACGATTTTTGAAATCTTCGAGAACTTCCGCGATTAACTTTGTTGGCTGGCGAGATGGTTTCTCATCGAGTACACTTCCAGTTTTACGTAATTTATTTATCAAACGCAATATTGACGATTTATTCGGAACGGCAGAACGGGGAAATTTCAACTGAAACTTATCTTGCACTTATTTGTAAGATTTACTCGCTATGTAAGTTTCTACAATAAACACGCGTTTTTCCTTGTAAAAAACCATTGCTGACACAATGTAACGAAACGACTGCTGTCACCACACTAATGTGTTTCTGATGTGTTTCTAATGTGTTTCCACACTAATGTCTTAGATAGTTGGCCTTGAGTACACTGTTGCCAACACACCGATTGGGGGACAGAAAATTTACCGATGTGTTACTTCTATCTTCTTATAATCAGGGTTGCGTCCTTAATAAAACACCCGTTATTTATTACACACTATAAATTACAATTAATAATGTTACTTAAATCTACAGATAAATTACAACTACTACAATTAAATTGATAATTATAATAAATAAATAAACTAATTATAATAAATTAATGTCATTAAATGATCTTAACCAGTTACTAAATTATTGAGCACTTAATTTAACTAAATCCTACTTACAAACGATTTTATGATGTCTACAGTATACTCTGGACCTTTTCACAAACGTATCTTTTACAAATATTCTAGAATAACAAAAAATAAAAATACAAAGTCTTTTTTTCGGATTCTGGAAGTCTCTTTACAAAAGGTAAACAAATTAGGATTGAATACAAGTTTACAACACCATTAAAAAAGCGCTAATTATCTAAATAGACACACCGATCCTTCAGGTAGCCGTCACGTCAATAAGCCTATAGTAACCATTTGTACACAATATTTCTAATAACTATTATTATTTATATTAACACCTCTACTAACTCGGTCCTGCTAGAGAATTCTGGAACCAACTATTTCCTTTCAGATATTGTCACAATAATAAGGGGAGATATGGGAAGACCGAGGAAGAGATGGATACCGGAACAGGTTCTGGAAATTTAATATTCAAGTGAAGAAGAAGATATTTGTTAAAATAAAAGGAAATTTTATTTTTCATTACTAATTAGTTTTATCACGAAAGAACCTGAAATAAACGTTACTTTACTGATGTATATGTTTTGACAATGCAACAAAATTGTAGCATCAGAGTTTTATTGTTGAATAAATAAAGTCGTTGTGATTAACCCTTTATAGGTCTTTGGTAAGTATACTTACCACTAGCAATAAGGTTGATTTTTTTAGGAATAAGCTATGCAGTTGAACCTTATTGGTATTTTATGGTTTTATAGATGTTCTCTGGTAAGTAGGCTATCCACATTTTGAAAATAGTGCGCAGCGACCATTTGTTTCATGAGTTACACGAATGTGGTAAGGATTCATACCAGCGTACGCAACAGTGTTGTTTTGTTGTTACTTTTTACAGTGCTTAGAAAGTTCTAATTTTTTACGGGAAAGCAAGCATTCATGCTAATATAAAGTTGAGATAAGTTACTCTACACATTTTTCTGTTATAAAGGACTACAAGTTGTTTTAATAAACATTCTTACCACTAAACATTATATGATTCCCATTTCAATAAACGTTCCTTGGTAAGTATACTTACCAGGGCTTAACATAAAAATAAGAAATATCTTACTGTTCTGGCACTAGAAATACATTATTCAAGTCCCTATAAAACAAAATTTAACATTTTACAACACGTATATTTTTTCCGTAGTACTGCCCTATAAAGGGTTAAAAAAAATCTTTGTATACAATTCTTCATAATTAAGTCTATTATATAATTTTACAGAATACGGTTGTGTGAACAAGCAGGCGTAAGCTTATATGTATGCGTTATCATGTTTGTTAATTATGTTACGTATATTTTACCATACTGGTGATAGGGGAACCATATGGAAGAGCCTGAGTGAAAGGGAAGAGTGATTGGTATGACATGAAGCAGAGTTGAATAATGGAATGCCAAGTGCGCATCTGCCTCAATTAAATTATTCCACTAACTAACAACGTTGGGATCGAGATAGGAATGGGGTTGGTACAATGGGATGAGTGCCGTTGGATGACAACAATAAAATTATAAATCAAAGCTGTTGTGGATACAAGAACGGTAGAGGCATTTGGATACTTTCACCCTATTAAAAACCCACCGCCATCGACATTATTTTTAGCGTAATTTATAAAACATCAGAAGACCATTGTTTATTTTTATATTTTTATTTTACACTTAAAAAACCACACTACTTTTATGTTCTCTTTGAAATTGAAAACATGAAAAAAAAAATCTGGTGTGAAACAATCACACGACTTTCTCTTGCCAATGCAAATAATTACCACTATAATCTAACATTAGTATTAAAACATTAGAAACAAATAAAAAAACTAACCTCAATAAACATACCTAATTTTAATCATTAGTGAAAGACGCAAAATGAAAATCAATCTCAGTTTGGCTTAAAAATACAAAAAAATCTCTTTCACCCTAAACTAGGCTCTGTAGAGAAAAATGCTCTAAGTAAAGGTAGCAGATCTTTTAATTTCTTATACATTTTATTATATAGATTTTTGTCGTAAAATGTATACTAAAAATGAAATCTTAAAAAAATCCATTTTTCACACGTTTTCGTGAGAAAAAAACGGAAAATCGCTAATTACCGCTGATCTTAGCGTTATACAAAAAAAATGTTTGAAATAAAACATTTTAAATTTTCCACAACTTTTACTAGATACATTTTTGCGCTAAAATGCATATTATTGTCGCAATGTTAAAAAAAAAACATTTTTTACGAGAAAACAGCCTCACCAAGAATTTCAGCAGACATGGCGCCTACCCTATCTATATAAGAATACCTATATATATATATAGAATAAAAAATGTAGTTAATGAGGCGATTTTTTAAAATCGTAGGAGCCGTTTTTGAGAAACTCGCAAAAAAGTGAAAAATGATACGAATAAACTACTACTTCCGGTTGAACAATTTTGATGAAAATGTTTGTGTCGCGTCCTCTAGTGGTATCTAACTTAAGTTTCAAGTTCGTACGATGATCCGTTCTTGAGATATTCTGTTCACACACACACACACAGGCACACACAGACCAATCACTAAAAACCTCTTTTTTGGGTTCAGGGGGTCCTAAAACGTATAGATCCGGTGAAAACTCGATTTCGAAAAATTGACATGAAAACAATATTTTCTTTCCTATATATTCATATAGGCAAGAGAAAGTAAAAAAATGAGACGTAGTTACAAATAAAATGGAATGAACGTTATTGTTTTTATAATATCACAATTTGTTAATACACACAGAAACTTAAATATGTAGACGTATCTGAAAATAAAATGTAAAATAAATTTATGGAAACCGGAAAACAAATCATATTAGGTAATATACTATTTTATGAGAATTTATGTGTTTCAATTTATAAATTAGTAGAACATTTTCAGATATAACACCTACGTGATATCAAATCTGATTGTATAACACCATTTTGTCACGGAAATGAATAAAGAGGTGCAAACAAAGTTGGTAAAACTTTGAACAGTAAGTTTTCATCCCGTGAGGGATGAAAACTTGCGCTTGGGTGAATAAAACTTTCCGTGGGGTGGATTTTCTTAGACAGCTTCAGACGTATCCCCGACGAAGTTGTGCTACTTACCAACTAGTGGTCCTCCTTAACTTAAAACTTTCCGCTTCACGGTTTGATGAAATAACCAAAGCCGAATTGAAACTGTCTGCTGTGGTTCGTAGTATGAATTCAAATTTTTTTAAAAATTTGAAAGAAGAAAGTTAAGCAATGAACGTAATAGCTTAACAACACGGTAAATATATAATAAAACTTGAGTTGCCTGAACATCAGTGTTAAATAAAAATATTCTTTTTTGCAAAAATTTAATACGTCTTCCTTGATTAGTTGTAAAAGCAAAAAAAAAAAATTAGTTTTCTTGTTAATTTGTGTTTCCCGGAAAATTATTCATTCATTTATTTTTTATTTTTTTTTTTGGTTTAACGAAAACGAGGCGCAAAGCTTTTGGAAAGTAGCAAAGATTACATTGAAATTGAAGCCAGATAAATCGGAAAATTAGGTCTTCTCGTATCGTCCTATTAGTCTTCTCCCGGTGATGTCAAAGATTTTTGAAAGAATATGTCTAAAGCGGTTGAAGCTAGTCATAGAAGATCGTCATCTTATCTGGCTCATCAGTTTGGATTTCGGCAGCAGCATAGTACCATGGAGTAAGTGCATCAATTGAAAAGCATCATCCGTGAATGTTTAGAGGAAAAGAACTACTGTTCGGCTGTGCTTTAAGACTTTGTTCAAGCATTTGACAGAGTCTGGCATCCTGGCATACTCCATAAATTAAAAGTTGTGTTTCCGGAGAACAAGTGCATGGATTGGCGCTTCGTTTCCGGATCATAAGTAAAAAACCACGTTTCATCACATGTTATTATCTTCTACCTGTTCCCTAAGGTGAAATCTGCATTAAAAGGGACAAGATTTGAGTCTGTAGAAGCTGTAAAAGAGAAAGCGGCACCTGTCCTGAATGAGCTGACAGAAGATGACTTCCAGCACTGTTTTCAACAATGTAAATTTCGTATGAAGCGTCGTAGGGATAGAGAAGGAGTGTATATTGAAGGTGACAATAAGTAATTATGTTTGTATAAAATAAAAATAATTTTTTTTACAACGTCAGTCTCGTTATTTAATAGCCACACCTCGTATATGATAATCAGTATTTATATAAATTCAAAATATAATGTTCAAAATATAAATAATGACATAATTAAAACAATAATTTCTTTTGATTAATTTGTTAATGAATCCAGGATGATAAGCAAATGCAAATTGAATATATGTTTTTCTTTGTGATAAGTCTAACTGGAAACAGGAAACTCATTCGTGTAGATAACCTACAACAAAATACAGGGCAATTGCAATATATGTATAGGCCAATATATAGCCAATTATATGTTGGTCATTAAACTGTGCCTTCAAATAAATATCAGCTATAATATTTAAAAAATTAAATCCTAATAAAAATGCTAAAGAAGCAAGTAGATTTTTCATAAAAGTTAGCAAACTTTAGGCAACAAAGTTTGTTTCTCATATTTTTTTAAGTAAGGAAAAATTATTGCCATGAATAAAGGCAATTTTTTTCAAGAGAGTTTTTATAAAGGAATCTGTTTTCCCTATGTTGTGCAATATAAAGTTATCAAGGCGTGGCGAATGAGAAAAATGTTTTGTAGGAAATGAGAAAACCTTTTATGAAGCGTTTTACATGCATTTCCCAGACGATATACCCATAGGTAATAATAGGGGAGTAGAAAGAACCATAAAAGTTTGAGAAGTATTTTTTATAAAGTTTTAGGAATGTTATCATCGGAAGATCTAATGATTTGAAGATTTAATAACAGTTTTTGTCAACAGTTAAAAGACAGTTAACCTTTAATGCTACAAAAGCGTGCATGGATGTACAGAATTCCAAGTTTCCTCAAAATCATAATGTTAATAATGTTAAGCAATGGCGCCCGCACTGGTCGCGGGCTTATTGCTAACCTCAGGGGGATGCAGCACAATACTGGTCTATTGTTTTTTCTATTCTCAATTTCTAAACTAATTTTTTTCCTAGTTACATTACAATCTGCTCACATTAAATTAAGAAATCAGGTGTGAAACACTCACACAACTTTCTCTTGCCAATGCAAATAATTAACAATATAACCTAACTCATTAGTAATAAAACATTAGAAATAAACAAAAAACTAACCTCAATTACTATAACCTTATTTTAAACATGAGTGAAAGGCGCAAAATGAAAATCAACCTCAGTTTGGCTTAAAAATATGGAAAATCACTCTTTCACGCTAAACTAGACTCAGTAAAGAAACTTTCTCAAAACAAAAGTTGTATATCTTCTAATTTCTAATAAATGTGCTTATATACGCTTTTGTCGTAAAATTCATACTAAGGCCGAAATTTTAAAAAATCCATTTTTTACAGATTTTCATGAAAAAAACAGAAAGTTGCTAAGTACCGCTAAACAAAGCGTTATACAAACAAACATTTGAAGCAGAAGCTGTAGCTTTTTAAATTGTCTACAACTTTTACAAGATACATTTTTGCGCTTAAATGCATATTAAAGTCGCAATATTAAAAAAATAATGTTTTTACGAGAAAACAACCTCCCCAAGAATTTCAGCAGACATGGCACCTACCCTGTCGTGTAGAGCATACAAAATGAAGTAAATGAGGCGATTTTTAAAAAAATCGTAAAATCGCAAAAAAGTGAAAAAACACGAATAAACTACTACTTCCGGTTGGCCGATTTTGATGAAAATGTTCGTGTCGGTTACTCTAGTAGTATTTAACTTAAGTTTCAAGTTCGTATAATGTTCCGTTCTTGAGATATTCTGTTCACGCGCGCGCTCACGCTCACACACACACACACACACACACACACACACACACACACACACACACACTCATCAATCGCTAAAAACATGTTTTTTGGGTTCAGGGGGTCTTAAAACGTATAGATTCGGTGAAAACTAGATTTCGAAAAATCGACAAGAAAACTACTTTCCTTCCTATATACAGTATTCATATAGGCAAGATAAAGTACAAATTGGTAATTATAATAAATGCTCATTTACGTGCTTTTAATTTCATTCGTTAATGAGAATATTAATGTTTTCTTTAGGAAGGAGACAAGCCGTAAAACGATAACAATGTTAGTTAAAATCTATAACTTGTATCACTGTGTTCATTTTACATTAGGCATTTGTTACATTGTTTGTCTTAGTTTGTGACGTTAGATGATGTCTTTTCAAACTTTAAAAACAGTATCTGTATGGTTGAGTAGTTATAGAGCCAAGTAATTCGGATGATGGTTGAGTTTTTCTACATACTTGAATGAGTTTTCCATCATTTAGAACTGAATTTCGATATTGTTTGACAGTGTCAATGTAAAGATCAACGTAGATATTAAATGTTTTCACAATCCATAGTGTTTGTGTCTCTAATCAAACTTTTCGACGTTGCCGCGCTCTGGTGGTCAACAGACACAGTTGTTGTTGAATCGCCGTCGAGTACTGGTGTCTATTGGACGCTTAATCGCTAATTTTACATTTTAAAGTGTTTAATTTGTTATTTATTGAAGTGACTTTTTTATGTTTAAAAACGCCTTTACGCATATCCGTTTCACGGTAAATAATTCGCTTCGTTACTTCTTTTTTACGCGCACCTTTTTTACAGTCCACTAATACGCCAAAATTTATTTCTATTTATTCTTCCTAATCTCCTTTAAGTTTTCCTGCAGGTATTTTATTTTATTTTTTTTTTCTTTGTCCTTATGTGTTTGTCCAACCTTTGATCCCATTCCTATCAGCAGATTACAACTGCAGTGGAAAGCACGTAAGTGAGATACTTTATTTTATTTCATTTTATTTTTTAATATATTTTCTGCATAAACTGTTGAGATTA
The DNA here is from genome assembly GCA_035578175.1 of Catonia carolina. Taxonomy (NCBI): domain Eukaryota; kingdom Metazoa; phylum Arthropoda; class Insecta; order Hemiptera; family Achilidae; genus Catonia; species Catonia carolina. The sequence goes on along the minus strand of JAQMRL010000002.1, from coordinate 118,189,115 downwards.
AGTGATAAACGATTAGTTATTATAAATTTCGAACACGCACACGCACATAGAATTTGTAGGATTCGTCGCAAAAATTTGATTGGAAACGTCGAATATTTGAAGTGCTCAATGTATCATACAATTGAATCCCGTATGTCCATGTTGATTTTTAAAGTGATTTGTATTAAAATCTTTTGATTCACTTCACAAAGGTGAATGATTTTCAACTAAACAGTGTAATTTACGTACTGTCAGCTCAAGTTGTTTCGTTCTTGTTATTATGCGATGTTTTCACGTGAAGCGACAATCTAGATGAGCTGCTAAGTATTTTACTTTTGTGTCTTACGGTAATATAATATACGTAAGGTTATCTCTTAAACTGATTTACAAGGAATTCAAAAATATATTATAGTCTGTAAATTGTTGTATTGTTAAAAGGGACGATGTGTTAAATCCATGAAAGTACTATCTCTATTTTTTTTAGTTTTTGGTAAGTTTTCTTAATATTTTTTAAAGTATTCTAGGGGTTTTATTTATATTCATGTATAATCAATTAATTTAAGTAGCTGAATATGTATTAAGACAAATAAAGAAAAATGACGCGATCCTTTGTGTCCTTCAGGACGTGCCTTTTAGATTTTTAGATGCAGGAGTAATTAATTCGGATATTCCGAGTACTGTAAATAGGAATAAAGTACTGCATGAAATCAGTGGAAATTCCAACACAAAAAGAGTAAATAACATGAAAAAAGCAAAATGTTTGAAGTACCGATCAGATACAAAAACAAATACTAGAAATGTAAGTAAATTTTAAAATGTTATTTTATTACAATTATGTAAGAATTATAATTTGTTTGAAAAACATCAAGAAAGAGTAAACATCTTGTTATGATAGCAGCAGAATAAACCAATCACAATTTGAAGAAGATATTTTATGGAAAGAATGTCATACAATTCTTTCTGAAAGTATTGTATAAAAATTACACTCCACGTTTTTAGAACATATAAAGTACCATAATATATACCACAGATATGAAAGAAAAAAGAATTTATTTCACCATTATGCTACTCAAGAGATTCTTTTAACGCGCTTTCTCTTCGAATGTGAGAGCTCGTACATTTTTTCCATATTCAATTTCGTGCAAAAACCACCACCTCCAAAAATATATCTTTCTACATTTGTTACAGAACGTACGTATGGATGGGAGGCCATATTTTATTTTATTTTATTTTAGATCCAAACTAAGTATGAGTAAGAACAGCTGTTCTCCTGCAGGTTAATTTGGTAACATATAAATTGATACATTAAAAAAATTGAATTTATGTAAGAGTAATACATTGTTTAATATCATTTTGTATTAACTTATTTTTCAAATTAACATAGTTAATTCCCCCTATACAGTCCCTAAATTTAAAATTCTATCGTTGACTTATTTTCTCTGATCATAAATTTTTGGACCTCTATAAATCTTTTAAGGTCAGGTGTAGGCCTACTGTTTAGGCCCGATAATTAAATTATATTTGTTATCGCCGCTGTTGGCAATAAATATAGGTAGCAGATAACTCCGTACAGTCGATAAGTGAGAGTCGTGCAGTGCGCGTCGCTATTTGTTACCGCTGTCTCGTTAAACCGCTTTATGACCGCTGTTCTTATAACCGTGAATTCGGAACACCGAAATTTGGAAACTCCTTGTACCTTATCCCTGCGCATGTGGTATTCCTTTTATTTCATTTGTCCTTGTCTTGGAAAAAGGGGTAAGTCAAGTTTTCATTATATTTTACTTCGCATATATTATATCATTAAATTATTTTACCGCAATACAGTCCACTGTCGCTCTATTAAATAAAACACAACCGCAACCATTGGTAACCTCCCGACCTGATATCTTCCAGAAACACATTATTAACTTTCGGGCGGATAGCTTCGAAAAGCCCATTGGTTTTCCTTCGCGAGGGATATACCTTTACATTGTGTTTTATTTGATGTCAATTGAATTCACGTTAAATCGCTTTGTTAATGTAACTGTAAATAACATTTATTTGTTTAAAATACGCTATTCGCTATTGCACGCTATACGCATATTTGTTAAATTTGCGCTTTGCATAAAATTCATAACTGTTCATTTTTTTAAGAAGTCGGAAAACTTAAATTACGTTTTCAATTATATATATTGTTTGCATAATACGCATTACAATTCTTGTATGCTGTGTCGAGTTTTAACCTGCATAAAACTTGTTATTCGCTTTAAGTTATCTGCTACCTATTCCTACAAATTTTGTTATTTCGTTATCGGCTTATCTACAAACTTCACATTTAAATTTAAATTTCGATAAACACAATAATTATAATTTTATTATTTCAATTTGATTATCTTCATGAATAAATTCTTTAATCCTTAAATTATTTCTAATCAATAAATAAATTATTATTCTAGAATAAAACTATATTGGATAATACGTCTTCAATATTGATAATACGTATTATCAAAATACGTGTATTTTATTTGTTCATTATTTTGCTTAGGCCCTATACAAAAATACATTGTGTTTGTCTTGCATCCTTCCAATTTTATTTTATTTTTGGATCGCATATTTAGAAATAAACAATTTCTTACGATTTTGCAATAATTTAAAGAAATTATTCTTTAATTAAGTTACGCGATTTCCGTGCTACTTGTTTGCATTTATAACCCTGTTATTTGGTTCATTTCTTATATTTAAACAAAAAAAAAAATATGGCAACCGATCAAAAAAGGTTATGGGTATTAGAAGCTAAGAAAAACCATCTCTACCAAAGAGTTCAGCAAACGTATGATGCCAGCCTAAAGCTGGATATACCCGCTTGTAAAGATTTATTCATAAAAAAATGTTTAACTATTAAAGAAACCCGAAATGAATTTCGTTTAATTATGGATGAAATAAATGAATTGTCATTAAAAATAGATGATAACACTGAACCTAGTTTTCAAGCAGTTGATGCTTTAGAAGATTTATATTGTGGTATTATAACCGCAGAAAAATCGCTTAAATTAGAAATTAGTAACAGTGACCAAAAAAGTAAACAAATTACTGAAATTAAGCCTAAAATTAAGTTGCCGATTTTAGAACTACCCGGATTTTCGGGCGAACTTTCGGAATGGCCTATATTTTTTGAAAGTTTTAAAAGTAATATTCACGAAAATATTAACTTATCCGATTCCGATAAAGTTAGATACCTTGTAGGTAAACTAAGTAAAAAAGCATTAGCAGTAACTTCCGGAATTCCGCCTACCGCTGAAAATTATGCTATTTTATGGAAAAATCTTGTAGATAAATATCAAGATAAAAGAAATTTAGCGTCTTTTTATTTAAATAAAATTTTAGAGTTTAAACCTCTTACTTGTCAATCTTCTCAAGGATTAGAAAACTTTTTGCATTCTTTTGTACCATCCGTTGATGCTCTTAAGGCTATTAATGTCAGTAACTTAGCCGATTTTATTATTTTGCAAATAGCCCTCTCAAAGTTAGATCCAGAAACTGTGCGCTATTTTGAAATGCATTGTAGGAAGGATGATATCCCTACGTTCGATCAACTTTTAACTTTTACAAAAGAAAACGCAAAAATTCTTTTTCGCAATTCAAAATTTAATAAACTCAAGAATTCTCAAATTAAAGATAAAATTAACAAAAGTAAACCTCCTCATACTTTTTGACGAGTAAGAATAATAATTATCAACCCCCAAAATGTGCAATTTGCAATGAATTGCATCAAGTTTTTAAATGTCCTGAATTTAAACGGTTATCATCCGCTGACCGATTTTCGGCTGTAAAAACAAAACATTTGTGCGTGAATTGTTTGTCATCTCAGCATACTACTAAGAACTGTAAGAGTTTTAAGACCTGCATTTTCTGCAAGAAACGACACCACTCTACCTTGAATCGTGACAGTCAACCTTCTGTGACGAAAACTGAGGAACTGAACGCAAGTAAATCGGATACTCGGACTCCTTCAGTTGACACTTCGAAACAAGTTACCTCATTTGATTCTTCGCTCGCGCACTGCTCAACATCGTCAGTTAGCATGACTTCTCAAAATACTCCGCCAGAATCGATAGTTCTATTATCAACTGCAAAAATTCTTATTTTTGATACGATGAACCGCGCTCATGAAGCTCGTGTGCTTCTTGACAAAGCCAGCCAATCAAATTTTATTACTGCCGAACTTCAACGCAAGCTGGGGTTAAAGGTATCACGAGTAAATTCAGCGGTTCAGGGAATTGGACTTAGCACTCGTCCTCTTAAATTTAACGCATCACTTTCTATCGCCTCCCGCTTTGATAGTATACGCAAAGGGTACTTAAATTAGACGCTTTTGTTATAGATAAAATAACTGATAGTTTACCCAGCCGATGTTTTTCATTGGAGTCATTATCGCACTTAAAAAATATTCAGCTCGCTGATGATACGTGTAATATTCCCAGTTAGATAGACATTCTGTTGGGATCGGAAATATTTTCGCGTATATTAAAATCACATAAAATAACGGGACCTCCCGGGACTCCAGTCGCTTTAGATACGCTTTTCGGTTACATTCTTATGGGAAGAACTGTATCGGATCATTCGCACAGTAATCGTTCTGAAAATCAAGTCTACATGTCTACTACTGAGACTTCACTGGATGATTTAATGAAGAAATTTTGGAGTCTAGAAGAAATCCCGCAATCCACGTTTTTGGACAAAGGAGACGAGATATGTCAAAAACATTTCATCGACACCCACCAGAGACTACCGACTGGTCGCTATTCTGTTTCGCTGCCGTTTAAAGAAGATCCTTCCACTCTCGGAGATTCACTACCTGTCTGCGAAAAACGCTTCTCATCTTTAGAAAGACGACTTAAAGCCAATCAAGACATGAAGATAGAATATCATGCCTTCATGAAAGACTACATCGAACAAGGTCATATGTCTCTGTCAACTTTTACTAACGACAGTTATTATCTGCCACATCATTGCGTAATCAAACTGGACAGTACAACCACACGTCTTCGAGTAGTTTTCGATGCAAGCGCTAAGGCTTCAAATAATCGTTCGCTTAATGATCTTCTTTATACAGGACCTAAATTACATTGTGACTTAATAGAAATTCTTGTTAGATTCCGCTTATATCCGATTGCAGTTACTGCAGACGTGAAACAGATGTATCGGCAGATTGAAGTCAATTCTGACGATCGAAAATTTCAGAAGATTTTATGGAGATTTTCCCCAGATGACGAAGTGCGCGCGTGGACACTAAATACTGTGACTTTTGGTGTCAAGCCAGCTCCATTTCTCGCGATTCGAGTCACTCGGCAATTAGGCGTAGATGAAGCAACCAAATATCCTGAAGCTGTTGCCGCAATAAATAATTTTATCTATATGGATGATCTGGTCACCAGTATAAAGAACCTCCAAGAGGCTCAGACGCTATACCATCACTTACGAAAATTGTTTAAGGCTGGTGGGTTCGAAATGGTCAAATGGTCAAGTAATTCCTCTGATTTAGTTTCTGTAATTCCAATTGAAGATCAACTTCTGAATTCTAAAAATTTCCAAAATGATGACACAAGAAAAATTTTGGGTTTGCAGTGGATCGCATCATCGGATTGTTTTAGTTTCAAGATATGCTCTGAGAATAAAATTTGTACAAAACGCAACATTTTGTCGTCAATAGCTAGGATATTTGATCCTTTGGGATTTTTAGCTCCCGCAACGCTGCTAGCAAAATGTTTAATAAAAACATTATGGTCATTAAAAATAGACTGGGATGAAAGCCCTCCAAAACAAATCGTGGAGACTTGGACTAACTTTCAATCGCAACTGCCAGTACTATTAAAATTAAAAATTTCTCGCCATGTCGGTATTTCTGAAGGACACACAGCAGATCTTATCGGTTTCTGCGACGCGTCCGAAAAGGGTTATGGTGCTGTAGTTTACATTAGAGCTCAGCAACCAGATAATACAACCAAAATTAATCTCTTATGTGCAAAATCTCGTGTTGCACCTATGAAAATAAATACAATTCCGCGGCTAGAGCTATGCTCAGCAGTTATGCTTGCTCGATTGATTTCATTTGTGTCCAAAGCATGTGAAATTCAATTTAAGTTCAAGAATATATTCGCATTCTCGGATTCAATGATAGTGCTTCAATGGATCAATAGCCCTGCATCGAGGTGGAAAGCCTTTGTCGCTAACCGCGTATCATATATACAAGAAAATCTACAATCTTCAGCTTGGTTTCACATAAATGGAGAGCAAAATCCGGCCGATTGTCTCTCTCGCGGCCTACTACCAAATAATTTGGTTGACCATCAGCTATGGTTTCGAGGCCCAAGCTGGCTAGAAGAAGATTATTCTCTCTGGCCTAAGTATCCGATCAGTTCGTCAAAAGAATTCGTCGATGAACAACGTGTTTTGATTGCTACGGAGTCAGCAGATTACCCGCTTCGAGACTTAATAGACAAATGCTCGTCCTACAATAAATTGCTCAGAGCCACTGTTTACGTTTTACGGTTCTTAAAACGACTTCCTTGCGTTGATGGTCTCATATCCGCATCTGATTTAGCCGCCGCCGAATTACTTATAGTCAGAGAAGTACAAAAGGAACATTTTGCCTCGGAAATACAATCGGTTATTGAAGGAAAGGGCTGTTCTTCGGAAATTAGGAAGCTCAATCCGTTCTTGTCAGAAGGTGTTCTACGTGTTGGTGGACGGTTAATTAACTCGGAAATAAGCTACGAGCAAAAACATCCTATACTTCTTCCAAAACGAGATAACTTCACGAATCTCATCATAAATCATTGTCATCAAAGGCATTTCCATACAGGGCCGACGCTCGTGTTATCGCTACTACGCCAGAAATATTGGATCTTAGGTGGAAGAAGCATAATTCGAAACTTGATCCGTTCTTGCAATATTTGCTTTAAGCTTCGACCAAAACCCGTATTTTCTCTTATGGGAAGCCTACCCTCTGCAAGAGTGAAGCCAAGTAAGGCATTTTTGCACACCGGTGTGGACTACGCTGGACCATTCTGGGTGTCCTGGACAAGACGCAGGGGCGCTCGCCCTCAAAAGGCTTTCTTGTGCTTATTCATCTGCTTAACTGTCAAAGCAGTACATTTAGAATTAGCATCTGATTTGTCAACTCAGACGTTCCTTTCTGCCTTTAAAAGGTTTATATCTCGCCGCGGGCCATGCAAGACGCTTTATTCTGACTGTGGAACAAACTTCATTGGAGCCAGAACTCAGTTGAAAGAAGTATACGAATTAATAAAATCAGACGCTTACGTCCATGCATTGGGGTCAGAGCTAGCCGAGAACCAAATTGAATGGAAGTTTAACCCACCTTATGCTTCGCATTTTGGCGGTTTGTGGGAGTCCAATGTAAAGTCTGTGAAGAGCCATCTTTATAGAGTAATTGGTCAACAAATTTTAACGTTTGAAGAGCTTTCCACCGTTTTTTCACAAATTGAAACTATTCTCAATTCTCGCCCGCTTTATTGCTTAAGCTCGGATCCAAGCGACCCTTCAGCTCTTACTCCAGCTCATTTTTTAGTGCAACAACCTCTACAAGGACTGTCTACTTGCAATCTACTGGATGAACCACTGAATCATCTTACTAGATATCAGCTTTTAGACCGGTTGATCCAAGAATTCTGGAAGAGATGGAACGTGGAGTATCTTCTCAACCTGCAAGTAAGACAAAAATGGAACTCTCCCGCTAAACCTGTGGAGGCCGGTTTAATCGTCATCATTAAAACTGATAATTGTCCGCCTCTTCAGTGGCCACTTGGAGTAATCCAAGAAGTTATTCCTGGTCCGGACGGAATTATTCGAGTCGTGAAAGTTCGCACTCGAACAGGAGTACTTACGCGGTCGGTGACTAAAATTTGTCCGTTGCCGACCCAGTAATATTTCGATTTTCTTTTAATTATTTATTCAAGGTATCTTTTATTTTAGTTTATTCTTTTCTATTTTCGCAATAAGATTTCGATATCTTTTCTGTAATTTTTATTAATTTTTATTGTGTTTGTAAATAATCTGTGTGTAGAGGTTTTCACACGGAAACTACGCCTTTAGATTTTCTATTTTACTTTTTCCGTATATTTTTTACGCTATTTTTCTTAATTATCCTTTTCTTTTTCCCTTTCTTCTGTGGGCCACCTCGCCTTCGCAAGTCTTCAGTGACAGCCCCCGCTGAAGTGAAGATGTCTCCTTTCTTTTTCCTTCAATTTCCTTATTTATTTTTTTTGGGTTCAGAAACTGTCGTTTCAGGGGCGGGGAGGATGTTTAGGCCCGATAATTAAATTATATTTGTTATCGCCGCTATTGGCAATAAATATAGGTAGCAGATAACTCCGCACAGTCGATAAGTGAGAGTCGTGCAGTGCGCGTCGCTATTTGTTACCGCTGTCTCGTTAAACCGCTTTATGACCGCTGTTCTTATAACCGTGAATTCGGAACACCGAAATTTGGAAACTCCTTGTACCTTATCCCTGTGCAGGTGGTATTCCTTTTATTTGATTTGTCCTTGTCTTGGAAAAAGGGGTAAGTCAAGTTTTCATTATATTTTACTTCGCATATATTATACCATTAAATTATTTTACCGCAATACAGTCCACTGTCGCTCTATTAAATAAAACACAACCGCAACCACCTACTAAAGAATAAATTATTTTTAACGATTCATAGTTTTATTATTCCCCATTAAACTAGTACCACAATTTTCTGCATCTTTTTGTGATACTACAGAAAATTATTAGCATTAGTTCTATACCCTATCCCATGAAACCGTGCAGCACGTCAAAAAACAAATGTATTAAAGTTGTGATTGAACTTAGCGCGATCCTTTCCAGTTACAAAAAATGTTCTATGTTATCAGATGGAACTTGCTATGCTATGGAACTTGCCGGCCGCGTTGGCGATGTTGGTAACGTGCTCGCCTCTCATCACGCGGTCTTGGGTTTGAATCCCACTCGGGCATGGCATTTTTTCACACGTTACAATAAATTCATTTCATCCATCACCGTCTGCATTAGCAGCAATTTGCAAAACAGTCGGACGTTAAACCAAAAAAAAAAAAAAAAAAAAAAAAAATTGCTATGCTAATTGAAACATACAATAAATACAAACTACGACAGTACCAGTAAAAAGAATTTATAGAGAAGGCCTGTTTTAAAACATCCGGTTGTTTTGACTGAAGGCGTTGGTAGAGTGAAACATGATTACGCATCCTTTTTTCTGACTTTCAATCCGTAATCTGTTTAGATCTGCTACACGGTTTAAGGGATAGAGTATAGTTCTTTTTTATATTGTATTAGAGACCACATCTTCATAAGATCAATGTTTAAACTATAAATCTATGTTAATTACTGTATTTGTATTTGTTTCTGCCCTCTATCCCCTATTGAGGTTTGCGATATTTTGACGCCTTATTTTTGTTATACTGTCTGCACAATACAATATATAATATACTACAGTGATTTTTTCAATATTTAATTATTTATTCGTTTTTCTGTTTTGTAATAAAGCATGCAATAAATAATATTGTATATTTTATAATTTTCCAATAAGATTTTATTTGTTTTTCGGGTTGGTCTAGCTGTAAAGTCGTCGCCAATAATCAGCTGATTTTCGGAGACGGGTTATTGGTTCAAATAAGATATTAAAAGTAAAGTACTTTTATGCAGATTTGGATACTAGACAGTAGTAGTTTGAAGATGTAGTAGTTTGGTGGTAGTAGTTTGAAGATTGAGGTTCAATTAACCACAGTCTCAGGAATGGTCGGCCTGAGGCAGCACAAGATTACGCCTCATTCATACCTCATGCTCATCATCCTCATCTCAACGGGTCATGGGGTTGCTTAATGTTCTTAAACTGAACAGAATGCAACGTACACCCATTTGGGATAAAAATATTAATATTAATTACTACTGAATGTACAATGCAAAATTGATAAATTTGAAGTTTGCTTTATGCGGTGGTGGGTAAAGATATGACGTGAATACTTAACAGTACTCAGAAGTTAGACTCCCACGAGCAGAAAAATCTTGTAAAATATTAAAAAATTACACGCGGGAGTGTTCGAATCCCATTCAGGCACGGCATACTTTCATACGTTACAAAAAAGTCGTTTCATCCTTCACCGTTTGCATTAGCAGTAAATTGCAGGACGTTAAACCAAAAAAAAAAAAAAAAAAAAAAAAAAACACGTGGGAGTCTAACTACTGAGTAATAGTCTAACATTAAAATAACTATTTATCAGTTATTAAATTGCTGGTTACAAACTTGATATCGTTCGTCTGGTACAATATAAAGTAGAAAATTCTATACAGAATAGTAATACAATTCTTAAAAAAGACTTTCTTTAACAATAAAGTGGTTTAAGTGAAGAAACGTGTCACGACTAAACGGGAATAAAAATAATGAAAGTATTTTAAGAAACTTCACAGTTTAACATTTTCATTTTCAGCTATCGATTAAGAGTGTAACAAAAGAAAAGAAAAACAAAATAAGACCTAAATTACTAAATGCATTTTAAGTACTTAGTAAATTTTGTTTTCTTATTTTTTAGAACTGTACTTAAATGCGATAAATAAATCACAAAAATTTACTTACAAAAAGAAGAAAAAATCTATATATGCCTACTCCAATACTTTTGTGGTTGAAGTACATTGTTTAAAAAATAAAATAAAATTACTAATTTTCAAAAATACTTGAGTAGTATAAACTTACAAATTGTTTTAAAAATTTTATAACATCGCATTCTAAAACAACTAACTAGTAAATACTGGATATTACTAGCCTATTAATAGCTTTGTGATAAAACTGAATTTATAAAATAATAAAAATTTTAAATATAATTAAAAACTTTTAACAAATAATTTCAAGTGTTTTTTAAAAAACGTAAGTTTCTAAAGTGTTTGCTAAAACCATTAAAACAGATAGTAAGAATAAATATTGGAAATCAAAAGAACGTTGTGTTTAGTCAGTATTTGTTAATTTAAAGTTGGGAGACAAAAATATCTTGACCATAAGCAACCATTTGCTTGATGTAGTGAATAAAATCTGTCAAAATTTTCATACATTAGCGGGAATAAATCATGAGACCTTCAGGTAGCTGTCGAACAAATAACGCCTGAGTTTCCAAGGTAGTCACTACAAAAATTACCCTAATTATTTAAACGTTTTTCGTTTCTTTAAAGTCACCTCAACCACTCTGGTTATTAGAAACTACTATGGGTTACGGTACAGAATTGGTCGGTTTTAACGTGTAGTAATTCCAAACGCTATCCAGAAATTAAACCCAGGACATTCTGCTTTGCAGTATGAAGCGTAGTCTAACACAATAACCACGGGGCCATGGATGTAGCCAGTTAAACGTTTTTATATCAAATACGTATTAAATTCTGTAGGGTTAATGTAGGCTAATTTATTGCATATACATTGCAGAAATAATAGCCCAGAGTAGACACAATAATATTGTTGTTTAGGCCAACAGCCGAAAGGCTGGTTTAAACCTCTTGAGGTTTTACTAAGTAAAACGAGGAGTGAAGTGGTTTCCTGCTTCCTCAGTGAGAAAAAAAGTAGCCTGTACTTATCAGCATGCCAGGCTCTCCAAATAGCATCAAGTTTCCACCCTACAAATGACACCTTCACTTCATTCACCACAGAGTCTGACTGTATAATGAAATTCATTACTTTCAGAGGAGATAACTCTGACTGGTGTCTTTTACACCTCTACTTTTTTTGTTCTTAAATAGTTCAGTCATATAATTGGCTGACTATATGATAAGAAACAACTAATTTTTTTAGCCTTGGAACTAGCAGATCGAGTGCAAATAATTTAACACAATTAATAATAATAATAATTTGACATAATAATACTGTGATGAAATCTGTGTGTTTGTACGCGAGTGAGAGCCTTAGAATGACCGGGAAGCAGAGCAATTTGAGGGAAAGATCCTCCGCAAGATAATCGGTCAGAAGATAATAGACAATATAGGTTACGAGGTCGAGAAGAACTGTATAAGGAAAATGAACGATTAATGGAAACGATTAGAAAACTAAGACTAAAATTTTACGGACACCTGTGTAGAATAGATGACAACTGGTTTACAAAACAAATATTTAAGACGTTTAACAATAAGACCTAAGATGTCGGATAAATGATTCAAAAAGCCAGAAAAGATATAAAGAAAACCAGAGTAAACCGAGAAACTTAATGAACCGAACCAAATTCAGATAATTAATTACGGAAGGTCAGGGTCTCCATAAATAGCAAAAGCAGAACCGTTGGAGAGAAAAGCCTTCAGCGAATGAATTCTGAGAATGTGGGCTACAAAAAAGCTTCCAGAAACGTCTAATAACAATTATATTATCAATGAATTATAAATTTGTCTTGCCAGGTATGCCTAGTCAGTGAGGTCATAAAAAGTTTAAATAGATTGGTTTGAGATTGGTTTGATTGAAGTTTAGATTGGTTTGGTAGCCGGATTCGCTGTTTAATTTTAAACTTAAATGATGCGTATACAAAGACTATCTCTCAAAAAGCCTTAATTTGTTTAACTAATTAATTTAAAGTTGCATCAATTGCTTGGTCATTAGCAACTACGGTGAATTATGTTGCTGTAACTCTGGATTTTTACTTGTGAAAATTTCCAGACCCTGGCCGGGAATCGATCCCGAGATCTCCGCGTGGTAGGCTAAGGCGCTAACCTCTACGCTACAGAGCCTAAGCCTGAATTTACTTCTTACGGAACGTCCGAGAGACTCACCTAAACATAAACCTGATTTAATATTTACGTGAATAATTAAAAAATCAAATTGTTAAGTTAATTTTTGTACTTAACTAAAGAAATTCAACTGAATTGTTATTGCCTATGCATTCTATATTTGCAGCTTGTTTGCGCATTAGTAGCGACTCATCACCAACAACATCCCAAAATGCAAACAAACAGTTCCAAATTAAAATTATCCATTACAACAATCCCTCAATAACATGTTGTAATAACATATTACTTGTAATTAGTCAATACATTCCATAATTAATTAATATAATGTAACAAATACCACTGCTTTAGATTTGTGGTATCAATACGCAAAACAACAACGGTAAATATTCTACGTAAACAGTTTATATTAATCTTTGAAAATCATTCCTCGTTAATGAAAACTGAAAATTCACGTTAGCGTTAAATAACAAAAATGATTCAATTGTGTAAAATACAAATCGTAAATTAAAAGCAAATTGAATAAGTTTAACATTGTTGGATATGAGAGTTAACAAATTTGAAATATTGTTTAGAATGAATTTTGAACGTTTATGTTTAAAATCTTGAATCTAGTACCTGAACTTCCGTCTGGAGAAGAGGTACAACGACTTCATGGGATAGCGGACAATTTTAATATGTTTTGTTTATTTAAATTCACTTAAACTGGTTGGTTAGTCATCAGCAATTACTGTTTTAGCATAATAACTGTAGGATTTAATGCCTTAGTATTTTCAGACCCTAGCTAAGAATTAACCCTTTGATCTTTCGTTTTTCTCTGCACCATCTCTCATCTTGCTCTAGACCATTTTATTATTTATTTATTTACGACAATATAAAGGCTAACAGAACTATATAAGCCACAGAACTATTAACAGAACTATATAACAGAACAATATAAGCCTTATTGACATAACACATTTACGTGTTTACAAAACAATCTTTGCCTATAACTAACTTATATTATTTATATAATGTACATGCTAATACATTTTTTGTCATTTTTGCTCATAAAAATAAAATAATTTTTCTATAAAATTACTTACTGTACCTAATAACAATTAATAAGAAAAAAACAAAAATTCTGAATAAAAATAGTTCAGCAAAACTTGATCAAAAATAATATTATTTATTATTAAATTAAAAAAGGAACAGGAAAAGAAACAGTATAAGAAAGAAAGAAAAAAGATGTGTCTACTCTAAAGATTTGTCATTTATTGGTTGGTGAGCGCCTGATAACATTTTGATGATAATTGTTCGTAATTACTAAAAAAAATCGAGTTCCAGATTAAATTTATTGAAAAACGATAATGTTCGTATTACGAAAGTATTACTGTATTGCACAGTGTTCACTTTAGGCAAATAAAACAGATTAAAATTCCTGGATCTGACTAAAGGTAGATAATAAAAAATGTTTTTAACAATATTCTCTAGGTCAACCTTATTATTTAATATTTTATATAAAAATTGTTTTATGGATGCTGCCACTAAATTTTTAGTAGGGTAAATCCGGAATAGTTGGACCATGTTTTTATAAACATTTATTTTGCACAATTGTGCACCGTCTAGTGTTCGGTAAGTATTTTTACAATTCATATATATGACAATAAACAACTATGTACACCTTTTTAACTTTCAAACTTATCACATTTGAGATTATGGTTTGTTATTTATTTTACTTGGTGGTCCATCTATCCCGGGAGTACTTGGGTTAGATGGACCACCTCGCAGGGATTGATGGACCACTTGAGTAAATTGCCAAATCATGGTGTAATACAAGTAATACAAGTTTGGTAAAGTTATAAACAATGTTTCTTTATGAGAATATAGTTACAGAGTACTTGTAAATCAACTCAATAAATGCAACTCAAATGCCAGATAGTAAACAACTTAAAAACTATAAAAATATGATTTTTATTACATAGTTTGGAAACTTTTATCACTCTTTGATCTATTTCTTTCGAAACTCTCGCTTCCCACAATAGTCACATAAATTTTCGAATCTTGTACACCCCTTGTGAGTCCAGCGGGCGCATGATACACACTTGATCCAATCTTCATCTCGTTTTGTTTCTTTGTAGTTCTCCTTACACCATACACAGTTATCATCTTCCAAGTCACTTTCGTCAAAATTATCGTTACAAATTGTATCCAAATCCATGTCATCAGATTCAGATGATGACGTAATTTCTTTCTTCTTTGGCATTCTCTTCCTCTCTTTAATTTTCGTTTGCTTATTTTCCTCCCCTTCTTCCTGTAACTTCCTTTTCTCTTTTCCTTTTTTCTTTTCTTCTCTATCTTTCTGCTTAGCTTCTCTTTCTTTCTTCTTTTCTTCCTTTATCTTGATGTTTAACTCTTTTTCATCCTTCTTTTTCTTGAGGGCCAATAGGTTTTCAGGAGAGTTTAACAGAGTAGATGTAGTCTGAGTCTTTCTTTTTAGAGCTTGGACCTTATTAACACAAGGCACTGGGTGTATTATGTCCAATAACTTCGATGGGGTTTCTTTTTCAGATGTAGGTTTATCATCATGTTGTAAGGAGTCATCAGTCATCAGTGGAATATCTTCATATTGTCTTGATGCATCAGCATTACTTTCGTTTCTTAAGCCACTAGGACCAGCAACAGAAAGATCATTGTTTGAAATATCAGCAACAGAATAATTTCTTGAATTACTGGGACTAGCAACATCAATTCCAGTGATATCACTTTGGGGGACAAGTGGTGTGTCTAGAGGCCTGGGTTCTGTTGATTCTGAGAGAAATGCGTAATCTGGAATCGCATTGGGATTAAAAGGTATGATTCCACAGGTCCTAAACCCACTAACTCCATTGTCTACGTTGGCTGACTTCCCCCAAGCTGAGTTAAGAAGGGTACCAAACTGCAGCCGTGTAATCTTTCTTGAGGGATTATTTGTCATGTAGTTTGAGCAAGCAGAATAGTAGTTCGTTTTGAGGGATTTAAAAAAAGCACGGTCTAACGGCTGAAGCCAATGGCTAGTGTGTGGCGGAATACTCATCAAAAGTATTTTGTTATTTTCTGCAAACTCAAGCATTTCAACGCAGCTAGTGTGTGATGTGTGGCCATCCAGAAGCAGGAGCACCTTTCCTGCTGGTTTTCTTGGGGTAAAATGGGTTTTCAACCATTCAAAAAATAGCTCAGTATTCACATAGCCTGACTTTGGAGACATTTTTACTTCAGCACCAGGTGGCAAACCATCACAAAACTCCTGCTTCAGATTCTTCCCTTTCATTATGCAGAAAGGTGGTAAAAATGTCCCCTCTCCATTTACACATGCTAAGACTGAAATTGTTTCACCCTTTTCTCCCGAAGTGACAGACGTCACATTCTTCGAACGTTTTAATGCAACAACTTTTCCAGGCTTGTTATTCAGCTGCAAGCCTGTTTCGTCCATATTAAAAACGTTTCCCGGTTTATCTATTAAACCATTGTCTTCAAAAACACTTTTTAAAAGGTCGTAGTATTCTTTCACTGTAGTTTTATTCAGGCCTTTTGCTCTTGCAATTGACACACCTTCAGACTGTCGGATGGAAAGTTCAGGATTCCTCGCAAGAAATGAAGATAGCCAGTCATAGCCTGCTTGTTTGGTTTCATGATTGAAATTGTGTTTTAATTGCAGACTTTCCGCTAAAAAATAAGCCATCGAACGTACTGAATCTCTTGTAGGAGTAAACCCCTTAGATTGTAATTTTTTAATATGCCCAACCATTTTCTTTTCATTTTCAACCCCTAGTAAAGAGTTTTTTCCCATGGGACCTTTATTAAAACTCTGTGACTTGAGGCGTCTTTTTAAGGTAGTTTTTGGTATGCCAAATGCTTTTGCTGCAACATTAACTCCCATTTCCTTATTCTCAACTGCTTTTACTGCATTTTTTAACCCATCTTCGGACCATTCTCCTCTCCCAGACGTGCCTTTTCTTTTATAAAACGTAGGCATTTCCTGCAACAGAACAAACCCCCAACTTATAAGATACGTCTTTCCATGTAATTTACTCATTTATTTAATCCACATAACGAAATAAAGTACTAATAGGAGATATGGTCCGACTATCCCGGGTCCTAAAAGTGGTCCAACTATCCCAAATTTTACTGGTCCATCTATCCCATGAGTCAGGGATAGATGGACCAGCTTGCAGTTCAGGCCAGCAACGCCACCTACACGCCATTTTAGGTTAGGATTGTACCCCAGTAAACACTTGACCTATACTAATGATCTTAGCGCGAAATCGTTTAAACTAACTTAACCACATGACAAATAAAACTATGGTAAAATATTTTTCAACTCACCAAAATCAATAAACGAGGTTTTCTTCTCAAATACACATGGGATGTGGGGGAAAAACTTAGCGTAGTTTCGTCTCATAAAGAACAACAACTCCACACACCGACTGCAGCGCTAATGCGGTAAACCTGCGAAACATTCGACTGGTCCGTCTATACCGGTGGTCCATCTATCCCGGACTTACCCTAAACACAGTTTTATATTTAACCCCTTCTTTCCCTTATTGGAAGAGGTAAATTATAGGAAAATTATTACTGATGCTATACATTTTAAATTATTATTTATGTAATAAATTCTATTCATGCTTGTTCTTCTTCGTAGAGTACCGATTCTATCAATGAAGATCGACTACAATTCAGTCAAATCGCTTTCTGTTGTGAACCACCCTCAAAATAATGTGCGTTCCCATATTTGTCCAGTCTCTTATATTGTTAATCTTGAGTATTTCCTTCATCCAGGTCTGAGCATAGCCTCAATTTTTCCCTCGAAAACAAGTCTGAGAAGATCCTACTTATCGTTCATAACCAAGGTACATAAGTGACCAAGTTAGGCATTCGTCTTTCTTTTTACTATGCTCATTAACTTAAGCTCACACTCACATGTCTCTAAACATCAACGTTGGTGATACGACCGGTTCACGAAATTCGAAACATTCTCCTGAATACACATACATATTCCAAAAGCTTCTAAATCTTTCATGGACTGTAAACTCAAAGTCCATTGTTACCTTACATCGTACACAACACGTAGGCTACTCATTAAAAATTGAAAAATCAGTAAAAAGGGCCCTAAGATAATTAAGTAATCAAGATAAATAAGTATCTCGTTTAATTTCCGGTCAGGATTAAAAGTTTCTACAAAGTAAAAATTATAGGTACTTTACCATAATCTACAGTAGTCAGTATCTATTAGTACTGCACTGCAAAGTAGAAGGCCCCGGGTTTGATTTCTTTCTTGAGGTCTGGAAATTATTACATGTCAACCCCACCGACGTACCACAGCCCAGAGTAGTCGCTTCAAGGCAGTTGATGCGACTTTAAATAAATTACTACAAGAAAAAATAGATAACAAAGAAGTCTGAAGTCTGAAGAAGAAGTCTGAAATTTAGGCCTAATTTTATAAAAATAAAATTAATAGCAGGGTTTAGAAAGAGAGTGAGGTAAAAGTAAAGGGGAGCAGAGAGAACGGGCCTACATTAAAACCTCCGAAGAGAATTTTCCTAACTACTGTACTAATTTTTCTAAATTATGCCTAATACTCATAATTATGGATTACATGATAGTAAATTTACATTTAGTAAATTTTTAGTGAACACTGGATCTGATACAGTTTAACAAGTTAATTAGTTAGCCAGGAATCCAACCCGAGACTTTTTCGTTCAGCATGTTAAACACTGAGCTACCGATAGTTTGTCTATTGTTTGATTACATCAGGAGATTTATTTTGTTGATCAATACAGAACAGAGTGAATCATGATAATTAAGCTCTGTTTATCAGGAAGTTAATAAATGATAGAATGTTTTAAAGCTAACAAGATTCAGTTTTAAGTAAAATAAATGTAAGGTGAAGGAGTTAATTTGTAACAGTTTAAATAAAATTCCAATAGACCTAACACAATTTACTTTCTTTGAAAAGCCTAGCGGAGAGTATTCTTAAAGGATTTCTTTTCCCCTTGATGACTGTAACAGGCTTTTACTATCTTAGGCGTGAGGACTGAAGAAATAGATGGTATTTTAGTCACGTACCATCCCCATTTATGTTTTGCCAGTCCATTTGTCATGGCATCTGTTATCCTCCCTTTCCTACCAATAAGCAGACTCATGATGGATTGCCTGTAAAGAACTTGATCATACTGTAGCTTCGTACGCGTCAGGATGAACTAACACCTTACAAAGTAACAAAGAGTTAATTTAATTTTTTTATAATTGACTATGGTTAATTGATTGAGTGGTTGAATAAATTCACAAAATAAATTATTCAATGCATGAAATTTGAACACGTTTTATTGAACACAAGCGGACTGTATCACTGTTTAACACACACTCACTCTCACCTGCGCACTGGTATACGCACTCGAACTAGCTCCGCGCATGGCAGTAGCCAGCGCCCATTCACACACACGCATTTTCGCAACTAAACACATTCACACACAAATAAAGCATTAATTAAATATTAACCAGACTATTTATATAACAAAAACCACGACAAAAAAAACAGTAATATTTTAATTGGCTAATGTATCAGCTTGGCCATAATGTTTATTTCATTATTTTAGACCACTGTAAGGTAACCAATCAGATTAGTTCTTTAATAATATCTGATTGGCCTTTTAAATGGTGTTTTCATTGGCTAACTAACAAATATTTTGTTTGATAATGCCTTTAAAATTTACTTCACACATTTTCGGAGGGGGGATTCACATAATGGGTAGCACTAATCTTTCATAAAATAACCCCCCACCATTATTTCTTTTACCAACGTAAATAATTTGCCGTAACTACTGTTCGCTACTTATAAGTGTGAAATGTTAAGTATTAAATGATTATTGTAATTATATAAAAAAGATATTAAAGTTCATATAAAATTTAAATTAATAGATTGTAAATAAACTAGTTTTTCTCCAAATAAATATTTTAGAAAGTGAATGAAAAAAGAATATAATTAAATAACAACGCGACAAAACACACATGCACTCAAATAACATGCAATACACATGTTCATGCTGCAGTGATAATTTGTAATATTTAATCATTCATGAAGTGTAAAAGTTATTAGTACGATTTTATTTTTATAAATATCATATGACACAGTTAATCGAATAAATATCAAGTGAAAGATACCTGCAATCGTCGAATATATAAAGATCCACTAAATTAAATTTGTGAGAGTCACAGTAGACGTCGTTTTGAAGAATATATTTTACGATCACAGCTCAAAAACACTAGCTATTAAGAGTCTATAAAATTTGAATTAGTCGCAGTAGACGTCATTTTGGAGAATATGTTTTATGAGCCGAGCTCAAAAATACTATTAATAGTCTGTAGGATTTGGATTAGTCACAGTCGACGTCATTTTGAAGAATATTTTTTTTGAGCTGAGCTTAAAAATACAATTTTTTTTATGGTTTAACGTCCGACTCTTCTGCAATTACTGCTAATGTAGATGGAGAAGGATGAAATGATGTTTTTGTAATGTATGAAAATATGCCGTGCCTGAATGGGATTCGAACCCAAGACTGCATGATAAGAGGCGAGCACGTTACCAACTACGTCAATGCGGCTGGCAAAAATACTATTACTAGTCTACAAGATTTGAATCATCGGTTTTGACGTAATGTACCCACTAATACCTTCATTTCCTCGAAGTGCTTAAAAAATTAAAACCCTTTGTTTTTTTCAATAGAAATTTCAACTTATAATTTCCACCCTTTTTTCCATTATGTAGGGGTAATTTTAGACCACATGAGGTGACTTTAAATGTTTCTGGAAGCTTTTTTTGCAGTTTACATTCTCAGCATTCGCTCACTGTAGGTTTTTCACCTTTCTTTTGTCCACCCGGTGTTCCGTTTTTACTCTTTATAAAAGCCCTTAAAGTCCGTAATTAGTTGTCTGAATTTGGTTCGGTTTACTAAGTTTTTTCGGTTTATTCCGGTTTTCTCAATATCCTTTCTGACTTTTTTAAACCATTTATCCGACACCTTAGGTCTACTGTTTAGTGTATTAAAAATTTGTTTTGTGAACCGATTGTCATCCATTCCCTGTCAGAACTTACAGAACTTACCGACCATCCGTAACAGAAGCGTTTGTCGGTTTTGATCGCTCTATACTCTTTTTGGTGCAGGAGAATGAACCCCTTCCACCCAGTATACTGTACAGTGGTGAGTGTTTTTATACATGACCTAAAAAGCCTAGTGCAACTAAACACAAATGACCTTAAAACAAGGGGAGATTTTACAATGATCTGAATAAATAACTAATATTAAAGAAGTTGGTTAAGCATTGCTAATTTAAATTATTTAAGTTAGTTATTTAATTTAAATTAGTAGGGTTCCTGATATTAGTAAAATTTACTAATCTTTATAATAATTTTTTCATTTTTTTACATTTCAGGGGGTCTGAACACCTTGGAACACCCCCCCCCCTTATCTACACCACTGATTTAAATAGCAAAATATTAACACGGACTGAATATAACAGATTTGGTAAGACTCCAATTACAAGACAAACTAATTTAAAAAATACATAACTAACAGAAAATTTAAAAAAATATTAAAAAATTAAACTTAGCATTTTATTAGTCATAACAATAATATTTATCAATAAATATAAATAATTGTTTTTTCAATTTGTTTTATTTTATTTTGTAGTGCCAGTTACTGAATTAATTTAATTTAATTTTTGAATCATTTTTATTAAAAACTTTAATAACCAATACCCACGAGACTAAGTTAGCCAGATCTTATTCTTTGAGTAAACTGGAGACTATAAGGTAAACTATACAAAAACAAAACCTGAGGGGTTCCAAATAACAATTAACTAACCTAGAAAACTCTATTGAGCTGATGCACAATTTAAATTGTAAAAATGATGTTTTGATTAAAAAAATGATGTAATACTGCAGTAAAACATTACTAAAACAGTCACTTCACGTTGAGTCTGACGACCCTTGTTAAAAGGTATCTTTATGTTTCTCCCTCAAAAGAACAGTTTGGTGAAAAGTAGGCTACCAAGTAAACTAAGGTGTTAGGTATGGCTGGTAAGCTATTTGTTGACAAAGCCGGGTAATTCCTGAACACAGGAACTTTACATCGCTTCTTTCAGTTTTTCTTTTACCCCACTACACTCTCCCAACCTTTCAACCAGTAAAGCTCTGATGTTAAATATGCCACTGTAGTCACGTCCTTCCTCATAAGGAAAATCCCCCTTCCTTTCTTCTCATCGTAGACTACTGTTCTGTTCTACTACTAATAAATTCACCCTTTCATTTCTTAAAAAACTGGAAACATTTTCCAATAATTTCTCATCTATTTACTCTTATTTACTTATTTTGCATGCTACGTTCTGTATGAATTTGAGTTTCAGCATTAGTGAAAAGATGTTAAACTTAATCTAATCTTTTCATATAATACAGTGAAGGTAATAAAATAATTTTAACTTTTCTAAAGAATAAAATATTTCTCCTTATTTTTTTTGGATCTTAAAGATATTTTCTAATAAATTGAAGTAAGTAGAATATTTGGTTTTCTTTTTAAGTGTTAATTCCAAACACATTTTTGGTAATGAACATTGAATAGTAAAATGCTATAGCTGAAAGTTATTCAGTAAAACCACACACATTTAACTAAATCCATCTTGTTAAGAAACAAATTAGGCCAAAGTAAACTTGCTTTTATTCGTAATAATAATTTTTACTCACTTTGAAATTGGCAGATTTCAGTAAAGAATGTGTCAATTGAACAAAACGAAAATTTTAGTTGTACTTTGAAAGACTGTTGTCATAATGTCAACTGGCTCATAAAAATCTGATAAGAAGAAAGAATGGTGTTGAAAAGTAATTTTATGTATAGCATTATGGAAAAATCAAAGAATTTTTTTTTAATAATTTTGTTCTCATACTAAAACTACAGGTCACCTCCGTGGCATAGTGGTAGTATGCTAGTCTACAAAGAAGAAGATCCTGGGTTTGATTCCTGCTAGGGTTTGGAAATTATTAAAAGTCAAAACCTACTGATCAAGTTTCATAACCAACTGTAGTTACTAATAATCAAGCTGTTGGTGTGACTTTAAATTAAAAAAATTGTGTTTGAAATTTATTTTTTGGTCACCTCTATGGCACAATGGTTAGTGATCTAGCCTGCTAGCAGATGTCTCGGGTTTGATTTCTGGCTAGAGTCTGGAAATTATTACACGTCAGAATCCAAAGTTCCAGTTCTATTATCCACCATAATTACTAGTGACCAAGCTTTTGATGTGACCTGAAAGAAATCTAAAAAAAAACTACAACCATGCAATATTTGAAATGAATTTTTACAGTAGTAATTTAAATAAATTCATACCCATCTTTTTTTTTAATATTCAGTGAATGAACAAAAACTTATCAACTTTCCAAATAACTTTTTTATGTACAATGAGCCAGAATGGTTCATACATAGTAGTTACATTGATGGTAGAACTTTACTTAATTAATGGATAAGAAAGTGACAACTATAAGAACAGGGAATTGAATGCATTTTACAGACTTGTCATTTTCCCTTCCATGTCATGCATTTAAGTTATTTCAACTTTCCTAAGTATAATAGAAGCTTGATCACATAATCATGGGTGTTAAATATTCAGTAATGATACGACACATTAGGAAACTTGGAAAGATAGCTTTCAAATTATATTAACTGCATCTTTTCGTCAGTGGAGAAGAACGTTGTCTAATTGATAAACATTTTCATGAAAACCATACTTGTTAAAAATTCTGATGACCACAGCTTCAAAATAACAATATTTTTATAATGTTATAGTACTTAAAAAATGTTGTTTAGGTCATCAGCCAAAAGCTGGTTTCAACCTCTAGAGGTTTTACTCAGTAGAACAAGGAATAAGTTGGTTTAATGGTTAAAAGTAAAAAGTCTCTAGAGGTTCAAACTCTAGTGCCTTCCTCACTGAGTGGAAAAGTATGCTTATCAGCATGCCCCTCCAAAAAAAATCCGAATTCCACCCTGAAAATTGCATCTTCACTTCTTTCACCACAGGGTCTGGCTGTATAATGAAATTCATTACTCTCAAAGGAGATAACTCTGAGTAGTGTCCTTTACACCTCTACCTCTTCTGTTCTTAAATGCTTCAGTCTTATAATTGGCTGACCATGTGATAAGAAAGAAGACTATTTTTTATAGCCCTGGAACTACCAGATCAAGTGTAAATAATTTAACACTCCACCTGCCTATTAAGGGCCAAACTTTAAAAATGCAAGTGCAAAATATTTTGCTTATAAGTTCCAATATGTGTCTTAGCTACTCATATGATTTGACTTAACAACATGCTCTTGGCATTTTGCTTCTAAAATTTTACCTCTACAGTATTTTTTTACTAATGTTCTATTTTTTATTTATTTTAGGGTTTCAGATGGTTGTTGCTGCCTCACTGCTCTCAAAATCTGCCTCTGTTTATCGTGACCTACCCAGTCATCTGCCTGAAGTTCTCTCCTCTCCATGGCCTCACCAACTTCATCCGTTAAAAACTACTAAGATCTGTCTCTCTCTTATAGATTCCTATTGGATTAAAATCCATTAACCTCACTACTTAGCTTCATCCCTCTGCTTTTCTCACGACAGGAAAATTTCACAGTGTACCACAATAATAAAAATTCCTTAACCATTATTGTTGAATCTAAAGAAGTCATTAACTGATGATGACTAATTAGATAATTTTTGTTTTGTTTTACGTCTGACTGTTTTGTGCATTAATGCCAATGCAGATGATTAGGTGTGATAGATGAAAATGACTGATGAAAAAACTGACCAGAAATAGAACCTGGGACTCCCTGGTATAGAAGCCAGTTGCACTGACCACTACACCAAGTAGGTAATGTAATTTAGAAATACAGGAAAATGTTATTATCTTAAATGCATCAAATAACAAAGTCCTATAAGAACTAATTTGTTTTAAGTTATAACCAAGTTATTTGTTTTAAGTTAATCCATATTATAATATGGAATAAACTTATACCACCTTTGTGATCCAGTAACTTGCACGTTAGCCTACAAAGTGAAAGGTCCTGGATTCAATTCCTGGCTAAGGTCTAGAAATCTTAATATATTAAAACCCACCGTTACAGTACCAAAACTGACACTAGTCGCTAATTACCAAGCTGCCAAAGCAACTTTAAATACTTAAAAAAAAATCTATAAAATTAATTGTAGGGGATATAACAAAATGGTGGTCTCATAGGAAACTGGATAGGGGATGAAGGAAATGAGGTAAAAATAAATTTAAATATAGCTAAACAGTCTCTGGGTTAACCCCATCAATGAGCGGGTAGACTGTCACTATAAGAAGTTATGTAACACTGGTCAGATGAATGATGGTAACCAGCTAACACTCAAACTCTGCTAAGCATCCATTTTCAAATTCAAGCCAAAAGCAAGTCAGAATTAGCAGGGTGAAAAACTCGAACAATATGGATGTTTGTCAGTAATGCAGAATTCCTGATAACATATAAAAGTTAAAGAGATATATTTATAATATTTTTCATGAGAATGTAAGCTTTAAATTTTAATATAATTTATTTGTTGGATATTACAATGATAGGTTATAAATAATTCTTTAAACAATATTTATTTATGTATTATGTTTACAAGCAATATTTATAAATGACACTTAGCACAGAAAAATAACAAATTTCACAAAATTTATTTAACTTATAAGGATTTACTTGTATAGACCCAAAAATAATAACAATACAATGAGAAGTTGAAATGAGAAATTCTATTCAGTTAGGCTCAGTTTAGACGATTATTTTCCAGGTTCTATTGTGTGAATGAACATTCTACTGAAGGACAATTATCTCATTGTCTAGCACAATATCTGGCTTAGAGAACTCTTCCATTTGAAGCCAGCTTTTAAAGGGATTAAAGCTTGAAAAGACTCCCTCTAGCTATAATATATGACACCATTTTCTAACCAGCCCACTACTATGTAGTTAAAACCCTCTATGTAATTTACACGGCTTTATATCGCACTTGATAAGTGAAACAACGTCATACTTGTGATACTTTATGTACACTCAGAGTTCATTAATAGGTACTTAAGAGTGAATTTTGTTGATTTAAGTTAATGTGGTATCCTTCCTTTTCTTAATAGAATCACTCTTTTGTTCTGTCATACAACGAAAAGGTTTAGCTTTACCTAAACAAATACCAGTACATATTAAAATCAAAATCTGACCACTCTGATGGCTCAGTCGGCAGCATACTTTACAACTAAGTCTAAGGTCTTAGGCTCAATTTCCTGCTACCATCTCTATTTAACCTAACATTATCCAACTATAATTTCTGAAACTAAAATCTGCATTTTTTTAATTAAATTAATATTAGTTTTTTGTATATTAACTAAATATATATTTAGAAAATATATATTTTCTAAAAAAGGTGGAGTCAAAGTTTTTTAACTGTTTATTGCATCTCCCATAGGGTTGAAACCTAATGATTTTATTGCATCTCCCATAGGGTTGATACCTAATGATTTTATTTTCTTATTATCCCCTTCATTTTTGCTGCCTGAGGTTCTATTGTGAGTCACTATTCTTTCTATCATTATGATAATTATGAATCATTTCCCTTGTTGCTTTGCTTAGTAAAACTTAGGTTTAGATACAAGTATATTTTAATGGTTAACACAAACAACAAACTGAAAATATAAATATTTAAAGTAATTAAATCTATTTGTTTTATTTTAGTTTATTTAAAGTTGCATCCTCAGGTTATTATTTTTAGTAGTTACTGTAGATTATGAAACTAGAATTAGAAGAATTGTTTTTACCAGTAAGTGATGTCAGTACATCTCGAACTTGGTTATGTTTGTTTTCTAATCTCAAGTACACTGTTTATTTTCTTTTTTTAAATTTAATTTTCATATTTAGAAGCCTATTGAAAATATTTTTTTCATTATAAAATTACTGATAAGTTTTCATTTTAAAACATTTTTTAAAAGTAATAAAAATAAGTTGTTGTTGTTAAAGTCATCAGGCTGGTTTGAACCTCTAGAAGCCTTACTAAGTAAAATGAGGAGTGAGGTGGTTTACAAATGCCTTCCTTACTAATTGGAAAAGTATGCTTATCAGCATCCCAGACCCTCCGAAAAGCATCTACTTTCCACTCTCCTTCAAATGACACCTTCACTTCATTCACCACAGAGTCTGACTGTATAATTATGAAATTCATTACTCTCAGAGACAATAACTCTGACTAGTCTCTTTTATATCTCTACGTCTTCTGTTCTTACATACTTCAGTCATATAATTGGCTGACCATGTGATAAGAAACAGAATTATTTTTTGTATCCCTAGAACTAGCAGATCAAGAGCAAATAATTTAACACTCCATCTGTTACGGGCAAATTAAAAATTATTAAAAAAGAAAATTAAAAGTCAGTTTGGATTATCCAAAATTTCTGATTATCAGGGTTTGGATGAGTGGGTTGTTGTGTATACCTCTTTTAAATACAAATTAATTACAAGAATATTTTACGCTTACAGTGATTAAATTAGTAAAATAAAGTAATTATAACTAAAGGTCATGAGATGAGAAAAAGTTGTTGGTTTTATAAACATGATAAGAGAAACAAGTTGGTCAGGAGATGAGGGGTAGCTATAGAATACTCTTGGGAAATGATGCTAGTGGTTTGAGTACAGTCCTTCTATCCTACAGGGTAATTATTTCTAAGTACACCCTGCCTTGATCCATCTTCTATAATACCCACCTAAAGAGCTAGACAGATTGCAATCAAAAATAACAATTACTTTTGAAACAAATACATGTCATGTTTAATACTGTATTTTTACAAATGAGTTTTATTATTACTGGAAAATTTAAAAAAGTGAAAGGTTTGGTTAATTAAAAATTATGAGTAACTTTTTTTTAATCCCCAATGTGAGTATGTTCCAATCTGTTCAATTTAAAAACAATAACCAACCCTTTGACCCAATGAGATGAGGATGATAATATTTATATGACATGTAAATGAGGTGTAGTCATGTAAAGACTCAGACTGACCATTCCTGAGAGAGTATGGTTAATTAAACACCAACCACCAAAGTACACTGGTAACCACTGTCTAGTATTCAAATTCATGTAAAAGTAACTACCTCTATTAAGATTGAACCACGAAACCTTTGTCTCCATAAATCAGCTGTCAAACAGCTGACTCCTGGCAGCAACTTTATGGGTAACTCAGATTATAAAATATAGTATATTACCCATATTTTACCTTCAGAGTTTTTTTAATTAATTAAAAATTTTTAGTTTTTTTAAGCCACACCAACATCTTGGCTATTAGCAAATACATTGGGTATGAAACAATGGGTTTTGACATTTAATAATTTCAACCCTTGCTCGGAAGCGAACTCAGCACCTTCCGCTTGGTAGGCTAGCACACTAACCACTACCATTCCACCACAGAAGCAGCCATCAGAGTTTTTGTTCTAATAATATGATGCTTTTAAGTTTAAAATGTAAAAAGATATTACAACGTTCAGTAAAAATTAAGGGACAAAAAGGAACATATTTAAAATAAAATAAATAAAATAATTTTACAGCATGTATGTAGAATTTAAAGAAGTTGATACACTTACCAGGTATCTGAGTGAAATCTGATAATTTCAATAATGCTGTTAAAATATTTTTGTTTCAGCACTTACTATCAACTTATTTTATTTGCTTGTTACGTAGACAACTCTGTAAATAAATTAGCAACAAACAAAAACTTTTCAGACAAATTCAGACCATAATGTTTATTTAAACTTCGTATGATGTTTCGTTCTTGAGATATTCTGTTCACACACAGACACATAGACCAATCACTAAAAAAATGTTTTCTTGGGTTCAGCGGGTCTGAAAACTTTTATATCCGGTGAAAACTCAATTTAAAAAAATCGACATGGAAACAATACTTTCCTTCCTATAATATATTCATAGGCAAGAGAAAGTAAAACTTTAGTGTTTTTTTCCCAAAGTTGTAGCTTAAAGATGTATTTTAGGCCTAATGTGCATTTAGAAAATATTAAAGATGCCACAACTTTTTTTGTATTTAACATTTCAATATCTGATGCTTAGTTTAATGGAACTTTGGTTGTTTTTAGTTTATTTAAAGTCGCATTAATTGTTTGGTTATTAGCGACTATGGTGGGTTTGTATTAGTGGGTTTTGACCCGTGAAATGATTCAGACCCTAGCCAGGAATCGAACTTGGGACCTACGGGTTTTAGACTAGCTTGTTAACCACTATACTACAGATGCAACCTTGTAGTTTCTTTATTTGTAAAAACTGCATGAAATTCAGATCTTTAATAATTACAGATTTAATTTTAGGCCAAACAAAGCATATCAAACATTTAATAAAATTTAAAATATTAAAATTTTTTTACAAGGTTTTTTTACCCAAGCTTAGTTTAGTGGCAATATACAGTTTTCTTTTAAAAATTGTGTTAAATAAATTTTATTTCAAAATGGCACCCTTAAAGTGCATTAATACAAACATAATGTGTAAATCCAAAAATAAAGAATTAAAATTGTATGACTTCAGTTTTATTTATATACATTTATTAAATACTGCCTGTGTTGTTAATTAATCTAAAAATCAATTCTAAGGCTTTAATAAGCCGTAAAAGCTGTAACAATAAAAAATATAATAGCAGGGCAATAGGCCTACTAAATATTTTTTTAGTTTATTTAAAGTCACATCAACAGCTTGGTAACTTGAAACTATGATGGGTTGTCTAACTGAACAGTAGGTTTTTGACTTCTAATAATTTTCAGATCATGACCAGGAATCGAACCCGGCACCTCAGCATTATAAGCTAGCACACTAGAACTGTGGAGATGGCCTACATAAAGTTTTTTGAATACTTTCTTAATTTTGCCATAATATATTTAAGTTTTGTTTCCCTGTATACAACACTTTACTGACTTACTGAAATAGTAAATAAATGAAGTTTTGTAAAAGTTATAGAACCATTTTCAAAACTAATGTTTTTATTTTTTGTTATTGTTCTCTTATATTGGGGTCATGTTCCAGTGTTAAAAACCATCCTGGTAAATTTTAGACAATCCTCAGAAATTAAGATGTACCAAAATTGTTTCATTATTTAAGAAATAAATAAGTGGCTTTAAAAATGTTTGTTTAAGTTATTGGTCTAAAGGTGAAAAATCGTTAAGAATGTTTATCTTACTTTGAATTGTAGAAAAAAGAAGTGAGAAGAGAATAAATTTTCTTTATATTATATTAGAATCTATTTTTAATTTTTACATTTAAATATATTGAAGTTTGTTTCTTCAGTAGCCTTAAATTATAAGAAATTATAGGACATTTTAAAACAAGCTTAAGAAAAGTTTAAAGAAGAGAAATTATCAGTAATGGAAGAAGGGACTTTTAATGAAAGCAAAAGCAAAGTTTTCTTTCACTTTTGTTAAGGACACGAAAATTCCAGAAAAAGTTGCTGTTTATATTTTAAGAATTATTTAAAATTTAAAAACTCTTTAATGTAGATGTATATGTACCTTATCACTTTAACGTAAATGTGTTTTATGCTAATACTAATGAATTAAACTACTTATTTTGTAGCTGACACTGCTAAAAATTAAAATAAATATTTAATATTTTTATTAAAATTTATCAGAAATAATAATTTTATGAAAATTGAATGTACCTATTCTAGTTAAATTTCTACTCTAATTTGATCTATGAAATGTCAAGCTGCAGCTGTTTCACAGAATTATTTACTACGCCCTTATAAAGCTAACAGATCATTATTGGTATTTATGTCCACTAGAAATGGACATAACTAGATAACTAAGTCACAGCACCCTCGACAGACTGTCCCTCACACATTGCTGTGTTACCCTCCACTCATATTACAGATATATTATGCTACTTGACATCTTTGAACATTTATTGAAATATACTATTCTTAATATAATTATTTTAATTAGAGAGATCCTGCTATTTGTATTTTATGTAATTTTCAAACAAATTTAAATTCATAGCGTAGTGGTTAGCGCATTGGCCTGCCACGAGGAGGTCCCGCATTCGTTTCCTGGCCAGGGTCTGGAAATTTTCAAGTGTCAAATCTCACAGTTAATGTTACATACTCCACTGCCCATAGCAGACAGGTGGAGTGTCAAATTATTTACACTCAATCTGTTAGTTGCAGGGCTAAAATAAATAGTTCTGTTTCTTGTCACATGGTCAGCCAATTAAATGACTGAATCATTTAAGAACAGAAGAGGTAGAGGTGTAAAAGACACGAATCAGAGTTATCTTCTTTGAAAGTAATGAATTTCATTATACAGCCAGACCCTGTGGTGAATGAAGTGAAGGTGTCATTTGCAGAGTGGAAAATATGTGCTTTTCAGAGGGCCCGGCATGCTGATAAGTGAACTTTTCCAGTCAGTGAGGAAGGCAATGGTAAACCACCTCACTCCTCGTTTTACTTAGTAAAACCTCTACAGGTTCAAACCAGCTTTTCGGCTGATGACCTAAACAACAACTCCACTGCAGTCACTAAACTGACCAAGCAGTTGATGCGACTTTAACCCTTTCAGTGCCGAAATAATATTTAAAAGTTTGTTCCTAAACTGCCATAAAATTTGTATAAGAATGTACAAAAAGTGCCAGCCCTTATTTCAACAACTTGCTGGCGTAAGCCTGCCATTTGCAAGCAAAATTTCAATGTTGCAGAAAAATAAAATTTCTTGTTAAAAATTTATATTTATTGTGTTTATAAAAAATAAATAATTCTGATAACACTAAAATTATTTAAAATACATTTTTTTAGTTTATTTAAAGTCGCATTGACAGCTTGGTCATTAACGACTACTGTGAGACTTGGTACTGTAACAGTGGTTTTAACATGTTAAAATTTCCAGACCCTAGCCGGGAATCGAACCCGGGAACTTTCGCTTTGTCAGCAAGCACACTAGTCAATACGGTCAATACAGAGGCGGTCTCAAAAGTGTGTTTCAACTAGATTTGCAGGTGTTTCATTTTATCGGTTTTCATGAATTATGTTTTAACATATGAGGTTATCGAAATCCTTTTTTTTAAATGTGAATATCAAAATATTAATAACCCCAAAGTACTTGACCAACCTTCAGGCTTAAGACAGAAGGTAACATTAACCCCTAAACAGGACACTCTGTATATGGCATCAGTTATTCTCTTTCATAAAATTGTTCTAACATAATTTTCAATAAAAGTAGTAAAGTTTCCATAAACTAAAATCCTGAGCTAAGTATCTATCTACAGTACATTGTTTTCTGTACAGAATTAGGGTAATTAGTTTAGAAAAGAAAGCTCTCTGCTCTACCCAATTAATTTTCTGACGTCGTACGGAGCTTTACTCGGCCTATTTCACTTCGAGAGTAGCCAAAACAAGTGCCGTTCTTGTTAGCATGCAGTCGTGGACAATATTGGTGTGACGGCAACGAGTGGTGGGGTACTGTATTAGCTTATTCTTGTTTGTAGTTCTTCCCGACTATAACACCAATTAGTAATTCCTACTGTTCGCCCATTCGAGCGATAGGAAAAGTAAAAGAGGGGGTTAGACCATCTGTGACTACTCAAACAGCTGGAAATTCACCCCACCATTGGTTTAGTGTCTCTGTTTGTATACAGTAAATTATAATGGCGAGAGTTAGTGGCTACTGCAACAAGTGAACCGGGTTTCTTAAACGTGAAATGTCAACTGACCAGAATTTGCTACCACTTTCCGAAGGTAAGTTTAGTGCTGTTAGCTTTTCTCTTTCTGATGTTATCGGAATGTATTTATCTAAAACTAGACGTAATTTCATTTTAAAATTAGCTCCGCTCTGTACAGTCAATGGCAATCCGTACATGGATATCTGACCGGTTTGTTATCAGTTTCGAGTTACATTTTGTGTAAGTTTCAGTAAACCCATAAGCGTCCAACCATGTAATCTCCACGGGCATTATTTTTAACAACAGCGGTATGTAGCTTATTTGTGTAAAAGAACCGGCATCTAATATTACTCTTTTAAAATCTGAAGCATTTTGACGGACTATTTTTCAATCTTATCCTTTACGACCTCTCTGTAGGAGTACCCCAAGGTTCATTTGGTCATTTCTGATTTTCTTCAGAACCAAGTCGTCATTATTGTTTCTTTCGTAGTGACATTACCGAATTGTCTTCATTTAGAGATACCAAACTTGCTGTATTGACACCATGTAACCTTACAGTGAGAGTGAAAAACCAAAACTTTTTACTTTTGTTTAGAAACCGTCTTTTGCTTCTTTTAGCTCTATGGTATAGTGGTCAGTACTAATGGTTTTTGGGTTTAGTTCCTGTCCAGGTTTGACATATTTAATCTCTCATTTTCATGTCTCGTTTCATCTTCTGCATTAGCAATAATGTGCAAAATATTTGTACATCTTCTTCTCTTCACGGGTTAGGCATTTCTACCTGTTCCAGTACCCATCTTGGGTCTTTTCCCTTTACTGTATGCCATTATCAAATCTGAATTCCCTGAAGGGTTCCACACGTGTTCATTTCACCCACTGAATACTCATACTGAGACAGACACACACACGTCCGTCCCAGTATATAGTACCATGTTACACGTTCTGTTGTATAATTTCTTATTTCGATTGTTTTATTTTGCTATTACTATTTATGTTATATTTTTTAATTATTTATATTGGGAAAAGAAAGTCGTGTGAGTGTTTCACACAGACTTTTTTAGTTGTCACATCTTCTGGGATTATGTAATAATCCCCTTTCCTGAAGGAACTCTGCAGCATCTTCCTCCTTCCGAATATTATTAAGTAACTACAAAATTCATAGTAGACTGTGTAGTAACTAACTGTGAAATGGGAGTGGGGTGGACATTACTCAGGAATAATTGCTAGTCAGATTGGTGCGCTAGACGCAGGTGTGGGAGAATTGTGTAATTTTCAGGGAATTCGGATTTGATAGTGACATACAGAAAACAGAAAAGACCCCCATCTTTTCTTCGGCCTGCCAATATCTCTACTTCCCACTGGTTTGTATCTTCTCGCTAAACTAGGCAAGTGGCTTTCTGGCATTCTATTTAAATGATCTACCCACTGGGCACGATACAATTTTATTTTTTCATTGAGTGGGAAAATTCCCAATTCTTGCCTAGTTCTATTTGTATATTAAAAATAAAATTCAAAAATGTATTATTTTTCTTTTGTAATTTTATGTCATTATTGAATTATAACTATAAATAAGCTAATTAAAAAATTTTTAAATAAAATTAGAATATTTTTATTAGAGAAATTAACAGTTAAGTGATAATTACTAGTACTAAATGTTAATGTTTTGTCAATGTTATGAATAACATTGACAAAACGTAATGAATTATCTTTATGGTTGTGATTAGCGTGTGTGATACACGCCAGACGTATGCAACAGATAGAAGAGTTATCAACTGATAGTAAATTGTTAAGGAGTTAATATGGGTTTTGTTTATATTATGAGTAATTATTTAACTCAATGTCATTGGTCATTGACTAAAATAAACCATACAGCATCTTACAATTTACATACTGTTTCATTAACACTTATACGCTTATTCATTACACAACTTTGTATAATCATATGATTATAAAATATAAAACAACTAGTCTTATCTGTCATTTTTATACCAGTCAGGTAAGTTGTACATAACATAAACAATTTACTGTTATATACTGTTGTACAGTGAATCTATTCGAGTGAAGTTTAGTTTTGTATATAGGTAATTAAAAATGCCAGTGAATCCTGGATTTCAGTTAGATAATTTAAATAATGGTAAGTGTTGTGATTTTTAAAAATTTATGAATGATTGCTGTATGTCAGTTTTATTTATTTATTATTTAGCCTAGACAATTTTTAATCTAGTACTTTGTTATTAACAACCATAAACCAGTACTAATCGTCAGTTCAAATGGAAGAAGCAAAATTTCCTTCTTGTTATTAAATTTACAAGTTTAATTTTATAAAATAACAAACTGCTAATACATACTGTAAAAAGTAGTTCACTATCATTTTAATTATAAAAACCCATGTGGTAACATTAGTGATAAAATTTATTTGTAAAATTTTCATGAAATTATTTTTTTTAGAAAATATTAGGTTAACAATGAAATCTAAGTAATTTAAAATACAATTTAAGTACAAGTTAAAGAAAATTAATGAAATTTGTAGTTTGATTGTATGTTTTTTTATTGTTACTTATCGATAAAAATATTTTCATTTATGTATATATTTTTACTTTCTCTTGCCTATAAATATATAGGAAGGAAAGTATTGTTTTCGTATCAATTTTTTGAAATCGAGTTTTCACCGGATCTACTGGTTTTTTGACTCCTTGAACCAAAAAACCATGTATTAGTGATTGGTCTGTTTGAACAAAATGTCTCAAGAACGGAACATCATACAAACTTGAAACTTGAAACTTAAGTTAGGTACTTCTATTGGACCCGACACAAACATTTCATCAAAATCTGTCAACCGAAGTACAGTAGTAGTTTTTTCGTGTTTATTTTTTTTTAAAATTACCTCATTTACTACTTTTTTATGCTCTACAAGATAGGGTAGGTGCCATGTCTGCTGAAATTCTTGGTGAGGCTGTTTTCTCGTAAAAAAATTGTTTTTTTAAGATTGCTACTTTAATATACATTTTAGCGCAAAAATGTACCCATTTAAAGTTGTAGAGAATTTAAAATTCTACAACTTTTATTTCAAACATTTTTTTGTATAACGCCACTTGCCCGTGGCAAGATTGTGTTAAGCAGTAATTAGCGATTTTTTGTTTTTTCTCACGAACTTGTGTAAAAAACCGATTTTTTAAAGATTTCAGCCTTATGAATTTTACGACAAAAAAGTATAATCAAATTTATAGGAAATTATTAGATCTACAACTTTTATTTAGAGCATTTTTCTCTACAGAGCCTAGTTTGGCATGAAAGAGTGATTTTCTGTATTATTAAGCTGAACTTAGGTTGATTTTCACTTTACGTCTTTCACTCATGATTAAAATACGATTGTTTCTTTTGAGGATAGTTTTTTGTTTTTTTCTAATGTTTTATTACTAATGTTAAGTTATATTGTTAATTATTTGCATTGGCAAGAGAAAGTTGGTTGAGTGTTTCACACCAGATTTTTTGATAAACATTTACTAAACTATACTATAGGTTTGACTCAACTTCTATACATTATCACTAAGCAAGGGGAACTCATAACGCTTTGTATTCTAATTTTGAGTGATAAAATTACAATTATTCAATGAAAACATTCCGAAGTTTGTTTTTAATCTATTCAATATTTTTAAACATAAATATGGTATGTAATATATGTATGTAATAGATACTATTGTATTTTAAACTGTGAAAAAATCAAGTCATAACAGCTTTATTAATGGATGTGTGTGGCAAGATTGAAATATGTTTAATTTTTATTATAATTTACATTACAGAAAGTACCGGGTGAGCATAAAGTCTTGCCCTGATTATAAAAATTTATTGCAGAATAACTGTTTGACATAATAATTTAAATTTTATGCTGTTACATAGGGTAGTGTTAATATTTTTTTTTAAGATTACTTACATTAGTAAACTTCAACGTGTGCCCCCTTGGTAGCTCGGAGAATGTCGAAGCGGTATTCCAGTTCCCGCCAGGTGTTTTGTAACATGTGTTCTGTCACAGTACCCACAGCAGCTTGTATCCTAGCCTTCAGTTCATCAACGTCAGCAACTGGTGTGGCGAAGACTCTATCCTTGATATAGCCCCAGAAAAAAAAGTCAAGGGGAGTAATGTCTGGAGAGCGGGGTGGCCAGGGTGTTGAACCATCCCTTCCAATCCACCGATCCGGAAATGTTTCATCCAGGAAATTACGCACTATCAAAGCCCAGTGGGGTGGTGCCCCATCTTGCTGGAAAATTATCCATGGTTGATATTCTTCTAACTGTGGTGCAATGAACTGTTGCAAAACATCTAAGTAAATGTTAGCGTTAATGGTGTTTTCCGTGAAGAAAAACGGCCTGAAAACCTGGCGGGAACTGGAATACCGCTTCGACATTCTCCGAGCTACCAAGGGGGCACACGTTAAAGTTTACTAATGTAAGAAATCGTAAAAAAAACTATTAACACTAACCTATTATGTAACAGCATAAAATTTAAACTATTATGTCAAACAGTTATTCTGAAATAAATTTTTATAATCAGGGCAAGACTTTATGCTCACCTGGTATAATACAAACTACGTTGTAGTTTAGGTTAAATTTCATGGTTGATTAATGACAGATAGATACATTATTTCACTAATTAGTTAATTATATCATTAGCTTTATAACAAAAAAGAATAGAAACGTAAAAAACAACTGAATGAAAAAATTGTGATCTTATCACAGTAAAAATTGTAAATAGATATTTTTGAAGCTGCAGGATTAATCTGCTTAAGAACATTGACAAAATTTATTAATGAGTATTTATTAAACAGTTATAAATTGTAAGTCTTAATGATACTAAAAATTATTTGAATTATTATAATTGCTACAATACAGTCATATTGACAGTAAGATGTTAACCATTTTTCCCAAAAGTACAAAAAGTAAATATGTACAATTAACTCAGATTTCTATACTGTGACAATGATTGTAAAAACTGTAATATTTAAAAATTAAACAAATTTTTGCTACAAAACAATGTTACTGTGACCGTTCCTGGGAGAGTATGGTTAATCGAACCCCCATCATCAAAGTACGCTAGTAATCACTTTCTAGTATTCAAGTCTGTATAAAAGTAACTAACTATAAATTCCCAAACTACTTTGTTACCTTCACTTGGGTTTGAATCAGGAACTTCGTCTCCAAGAATCAGTTGTTAAACAGCCAACTCATGGCGAGTCTTTATCTCTAGACTAACCTGGTGGGTCAGCTGCCTTTAACAGAATTATTATTTCACAGTTATACAGTTATGTTCTATAAGTTTCCACTTTGAGTAGGAGTTAGTTCAGGCTGTTGAATAATGGCCCTGAGTCAGCTGGGCTAGTTTGGTAAAAAAAAATAGTTGTAATCTATAGTATTAACATCTTGAAATTTTGTCGAGAAAACAAAATTTTATCATAATCTTTTGTAAATAAAATTATAACGAAACAAATTTGTTTTGTTTCGGCCAAAATTATTATATTTTGAATATTATTTAATTTTCTTTTTCATATAATATGTGATCACAAACATAAATTCCTCCAGTGTGTAGGTACTAGGATTTGGAATTATTGGCCAAGCTATAATATGCATTTTAAAATTCTTTATAGAGCATTAACTCTGGTAAAATGAATTAATTTTGCTTGTTATCTTGATTTTTTCAGAAACTGTTGATAGTAAAAGAAATGCTAAGAAAAGCTGGGATGTACCTCAAGGAACTGATTCTGATAATCCAGATGAGAAAAGGTTGAGTATTTTTTAAATGATTAATTACAAGAAAAATTATTTGTTACTAAATTATCCCTTTTTTCTATAAGTAAAGAACAATTTAGCTGAATGGCTTTCGATAAAATGGTTTAAATTAAATTGTAATTTATAATTTATTTTAAGTCGCTTCAAAAACTTGGTCATTAGCAACTGTAATGGGTTAGAGAACTAGAACGGTGAGTTTTATATATATTAATATACACTTATTGTGCCTGCGTCATTCCGTAATTGTCTAATAATGGTTTTGTATAACTGATATATCAATTATGTTCAACCCAGTTTAAATGTCATAATTAAATCTATTAATTTGTTCAATGAATTTAGCCTTCACAGAGGACTTTGAAGTTTACTAGATTCAGCTAGTTTGAAAAGTAAATGAATCTGATTTCAATGAAATCAAGCATTAAAAATAGTGAACATGTTCAGATTATCTTAAAATCAACTCAAATTTCTTTGGTTAGTTTTCCTGTATAGCAAACACTTAAGAATAAATATATTTACGGAAAATATGGTTAATTTAACCAATTTTGTTTAAATATGACTTGTGTTTCATTTTTGTCAATTATTACTTTACCTTTTAGTAAACCAAGATTGGAATAAAATGTTAAAAGTTTAATAATGTGAATGGGCTCTAAACATGTCTGTTAATTTAGTATTCCCAATTATGTATTGTTTTAACATAATTATTATTAAAGCTAAATTGGAAAAACGGGTATTTTTTCCCATAATTTATGAATCGAACATGATATCTTGATCTTAGCCCATGTCAGGCAGAGGTGCATGTTGTCTGATAAAGTAAAGTCTCCTTTACTCCACATTTCTACCATTTCTCCACATTTCTATTACCATGGAGTAAAAATTTGAAGAAGTCACAATTATTTAAAAACCCCCAATTTTATAGATCATTTGTGTAGTCCTCCCATTGGATTGAAAAAGCCCTTATTGACAAAGATTTTCTTATT
The DNA here is from genome assembly GCA_035578175.1 of Catonia carolina. Taxonomy (NCBI): domain Eukaryota; kingdom Metazoa; phylum Arthropoda; class Insecta; order Hemiptera; family Achilidae; genus Catonia; species Catonia carolina. Next base: position 118,149,890 of record JAQMRL010000002.1, on the reverse strand, counting down.
GTTATTTCTATTTCATATAATGAATTAATATAATAATTTCACTAACCTTCTTTTTAAACTGCGTCACCTTTATTTCAATTTTTACTTACACGTGTTTCGGTGGATCCACCATCATCAGAGTAAATGAAAAATAGAAACTAAAAATTTTTAATTCTAATTTAATTCTAATTTTTATACAAGTGACTGAGGATGTATCATCTTCTGTAAATTTTAAATAAATGAAAAAAATTTTTAGTTTCTATTTTTCATTTACTCTGATGATGGTGGATCCACCGAAACACGTGTAAGTAAAAATTGAAATAAAGGTGACGCAGTTTAAAAAGAAGGTTAGTGAAATTATTATATTAATTCATTATATGAAATAGAAATATTTCAAACTGCAGGATGCATTATAAAGATTTATTTTCTTATTGTGCACCTATTTTATTATAGCAGGCTTCCAAATATGCCTGTTTTTCACCTATATTGTAAAAAAATTGTAGAAAAATTTACCAGAGCTATTATAGAGCTGATCTTTTTCACAAGCAATCTTCAGCATTTGGTTTCTGTAGGAAAATTATGAAATTTACATCTTTTCGCTCACCAACCTTTGATCTGCCATTTTCAAATGCCCACACTTCTAGGGCTCTGATCCACCTAGCTTTCTGTCCATAAGCATTTGCTCATTAATTTTAAAATTAAAGAGATCATCAGATTACACAAGCAGAAAAACTACTGCTTTACTTAAAATATCGCTTAGAGTATAGCGATGTATGAATTAAAAACATATTATGTCCATAGAGTTTAAAGAGCTTAAATTTTCATTTTTTAGTATTTCTTCATTATTTATATGTAGGCTACTTCATTATAGTTCTTTGAAATGGTTTACACGTTTTGATTGCTTTTTCAGTCTTTTCATTTTGTAAAATTTTATGTATAAATTTTATTTTTAAAGATCGACGTGGGTAATGATATAAAAGATTTCACTGTTGAGTGATTCATTTGTGGTATTGTGAAGGGTATTTTAAAGGTTTCATTATGTTGTTGCAATCATGAGATTTTCCAGTAGATATTCTTTTCATGTCTTCATTGTTCTTGAATTTATATTTTTTATACAATAAAAGTATCAATTCTGGTTTGTTGGTCTTTCCGTTTCTCTCTTATGCAGCATTTTACCTTCAAAATATTTATAGTAAAATCAAAGTATCTCATAATGTCCCTGATACAACTTGTTTTCTTTTGTTCAAGCTTGCAGTGAATTCCCTTTTGGAACCTATTCCCAGTAATACTTTATTATTCGTTCTTTTCTTGGGTCAGCTGATGTTCTGGATTCACCTTCACAGCACATCTTTATTACTTCTACGTAACGTGGTTTCCCAACACTCATATTTCACTTGCACATATTAAGAACATGTACATTAGGAATTAAAAAATACATTTCTACCATGAGAAAACTGCTATACCTGGAAAAACACTACCCTACATTTTAAACATTTAACTATGAATGAAACGAAACCTTAAAATAACTGAACTATAACGGTTGCCTACAACAGTAAAATTCTATTGTTCTGTTTAAGCTTATGATGACAAACACAGCTTGGTATATTGTTATCTTTATGAAAAAGATTCTAATACAGGTCATGTAGGTCATATTTGATAACCTCTTATTGTAACTCAGATGAACCAAAACCAACTAGTACGGAAACAAAACTTTTAGTAATCAGAGCTTGTGAGGTTGTAAAATACATTGTATATTATAGTATTAAAGGTGTGCTTTGGGATTTTGTATATAAAAGAGTGTTGGTGTACATAAAAATACAAATGGAAAGTGTTTCTGAAACAGATTGTCTGTTACCAAAAAACACAAACACAAAGGAATCTTATCAAGGCAGGTATGGTCTTTAGTAAAATTTATGTATTGGAAACATAATAAATAATACATCTGTAACCTGTAACGGTTACAATCATACCGCAAAAAAATGAAAAATAGTCTGACATCGAAGACAGTTAAGTTTAAGACATTTATTTTAAGTTACTAAAAAGTATATAAAAAATTAGGGGACTGTTGTTATAATTTAGGCTTATGAAATTAAGTGCATCCTAGGAAAAAGGAAAACTGTTAAGAATTTTCAATAATAAAAATTGTTTGAAAATATTTTGTGTGTATTCATAAAGGTTGTAATAAAATATAAGAATTTTTTTATTTGTTTTCAACACATTATAGATGTGCAAAGTATAAAGGCAAATATCTTTTAAAATTAATGTAAATGTAATTCTAAATGATGTTGCACGACCATAAAACGTCTATCTTATCTTTCTGATGAATTTGTCTGTTTATTTTAATTGTTATAATGCTCTAGTAGGTGCTAATTTTAGGTACCTGAGTCTTTTTATAGATCACTGATTCACCTGAATCCTGAATCCTGAATCCTGGTTGAGAGGGCTAAGAAGCCCTATGATGGCGACATCGTGTTAAGGAACACCTGGTCGCTCGGGGAACAATATAACAGAATAATTGCAACCTCAAGAAATTTAGGGGGAATTTTATAGTTTAAATAGGAAATAGGATTCTGGTTCGTGGGACATTGGAACTGGGACTTGAAAGGAGGTAATTTATTTTTAGAAGTTATTTGTGGAAAATTTAAATTAAGGGACAAGTGGGTTTAAGAGCGGCTCTTTTATTTTATTTTATTTTTCAGTGGCCTTTTTTCAGTTTTGTGGGAGGCCTAATATTTTGGTGAGGGGAAGGCATGCATTTTACTGAACGTGGACTAAAGGTATAATTTAAGGTAGGGGTTAGTTTATGATTTCAGGGGAGACGGAAAGGGTAGAGTTTGGCATAATCACCGGCCTTTTTATCTTCTGAGTGTTTATTAATTTAAAATGGCGGCTCTTTTCACCGTAGTGGAGTGATTATGCATAGGAACATGGGGACAACTACCAACTGGGGGGAGTGAGTCATACAAGTAGGAGGGGCATGGGTAAATAAGAGGAATACAGGGCAGAATAAAAATGTGGCAACTCTAAATTTTGTTAAGTGGGTCATTCTAAAATTTAGATAAAGTCGTGGAATGGTAATGGGATAGAGACTTCAGATGGGTGTAGGCGTCGGTACAAGTCCTGAATGATCTGGGGTCCGTCAGTTTTCCCAGCGTCGTGTAGCCGTTTCGAGGTATTGTAAATAAAGTCCTCCATAGAAGGGAAGAGAAGGTGTTCGTGTATGATGCGATTGGATATAAGATAGTGGAACTGTGTGATGCACCGGAGGACTTTGTTCTGGTATGCTGAAGTACGTCTTTTGTTGGACTTGGAGAGAAAGGGCCACCATACCGGTGACCCGTACAAAAGGAAAGGACGTAGGATAGAGGAGTACATCAGAAGTTTCAGTTTTGAGGAGTATGCAGGAGAGAGGAACAAAGGGATGAGTAAAGCGAACAAGGCCCTACCCTTGCTAAGCTTGCTGTCAACGTGCTGTCGAAGTGTCAATCGTTTATCTAGGTCAACCCCTAGATATTTCACGCTTTTCTGCCATGGGAGGAGTTCCCCTTCCAATCGTAGAGGCGGAGGAACATTGCGTTTTCGTGTAAAGTGGATTGCTTCGCATTTTGTGGGGTTAAGTGATAGTCTCCAGACACGACACCAGCTAGTGATGTCTAGAAGCTGAGTTTGAAGCGCGCGGCAATTGAGGCGGAGGCATCTGCCGTGACGGTACAGGATAGCATCATCGGCAAACAGTCCGAATTGGATTGAATCACGGACAGGAAAATCGAAGGTGTACATAAGATAGAGGATGGGCCCAAGGACCGAGCCCTGAGGTACACCCGCGGACGAAGGGGTGAGTGGGGACATGGCCATGTGGAACTGAGGAATAGTGACAGAGACTTGGAATTGTCTTCCAGTAAGATAGGAATGGAGTAATCGGACAGTTGAGGGGGGAAAGAATTGTGCCAGTTTGTAAAGGAGGCCCATATGCCAGACGCGGTCAAATGCAGCCCGAAAATCAAGCAGTACAGCCGTCGTGTCACAGTAAGAATTTCTGGCATCCACAAGTGCCGTGACGATGCGGAGGAGTTGGGTAGTTGTGGAGTGTCCTTGACGAAAACCAAATTGCTCGGGGGGAAGAACAGATTCAACAACAGGTCGCAGGCGTGGGAGAAGAAGCCTTTCGAATAATTTTGACAGGATCGGCAAAAGGGAAATTGGTCTATAACTTTCGGGATCAGTTGGACGTTTGTGGGGTTTCAGAATAGTAATGACTTTGGAAACCTTCCACGAAGAGGGGAAATGTTGCAGCGCCAACACTGCATTGAAAATTGTCAAAAGATGAAGCTTTAGATCTGGCGGGGAATTCAGGATGGCGTATCCAGAGACATTATCAGGACCAGGGGCCTTACGCGGATTAATCGAGGAAATTACAGAGGTGACATCATCCTCCGTGAAGGGCTGTAAGTTACAGGGCGTAGGGTCAGAGAGCGTTGAGTTGACTTCATCATGAATGAGTTCATCCTGGTCATGATGAACGGGCGGAGGGGCAACAAAATGTCGTTCAAAATGCGAAGCGAAAGTGTCAGCAATCGCCTGCGGAGAATATGTCAAACCATTAGGTGTCATCAGAGGATGCGACTTCCTCTGGGTCGACAACAAACGACGTGTAGCCTCCCATGGTCTTCCGTCATCCGCTACTCGATGAAGGTAGTCCTCCCACTTACTACACCGGTGACCATCGAGTAGCAGTTTACACCTAGCAGCGGCACCGTTGAACAGATCCCGATGATGTGGATCTCTGGTGCGCTGCCAGAGCCTTCGAAAGCGACGTCTATCGGCGATTGCTGCTTTGATAGGAGCTGGAAGTGATGACCTAGTGCGAGGCGGGCGTGGGTGCGAGTTCTGGGCAATGGAATCGGAAAGTATCGAAGTGAGGGAATCAAGATGGGACTCGAGCTCAGTTACAGTGGTAATAGTAGGGGGTTCAGGTGGAATTAGGGAGGCAACTGAGTCATAGAAGGAACGCCAGCAGACCTTCAGAGAAGGAGGCGGGACAGGGATACGAGCAGTCGAGGACGTGAAAGTAAACAGAACTGGATAGTGATCAGAATTCAATTCAGGTAATACATCGATGTCTGGGACGGAGGCAAGATCGAGAGAAATAGCGTAATCAAGGATATCAGGAAGTTGATAGGTGAATGGGGGCACCCTTGTCGGGGTATCAGGGACATGGAGCGCTAACGACAAAGGAGACTGCTCGAGGAAGGACAGGAGTTCAGTACCAGCAATGTTCGTTGTTCGGCAGCCGAAGTCCGTGTGTTTGCTGTTCCAATCGCCAGCTGCAAACACAGGTTGACGTTGGTCGAAGAGCATAGCAAGGGCTGCGGGGTGGAAATGGGCAGCAGATGGGGGGCGGTAAACTGAAATGAAAGTAACCAGACGTGAGAAGAGAGGCACCGTAACAGCGACATGTTCAATCGAAGGAATATGGGTCACGTCAAGGAAGTTATGAACATGTCTCTTATGTATCAGAACAGCTACCCCTCCTGCCGGGACCACAGTGCCAGGTCGATCGGCACGATACACAATGTAGGGGGATAGGCGAAAGCGAGTAGTAGGTAAAAATTTAGTTTCCTGTAGAAGAGCAACGTCAATATCGTAATCTGTTAGTACTCGTAGTAGGTCGTTTCGTTGGCGAAGGATGCCATTGCCATTCCATGACATAATGCGAAAACGCATTACAAAAGGAGGGAGGTCAGAGATGAGATAAGGATAGTGATAGCTTCAGAGGCGGAGCTAATAGATGTTAGTTGAGGAAGAACATTAGCCACCCAAGCTAGGAACTTAGGGGAGGTTAGGAACTGGATGATCGTAGAAAAATCGAATGCAGTGCTGTCCTTAGGAGGGACTTTTTTAGCCGGGAGTGGCGGAAACTCCCTTTCGGAGAAGACCGGCTTGGATGGCTGTGAGTGGTGGGACCACTCAGAAGTCGGAAACTGGTTCTTGGTGGTGGCCCTGTGCACAGGAGCCTTCTTAATGATTGTTTTGTTATAGCTCCTCTGAGTAGGAGGGGAAGAAGAGGAAGAGGGTTGTGATTGTGTCGCCTGGGACTTGGCGGTAGACTGATTCACCATTTTTTTTCAACATAAATAAAATATATTTTGCAATCTATTAAACTTGAATTTGTATTTACGTCATAGATTGGCTTCTGTCATTCATCCTTCCAACCAGTTATGCAATATAAACTGCTTCTCAATATAGAGTGAATGAATTCTGTTGTTAAATATGTTGTCGAAAAACACCATAAATATTTTTACGTATGCTTTAAAATATGTCTTTCAAGCTTAGACTCAATTATGATACAAATGTGTGGCTACATGTTTTTAAATATTTTTTTTTAGCAAGGTGGTATTTTAGTTGAAATTTTAGTTTAAACCTTAGAATTTAGTCCAAAAATTTAACCTTTAGTGTAGGAATGTATTATTAACAAAATTATTACAGCAGACACTTTATGAAATTATTAATACTCTACTAAATTGAATTTTTAATACTTACTGCTGTAAATCGAAGTTGATCTGTTGCCTAATTTTTAAACCATTTCCATATTTCTCTATGAACTGCTTCCTCTTCTGTCTCCCCAGAAATCCCTCCTCGCATCTTTTTTCTGTCTTGGTTTGGGTCTGCTAAATAATCTTCCTTCTTTTCCTTCTTTAGGTTTTTCTCCTATTAGAGGTTGGTAATTATAACAGAAATTATTACTTTTGTGACTCCAAACAGTTCCATTAAAGAGGAGTGATACCAATCTTGCAGACTTTTTAACCGAAATATTCTTCATCTTTCCGAGCTCCTCTTCCCTGCTATTTTTTACTATTTATTCAATGGTAAATCTTTACAATGCATCCTGCAGTTTGAAATCAATTCTATTTTATGTAATATAAATTTTACTAACCGTTTTAAGCTGCGTTGATCTCTTACTATTCACTAATTACACGTATTTCGGTGGATCCACCATCATCAGAGTACACAATATTATGTAAAACTTTATTATTTACATGATATGAAAAAATTATTTTAAAAACCTACAGAAGATCTATCTGTCTTATATCTTCAACCTTCTGTGATCCTTCTTTCTGTGATCTATCTGATATCTTCAACCTTCATCTGTATAAAACTGTTCAGTTATTCTAATCTATCCATTCTCCTACTTCTTATGGATGGCAGCAGCAGTCAGTATCATTTCATAATTCGTAAATTTGATTTGTTTATTTAGAATGTCCTGGTTTTGCTCTTTTAAATGTCTATAAATATGGAACATCTCATATTTTTCAATTTTATTTTCTATTATATTGAAATGTTTGTCTATTTTACCAAACGTATGTTTTTCCTTTTTTGTATGATTGGTATAATGTGATATACATTTCAGCGCTTTTTCTTGCTCATTATATCTCTCTTGAAAATTATGACTAGTCATACCAATATAAAATTTGTTTTTTTGTTATAATCAATGGTACTTCTCACCATGTGTAACATATCTGAAAATACTTCAGTTTTTGTCTTTTTGTCTGTCTATTTTAGCTCTTTATGTATCTAGTGTAAGACTTTATCATTGTCCTTTTCTCTGCCCTTGATATCCTTAACAAACTGTATAATTATCTTGATTCATGTTCATTCTTTCATTCATCTTTATCCATAATTCTTCCTTCTAGTTTATTCAAATGCGCTGACTTTACTGAAGATCATTCTATTCTCAACGTGTGACAAAACCGCTATAATCCCATACTCTTAATTATAGGAATGATAATATCTACTTCACCCTATAAACCCTGGATCTCTGTATTTGTGCTGATTCTTCATTGGTTTCTATCCAGCACTGACCCATGTACCTTCATTAACATCTTGTTTTCAATACAGTTTATTGGTGGCAATTTTAAAATTTGTCATCTTTTCATTTTTCTTTGTCTGTCCATCCATCACACTCAAATGTCAGAAACTACATGAGATCAACACATGGTTTTTGGATTCGTAATATTAACAAAAAGTTAGTGGGCCTAAATTGGATTTGAAGTTGTGGTTTTGATCGGAAGTGGCCTAAAACCCCGAAAGTCAAGAAATCAAAGTCAGAAACTACAAGAGATGGGAACAAACAGTTTTCGGATTCGTAATCTTCAAAAAAGTTAGTGGGCCTGGATTTGGTTTGATGTACCTATTTCAACCGGAAGTCAAGAAATCAAAGTCGGAATCTGGAAACAAAAATAGTGTCATTTGATTCCTCTTAAAGAGTCGATACAGAAATCACTAATGGTTTTTGCCATAAGTTAAAGGTAAGCCTTTTTAAAAATTGCCACCAGCTATGAGACGCATCGTCTCATGAAAGGGAATTTTTGATTCTCAAATTTCTTTACCAGAGTACAAATTGCAGTTTCATAGAGTCACACCAGCCTGATCACTGTCTTCAACATTCTTATTTTTTAATTTCTTGACATTATTCGAGACTATTAACTAGACTTCGGTTAGCATTCTGAAGCTTCATGATAATTTTTTCCTCCCTGATGTTTGTATATTGATTATTAATCATACTTCCCAAGTATGTTTACTTGTAGCTACTGACTTTTCTGAATAAAATAACATTTAAATAATTAAAGCTGTTCATTTTTATTCTACTTTTACAATAATTTTGTTTTTGTTTTTTACAGTGATGGATGGTTTATTGAGAATAGCAAAGAACAATGTGGATGCAGCGATAACTTAGCGATAAAGGTATTAGGAGGATTAATTACTGTAGCATTAATTTGGCTGTTACTTTATACATTATTTGAAAAGGAGCTTTTAATTTCTGGTGGTCTTTTCCAAATACTTTTACTTGTTCTTACATCATATATTGTAGGACAATTAGTCGCAATTATTCATCTTCCTCCATTGCTTGGGATGCTGATTACTGGAATTATTTTTAAAACAAGTGGGTTTTATAAAATATCTGGTATATACACAGAAATCGTTATTGTGCTCAGGTATTTTAAATTTTTTTTATTAATTTTTTTCAGTTTTATCGTAAGTTGCGTGTCAACAGTTAGATCATTAATGAATATATTATGGGTTAAGAAATGGTGGATTTGTACATATAATAACATTTCTAGACCTTTTCTTGCTGGGGAATCAAACCCATTACTTTCCACTTAGCAGTGTAACATGCTAACTACTGTTCCATAAGGGTTCTTATTTATTTTTAAAAATATAGGTATATTTTTAACACATTGTCTTCTATAGTCAAGACTCTTATTAATGGTAACCTTATTCAGTAATTACTTTTTATAAAATCTTTAACTCTAAAATATATTTTTTTGTGACAAAGTGGAACTCCCAAATGATTTTTTAGCTTTGATCTGCTACTGTAATTGTGTTTTTATGCCAGATGTATGTCTAAATACTATAAGGCATCTAAGTTTTTACATAAATTATGTTGTTGTTTAGATTATCAGCTGAAACGCTGGTTTGAACCTCTAGAGACTTTACTAAGTAAAACAAGGAGTGAGCTGATTTACAATATTGTCTTCCTCACCGAGTGTAAAAGTATGCTTATCAGCATGCCGGGCTTTCTAAAAACCATCTACTTTCCACCCTGCAAATGACACCTTCACTCTATTCACCACAGGGTCTAAAATTCATTACTTTCAGAGGAGATAACTCTGATTAGTGTCTTTTACACATTTACCTCTTCTGTTCTTTAATGCTTCGGTCTTATAATGGACTGACCATGTGATAAAAAACAGAACTATTTTTTGTAGCCCTGGGACAGGTAGATCAAATGCAAATAATTTAACACTCCACCTGCTTGTTATGGGCAAACATACGTTATACAAAACGTGATACTTTCTGTGTAGTATAGCTTGTGTAAGAACTAGATCTGATTTTCAATCAGTATTAGTATTACACTCCTTTTAATGCAAATGATAATTGAGTAATTTTTAAAAAATTATGTCAAATGCTTGGTCATTAGCAGCCAAGTGAATATTGAATTGTTACTATGGGTTTTTACAGTGCAAGGATGTTGCACATCCGAGTTTAGAAGTCCAAACAAGGTTATTTCACTGCGTGTTATAGTGTAAAAACTTTCTACTGTGCCAGAGAAGGCTCATTGAGTAATTTTACTTAACTAAAGTCTACAATTTTACCATTATTTACATAGTGTATGAAATCATGATTACATTTGCAGAGAGACAATTTAAGAAGAAAGTGAAAGTTAATTTTGTGGAAGAATAGCTGGAATGCATTACAGTTCAATCTTAATTATTAACCTAATTTATGTCATTAAAACTACATTAAGTAAATGTTATGTAAAACCTATTAAAAGTGATTCATCAATAATTAACTTTTAATAAAACTGTCATTCACTATCATTAGTATAATTTAAAATTTGTCAATTACTTAAGGAATTATTTTCATTTTTAATATTGTTTTTTCATATTAATATAATTAATGGCAATTATATTTGGTTATTTTGTGGTGGCACACAATTAACAATTTATTATAACTTTAGTTGTTTATTAATTATAAATAAACAGTTTTCTCATATTAGTCTGATAATTGTATTAGATATACAATTTATCATTACTGTAATACAAGTCCATGTTAAGTGAATACAATCACGATTATTATCGAAAGTAAGATATCTTACACTGTTCTATTAGAAATTATAAAAAATTTGAAGGATTTTTGTTTAAAAAAATTGAAGCAAAAAACATTCTGTCTTGTACATGTTTGTACTTTATTTTTATTATTCTCCAACCAATTGTTTAGGTTTTAGTGTATTTTACAATCCTATTAAGAAATGTGGTAATTATTGACTATGATAATCATATTACTGATTAGAATAGCCTGAAAAATGTTCAGGAAATCTAAAAATGAACTTAGGACTTTTCGAATAATAGGTAACTTAACTAAAAATCTTAAATTTTAATTGTTTAATACTTTCAGGCAATCAGTGGATGTTGATCTTTCTCCCCCTCTACAACTGATCACTACAATACCCGAAACAGACACTTGGTTCTACTCCACAAAGCTTTCACCAAATTATACCAACAGAAATCGACTTTTCAGCCTCCTAAAGTTTTAAATTTTATACCTACTGATATCATTAATCTGTCAAAGATCATAAAGTTTAAAAAGGTAGTCTGTGGTTGTTTATTTAAGATAGACACAAGATCCACCAGATGTTGACTCCTTCTAATCTTTAACTTGTTCACTTACTATATACTTTTGAGCCATAAAAAACAGATATCTGTCCTAATGGAAAGCCATACCAATGGTAATTGAGTTATTTAGCTCTTAAACTTGTGCCTAGTGATATTAGAAATCCGCTGAACATCATAAAGTTTAAAAAGGTAGTCAGTCTATGGTTGCTTAGCAAAGATAGACTCAACACCTGCCAGATGTTGACTCCTTCTAATCCTTAATTTGTTCACTTATACTTCTGAGCCATAAAAAACAGATTTCTGTCCTAATAGGCAGCACTCATCAAGTCTACCATAGAATATGGCTGTGCCATAATCAGGTAGGTTGATTTTTCCCTGCACCATAATTATTAATAATAATTGCATTAATAATAACAGTAATTTATGTAATATGTTACTTTTGTATTTTGTTTATTTAACTGTTTGATGAGAAATAAATGTATTGTGCGGTTCCAAGCTCCGTGTAGTTGCGGGGTAAAGGGTACTGGTGATGTATAATGAATGAGTGACACATGCTGGGAGAAGGATTGTTGTATTACTCTGATACAAAACATTCGTTTTCAAACTTTCCATATTTAACTTATTTGTTTGTATTTATTACGTTTATTTATTTATATGTTTTGATATAAATTGGTAAGTTAAATATTATGAATCCAACCAAGTTAATAACCCGGTAGGTATTTGTTAAATTAATGCGCCGGATGATAAGAATATTTTTTTAGTCTAGTTAGTACACGCTACCACTATAAATGCATCAGCTGTGAAACACTACTAACTCATTCATTCTCCCACTACTATGACAACGCACTGCATTCCTTCCAACTACACGAAGCTGGGATTCAAGCAATGTACATTATTATAATTATTTGTTTGAAAAGAAGTACTTGAACAGAAAGTTTCTTCAGATATCTTTGCGTTTAATTTACATGCTCTTTGATAATTGTATTATCGTCCCTTTTATATTTACTAAGTTATCTTGCCTTCTCAACTAAAATTTTATTTTTCCATGCAAAACTTACTTTATTAGTTAATTCCTACTCTAAAAATTTAAACTAATTGAATTATTTTCTTGTGGGGTGCGTATGATCCTTATGGGAGACTCCTGGATGTTATGTCTCAGAAAGGAATCATTATGTGGCTTGTTTTGTCCGTTTTAGTTTCTCAGCCACGAGAGAAAGTGATGCCTTACTGATCTGTTGATCTAACCAAATCTAAGTTGTGGTTTTTTTATATTTTACTTCTTCTTCAGTTAATTTATTTTTCTTATATAATAAATATTTGTTTCAGGGAAGCTGCTCTTTGTATAATATTAATAAGAGCCGGTCTCGGATTAGATGCTGCAGCATTACTAAAACTTAGTTTAGTTGTTTTTAGACTTGCATTGTTACCTTGCATTGGTGAGTCGTTGGCAGCTGCTGCAGCTTCTCATTTTATATTTGGATATCCTTGGATTTGGGGAATACTATTGGGGTAAGTTTATAATTATACTCAATTTATCAAAAATATATGTTTACTCAATTGACTACATTTTTTAAATTTAAAAATAATTTAATAACTTAGTGCAGTATTTCCATTGTTTTAAGTATTATAATAACAAGGCCAGATATTTTTCTGAGATGCGGATGATGTGTATGGTGTATGATTGAGGTGTAGTTTCGTACAGTCCTAGGCTGACCATTCCTGAGAGATTATGGTTAATTGAACCCCAACCATCATAGTACACCAGTAATCACTGTCTAGTGTTCAAATCCGTATAAAAATAATAACCTGTACTAGGATTTAAACGAGGACCTTTCGTCTCCGAAAATCAGCTGTTAAACAGCTGACTCGCGCCAATGACTTTATTTCTAACCAACCTGGTGGGTCTCCTACAATCTTCTTTTAAATTCAAATGGATTGTATTTATTTTTGAACAGATTGATTTGTACAAATTGTACAAGCATTATTTTTTTGGTATGAATTAGTAAGAATGTGCAGCCATCAAATATTTTGTCAACCTGGATTTTTAATTTTCTACAAAATTTATAAATTATGGTTTGCAGGTTGTTTATAAATTTTTATTTTGTATCCTGCAGACTAGCTGGAAAAATTAAGTTTGCAGTAAAGTAATGAGATCTGGATGTGTGTGCCATATATGGAAAGCGTAGTGTTACACTGCCGTGTTTAATTTAATAGACTACTTAATTTGTTCATTATCACTTAGTAAGTGGAGAAATAAGATTGGGTCTTAGATTTAATTTTTAAAATCGTTTAAAATTTATGGTTGATAAAGATGCATTAAAAAGAAAAAAATATTTGCAGATTTTTGTTGAGTGCTGTATCTCCGGCTGTTGTTGTCCCAACACTACTTAGTTTAAAAGAACGTGGTTATGGAGAAGACAAAGGAATAGCAACTTTGGTTATTGGAGCAAGTAGTCTGGATGATATTACAGCAATTTCAGTATTTGGTATTTGTCTTGGAATGATATTTTCTCAAGGTAATTTTGTTTAATTTATAACTCAGATACCTATTTGATTATATTTAATTGTTATAACTTTATGAAAAAATAAATCCTTATAATGCATCCTGCAGCTTGAAATTAATTCTATTTTACATAACAAATTTCACTAATCTTTTTATGAGCTGCCTTTATTTTTATTTATCACTTACACATGTTTCGGTGGATCCACCATCATCAGAGTATATTATATCATTTGAAACTAAAAATATTAAAAAAAAAAATTAGTTTCAAACAATATAATATACTCTAATGATGGAGGATTCGCCAAACCTCGTGTAAGTGATTAATAAAAATTAAAGGCAGCTTAAAAAAAGGTTAGTGAAATTTATTATATAAAATAGAATGTTTTAACTTTATTTTCTCTTGTATCAATCTGTTTTGCCACAGAGAGTTTGTTGTCAACTGAGCCACTGAAGCATTTTTTAATGCAACATAATAAGTAAATGTAGAAACATTTTTCTTATTGTGCTTGCATTGTTTGTTCAAAAAATTTGGTTCTGTAAACTATCATAAATCGAACTAACTGTATGTGAAGCATGCGTGTGCCTACTCTTAACGTGCTTGCCTCTCATCATGCGGTCTTGGGTTCAAATCCCATTCAGGCTCCGCATATTTTCATACGTTACAAAAAATCATTTCATCCTTCACCGTCTGCATTAGCAGTATTTGCAGAACAGTCAAACGTTAAACAAAACAAAAATAAATATAAAAAAAATACTCTTAAGTTCATTAATATATAGGGAGCGGCAAAACCATCTAACGGTTTTCGTCACTATACAGATAAGTGGTGGGGATTGGCACAATGATGAGCCTGCATGCCATTTCAGTAGCCATGGAGCTGTGGTCAGGTGAACACCATGCATTTGTTGTTGAGGCATTTTTTAAAAGTGGTGAGTCTTGCATCGTTACTTAGCATCAGTTTTGTCAGCACTTAAATGTGGGTTGAAGAGGATGCTTTCCATCTGGTAACACAATTTTGTTATGGGTGGGTAACTTCAGAGCTGCAGGCTCAGCCTTAAAACTTAAGTTGATAGGCTGTCCAAGGTCAGCCAGGACACCAGTGAATGCTGAGCGAGTGAGGTAAGCTATGGAAGCCAGTCCTCGGCAGCCGGCTCGTAAACAAGCTGCTGCTTTGCAAATGTCTTGACACCTTTTTACTTTCTCTTGCCTATATGAATATAAAGGAAGGAAGGTATCGTTTTCATGTCGATTTTTCGAAATCGAGTTTTCACCGGATCTACACGTTTTCAGACCCCCTAAACTCAAAAAAACATGTTTTTAGCGATTGGTCTGTGTGGGTGTGTGGGCAAAATATCTCAAGAACGGAAAATTGTACGAAGTTGAAACTTAAAACTTAAGTTCAATACTACTAGTGTAACTGACACGAACATTTTCATCAAAATCAGTCGAACGGAAGTAGTACTTTATTCGTGTCATTTTTCACTTTTTGCAATTTTCTCAAATATTGATCCTACAATATTTTTAAAATCGTCTCATTTACTTCATTTTTTATGCTCTACGAGATAAGGTAGGCACCATGTCTGCTGTTCTCTCATAGAAAAAAATGGGTTTTTTTAAGATTGCAGCCTGAATATGCATTTTAGCGCAAAAATGTATATAAAAGTTGTAGAAAATTTAAAAATCTACAACTTTTATTTCAAACATTTTTTGTACAATGCTTAGTTTAGCAGCAATTATTGATTTTCTGTTTTTTTTATATAAAAAATTTGTAAAAAAAATTGATTTTATAAGATTTCGGCCGTAGTATTCATTTTATGACAACAATGCATAAATCAGATTTATAGGAAATTAAAAGATCTATAAATTGTATTTAGAGCATTTTTCTCTACAGAGCCTAGTTTAGCATCAAAAAGTGATTTTCCGTATTATTAAGCCAAACTAAGGTTGGTTTTCATTTTGTATCATTCACTCTTTTTTATTATTTATTAATTTATAAATGAGAATGTGATTTACATATTTTATAAATTACAGGTGATTTAACAACTCAAATGATTCAAGGACCTAAGGAAGTGCTACTTGGACTTTCTACTGGAATAGGTTGGGGATTTCTTGTATCAGTTTTTCCTAACAAAAATGATGTAAGTAAACACATTATACTTGGAAAACTAAACTATTTCATTTATTCTGTATTATTTTTAAAATCCAGTTCATGGTTTTTTTTGGTTTAGATTTGTTGAGTTAACGAGATTGTGTGATTGCCAAAGTAGGTATTTTTTTAACGATAGCTTCGTCATTTGCAATTACTTTCAGTTAAGGAATACTGGGTTTGAAGTTATAATGATTTTCTAGAAATCAAACCTGGAACCTTCTGTTTTGGAGCATAGCACGCTAACCATTGGACCAGAATTGGCTTTTTAAGTATATTTAGAATTATTTGAATCTTTCTTTTATTTACTTAGCCAAAATGTCTGGTGTTAACCAATAATGTATTTGTTTACTTATTTATAGGCATTGGTAGCCGTTAAAAGATGTATATTAATTGGCAGTTGGGGTCTTCTAGCAGTAATTGGGAGTCAAAAGATTGGTTGCCCAGGATCAGGTCCATTGTCTACAATCACTGCATCTCTTGTAGCTGGTATTTTCTGGAAATTACAAGGCTGGTCTGACCAAGTAAGCTAAATTAGTTTTTAATCCAAATTACTTTTCTTTTATTCAAAGAGATTTAAGGATAATTCCTTATTCTGCTACATTTATATATTATAAGTTATTTAGTTACAGTCATTATCAATCAGTAATTTAATTATAGTTAAAGAATTTCTTTTTACTATTTGTAATAATATCTGAAATTCGGTTAGTTAAATAATATTCAATATTGTAAACAAATGTTGGAGCTTACTTACTTACTTTACTTTACTTTATGCGGGGTTCCTACAGATTACTCCGCATCCCGCATCTCGATCTCCACCTCCTCCTGTCCATCCAGTCCCGTTCTCCTAAATCTCTTTCTTCCATCGCCCTTCGCACTCCCTCTCTCCATGTTCCTCTAGGCCTACCTCTCCTCCGTCTTGCTGCTGGACAGTACTCCAAAATCTTTTTTTGGCCACCTCTCCCCACTCATGCGTTGTACATGCCCATACCACTCCAGTTGCCTTCCTTCAATCCTATCCACAATAGAATGAGGTCTTCCAATTCTGTCCCTTATTACCTCATTCCTAACTTGGTCCATTCTCGAAAGCCGACAAGCTCTGCGGAAAAAATCCATCTCCAAAGCCTCCAAATAATGAACATTTCGGCTGCTGATTTGCCAACACTCTGCTCCATAAGTTGTGATTGGCTCAACCACTGCATTATACATAACTTTTTTTGTTCTTAAACTTATTTTTGGAGACCACAATATACTGTTCAGCTTTCGAATTGCCGCCCTTCCCTGACCGACCCTAGATCTGATGTCCTCCTCACATCCTCCATCTTCAGAAAAGAGTGTTCCTAAGTACTTGAACTTGTCATATTTCCTCACTACCTCTGCCTCAAGTACTAAATCTCCTCCCCGCTCTCCTATTACCACATAAGCTGTCTTATTAATATTTATCTTCATTCCCCACTTAATGTACTCCTCCTTTAACTTCCTAAACATGTAAGCCATATCCTCCTCATCATTTGCCAACACCACCTGATCATCTGCAAAGAAGAGGGTGTACAAATTATCCTTTCCTGTGTCTATTCCCATCCCTTGACACTTCCTCCTCCATATCCTGAGTGCCTCCTGCACGTATAATTTATAAAGAGTGGGAGATAAACAGCAACCCTGTTTCAAACCCTTGGTCACCATAAAACTGGTGGAGACATTACTTCCTATTTTCACTTGACATTCATAATCTTTGTACATGTTATAAATTGCCCTTACATATGCCTTACTTAAATCCGACTTCTCCAGAACCTCCAATAGTTTATTTATCGGGATGTTGTCATAGGCTTTCTCCAAATCAACGAACAGCAAATGAACTGCCATATTTCTCTCCCTCCTCTTCTCAATTAATTGTCTCAAAACAAAGATATTATCCAAGCACGATCGACCAACCCTAAAACCACTCTGCTCTTCCATATCAATAACATCCCTTTCAATTCTCGTCTTTAGAATACGGCCATACAATCTTGCCAGCGAACTGGTGACACAAATACCTCTGTAATTATTGCAATCTGTTTTATTGCCTTTCTTATATAAAGGGCTAACATACCCGATATTCCATTCTTTTGGTAGGTCCTCGCCTTCCAAAAAACATTTATTAAATATCTTACAAATCCACTCCAGTAACTCCTCTGCCCCATGCTTCACCAATTCAATAGCAATATCTCCTGGCCCAGGGGCCTTTCCATTTGGAAATCTTCGTAATTCAGTTACCAACTCCTCCTTAGTAATTCCCTCCACATTGATCATAATTTCCTTCAAATCAAGCACCTCTTGCCCCCTGCAATATTCATCTCTACTCTCCTGCAACAAAGCCTTAAAATACTCTTCCCATTCCTTTAGGCTGATTATACTTATGGATCTCTTAGATTTTTCGGAACCATCCTTCCTCAGTCCTTTAATGAACTTCCATGCCTCAGCCACCTTCCTTCCACCCATACATCTCTCTAACCCATCACATCTTCTCTCTCAAGCCTCTTCTTTCGCCTTCAGTACTTCTTTCTTAATCTCTCTGTTTACCCTAGAATAAGCCCTTTTATCTTCTAAATCCCCAGTTTGAATCCATTTCAAAAAACATTCCTTCTTGTATTTAATCCTTCCTTCCAACTCTTTATTCCACCATTCTGGTTGAGATGAGTTTCCCCTTTCCGAAACCCCCAATGCCTCCTTTGCCGCTTGAAGTATACTTCTTTTAACCTGTTGATACATACATTCCGCACTATGCACCCTCATTTCCTTCATCCCATTAGCCAATCTAAGCTTATACAAGAATTCCACCGATGCATCATTCAAACTATCTAAATTGAACTTAAGTAATTTATTTCTGTCTATCAGTGACTTCTGTATGCCCTGAGCAACATGCTTTGTACCATAGTTAAAAAACACCTTTGCGCCCAGTAAAAAATGATCTGAACCACACAGTGCCCCTCTATACACTTTAACATCCATCACCCTGTATGTAGGTTGCTGCTGCTGAATAACATAATCTATAATAGATCTTAGATTCTTAGTTGGTTGACTCCATGTAAACTTATGTATCTCCTTATGCGGGAAAAAGCCATTAGAAATTTTCAAAGATAATTCATTGCACACATCAATAAGTCTCTTCCCATTCTCATTAACAACATCTTCACCATACCGACCAACAATACCGCTATTAGTATCCCTACCTGTCCTGGCATTAAAATCTCCAAGTAAAATAAATTCTTTTCGGGGATTAATATCACTGAGAACTCCAATCAACTTAGCATAAAAAGTTTCTTTTGTCAATTTATCTGCATCATCATTAGGGGCATAAACCCCTACTATTATTAATGCACGTCCATATATGTCAAGTTCCACTAATATTATCCTCTCGTCAATCTCTTCCCAATTGCGAATACATTTTTGTAATCTTCGATGGATCGCAATAGACACCCCTCTCTTCGCTCTTTCATCTTTGTTTACTCCACTATAGAAATGAATATATTCTCCAACTGCTTCATTTCCCTTCCCCTTCTTTTTCGTCTCCGTGAGAACACCTATATCCACCTTCATTTCCTTGAATTCTCGAAATACTTCGTTTCTTTTATTACTAATTCCTTGAACATTCCATGTAGCCATAAAAAGTGTACGTTTCCATTTAATTTTATTCCAATTTTTCCTGTCCATGTTCCGAGGCTTCCGATCGAAATCTTTAGCGAAAGAAAAATTTTCCAAAAAAAATTGGAGCTTACTTACTTTATTTATTTAACTTAGCTTATCCTTGATAAATCTAGATAACATTTATCCTTAGATAAGCTTAGATAACATCCTTGAACCTTGACCTGAGATTGAGGATGTTTCGATGTTACATCTTCTTGATGAGTGTTATGTGGCACGGAAGCTTGGACAACGAATGTCAGGAGAATAGATGCGTTTGAGCTTTCGTTGCACTAGCGCATGCTAAAAATACCCTGGACGAATATAGTACCCAATGAGGCAGTCTTGTGGAGAATGGCAACAAAAACAAACATGTTTAGACCATTTAAAAAGGAAAGTAGAATATCTGGGTCATATTATGCATAGACCAAGATATGAAATACTTCGCTTAATAATGCAAGGCAAGAGAGATGTGGGATGGAGAAGAATTTCTTGGTTGAAGAATCTTCACGACTGGTTTCATTGTACCTCAGCGGAGCTATTTAGAGCTGCGGTGTGCAAGGTCCGAAAGAAAAAGAAGCTTATTCTTGCATTATCTCGCTTAGGTCAATTACTTTTAATCGTGTAATGATATTGGCCTACTACTAGACAGTAGCCAGGAATTAAAACTGGAAATTTTAGTTCTCCAGTCTATTGTTCTTCTACTGTGGCACCAAGATTTTTGCTAAGACTTTTATTAATAATACTAGATTTAGCATTGTTATTGCTGACGAGATTAAAATTGCAAATTGGACCTTTTAGTAATTCATAGAGAGAAGTCTTTTACACCTTTACCTCTTCTGTTCTTAAATGATTCAGTCATTTAATTGGCTGACCATGTGATAAGAAAGAAACAGAACAATTTTCGGTAGCCCTGGAACTAACAGATTGAGTGGAAATAATTTAACACTCCACCTGTCTGTTGTGAGCAGTAATTACCCTACTTGAGGAATAAGAAATTTCACTGTTGTGGTATATTTTTGCTGATATTCAGTATAACTTTTTTGTGATGCTGTTACATATTTATTTAATGACCATAATTTTGTACACTTTAGGTTTAGATGAAAAACTGTCATTTATAATGTTCCAGAATCCAGCATCCCAAGTATTTGCTAATATTTGGATTGTAATGCAACCAATATTATTTGGTTTGATTGGTGCAGAAGTTGATCTGAGAGAATTACGCTTAGATACAATCGGATATGGCTTAGCTGTGATATGTTGTGGACTTTGTGTAAGTACTTAGTTGTTTAAATTATTTCTAATTGTTTAGGTCATCAGCCGAAAGTCTGATTGAACCTGTAGAGCCTTTACTAAGTAAAACAAGGAGTGAGGTGGTTTACCATTGCCTTCCACACCGAGTAGGAAATTATGCTTATCAGCATGCCAGCCCTCAGAAAAAGCATTTACTTTCCACCCTGCAAATGACACCTTTTATTTAATTCACCACAGGGTCTGGCTGTATAATGAAATTCATTACTCTCAAAGGAAATAACTGTGACTAGTGTCTTTTACATCTTCACCTCTTCTGTTCTTAAATGCTTCATTCATATAATTGGCTGATCATGTGATCGAAACAGAACTATTTTCTGTAGCCCTGGAACTAGCAGAACAAAATAAATAATTTAACCCAATTTAAAAAATTAAGTAAATTTAACCCACCTGCCTGATATGGGAAAAAAATTATTTCTAAGAACTTTAAAATAATATTTGAGTTATGGTTCATCCAGTGTGTTTATCAGATAAGATGCATTGTTCTACCACTTTTCTTGTACTATCAACATGTAATTTATGTTATATGTACTGCAGATAATTATCTGGTGTAGTTGTCTTCTCCTGAACAACAATAAATTTTGGATTTTTTTAAAAGGTAAGGCCAAACTCTAAAACCAATAGGTCTGGAAACTCTTCATTAGCAAGTTATGGCTGGTGAAAAATTTTGCTAGGAGTTTGGCAAATTTTGCAGGAGTTCGGAATTTTGGATGTATTCAAAAGGTAAGGCCAAACTCTAAAACCAATTGGTATGGAAAACTTCATTAGCAAGTTATGGCTAGTGAAAGATTTTGCCAGGAGTTCGGTTACACTGGTGAAATTAGGTCATGCTGAAACTTTAAGGCTTTAATTGAGAGGAAAATGTAGCGGCATTATCAAAACAGATCCCAGAACTGTAGCTGACATACAGCATATAAATTACAGGTCAAAAATATAGGACTAAAAACATATTCAACTATTATAAAAAATTATATTATTAATATTTTAGATTTAACGTAAAATAACTTTGTCGAATGACTTTGTTTAATTTAGTCAATAATTTTTTTAATTGAATATGTTGAAAATTAAATTCTGAGAATATTAATGTACATTAAGTATGTAAAAAATAAATACAAGATATTGAAATTTGACTTATTTATAATTAAACCAGACTAAATTATTACTAAGAGATGTTTTGTTTTTCAACAAAATATGATAATTTTTTTCATAGGTTGGCAATAGTAGCTTATCAAATATTTACCTGTATTTAAATTCTAAAACAAAGAAGAACGAAATCAAAAGTATAAAAATGTTGCATGTTATTACCTATAAAGTTGCTTGAAATAGCCTCCCACTTAGCTCAGTATCATTTTGCACAATGAATTCATTCCTTTCTAGTATCATATGGTAGTAGTAGTCTTTTCTTAACACTTTCTTTCTGCAGGTTCAACTATTTAACATTTAATCATTTTGTGTGTTTATCTGTTTTAAATAAACAATTTACTTCATCCAACGTCAAACAAAGTCTGGTACCGTTTGAAACGGACAAATGAAATGGTCACCACAATCTCGTGATTTCACGCTATTAGACTTTGTCCTGTGGGGTTTGATGAAGTCAGTTGTTTCTGAACCTATTTTTGTAAATTTTTATTTGTACAATCAATTAAAAAAAACCTAGAGTTGGGTTTACCTTTTAACAACACGCTGTATAGGAAGTAACATTTTGTTTAACTGAAGTGAATTATGGGAGGCTAAACTATCAAATAAAGAAATATGAAGTAGTTACTTGGTAAATGGTGTATTTTTGTAACATATTTTAAATACATTTGGACATATTTTGGCATGGCCACATGAGGAAGATACCTGAGGATGAATTACCTACACTTCAGCCAACAGGAAAGGAGGTAAGACCCAGTTGATTTTGATGAGGCCTTAGAGAAACGTTGCTTAAATAATTTATGCTGGTATTTGACACTAAGACATGAAGATTTTGATGAGGAAGGTGGCTAATCACCTTTAAGTATCCACCAGTAATAATATCTTAAATATTTGACTTCAGTTCGTGAACTTCCAAAACTAGTGTGTCCGTTAACAACAGTTTTTAAAAAAATTGAGTAAATCCTGTGTTGCAAACCCTTATGATATAAATTCTGGATTACTCCTGTCCAACAGTGATCTCAAAAAACCAGGAAGCAGTCAATCTGGTACTTGCCAAATAAATTTTGTAATATTTTTTGAAGTATGTTGCAATTTTTGTTTTTTTATACCTGTTAATAAAAAAAAATCTGTTTATTTTTTCGTAGGCAAGAGTTGTATCATGCTTTATTGCTGTCACTGGAACGACGCTAAATTTTAAGGAAAAAATATTTGTTAATTTGGCATGGATACCTAAAGCAACTGTACAGGTAAAACTAAATGTTTTTTAGTATTATTATTGAACAATCAAGAGTGATAAATTTGCAAAATTTGACAAGAATACTCTTTCAATGTTATAATATCCTGATTAAACATGTTAGATAATATTAATGTCTACTTGTAATAAATACTTCTATGTTAACATATTATGTCACTTTTTGAGTGTGAGGCCGACCGCTCATGTTTTATTTAATTTTTGTAGATATATGTACACTATTTGAATTAATAGTTCAAAATAAATGAATATTTTTCTAATTGGTGGACAAAATATTCTTTTGTAAAAACAGTAATTTTCTCTAATCTTTATATAGACTACACATAAATTATAAAAATTGAACCAAAATTTTTGATAAGGTAGACAAACATTTCAGTACAACAGTACCATGTAATAATAAAAATAAAAATAAAATTTTTACGAGTATGAGATGTTCCGTGTTTATAAGCACTTGAATGAGCAAAGGGCAGGGCATTTTAAATGAGCAAATGAAATTTAAGAATGATAGTGTGATATTGACTGCTGCTGCCATCTACACAGAATATGTAAAAGGATGACTTCAAATAACTCAAAAGTTTTACACAAGAGTGACTAACCATACAATAACTTCTGGGTAGATTTTGACAAAATTAGTTTTTGAAGTTTTATAATTTATGTACTGATAAAGGTGGATCCACCAAAATATGTAAGCTGTAAAAATGAATAATATAGCCGGAGCTGCTATAAAAAGTTAGTGAAAATTACAGTATTTTTACAATAGGATTAATATTTTAGTTATAACAAAAACAATTTTATGTAATAGGACTATTTTGTTTATTTAAAGTCGCGTTGCAAGCTTGGTCATTAGCAACTACCGTGAGTTTTGATACTGTAACAGTGGGTTTTAACATATTAAAATTTCCAGACCTTATCTGGGAATCGAACCCAGGATCTTCTTCTTTGTAGGCTGGCGTACTAGTCAATACGCCATGGAGGCGGCCAAGAAAGGACTTGAATGACAAAAGTAAATTTCTTAGTTTGAATGTATTTATGAAGCAAATGCCATTAAAAATTAAACTTATTTGGATATTAAACATTTCTGATTTGATTTTTTTTCAGGCTGCATTGGCATCCAAAGCATTAGATACAGTAAATGAACAAGAATCTCCAAAGGATATAGACATTTTACGTGGTACACAGATACTAACAATTGCAGTATTATCAATTTTAGTGACTGCTCCACTTGGTGCAATTGGTGTTGCAACTTGTGGTCCTGTCTTGTTAACGGAGAAGAAAAAGGAAAAAGGAAATGAACCTGTAAGACAAGAAGCATGAACTGTGATAAAAATATTGAGAATTTTCTGATATAGTAGATGTGATTTAATCACTAGCTATTTGTACTTAAAACAGAAATGTAAATTAGATGAGGTGAGGCATGGAGATCTATTTCCTTTTAAAGTCAAATGGAGGGAGCTGTTTTGAGATCATCCTCATGAGCATTAGCTCTGGTATTTTTGTTAAGCATTGAGCCCAGCAAAAATAAAAATAAATATTTTATGTAAATAGACAAACTTAAAACATGTCATGTTTATTATATGGTTTCATAAATCATTGCATAACTTTCTTTCTTAACTAAACCACTTGGTTAAAAATCCAATTTGTTAGTGGATGAATTATAGGTAATCTATGATTTTAAAGAAAATGCTGTACACTTATAAACACTGTGCAAAACACTGTACAAGGGGTTCAATAATTAACCAAATTGATATAGAGAAAAATATTATTTATTCAATAACAATGAAACTTACACATAATTTTCAACATAGTCTGCAGTAAAATTTAGACATTTTTTCCATAAATCTGTGAGGTTTCTGATTCCTGCCACATGAAAATCTTTACCTTGCTGGTTGAACCTTTCCTATACTGCTCTTTTACCACTGTGTTGTCATCTAACCTCTTGCTGTGTGAGTCATAGAATAGGCAAACAAATGAAAATCGGACAGGGTAAGGTCTGGGCTGTAAGGAGTATGTGGCAACATTTCCCAACATTACTTCTTGAGTATTTTTCTTGTTCTCTAAGCGGCGTGAGGGTATGCAGGAGAATCAAACCTTTTGAGAGAGCGCTCTTATCTCATTGCCTTATTCTGAGTCTCACTTTCTGTTTGAGAATGTTAGAATGGTACTCAGTATTTACAGTATGTTGTCCTCTCAATAGTAATAAAAAATTATTGGGCCTTGTGAGTCCCAGAAGACCATCAAAGTCAGTATTGGCTGACCTGGAAGTTTTGTTTTTGGGCATTGGAGTTTAGTGACATTTCTTCTGCCCAATTTAACTGTTCAACTAACACACATTACTTTGGTTTAAACATGTATTCACAATACTGTTTCAACATTAATGAGTAAATTTCTTCTAATTTTACACCTTTGAACAGCAAAAATCTTATCACTGTTGTTCTTTCAGTGTACACGTCTCAAAGGGAGCTGATATTTTGAAATAAACAACAAAAAAGGTTAAATTTTTATTAAGTATGATTGAACAGCTGATTAACAGTATTGCCAAGATTGCAAACTTGTCCCTCAAAACGTTTTGTTGCCATTGAATGAACCGGTTTTTTAAAAATGGACATTAATTTGTCTCATTAATTATTGAATGTCCCTCGTATTTAAGATGCATGCTAAATAAAAATAATCCTGCTTAATGAAAAGTTCAAGCAGTACTATAGTAGTGTTGAAACTACGAGGGTAGGCTGATAAGTAATGCACACATGCTTGTAGAAGACGAACAAAAAGAAATAGCAAGATGGGGTAAATAACAAATTAAAGTACAAATCTTAACCTACCAAATTATCTATTTATTTTTCAATACAGTCACCGTTAAGCATTACACATTTCTCCCAACGTTTAACAAGTTTTTTCATTCCGTCACTGAAAAATTCTTCCGACTTTCCTCGAACCCAGGACGCAATAGCTGCCTTCACCTCATTGTCCGAGCTGTAATGATTACCCTTAAGGTCTCTCTTCAGTAGAGGAAAAAAATAAAAATCGCAAGGCGCAAGGTCGGGAGAATACGGAGGGTGTAAAATTGGTTGAAACTTCAGGTTTCTCAGAGCCTCTCCAGTTGCACGCGAAGTGTGTGGACGAGCATTGTCGTGTTGCAAAATTATTGGCGCCAGGTTGCCTCTAACACGACAAACTCGACGTCGGAGGTGTTTCAGAGTCTGTATATACTGAGCAGAATTTACCGTTGCCCCTCGTTCCAGATAATCAGTCACATAAACTCGGCGAGCATCCCAAAACACAGTCAAAAGAATTTTTTTTGCGGACGGTTGTGTTTTGAACTTTTTCACAACAGGAGAATGTGGATGACGATATTCAGCGCTCTGCCTTTTTTCTTCGGGATCGTAATGATGAACCCATGACTCGTCCCCCGTCACAATATTCAAAAGAAAGTCGTCTCCTTCGTCACGGTAGCGCTTCAAAAGTTGTTCAATTCGCGTTGTTTAATTCTCGTTGACATAGCACCAGAACACGACGCCATACTTCCACTACTCAAAACAAACTGAATGAAAGCAACGCCTTCAAACTGCGCAGACTTGTAGAGGAGAAATAGTACTTCCACATGCCACCAGGCGCGCTACTGAAGTTTATTTAGTTGTCTTCTACAAGCATGTGTGCATTACTTATCAGCCTACCCTCGTATTATAAAACAGTAAAAATCGCGAAATGGATGATAAAAAAATCCATATTACATGAATGGTAAAAATGTTTACAAATAAAAATAAGATTGTTCAATATCATAATTCTATTAGGAAATTTTTGAACATTTTTACTTTTACTATACTATAGTACTGAACTTACTTACACCGCATATTGCCTTTTCTCCTTTTTAAACAGTGGTTTGAAGTTATTTTAAGTACAAGATGAAGTAATAGAACAAAATTTAAAAAAACATGTCGGAACAAATGGATGGAGCTGAGCTGAACAATGTGCACATTAAGGTTTATATTAGTGTAACTTAATTTTTCTTGTTTGAGTTTTGTTTTTATTTATTGAAAAATAAAACTGTTCCTTGTGTTTAAACAATCTACCAAAACTCATACTTTAGTTTTAACATTCTGGTTCTTAGTTTTATTTTACGACTAGGTAAGAAAGATTTCTGAATCATCACTGCCGAGGACATTAAACTATCCATAATGTTTGCCAATACTCTTATGTTGATTGATTGTTTTCATCAGTTAAGACGGCGTATACTGTAACAGTACTTATAGTTTTCAACTTCCTTTTTGTTAAGCTGTAGTTGAGTTCACCATTTTGTATTATGTACTATTTACATCTTTCTATTCTTGGCTAAAACATTTTATCAATGTGATTTCAATAAAAATTGAACTTTTATATTAAATTTATATTAAATTTTATTATAAATTTATATAAAATTTTTGTTAAGTTATTTGACATAATAACACCTGGCCATGTACGGCTTTGCCTGCATAGGCTGTGTCTTCCCTAGTCCCTTGTTGACAAATCTACAAGAACTGAGTTGCCGAGGCCTGTATTCCTACAATTGTATTTCAACTAAATTACAAAGTAGTACAGCAGTAGGAAGTAATAGCTGTTGGAGCTTCCAGGCAGATTGTATACATAGTATTTTATAAAATAATGTAATCCAGGGTAAGTGGTATAGAATAAATGGTTAATTAATTTTTAAAATATTTGTTTAGGTCACATGAGATGTGTGTGTGTCCTTTTTGACTCTTGGTAACCTAAAATTAATAGCCTATATTTAAAATAAATGACAGCTGCTACTTAAATAATTAAACATCAGTAAAGGTCATAAAATCTATTTGACTGTAGGTTTTGTTTATAGACAATTTTAATTACATCCCTAAATTTTATCAATTTACGAAATTTCCATTATTGCTTCGGTGAAAATTATAATTGTTGATGAATACACAATAGGTACCTATCTGTTTTACAGCATACATTATATTTGACCCCCAAGTGAGAATCGATTATTTGTAAGCAAATAATAAATGTAGTGGTGCTGTTATACGTATATATATTTTTAGATTTAGTAATCATCAGCTTGCTTGGTGTTGTGCTGCCAAAAAGTTGTAATCCATACAGGCATTAGAGGGCTTTAGTAAATAGTAATTTTACTAATGATTTATTAGTATGGGAGTGAAGCATGGGTAACCACGACGAGGAATGTACAAAGGATCCAAGCAGCAGAGATGAGATTCCTGCGAAGAGTTAAGGGATGCTCGAGATTGGATAAAGTGCGGAGTGTGGATATAAGGAAGGAGTTCCAAGTCTATTGCCTGAATAAGAAGATTGAGGGGGACACCTGGACAGAATACTCCTCCAAGTACACCAGTTGGACGGAGAGATGTGGGACGACCTCGGAAAACATGGATATAAGCAAAGAGTTTCAAGTTTGTGAGTTCGTAACAAGCTGCCTAAGCCTTGAAGGAAGAAGAAGATGATTTATGAATCAATCTATAAAGGTACTTAAGTAACGAACAAAAATAAGAAAATTACATAACTTGATTTGAAAATCTGGTGTGAAACACTCGTACAACGTTCTTTGCCGTAGATAATGAACAATATAACCTGTGTTTAATCATAAATAAACAATGTAAAATGAAAAAATAACCTAATTTTAATCATGAGTAAAATGACGCAAAGTAAAAATTAACCTCCGTAGAGACTTAAAAATTGTAGGGTTTTTAATTTCCTATAAATGTTTATATATACTTACACTTTTTTCATAAAATGCTTTCTAAGGCCACAATTTAAGAAAGCTAGTTTTTACAGATTTTAATGGAAAAAACAGAAAATCAGTAATTGTTGTTTAACCAAGCATTTTACAAAAAACTGCTACAAATAAAAATTGTCAATTTTTAAGTGTTCTACAACTTAGATTATAAAACTTTTACCTTAGAATGCATATTAAGGCCACAATCTTAAAAAAATCATTTTTCTCTAAGATCACAGCCTCCCAAAGAATTTCAGCAGACATGGCGCTTACCCTATCTTGTAAAAATAAAAATGTAGCAAATGAGGAGTTTTTTTTTAATTGTAGGAGTCATTTTTGAAAAAATCGCAGAAAGTGAAAAGTTGCACGAATAAACTACTTCCAGTTGACCAATTTTGATGAACATGTTCGTGTCGGGTCCTATAGTGACACTTAACTTAAGTTCCAAATTTCAATCTTGTACGCTATTACGTTCTTGAGATATTTTGTTCACACACAAAAACTAATCGCTAAAACATGTTTTTTGGGTTCAGGGAGCCTGAAAACGTGCATATCTGGCGTAAACTCGATTTTGAAAAAATCAACCTGAAATCAGTATGTATTTCCCTATATTAATGTAGGCCAAGAGAAAAAATTACATTCTTTATCTATTGAATGTCATTGGAACTTGTGTGTAAAGCATGGCATTTTTTCATACGTTACAAAAAATTCATTTCATCCTTCACCGTCTGCATTAGCAGCAATTTGCAAAACAGTCGGACGTTAAACCAAAAAAAAAAAAAAAAAAAAAAAAATTGTGTGTAAAAGTGCAATCTCACGCTATCTATTGAATATCTTTGGAACTACAGTGTGTGTAAAAGTGAATTTTCACGCCATCTGTTGAACGACGTCGGAACTTCTAGTGTGTAAAAGTGCATTCTCACGCCATCTATTGAATGTTGTTGGAACTACAGTGCGTAAAAGTGCATTCTTACGCCATCTAGCGGATGGCGGTAAAACAAACATTCTTTGAAAACACGATATTTATTTTAGAATTCTAAATTGACACACATCTATAACTAATACGTATAATTGGATTAAAACACGAGAGATGCTTACTTGTCGGAGATTGATAACGGAATGAAAGGACCCACCCGCCACCCTTCCGAGATGTTGGACTTATATACTTTTTTTAGGGCAGTTTTACCAATTTTTATAAAAAAAATTACCTTAACTTCCCTTAGTTTTTTCTTAATTACGATAGAGTCCTTTAGAAATTTAGTTTCAGATTTCTACCACCATCCGGTAGATAGCGAAATCTACTTAATACATCATTTTCAGACGTCATCTTCTATCAGTTTCAGTTCAGATAATGAAAGACAACATGTCCAATACTTAATAGTACGTACTGAAGTCCTCAAAATTTTACATTTTTGATTAAACTACAACAACGTTGGTTTCATTTGGCCTCGTTCTTTTTTCGTATAACTGTATTCATAAAAAAATAACCGTCGGACTTCGATATAGTTCAAGATCTTCATCGAATTGGTTATTTCATACGACAATTTTTTTTACTCTAAGCCAAAATTACCCAACTCAATATAAAAATTTTTTTATCTTAGACAATTACGGCATTTTTACTACAGTTCGGAAACTATAGAATCGGTATCGAAGAATTGACGCACTCCTAATTTCATTAATCAAATTATATACAGGGTGTAAATTACGGAAACGGCTTGATATCTTACGTTATAGCAAACATGGAGAGACGATTGACCCCTCATATTAAAACTATCTACAGGGTGTTCAAATTATGTCACAATATACAGGGTGTTCCGAAAAGTAATATATATTTTTCTCAGATACGTATTTTAAATGTAATTGTATTATTATTTTTAAATATTTTAATAGCCCTATTGAAACCGGTTTTAAGAATATTCATTTGTTTGTTTAAGTTTAACAGTAGCCGAGTTATGAAATTTTGAAAATCGATAATTTGCATGAGTAGATGTTAAAGTATTTGTGCAAAGTGATCTGAAACAATTTATTATTTATAAATTACAACTTAGGTCATTTTTAATAGAAGTAGCCTGTACACAATTCAGATGCCTAATTAACAAGACAATGTGATTGAAAGATAATTTTTTAAATTTAATTCCATTGAGTTAATTTTATTATTTTTAAAGAATTTATTTGCTTATAAATTACAATTTATCAAATTTTAAAAGTTTGAATTCATGACTAGAAAAGTATGTATTTTTCGTGTTTAATTTGATTACTTTCTGGTTGTCGTTTGTAAATTTTGTGAGGCCTTGTGACACCTTCGTGTATTTCTATTAAAATAACCTAAGTCCTAATTTATAAGTAACTGTTTCGACTCACTTTTGCACATAAACCTAAATCTACTCACACAAATCTCGCAATCACATCTACTCACGCAAATTATTGATTTTCAAAATTTCATAACTCGGCTACAGTAAAACTTAATTAAACAAAGGAGTATTCTTTAGAAGCAGTTTCAACAGGGTTATTAAACTATTTAAAAATAATAATACAGTTACATTTAAAATATCTGAGAAAAATTATATTTTGTTAAGTTTCAGAACAAACTGTATATAGCGATAATTTTTGAATAGGCTTACCCTGTAGGTAGCTTTACTATGAGGGGTTCAATTGTCTCTATGATTACTTTTAAGATATCAAGTCTGTTGTAATTAATTTACACCCTGTATACATTTAATCATATGAATGTAATACACAGTCTTGGGTTGATAAAAACTGGAAAAACAATGTTGATCATGTTTTCCATATTCTAATCGTTGCAAATAGCAAGGAATTACTGTTTTGCATGTTTTTATGTATGATGTGTTCTTCCAGAATCCCTAGTTCAGCATCAATTTACAATATTCTGCAAAGTGATGGGTTAAAATCAAACTTTCCAAAATTAGATTCTTTAAGTGCATGAATCTAATATAAAATATCAATAAAACGAAAAGTAAATAAAATCTATCTTGTAACAAATTTTGTTGAAACATTCGTCTGTAAAATAAAAAACAGCGTTTGTGAATGTGAAGTGAGGGATCACTAAGTCTAACAATAAAATAATTGTTGGTTTAATAGAATTAATGGTGAAGGTTTTACTAAAAAAAATATATGGAAAAAGAACCAGGTGATATGACTTTATTAATAAGTGGGAAGAAATATACATAAAAATTTAGCTGCTATTATTAACAGTAAGTAATACAATTACACCTTGGAGAACAATAAAAATTATTTTTTCAGTAAATTAAAAGGAGACACTAAAAAGGAGTACTTAAAGTGTCACCTTCTGTTTTATTTTCTGATTGACATAAAAATATAACACAGCACATAAATATTGCGGTTTTGGCACTCATTAATATACAGTAAGGCTAGTAATTGAAACTGGACAATTTTTGAGATAATACTGTAAGTTTAATGTTATTAAAGACATACATAATTATTGATAATGGTAAAATTAACAAATGATATTACTTTTACAAAGATTTAAAATATTTGAAATTCTCTACAATTGGAATAAATAAAATAACGTAAAAAAAGATGCCATTATGACATTACATATAAGTTGGTAACTTCTGCAGTTATTAATAATGATTCTTGAACTAATTATTACATTACTTATTCAACCTGAAGCTCCTAAGTCAATTACCTAGAGACTAATTAACAATCAAATATCAATTACCTTAATTGAATGGTTTATTAGTTAAAACTTTATAATTTAGTTTTATTTTTTGAAGACAAATTAACTTCCGATGAATTTTTTATTAGTAAAACTTATAGTGATAAAAAATAAATTGTTAAGGTAGACAAAAATGTTATTTCTACTCATAAAATGAAAGAGTATACTTTTTGTATTATCAGGATGCATAATATTTTAGACAAGATTGGTTTAACTAACATTATAATTTGTATAAATTAATTTCTTGTCTCAGTTTTCAAAACGTAAATTGAACATTATTATAGTACGTACTTCAAAATATTTTTTTTTAGGTCTTAACTGGTTTAAGTTCTGGAATGTGAAATTACCAAAAATGTTATAAATTATTATATCCTTTTTAAGAGACTTCTTTGGTTCTGCCAGTAATTACACAAAATTCCCTGAATGTATTACAAGCACTGTGCAGGATAGGGTGCTTGGTAGAGGGGCTACCACCTTACTGCACCCAAGCATGCAGGACAGTTTTTCAAGGTATCTTTCCAGGTTCTTCCGCTCCCTCCACTGTTGGGAAAATCTTCTTTTTCCACCTTTGGGCCACTGAACATCTTTGCCTGTTTGGAAAAGATGGGAAAGGAACGTTTGCACCATTTAGCCCTAGGTATAAACCCATGAGGAGTGTTAGGCATGCAAGAAGGAGATGGCTTCAGGAACAGGCAGAGGTGCCTTATCTATGAAGTAAAGATGAAAAAGAAAATGAAGATAAATTCTTATATTTTAGTGTCAATAAATAACTTAAAGTAAATATAACAACAAATTTCAGTTGGAAGGCTTTCCAACTTTATCATTTTTGTTAGTGATAATTTTATAGTGACTTTTCTTTTTTTATAAATCACATCGACTTTGTCATTAGCGATTACTGCAGGTGTTAAAGTGTGATACTTTCAAGACCCTAGCTGGGAATCAAACTCAAAGATCTTTTGATTAGTAGGCTAGTGTACAAAACTCAGTATGGAGAAGGTGAATCATAATCTTTATTTTAATCAAGGAGGTTCATTTACAAACCTCTAATAAACTTTTCAGATAAAATAAAATAAATTTTTTCTGTAATGAAAAAATAAGTAAAAATGCAAAACAAAGAATTAGGAAGGCTTAGTTGTAGGCAGAAAACAATATAATAATGCAATAAAACAATAATTTTTAAATAAATAAATCCTGTTGATATAAAAACAAAATTATTTTAACAAAATAACTTGTATTAATATTAACTACTTATTCT
Organism: Catonia carolina; assembly: GCA_035578175.1. NCBI lineage: Eukaryota > Metazoa > Arthropoda > Insecta > Hemiptera > Achilidae > Catonia > Catonia carolina. The sequence continues at coordinate 118,116,044 of JAQMRL010000002.1, read as the reverse complement.
TTAATGAAATATATCATTCATAATAGGTATTTGAAAGATAAAATGGAAATGTTCCTCTTGAAATTGCATACGTCAAAATTACATGTCAAAACACCAGGAGCTTCAGAGTTGATTAATAATTTTTTACTATTTAATTTAATTTTTTTTAAAATCACCATATTTTGAATTTATTTTACATCGAGAAATCCCTATGAATCTATACTTTTAAAAGTACCTACTACGTACATTGATAATTTTTATAAAAAGATTATAGCTTGACTTAAACATCTGCTTGATTTTAATAATTTTAGTTTATATTATTTATATTTTTAGTATAACGTACAAAATAAATTTATATATTAAATTCACTAATAAATATATTTTTAAAAACCACACATATATTTTTAGAAAATAATCTACAATAATTATTTATAATTAAAAATTAAAAAGATGTATAATAATTTTAAGTTTTTATTAGATAATTATTTTTAGTAAAAGTAATTATAAAAATAGTAAAGTACTGTATTAATATAACTAAATGAAATCTAAGTGTTATAAAATTTTACTTGTAAGGTATAAAACGCTTTTTATGAATCTTATTCCTCCAGTGAATATTTTGATAAACTAAAAATGGTATTAAATTTTCTAAATGATTTTCTCATAAATATTTTGACATAAATATTAAATGAGAGATACAATAAAATTACAGTAAAATCCTGATTATCTATTTTGGTACAAATTCTTCACTAAACATGAACACATAAATGGAATAGAAATTTGTTATGATAAAGGTGAGAAGGTGACCTTGAAACAAAATCAACAATTTCTGATAGCACAAACTGAACAGTTTAGTTATATAGTTCTATAAACACACATAATGTACTTCACATGTAGCCTACACAGTAAAACTGAGCTAATTTAAAAAAAAAAATTCAGGTATTATTTTATTTTCGACAAGCACATTTGTTAATTTAGAATTTAGGATATTTTAAACTCCATGTCCAAAAGTAGGTGTATATGATTTGTACGTACAGAACTGTTTAATTTTCAAGTTTTAAATCCATTTTTCCTGTTTGTTTGTTACTTTGTAAATAAAAATTATTAATCAAAAACTCTCATAGGAAATACAAGTTCTCTTTGAACATTTCCGGCCGCATTGTTCATATGCCAGCCGCATTGGCGTAGTTAGTAACGTGCTTGCCTTTCGTCATGCGGTCTTGGGTTCAAATCCCATTCCGGCACGGCATTTTTTTTTTTTTTTTTTTTTTTTTTTGCGCCCTGGAGACTCCTGGAGGAGTATAGGACATATCGTCAGATATAACACCTGAAATACATATAAGAATCACACAATGTATCACTACTATCAAGAAAGAAATTCTTGTACGCTATAAAAAGTTTCACCGATCAAGTAATTTTTTAGATTTTTTTTAAAGGAATTCAAATCCTCACAACACTTTAAAGATTGGGGTAATTTATTTATGAATTTTCTCCCTGCATAAGTAGGTTTTTGTTCAAACAATTTTGTGGAGTGATTAGCCACATAATAATCATTCCTGTTTCTCATGTTATGATTGTGAACATTGAAATTCTGCATAAAATTATTTTGCCTAACATACATAATCACCTCAAAAATGTAGAGACAGGGAACTGTAAGCAATTTAAGCTCCTTAAATAGTGCCCTGCATGAGGTTAGCTGGTTAGCTCCCACCATACACCTAATAGCTTTCTTTTGAATTTTAAAAACCCTATTCATATTACCCATGCTAGAATTACCCCATACTAAAATACCATAATGGATAAGAGACAGAATGAGGCCATGATAAGCTGCCATTAGTAATTTTTTATCATTTAATCTGGCAATTTGTTTTAATGCATTACTGGCATATTTTCATACGTTACAAAAATCATTTCATCCTTCACCATCTGCATTAGCAGTAATTGCAGAACAGTCGGATCTTAAACAAAAATAAAAAAATGAACATTTCCACTTAATACCACATATCTAACGCTTGGCTCACCCAAAACATTATATTATTCACAAATTTTTTTTTATTATATCATTCATGATGGATAATCAGGGTTTTACTGTAGTACATATTTTATTTTAATAGTATTGTTAAATTACTTTTGTTTCACTAAAATTTATAAATGCAATATTAGTCTGTATCAAATACTTATGAAAACCTTTTACATTACTGCAATTTGATTTCTGTTCTACAAAAAAGAGACTAAAATATTTCATGCTCCACAATGAATTTCAATTAAAATTTCCTATTTGAAACATTCTGCTAAAATATTGTAAAGTGGTCCATTGTATAAGATTTTGTAATATTAATTTTTTGATTAACTGTGTAAAATATCTACCATATTTAAAAAATGTTTCTGGTATAATGTATATTAGCTATATAGTTTATAATGAACTGTTATCACATGGATTAACATCTATACTGTGATTGTATTTTAAGAAATAATTTAACAAAATTTACCTACATAGTTATTCAGTGCATACGCTACTCTTTCAATGATAAATTCTTCAGTTCTTTCAATCATAAATTCTTCATTCAGGTGATTTCATTTTTAATTGTTTGTTATATTATAACAGACAACCACAATAGAAATGTATCATGTGAAGTAATCTGTATTTTCTGTTCCCATAAGTAGCAAATTCTACATACCATTTTTACTAATTAAGTTGTGTAAAACATTCTTCAATAATATTCTCTTATTGTCATTAAATAAACTACATTTTTGGTTAAAAATTTACTGATATGATTATAATTGAACACAGATAAGTTTTTTATCAGACAAGTAAAGTAGTAAATAATTTCATTCTCTGAATCTAAAATATTAAAAAAAATGTATAATAGATAATTATAGGCTAATACGAAAATTTATAATATAAAATGAAACTAGAGTATCAATATAATGTAATAAATACATAAATAGAAAAATGATCTATTATTTTAATATATTATAGAATCTATAATTGTATATTAAGTTAAACACACTAAAATAAAATATCACAAAATTCACAAATAATTGATTTGTACATCAGATTAATTATTTCATTTTTTTAATTTAAAGTTTTATTAAAACGTGAAATATTAATAATTTTTCTAACAGAATGCACACTGAAAAACATGTAATACCAACTGGATTTATTTAAACGTATTTTAAAATTCCTAATATTAATGTCAGAGGTTGGAAAATAAAAAAAAAATCAAAGAAATTCCAAGAATTTATAAAAGAACCGTTGCACATGAATAACTCAAGTATTTTGTGAATCATATTGTACGGCCAACTACTATTAACAGAATACAAGATTTTTGGATGAATTTTATTTATTTTTTACAATTTATATTGAAATAACTTCAAATTATTTGTCTCTGTGCTCTTCAAGAATTTTTTGTTTCCGTTTGTCTTTCTTCTTCTTTTATAATTTTTTCTTTTATAATTTTTGCCTACTAAGAACCATGTTAAATGATTTTTTCAATGCCAGATGTTTTCTCTTTTTCAGGGCTATTTTTCATCTCTCCCAAGTTTGTTTTATTTTAATTTTCCTTGTTCCATGTATAGCTACCCATAATAAAAGGAAAAAATCATTTAAAAAAATGGTAGATTTTAAGCTGAAATTATAACAGCAGAAAGCTGTCAAATGTATTTTTACTTCAGTTATATGAATATACTTTGACTTGAATAAACAAGTTATTAAGATTATTTTATATACGTTCAAGTGAGCCAATGAAATAATCATTAATTTGAGTTAAAATGATTTCATAATTTCAGAAAAAAGCGAACATTCAATTTAAAATGGCAGGCCATCTTGGAGATGCAGTTAGAGGTGTTTTTGGTTGCAAATATAAATGTACTGGGTTTAAACTGAACTAGTGTATACAAAGAAATCTTTTACATAGTTCTGAAATTAATTTTAATATATGTAAATGTTTTTTTATGGTGCAGTAGTTTGTAAAGGAATAAATAAAAAAACCAACTAAATGTAACGAAATGAATTTCAAACATAATCATCAGTACTGTCCCATTTTTTCCTATGATAAATGAAAAACTTTGTCATTAATTGATGGGATATGATAATCCAGTACAGAATTGAATGTCGTTTTTATCAGAGTGCATTCTGTAATAAACAAACTACTTAAATGTGTAAATACATTAAAAAAATACATGGATATAAAATAAACTAATTACATAAATACAAATGCTGGTTATTAAATGCATAAAGTTTCTTCATAATACAAGAATGTTGTAAAGTTTTACAAATTGAAAATATTATACGTAATATTAAAAATACTGTAGACTAAACAAATTTTACTAAAAATTTGATTTAATTACTTTTTTATAAATTTTTGAAACATTTTTTAATAAATAGTAAAAATAATCTATGGAGTTAATTTTATAAGCAATTTAAAATCTATATTATGTTAATTTTAGAAAAAATAATTAGTTATAATTAATATTTCAAGCAGATGAATTAATCTAAGATGTTTAAGTAATGTTTGCAATATTTATGTGAAAAATCATTAGTTATTATAGAATACACTATCTATATAATCTTGTTTACAGATTGAAAATATATGAACCAGTATTGCAGAAAATTATTGAATTTTATTATGAATTTATACCCAAAGTGAAATTTCCTAGATAGCCTTAAATAGTTTATGTACATATTTCTAAAAACGAATACAGAACTGAATATCATAAATTCCATATCATCATAAATGAATGTGCTTAAAGATAAAACGAAATCTGTAAACTCAGTTTTCATTATTTTACCACAGATAAAAAAAGTTTACAACATTCTCACCCAAAGTAATGGAACTCTGACCAATAATTTTTGAAATAAAAGTGTTTTAAAGTTTGTTTAAAGTCTGTTGGTGATTTGGTGAACAGTTATGATCACTTAGGAAACATTGGTTTCGTCAAACTAATTTAGGTTCATACTTAAAAATGATCTATCAACATATATAAAGTATTTGAAGATTTGTAGTAGCTGTTCTTGGTTCCCGTGACTAAATGACATGACTAAATTTGAAAAGTTTAAGATTTTAACTCCATTGCTGTACTGTTTTATATTTTGTAATAAGTGCACCAGAGATATGACGAATCTGAACCAAAGAAAGAAATCTAGAGAAGAATGAAAAAAATCAACTGGAGATAGAAACCAACATGTGAGGAGCCAACAAATTAAAAAGATGAGTGACAACAAACAAATTACTGATAGCACTAGAAAAAATAAAAGACATTTGGTTTTATTTAGAGAATAAATTGTTTTTGCAAATTAATGGTTGATTGAAGATTGAAGCAAGAAAAATGATCAAGTACAGAACATACTCATAAAGGTGTGTAGGAATGGCCAATATGGTATAAACACTTCAGGTGACAACTGTCATACGACAGAAAAAAACATTCATATTAAGCAGATTCAAGTTAAAATTATATTTAACTACAGTGGAAGCTCTTAACAACTGTATTAAATAAAGTAAATTTATGATAAATAAGTAACATATTAAAAATTGCATACTCAATTTATCGTTTGCCGATAACAAGGAAGTGGAGTGTTAAATTATTTGCACTTGACCTGTAAGTTTTAGGGCTACAAAACATAGTTCTGTTTCTTATTAAATGATCAGCCAATTATACTTTTGAAGCATTTAAGAGCAGAAGAGGTAGAGGTGTATTATTCAGCCAGATCCTGTGGTGAATGAAGTAAAGGTGGCATTTGCAGGGTGGAAAGTAGTGTACTTTTCCACTCTGTGAGGAAGGCAATAGTAAACCACCTCACTCACTCCTCGTTTTACTTAGCAAAGCCTCTGGAGGTTCAAACCAGCACTTTGGGTTATGATGTAAACAACAAAATAGTTAATTTATCATCAAAAAACTCAAAAAGATTCTGCAATACTGACACATACAGATATATACTAACTAAAATATTTGTACTAAATTTTTATGCAACTAATGGATAATATAATAAAAAAGATAATGACATCCTTTTTATAGAACAAAAGAAACTACAATCTGAGACATGTACTAAACTAAAACAGAAAACTACATAAACATTTATACTGTAATACAACATGAATATTATAATAAATCTATCTATTTATTACAACAGATAATATTTTATGATAATAGATAATATTTATTATAATATACAGTTAATGAACTATAACTTAAATTTTTTATTAATTAATGTAACTATTAATAATCTCACGTAATAACTAAATCTAAAATTTAACTACTATTAATTTAACTATTTAAATAACTTTATAACTTTAAACACATTATTAGATAACAGCTCTCTAACATTAATCAGATTTTTTTAAATCTCAAACATTTATTTTCTAAATCTATTCACTTACAGTTAATTCCTCATTATTGTATATAATAATAATAATAATTTATAACACTAACAAAATTATTTATTTAATTAATTCTAAATATGGAAAAAATGGAATAACCTAAAAATTTAATAACTATTAATTTTACTTAACAATATTATTTAAAAGAATGGAAAAAAATACTTAAAAAAATTACACCCTGTTTTTGGATTTAATTTAAAAAGTAACTTAATTTTATATAGAGAAAATTTAAATATTAATAATATAATGTTACGTATAATTATATAATATTAATAAAAAGTGAATTCAACAATCCCTTTTACTATAATTTTGCGAATCCCTGCGATTTTCTCTGCTTCACATACAAAAAAAATTCAAATTATATTATTGAAATATTGCCGAAAAATAAATCAAATAGTTTTAATTTATTTCAGGAAATTTTGTAAAAAAAATCAATTCGGTACAGTTTAATTGGTTGACAACCATTAGTATTAAATAAATAATAGATAATATTATTTAATTTATATTATTATTTTCATTAGTATAATTATAATAATATTGGTTTATAATAAATTGGTAAATTAAAAAAATATATATATATATAATTGGTTAAATAAAAACATTGGTATACATTATATAAGGGGTGTTGAGGGAACCTGGATCCCACAAAATATACAAAACTGAAATTTCTTTTAGAAAAAATTAAGTTTTAAGAGATAATTTCAAATTAAAAAAAATCGTTTTTAATCTTAACACTCCAGGATAGATTCAAAATATTTTATGAAGACAATTTTTTTTAAATTTTCTAGGGGAAGGATGCATTCCTGTACAACCCGTCCTTTAGTTGTTTAACTAACAGAACATTCTGTAACAAATTTATAAAAAAAAATTTCTTTTAATAATATTGTTAATTAAACAATAATACTAAAGAAATTTATAAAATAAATAAAAAACACAATAAAACCCTGTATTTTAAATAACTTTAAATTAATTATCATAATATTACAACCTAATTACATCAGAAGTTATGAATTAAATACAAAATATCAACGTTACCTTGAAATGGTAATTTTAAAAAATCTGTGTTTAATGGTTAGGCAGTAACAGAAAAATGTTGACCTCGAAATCTAATGCAATAATTTAAACGTTTTCTTTCTCAATTGTAATGACAGAACTAATGCAGATGTTCAAAGAATCATGTTATAAAATTAATTGTATTTGTTTTTTTTGTGTTATAATTAAAATAATAAAACATGCAAAATAAAAAAGTACTTATACAAGAACAATTTATACTTGTGATATAATAAACGCATATTATTTTGAATGACTGATTAGAGGTATATAATATTTTACCCAGATTATAAAATTAAAAATCTGATACCAAGAAAGTCATAAAATGTATTTTTTAGGTGTGTTGAATCTTGAAAACACACAAATGTAAAATAGTGTAATTAAGGAGTATGTCTGATAAAAATAATCAATAAAAATTTAAATTATAAGAGTGTGTAAATAATGGTAATAATAAAAACTCAACAGATTTAAACGGTATAATACATTTTATAATTATTTACTAAAACGACAATATTTTGATTAAATTCTTCAAATATTGGTAACTTGATTTATAAATGTAACTGATGAAGCAGACTTCATATTTAAATTAAATTTGATTACATTCAGAGTATAAACTTATGAATAATAATATTTCTATTAAATTATACAAAATCAGCCTTGGCTGAGGTTATAGAGTATAAACTTATAACTTACAATAAATTATTTGGTTTAAAATTTCAATAAAGTGCTTACACATGAGCAAACTTATGTAAACGATATCACATAAATAACTGAACACATTTAATTACAAATTATTGTGCAATATTAATTTAAATTATATGTATAATAATTAGAATTACTTTAAGCTACTTCAAAACAACTAATACAAATGAGACCTCTTAGAATAAACAAAATCTAATAGACTATCAACAAAGCAACCTATAATTATCTTTTACATTATATTAAAGTAAAAAACTAAAGTTGTACCAAACATACCATACTTCAAACATTCTCTTAAATTATTAAATTTTGAAATTATAGTATAAGGGAGTATAGAGATCATTTATTTTTATGATTTAATATAAATTTAAGTGTTTAACAGTGATGTGATTTATTTCAAGAACTTTAATATACAATGTTCTATGTGATGTGGACTATCTATTTCATCACTTCTATGAAACAACCTAATTCATAACAAAATTAAATTTTTATTTAATCATCACAACCTAAATTTAAACAATTTGGCACAGTTGTTTGGTTGCTGTTTAATTAAAAGAATAATATTTAAACATTATAAGTAATATTATACTATTAAAACAGACATTACAAAAAGCCATTTCCTTACATTCATAATAAAAACTGTAACAAAGTTGTTAATATGTTTCAAAATGTCACGTCTGTTACGTATAAAATAATTTTGAAAATAATGAAGATAATTTATAATGCAGTAGTTTAATAAAGGACAGGTAAGGAGAATAAGTGTTTACTTTTGGATTGAAAGATCCGGATTCACAGCTAGTGTAACTCTACTTTTTCTCCTGGAAGTGAAAATATAAAAATTGGGAATGTTGACACATTAATAGTTTAAGTAAAAGTTTTTTGTTTAAATCCCATCAATACAGTTAGCCCATTAGCAACTGTTGTGGGTTTTACCTTGCTAAAATTTTCTGACCATAGTCTAGAATTGAACCTGAGACCTTCTGCTTTGGAGCATATCAAACTAACAACTACACCACGGAATTGGTCTTTTTCTCAAAGTGTATACTTGTTTTTATTAATCAATTTTTTTCTATTTTTAATTTTTTGTGCTGGATTTATTTCTTTTTGAAGATAGTAACAAAAAGGAACAAGAAGAAATGAGAACTTTTGAATTTATAATGGTCTTATTCAATTCAGAAACATAACAATTTATCTATTACTATACAGGAATACATTTTAGGTAAATACATTTTTATAATGTATACAGTATGGCATTTATAATACAGAAAAAAAATCACCAATACACAATAGATGACTCTCACCTGATTAAAAAAGATCAATAGGTCCTTTCGGATAACATATATTCAAGATCATTTGAAATTTAAATACATCAATACATGAACCCTTTTATCAGTTTATTGTGACAATTGGCGAAGGGTGCATGCATTGATGTATTTGTATTTCAACTGATGACGACGGATAGATATCTGAAAGGACCTATTGACATTTTTTATCAGGTGAGTCATCTATTGAGTATTTTATGGGGATTTCTATAATATATCATTCTAAACAATATACGGAAAATGTTTAACAAAAAGTATAACCTGTATATTTTTTATTACTATTTGTCTGAAAGTTAGTGTACCATTACATAATACTTTGATTAAATCTAACTTTTACTCAACATTACATTCATTTTGCCACATTAACATAAATTTTCTAAAGTTTCTAAACATTGTACTGATCATGTCTCCTAAATCACTGATTTGATTTAGTAATCAGATAGGTTTATGGTGGCATTGTACTCAATCTCAGTTAATCTGGTCAGCCCATGAATGGATGATAAAATACTAAAGTAGCTACCGCTTATTATAATCACATTTGTCAGAAGCAGATTTGATAACAACAACGATCACGATGTACAGAAGTACCGCATTAAACTCACTGTATTACGATCACAAGTGTTTACTGAATGATGTAGGCCTATCATTACACTTTTATAATGACAAGATGGAGTATTTGTTCTTCAAAATTTTACATAAGAAAGGTTGAGAAGCAGCTTTTCTTTGACTCATTTTTGGTAATTTACTGTATCAATCTAAAACGTCAAGTTTTTCTTTAAGACTTAAACCAGGTCGTTTCTTCTGAGAATCTTGCTACACTTTGAAACTTCCAAGTGACAAAAATTTCACAATGCAAATGAAAAATGATTTTCTAAAATTAAATTTTGTAAAAGCGGATGAGGAGGATCTATCCTATATGGTAAGAAATTTAAAAGAAGAATACATGAGATAGGGCTGAAGATCACCGGTGGAAAGACAGAGTATTTGGCAGTCGGGGATCTCAGGAAGACTTGCAGCTGGATGGGAAAAATATTAGATGTGTAGAACAAGTACCTGCAAGTCTCAGTGCAAGTAGGTACCTCAGATCAACATTCACGAAGGAAGGCACATCTGCAACAGATATTAGTTGCAGGATTGCCCAAGATAGGAAAGCAATAAGATGCTTGAATTCCCTGTTTTGGTTGCCAAAAATCCGGATTGACACAAAGAAAAGAATTATAATGCTGTAGCGAAGCCTATTATATTGTATGGCAGTGAGTCTTGGACCCTAAATAGAAGAAGTCAGGACAAATTGAGGGCTTTAGAGATGGATTGCTTCAGACACTCATGTCGGATCTCCCAGATGGATAGGGTTAGAAACGAGGTCAGGGGGAGGATAGGTTGTGGCAGTACAATAGTGGAGGACATTGAAATAAGGCAGTTGGTGTGGTATGACCATGTTCAGAGGATGGAGGGACATAGATGGCCGAGGAGACTATTGGAGTACAGTCCTTCAAGTTGGCATAGAAGAGGATAGCCGTGATGTACTTGGCTGCACGGAATCAGGTCCGCAATGGAGAAGAGGCAATTGACAGAGGACTGGTGGATTGAGATCGATGGCATTTTGGTATGCAAGAAGTGGATCACCCGTAGGAATCTCGCCATAAAGTAAAGTAAGTAAAAGCACACTGAAATCATAAATGTACGTAAAATTGAAAAAAATTAAAATAAACAGTGCAGTAGTTGTTTGAACAAATGACATGGAACTAGGTGAACAAACAACTAATGAGACTTACAAGATGTATGTGAATAAAGTACATACATACAGTATGTACAAACAGGATATGAGTCAACATTTCGTCCAACTGATTTCTCAAAATTGATGACACATGTAAAAATTTTTGTTTGGACTATTCTAGTGAATGCGTATTTTTTTTCATGACAAATTAAATGATAACAATAAGTGAAGAGATGATTACAATAAGCGACCCAATTATAATGTATTCATACAATTTGTGTCTGTATTTAAATGAAACGATAATAATAACAACCGAATGAGAACATTAACCGAGATTACACTAAACGGTGAATACTGTATTAATATTTTTTTTTCAGACTCATGTAATTTAAATTTATATTTATTAATAAATATATTCTATTTTTCTTTGTGATATATTTCTGATAGTTGAAACTAAAAAGATGATTGGTAGAAATGACTTTTGGTGTCCATAAAAATAAATAGTATAAGAATGTCTTTACCAATTTAAACACAACACATTCACTCATATTATGAGTAAAATTAGTAATACATCTTTAAAGAAAAATATAGGCCTATAATAAATTTTGTTCAACATACATTACCTTTTTACACAAACAACTTTAATTTAAATTCATGATTTAATTTATCAGCCTAATATCAACATAAGCATTTTTTTATATACATCAATGTTATAAAGAAACTGAACTACACACTTAAATATTTGTAAACTAATTGCTTAACTATTTTTGAAAAATGTTTTTATATAATTGGTAATTTCAATAAATATATAGTAGTTCTTAAGAAATACCAATAAACAGTTAAGAAGAGTTTTTGGTGATTTTGTTTAAGACAGTGTTATGAAGAAGGGTAAATCAATGATGATACAACACAAAAAATAACAAATATAATTTGATTAAAAATTAAAGGTGTTCATATATCTTGGGTAGCCTATAATAGGCAGGTGAAGTGTTAAATTATTTGCACTCGATCTGCTAGTTCCAGGGCTACAAAAATAGTGGTTTTCCTATCACATTTTCAACCAATTATATGACTAAAGCATGTAAGAATAGAAGAAGTAGAGGTGTAAAAGACACTAGTCAGAGTTATCTCATCTGAGAGTAATGAATTTCATTATACAGTCAGACCCAATGGTGAATGAAGTGAAAGTTTTGCAGGGTGGAAAGTAGATGCTTTTCGTAACGAGAAATAAAACGCCTTGTTTTACTTAGTAAAGCCTCTAGAGGTTCAAACCAGCCTTTCAGCTGATGACCTAAACAAAATATATTGTAATTCAATAGTTAACCTAACTAAAAAAATCAAGAAGTATTAACAATTTTAGAAAAAAATTCATCACTACATTCAATTGTTACACTGAATAATAGAAATGTTGTCAAATTCAATAAAATGGAGATGTTACATCTTAAAATAATATAAGTGCATATTCAGTAGATACTAAAAAAAAACCACAATTATTCATAAAATGAATGGTCTGGCACTTTAACACTAGTTACAGCCATTCTGCCAAAATATGATAACTTGAAAGTAATTTATGAGTTATAAATACATATTTATTACATTTGATTATACATTTATTTGTAATTAATAATGCCTATTGATTTGTGCCAATAATGACTTATACAGCAGAAATGAAGTTTAAGAAGGATATGCTAGGAGAGACAAGAAGAGTTAGAATGAAACATTATGTAATTAGGGAATATTAGGGGATGGAAAGTCTGATAAAGAGGGTTGGATAGAAAAAGTTACAATAATTTAGTCAGATCAATACGATGGAGGAAGGTGGCCTACCTAAACAGATGCTGTTATTGGAGATGGGAGGAGACCAAAGTGAAGTTGATTGGTTCAGTTATGGATTAATTAGGAAAAAGATGTGACCCAAGAGAGAAATGGAGGAAAGATGGTTCAGTGATAGAGGTGGGGAGGAGTTATGTTGGGCCCAACCAGGAAATTTGGAGGAGGAATAAAGAGGATGATGACATATTGTTAAAAAAAATAAAAAAAAGTGAATTTCATCAATGACTGCCCTTCATTTACACCATTTTTGAATCACAGATATTGACGTGATTTTTATAAACTTTTTACTATAAAATAAAAAGGTAAGGAATTAATATTAATATCAATATTATTTTACACTTTTATAGGAATACATCATCTACACAAGTACCATGTTAAAAATAAAATATGTGCTACTAAAAATAAAACAATTTATTTAAATCATACAATGCAACTTCGATGCTACTACAACAACAATTAAAATAATGTCAACTATAATTTCTAAAATGGGTTTAAATTGATTTCAATATTTCTTTCGCCTCCCCATTTTTAATGACATTAAAATACTATAAATTTAATTTATTAATAGCAATAAAAATTTCAATTAATAAAATTTTAACCTGAATTAACATTTAATTAATAAACTATAAATAATTTATTTAACAAATAATAAACTGAAATTTTTTATATTTTATATAATTAACAATTTAATTATTATAATAATTATTTATTAATATTTAAAATTATTATCCTAATTATCTATACAATATCTAACATCTACACAGCCTAGTTTTTTTTATTATTTAATTTTTTTATTACATATATTATGTCATAATTATTAAATTGACTCAGTAACACTGTGCGAACAATCACTGCACAAATAAATACACAAATGATCAGTTAATAAAATTAAACACTAATGGATTCACATGAAATTTACTATTTTTTGTAACTATAAATTTTTCAAAATAATTTTTAGGTTAATCGGCTAAGGTCAATTATAGCTAGGTTGATTAATTTAAATGAAAAAAATTGTAATTACATATTATCAGAAATTAATTTTCCTTACAAAATCGCTGCTGAAATCCGTTGTCGAAACTTTTGTTGGTACTAAATTAATTAAAAAAAATGTATCAAGATAAATATGCAATAACCATTCTTCTGGTGGCAACTTAACATACTTCTACAAAATATTTAAAAATACAGAACTGCAAAAAATAAACCTGCCTTTCTGTAGAATACATTAATATAGTTTGACTATTAATTTCCGTCTTATTTTTTTAACAGCAGCAAAATGTTGAAACTATATTGTTTTTCTTTTTAAAATTACGAATAGAAAAAAAAGTAATATATTGATTAATTTTTCTTTTAATAATGATTAACATTTATTAATAAAATTAATTTATAATATTATCAATTATAATATAAAATTTAATAATTATTAATTAAGTTAAAGTATTTTATAATTATCTAGTAAATTATTATTTACATAATTTAGCACATGAAAAGCTCTCGATTTAATATTCAAACTATTATTAATATTTTATTAAAATAACTATAAATTTTATAAATAAATAATTAAAGCAGAACAACAGAAATTCCGGAATTTTTTTTATTTAGTTTATTTAAAGTTGCATAAACAGCTCGGTCATTAGCGACTTCGGTGGGATAAGTAACCGGTGGGTTTTAACTTGAGAAAATTTCCAGAACCTGGCTCCGTGTGGTAGGCTAGTGTGCTACTACAAACAACAGAGGCCGCCTCTGGATTTTTATTTATATAAAATTTATGTAATTCAAAATTATAGAAAATAACAAATAGGATAAATTTTTTCAGAAAGCAGATAAGTAACATTATTATCTATTCTTGAGTATATAAATGAGTATTTAGGTTATTAACTTGAACACCCTATTCTAGTCTTGTTCTTTTTAAGCCTGTGGAAAACTTGAAATCAATACAGTCATGACTACATGTTGTTAAGATGTATATCGCTGAAAGCTAACTCAAGATTGACTGTGATACACTTTCCAAATGACACACTACAAACAACATACACAATACAGAAATCAATCCAATTGAACAGTCTTTGTATTTAAGGAAAGTATCAATCATATACATGGCTGAGAAGAAAACATGAATGACTTCAATGATATGCGTTGTAGAGTATGAAAAAAGATGACAAACTTTTTGATACTTTGTGTGTAAATTATTTATATTTTCACTCTAGATACTTTACACTCAACTTATGTATTTTAAATGACGCTTGATGAAGTTTCTTTATGTACTCAAATATATATTTTTTTAAACTGTCAAGGGCCCTATTCAACCTTGGTAGTTCGGTAGTTGTTAAGTTTGCATTATAGTTTAGGAAGCATAAGTGGAAGTAATTTGAAAAAAATTATTATAAGAGCACCGAACAGTTTTATATAGATGACTGAAGATGCAACATCTTCTGTAGGTTTGCAAAAATATTTTAAAGTTTCACATGATATTTTATATACTCTGATGATTGTGAATACACCAAAACACGTGCAAGTAGATAATAAGGATCAAGGAAGTTGGAAAGATTAATGAAATTTTATTATATGAAATGGTAAACCAACTCGCTCCTCGTTTTACTTAGTGAATCATCTACAGGTTCAAACCAGCTTTTCCACTGATGACCTAAACCACAACAATGAAATTGAATTGATTTCGAGCTGCAAGAAGTATGATAAAGGTTTATTTCTGAATTTGAAAGAAGTTGACAATGCCAGTTTTTCTGGTCGCTATAAGTTTCTTTCATAGGTGTTTTTAGTTTTTATTATTATTCTATTATTTATGTTTTTCAAATAATATTTTGATAAAGACTTAAAATGGAGACTCAACATCCATGCATACCCTTGTACCAGCAATTTGAGACATATGTAGGTACAAACATAATAATATTGATTTTCACAAGTATGTTAGCAATCTGAACCTGTCCTTTAAAATAGATTATTTTAGAAGAGATTCTTTCCTGGTGCGGCTGCAACTTTTGTTGACTTCATATAAAAAAACTCAAGAATTTCTGATAATAAAATAACTCAAAAATATATATAATTAATAGCAAAATTTAACAAATCCTGATAAACATCATATAATATAAATTATAACACATAATATAGTGAAGATATTTACTAATTAATAATTATTTAAAAGGTAATAATTATAACAAACAATATTTTATAAATAATAACATTTTTTACAATAATATACTTACTATCACATCCGTTTAATTAGTAACTTCATAATAAATATTTATTTAATTACAATAACATGTTCAATGCATTGAATTACTTGTTTTAATTATTTATTTAATATTTATGAAATCTCTACTTAAATTATTATTAACGTATTTACATCATATTTATTATAAATTTATTTATACAATTTACTATTTTTCGGTGGTGCAAAAATTACAGCCCTACAATAAATTTAGTGGACATATACACAGCAACAGAATATGGACAATATTAATTTAAATCTGTAATCAATTACTAACATTTTTATGATAATTGTATAATATTAATATACAAAAAAATCAGACACGTGAAAGTATTGATTTAAAAACAAATTTATTAAAATAGTTCAAGTTATTTTACAAATTAAATGAAAATAATCATTATAAACTGAAATTTTTCATTGAATTACTTCTAATAAATTATAACACAAAAAAGATCACAGATAATATAATTGGAAATCGGCAAAGTAACATGCAACAGTTTTTTACGCTAACAAATGGAAGGCAGAGAAAGTTGAACAATTTTTGAATTTTTGAAAAATTTGATAGCATCTTCATACATAAAAAGTAAATTACTATACAGTACTGCAATTATAGTTATTCTTTTCAAAAATGGACTAATGTGATGTCATCATTATACTAATTTACTTTTGTAAATACGGTAAAATTTGCTACAAAAAAATAAAAATTGAAATAAGGTTTATCTCAATAATATAACTGGACAATCCATTTTCTGTACTTTATACAATTAATTTCTTATATACAAATCTTCTATACAAATTTATTTCTTTAATTTCTTTATAAAAATGCTTTTATATTTTAAAACAAAAATAAGTAATAAATACTCCCAGTTAGTAAGAAAACAAATACAAAAAACCAAAAAAATTAATAATTAAAAGTATTGAAAATTTTTATTTGAGTTTTTTTTTGATAAATTTTTGTCTATTTATGTAATATCTCTTTAAATTTAATGAATATTTTCAATCAGTCTGAAGACTAGAAGTAAATTATAAGAATTAAAGAAACTTGTGAGGTTTTGTTATTCAGTAGTGATAAACAAATTAATAGTAATTTTATGTAGGTCTAGTTTTATTTTTTTTAAATTGACTTCTTTGGTCATTTCATTTTGATCTGGAGAATAATTTTATTACTATTAAATGAATTTTACTTTAATATGAATGTTTTATTTTAGTTCAGTTTATTTTAAGTAGCATCTCCATTTTCGTCGTTACTGACTACTGTGGGATAACGGAGTAGTGGGTTTAAATGTGTAATCATTTCCAGACCCTAGCCAGGAATTGAAGCTGAGACCTTCTGCTTTGTAGTTCAGCATGATGACCACTAAGTCACAGAGGCAGTCTAACTAGTGCATGTTGACTGTAAGAATTCTAATTATTTGTTCGCAGAAAATAACAGAATTGCAGCCTTGTAATAATTTAAATTTAAAATATAAAAATGTCTGTTTGCTTACCTTATTTTTTATATTTGAATTCTAATTAAAATATGTTATCTCTTTAAACACTTCACATCGTCACTATTATTAAGCAAATTATTTGAAATTGGATTTAAATGGCTTTCTACACGATTGAAGTACTCATTACTGATCCTTTTAATTTCTTTAATTACTGAAGGTACAGAAAAATAATGAAGAATTTCATCATTTTGGATAAACCAGGCAGCATTAAAGATAAACCTTTTAACCCCTTAAGCATGTTATTTTTTTACATATAATTGTATCCCCAGTGCTTTAATTTCTCTTGAAAGCTTTAAGCTTTAAAAGTATATATTTTTCAAATTTCAATAATTCAAACATAAAACCATACACTCCTTCAGCTTTCTGTAAATTTCAATTTTGAAAAATTCCAAGTTTTTGGAACATTAATTGTTTGTTATACTAATGTCTACACTGAATCCTGTATGGCACGAGATAACTCATTTAATGCACTTAGAAGTACAATTGATTTGACGATATATCTTGTGCATAACACTTACGGCGGTTTATAATTTGCTCTAAAACTTTGTTCTTTGTTTAGTTTAGACTTTGGTGAATCATCTGCATGTCACATTAAGTACTTAAATGAAGAAAAAACTGAAAACTGGAATAAATGGTAACCATTAATTTACTCTATACACAAGCCACGCCTTACGTAGGAAAAGAAAATATTTTTGCATCACCATTACACATTTAATAAAATTGCAACTATACATGAGTATACGTAAATTACACTGAATTATTTATAATACAAGATAATTGTTTTCTTTTACTTTTATTTTACATGTTATTACATGAGCAAACTATTTATTAGAAATTTTTATTGATTCAAAAAAAGTAATTTACATGAATTAAGAATTTTTATTTATTTAATTTGAGTAGATATTTTGACATATAATGTACATTTTATTACATAAAAAATAAAATTGAAATTTCATCTTGAAAAAAAATAGTTTGGTACATTTAAATATTTCATTTTTCTTATATTATAGAAAAATTATTCGTAAAAGTGCATTACTCATAAAAAATAAATTTAAATTATGCTATTTTTATTTTAAAGTTATCTATAAAAAAAGTTAAAACACAGTCGTAAAAGCTTGAAATATGTTCCTTATGTTACATATTTACTTTATTTATATTAATAAAACAGAATTGAAATAAAATAAAATAAAAAAGTGGAATAAAAATACAATATTAAGTTTAATTAAATACATCTTTCAGCATTTGCATGCTTCATTTAACCAACAGAGGTTCTCAGTATGTGGCAAGTTATGCTTAAGTTTGTCAGTATTTTTTATGTCTTTCACAGTAAAACAAGTCATTTCCTAACAGTATTTTTTAAAATTTATTGTTGTTTATCAGCTGAATGTATTGTTAACATTTTTTTAATGTTTTCACATGGAAGTTCTTTGTATATAGTAATTTATAGGTTTATAAGTAATAAAAATATATCAACTTAATTAGGTACTGATGAAGAGAAACCATTTTGATTTTGATGGTGATACAAGAAGTGAAGAATTAACTAAGTACATTCTTGGCAGTAGAGTAGTCGTTAAGTTTGCAATTTAACTGATAAGGTATTTAGAAGAAACGTAAATGGATATAAATTGTAAAACATTGACAAAACCAGATTTTCCAGTTGCATTAGGTTTCTTTGGTGGGTGTTTTTATTTAACACATTGGATATGGGACTAATGACCATGGCAGTTGATGCCCAATAAACGTAATGGAAAAAAATTGAAAACTCTTGTTAAATAAACTGAGAATTTATAGACTATAAATTTAAATTTAAAAATGACTGAAATTTCTACGAAATACATTAATGAAAATCAATCTTTCAATAAAGTTTCTTTAATTTAATTTTTTATTTAACATTTTAATAATATCAAATTCCACAAATTTTGCATCAAATTTATTGAAAATTAACTATATTAATATTTGCAATCTGAAATTGCTGAGGTTTTATTATAAGTAAAATAAAATACAATAAAATAAACGATAATATAAGGCGTATCACAATAACAAGTACTTAATACGTTTCACAATATATTGTCATTAAATTAATTATCAAGTCTCATAAAATAATTAAAATAAATCTACTTAAAGTATTCGTCAACTGTCTGAGAAAGTTTGATAAGATTTATAAGTTTCATCCTTCTGAAGAAATGTACTACTTCCACATTGGAACTCTGAGATCTGTGGAAAAGATATTAATGTACTTCAAATTAATACATTCATTATATACAAAACAATAAAATAAATAACTGAAAAAAAGTTATTATGAAAAAATAAAAACAGAAGTATCTTAAACAAATTAAATTAAACCTTGACCAAAATTAAGAGAAATTAAATTAGGTTAATGATATTACCATTAAAACATATAATTTTAAAATAACAAGCAAGTGCACAAAATATTTTACCATGCTCTTATAATTATGTTAATTTAAATGAAGATAAAGTGTTTTAGTAAACTGTATAACAGAAAGTTTAAATAGAACAAAAAAGTGTTAAATAAATTAAAATACATTCTTAAATAATTAGTTAACATAAGCATGCCATGCAAAAAGTCCATTCAGGTAATTAGCTCTTTTTTATTGTCAATTACTAAAATTCTTAGACGTTTATTTCAAACAGTTAGTAGCTTTTATGATCCTCACTCTTAATCTTCCACATCTACTCATTTAGAAATTTTGGATGATTAACAATTAAAACAAACCTGTATTTTTGAGGAGATAGAATAACACTTTAATATATAGAGTGCAAGTGGAACTTAGCTAATTAGGAATATACAGTAATTTGGACTGGGTCAAATTATGTTAGTGTCTAAACCTTCCGTGTCCGATCAACCTATAAAGGTCTTCTTCATCTTGGAGTTCCTTCTAATGGTGGTTGGCAATCATAATAGCATTTCGATCTAGAATTTTGACCATTCTCTAAAGTTCTTCAGCTATGAGGCTTGTTGTCTTTTCCAATGAACTCAATTTTCTGTATACTCAATTGGAGCAAACTGAACTATTATTGCAGATCGTGATAGATATTGGAGTTTTCTTCTTTTTTTTTGTAAGTTCTCTTTCTTTATTAGTACAATGCAGGACTTCTCAATTTATTTCTTCTCTGTTAATGCTACTCTCAAAAGACAAAAATAAACCAAAATTCAAAAGCCCTGATTTTGTCAATATCTCGTTTTCATTGTGTCTGTTATAACTGTTGCATCAGATAATTAATAGACATATTGTACTGTTAAATTGGGCTACTAGTTAAAAGTGGCATCGTACTTCTGAAAACAATCGATAATACTGGGGTTGTCACCCAGCCATATTCCCTAATATGGTGTTATTTTTACAGTACTTAGGGTGATATAGACTGTACATGGAAACAAAGCGTGATACTTTACTGTCATCAGTTCTTCCTCCTTATTATCTTTCTACTGATGCAAATTCTACATATTAATTAATTCTACTGACGTAAAATTATTTCTTGTACTTTTTCAGTAATCTGTTTATTAAATGTAAAGTTGTTAATCTTACTAGTATTATCATCTTCCTTATCCCTATTCCAAATACTGTATTGTCGAATCGAGCCCAACACAACTGAACTCCACTTCTATATCACTGAACCATATCTCCTCCACTGCTCCCTTACTATCACATTTTTTTCCAACTCATCCATAACTAAACTAAGATTGAATGGGATGGCCATTCACTCTTGGTCTGCCCCTTGGTTTTTTCCCACCATCTCCAAGTGCAGAATATTTTTAGGCAAAGCAGTCTACCCTTCTTTCTACTGACATGCCCAAACCACTGTACCAATATCTTTCCAACTTTCCTAGCCAGGCTGTTCACAGTAAGTTGTTCTCTACTTACAACATTTCGCACTCTATCTTTTCTTGTATTTCCTAGAACACTCATCTTCAACTTCATTTTTATCCCACCTGCCTTAACTCTCTGTCCTCCTGCCGCCCATTCATGTTTCTGCTGTATGAATCAGTGTTTCTATAAAATATATATTATACATCATTTTATGAGAATACATAAGAGCTGATGTAAGTTCGGCTTAACAAGTACATAAGTTGTAAATTAACAACAATAATAATACATACTGGTATACTACTGTACTTCAAAAATCTCTAAGAATGTGGAAATTTTATAATTCAGACTCATCTTATCTCCATATAATTATGTGAAGTTTCACTGAATTAGAAAAGTTTCACTGTAGTTTATGTGCAAATGAAAATATAAGAATAGTGTTGCTGTATATTTATGTATGATAAGGATAAAAACATGGATCATGGTTAACAGACGCAATTTGTTAAAAATTGAAAACACAAAGTGAACTTTGACCCAATCTCCTAAAACCTAAAATTGTTAATTAAAAAAAATGTACTTGAAAATACTGAAACGCTCTTAACATTAGCAAACAATGATTAACATAGTATCAATTTTTGAGTACAACTGATAGGTTAATCAAAAATGTACACATATATACATATATTTATCTAATTATTTGTCATGTAGGCTACTTTAGCAAAAACAATTATGTATTTTCAAAGTTTGTCTACTAAGATTTACACTTATTTCACCAAAATTTTTATTATTTTGATCAAGTAGAAAGTGAAATCACTTTCTCAGTTAACAAAAAACTGATGCTTTGAAGATAATGACAACATTTTCTCCAAATTAGAATTGGTGCAAAAACTAAAAATACAAAGAGCGACATTTATCATTTTTGTAAATTTTAAAAGAAAAGTAATACATGCAAGCTAAAGATATACTAAAAGCATTGCATTAAAAATAAAGTTTTAGTGAGTAAAATTTACTATTTATATATAATTAATTTTTCTTTTACATTACCGATATCACCAGAGTTTGGGTGTTCCATAATCCATTTTTCAATACAATGTTTTTAATCAAGTACAAAAATATATCAATTACTCCTTTAAATTTTTACCGAACTTGTACAGTTCAGATCTACTTTGTAATGTTCCATTCAGTAGATGCTGTAATTAATTTTAGTTAACATTAAACAAATAAAAAATAAAATAGAAATTTTATTTCACAGATATTAATGCATTCACAGATTCTAAGAACCCTGTAATAATACATATTTGGTATGTTATGAATAGTTTGCAAATAATTTCTCTTCTCAAGTGCAGATCTTGCTCAATATAAGTACACATCTAAAAAATAATTATTCCAAAAGAGGGTTTACTTTCCTATATATAATCCTGTAAGATACACAATGTTCATGAATTTTTGGACTACTATACAGTTATAACTGTTCAATAATATTTTTAACAAAGAGTTTTTAGTGATTTTCAATTGCTTAAAACTGAGGTAATATTGTTGTAAAGCTAATTATTTTTGTTTGCAGAAGCAGAAAATTTAGTCCAATAAAACAGACAGAATATCCTTTGTACTTTTCATGAAAATCTTCAATTGATGATTTTATTATGACAAATATCGGTTTCCTCAAAATACTATTAAGTTGAAAAAGTATACTTCTTCATCTTATGAATTGAATTGTATTATTTCTGTACACTATTGACATAATTTAGAACAATAAAGCCACACATTGTGTGTATAATAAAAGGAAAAGTAATACTGATCGCATAAGAAAACCACTTTTTTTTTATTACAAATTACACTTTTTGAAAAATTTTTGATGAAATTAACTTTTTATTTTAAAAATTCCATGAAAGTTATAACCACCCAAATGGACAAGATTAAACTGTTTTAACTTTAAATACACAGAAGGTTAAAAAAAATAAATTTAAAAATTGTTTTGAAGTATTATTGTTCATAGGTAAACAGAGATATCAGTGAATGTCCTATTTAAGAATTAAATCCTTATGAGTTTAAACTGACAGTAGCCTACTATTAAAAAATTATTTACAATAATTCTGTACGAACATTATGTTTTAATACTTTTAATAATTTTTGGACAATCAACAATGAAACTGTTACGCCTATACATCTTATTAAAATCACTTGGTTTTGTACCACCCATTAATAATTACGAAAGGCAGAACAAAATTATTTATACTGTACAACAATCATGCAATTCAAAATGAAAGCAAGCTATATCATGCTCCCTACTTTTCTTTATTTACTTCCTATCAATGTACAATGTTTATCGAGTAAAAGTATTACTTAAGCTAAAAGCTAAAAGAAAATTTAATTGAAGATATAATCTAAAATAGATTTATTACTTGATCAACAGATTTAAAAATTGGATAAAAAATAAATTATAACTTCTAGTAGACCAGCTACATTTAAGTTTTCTTCTCATTTCTATTAAAAAAGTTACTTTATTTTTATAATAATTATCCATATTCTTTATTATAACACCTATTTTTTTAAATTTTTTTATTTTATATAATTGGTTCTACGTTACAATAAATGAGGGTCACAAAAGAAATTAAGCATTGACAAAAAAAAACTGGTAACATTCATGAACAATAGTTATTAAAATTTATAATAGCACATACAATGTTTATGTGTATATTGTAGACAAAAGTTTTTGAATGATGTCAGATACATCAAAACAGTAGTGGAAATTGTTAATTATTTTTCTTTACAACAAAATTATTCCTTTTGGCAGTTATTTTCACTGTTGCAGGTAACTTTTAAAAAGAGTATTTTCTCAGTAATTAATATTTTAATAAGGAACTATTAATTAAAGAACAAAGTATATTCTGTGATATGAAGAAAAAGAAAACTAAAATTATAATTTGGCTATTAAAAAATATGGGTGAATGGAAAATACAACTTTTTAAAATAATAGTAATATTTTTAAAGTACAAACAATTGTTTTAAATTAAAAATACTTTCTCTTGCCCAATATATTCATATAACAAGAGAAAGTAATAATATTTTAACATACCGTGAAATGTACTTCCAAAACAAGAAAATATTAACAGTTTTATAATCATTACCATATAAGTAGTCCATCTCATCTGAAAAAAATAAATTTATAAAAACAAAAAGAGGCAGGTATAACTAATAATTTCCATATTGCACATTCAGTTATTGAAAAAATTTATTACTAAACAAATGTAACAAATAATAAAATTATTGCAGGTTATCTAATAACTACTTAACTATATAACGTTAAAAAATCATGCGTATTTTAATAATTTTAAATTATTTTAAAAACAATAACGTTCTTAAAATTAGTAACACAATAAAATACTTTGTAAGTAATACATACAAATTTATATTTAAGAATTAGGTACATTTATTTATTGAGACATGAACAAGTAGTACAGGTACCATTAAATTTTAACAATAGTAAACTCTTGATTGTCCACAAGAGGTTTCAGAAACTGAAAATTTATATTTCCGTCACCTCAAGGACGGTTTTCCTTGAGATTGAGTAGCGCCCAGAACGAGGTTGATCTTCAACTGACATTTAAACATGAAAACCAGTCGTAAACCTGAGCTTTATTCAATGCATCTTCCTTGTAAGTTATTTGGAGCATTGCAAGAGTTTCCGCAGGCATTTTTTCCAACAGGAAATAAAGTTTTACAGCCACATGTTGCTCTCAGGCAACTGATGTTTTGCCGAAAGGGGAAATCTTGTTTTACCTAAAAATTCACTACAGATGAACGGGTGGATCCACAGTGATGAGGCTATGCATACTGACTCAGGAAGCGTTTCCCTACAAGAGCCAACTGCCAAGAACTTGTTTCCCACCATTACTCCCCTTTACAGATTGAGTCTCATTACTTTTGGGTCCCTCTTTTCCTACATGTCACCAGACTGCTGGAATATTTAGAACAGTAACATGGTCACTGACCGCCAAACTAATGGAACATTAATTGTAAAAAATTAAAACTTAAAATGGAAAAACACACAATTAAGGAATTATTTTTAAAAAGTTTAAAAACGGTGTCTTTTGTTAATAAATTTTATTTTTGTCTTGAAATAAAGTTTACTCATTTAATTTTCATGTTTTAATGTTCACTCTTTTTCATTCAGTATTCGTTTATATTGTCTTATTGTATTAAACTGCATAAAATTATATTGTAAATGAAATAAGATGTTGATATGAAGGATAAACATTTTATTTACAACTTGTTTCAGTATTACTGGAGAAGCTGTAAATTATTTTAACAGTTAATACAGTAAATAATCAAGAGTTTGTTGTATATTCATAAATTATTTATTAATGAAGGAGGAATGTAACAAAAAAATAATTATTGATCAATTGCTACCAGAGGTAACATAATTATATAAGAGATCTTACTTTTTAATTTCAGAGGTGTTAAAAAATTTATCGGAATGTAATACAAAAAATAAAAAAAAAACATAATTAAATAAATATAGAAACTTTAACTAGGGAAATATTTACAAATTACCACTGTACATGCCTCATATGTAATCTTAAATATAAATAAATTTAAGCATATTTCATACACTGGTACACTAATCATTGTATTCACCAAATGTAGATGAATAAGAAAAGAAAGAATATGATAAATTAAAATTCTCTTTTCTCTATTATGTTGTAGAATTGTAAATTATATTTCTAAGAAGGCGAGGAAGATCTAAGTTTTTAAGAAGAAACAAGAGATTTAGCCTGCATAGAAAAACCATTTGCTATAACTTTCTATGCACCTATAATAGATGAAAATTTTATCTACAATACATTTATTTCCATATATTTTCAAGGGGCACCATGCTGAGTTTGATTTTGAAGTACTTTTTATTCCAGACAATAGAGTAAGTAGATGGCTAACAGATTGCAGTCCTTTAATATTTGGTAATTCATATGGAATACATCCTGCACTGACAGTTTGCTGTAATTGGCAATCAGCAGTGAGGGAGCATGAAGACCATGCAGGGAGTAGAAGTGCCATTATACATCCTTTTCCAAATACATCATTTTTTAAACAATGTCACGATCATGTAGTTATTGATTCAATTAAATTTATTATATTTTGACAATATTTTATGTCTTCTGTATACTGACATCTGTACAATGATACCAACAGCATACTTATAGTATTTATAGGATTGATTAAGGTTACGCCTGCGGAAGTTACGAGTTCGATTCCTGGCCAGGATCTGGAAAGATTATTACACATTCAAACTCACCATTCTTTAACCCAAAGTTGTTGCTAATGACCAAGATACTGATTCTTTAAATCATTTAAAAAAGGGCACCTTTAGGCCGGGCGCAAGTTGAGACGCAAGGTAACACAGGACAGAGTTGACTGCACGCAGGGAAAGCGAAAGTTGAGGCGCAGTTCTGTTGTCACTGCATGTCTGTACGCTGTGTTTAGAATGTGTGTGATGAATGCAATGTACTCATATATTAATTCATTACTAAGTTCGGAATCGGATTTTTATGAATTAAACAAAGACGAAGTAATTGCAAAATTATTTCATAAAAAGCTTCCGAAAAGCAGCTATTTGAGAAAAATAAAGAGCCACGGAGCATTCGCCCTTAAGGATGCACACAAACATATGGTACATATGGGTTTGTAGGTTAGGTTATCAGAATTTTTCTGATGAAAAATTTAAAAATTATTACCATGTAACCCATGACCAGTTTTCTGAATTGCATGGATTTATCAAGGAGTTAATAGATGCTGGAGGGTGCAATGCTTCAAGACCAATATGGACCGATTTTAAATAATTCTGATTTGAGGTGTCATACAAAACTGGTCTTTCTCGAACTGCCTCAATAATGTTTTCCTCCATTGTACAAACACAAGCTTTCAAAACTACAACTTTTCAATAAAACAAACACGAGCTGCGGTAGTCACTAGTGAAAACTGCGGCAGGAGCACAAACCTTCGCAGGGTGAGGTGGCGCAGTTCCTGTGTCCCTGCGTGTCAACATGCGCTGTTGTATCAATTTCAGGGATTCACAGAAACTGCTCGTGAGTCATTTCACCTCACGTCATGGAGCTGCATCTCAACTTGTGCTCAGCCTTACAGTAAAATTTGTATTCAATAGATATCTTCTTTCCTTGCTGACTGAATTTAAATGTTAATGAAATATTTAACTTATGGTACTAGCAGGGAAATTGACTTCTTTAAATCACTGAAGAAGTTTAATAAAAAAAAATTACAGTATATTAATTACATTTTAAAATACTAATTTAAATAACAGGAACACGATTATTAAACATATTATTAGAACAATTTCTATTTCAAGTATTTTGAAAGGGTTCTTTATACTTCATTATTTTTAGAAATTGAAATTAAATTTAATAAATATATTTTAATTTTCTTTCAATATTGTGAGGAGTCATGAAATGGATTTTAAGACGTAAATTTTTGCAAATTTTCATTTTGTGTTATGTTTAGTAAGCTTTATGACGTCAATGTTTTCATAAGGGATGATACAATAAGGACTATTTTAGTACTTCTTGCATGGTAGAAAGTAATTGAAATATTACAGGATGTAACCAGTAATGGACAGAATTTGTTAATTATGCAAAATAGTTATGAAAAAAAAATTTTAAATTCACACCAAATCCCTTTTCCTTCTTAACGAGTTAATTTGACGAAGAAACTTGTACTGTATTTTTATAATCCATTTAACTGGACAGTCAAATGTATAAAAAATTTAATAAAATCACTTTTAAAAGTCTAAAAATAAGAAAAATCACCCAAATTACTAAAAGCACGACTCATTCCAGCAAAATAAAAAAAGATGATGTAATAAGTCAATAACTACTTATAAAAGACACTAAGTAGGTAAGACGGTACGGTACAATTACCATAAATATAATAAATCTCTACAACAGATATAAAAATAACAATTCTAAAACAATACCGATAAAATTAACAAGCTCTAGAACAACAATGTTAAAATATAAATTACGTAATAACATTCCTTAACGTTTTATTAATTTTATCTACATCATGCAATCGTACATGTATCCTAATAATACAGAAAATATTAAGAGTAACGAAGGTATTAAAATTACACTAAAGAAAATTATCTAAAATGATTACTTCTAATTAATCTAATTAATACTTTTATACATAATCAAATCTACTTTAAAATAATAGTTTTTTAAAAATTATTACTAATGTTTTCAATGGGTAATATCATTGATATTAATCATGGTAACATTTAACTAAAAAATATTAAAACACAAAATAAAACTAAAACAAATTTTTTGTTAAATCTGTAAATGTAAAACAATGACAATATTTAAAAAAAGGACTTATTTTTTTAACAAATGATATACTTAATAATTTTAATACCATCATATGGTCAATAAAATTATTAAAGTAATTAAATAAAAATATATGATAATATAAATAATTTCCTTTTTTAAAAAAATTATTCTAAAATTTAAATTACGTCTAGTGTAACGATAATTATCCACTAGATCCTGAGAATATAGTATATTCTACTCAAATATTTGTATTAAATACAATTTATTTAAAGGGACAGTTTAAATTGATGTAATATTTATAAAATTAATACATAGCACTCACTATACCAGTAATTATGTTAGTAATCAACAAAAATAAAACGATAATTTTATAAATTTTAAATATTGCTTAAAATTAATTATTTCATGTCATCAAACAGACCTATATTATTAAATATATATATATATATATATATATATATATATATATAATATAAACATATTTATAACATTTTCTAACACATTAAAATTATTTATTTATAAGTCAACGATGTAATAAATAAATAATTTATTATTTATTTAATTACGCTAATAAATAACCAGCTGTTAATTTTTTTATCACAGATTTTATAGATGTTGACTGATAACCTTGTCAGATGATTCAGGTGTTCGAGGTTTGTTGGACAGCATCAGAGGACCACCTATTGTAATACCAATTGAACCCAGTGGAGCAGTCACCAATATTGACAGAACAGCAATTGTCAAAACTTGAGAACCACGTAATAAATCTACATCTTGTGGAGACGCTTGTGCACGGACCAAGTTCAATGCCTCTGGAGCTAATGCAGCCTATAAAACAATATTAAATATTAATTACTGTAGTTACTCGAGTCACGAGTTTGCCTTTGCTTTTAACAAGGGGTAAAGGGGGTAAGCATCAGTGCGCATGTGCCACCACAACGTAAACTATACTTAGAGGACAAACAGTAAATCGTGGAACCTTTTGTAGGTTAACTGTACAAATATACCTGTTTGTTACCATAAACGGAAATGTAGGTTTCTTGAAAACATGGTCGAACTGTTCACAGTGCTTAACGAAATCTAATATGCAATATAATAAAATGCAGTGAAGTTGAAGCTAAACAAAAATACCGTTCTGTGCCAATTAACAAAAGCCGTGAGCGAGTGGCTAACCACTGTGATGTTCTCTATCCACAATTCAAAATATAAGAAGAAAGTTAAAGACAGTGAAGAAGATAATTCTTCATCAACAGTTTTTTTGACACGTGGTAAAAAAAGGAAATGGTTATATCAATAAGAAAGTGATGCCGACATTTAAAATGTTATTACCAGTTTTGAAAGAAAGGCTAAATTTTAGTAGGAAACTTTGTATGTTAAGAACATTTTTTAAAGGAAATGGGGTTTAAGTGGAAAAAGCGTCAAACACAACGAAGTATATTAATTGAAAGGCAACTTGTGGTTAAACGGTGCAATTGCACGGTAGTAAAATGTAGTGTCTCACTGTTGGATTTCTCTTCCCTTCCTCACAGCCCATCCATACGTAAAATGCATTCTCGTGACTCACTATCTATATCATAATAAACAACATATACATTTAAAGAGAAAATATATATACATATACTGGGTGATTCAAAACTATACGGCAATCTATTGGGATCTCATTCTAAAGCTAAAAATAAGAAAAAAAGTTCATATAAACATATATGCCTGAAAACGCTTAGTTAGCGAGTTACGGCTAGCCAAAAATTTCACCTAGAACTCTGTACCCTCAGTGAAGTAAGGCCATATAAAAATGTTAAAGGTAGTTACAAAGATACAAATACGATTGTTTCTTACGTTTTTTAATCTGAAAAATTGAATAAAATTGGTTCCAGAGCTGTAAATGCAATACTTTCAGAGATATCTTACATAAAACACAAGAATTGGTGCAAATAAATAATTAACATTTAACATTAAATAAATTAGCATTAAATAAATAACATTTTTGTGTTTAACGTAAGATTACTTCCGTAAATGGTGAATAAAGGCGTATTTTTTCTTAAATAAATTTTTAGAAAATTTAATTCTGGAAAGATTCATGTGAATTACTCAGGAAAAAAATGAATAATAGATATTGAAATTTCGCTTTATTTAAAATCAAAACAGATGCACATAAAACGCACATTCTTAACTGCATAAAATATTAACTAATATTTAGGTTGAGAGTAACAGCTGATTATCAGCTGTTACTGCCAACCTAAATATTAGACAGATGGTCCAGCAGAATATGGAACTGGACCCCAAGGGAGAGCATTGTAAAATAAATTAATTAATGCATCATAAAAGTAATAAACAAAGTAGAAAATTAACATACCTGAACGGTTGCTTTTGGAAGCCAAGCCAAATTGACAAATATCATTTCTTTTAAGTTAAGTTTACTTCCATATAATACAACAAAACAAGTGGCAATTCTTATCTGTAAAATAAAAAATAAAAAATTATTACCTTGAAGGAAATGGAAAATTAACAGACTGTAACAGAGAATGCAATAAAAATTAATCTATGATAAAAACATAAACTGATTTTACATTTGTTTGTGACGAGCAATTAAGTTTTGAAACAGGTAAAGTATAGTCAATTATGCAACAAATAACAATGCAATCATATTTACAATAATTGTGTAAAGGAAATATTATTAACACATTAAATATATTTTTTCATGAACTATAATGTTTGTAAATGTTTAAAATTTTTTATTTACAAAGCCAAATGTTATATCTTTAATTTAAACTAAAAACAAATTTATATTTTTATCTGAAAGCACAAAATATTTGGTTTGCAGAGGAAAATTATAGGTTTAAATGAAACAAAGATAAATGAATAATTGTCCAATAATTTAAAATATGCATTTTACGAATCTGTCAAATTTCATATAAATATAAAATTTAGTCACATGATCTGTGAAAGGGAAAAGTAACATGACTATAAAAATATGAGGTGAGATCAAAAAATACAGTGAATAAATTTATTATGAACAAACTGATGAAGCTTCATCCATTTGAAAAAATAAGTCCGATAGCCTGATTCTTTAAGATAGTCAGTTTCAAGTTTGAACAAGTTGTGACTTGTCAGTTGGCTTCCAGAGCAGGAAGAGTGAGTAGTGTTTATCATGTCTATTGCTTATCATGGGTTTCAAACAATGCATTATCATTACATTTTTTTTAGTTGCAAAAATTGTCAAAGAAACTCGTGAAATGTTACAATCAATGAATGGTGATAATGCGGTGACTCTGAAGACTGTTACAAGTGATATGAACAATTTCAAAGTGGAAATGAATCAGTTAAAGGGGAGCAATGGTTGGAATGTCCTTCAATCTCAAAAACAGAAGACATGCAAAAAACGCCAAAATGTTTTGTTCAGACAGACGATTGGCCATTCGAGAGCGTACCAAAAGACTGAATATTTCGTACGGGTCCATGCAAAGAATTTCAACTCATAATTTGTAAATAATGAGTGAATGCAAAATTTGTTCCCAGACTTTTGACTGGCGAACAGAAGAAAAGTTGCGTGTCAGTTTGCACAGAATTGAATGATCGTCTTGAAGCAGAACCAGACTTCATGGCTAATATTAAAACTGGAGATGAAAGTTGGGTCTATGGATATTACTCAAAGATGAAAATCCAGAGTTCTCAAAGGAAAATGAGTGTCTCTCCTCCTTTAAGAAGACATGTCAGTCAGTCAAATGACTGGGTTTTCCCAAACAAAAAACCATGCAAAAAGGAAAAGGTTTTGATACCGTTCCCGAAATTGAGAGGGTCACTACGAAGCACCTGAAGGCCCTTCCAGAAATGGTTCCAATCATAGAATCAGTATTGGGATAAATCATCCGTGAACTGGCAAAGGGGCATATCTAAAATAAATTGATTTTTAGATAAGCTGGCAACATACTCATTTTTCGTGCTCTATTGACTGGCAAAGAGGCGTATGTCAATATCCAGTGGTTGCTTATAATATAAGCAAAATACAACAAATATAAAAATGAGTATGTTGCCAGCTTATCTAAAAATCAATTTTTTTTAGATAAGCCCCTTTGCCAGTTCATGGACAAAATCTATCACTAGCCAAGGAGAGTACTTTAAAGGAGATTATTTT
Organism: Catonia carolina; assembly: GCA_035578175.1. NCBI lineage: Eukaryota > Metazoa > Arthropoda > Insecta > Hemiptera > Achilidae > Catonia > Catonia carolina. The sequence goes on along the minus strand of JAQMRL010000002.1, from coordinate 118,083,064 downwards.
GAATCTGGTGTAAGCTTATTATTTAGTTCATAATAAAATTATTTCACTATAATTTTTGATCAAACCTCATTTATGGAAACTATAAATGCAAAAATCAATACTCAAAAACATATAGAATGGCTTTTATTCTTACTACAGTAAAACCACTCAATAGAGACTTTTATAGTGGACAGGCACACAGCAAGGATTCTGGTTTGAAGGAGGGCTGAGTCTGTAGATTTTTTTTTGCTTTACATTCAACTGTTATACATATTAAGGCTACTGACGAGTGATAAATTAAAAATGCCAGACCTAACTAGGAATTGAATCCGGGACCCACTATTATAGTCTGGTAAAAAATTTACATTTTCTCTTCGGGGCTTGAAGCCCCTCAAGCTCTCTCCTTGGCTACGCGCCTGACAGTGACTATACTCAATGTACTGCTTCCATCGCCCATTCCACATGAGTTACAGACTCTGACACCTCCTTTTTGTGGTGTGTGTTTATAAAATGTCTATGTGTGTCCTGGGGAAAAATTCAGAAACAGCGAGCTGGAAACGGGTTTGTATGTGTAGCAAAATTCTCCGTAGCAATAGCTCTTCTTATAATTTATATATTTTATTCAAGAACCACTGGTGCAAGAATACTAGACTTAAACCGAAAACCTAACCATCTTTTTAACTAAGTACTATACATCATTAAGTAGGCTGAGTAAATATAAAAAGGTATATTCACACTTAAAACTAGATAAAAATTAAAAAAAAAATACTACTAATTTTCAGTAACCCTTTTAGAGCTGCTTATTTTCCTTTTTCCTGTGATTTTATTTTTACAACTTATGTTCCAGAAGATCCACCATCATAAGAGTATATCAAATATTTAAAAAATACAAATTGAAATTAATTTTGTTAAGATATTTTCAGAAGATGTAAAACATTAATTTTATAAAACTGACTGAATATACATCTTCAGATAAGATTTTAACAAATTTAGTTTCATTTTCTATTTTTCTATATTTTCTATACTCTGATGATGGTAGATTCACCTAAACATGCAAGTTGTAAAAAATACAAAATAGCTGCTGAAAATGTTTAATGGAAGTTATACTATTTTTACAATAATAGTTTTTAATAATATTAATAGTAATAGTTTTTACAATAATTTTTAATCTTTGCAGAATGCTTAATACAAATTTGCTGTAAGACCTTTCAATAGTATTAAAGGATTGACTTACAACAAGGGCAGCAAAAATCACAGCTAAGCCAAAACCTAAAGTATCCACACGTAATTGAGTCAGATCAATTTCAGCACCAATCAGTCCGAATAACATTGGTTGAAGTATTAACCAAATGTAAGAATATACATCGGCTACAGGATTCTGGAAGAAAAAAGAAATTTGTTAATGAACTTATAACATTTTTATTTCTATAAAATCTATATATTATATTATTAAGAATTTTATTTCTGCTCTTGTTGATTATGATCCATACTTCTGCAGTGTAAGTCAAAATTCTTTGTACTATGGAGTTAGGCCGACATATTATTTTTTAATTTTGATATTTATACCCTTATATCATGTTACTGGAATGTGTTAAAAGAACAGAAAAAGCAAGACTACATATTTTTTCAATAAAAATAAATACATAACAAACATCACAACAGTGTCGCATCATCTGAAGACGCAATATAGAAAAATTAGAAAAGTTAATAGCTCCAAGCGTCTTGGGGAGATAATTCAGTCAAAGACCAGGAAAAAGGAAGCAAAAAACATCAAGCGAGGGAAGATGGCCATTGCACTTTCAGGAACTCACCACTTGTATAAGAAGAAAGCACTCTCAAAACAAGCCAAAACTAGACATTATAATACTGTGATAAATTTGTGTCATTATGAAAGTGAGTTCCTTTATAATGACCGGAAAGGTTGGTCTAACAAAAGCTGAGAAATTTGAGAGAAAGATCCTTTGCAAGAATAACTGTACAAGGAAAATAAATGATTACAAAAAGAAGGCTAAAATTTTATGGACACCTGTAAACAATGCACCTAAGGTGTCAGATAAATGGCTTAAAAAGTCAGAAAGGATATTGAGAAAGGATATGAACTTCCAATAATACTCCTCCAACAATACTTACCTTTGGTTACAAAAACTTGATTGTTGGCATATCACATTCAAAAAGATGAAAAGGTGAACAGATATTTGCTCCTAACTGGTACGTCCATTTCTTAATATTTTTAATTTCAGCACCTGAAGGGGTTTTCTAAGAAGATTTTAAATAATGTCAGTGAAGTTGGGTATCCTTGAAACTTTAAATGGTTTTTTTTTTGATAATATTTGATCTCCTATATTTATGCATATAATAATAAATACTATGCTATATACTATAATCACTTGAGGCTAAGATATCACTGATAAAAATGAGGTGAAACTAAAAATATTACTAACATGATTACTAGACCATCCTTGTATTTTCCAGCAAAGACTTGCAGTAAAAGATGCAGTTATACAGGTGAGTGGACCAGCTCCAGAGTAGCCAACTAACTGACTACCAAGTACTGCTACAACTCCACCACCACCAACAAGAACACTACGCTTCAGCGTTACATGGTCCTGAAACAAAGACAGAAAAATAGAAAATAATTTGACTACCTTGTCCCTCAATTTAACATAGCGGTGTAATGGGTTATTTTTTTAATGAATTAAAATTGTTTCATTTAGCTAATATTCTTCCATGTGACTATTCATAAACAGCCTAGAAAACACACACAACACAAACATACTGGTTGTTTAAGTTAATATATTTATGTTTTAAAGAAAAGATGAGACATACATAAAAGTTTGTAACTGAATGCATAGCAAACAAGGAAGAAGTGATGACGATTTCCAATGAAGAGGATCACTCAAAACTAATTTCTTTGATGAATGTGTTAATTTGTGAATTTATACTTGGTGAAAGTAATAACTAATGACACAGGCCTGATTGTTTGTAACGGGTGAGGCAGTGAATCGGGTGATTATGAAAACACCGTGAGGAAGTTTATAAATGTAGTTTAATTAATTTAGAATATACCAAGTAATACTTAAATATTTACAATTTTTTATAAATTACTTGAAAATCATATCGTAAAGATGTCCTCCATTTTGTCGTACACATTCCTGAACTCGTGCACAAAGGTTATGCATCACATTTTGTAATGTGGCTGTAGGAATTCGTGCCACTTCTTCACGAATCAGTTCTTTAGGTTCCTGTACATTTCAAGGCGGTGGAGGTAGGAAAACACGTGATTTTAAGTGTCCCCATAGAAAGTAATCACATGCACAGAGATCTGGTGATCTGGCTGGCCATGAAATGTCTCCGTTCTTAGAAATGACGCGATTGGGAAACAAGCGTCGCAAAACATTAATTGAAGCCCTGGATGTGTGGCAGGTAGCACCGTCTTGTTGAAAAAACATGTTTTGGTAAGCCGGATTACGAACTAATTCCGGTTGAAGACAGTTCTCCAACATGTTAACATAGCACTGTGATCCTCAAAAAAATATGGTCCTACAATAGCCTGTGTTGATATTGCACACCAAACTGCCACTTTAATACTATGAAGCGGCTTTTCGTGTATTTTTTGTGGATTTTCGCGTGACCAATATCTAAAATTCTGCTTATTTATGAAGCCCGAAAGATGGAAGTGAGCTTCATCACTCATCCAAAGATTGTTGAGAAGATCTGCGTTGTCATTCATCATGTCCAAGAATCGATCACAAAAAGCAAGTCGGGATGCGTAATCAACATTATTCAAAGCGTGCACTAACTGAATTTTACATGGATGTAACTGTAGATCTTTGTGTAAAATCCTCCTCACACTGCGATTAGAAATGCAGAGTGATATTGCATGCCGTCGAGCTGAACGCGTAGGACTTCTTAACACAGCCGCCTGCACCTTGTCAACGTTTTCTGGTGTATGGACACTTTTTACGCTTCCAGTTCGTGTCTTCAGTGTTGAGCCTGTTTCTTCAAAGTTTTTAACCCATATTTTTATTGCATGGGCTAAAGGTATCGGATCATTACACGGAATATTGAAATAATTAAGAAATGTGTGCTGCGCGAACACGTTACTATCATTATTTTTATTATACGCTTTAACAGCGTATGCTCGTTGTGCACCGCTCCATGACTCCATTGGAACTAAATGGTAAAACAGATGTTTCAAGATGGCAGTAGTCTCATTCTCCTAGCCACACTACAGGAGACTGTATGCAGTGTTGCCAAATCGCCCGATTCACTGCCTCACCCGTTAATTTGTATTTGATTTATTTATTTAAAAGTGATAATCTATTTGGAAGCATTAATTCATAACTGCAAAGAGATGAACTGTTAAAGACTTTTTTGGTATTTTTTTATCCAAGGGGCAAGAAAAACTTGTTCACCCCTCACGATGAGGAAGTAGTGTTGGACTCAATTGAGGTGTCCTCGTCCAGTCCCAAGGAGACTGCAACTGCCTACCAACCAAAATCCTGCTGCCTGACCACTTGCTTTGACATCAGTTAAATTCCTCCTGTCCCCTCGAAACTGTTAATACAAGGGAAATGTCGGGTTAAAATATAGACACAGTCAGCGGAGTGTGGAAGGGAATCGTAGCCTAATTCTCCGCTTGCTGTCACCGACCAACACCCACTCTCTCACTTTCTTTAAGATTCTTGGTCATTGAAATGAGTATTTATTGGAGCATATACGAGTTTGTAAAATTACATTTTCTAGGATATTAGTTAACTTATGCGTATCTTGCTAATAAATGTATGAACCAAGCTTTTTATAATTTATTTGATTGTTTTATAAACTATTTATACACCACTTTCTGTGTTGTCCCAGTGGATTAAAATACATTAAAAATTAATAATTAAATAAAAAAATTAAACTATTACAGTGCACTACCTTAAATACTTGTTGTCAAACTGTAATATATTATTTAGGAATTTATTGCAATGTTCATTGGTTACATTTAAATAATTATAATTTTTCACTTACGTCATCCCTGTGAGGGAAGTAGGCCATGAGAAGTCCCCAGGCAATACCACTGCTAAATCCAATAACCATTTCTATTGGTCCATGAGCCAACTGTTGTGCAATGTCACCTAAATTTACAATAAAATAATAGCCTAATTGTTTCAGTATATATTTACCAAAATGTTACAAAATAAATAAATGTTTTAAAAAGAATTTTATTCTCAGTCATCAATCTAAATAAAAACTAGTTCAATACATTCTACAAGTTAGTGACAAGTATTAGAATAATATTTATTAAAATAAAGTGTGTCTTTTTTGAAAGTTTTAATAAAATATTTAGTTACGCCCACATTTTCTGTTCATGATTTTTACTCTCTCTTGCCCTATATGAATAAATAGGAAATTAAACTATTGTTTTCTTGTCAATTTTGTTTAAATGTAGAGCCTAATTTAACACTGTTAAATTTGTTAAAAACAAAATACCGATAAGAAAACTTGGACACCAAAACACACAACAAATTCGTTTTGGGTAAATTTGATTCATTTAAAACCATTTCTACAAGCTCAAAAACGTTGTTTTTGTTATAAATTTCATATTTTCGATAAAACATGAGTCTCTCCATAATAACTTTTCTTGGTTTTGCAGGTTAATTTTAGCTAAAATAGGACTAAAATATCTGACCATTCCTTACTGATGAGATAATAAAAATAATAAAAATCGGGTGTGAAACACTCACACGACTTTCTCTTGCCAATGTAAATAATGACCAATATAACCTAACATTAGTAATAAAACATTAGACATAAACAAAAAAAAATTAACCTCAAAAAAACATAACCTAATTGTAATCTTGAGTGAATGATGCAAAATGAAAATCAACCTTATTTGGGTTAATAATACGAAAAATCACTCTTACAAGCTAAACAAGGCTCTGTAGAGAAAATGCTTGAAATAAAAGTTGTAGATCTTTTAAATTTCCAGTAAATTTTATTATATGCATTTTTGTTGTAAAATGGATACTACGACTGAAATCTTAAAAATCGATTTTTTTTACAGATTTTCATGAAGAAAAACAGAAAATCACTAATTACTGCTAAACTAAGCATTCAACAAAGAAATTTTTGGAATAAAAATTGCAGGTTTTAAATTCTCTACAACTTTTATTATACATTTTTGCGCTAAAATGCATATTAAAGCCGCAATCTTAAAAAAAACCATTTTTTTCTACAAGAGAACAGCCTCCCAAGAATTTGAACAGATATGACGCCTACCCTACTTTGTAGAGCACAAACATTGTAGTAAATGAGACGATTTTTAAAAAAAATCGTAGGAGCTGTTTTTTGAAAAAATTGCAAAAAATTGAAAAATTACACAAATAATACTACTTCCGGTTGACTGATTTTGATGTAAATGTTTTTGTCGGGTCCGGTAGTAGTATCTAACTTAAGCCGTGTGATGTTTCGTTCTTGAGATATTTTGTCACACACAAGACCAATTGCTAAAAACATGTATTTTGGGTCAGGGGGTTTGAAAATGTAGATCTGGTGAAAACTCAATTTCGAAAAATTGACATGAAAACAATACTTTCCTTCCTAAATATTCATATAGGCAAGAGAAAGTAAAGTGTATTTTATTTTACAAAAGAAAATATTTATCTACTTGAAACAGCTGTAACAATTAATTTAGTCTATTTTGATTATTAATTTATGAAACAATTTTTTTTTGTTTTCAATGAATTAAACAATTACAGATTATGAGAACAAAAACTGCTACATTTTTTCAATCCCTACTGTGTGTATGTTGCAATCTGTTCAATAGAAGAACTATTTAGCAACCCCATGACCCAATGAAAGGATGATGTGTATGACATGTAAATGAGGTGTAGTCTTGTACAGAACTCACCATTCCTGAGAAAGTATGGTTGATTGAACCCCAACTATCAAAGTATACCAGTAACTACAATCTAGTGTTCAAATCCATACAAAAGTAACTAACTTTACTAGGATTTGAACCAGAAACCTTCATCTCCAAAAATCAGATTCGCAGCAACGACTTTACCACTACACCAACCTAGTGGGTTAACTGCTACATTATGTGGGAAAGTTGTCAACAGTGTTTTTAAGAGAAAAACAGCTGTTCTTTCTCTACAAGTAACTGTGAAGGAATAAATAAATGAAACATGTTACAAATGGAGTCTAGGGATAACACATGACAATTAGGACACTGTACAATGTTTACAATTCCACATTTCAAGCGGTTTAGTTTTCCCAAATGATTACTATACTGTTTTGTCAATGTATTTGCTACCGACCTATATAGCACAACAATTAAAATGACAATTTCTAAAATGTAAATTGATTTTCATCCAATAATTTACATTTTTCAATTTATATTGAAACACAAAACAATGTATTAATATACCAAATTAATTAAAGAATTATATATATTAAGTTAAAGCTTACCTTCTGAAAACAACATGCCTAAACATACACCAAATATTGAGATTGCAGCAATATCGTCAATACTAGATGCTGCAATAACTAGCGTTGAAATTCCTTTTTCTTCACCGTACCCACGTTCTTTTAAGCTTAAAAGAACTGGAACTACAACTGCTGGTGACACTGCACTCAGCATGAACCTAAATAACAAACCATATTTTTTTAGTTAGGGACAATGAATGCCTCAGAGATGAAACCCCTTAGTTTACAAATTTTGTAGAAACCAAAATTTTGTCATGAACTAAATTCTAATACAAGTATTGATTAATAAGGTTAAACTATCTTTAAACTAAAAATTTTAATATTGAGAATTTAATTTTTATAGAAGTTTATGTACTACTCTTAAAACAATTTCATTTAGAATTTTGCTTTGAAAATATTTGTATGGCTTCAGAGTCCAGCTTTAGAAAGTAGCCAAATGTGCATAAAAAGTACATAATAAGCGTATTCAGAACATCCAAAACAAAATCCTTCATACAATTAAAAAATACCCACTTTATGTTATAAACAGTACATTCATAACTATTTACAACTCTTGTTGTTTAGGTCATCAGCTGAAAGGCTGGTTTGAATCTGTTGAGGTTTTACTAAGTAAAATGAAGAGTGAGGTGGTTTATATTTGCCTTCCTCACTGAGTGGAAAAATACGCTTATCAGCATGCCGGGCCCTCTGAAAAGCACATATTTTCCACTCTGGAAATGACACCTTCACTTCATTCACCACAGTGTCTGGCTGTATAATGAAATTCATTACTTTCAGAGGAGATAACTCTGATTAGTGTCTTTTACACCTCTACCTCTTCTGTTCTTAAATGATTCAGTCATTTAATTGGCTGACCATGTGATAAGAAACAGAACTATTTATTTTAGCCCTGCAACGAACAGATTGAAACAGATTGTAATAATTTAACTCTCCACCTGTCTGTTATGGGCATGTTACAACTCTTATAAATATACAATGCAAAAACACCCTGCACAAATTTGCACACAAATATTAATAAACACATGAATCCAATTGTATGGGCAGGATGAGCACTCTGTACATTTAACCCTTTCAGTTACTGCATTTACTGTAGTTTTTTAAACTTTTAAAACTCATTTTAAATGCTCTTGCCCTAAAATGCTTATTAAGGTCGCAATCTTCAAAAAATTACCATGAGAGTAGAGCCCCATGAATTTCCCTTGACATGCTTCTTACACACTATCTCTTAGAGTATAAAAAATGTAGTAATTAACGGAATTTTGAAAAAAATTATAGAAGCTGTTTTTAAGAAAATAGCAGAGATAATAATGAAATGAAATAGTACAAAAATAACAAATGCCCATAACAGGCAGGTGGCGTGTTAAATTATTTCTTATCACATGGTCAGCCAATTATATGACTGAAGCATTAAGAACAGAAGAGGTAGAGGTGTAAAAGACACTAGTAATAGTTATCTCTACTGAGAGTAATGAATTTCATTATACAGCCAGACCCTGTAGTGAATGAAGTGAAGGTGTCATTTGCAGGGTGGAAAGTAGATGCTTTTCAGAGGGCCTGGCATGGTGATAAGCATAGTTTACCACTCAGTGAGGAAGGTATTGGTAAATTACCTCACTCCTTGTTTTACTTAGCAAGGCCTCTAGACAGAGGTTCAAACCACTCTTTCGACTGATGACCTAAACAACAACAGTGGAAATAAACCATTATTTCTGGTTGAATGAGTGTGAAGATAGATGAAAACGTTCAGGTTGAGTCCCTTTAAGGTACCTACCTTAAGTTCCAAGTTTCAACTTCATATGATTTACTGTTTTTGATTTATTTTTCACACACACATTCACAAACAGGCACACGTACACACACATACTGACCAATCAGTAGAACATTGTTTTTTGTTCAGGGAGCCTGAAAACTCGATTTCAAGAAAACCAATATTAAAATATAACTTTCCTCACTATTATTTTACATAGGACAAGAAAAAAATAATAAAATAACCAAAGTTTTTTAAAACTAGATGTCTGTCAACAAACATTAAAAAATATCACTAAAACAATTTAAATTTATATATGTAATTAATTTATAAAACATTGTTTTACTGACCCTAAAAGTAAACCCCACAGCCATGGATAGTCAAGAAGATAATGAGAAACAACAGCAGCAGCAACAGCTTCCGTTATGCATGGCAGTAAAGAGAGCCTGATCACAACAAAGCTTAATTTTAGAAGAGCACCTGCATCTAATCCAAGACCAGCTTTAATTAAGATAACACTAAGTGCCACCTCTCTGTAACAAACGCAAAAACAAATGTTAAATCAAAACAGATTATCTGCAAACATTCTAAGAAAACAATATAATGTTTGTTTAATAAATTATAATCCCACAATCTAAGAATAGAACACGGTTAAACCATTGAATAATATGAGTTTGTCATCTGTAAACCTCCCTCCAGTCTGTTACACTACTGTATGTTTAGTTTATTGTATACACTAATCTATATATTAATAGCGAGCAGGTTTTTTTTATCAACATGATTTTAACCATCTAAACCTTCACCGATTTTCCTCAAATTGAGCTCAAATGAATCGTCTGTTTGAGTAGATTTGCAGAAAAGTAACCAAAATGATATATTTTGATTTATGATTGTAAAATAGGAGGTCTAAAATAAAGATATAAGATAATACATGAAGTTAATAAGAACGAGAATTCGGTAAGAGACGCGTCTGTGTACCGAAGGCAGAACTACACTACGCATACATATCTCTCTCTTTCTCTATCTATCCCTCCCACATCACGCACAGGTATTTCAGATTGGAGGAGGCAAGTTCAATGAACTAAGGTATACCGACTCATTGGCAGTGACACATCACTTTAGAGTTTCCAACGTTGTTGTTGTTACTTTGAGTAGTGTACAGAGAGTTCTGCTATATTTTGGTTTCTCAAATAATGCCGGACAACAATAAAACAAAAAATGTTGTTTACAGAAAAGTTCTATAAAAAAAAATTACACTTTTGTGTGGGATTTTCCACGGTGCACCTAGTAATAGATTTATTTACAAAACATTTTCGCAGATGAACCAACTCATGATATTAAATTTCTAGACCCACCTGGCTGACCAACAGGTAAAGTCGTCGCCGTGACTCAGCTTTTTAACAGCTGATTTTTAGTGATGATGGTTCCTGGTTCAAACACTAGTGAAGGTAGTTACTTTTATATTGATTTGAATACTAGACAATGGTTAGTGGTGTACTTTTACACCACTTCTTTTTGTTAGTGGGTTCAACTAACCATACTCTCTCAGGACTGGTTGGCTTGGGTCTGTACAAGACTACATGTCATACACATCATCCTCATCTTATTGGGTCATTGGGTTGCTTATTGTTCTGAATTGAACTGATTGCAACATTCATCGTTAGATAACATGCAATATAAATATTTCAATGATCGTACTCTTTTGTCAGATTTTCATGACAATATCAAAAATTACATTAATCATAATAGATAATCCTAATTATTGATCAGGTTAACTAATTTTACAAACGTAATTTTGCATACTTTTTGCTACACAGATGTAATTTTTTTAATGAATTCTCATGAGTCCTAATGAAGACACTTATAAGCTATCTAACACATTATTTTTAACAATATTCACAAGTAAGTTCCATAATGGAAGGAATATGACAGTATTTCACTGTTTTATTTTCAGAATGACACTACATATTCAATATACAAATGAAACAATATTAATTTTGCTAACTGCAGCACATAAAATAAGTAGAAAGTGGTATTAAATAAAAAAGTTAGTAGTCGACTGAATATCTAATAATGAATGTGCATAACTTTACAGAAACTAATTGCAAAAAACTGTAGTCATTATTTTATTTGTGTAATTTTTTACACAAATGTGACAGTGTGTGTTCATTGAACAGCCAAATCGAGGGCAAATTCTACTGATTGTATATGAAATTAAGCAGATCCAAGTGCCTGCATACAAAAATAGTAGTGTAAATTACAATTGTGAGAGAAATACATAAATGCAGGGGTGACTACAAGTGTTGTTACTTTCTCTTGCCTATATGAATATATAGGAAGGAAAGTATTGTTTTCATGTCGATTTTTCACCGGATCTACATGTTTTCGGACCCCCTGAACCCAAAAAACATGTTTTTAGCGATTGGTCTGTGTGTGTGTGTGTGTGTGTCTGTGTGTGAACAGAATATCTCAAGAACGGAACATCGTACAAACTTGAAACTTGAAACTTAAGTTACATACCACTACCGGACCCGACACGAACATTTTCATCAAAATCGGTCAACCGGAAGTAGTAGTTTATTCGTGTAATTTTTCACTTTTTTGCAATTTTCTCAAAAACTGGTCCTACGATTTTTTTTAAAATCACCTGATTTACTAAATTTTTTATGCTCTACAAGATAGGGTAGGCGTCATGTTTCCTGAAATTCTTGGTGAGGCTGTTTATGCGTAAAGAAATTGTTTTTTAAAGATTGCGGCTTTATTATGCATTTCAGCGCAAAAATGTATATAATAAAAAATGTAGAAATTTGAAGTCCTACAACTTTTATTTCAAACATTTTTTTGTATAACGCTTAGTTCAGCGGTAATTAGCGATTTTTTTGTTTTTTCTCACGAAAACGTGTGAGAAATCGATTTTTTTAACATTTAGACCTTAGTACTCATTTTACGACAAAATTGTATAAAACCAAATTTATAGAAAATTAAAAGATCTACAACTTTTATTAAGAGCATTTTTCTCTACAGAGCCTAGTTTAGCGAGAAAGAGTGATTTTCCGTGTTTCTAAGCCAAACTGTGAGGTCGATTTTTATTTTGCGTCATTCACTCATGATTAAAATAAGGTTATATTTTTTGAGGTTAGTTTTTTGTTTATTTGTAATGTTTTATTACTAATTAAAAAATAAACATCTGTAATGTTTTATTGTTAATTATTTGCATTGGCAAGAGAAAGTTGTGTGAGTGTTTCACACCAGATTTTTATTTTTAATACACATATGATTGTTACTAATGCATTAAAATTATACTAGAGTGATAATACAATTACCTTAGATGGATGACAATTTCTTCATACATTCCAGAAACATGATAAAAACCAATAGAGCGTAAAACAATGCCAGTGACTAACATACCAAGAAGTGGTGGCAAATGAATGAGTGCAACAAGATGTCCAGCGAGATATGCAAGCAGAATAAGTAAGAGTATTTTGAAGAGTTCACCATGTGGAGCAACTTCATCGTGAAACAAAGTGTACAGAAGTGCCCAAGATAAAACTAAAAGTATAACATATCCTAATCCTTCAATTATGACGCTATTATGACAGCCACATTGTCTTCCGAGTATTTTAACCGACCAGCTGTCACTGAAATAGAAAAAAAAATACAAAGTTAGTGATTAATGTACACATTAACAAAGTAATTACAGCATGGTTTTTGAATACATTATACGGTATTCCAAAGTGAAGCTAGCAACATCTAACTTTTAGTAATTTTATTTATAATCTAATACAAGATGTTAACGAAAAGGTAGAAGTAAAGCACACACTCAGTAAAGTCAGCATTGACTTATAATTTTATTTTATACAGAGTATGATAATCCAAGATTCAAATACAATAATCAACTCAAGCGAATTCACACAATATTCCTGTAATTTATTCTTGACATCCAATATCACAATTCCATTAACACTTTTAGTCTGTTTTATGATAGTGTTATTTATTAAGATATGTGTTTAGGTCATCAGCCGAAAGGCTGGTTTGAATCTGTAGAGATTTTACTAAGTAAAACGAGGAATGAGGTGGTTTACAATTGCCTTCCTCACTGAGTGGAAAAGTACGCTTATCAGCATGCCAGGCACTCTGAAAAGCACCCACTTTCCACTCTGCAAGTGACACATTTACTTCATTCACCACAGGGTCTGGCTGTATAATGAAATTTATTGCGTTCAGAGGAGATAACTCTGATTAGTGACTTTTACACCTCTACCTCTTCTGTTCTTAAATGATTCAGTCATTTAATTGGCTGACCATGTGATAAGAAACAGAACAATTTATTTTAGCCCTGGAATGAACAGATTGAGTGTAAATAATCTGACACTCCACCTGTCTGTTATGGGCAGTATTAAGATATATAAACCTAAATAAAAAATTCCTGCTTAATGACACTTCAAAACACTGAATTTTGAAATGTCACCACCAGAACAGTAACAACATCAAAACTTTGTTATGTTGTTATTTATTTTGAAAAATCTCATTACAGCTTTCACAGATTTTCATTTTTTTATTTTTTGCAGAATCGTAAAAGTGTCCTGTTTACAACCACATAAAAAAATTAAATTTCTTTGGGGGAACTCTGTATTTAAGGACAAACACAATCTCCATTTAAAATACATTGGACCAGATTTTGAGTAATAATTTCCACTTGTATAGGGCCAATTTTAGACCATGTGACGTGACTTTAGATGTTTCTGGAAGTTTTTTTGCAGCCCACATTCTCAACATTTGTTCACTTTATTTTTTACTTTCTCTTGCCTGTATGAATACATAGGAAGGAAAGTAATGTTTTCATGTCAATTTTTTGAAATCAAAGTTTTACTGGATATACATGTTTTTAAACCCCCCTGAACCCAAAAAAACATGTTCTTAGTAACTGGTCTGTGTGTGTATGTCTGTGAGTGAACAGAATATCTCAAGAATGGAACATCGTACAAAGTTGAAACTTGAAACTTACGTTAGATACCACTAGAAGACCCGACATGAACATTTTCATAAAAACCGGAAGTAGTAATTTATACATGTCATTTTTCACTTTTTGCGGTTTTCTCAAAAACGGCTCCTACGATTTTTTTAAAAATCACCTCATTTACTACATTTTTTACATTCTATAAGATAGGGTAGACACTATGCCTGCTGAAATTATTGGGGAGGCTGTACTCTTGTAGGAAAAAATGGTTTATTTACAATTGCGGCCTTAATATGCAATTTAGTGCAAAAGCAGATACAATAAAAGCTGTAGAGAATTTAGAATCCTACAACTTTTATATCAAACATTTTTTTGTATAATGTTTAGTTTAGCGGTAATTAGTGATTTTCTGTTTTTTTTCATGAAAATCTGTAAGAAAATGGATTTTTTACGATTTAAGTCTTAGCATGTATTTTATGACAAAAATGTATAAAATACAATTTATAGAAAATTAAAAGATCTAAAACTTGTATTGCAAGCATTTTTCTCTACAGAGCCTAGTTTAGCGTCATACTACATAGCACATAATTTTTTGTAAAGCCAAACTGAGGTTGATTTTTGTCTTGCATCATTCACTCATGATTAAAATTACATTATGTTTTTTGAGATTAATTGTTTTGTTTATTTCTAATGTTTTATTAATAATATTAGGTTATAGTGCTCGTTATTTGCATTGGCATGAGAAAGTTGGGTGAGTGTTTCACACCAGATTTTTCTACTTTCTTCTGTCCGCCGGGTGTTCTGCCTTAAAGTCTGTATGTCAGTTTTAAATACATGAAAACTAGTTGAAATTATTGACTTACTGTTATTACTTAGAATGTAAATTTAATAAGATTTATTAATTTACATGCAAGTTATGAATAAATACATGGTTATTTGTAAAGATTGTACAACAGATTGGAAATGCAGGGTTATTTTAATGAAGTGCAAAAACAGCATATAACAATAAATAATAGAAAAAAAACTGTAGAATTATAATAGTGTATTATACATTATAGTATAATAATTGTATACAATAATTCCAACTGTACGATAATTATAATGTTAGTAAACATAATTGTTTAAATGATAGCGTTTAAAAGTAACAGCGCTTACACAACAAAATGCTAAGAATAATTTGCATTATTTTTTATTTAATTTATTAATAAACGTCTGTTTTAATTGCATTTAATAATATAAAACTGGGCAAAAATTCTTGGTATACATTAGTATGTTAAGTTACATCATGGGAACAAAAATAATAGTACTGATAGCAAGGTCAAATAAAGTTTTACTTAATGAGAATGAAGTTATTAAAACAGTTATACAATAAAATATTTTTTTTATTTTTCATTTAACTTTTATGCATTCTTTTATACCAGATAAAAAAAAAATAAGTTAGTTAATTAAAATCTGTAAGTTGTTTTAAAAACATACATATTTCAAGATATCAAGATATCCTACACTAAGAAATCATTAATATTTTATGTAGCTTCTTAGTAATTAAAACTATTACTTGGGCTGGCATTTGTTTAGAAAGAGAGCTTGATGTTGATAAAAAAAACATAATTTTCAGAGAACATGGGGAAAGATTACAAATACACTGATGAATAAGATTCGCAAATATATATTGATAAAATTTTATAACGTAATGGCAGTTAAGACTCATTTGTGTGGCAGCAAAACTTGGGTCTCTACAGAGAGAAAAAAACAACAATGATGTGTTTTCTTTGAAGAGTCAAATATTGTACAAGGGAGACAGGATACAACATTGCAATTTACGAAAGAGTTGTGGAGAATAGTGTAAATAAGAGAATCTGTCATTATTGTAATAAACATGAAACATCATAATGAATGAAAGGAAATAGAATTCCAAAATAGGTTCTGGCATACAGGCTTGAGGAAAGAAGAAGCTTGTGAAGACCGGAACAACATGGAAGTAATTATTTTTGTAATTACAGCTTTCATATGCAACAAAAAGAAATCATTTTGATGTAGGAGCAATTGTTACAACTGTAAAAAATATTGTAACATAATTTGTGATAAGTCCAGAAATAGTTAATGTAAGGTTATTTACTTTAATATAAGGTTAATCTATAGGTTATTTATTTAAGAATAGGTTGTTTATTTTTTATAAGCCGCCTTCATTTTTTATCGAAAGAATTGTGTATTGTATGGGGTGGAGTGTGTTGACAAAATTAATGAATTGCGATGATTGAGATGTTTTGGAAAAAAATTCTAAGAAATTGAATGTAGTAGAAAAGTTAGTTTTATTTTGATTCCTTCTACAAAGAAAGTTCCAGAGACATAAAGGATCTTGAATATTTGGGAAACTATTACACAGCAGGTATAAAAACAGTCAGCACTTTTATAGTGGGCTAGTGAATAGTTGAACTCGTGAATGAAAAGATGTTATCTAGCCATTCAAAATAGTGTCGTTGCTTGACCAGTAATCATTTAATTAATCATTTTAGTTCTTAAGAATAGTCATCTATTTAATTTATGTAACTGTATTCTTTAGTAAGCTAGATTAATCATTAATTGTAATTAGTATTAATTTTGGCAATAAATAAATTGTAATTAGTTGTTATAAGTTTGTTTAATATTTAAAAGAATTAAACCCAGATCCCAAACGAACCTAGGTTTAGTGGTTACAATACATAAGTACTCAATTTGTAAATAAAGATGTGCTATAAATTTTACAGGAAGTTTTTTTATTTAAAAATAACCAGATCCTGAAAAGAACTTGGAATAAACAATACTATATACGATGAAGTGTGACACATGAAAAACTATCAATGACAGAATGCCCTAATTAAGAATCAAACTCTGGCATAAAAGCCAGTTGCATTGACTATAAGCCTATAAGACAAAATATAAAAACAAAAGAAACAAAATGTAGAACCTAGGTGGAATTATAAATAATTCTACAATCTATTAACAATACTATAATTACTTTTGTTATTCTAAAATATTTATTTTTGCAAGATGCTTACTTATCACAGAACTATTAATAACACAATAGAAAAAGTAAAAAATATTATAAAAATAATGTGATATACAGTAATAAATAGAGATAAAAAAAAATTCAATAGACAAAAATTTAAACAATACAGGTAGATAACGTAATTTGGCATAGGCACACAATGATAATGTTTATTAATAACCTTAATACAAAAAATACAGAGAGAAAAATAATGAAATAAAACAGGATAAAAATTATATTGTATTTTATTCTAACTTCCTGTATTCATTGTTAAAGTAGTCCAACATCCAACATATTTAATGGAAATAAATAGAACACAATGTTTTATTAGGTATTAGAAACAGTAAAATTACCGTATAATTTGATTTGATGATGTAAAATTACATTTGAACTATTAAATGAGATTAGTACTGTTATTTTGTATTTTAATGAATGTATCATTAAACGTAATTTGTTTTCACAATTTTTTTAAAACTGAATATTAAATTGAAGAATGAAAGAATTCAGCTACTACCATTATTTAGGAAGTTTGATAACTATTGACAACAGAGAAAGTAAATTAACAAAGTGAAGAATCTTTCATAAAAAGAAGAATGATGTTCTTTGGTCATATAAAGAGAGTGAATAACAATATAATATCAGTATCTAACTTAAGTTCCAAGTTTCAGCTTTGAACCATCTTTTGTTCCTGAGATATTTTGCACACACACACATAAGCTGCTAAAAACATGTTTTTTGGGTTCTGGGGGCCTGAAAACTTAAAATATTCAGCATAAACTCCATTTCAAAAAATTGACTTGAAAAAAAATACGTTTCCCTTCCCCATTCATTTAGGCTAAGAGAAAGTAATAATGTAATTTGGCACCTTTTGTAAATGTATTAGTACTGGGAAGAGGAATTGGTAGGCTGAGGAACCAAAACATACAAGAAAGTACACAGACATGAAAAAGTGGTTGCTGTAAGGAATTCATGGTTGCAGTTACACAGTAAAGCTTTATAATTTGAAACAATTGAATATTTTTGTAAGCCACATCTACGTCTCTAGATCACTAATGATCACTTGGTATAAGGTACAACGTGGAAATGAACTAAAATTTCTACATCCTTGCTCTGAATCAATTTTAAGACCTTAAATTTAGGAATCAGGTTTACTACCAACTGGGCCATCTATGCATTTCAAAAATGTTTATTTTTGTATGATCTAAAAAAAAATTCAATAAAAAACCATGAATTATGGCACAACATTTCTGAAAAACAGCTGAGACAAGAAAACATGAAATCAGTCTCACAAAGATATGTATATGACACTAATGTTTAATAGACAGTTATCTTCTATCTCAACCAGATATTCTAAAATATATTTTTGTAACTGTAATCTTTCAATTAGACATTTGCTGAATGAATGCAAAAGATTATAAATTTTGAGATCAAAATTTAAACTTCCTACTGAAATGCACCAGTTCCCAATGAACCAACTTTGCATCTCAATTTTGTTTTTTCAAAAAAAATAATTACTTCAATGAACTCTAATAACATCAATGTCTTTTCCTTTTTTTGTGTTTTAATTTTTTTTAAATTTTGAGAAACTGTAATGCTCTAAGCTTCACTGCGTAAATGAACTTTAAGAATTAATCTTTAGAACGTTGCTCTACAAATGTATCAACAGTTTTTGTAAAAATTGTAATCAATTTTATAAAAATTGGTCCATAAATAATGGAGGGTAATATTGAGGGAGTGAATTGCAGGGGGAGGCAAAGGTTGGAATATATAAAATAAATTACAAAAAATGTAGGGTGTTACAGGTATGTAGATATGAAATGATTTGCGTAAGATAGAAAAGCTTGAAGAACTGCATCTAACCAGTCAAGAGACTGATGAAAAAAAAAATTTGTTATAGTTTACTTTTTGTAGTCACTAATAACATTTGGTGTTCGTGTAACTTTAAAATAAGAAGTAAATAGAGAAAAAAAAATTAACACTTAACAGCTATAATATTTAGCCTATATATATCTTTATTTTTAAATTTATTTGCTAGTTTAAAAAAAGGTTATGATAAAAAATATTAATACTTTCATTTTCTGCATTATTTTCTCTTTCATCTTCATATTTACAAAAAAAATAAAGAAATTTAAATGAAAAATTTAATAAAGCCTGTTGTTATCATATTTTCTTGGCAAAAAACTTTTCAGGCCTTTTGTGAAATAAACTAAAAGTACTGTAAATTCATTTACACTGTGTAAATGTGAAAGCATTTGTTTAATAACAAAGTTTTTCCTCAGTTTAAACAAGTTGGCTCTCACAGATAACATAAAATTCTTGATACTTTTACTTTCTCTTGCCTATATGAATATATAGGAAGGAAAGTATTGCTTCCATGTCGATTTTAAGAATTGAGTTTTCACTGGATATAAACGTTTTCAGACTCCCTGAACCCAAAAAAACATGTTCTTAGTGATTGGTCTGTGTGTGTGTGTGTAAACAAAATATCTCAAGAACGGAACATCGTACTAATTTGAAACTTGAAATGTAAGTTAGGTACCAAAAGAGGATCCGACACGAACATTTTCATCAAAATCAGTAAACCAGAAGTAGTAGTTTATTCGTGTCATTTTTCACTTTTAGTGATTTTCTCAAAACCAGTTCTTACAATTTTTTTTAAATCACCTAATTTACTGCATTTTTTATGCTCTACAAGATAGGGTAGGCGCAATGTCTGTTGAAATTCTTGGGAAGGTTGTGCTCTCGTAGAAAAAAAAATGGCTTAAAAAATTGCAGCCTAAATATGCATTTTAGGGTGATAGTGTACATAATCAAAATTGTCAAAAATTTAACAACCTACAACTTTTATTACAAACATTTCTTTGTATAACGCTTAGTTTAGTTGTAATAATTAGTGATTATTTTTTCATGAATATCTGTAAAAACTGGAATTTTTAATATTTTGGCCTTAGTATGCATTTTACGACAAAAATGTATTTAATCAAATTTATAGAAAATTCAAAGATCTACAACTTTAGTTTTAAGCATTTTACTCTACAGACCCTAGTATAGCATTAAAAAGTGATTTTCCGTATCATTAAGCAAAACTGAGGTTGATTTTCATTTTGCATCATTCACTCATGATTAAAATGAGGTTGTTTTTCTGGTTTATTTCTAATATTAGGTTATATTGTTTATTACTTGTGTTGGAAGATAAAGTTATGTGAGTGTTTCACACTGGATTTTTAAAACTGAATGTAGGCTACATTAAATAAGTTAGAATTATGTAAAGTATACATACTTTTCTCTTGATTCCTGATTTTCAGCAATCTCAATGGCAGCCATCTCCTTAGTTTTGCTATTGTGTAGATTCTTCCCATTTTTTTCATCTTCTGAAAAACAAAATTAAAAATATATTAACCATACACACAAAATCAATTTTAATAAAGCAGTAGGCCTATTACAAAGCACAATGAAGAATACTTTAAAAGTCAAGGAGCCAAAAAATTTATAATAAAAATAAAAATATTTCTATTGACTTTACTATAAATTTGTATTTGCAACTGTACATTATTTTTATGATAAAAATAAGCTTATATGGCATAGACACAAATAATAACATAAACAACGTAAGGAAGAGTCCACCAATGGATGGAACCTTTATGGTTTCCCTTATTTAATTTTGCATTAGTGTTTATACGCATTCATATTTTATTCATCTGAATTTTTAAGGGAGCAATAAATCTTTGTTAAAAGCTCTCTAGCTTTCATGGATGGCTAAATTTAAGAAATAAATAAATATACAGTATATGTTTGAAGGGTGAAAGATGGGTGTATCATTTACGATACTCAGCTCTTGTATTCTTTAGTTATTAAGTTTTTTTTTATCCGAGGTGGCAAGTAAAACTCATGTTCACTCCCACATGATGAGGGAAGTAGTGTTGGACTCAATTGAGGCGTCCTCATCCAGCCCCAAGGAGACCGCAACCACCTACCAACCAAAAACCCACCGCCTAGCCACTTGATCCGACATCAGCAAACAACCCTCCACCTCCCTCGGAACCGTACATATAATACTACAAAGGAAATGTCAGGTTAAAAATTTACATACTGTCAGTGGGGTGTGGAAGGGAACTATAGCCTAATTCCCCTCTCGCTGCCACTGACCAACAGTTTTATTCAATTATTAAGTTTTATACAATTTTGAGTGTTTTCTAATTTTTGTATTTGTGTATTCCCTTTTATGATTTATTTACAAAATTTCTTAGAATCTATTTATTTCCATCTTTCTCATACAATCTACCTTTTAAAATTATTGTTTCCAGAATTCAGAAAAAAACTACTGTATTTCTATTATGCGTTTACTACCTCGTCTATCTATTCCTTTCTAGGAACCTTAAAGGGTTAGCTCCTTTTGTCAATTAGTTGAGTTCATCAGTTCAAGTTGGCAAATGGTCATGAGCGAGTGCTATTAGACAATGTTCAACAAGTGTGAATACATTAAATGTATTCACTTTTTCATACATTGTAATAACATTTTTAGGTATTGCACGTAAATGAAAAGGTTTGCATGGTGTACATGTTGTATTTTGGTTGTAGGTAAGAGAAAATTGTTAGATATAAAATAATTACTACTGTTAGTTAAGTTAGATTAAGCTAAAAGTTTTGTAATTAATTTATAATTAAAGTAATTCAATTTTAATTTGTTAATAAATAAATAGTTATATGCTTACGAAATTCTATTATTTATTACACCCAGATCCTGTAAGGACCTAAGCTTCAGTGTTACAATATTAATTAAAATTGGTGTTTATATCAATTGAGCATATTATTTTTTGATGATTAAAAAAAATCATGATAACTATTATATTTATTGTATTCACACTGTGTGACACTGTTGTATTTATTTTCTGTTTTAACATCTACATCAAAGTATCAATAATTTGATAAATGTATGATTTTAAAAACTTACTTATCATATTAGAGTGTCATTTTAATATCATTTAAATACTCTTTTCTCATTGAATTTCTAAATAAGAAACAATTTTAAACGTTGTAGAACATTTATAAATACATTTTATAGAGCACTGTTTACGTTTTCTTTTAAAATTACTGCAATCAATTTAATTAAGTTTGTTTCATTAACAAATATATATCACTAGAATAAAATTAAAATGAACTAATTACACACGTTAAGACACTACCAATTAATACTGAAGACTGTCATCTGAAACCTAACTCAAACTAAATTAAACCTAACATAAACCAGTTATACAACAGCAATTAAAAAGAATGGAGTACAACAAAGTAATTTTATCTTTAATTGTAATTACAAATAATTTATGTACTATTATAATTTTCAAAGGAAGTACTATTTACAAAAATATTTTTTACAAATAATACTAACACCTACAATGGACAACTGAATAGGTAGTTACAAAACACCTACATTAAATACATTTGTGTAGAACCAGAAGACTTCAGGTTTTTCTACCAGACATACATATTGACAAATAATTTAATATTTAATAATTACACCTGGTAGAATAGTTAAATACAAAAATTATAGAATGTAGCAGGAATAATAAGTGATTATAATTATGTAGCTAAAAATTTAAATAAACAAAGAAAATAGTGTATTTGAATTCTGACTTTTAAAATACAAATTAAAAATTACTGTCCTGAATGATAAATAAAATTTTATGTATAATTTAAGTCAAAGAGTAAATACACACCAACCATTTGTTAACTATTAAAAAAGGTCATTAACTGAAAATTAATGTTCCTTTGAAGATCAAAACAAAATTTCCAACACTAAGGGGAAATCAAAATCAGCACTCAAGGGAACGTACCTATAATTTTAATTAGAGGATAGTTTGATTGGAAAGTTTCAGTGGCAGATCAAGATCAGTTGTGACAATTCGGTATATTTAACGATATATATTTTTTATAACATATGATTTCCACAAAGGACATAATTTATTTCAATCAGGAAGTAAAAATTCATGCCCATAACGGGCAGGTGGAGTGTTAAATTAATTGCACTCGATCTGTTGGTTCCAGGGCTACAAAAAATAGTGCTGTTTCTTATCACATAGCCAGCCAATAATTATATTACTTAAGTATTTAAGAACAGAAGAGGTAGAGGTGTAAAAGGCACTAATCAGAGTTATCTCCTCTGACAGTAATGAATTTCATTATACAGCCAGACCCTAAGGAGAAAATGAAGTGAAGGTGTCATTCGCAGGGTGGAAAGACGTTGCTTTTCATAGGCCTGGCATGCTCATAAGCATACTGTTTCAACTCAGTGAGCAAGGCCGTAGTAAACCACCTCACTCTTCGTTTTTTTTAGTAAAACCTCTAGAGGTTCAAACCAGCCTTTCGGCTATTGACCTAAACAACAACAAGTAAAAATTGTGTAAATTTAAAATCATTTTTGTATTTTTATAAGTAAAAATATTTTTTAATTTAAACATTTTTTATACATTAAATTTTCTTGTAACTAAATATCACGAAAATATTATGTTGTAATCATTAATATTTGTTTATTTCATTATTCTACATAGGATGAAACTTTTCCATCATTATTCTTCTCATTATTCTAATTTTTTTGTTAAGTTTTCTCATTACTTTTCTCATTATTCTTTCAAATCCATGACTGGAGAAATTATTTTTATTATTTTTTCATTCCATTGTAGGAAGTTGAGTAGTTCATTAATATTTGTTACAAATATGGCTATGGATAAATCAGTCAGTGTTTTAATGCAACAAACAAGCATGATTATCATTTTTAATTTTTGATACAAGCATTATGGTCTAAAATACACCTTAAACTTGTAATTTTTAATGAACTGATTTTAATGCAGATTTTGGAAAAAGTTGTAAATTGCAGTTAACTTGAGCATCGCATGAAAAAAAATATATACAAAAATTACAGTAATTAAAATTTTTCTCAATTCTTGTTATATGAATTCTTTACTAAAATACTCATTAAAAATGTAATTAAAAAAAATTAGTTTCCCATTTAATTCCTTTACAAGTGAACATTATTGAAATCCTTTCTAACAGAGCACTTACTAATTGAATAAAAACTACTCATATTTCACGATTTTAGACCTTGTAGTTCTGAAGATTTCATGATGAAGTGAATTTCATATTTATATCCTGTACATAAAAATAATAAATAATAAACAAATAAGTAAACTGAAACAAAAACATTACCAAAAATAATATTAGACATAATATAATCGCCTAGGGAAAAACTAGGGAAATTTTCAGGAGCCAAGTAGTCTACAAAGAAAAATCTTTCACTTGTGTGTACTGCTGGTCATGACTTATGGTGTCAAGACATTGACCTCAACTATCACATCTGGTAAGAAACTTAAAATAACAATGAAGAATTGAAAGATCAAAGCTTAGCGGGTTATGGGACAATGGGGCAATTTTGGGACATTTTAGAAACAAAGATCTAATTGAAAAAAATGAAACCTTTAACTGATGTTATTACACAGATTGGAATACTAAAATAGATTAGGCAGGAGATGTGGCCTTAATGAAAGATGGGAAATGGAATAAGAGAAGACAAGGTTGCAGAATACGACCCTTCCATGTGTTGAACTCATGATATCAAGACAAAAGCTAACAAATGGACTCAGAAAACAAGAAACACCCAAGACTGGATAACAATTAAAGAGGTATATATATCTAACAATAGATGATTGTTTTCTTGTAGAAAAAAAACAGCCAAATTGTGTAATCCAGTGAATCAAAATATAGCAAGTCTCAATAAAAATGAATATTTCATCACTAATGTAAGGACCTTAATTAGGGGACCAGCTAACAACCAGCTATGAAGATGGTGCTCCCGGTCAAAACTCAATTTAAAAAAACCAAGAAACTAGTGAAAAGAATGAATAAATTATGGTAGTTATCAACAATTGAAAGTTCCTAATAACAATATATGTATCACTTACAACAAAAACATATTGCAACAACTTACACAAGAAAATATTGTAAAAATATCTACGGGGAGTGTGTTCAGGATTTTTCTAGGGAGAGTTTAAAAATGTTAATGTAAATAATAAGAGTGATGAATAGAGTTTCAAAAAATAGTTATAAAGTGTCTTGTATAGTCAGGTAGGCTTGCCTATTGTTTTAAGGGTATTGTGAAAGAGTGGGTACCTATTTAGATAACTGACCTTTTTGTAACGCCTTTTACTCAATTCTAATTTGTTTACAGTGTCTTAAGATTTATCCAGAAGCCATCAGAAGGAATTTGTACTTTTATTATTATATCAAAAATCTCTGTCCTTCTGGTGACTTCCACAGCATATAGTATTCAAGAAGCCCCGAGTTCGGTCCTGCAGTCAGTATTTGCTCTATCTTCAATGTATGTGCATTGCATAGTGCTTAACAGTTACATTTGGAATAATCCACCGTTACTGTGTAATGTTTATGATTATTCTGTTATCATTTTTGTAAGTAGTGTTTAGTAAATTGGTTAAGTTAATTAGTATTGTATTAGTTTATTATTTGTTAAGTAATTTAATTGTATATTTTAGACACTTAATTTAATTGTAATTTTTAGTTGTAATAAATACTCGAATTTTAAACTATAGTGTATTAATTATTTAATTTACCCAACTCCTGAAACAGATCTTAGAGATAAGTGTCACAATATTATCTATCAATCTATCCCAATACAGCTTCTAAAAACAACCATAATTTTGTTAGTTTAAACTAATTAAATTAAAAATTTCAATAAGTGACCAATGTTAAAATTCAGAGAAAAATTTAAACTTTTTTTTTAAATTTATTTATTTAAAGTCGGATCAACTGCTTGGCCATTAGTGACTACTGTGGATTATGTAACATTAACTATGGGACTTTGACACATGAAAATTTCCACACCCTGGTCGGGAATCGAACCCGGGGCCTTCGTGTGGCAGGCCAATGGGCTAACCACTATGCTACGGAGACAGCCTCAATTTAAACTTTATTTTATGATTCACTTATATCATATTTATTGATAATTCTATGCAGAAAGAGTACAAATATTTAATATAATGATTACGAAAGAAGAAAACCATAAAGTTATAAAGAGATCGGTTAAAACTGCGTAAATCACACACCGCAACCAAAACCACAAATTTTTTTTCCACCAATGTAAGAATGTTGTAGAGTGAAACTATAAATAAATGATGTATGTATCGATCTATATAATAAAGAAATGATATGTTACGTGGCAAACATTGTATATCTAAAAATTATGTACATATTTAATACAGCATTAAAATTATTTATTTTATTTGTTATTGGAAACTGAACATTACTAAAGACCACATAATTTGTTTGCCACTTTTCACTAATAATGTAGACTTGTTTTCTACTCGAATTTGAACAATCGAAATAAGTGGGAATTCAGTCTGGCTGAATAATGAAATTCATTACTTTCAGAGGAGATATCTCTGATTAGTGTCTTTTACCCCTCTACCTCTTCAGTTCTTAAATGATTTAGTCATTTAATTAGCTGACCATGTGATACAAAACAACTATTTATTTTAGCCCTGCAACGAACAAATTGAGTGTAAATATATTGACACTCCACCGGTCTGATATGGGCATATTTTTAGATTATAAAATTTATTAAAATACTATATAAGTGAAATCGTAGAATAAGTGTTAGTGCCACCGGGTGACTGCATAATTATGAAAGAAGGTATAACAATATTGTCAAAGAAAAAAAACTGTTTTTGATTTTAAATATACAGGGGCGTTGATTATTCGAACGTCAGTCATCCCAAATAGTCAATAATCCGAATCACCATCAATGGAAAAAATACATATTTACTCACACAGAGGCATTTTCTGTTCCAGAAACTGTAATGATATAGTGTGAACAATAGCCTGAATTTAGTGCTGCTAAAGCATTATTAGTAAAGAGAATGAGAGATTTTGCTGCTGCAAAATGTTTAGTAAAAGAAAATTCAAGATTTTTTAAATAATTACTGTAGAGTATATACAAGTGCATTAAAAATATTTCATTAAGGATTTTATCGTAGTTTATTTCAATAATTAATTCAGTTTTGAAATTCTGTATTTATCCGTTTGCTTTTATAATCTTTAGTAGCTACTCCATATTTCCAACAAATGCAATAAATGTTTTTTTTCACTAAAAATTGTATTTATGTTAGTCCCTTATTAACCTCTAAAACATATAGTTTTATTATTGCTACCGTTTAGGTTAATTATTACATTATGGTACAGTGTATAAAATTACAGAATTTAGCATGTTTGATTATCCGAACTATTTGATTATCAGAACCACTCTGGTCCCAATTAGTTCGGATAACTGATGCTCTATTGTAGTTGCAGTGAAAGTATTTGAAATTAAAGTCATTTTTATCTGTAATTTTGAACTCTTTAATGATAGGTAATTACTAAAAAAATTACATACAAGACTAATAAAGTAAAACTACAACAAAAAATTGCATACACAAGTACTAAAATATTTTTATGAGATGAGTCATAAATATTTAAAGAAATGTAGTGGTGTAATACTAACTTTTCTGATAATTATTTTGAATAAATTATAATGTGATTGATTATCATACTGTCTTAAGTATGGTAATTGGTAATAAAAAAATAAGCCAACAACAGGATGCATAAACTAAAACATTATATAACTTTTAAGCACGTGAATAACTGAAGTAGTCTTTATACCTAATAAAATATAATTAACAAACAAACAGTGTATAGTTTTTCACACAATGTTTGTAAACAACTATGGGTAATATATCACACAGTACTGGAAAATAATAACATAGTATAAAATTTATTATACTTTTTATTTAAATACAAAATATTAACTTTTTATACAGAGTGTATAATAAAATACTGATTCAAGCAAGATCAAGGTTACTCAGAAACCAATGTAACTGTCATGAATACAAATAGAATGATGAGAAAAATATAATTAATAATTAATTGTTTCTAGTATAGCCTTCCAATTAATTCTTTTTTTGCCCAAGATAAATACCAATAAAGTACATTAAATTGTATGTTTCTATTACACCATTTGATAACCTAGAATTATTATAATTCTGAGTTCATAATTTTGAGATTTCTGATAGGATCAATTTGATTTCTTCTAATAATAATGCTTATAATTTTATAAATCAATCACTGAAACTGTAGATTTAAGTTCTTATGTATAAGACTTTTACTAACATTTATTTATTTATTTAACGTCATATCAATTACAATGGTCGTTAGCGACAACGTTGGGTTGTAACTTACTGTGTATAATGAAGGATGAATGATTTTTGTAATGCATGAAAATATGCCATGCCTGAGCAGGATTCAAACCCACAACTATATGATGAGAGGGGAGCACGTTACCAACTACGTCAATGCAGCCGACTACTACTAACATTTGTTTTTTATATT
This sequence comes from Catonia carolina, assembly GCA_035578175.1. Taxonomy (NCBI): domain Eukaryota; kingdom Metazoa; phylum Arthropoda; class Insecta; order Hemiptera; family Achilidae; genus Catonia; species Catonia carolina. Next base: position 118,054,456 of record JAQMRL010000002.1, on the reverse strand, counting down.
GGGTTAATAGTAAAAAATACCCAGCTTATATACCAGAATCTTGAATTAAATCATGGTCAGGTCTTATTATTTTGTCATCAATCAATTTCATCTGTGATTCTTAATTAGTATTGTTGTGCAAAACAACAAACAAATACATTTTTGCCACTTTTTAAAAAGTTAATTTATTATGTATCTATTATGTATCTTATATTGTATTATTATATATCTTACCAAACTAATGGAATTTGGTTAAAATTTAAAAAAAATATTAAATTATTAGCAGTTTCTTTTAGTTGATTAAAGTCATGTCAACAGGTTGGTCATTAGAGACTACTGTGGGTTTTTTCACTGTAATGGTGGGTTTTAACACGTTAAAATTTCCGGACACTACCCAGGAATAAATGAAAAAATCCTAACCAATTAACTCATTTGTCACTAATTCTCTAACTTCTTACTACATAAAGAGCTGAATTTGGCATGATTAAGTCGCATAGATTAAACAGAAAAATCATAGCATTACAATTTCAATTACCTGAGTATAATGGGTAAAAATGAGTGACTACTTCAACACAATACACAGGCCTACTATTTCTATCTTCCCTGAAGGCCTAGTTACCACGACGCTAGTTTACTAGTGTTGTGGTAACAAACAACTAGCAGCTAGCAGTATTCACTAGCGTGCTAGTGGCTTTGAATATGTTTGATTTCACAAGCGCTGGTAGGGGAGAAAAGGTCACTTGATTGACTAGTGCTAGTAAACTATCTCAGTGTGAACATGTGGAAACATTGGTATAATTACAGTTACTAATAAGCTGCTAGTACTAGCAGCTAGTAAACTAACACTATGGGAATAGACCTGAAGAGGTACCATTCTAAAAATTGGCACACAAATTTTCAAAATGATACATAAGAAAAGTAACACAATCAAAAATTTTAATTCTTTAATAATAAAGGGTAGAAAGGGCATAACTACCCTACTCCAATATACGAGGTGTGGCTATTTAATAATGAGACTGACATCGTAAAAAAATTAATTTTAATTTTATACATAATCACTTATTGTCACCTTCAATATACACTCCTTCTCTATCCCTACAACGCTCCATGCAAATTTTCCATTGTTGGAAACAGTGCTGGAAGTCAATCTTCTGTCAGCTCCTTCAGGACACGTGCCTCTTTCTCTTTGACAGCTTCCACAGGACTCAAATCTTGTCCCTTTTAATGCAGATTTCACCTTAGAGAACAGGTAGAAGTTACATGGTGCAAGATCTGGTGAATAAGGTGGATGTTCTAACACTGAGATGGCGTACTTGGCTAGGAACCTCTTGACAGATAATGTGGAATGAGCTAGCCCATTGTTTTGGTGGAAAACCCATGATTTGTCCTTCCACATTTCGGGGCGTTTTCCCTTACTCTTTCATGTAGTTTAGAAAGTACCTCAAGGTAGTAATATTAATTAATTGTTTGACCTTCAGAAACCCAGTGAAGGTACACAATCCCATGGATATCAAAAAAACAATCATCATTGCTTTAAATTTTGACTGGCTCATTCAAGCTTTTTTGGCTCTCAGTGAAGTTCGGCTCTTCCAATGTATGGATTGGCGCTTCATTTCCGGATCATAAGTAAAAAACCATGTTTCATTTCACCTGTTCCCGAAGGTGAAATCTGCATTAAAAGGGACAAGATTTGAGTCTTTTTTAAAATTAAGCTGTAAAAGATAAAGCGGCACGTGTCCTGAATGAGCTGACAGAAGATGACTTCCAGCTCTGTTTCCAACTATGGAAAATTCGTATGGAGCATTATAGGGATAGAAAAGGAGAGTATATTGAAGGTGACAATAAGTGATTATGTATAAAATTAAAATAATTTATTTTTCAATTTCAGTCTCATTATTTAATAGCCACATGTTATTTATTTTTCTATGAAAGAGTCACAGTTCAGCAAATTGACAGTGCATTGTACAAGTGATATTAAAAACAAAGTGTAGAAAAAAAACTGGGTAAAAAAATAAACCAGTCTATTTAACACAGACCTCAGAGACTAGAATTAAGCATGGGTGCAATTGCTACTTGTTAATAAAATAATAGTAATAAAATTAAATGAATTGAAAAAAAGTGAAAAATTCTTAAAAACAATTGAATTTTTTAAATCTTTGCATTATTAGAAAGATAAAATTTAAATTGTTTAAAACAAACCTGATGGAGAATCTGAGTAATCTGATAAATAATGGTTTATATCATTTGACATCAGTCCTCTGGTAGGGTACATGATAAAACTGAATTCATGGCAGTACCATTAATAACAAGGAATGACATATATGACAGTTAAATAAACTACACAATGAATGAGAAAGTCATATTTGATCCACTAATAAGAGCACTGTGAGGTTTGTAAATAGACAGGCAGTCGTAGTACTTTAAAATATTCACATGCAAACTTCAAACTATTTGTAGTTACTAACAGTAAATAAATAAACGAATCTATTTGATCAACATCTTGTCAAATTAATTAAAAAGAAAATTTTATTGTTTTTGTAGTACGAAAAAACAAGAAATGACAGGGTTGTACAAATTGGATGCATGGATGTTTAAGTTAAAATGTAAAAGTGAATTATTGATCAATTTTAATGAAAAATTCTATTTTAAAATAAATAAAATTGTGCAATAAAGAATTATAGAAAAAAAGGCGGAAGCAATATTGTTCAGTAATGTTTTGTGTATTTTCATGATAACTATTGTGTAGGTACCTCATGAAACAAAAATGAGCTTCAAGACAAAAAAGGTAGTATTCCATCATGTAATTCAACAATTGAAATAAAATAAATTCTTTTCATAATATTAAAACTAAATAAAAAAATCTGGTGTGAAATACACGGCTTTCTCTTGACAATGTAAACAATGATCCTATAACATGTTAATCATATCTAACTACATTGCCAACAGTTTTTTGGTTCCGCGAATACCAGGAGATTATAAAATGACAGAGGTTCCACTTTCAAACTAGTTAGCAATGTAAAATGAAAAATAACCTAATTTTAATCATGAGTGAATAACACAAAATGAAAATCAACCTCTGCAGAACTTGAAAATACGGAAAATAAGTAATATCCTCTAAACTAGACTCTGTAGAGAAAAATGCTTAAAGAAAAAGTTGTAGGATGTTTAATTTCCTATAAATTTAATTACTACACTTATGTCGTAAAGTGGTCTTACGTTCACTTAACTTCTGCACTAAGGACTTAAAAAATCCCATTTTTACAGATTTTCATGAAAAAACCAAGAAATTGCTAAATTAAGCGTTTTACAAGAACATATTTAAATAAAAGATGCGTGTTTTTAAATGTTCTATAACTTTAATTATATACAAGTTTGCTCTAAAATGCATATTTAGGCCACAATCTTAAAAAAACAATTTTTTTCTACGAGAGAACAGCCTCCCCAAAAATTTCAGCAGACATGGCGCTAACCCCATCTTGTAGGGCATAAAAATTTAGTATATGAGGCGATTTAAAAAAATCTTAGGAGCCGTTTTTGAGAAAATCGCATGAATAAACTACTACTTCCAGTGGACCGATTTTGATGAAAATGTTCGTGTCGGGTCCTCTAGTAGTACCTAACTAAGTTTCACGTTTCAACTTCGAACGATGTTCCGTTCTTGACAACACACACACAGACCATTCGCTAAAAACATGTTTTTTGGGTTCATTTGGTCTGAAAACGTGTAGGCCTATATATGGCAAAAATTCGATTTCGAAAAATCGACATGAAAACAATACTTTCCTTTCTATAAGCCCTACATTCATATAAGGCAAGAAAAGTAAAACGGTTTTGCAAACTTGTAAAATATGGTACGAAAGATTTATGAAGTTAGATTCCAAAATAAAAATTTTAAAAAATCGGAAATATTTAATAGTAATAATATTTCAAATGTAATAAAAATATAAATTTTTTTCATACAAAATGAAAAAAAATTGGACAGGGTGTCATAATTTCTTAAGTATTAGCGGCTAATTCGTAAAGACAAGTAAAAAAATTTATAAGCGAGTGAGATTTTCATACAATAAATGGGGCACTCCGACCGAATAAATGCAGGATGAAGATAATGTTATATTCTATTAAAGGTTATAAAATGTTGAACGACTGTATTTTTCGCATGACTTGTTTTTTGTAATCGACTGCAGTACTACAATAAGGAAAGTCAATATTTATACACAATTTATCTTTATAAATTTAACAACCCTGTCACTATAAATGTTTACTTAAGATATTTATTGTACTTTTAATGATACTCTTCATGAAATTATTTTTAACTACTGTAAATCATAAAAATTATTTTAAATTAAACATTCATTATGTTCTTGTACCTGATATTAATAGGTTTTAACTACTATTTTAAACTGATAATTTCAAATAAAGCAAACAGTCCATGCTACAAAAGTAAATAATATAGAATAAGACATCAATACAGCAGACGGTCACCGATTTATCACGTTCAGCCCGGACCGATGACGTATAAACAATGAATGACGCAACTGACAAAAAGAATCCAAAAATAGACTATGTACAGTTCAGCCGTTCTAAGTTTGCTCCTAATGTAAACAAATAATGACGTCACTGAGCATGCGCATTATATCTAAATGTGTACACGCTGATAAAAAAGTAACAACTAAATACTTTCAAAAGTATTTTTCTAAATTAAATTGTTAGGCCTACATCATATCACGACTGATGTTTTTAGTACTGTAAGTACTTATAATTTAAAAAATAGATAACAATAGGAATACGACATCCATAAAGTCACGGTCTCTAGTGTGCACCCTGTAGTAGCTGGTTTTGGTTTGTTGACAGTAGGAGCAAACTTAGAGCGGCTGAACTATACTGTCTGTCAATAACTTGATGGTCTCCTACAGAGAGGAGCAATATTTGGATTGTAAAACCATTTTAGGAAACATTGCCAAGTTTTTTTAAGTAACTGAAACTTGCTGGATATTACTTATTATTATAAAACAAAGTATTTCGCATGTTTTTTGTTTTATAAATTTAATTCGGAAAACAGACGATTAATGAGATAATGTATAATACAGTAAAAGTTTTGTTTTTGAAGAAAAAATCGTATTTTTTCAAATACGTCGTCATTGTTCAACACCCATTTCACGGATTAACTAATATTTGGCAGATTTGTTCTGTAACAATTATGGAAAACGATGATGGAATAAAATTTAACACAAATCATTACTTTTTAAGTTACGACGTATTTCATAAATAAATTTTGTGAAATCGCGAAACACGAAATGAAGTCAGAATGCGAGAAACTTTTCTGTCTTTAATCATCACTGTCCTCATGTAGGAAATGACATGAAGAGAAAATTTTCAATTAATTTTTAGTGAAAGAATTAGTTAAATTGGATGTGATTTCCGGCAAGCTTCAGTTGCTTAAAACAATTATAAATGTTTTCTGAAATGGTTTTACAATCCGCATATTGCTCCTCTCTGCCGGAGGCCACCAAGTTATAGACAGACAGTAATTTTGGTACTTTTTTTCTGAATCATAATACTGAACAAACCACAGACACAGATAGTGGAAAATATTTAATATAATTTTTTTCTGAAATTATACAATTTTTTATTATAATTTTCTAAGTTCGCAGAATAGATACTGATAAATTTAAAACATACCACAAAGCACAACACTATTGTAATCCTTACTACTCGAGGGGTTACTAATGTTTGTCAAGTAGCGAAAATTAAAAACATTATTGATAGACCTATTGACATTTTAAACGTTAGCTATTATCAACAGACCTGCCATCTCGCTTAACAAAATGATCGTATAAAAGCTGTGCTGTCTTTAAAAATTTTTTAAATTTAGTTAAGTTATTTATCATTACAATTCCACAGAAACACAACACATTTCCACAATAAAGTATGTGTAGTATTATGTGTAAGTTTTCCTAATCTAAGTATAATAGTTCAATTTGCTAGCAAAGGAAAATCTTTGCCCACATTAAATTAAATTAATTAAAACAGAACTAAGAGGCATTCTTTTATGGTTCAATTTAAATATCCAAAACTTTCTCAATTTTTTTTTTAAATAAATCATTTCACGCGGTTTTCGTACAATCACAACACATCGATGCTTTGAGTCCGCATACTGCTTGAAGTACCGGACCGTTACCTGATTTATTCTACTATCCTTGCCGCTGTAATAACAGTTAAGCCGATCAAGAACTAGGGGTTTTAAATTAAATATTTAAAAAATTAAACTGCATCCCGACTAAATTATGTCACTAAACCTGAAACTGATAGAAGATTATTTAGACGATGTCGTGGGAAATACCACCTAATCGTTCGAAGATAAATGACGGGGCTACGTTTCTTCAATGAAACATTACGGAAGGGTCGTTGGAAATAAAATTTAGTTTCAAAATCAGAAAAATGAGCGGGACTAAATACAAATATATACATCGATAATAATATCAAGATATATATATTACAGAACAATTACCAGATTTTCCATAATATTAATATAAATCAATATCACAAAAATCTGGCTGGGCGGGAAGGACTTACGTTGATGTATGTTCAACTACGCTGAAAGTCGCGTTATTACTACAGAAAGTCATGGTATGGCAGTTGTCGGATCGTCGATAGTGGGTGCGGTCTGGTATAGATGCCCCAGAAGGCTTCATTTTCTGAAGCCATTCCGAGGTCGAGGAGATTCCTTGAGGTGTTTTGGATGGAGGGAAAGAGAAGGTGATCATTGAGTTAGGAATTAGATAGTGGAAATTTGCAATGAGGCGTAGGATGCGATTTTGAAAGGCGTGAACGGACTTTTTATGCGTATTAGCTAGGAGTGGCCACCAGACCGGCGACCCGTACAGAAGGAAGGAACGGATAATGGCAGAATATATATATATATGAGGAGTTTTACAGAAGTGGCTATAGATTTGGAGCGGAGAATGGGGTGTTTCATCCACAAGGTATTTACATAATAATACTAAATACACCGTAGTGAGTATTGCGTTGAATACAAATAGGGAGAACAATGTTATACTCCACATTTTCTTAATATTTTGAGAGAAAAATCGACTGCGAATATCAAGGGATTCTTGTAATAATTTATTATACATCGATTAACTCTTGTCATAGTTTTTCCAGCATAGTTTTGATTATGTATACGAATTGTGCCATTTTTCTCGTATTTTGTGCCGAATTCTCATAACACGAGAAAATTCATACTAAATTTTATGTATTTTACAATCTCAAATCTGCCCTTTACATTTCCCGGTTTCACTCCATAAAATTATGTTTGTAGTTATCACTTTTAGAGTATTTATGCCAATTTTTAAAATTACAGCTCTGGGAAAGTACATAAATAGTATGCGTAAGAGGAGTTACCCTTTTAACTATTTAGTTAAAATTGTCGAATTATTTTATTTTATTTTTACTAAATACCGCTTAGGCTACTAAATATGCATCCAGATTTTTGAAATCGCAGCTCATTGGGAAGTTAAAGAATAATAATATGTATTTATTTACGGTAGCCACTCTTATTTTTACCTATAAGGCGCAAGTGGTTGAAAAAAAATTCTTTGTTTTCTGTACAACAACTCAGAAGCAAAAAATGCTGAATTTCAGCTCGTTAAGTGATTGGGGAGTTACAGAATAGTGAACAGTAAGTCAGTCAGTGACAGGTTTCGCATTTACATACCCTGAAATAAGCTGTCCCTGAAATACTTAGAGAAACGATAAATACTTCCTATTTCCGTAAGAAGCTTTAAAAATTATGTAGTCTACCACAAGATTGAAGCTCCATGGGGACAAATTAAGTCGGTCGGTTGACACGTGGAAAGTAGTACAAAATACTAATTTCAAAAGGTAGGCCTAACGTTTGGGTTGCATGTATGTAAGACAGAGGAAAACTGGGCAATACGAGTGTTCAGAATCCTAAGATTTAAAAAAAAATTTGAGTATCAAAGCCATATTGTTTTACTGTGATATTATTACGTATTATATAAAATAAGAAGAATTGAATTCCGTTATGCCCAGTTGACTGGATAAAAGCCTGATTTTTATGATCATCACAAGTGATTTTTCCTTTCATAGAATTTTGTTTGTTTGTTGCTATGACAACAGCTGAACGTCCTCGTTTAGAACTGCGTAGGCATAATATTTTTACTTTATTACCAGGAGAGAAAGTATTAACTTCTTGTCAGCAAGTCCTAACTATTATTTTTCTCTCGTGTCTTAATTTCGAGCTGTCATTTCTAATTTTTAACAGTCCAATTAGTTCGTTTCTAAAAAAAATTAATGGAATTACATCAACGCAGGTTTTTGGAAGGACGCAACTTAAAATCCCAGCAGACAACGGAAAATAATTTGAAAGCAGTACAATATTAACATTGTTTTCGTTTTAGCTCAACTAAATTTAATATAACAAGAAAACAAACTCTCTTAAATTTTAATTAAGTAAAACAAAAAGAACTTTAAAGAAAGACTTTACAAAAAGTTTAATTTACTTTATATACACTTTTTGTAAACCTGATCGTAAGTAACGATATACTGTTTTATAACAAGTTTAATACCTAGTACACATACAAAATAAAATCCCTTTAACTTTAAGTGTAAGTCTTTCAGAACCATAGCCCTACAAAGTTTTCCATAAAAAGGGATGTTATATGCAACACTGTTCATAATAGTTGGATAAAAGTAACCCACTTTTATCCAAATGATTAATACTGTATTAATAAATTAGGTACGAAATACAATAAATCTACAATACGAAAGATTCCTAGAAGGAATGTAATAGTACGTTATGTAAGTATAGGGAAATTAGTAGTAATGGCGACTACCAAGAACAGGATAGAAAAAGTACCGTTATTCGTCGTAAAATACAAGTAGCCTACAGTAAGACCCCTCTATTTCGAATTTCTGTAATTTGGAATTTGCGATAAAAACTAGAATTTGGAATTCTGACTGCTTTTAGAATAAAACTTTTATGTATATTTTAAAATGAATATATACCTAATATATCAATCTGCTAGTTCCAGGGCTACAAAAAATAGTTCTGTTTCTCATCATATGATCAGCCAGTTATACAACTGAAGCATTTAAGAACAGAAGAGGTAGAGGTGTAAAAGACGCTAGTCAGAGTTATCTCCTCTGAGAGTGATGAATTTCATTATACAGCCAGACCCTGTGGTGAATGAACTGAAGGTGTCATTTGCAGGGTGGAAAGTAGATGCTTTTCAGAGCGCCCGGCATGCTGATAAGCATAATTTTCCATTCAGTGACGAAGGAGGTTGTAAACCACATCACTCCTTATTAACTTAGTAAAGCCTCTAGAGGTTCAAACCAGCCTTTCGGCTGATGACCTAAATAACACCTATAATGAATATAATACAAAGAAAAACTAAAATAAATAAAAATTATCAGTTAATGAATTTAGTTCATATAGTGTATTTATTTTTAAGTTTTCCTTAAAAAAAAATCTAAAATTTACTTATAACAATTGGTCCTCTGGCTCGAACTTTCGCGCAGTATTCTCTATAATTCGGAATTTTCATTTGTTTGGACTAAGGTTCCCCCAGATAGTCCGAATTAAAGGAGTCTTACTGTACTAAGGGTAACCGGAATGCCTATCTCCGTAATGTTAATGTAAGGAACTTTTTCTCAAAACTATTAGAGTTATCCTGTCCAATATTTTTGTGGTTAAGTATTAAGCTAGTCTACACCCACTGTGTTAGTAGCATTTTTATATACTGTTTTTACATTATATAAATAATAATTTTAATAATAATAATAATTTTAGATAAGAAATTTTTTTTGAAATTTTCTCTTGAAAATCATAATATTTTGCCTATTTAAGTGGAAAATAAATATTGAAACACATTATTTTACTGTAATATTAACTCGGTACATTGATATAGTATAAAAAATGTGCAAAAAATTTCATTAAAATCCATTTGCAGTTGATTTAGAAAATATTCCTCAGGAGTCAAAAATTGCTATTTACAGGAACAAGAAAAAGCTAAAAGAGCTAAAAGACATCATTTATAAGTATTACAAAATAGTTAGGCTATGTAAGGTTATAAATACGACGACCATTTAGATTTTTATTATACACAGAATTCAATGTGTTACATTCACCGCTGGTCTAATGCGACTTAAAGTTTAAAAACGAAAATATCGTACAAAATAAAAAAATAATGAATTTATCTATTGTCATTCAAAAAGTAGAGATGTTAATCCAAACTGGTAATTAAGAAAATAACGTAAGGGTTAAATATATTTTGAATTATTTTTTTGGGGGGATAAAACTACAAAACACTAACAAATTATATATCATTGGATGCAGAAAACTCTGAATTTCAATAATGTGCAAAAACCGAATAATTTAAAAATTTCTAATTTTCTCCGTTCCGAATACCCTTAAAATAACTAGGTCTACTCTTCCAACGAATTACAGTGAAGTATAGTATGGAATAAAACGCCAATGTGTAGTACCTAAAATTGAATGTATTCGTCAGACGTAAGCGTACTCATGAGAACCGTCCTATTTATTAGTAACACGCGTATGAATTGGTTGACATATATATTGGTGCTCAGACCGACTGCTATTAGACGAACTAAATTCCCTCACGAGTATAGGGAAGGGGAAGAAGATGGGTCGGAGCTATCCATTATGTTACGAATTGTATAGGTGCGTAGGGGGATGAGCCTTGAATTAGAAACTGCAAATTCGACGTTTGAAAGTCACATCTAGTTTAACCACTAAGTCACTCAGATCTCTGGAAATTGGAATTGCCGTTGTATCCCAAAGAGCTCTATTTGTTCGTTATTACAATTTGTATTCATTTAACGACACAATACAGTACAATATGACAGAATATTATTTAATAATAAATCCGTTAATAGCAGGCAGACTTTTGATATAACATAGTATTATTGAAGATATTATTATATCTATAATATTGATTTGTACAGTTAAAATGAACTTTGAAAACGCTGATTAATTTTAGAAACATTTTTGTTACTAATCCATTAACAAAGGTACTTCAAGTTTTATGGGTTTCTTTAAGTTATAAGAGTTTTATCATTATCTTTTTTTTTTGGGGGGGGGCTCCAAACTCCCCTACACCCCACTGTCTCCGCCCACTACTATGGCTGGTTCCAAGAATGCAAGGTGGCACAGTACAACAGCAATAGAATATTGCCTTGGTATACTGCACCATTATAATTTTTTTCCTTTCACCAGTAAAACAATCAGCTACCGAGCCCAACATATACTACACAGACATGAAGAACATAAAACACGTAAAATAACATAAACATCTCGCAATATTCACAGCCTTCTTTCACAGTATCATGTATAATTTTTCTTTAATTTTTGTATCAGTGTGACACAAATCTACCTCTCCGTTTATATCACTTGCTATAGCTATACATCTACTGCTAATTGGAGCTATTATACTAATTTTGGCATCAGCAAACAATCAGAAAATTCTTAAAGTTGTGCAAGACACCCTCAGAAATATCTTCGAGATAGCTGGAACATCAACCCATGAATGTAGAATGTTGTAAATGTACAGAACTTCCAACAAACTACGCCGCGCGCTCAGACTTTGAAATCCGTAGAATGAGAGCGTACCCTCATAGCGTTAAATTTTATATTAAAATAATGTAATTATACAACTTAAATGGATTCCTTCTTCATAATACGGAAAACAATAATACCGAAAAATCTTTCAGCTAATAAATGCACGTTTTTTACTATACTAATATTTTAACAAGAAGTTTGAGTAAGAAATTTAGAGCAACACTTCTCTTCAGGGGCAAAGATGTATCTTCCTTATGCGAAAAGAGAGAATCCAAGGCTTTGAATTAAAGGGAATCAGATTTCCAATATAACTCAATGTTCTTCTTTATTCAACACCTGTAAACGACATAACTTTAATTTCGGTTTCCTTTGTAGATCTGTTTTTTCTTAGTTCCTTACATTGGTACTTATTGACTGAAACTAATTTTTTTTTTAAATGTATTCCCCCAAGTGTCTAAAATCCACTGGAAATACATAAAAAAATATTTTCCTCTGAAAATAATGCGTACGTATATTTTAATTTCCCGGTAAGGAACAAGAATTTAAAATGTAGAACAAATTCTAAAAATGTGGTTATAAATATAATTTATCTGATAAATTTGACAAAAAACTTTGATAAGTAATTTTTGGAACACGAGCAAATAATAAATGAACAGAATTACATGACATAATTTTTTAAAATAAAAAAACAGTTATAATAGGTAGCGTTATTAAAAACAGTACATTGTATTTAAACTAGTATAGACATACGAGTGTTAAAATCTGAGAATAGATTCGTTTTAAATTTCTTCAAGTCAATACTCCTCTTAAATATTAAAAAAATATTTTAAGCGAAATTTAAAGAAATTATATTACAAGGAATGAGTTTTTAAATTTATCAGAACAAATTACAAAATACCTAGGCTAAATAATTAAATGTTTAAGTACCCGTGTTCGAACTAGAGTGAAAAAATAATATCTAAAACTATGTGAAAACTTCAATTTTGCTTTGACTGTAGAGTTTTTAATAGGTGGATCCAATATGATAACCAACTACGTAGAAATAAACGGGTAGAACTATGTGAAATATGTCTTATGACTATCTTGAGGAACTTTTTTTTATTTAAATAAATTCCATAGAGATTGGGTTACGCGTTAAAGTCAAAAATAAACGTACAGTATGAACAACCACACAAATGATCGAGCATAACCACTTGTTTACGCTGGGGAATTAATATAACAAAATCATAGAAAATTAGTTTCCGCACTGTACGTGTCAAAAGAAGGGGAAGAAGAAAGCGCCACTACAAAAACTATAAATTATCGAAGAGATGTAGTTTAGTAAAGAGGACACGAAGGGAATTCTATTTGTTCACAAGTTGCGTGTCCTGACACTTGTATACGACACCGGAGATCTAAAATTGTAGGCAAAATAAAGAGAGGGAGTGGATAACTCAAAATAAATTTTCATAGAAATTAAACAATACGACAGTAACAACAATGGACTAGTTAATAATATAACAATGTTTAGGATTTAAAAATAAAGAGGCAAAAAATCCATATGGAAACTACAAAATTACTACGAGTAAGCAACATCAATTAATAATAAAAAAAAAAACATCTGGTGTGAAACACTCACACCACTTTCTCTTGTCAATGTAAATACTGAAAATATAAAATATGTTTAGTCGTGAGTAAAAAAAGTAAAATGAAAACATACACTTTTGTCGTAATATGCATAGCAAGACCGCAATCGTAAAAATCTCATTTTTTGCCAATTTTGATGAAAAAGAAAATCACTACGCTAAACTAAGCGTTAGGCAAAAAATGTTTGAAATAAACATTGTTGGTTTTTAATTTTTCTACAACTTTAATAATGTACACTTTTTTACTAGAATGAACATTTAGGTCGCAAACGTAAAAAAACAACTTTTTTTTTCTACGACAGCACAGGTCCCTCAAGAATTTCAGCAGACATGACACTTACCTTACCATGTAGAACATAAAAATGTAATAAATGAGCCGATTTTAAAAAAAGTCGTAGGAGCTGTTTTTGAGAAAACCCCAAAAAAGTGAAAATTTGCTCGAATAAACTATTTCTGGTAGATCGATTTTGATGAAAATGTTTGTGTCGGGTCATCTAGTAATACCTAACTTAAGTTTCAAGTTTCAACTTCGTTCTAAGATATTTGTTTACACACACACACACAGAACAATCGCTAAAAACATTTTTGTTTTTGATTTAGGGGACCTGAAAACGTGTATATTTGGTGAAAACTCGATTTCGAAAAATCGACATGAAAATAATACGTTCCTTCCCTATATATTTCATATAGGGCAAGAGAAAGTAAAAATACTACTCCAGTTTTTCAGCGGTTAATCTTGTTAAAATAAAATCCCTAATGTAATACGTATGATTATGAATTTTAAACCCTCAGTAAGTAATCAGTCAAACTCAGATAGTTTTGTTTTCAAATTATAAACGCAATAAAATGAGGCTAATAATAAAATTGTTAGTAAAACAGCCCTAAAATTTTAGTTACAATAAATGAAACTAGAGAAAAATGTAGTAGTCTAATTATTTTTAACCCAGGGGCTACATCAATAACTGGTCAATTTATATGTTTAAAAGTTATTTGAACAGTCAGTGACAATACAAACACAAAAAACTTCAACAACTTCAACATCACAGGTCATCACTAAACTAGAGCGCAATTGTTAAACGCAAATCACGACACCCGTTAAGGCTGTAAACAATCTGAACTAACAGCCTTTAACAAATAAACTGTTCGCATAGGTTAATTTATTTACCGATTTCCTGTTTATAAATAACAATAGTACGTAACAAGAGAATAAACGCGACCAGTCCCCCTATTTCAAACCTACGATAAAAACTAACGAATAATACTAAAAATTGCACAACAACCTTCGTTTTAGAAAAAACTTCATCCAAATAAGTTTACTCGTTTAAAAGTAAGAAGTGACACAAACACCATGACTTAGTTTTTAAACTTCATTTCGTAGAATGGGAAATGAAAAGACAAACAACGTTTTGTCTATGCTTTCCAGTGTCCAAGAAAGTTTTTAAAAATTATACAAATTTTAACTACCTTATCTTACTCCTACTGACTACTCAATTCATTAACGAGAGTAAGCACTTACTTGATTAAAGAGAAAATAAAAATAACTTTTACAACTTTTGAATGAAAACTGAGCTATTACAAGTATGCCTAAAAGGTATGTGTTAATTGATTGAATTGATAAAAGTCCTTCATAACTACATTAACTAAATTATATTGTTTTTCGAAAAAGTAATTTATTCATCATTCAGCAGTCCGTATAATATTTACCCCGTAAGCCTAAAAATCAATAGGTCGGTAAAGTGAATACATAAACGTCCATTTTAATAAAACCCAATTCACTCAAAATATACATTTCATATATGTTAATCCCCCCACATTACCAAATCATTTTGTTTATAATAGTTTAAATTAAATTGTCCAAAACAGGCAGGTGGAGTGATACATTATTTGAAATCGATCTGCTACAAAATATAGTTCTGTTTCTTATCATATGGTCAGCCAATAACGTGACTGAAGCATTAAGAACAGAAGAGGTAAAGGTGTGAAAAGAAGCTATAGTCCAAAGTTATTTCCTCTGAGAGTAATGAATTTCATAATACAGCCAGACCCTGCGGTGAATGAAGTGAAGGTGTCACTTGCAGAGTGGAAAGTAGATGCTTTTCGAAGGGCCTGATATGCTGATAAGCATACTTTTCCACTCAGTAAGGAATGCAATGGTAACCCTCCTCACTCCTCATTTTACTTTGCAAAGCATCTAGAGGTTCAAAGGAGCTTTCGGCTGATGTCATAAACAACAATAGTTTAAAAATATTTTCGATCATAAATTAATGACATTATTTTTTTAAACTGGGTAAGATATTATCTAGAGTTCGGCAACAAGGGACGCTTCCCAGGAATATTTATTCCATCCATCAATTGAAAAGAGGAATCTGGAAATCCACTGAATTTTTCAACACTGCTTTCAACATGGTACAATCACTTTACCGTGTTACACGGGTACCTTCAACATGGAAAAAACAAGTACGAATTCCATTTCTGTACAAGGCCACGTAATAATTATTTTCCAAAGAGTGTTGTTGTTTAGGTCAACAGCCGAAAGGCTGGTTTGAACCTCTAGAGGTTTTACTAAGTAAAAACGAGGGGTGAGGAGATTTACTTGTGCCTTTCTCACTAAGTTGAAAGAATATGCTTATCACATGCCAGGCCCTCCGATAAGCAACCACTTTCCACCCTGCAAATGACACCTTCACTTCATTCACCACAGGGTCTGGGTGTATAGTGAAATTTATTACTCACAGGGGAGATAACTCTGAGTAGTGAATTTTACACCTCTACCTCTTCTGTTCTTAAATAGTTCAGCCATATAAATGGCTGACTATGTGATAAGAAACAGAACTATTTTTTGTAGCCCTGAAACCAACAGATTGAGTGCAATTAATTTAACACTCCACCTGCCCGTTATGGGTAATTCCAAAGAGTACTAAAACCAAAACTAAAAATGTTTCCTTATAAAAGTAAGAAAAGTAAATTTAACCTAGAACTCTTGCAATATAGCCTACGCCAGTTAGCTAATTAATATTGAAAATAACGATATTTAAAAAGCATTATAAAAACTTTTGGCTTGGAAGTAATTTTATGTTATTAATCTTCGATCCCGTACCATAACTCATGGTAATCGTAAATAACCATAGAATTTGATACGACTTTAAATAAACTAACAATAACGTTCTTCACGTCGAATAGATAATTTGTAAGTTATAACTTTGCCTTTATTGGTCCTTAATTTTACAAAAATTAAAGTATCGAACGATATTCGACAATATTTCTAAATCATTTAAAGGAAAATGGGTGATTTCATGAACAACCTCTTGACTAAGCCAATACAGCAAGGAGATGGTACTGTTGGCCGGTCCGTTCATTTAGTGGTTGGCGCAATTATCTCCTATGACAGGGGTTCCGGGTTTGATTCCCAATCAGGTATGGCATTTCTTCATCACTCATTTATCCATCATTCTTCTCTGACTGCATTGGTGTTAATGTGAACAACAGTCGAACGTAAAACATTATAACTTATATACAGTAAGTTGGCTTGTGGGCCGCTCGGCTACCTGAGTCTGACTTTTGTCACCGCCTGTCAATCACAACCGCCCGTATCTCTTTGAATGACGATTAGCCTACTGGCATCACCACAAGGCCACTAATCTTTTTTATCTTACCAATAATTTGAAATTTTTTTGTACATATTTGAAAAGATCATTAAAAAATATGGAAAAAGATACCAAACACAGTTTTAGCTTGAAAGAGCTACGGGCGGTCGTGATTGACAGCCGGTGACACAGGTCAGACTCAGGTAGCCGAGCGGCTCAAAAGCCAACTTACTGTATACAAGGTATAGGGTTTTTCATTAGCATGGATTGGCCGGCTTGTTGGTGTAGTGGTCAGCGCAATTGGCCGTATCAGTGGTGGTCCCGGTTTCGACTCCCCGTCACTTTTATATCATTCATTTTCATCTAACACATTTCACCGGTTGTATTAGCCTTATTGTGCATAACAGTCCGACGTAAAAAATCTATAACTTATCAGTCAAATTATTATTATTATATATTTTTATTTTATTTAAAATCGCATAAACTGCTTGGTTATTAGCGACTACTGCGGATTTTGAGACTGTAACTGTGGAAATTTGCAGACCCTGGCCGGGAATCGAATCCGGGACCTCCGCGTTGTAGGCTGGCGCGCTACCACTACGATATGGAGGCATGGCTAAGGATATATTTGGTGAAAAAAGTAAGTTTCAATTAATTCTAACAAAACGTGGGTGGGTAGTGAAGGAAAAATTAGTAGTACACATTACACATGATTCAATGAACTAGCAATATTCTAAAAGCTTTTGCTAATAAAACTGGCAATAACGCTAATTTTGAAAAGTGTTTAACAAAATTTTTCTCTAGCTGCAAGTAAACTTTCCTACAAGTAATGAAATAATGATTTACGAAAATGATAGCCAACGGTTAAAAGTTGGTTTTACTTTATTTTATACTTAAGTCTTCGGTTACCCTATTTTATTTTGAATTACTTCAAGAGTTAAGTTTTAATTTTAAGAAAGATTACAGTCATGAATTTATAAAATAAAATTACAAATATGTAAAAACTTTTAGATCTATTAAATAAAAAAATTCATACCTTCAGTTCTGCTTTCGGTACCATCCTGTTGATACCCATTATTTTCAGACATATTTGCTTGAAATGATACTAGGATTACAACATATATAATTAATATAGAAGAACGAAATTTAAATTCGTACACGCCATTCGTTAGGAAGGATATAAAACACTAAATCATGTAAATTATGTTTACACTGAAAACAAACACTAAAAGAATAGGTTACTGCGTTCAACTGACGTATTTTATAACGTAATATTTTATGATAAGATTATAAATTATAAAATAATTTAGTAAATATTGCCGGAGTAATAAAAATAATAGTCAGGTATAATAAATTGTTTATTATTTATATATATATATATTAAACGTAAATGAACGTATGCGATTATAACCTTTATGAGTATAACTTGTTCACGGGAGCTAAAAGGTAATGCTACAGTACGCAACTAGCAATACCAATGTCCACATACTGACTGTACTAGAAAAGCAGGCTGGGTTGGATTAACCCTCACGGCTAATGGTGTTATAGTAAGTAGCTAGCAGTAGTAGTTGGAGCAACAAATCGTACAGAGGTATGTCAGTTTCATATCTTCACTACGACAAACCACTGATCCCATTTCGACGACTCTTCAAATAACAGAACGAACAAAAATTAAATAATACCCAAACATTCTACCATTTTATTCTGTATGAGCATTCCATTATGTAACAGTTAACTGACCCTCATCACACAGTGTAAACATGCGGTAGGACATGCACACAAACGTGCGCATCGGTTAAATACAGTATCTAGAATTTATAACAACCTATCCTCTATTATAATTATTATTATTACATTTCAAAACTATTCTAAGAAATATTAAACATGTGTGAAATACAATGAAGCAATTATATTGTAAACAATCATTTTACAATTATCGAAAAGAACTTGTTTTTTGACAAGTTAGCTTATATTAACAGAAATTTTTCTAAAGACGTTTTATATAACATTATTTAAAAGTCAATCATTACTTTTTTTAAATTTAATTAAATTTTATCGATTATCAATTGTAATAACATTCTATAATCACATCAGTAGAATTAGTATTTCGTAACAATAGAAATAGTAACTGTGACTTGTACAATAAAAATTGTAGTTTCTAAAGAATCCCATACTATTACAGAAAATTGAATCTTGAAATCTTATACTATTGCAGGAAAAAAAATATTGAAAAATTAAAAACCTTGAATTTCAAATCAATCTTTTAAAATCAAACCCTTAAAAGTTATAGGGAAAATAAAATCTTGGAATCCCATAACTACGTATTACAGGGAATTGAATCTTGAGAAATTTAAGTAAATATAATTTTCTAGTTTTTTCCAGTATGAACAATTTTCTAATTTTGCCCATAACGGGCAAGTGGAATGTTAAATTATTTGCACTCGATCTGTTGATTCCAGGGCTACAAAAATAGTTCTGTTTCTTATCACACAGTCAGCCAATTATATGGCTGAACTATTTAAGAACATAAGAGTTAGAGGTGTAAACGACACTAATCAGAGTTATCTCCTCTGAAAGTAGTGAATTTCATTACACAGCCAAACCGTATGGTGAATGAAGTGAAGGTGGCATTTTCAGGGTGCAAAATAGATGCTTTTCGGAGAGCCTAGCATGCTGATAAGCATAGGCTACTTTTGTACTCCACAGTGAGGAAGGCAATTGTAAACAACCTTACTCCTTATTTTACTTAGTAAAACCTCTAGAGGTTCAAACCAGCCTTTCGGCTGTTGACCTTAACAACAACAAACAATGAAGAAATGATGTGGAGCTCATTTCCACTATCAAGTGTAGGAAGCTCCAATATTTTGGACATAATCATGAAGAATGACTCACGATTTCGTTACTACAAGCCATTCTGCAGGGAAAAATATATAAAAAGCGTGGACCTGGTGTCGTGGCTTCGAAATCTAAGAACCTGGTTTGGGAAGAGCTCAGAAGAGCTATTTCGAAGTGCAACAAAGTAAGAATTGTTATAATAGTTGCCAACATTACTGAACGGATAGACACCTGAAGAAGAAGATTATAAATAATACGCAGAGCACCTACGCGTACACTGGCTTCCAGCTCGGTCTTGGATCTGCGAATTCAGAGATGGTCTTCAGCATCGGTCAGGCGCAAAGCCTATGCTATTCTAACTTTGAGTATAGTGTTGGCTCTGTATAACTCTACGCACGCGTCATAACGACTTTTGTACTGGAAAGAATCACGCCTAGTTACAGCTGGTCCACATCTGTGGATCAGATCATCCTACCCAACAATATCCTACGCGAGTAAAATATTATAGAACACAATTTTGTTGTGCCGTGTATTACTAAATGGTACATTTTTAAATACACTGAGATATTGTACATCTTAGATAACCTAGATTCCACTTAAATATCTGTCACCGGAGTGACCTAAAAACGGTCTGGTCTAAAGACGGTCAGTCACGAATACGAATGCAAACCTTATCTCAAAACTAGCAAGAATCAGTCTGCACTAAGTGGTTGTTCTAAAATGTAGCCTATAATCAGTTTTTGATGTCAAATAATATAAAAAAGAAGTATTTCTATGTGTTCAACGCACATACATTTCATAGTACTCTCTACTTTAGTATCGTCAGAGAAGTCTTACAAAAGACACGAGTAATTCGGACTCAACTAATTCGATTTGCAGAACATTCCTCTGAAAAATACTCAAAAATTTACAAGTAACTTTCTACATGAAAATTCAGTGTTTACACCGATTAGCTCGGAATATTATATTAATATTTTGCTACAGACCTAGTTAATGAAAGTTTTAGACATTTGATTAAACAATTTAAGGGCAAATCTTCAATATGACGTATTTAGTATTTCTATTATTTTTTTAGTTTATTTAAGTAGCATCAACAGCTAGATCATAAGCGATTACTTCAGGTTAAGGAACGATGTGTTTAAACTTGTAATAATTTTCCATGTTCAAGCCAGGAATCCCGCCCGGGACCTTCCGTTTTGTGAAGAGTGAAATACATTTAAATCCATATTTAATATATCAAAGGGTTACTAATAGACCTAAGAGTAAATTAAATTATTAGAACACGATATTACGGTAAACTTTTAATAGGGAGATTTCTATATTTTAAAATACCAATTATGTAAGAAATAACAGGTAAAGTACAGCATAAGCTGATGTACAAAATATGATTTTAAACTTCGTGGATAGTATTGCTGTAAAAATGTCATTTTTTATGTATTAGCAATCTTTGCACTACAAAAATTATTATTTAAATCTATTGTGCTTCGGTTTGTGTTTCGGAATACAAGGAAATCAAAATCAGCTTAACCCAAGTACTAACAAACACACTTGGCAGCGTGGTCACGTTAAGTCACAACAGCGTGACAACGCATACAAACAAATTTCAGGAATAAAATTTAAACCCATCCAAAACAATATCCTATCAGTATTACTGAATTTATGGTATATAACATGATAAATGAATGTTGTGGCTGTATTCTAATGAATTATTTAATAATCTAACAAAAGCAATAAATTCTACAAAAAAAAAGTAAAATAACTCGATAACTGAATACTTATTAATTAGTCTTTATAACTACTTAAAACCAGTTATTAGAAATTATTTGGTCTACGGTCTTTTTATTTACATGTCAGAAAATAAACATCCTGTATTAATTACTAATACATAATATAACTTACTTTGTTATGTTTTTATTCAGGTGCATCAGACCCACCCAATAAAGTTATTTGTCATTTTCATAGCAATACTTTCTTTCAAACGTGTGTTAAAAATTAAATGAATAAAAGTGTTAAGTAAATTTTACGTGGGTATTATATTTAAGCGGGATTGCCGGATAACTCGGTAGTAAAAAGTCGCTAAAAACCTCTAGGTTACAACTCGGGGTAAACAACTTGGTTAGCTCACAAGCCATGACAGTTAGCTACGAACATCCGCAAGGGATTATTATACAAATTACACGCCTCTTCACCAAATATCAAGTAAAAGCAAACTAAATTCCAATGTACTTGAAAATGAAACAGTTCTTCTACTAAAATCTGGCTGACTGAAAGACTGGTTTGATATCGTCTACACCAGCACGTCAAATTCAGCCAAAGTCATTTGTAGCACTAATACACTTGCAAATAGGTAACGCAATCGTAGCATGCGATTGGGACTTTGAAAGAAAACCGCTTACAATAGTTTAAAAAAATAAAACTCAAGAATTCCGTCAAAAACTGAATCGTCGTAGTGTCACAAAATAGTTTGAAAGTAAAGCGTAAAAACCCAATTTAAGATTCTAGTAAGGGATTTATTGAAAATATTAAACAATGTTCTACACAGTTTGAACTCGTTTAGGTCATCAACCGTTGTTTAGGTTTGAACCTCTAGAGACTTTACTAGGAAAACGAGGGATGAAATGGTTTACCAATTCCTTCCTTACTGAGTGGAAACGTATGCTAATCAGCATACCAGGCACTCTGAAATGTATCTACTTTCCCACCCTGCAAATGACACCTTCACTTCATTCACCACAAGCTATATAGGCTGTATAATGAAATTCATTACTCTCAAAGAAGATAACTCTGATTAGTGTCTTTTACACCTCTACCTCTTTTGTGGCTTCAGTCATATAATTGGCTGCCGATGTGATAAGATACAGAACTATTATTTTGTAGCCCTGGAACTAGCAGATCGAGTGCAAATAATTTAACACTCCACCTGCCTGTTATTGGCAAATATAATTAAACTAGCAATTATGAACGCGGTCTTATTTCTATCCTCGAGGTATAGTAAATAAGCTGATTTATTAATCTTCCTGATTTCTACTTTAAGGTAGTTACAACTATTTTTAACTATTTAAGAATAAATTGTTGAAATTAAAAGATTTGCTTTTCCTAAGTAACACTTAAACGTACCCCGATTTTTAGAACTATAGCTATTCGAGAAGTTGTACGTAGAAATAATAAGTATTGCTTTAAGACATTGATTCTCAAAGTGGGGGCATGATGAAGAGTTTGGGGGGGGGCAAAGCTTGGTTTAAAAAATAAATGAAGTTTTGTGTTGACCAATTAAATGAAGTGAAATCCTTTTTTATTTTTCTAACATTGGAACAAGTTTTTAATTCGAAATTGCTCATTATAAACGAGTACGTAACGTTATAAAGAATCATAAGGCAAAATGGCAACCGGAGTTGGGAAAGAAAGAATTGGGAAAGAATTTTATTAATTCATCTATTTTAGTGTGCAATATTTTTCAACATGGTTTGAAAATGACTAAAAAAATTATGTATCTGTTTTAGGAAAAAATTCATTACCAATGTAAAAAGACATAATAATAAACTTCATCGTTAAAAAACCGAATTCAAACATTTACCAATTGATAAATGATTCCTAATAACGAAGTTTTAATTCAAGTCTGCGTTAATTCATTCATAAATATTAAGTAACAACTTTAAAAAAATTATAACGGAGATCATAACCCATTAACAAAATGTTTAGGGGAAAAATTACGTTCGATAACCAAATCCCATCATTCATTTTTATTCATAGCGTTAAAAGTTATAATACAAAATTCTGCAACATCAATTAGCTTGTCAAATAAAATAAAAATAATTTTAATGAAAACAAAACAGGACGAGCGATAAACAAAATAAATAAATAAATCGTAATTTAGCTTTTGCAACTACAACAGATGAAGAGAAACTGAAGGTAAACTTTTCAACAAAAAGCCTGTCGGGACTGTATATGGTAGGATAAATAATTGATTTAAACTCGAGCTAAAATACAGTTTACTCAAGAGAGAATTTACCCAAGGGTCACTTTTTGACTGAGTTACGAAGTTTATTCAGTCACCAAATTTACTACATTTGTTAGATTCCAGATTGAAACGTGGATTTCGTGAGAGAAGCAACATAACAAAGTCCCTTAATCTGAATCTGATAAATACTAATTGAACTAATTAGATTACTAGATATGTTTATGTTACTACATAAATTTATAACGCATAGAATTTATTAAATAAAACGAATAAATGATAAAATAAACTGGCAGGAAAGAACCGATAAATTAAAAAAAATCATTAATAACTACCCAAAACATAAACAACAAAAAATGCTTATCGACTAAAACTAAAAACGTACACTACAGTACACGTACAAACAGTAATTCTCTCAAACGTGCAATACGGCAGCGAGACTATCTCCGGACCATTTAAAATTGGAAAACTAAAAAGAATGGAAAAGGTAGAAAGGAGGATAGTCAGGAAATGTAGGCCTATAAACAAGGAAAACGTAGTAGAAGGACAGTGGAGGATAATCTCAAAGGAAGAAGTACAGTAGCTATATAAAATAATAACCCCGGTAACAAATTTCTTCAGGAAAAAAATTCATTCTTGGGGCACATACTTAGGAGTAGAAAACACAAGACTTGCTAACCATATAATCAACTTTTACTGGGAAATAACAACAAAACCTAACTGGATCAAGGAAGTCCAACAGGATATGGAAGAGTTGAGAATTTCAAAGGAGGATCTGATTACAAAATCTGGAAAATATGACGAGCTAATTAAAACTAACATGATAACATTTAAGCCTAAATTAGAAAGGAATCCAATAGGGTGTATTCGGACGAGGACAGGCGCCAAAGGTCGGACGCCTCAAAAGATGTGGGCGAAAAGGAAAGAAGCAGGAAAAAACAATTTACGCGCTTCGGGAATAAGAAGAACCGATTACAGAATGGACTGGCCCAGAAATTGGTCTAAAGTGATCCTATGAGGTCGTAAAAGAAACAAAAAAAAAACGAATAAAGTTACTTTAGTTAAAACTTAGTAGCATAGGTATTTAAACAAAACATCTCTCTATATTGATACTTCTTATATTCTTAAACACCTAACAAAAAAAAATATTTTCGTAAACTGAAATTCGAAATAACACTTACATAAGAAAGTGATATTCTACTAAGTTAATTTAAACCAATGGTTTTCTCATAAATTTAAGCAACTGTGATTAAAATAATAAACGATACTGCTGCCTTAGAACACCGACAAATGAAAAACAATACAGGTCAGGGTAAGAAATAAAGATATTTAGAGAGCTCTTTCATTTTATCAATGAAATAATAATTTGAACAGGAACAAGTGTAACGGTCAAGGATGTAAAATGGGAGATGCTCACAAGAGGAACTATTAATAAGCCTTCTAAATTATCGTATTACTGGGAAAGGCAATTAACACGTACAGCACACCAGTATCAAAAATTTGTCTGACCTACATTTTGCATGATAAAGAAAATAATGTCCATAACAGGCAGATGAAGTGTTAAATTATTTGCACTCGATCTGGTAGTTACAGGGCTACAAAAAACAGTTCTGCTTCTTTTCACATGATCAGCCAATTATATGACTAAAGCATTTAAGAACAGAAGAGGTAAAGGTGTAAAAGATAATAGTCAGAGTTATCTCCTCTGAGAATTATGAATTTAATTATACAGCCAAACCCTGTGGTGAATGAAGTGAAGGTATCATTTGCAGGGTGCAAAGTAGATGCTTTTCAGAGGGCCTGACGAGCTAATAAGCATACTTTTCAACTCAGTGAGGAAGGAAATTCAGCAAATCACTTTAATCGTCGTTTTACTTAGTAAAGCCTCTAGAGGTTTAAAACAGCCTTTCGGCTGATGACCCAAGCAACACAGAAAATACAGACAAGATTGCGACAACTGAAACATAGTTAGTATTGTGTTACAAGCTCTACAAAACTTCACGTTTTTATTTACCTCTAAGTAATTGTCATCTTTTGAACTCCTACAGACGAGGCGAACACCTAGTGGTACATAGTTCCTTGTAACCAGTCACGAATTGACACCTTCACCACACAAAACAGTAAAATATGTCACAGACTGCAAATTTTGCAATTTAATAAAAACAAACAGAGGTAATTCACTTTATTTTCTAACTAATACATCAATGTAAAGGACAGTAATGGCCTAATCTGATATCAGTAAATTAAATCTAAATAAACACACTTGAAAAGATACAATAATTTACAAAAATAAATAAAATTTAACAATTTTTATTAAATACAAAAATATCAAGCCGTCATAATAATACTAGGTACAATTTTTAAGTTATCAGATTTTATTTCTGTATTAACTGACAACACAATTTCCTTACTGAAATAATACAATTCACAATATTGCTTTTTGTTTTATTAATATTCTGTTAATGTAGAACGTCATACAATCTGTTATTACCGTTCGGCAGGATGTAAATGACACTTCATAAACAACAAGCGAAACCTTCTCCTTTAGCCTAAGTAGAAGTTAAACGAGTGTTACAATGTAATACGAAACTGAAAATAATAAGTTCAATTCTTTCTAGTCAACAGAAAAAAAATCGCAGTGAAAGTTTTCAAAACTATGTTGCATAAAAGTGATATTTATAAGTGTTTTCAGTCTGTCCCAATGTTTTGCATATAAATGCTAATGTACATGATAAAGGGTGACCGATGAAAAAATTTCAGATCTAACCGGGAATTAAATCCAGGATCAATAGTGTAGAATTTTTTTTGGGTTCAGGGGGTCTGAAAGCGTGTAGATCCGGTGAAAACTGGATTTCGAAAAATCGACATAAAACATTAAGTAGGCCTACTTTCCTTCCTATACATCCATATAGGCAAGAGAAAGTAGTAAAAATAGCTTGGATCTGTTACGAGTTAGTGTACTTATACCTAAATAAAATTAAGAGTTGTAAATTTGAAAAACCAATTTTCCAATAAGCCCATAACTTGTCTCACGAGTTTCGGAAAACTTTACTATCACACTGAACACAAAAGAGTTAATTAAAATTAATAATAAGCAATTTTCAAAGAATTTCAATTTCCGAAAAATTTAGACTAAGTATTTTTTCGTGAATAAATGAATTCTACGAATAATAATTTTAAAAACTGTTAGATGGAACTTGTAAGATTTCCCTCAAGTCATCATTCAATTACGTTATGCCCAGATACATAGAATGTCAAACCCTAGGTTTTTATCAGCGTTTTGTAAACATAATTCATTAAGAACTTGACAAAAAAGTTAATAGAATTTTTTTTTATAAAGGGAGTAAATTTAAAAAATAATTTCAATGTAGATATTACGTATTTCATTTTAATTGGATAAAATCCTAGTTTTAATTTATTCATAGGGATACTTTGTTATCATGTACGGTTTCCAGAAATGTTTTCACAAAATAAAATTTATATTTTTCTCGTAAATAAAAACATATTCTGTAATTAGCAAAATACTTTATATTATTAATATTTTTATTATTCTAATCATGGAAGTAGATAAAAATTGAAAAATGTTGGTGTGAGACAATTCAAATTTAAGTTAATATTCAACTTCCTTGATAAATGATAACATACAGTGATGGGAAAATTATGTGATACAATACAATACTCGGTCAAACGCAGCATTTAAAGAAAAACAAAAAAATAAAATAAAATACTAACATGTACGCACATAATATCAAGGATTCGAATACCACATTATTTGTTTTAAAAACCGTAGAACAAGCTGATACTGGTTTAAACCAGAGATGTTACATTTATGAAATCCGAATACTATTTTAGAATAAAATCCCAATAATGACCTCCATTATTTTCTCATACGCCTAAAAATCTTCCGTGATACTGAATACGTAACGATTTATTTTTAATAATAGAATGCATAAGTTTCATAATAATATGTTTTATATCATTGTAATAAAAAATAATATTTAGTTACACTAAGCTATTGTTAAACACCTATTACGAATATCGTGAAGCAAACATTAAATTAGGACAGATCTGTAATTTGTTTACTGTAGGTACACATTGGCTTGCAATTTCCGATACAACGAAATCAGATTAGTAGAATACAATAAAACTTTTCTAATTAGGAATTCGGCCAGTCAATTAGGTACTAGGTTTTTTTTGTCATCAGTCTCTCGATTGGTTTGATGCAGTTCTCAAGCTGCTGTATCCTGCGCAAGTCGTTTCATATCTACATACCTGTAACACCCTACATCTTTTGTAATTTGCTTCATTTATTCTAACCTTTGCCTCCCCCTACAATTTCACTCCCTCAATATTACCCTCCATTATTGATAGACCAATACCTGGATGTCTTAAGATATGCCCCACTAGCCTATCCATTCTTCTGGTAAGATGCATCCATATACTCTTTTTTCATCCACTCGCTTAAGAACCTCTGAATTACTTATTTTGTACACCCACCTAATTTTTAACATTTTCCGATAACACCACATTTCAAATACTTCTATCCTCTTCCTTTCTACAGCCACTATCACCCACGTTTCACTCCCGTAAAATGCTACACTCCAAACATAGTTTTAAGAAATTTTTTTCTAATCTGTAAATCAATGTTTACAGACAGGTACAAGGTACTTAGGTCAACTACGTACAGTCAACTAAGTAGCGGTTATCAATCAGCGTCCTTGGAACAAACTCCTGTACAATAAGCAATATGAATTTGATCTTATGGGGGGGGTAGAAGATGAAACTTTCAGAGGAGCTTTCGGTACTTAGGACAGATAAAGATGAATGTGGAGCAGAAAAATTGAATGAAGATGAAATCGTAGCCCAGATACAAAGAGATCATGACGAGACAGATGTTGAAAATGAAGGTGGTAGTAACGATAAAATTAACATTAAAAAAAGCTTTCTGTAGTTTCGCAACATCTGGACGAACTAAGATAATTTGTAGACAGACTTTCAAAAGTTTCATTTAACGTTAAAAGAAATGAAGCAAGAAGTTATTAAAAACAATACAAATGTAAATAGACGAAAATTTCGAACTTTTTCATCCCCGTTATCAAAAGTAGGCTAAAGATAGCAAATCTGACAATTTTGATCAACCATTTACTAGTGGAAGTAAATAACTTGCTTGCTGTAAAATCAGTAAAAATTGTGAGTAATTACAATAATGTAGGCTATTTTAAACTTTAAATATTTTAATATACAGAATATAGGCCTACCGAATTCATTTTGCAATTCGTGATAGTACCAGTAGCAATGTTTGTTTTGTAGATTAATCCTACATTATGTTTCATGTTTGGACACAAATTAAATTTCATTTTCTAATAAATACTGTTATTAAGTTTCAAATGGAATAAATGTGTAAAAGTTATTTTTTCGTCCTTTTCTAATAATCTATTCATTAAGCGTGAAACCACAAATTTAACCACTTCACCATACTTTCTAGTTTACAGTAGTACTACCTAACGTATTTCAAGAACTCTCCTATTTCGGAATTTTACTAATTCGTACTCATTTCCCCCCATATATTCCGAATTAGTGACGTTTCACTGTATTATATCGGATTTCTGTAGATCAAGTTTATATCAACATTAGAGCACGGAAGACTTAAAAGATTTGAAAAGGAAGCATTTCTGTCATTGTATTTTTATGATGATTCTCAGAGGACAGAGAAGACAAGAGAACGTTACTAAAGGCTCTTGTACACGGGCATAGTAAAAGAGGAAAGTAGTGTCCAACAGAGATTTCTATCTAATAACCCCGTGTGTAAACGTACTTTTCTCATCGAAGGAAAGTACGAATACACATTGAGGAAGTTGATGGAAGTTACTGTCGGAAACTACTTTCCTCTTCTACTGTCCCTGTGTAGAACGATTCCCATTAAGAACAATCTAAGAATGTTGGTTTTTAATGGGGTTCACTTTTATTTATCAGAACATATATTTAAAAAAAATCTACGACTTGCATAAAAATAATAAATATTACTTCTCCTTCTTCTTAAGTTTAGTTGCAATGGGTCTAGTTTTCGGCTACTAGGTACCATTTTAAATTATTTTTTTCATTTGCATTGCTATTTTTGTCTTTCCTAGCTTTTTTAATTTGTTCACTTAAAAACTTTCCTCCTTTTTCAACTTCACAACCTCAGAATCCGAATCTATGTTTATTGTCTATGTATTCTTTTCTGGATCGTCTTTGCTTCATCCATCTAGCTTAGCTGATGTATTCCATCTATTTATAACAAATGTTCTGTGGCAAACTGTTCTCCATTCTTCACAGTAAACCGTAGGCCTACTAGATGAAGTTTTTTCTCAAATTTAATCGATTAATAAAAACGTTGTATCAGCTTTCTTTGGACCCACCGGGTTGATCTAAAGGAAAAGTAGTCGCCGCCAGCCAGTTATCTGTTTAACAACTGATTTTCGTAGAAAAAGGTTTCTGGTTCAAATCCTAGTAAAGGTAGTTACTTTTATATGAATTTTAATACTAGACAGTGGTAACCGGTGTACTTTGATAGTTGGGGTTCAAATAACAATACTCTCTCAGGAATGATCGGCCTGGGTCTGTACAAGATTACACCTCATTTGCACGTCATAACACATCATCCTCATCTCATTGGGAACATGGGGTTGCTTATTGTTCTGAATTAAACAGCATACAACGTACACATATTAGGGTTAAAAAAATAAACTATCTTAAAAATGAAGAATGATAAACCACCCAAATATTCAATATCCATTTCATTATACAGCCAGAACCTCTGGTGAATGAAAGGAAGGTGTGAAAAATATAAGATTTTCAGAAAGCCTGGTATGCTGATAAGCATACTTTTCAACTCAGTGAGGTAGGCATTGGTAAACCACTTCACTCTTCGTTTTCCTTAGTAAAACCTCAAGGAGTTCAAACCAGCCTTTCAGCTGATCACCTAAACAACAACAACTAATGGTTTATTGAGGGTAAAACCTCCAGTCTAGTGAGAAAAGGGTTTTTTGTATTGATTATCTCATATCAACAGTTCATCGGTTTAAACTACATTATAAACAATGCTACCTGTTCACAGTTAAGTTGTTTTTACCGACTACCTGCATATCGAGTGACGCCCGGTACACTGATGAAAGCTGATAGTGAAATTTTTGCACTACTGTAAAAATACACCAAGTAAGTAGGTAGCAAATATAAAAGTAAAAAGCAAATAACACTCCATCCTGTTACTTTTCGCATGCACACTATCAAATTTATTCTATAACTTTGTAAATTTTTTCAAAAATCAGTAGGTTTACGAGAAAAATGTCAAATATGACATCATTTAAAATGTTAAATATAACGAAGCTTCAAACAGTACTATATCCGCGCTAATTGGATAGAAAATTATATGAGATTATTAATTTTACTAACATCCAGGAGGCGAGTCCTTTCAAGCAAGATATTACAGATCTGAAATGATTCTTACGCAATTTTTTACTTTCTCTTGTCTATATGAGTACATAGGAAGGAAAGTATTGTTTTCATGTCGATTTTCCGAAATCGAGTTTTCATCGAATCTACCCGTTTTCAGACCCCCTGAACCCAAAAAACATGTTTTTAGCGAGAGGTCTGAGTGTGTGTGAACAGAATATCTTAACAACGGAAAATCGTATGAACTTGAAACTTTAAACTTAAGTTAGATACCACTAGAGGACCCGACACGAACATTTTTATCAAAATCGGTCAACCGGAAGTAGCAGTTTATATTCGTGTCATTTTTCACTTTTTGCGATTTTCTCAAAAACGGCTCCTACGATTTTTTAAAATGGCCTCATTTACTACATTTTTCATGCTCTACAAGATAGGGTAGGCGCCATATCTGCTGAAATTCTTGAGAAGGTTGTTTTCTTATTAAAAAGTTGTATTTTTTACGATTGCGGCTTTAATATGCATTTTAACGCAAAAGTGTATATAATAAAAATTGTAGAAAATTTAAAACCCTACAACTTTTATTTCACACATTTTTTTGTATAACGCTTAGTTTAGCGGTAATTAGCGCTTAGTTTAGCGGAACAATTTTCTGTTTTTTCACGAAAATATGTAAAAATCTAATTTTTTAGATTTCGGCCTTAGTATGCATTTTACAACAAAAGTGTATAATCAAATTTATAGAAAATTATTGATCTACAACATTTATTTAGAGAATTTTTCTCTACAGGGCCTAAATTAGCGTGAAAGAGTGATTTTCTGTATTTTTAAGCCAAAGAGGTTGATTTTCATTTTGCGTCTTTCACTCATGTTTAAAATTAGGTTATGTTTATTGAAGTTATTTTTTTGTTTATTTTTAATGTTTTATTACTAATGTTAGGTATATTGTTCATTATTTGCATTGGTAAGAGAAAGTTGTGTGTGTTTCACAACAATTTTTTTTCACAGAATTATTATATAAACGTCAACAGATTGGACGGACTTATATATTCTATTATCTTGACAGCAGGTATTCTAATCGATAAATCCAAACAGACCCTGAACAGATTTCCTCCTTAAATTGCCTTCTCAACCTACAAACTTCACTCTTCAATCTTAATAGCAGTTGTGGTTTAGAGTACCTCTTATGTTAATAACAAGACCACCGTCACTTAAACATAAGTACCAACAAAACCGCTGTTTAACATAATAGCTGTATCAACAAATTAAAATCTCTATTTATTTCCTAGTCTCGCAGTTATACTATAAAATTTTCATAGAAATGTGTAACGTGCGGAAGGATTTTTTTTGTACAAGACACTTAAAATTACATTAATAAATCTGATAATTTGGCTATACAGTAGGCCTATACGAACTAACGATTAAAAAATATTTAAATAATAATAAACTAAAATAACCACAACAGTCTAATTTTAATAAAATATCAAGAGTACGAGAACAAGTTCAGTAAACATCCTATTTTTTTAAAGTTTCTCATTCAAATATATTAGTTATGGAAGATTGCTTAAACGAAATTTTCAAACTCAAATTATGCCCGCCGTAAAAGTACACCAATGTTATTTTATTCAGAAAATGATTTAAACACAACTTAGTTGTCACTAATCTTAGCTGACAAAACGGTTAAGAAAAGTCAAAAAAAATCATTCTTGTTTTTTTACACTTTGACGCACTTTTTCAATAACTAATACAAAGTATTTTAATTTCATTTATTTCGTTAATACAACTTATTGCGTTTAAAGAATCTAGTACCTGGTTTTTAACTTATCTTCAAGTTTCATGGCTAGCTGAAGCCAAAAAAGTGTTTTTAGAAGGATGTCTGTGTTATTCATTTTAGTGCAAAAACTGGACCAATTAGGCTAAAACTTGAAACAATTGTTTCCCCAATTAACCAAATAGAAGTTTCTTGAATTACTCATGTAGCCCCAAAATTAAGAATACTTCATTTAGGTGTCAAAATACAAAAATATATAATTTTCTCAAAAACAGTTTTAACGATTTTAATTTTCTTCTCATTTTCTGGAGTCATTAAGAAAACATAACTGGTGTCTTTGGAAAATTCTCTTGGAGCTCTTTTATATTTCAAAAAATTTTCTTTTTTCAAAACTACAGTATTACGGTTTATTTTAGCGCAAAAGTACAAATATGAAAAAATTGAAGGTAATTAAAAATTGTACAACACATGTATTTGAATTTTTTTTATGTATCTATTTGAATTTAGGTATGTATTTGATTTTTTTTAGGTTTAAATGGTCTATTATTCGCAATTATATGAAAAACCTGCATCAAAATCAGATAGTTCTCAAACTTCAGGCTAAAATACGCAATGTAAATGTAAAAGAGTATTGAAAATTATATAGCCTAACCTTTGGATGCAGGCTACCAAATATCTTTAATCCAACGATTTTATTTTATAAACTATTAATTTTATGTTGTATAGGGATAGTTGACCACGTTAAGTTGTAACTTACGAATAAGCCAATTATTGTTAGGCCTACTATATTTAATTAAGCCAAAATGAACATAGCTTCAAAAAATAGGACATGCTACTTTTCGGTAACTATTGTCTATCAAACTACAAGTTTCTTTTATTTTATACAACAAAACAAAAATGCACAATAACGATTTAACTACACATTTATTTATTTGTCATATACTAAAAAACTCGTATATTTGATGGAAGGAAATACAAATACGGTTGAAATAACATGAAAAATACTTGACTAATGTTTATCCCGGACGCAGGTTAAAATATCAGACAGACCGGGGTAAAATCTAATGTAGCACCATATTGAGACATAACGTGATTAAAATGACGTACTGATTAAAATGTTAGCAAGAAAGTCGGAGCGGTTTACATAATTTATTTTTAATTACTTTTTAGTTAAAATTATCGGAGACGATAAAGTGTGTTCAGAAAATAGTTCAAGGAAGGTCAAGGTCTACTTCAGATACTTAAAGTAAGTAGGTAAGTCAATAGAAATACAGTCTGTATTGACAGACAAGAATTACTACACTTATCTTTCCCTGTAGTACTGCTTTAACAGGCAGTATTATACTGAGCTATTTTGTATTCAATACACTACAGATAGGCAGTTGTAGTCGCTCTTTATTTATAGACGTATGACAGTGACCAATAATATTATTCAATAGCAACTATAACCACACCGTTTTATAATCTTGACACTATTTATAACCGTTTCTTGTACATGCAACTAAGGTAGTTTATTTACATTTATTACAATAAATAAACGCTCAATAGGCTGCCTCTGTGGTGTAGTGATTAGCGAGCTAGCCTATAAAGTGAAGGTCCAGGATTTGATTCCGGGCTGGGGTCCAGAAATTATTACATGTCAATACCCACTTTTCCAGTTTCATAAAGTCATTGCAGACACTAAGAACCAACTATGTGACTTTAATTTTTTTTATCCCAATCCCTATTGTGTGTACGTTGCAGTCTGTTCATGTGAGAACAATAAGCAACCCCATGACTCAAAGAGATGAGAAGTATGATGTGTATGACGTGTAAATGAGGTGTACTCTTGTACAGACTCCGGCCGGCTAAGACAGTATGGTTAATTGAACCGAAACCATCAAAGTACACCGGTAACCACTGCCTAGTATAAAAATCCGTATAAAAGTAACTACCTTTACTAAGATTTGAACCAGGAACTTTTATCTCCGAAAATCAGCTGTTAAACAGATGACTCGCGGCGACGACTTTACCTCTAGACCAACCCGGTGGTTCAACTTTAAATAAACTAGAAAAAGATTCACTCCTTGACTACCTTCAGCAACAAAATTCCGGATGAAATTTGCATTGTTAATCTTCTGCTGTTCTTAAAATTTAATAAAGATCAAGAATTGGACGACTCAATCAGCTATGTTCAGTACAAATAATTACAGTAATTTCCCGATTAAGCGGACTTCGCGGGACCAGAATCTATCCGGATAAATGAGAAAACACGATTTATAATGAATGGGAACTACACAAAACTAACACGAAAAACCTTGTAATAAAAATTAACTATAGCACTACATACTACTTTGATGAAAATATAGTCTATATAAAAATAACAGTTACAAAATACTAATCTGCATAATTACAAGTATTATGTACAATACAATAAAAAAAAATTAATACAGTATTACAAGTATTAAGTGAAAAATATATAAGTTTTTGACACAGTATTTAGATGAACAGTAGTGCTTCGTGACAAAAACGACGGAATAACGTCATAGCTTATACTCCCAATTTCACTTCAGAGAGCTTAGGGGTTCACGAGGGTTGAGTGAATAATCCCTAAGGAACAATATTAATTTTTTTACGAAGAACCTATAAAATGTTTTTTTTTTGGGCTTAAGAACAGTTTTTAATACAACAAGACAACTAATTTCAGGTCATATCTTTTAACTTTTTATATACAAACAAATTTTTATTATGATCGCCTCATTTACCAAATAACCAACCAATATTTGTAAGCTGTTCACGATCATTATATTTAATTACAAAAACGTTGAAAAATCATTGTATATACAAAACGTAAAATATGTTCCAACATATTTAATGAAGGTTCTGTTCGTCCTTAATCAAACAGTTCTACCAAAAGTATTAAACAATTTTTACATGGTTGTAAAGAGGAGACGTTTGGATTCTGTAAAAAAATCCAAAAATTAAAATTAAGAAAAGCCATAACCAGATACTGCGAAATAAATGACAAAATAATTAAATTAAAGTATCGATGGTGCGGCTATTCTGGTGGTGGCGCTGCGAAATTCAGTCTGTTTTGAAGAGCAGTTACGGTGATTGGAATTGTTTATTTAGGTGCTTATTTTATTTCATAAATAAAACAGATAAAAAAACATCATGAAATAAGAATAGAAGTGGTAAAGTAATTGTGAAATTGGTTAAGAATAATATTGTTGTGCGAATTAATTCGCAGGGGTCAGCTAGTAGGCTACTATGATATAACATGCCCAAATGTTGGAATGTAACAATTCATCAAAACGACATTTTATCAGTTGATTGGCTAAGCTGGCCATGGTAAATGTATGTATAGAGGCATTTAAGGACACCAATAACCGTCATTTATATTTCAATGTTAAAATCTCTTAACTTTATGACCCATTTTTTAAAAAAGTACAAAAGCTACAAACATGAAATTTTGAGAGGCTCTTCAGCTCTTTATTTGAAAATAATACCACTACACTCATCAAAATTTACTGAAAGAAAAAAAAATATTAATTTTTTTATATTTGTAAAAAAAATTGGCTCGGAAAACACCTTTATATAAGCCAAAATTATTTTATTTTTTAGTAAATATCAATAATTCTACTGGTATAACCCCACCTCTTTAATAATAATTAACAAAAAATTTGAAGCAGATCGGTCAAATAGTTTTTGAGAAAACGGGTTTTTTATAAGAAAAATTATGATTTTCGGAAAAATGCAAATAAAGACAAGAATAACGTTTAGTACCAATTTTGTCATATGCTACCTGCTTTAAAACAGCCCTACTCCATAATCTGGGTTGGAATCCTTTTATGTTTCATCTTTTAATTTCTTCTTCACATGTCTGTTCTATCGGCGAGCTTTCTTTCATATCCTCACACATTTTTTTCTGCTCCGCGAATTCAACATGAATCAATTTTACTCAAAATTGATACAATATTTGCTCCTGGGTTTATTCCTAATTGTTTTATAACGTCACACTTATACTACCATCATTATAGGTTGAAATGGCATCATGAATACCTAATGTCATGGTGTCAATGCCAACAAATACAAATTTGGGGATTCTACTCCAGATGATATGATTGAATGACTCGCTTATATTTTGAGTGTTGCCATGAAGGCATTTTTGTAATTAACCAATTCGAGACAGATCAGCTAAACAGGTTTGATAACATCTAGTACAGCAGTAGGCAGTGAATGCTTATGTGAGTATTTTTTGTTTCCCTTGATGGTCTTTTGACATAAGAAAAGACAACTAGCTACGCAAAATGTTAAAATGTTTCCTCAACAACTCAAAAGGGACAATTTTTTTCATGGAGTACTATTTAAAAAAATTCGTAAATAAATTAAAATTGGGAATAAAAACATAAATTTGGTATCAAAATGCTCAGAAATTACCAAATATTTATATAAAAATATAAAAACAAAATTGATTTTTGGGGGGGGGTACTGGTTACCTTAAAAATTAAACAAAATATATCAGTTTCATGAAAAAATAAAACTAGATAAATAAAATACAACATAGTATTAGGAATAATAATGCTAATAGAAACAGATAATTACGTATATTACTTTATTAAAGCATATGAAGTGTGTAAAAATACTAAAATCCATTTAATTTGTGTAATAGTAGAAAGGTTAATTACTTATTTGACTGTGGTTAGTAAAATACAGTATTACAAGTAAGAAGTGAGAGGAGAATAAACATAAAAGGGCTTCTTAATTCAACACAAATGATATTCTTAACGTTGTAAACCACTAATATTAAAAGCAAGCATTCAGTATCATAAGCAATAAACCTTCAGGACAATTGAATGACAGAATGACAAGAAAATTAAAGAAATAATTAGATAATACTTATACATGACAAAGAATAATGGATGTCACAATAAGAACTGAAATTGCCCTATACAAAAATGTTATACTTCAATTAAAGAAATTGAAGTACTGTATAAAAAAATCATGTAGTAATTGCTTCCTCCTTCTTTAAGGGTAACTTATCTGATATATATTCAACAACACATAGAAATCTAAAAAAATTATAATAAATTAAGCATTGGTTACTGCAAAACATATTAAATTAAAGTAAAACCCGCTTAATACAATTTTTAAGGAACCGCACCTTGTGAGCGTATTATACGGGATAAAAGTAGAAACGACCTATCTAATGAGAAATATTCTTTACACAACTACCGTACGGAGATCGTATAAATACGTTTATTAATGATGCGTAATATTTTCTAAAATTAAGCTAAGCGTGTTTTATATCAACGATTCCTTTCTATAATAACTACATTTATTGGAGTAAAAGTATTGTTAATAAAGACAGATGTTTATTAAACTAAGGTAATTAACTATTTCAATTGAATATTTCGTTAAAAATGCAGTAAAATTAAATAAATCATTGATATTCAAAAAAAAGTTGTCATTGTTTTTAAAGTACAGTAAAATCCGTTAAATACGTACGCTCACCGTTAACGATTTACCGTTTAATACGCTGTTTTTACAAATTGCCAAAAATGTTAAGTATGAAAAAGGGAATTGGACTATCAAACTACGACATAGCTGTAAGAGTTGTAATTGGAAAGTAGATTTTTTTTTGTTGGGAGAACATGCAGTGACCTTTTTTCATTCTGTACCTGAGGTTTTATATTGAAAATAAAAATAAACTACAGTATATTATTCTTTAGAATTTACTGAACAGAAATAGAGCTTAATAAGCGTGAATCAGAGCGTATTAAAAGGGTATTTCTACATAGGTTTTTCATGCTTAATTTAGGGTCTTATAAAAATCGCGTATTAAACGGGAAATAGTATTAACCACGAGCGTATTAAACGAATTTCACTAATATTTTTTAAAGGATAGGAATACCAATTAATGACATCAGTACAACAAATCGAACTGAACATTGTTGAATTAATTTATTTGGTCACAAAGCAAACTTTTATAAATTCTATTGTAAATCTCAAAAACTCATTTATAATAAAGTTTAATAATGAAGTTGGAATCCACCTTCAGGAGCTTAGTGATCTAGAATAGGTGCTCCTCAAGACATGTTTTTCTACAAGGAATTTATTTTTATTAAACCCAAACCATCTTCAAAAACTAGTTTTTCTGGGTTCAGTTGTGTAAAAATATACATGCATGGTTTTCAAACTTAACATTTGAAGGTATTTTAGCCTTAAACATTTACCAATTGTACAGAGGAAAATGGAGAGAAGCACGGTAGGATCATGGATGCAGGACAAGAAGATCAATGAATGGATTTGAAAGACAACAAAAGTAAAAGAGAACGAATACCCAAGTCTAAATGGTAATGGGCAGGTCATGTTAAGAAATTGAGGATAACACATGGAATTGGAGGGTAACAGAACGGCGCCACTGAACAAAAGGGCGAAACAAAGGAAAACTACAAAATGTGGTGGAAAGATAATATCCACAAGATAGCAGAAACTCAATGGATGAGTCAGATCAAGGATAAAACTACACAGTGACAAGTTGAATGGGCTTTCCCCAGAATTAAGAGTAACAGGAACTGAAAATACATGGGCTGAATCAGAAACCAAAGCCTTAAAAAAAATCAAAATGAGAAACATGAAATTACGTAGAATTGAAACAATAATTTTCTTGAAACCACAACACAAACATTACATAGATTGTACAAAGCCAACGTGTTAATTTATAATCAGAATAGAACAAATTTAATGTTAACACAAAATTTTGGTTTCCAATTTTGGAAGTACCTCATTGTCCTGCTTAATACATATATTAACAAATTAACTAAAAATAAATCCTTGAACCAACCCTATGATTATCTTCAAATCACAATTTTAAAGGATAAAATAAAAATTCATCAAGTTCACTTCTAAAACCAAACTAAAAATGCAGGTATAAAAATTGTTAATATTAAATGACCGATTATTTTTAAACAATTTTCTAGTTACCGTACTTTAAAATATCTAGATTACAAAAAATCCAAAAATATTTTTAGCCTAACTAAATAGATTATTTAAATAACTCTGAAAGGTACGTAGGTAAATGAAAAAAAAATAATTAGAATTGGTAAATAAACCAAGTTATGTAAATACAAAAAAAGTTACTTTCATGAAACTAAAAAACCATTTAGTTTGAATCACTGAAATTTTTAAAAGTACTAAAAGTACATTTACATGATTGATGAAAGATTTTCAATTAGTTTGTTTGCACTGCACTGGCTGATCTTATTTCTACTATTTTAAAACCACGGGGAATAATTTATAGAAATATATACGTTTAAGCGTTATAAGTATGGAACTGATGGGATACATAACTGAAGTGACATGAATAAAAGCACAAATAAAACTTAACGTGGAAATCATTGGCCAAATATAAAACTGAATACAGGAGTAACAAAATCAGAAAATATATTGTTGAAAGATTATTTGTTAGTTATTATTATGAATCCCATAATGTATTACATCATGATAGTTTCAATCCGTGATAGCCAAACAAAGAAAACAAGTAGTGCAAGTCATACATGGTACTGGTTCAGTTGACAATACAGTATTACACTGTTATCAAGCATAAGTTAACTTGTTTCTTACTTGACTGCATCACAAATGAACCATTGCATTGTCGCTTAGAATAGAAATTTTACACAGTTACAATATAGAATGATAGATGTAAATATATTATAACTTAACATAAATAATATCAAATACTTTACTTTATAATAAAATATAATACTGTTACATATGGTACTATAAAGTACCGCTCAAATTAATTGAAACTTTATGGGAATTTTGCTATATTTTTACTTTCTCTTGCCTAATTATACAAATTTTGTAGGAAGGAAAGTATTGTTTTTATGTCGATTTTTTGAAATTGAGTTTTCACAGGATGTACATGTATTCAGACGCCCTGAACCCAAAAAACATGTTTTTAGCGATTGGTCTGTGTGTGTGCGCGTGCATGTGTGAACACGATATCTCAAGAATGGAATATTTTATGAAGTTGAAACGTGAACTTCAGTTAGTTACCACTAGAGGGCCCAACATAAACATTTTTATCAAACCGGTCAACTGGAAGTAGGCCCTAGTAGTTTATTCGTGTTATTTTTCACTTTTTTGCGATTTTTTTCAAAACAGTCCCTATGATTTTGTTGAAAATCGTATCATTAACTAAATTTTTTAATGCTCTACATGACAGGGTGGCGCCACATCTGCTGAAATTCTTGGGGAGGCTGTGCTCTCATAGAAAAAATGTTTTTTTTAAGATCGTGGCCTTAATATGCATTTTAGTACAAACGTATACTATAATCAAAGTTGTAGAAAATTTAAAAAAAAGTTTTATTATATTGTTCACTATTTGCATTGGCAAGAGAAAGTTGTGTGTGTTTCACACCAGAGTTTTGTAATAGACATTATGGGATGTATGACCGTTCATGTACCACAATCATTGGTTCCAGTAGAAGGAATTCTAATGATGTAAAATACATATATTTACACAGAGAAGAATTCTAATTATGTAAAATACATATATTTACTCCAGAGAAGAGTAATTCCAACCTTACAAAAATTGTTTCCACCTAGTGACGGGATTTTCCAGCAAGATCTTGCACCTTGCCATACATCTAAAAAATACAAAAAATTCTTCACTGAAAATAATATGAATGTTCTTCCAAGGTCTGGAAATTCACCAGACCTAAACCTGATCCAGAATCTGTGATCAATTGGTAAGCAAAAATTTGCCAAAGAAGACAGTAAAACAAAAACTTCTGTGATTTCTTCAATGAACAAGATATTGCTCTTAACAGGCAGGTGGAGTGTTAAATTATTTACACTCGATCTGCTAGTTACAGGGATAAAAAAGTAGTTCTGTTTCTTATCACATGATCAGCCAAATACATGACTAAAGCATTTAAGAACAGAAGAGGCACAGGTGTAAAATACACTAGTCACAGTTATCTCCTCCGAGAGTAATGAATTTCATTATACAGCCAGACCCAGTTGGTGTATGAAGGGAAGGTGTTATTTGCAGGGTGGAAAGTAGATGCTTTTCGGAGGGCCTGACATGCTGATAAGCATACTTTTCACTCAGTGAGGAAGATAAAGTAAATCACCTCACTCCTTGTTATACTTTGTAAAGCCTATAGAGGATCAATCACCCTTTTGGCTGATGACCTAAACAACATGATCAAGATATGGTTTTATAATGATGAACTGAGAAAAACATGTGAGAAACTTGTTGCTGAATCAATGTCTAAACGTTGTCAGGAAGTCATAAACAACACAGAAGGACATAATATAAACTATAAAAATATAATTGTTAAATTTTTGTTTATAAATTGCGTATTAAAAGGAATTTGTTGTTTTTTTATTGAGTGTTCCAATTAATTTCAGCGGTATTGTAACTCAACTGTATATTATAAAACCATTTACTTAAATTTTAACAATAAATCTAAATTCAATGAAATTCAGCAATCAATAGTCTCAATAAAACATCTATATTGAAAAACTGGTAACTGTTCATTTCACTTCACTTTCATTAATATTTTATTTACTAATCATACAACATTGTACATTGAAATATTTAGTAGGCAACTGAAAATTATCCTTTAAGAAAGTTATTCTTGAGTACGCAATATTACATCAGTCCAAACAATGCAGTGCTGGATCTAGGATTATTTTTCAGAAAACAAAAGTGGGTTACATCCACCCTCCAATTTAAAGTTGGCAAATCCCTCAAGTCGTTAGTTTTACCACATTTCTGACTAACATAAGTCAGAAAACTTTTCCCCTTAGTTTACTTTGTGTTGTTTAAATTACAACATATATTTAAGTATGTCAGTGTATATTAATATCTACAAAACATATACATATTTTTTTTAGTTAAAGATTTTCTTGAGTGTTGTTTAGAATTATACAATATACAAAAAAAATTAATCAGGTAAAAATCATTCATCATGTGTATTTGGTGTTATTTTTTTACATTTTATTTGTTTATATTAGCAAGGGTAAAAATGCAACCTGGATGTGCCACCCAGGGCACTTTTTCTGTCTCCCACTTCTAGATTATGTTGTACTGTGGTATTGATAGGTTTCAAAATTTCACTCAAAAGTAGAAAATCTTCGTAATGTAATTTTTTAGCTACTTATACTTTCATAATTACCAATAATAATCATATTTTTTATTTTTGCAAGGGTTTCATGGATTTCACACTTCCTGCATCCTAGAACCCATCACCTAAGATTCTTCATTAATTACTAATAAGTGATGGGCCTCAGCTGTCTATAACAGTGTTTCAATAAAAATATTATTAAATTGATAACAAATTTTATAATATTGTTGAACTGTAACATAGCAACGTTATACATGTCTTATATATTGTCTTTTCTTGTTTACTTCTGTACAGTTAAGGTTCATTTTTAAAGTTTATTAAAAACTACCAACAAGTTACTTGTTAGAACCAGAAAAGTAAGCCCAACAACTAACAAAGAAATAAGTGATTAAAAACTATTGTTATAAAAGTATAAGTTCTTTTTTACGATTAAAAAAGTTTTTGATAAACATAATAAATTTTGGAAACTAAGCAGAAGTAGTC
Source organism: Catonia carolina (assembly GCA_035578175.1). NCBI lineage: Eukaryota > Metazoa > Arthropoda > Insecta > Hemiptera > Achilidae > Catonia > Catonia carolina. The sequence goes on along the minus strand of JAQMRL010000002.1, from coordinate 118,011,073 downwards.
AGTAAAACCAAAGTATCAAACCAAGGGGCACAAAGAAAAAAAGTGTCAAAAAACCTTGTACAAGGAAAAACAGGAGAGAGGTATAACTCTCTCCTTTTTTATTATTGAAAAAAACCATATTTATATTAAATATGTATTTATATAAAAAAACATTTTTTCCTTGTACAAGGTTTTTTTGACACTTTTCCTTGTGCTTCTTGGTTTGATACTTTGGTTTTACTGACTACTTCAGCTTAGTTTCCAAAATTTATTATGTTTATCAAAAACTTTTTTAATCGTAAAAAAGAACTTATACTTTTATAACAATAGTTTTTAATCACTTATTTCTTTGTTAGTTGTTGGGTTTACTTTTCTGGTTCTAACAAGTAACTTGTTAGTAGTTTTTAATAAACTTTAAAAATGAACCTTAACTGTACAGAAGTAAACAAGAAAAGACAGTATAAGATATGTATAACGTTGCTATGTTACAGTTCAACAATATTATAAAATTTGTTATCAATTTAATCATATTTTTATTGAAACACTGTTATAGACAGCTGAGGCCCATCACTTTATTAGTAATTAATGAAGAATCTTAGGTGATGGGTTCTAGGATGCAGGAAGTGTAAAATCCATGAAACCCTTGTAAAAATAAAAAATATGATTATTATTGATAATTATGAAAGTATAAGTAGCTAAAAAATTACATTACGAAGATTTTCTACTTTTGAGTGAAATTTTGAAAACCATCAATACCACAATACAACATAATCTAGAAGTGGGAGACAGAAAAAGTGCCCTGGGCGGCACATCCAGGTTGCATTTTTACCCTTGCTAATATAAGCAAATAAAATGTAAAAAAAGAAAAACACCAAATACACATGATGAATGATTATTACCTGATTAAATTTTTTTTGTATATTGTATAATTTTGGGCAGAGGATGGAAATTATTTTCAGAGGAGCAACTGAGGAATTTTATTTACTCTCTGATAATGCTATTAGAAATATTCACGTAAATTAAAGATCTACTTGAAATGGCTAGGTTTTACTGATCATGGTTAGTTCTGTATCAGAAGATCAATGAAGAACATTCAAACTAGGATTAGAATCTGGGGTGGCTTTTTGTGGCAAACAAAGTCAATTGAGGGAAGTCAGAATTTTGAAAACTTGGGATATCGACATTGGGTTTTTGTAACAGTTCATGTCAGGGAAAATATACATAGTTATTTGTTTCAAAAATATTTGAGAAAATATACATAGTTATATGTTTGAGTAAAAGCTGCTTTTTCGTTCATGAGACTAAATTTAAGTACCAGCTAAACACACTTCAGGTTAGGTTGCAAAACTCAGTTGACAGTCATGGGAGTGCCCAACTACAGATATATGAAACTCTCAAACTTTAAAAAGACTGCACTCAGTCTTTAAAAAAAATGTTAATAAAATTACTAACAAATATAGTATAATTTAGAGGAATGATGCTTAATTCCACGCACATGGAGGTCTCGGTAAATATGGTGTCTAATAACACTACAATGTACCTATAAACTGACTGCTTTTTTCCAGTTTTTTATGTCTCGTGTATAGTGTTGGATTTAAAATTCTTTTCAGGGGCAAAAGTGGGTTTTGCCCATCCACTCAACCCCTCAGCTTAACCTCTTTTGGGAAAATTAGGAGTTTGCAATTTTCTAAAGTTGTTGGTAGTCCAAATTTTGAAATTAAAAATATATATATTTAGAAAACAGATCTATACTATCACCAAGAATCAATTTGCTGTCCCTTGGGATGTGCCACTTAGGAAATTTTCTCACTTTTACCCTGCACTACATTAGCCTCAGAAAGAATGAACTGATATTGATGCAGTTTTTAGAAAAAATCTAATTTCTTTTAAACTATGCAACTATCGAAAAATTTTACCACTAATTTTTTTGACTTTGGGTTGTAGCATTTATTATTTGAAAGGTTGAATTTTTTTTAAATTGATTTTAACATGGTTTTTGATTACTGTAAACAGCAGTTAAACTAAGCATTGGATGAAAAAACAAGTTGTAGCAATTCTAACTTTAGTAACATGCATTTAATACATTCGCATACATTCTATGTCTTGAAAACTAAACCAACCAACATTTTTCCCCTTATTGCAAATACAACATTACATAAAATACAAATTGTAAAACTGTTTTCATGTATCGCGGTCTTCATCAGAGAAATAATGTAAAGGGTTTCAGGCAGTTTCTGCAGATGTATCAGAAGAAATTTTTTATTAAAATTTGATTTAGTTGAGAAAATAAAAGCAATAAATTTAAAAATAAAATTTTTGCTGTGGATTTGCAATCAGAAACCCTTAGGTAAAGATCTTTTAAAAGAAAAGTATTGTAAAAAATTTATTAAAATTTTTGATAATTAATTATATAGTCTCTACACAATAAAAAAATCTTTTCTTTAGAAATTTCAAAATATATATTTTACTTATTAAAACGTCAAATCTGTATTTAAAAAAAACCAATGACATAAAAACTGGTATTGAGGATCTTTATTTTTTATGCGTTTGTAAATAATGGTAGTAGATGATTATACAGACTATTCCGGCTACATAATACAAAAGAAAGTGAGATGAACAAAAATAGTCTGTAAAGTAGTTTCTTAAAGTGAAGGCCAAGGATCTTTCCACTAAAATAGAAGGGTTTATGGTAAAAGAATCTATAATAAATGAATTCTGAGAGGTGCTAACGTTGAATGAATACCAGATTATAAACTCAAACAGAAGGTACTACATTATGCATCCACAGTAAAAAGGGATCTCACCAACTCTTGGTATATAAAATTCAAAGGGTTTTTTCCTTAATGGATTAGTCTAAGAAGTGATAATTTTTTCATTGTTTTGTTAAAATTATGTAAACAATATAGGTTTTTCATATTCCAAGTTTACCAACAAAAACTATTGATTTTAATATGTTCGTAAAGTTCAAATATACAAAATATCTAGGAAACATTAAATAAAATTTATATAAAATGTGAAAAATGGAACACTAATTCCTAACAATCATTAATTTAAACTAATCAAATTAAATTCACAAAAATTGAACATCAGTTAAATTTTATTGTATGTTTGTTATACCTATTCCTTATTTTGTCTTTTAATCCCAGTCGAAAAACGTACCCCTCTGTTCATTGTGCTTCACAACAAACTAAATACATTAAATCATTTAAATTCTCATTCAAACTTACATGTTAAAAGCCAAATCAACAACCAAATAAAAACAAATAAAACTAAACTGTACTGGAAACTGAAATATTATTAACATCAGTATGAATCAGTGAAAAGGTAGAAATTAGGACCTGAGAATAACAGAGCGTGTTATAAGAAAAAGCAGGTAAAATTTACATCGATCTTGAGTTGTAACAATCAAATGCCAATGCATGCACACTTTTTGTCATGACAATCTAAGAGAAAGTGCATGGATTGATATTTTAATATTGCAACTGAAAATGGATGCACCATCCCAAAGGACCCATTGCCTTTTTTAATCAAGTAAAAGTCATCTATTGTGTACATTGTGGTTTTTTATTATTATATAATTCTAAACAACACACATGAAAATGTTTAACACAACTTATATTCTATGTGCAGGAATAATAAAGTAAGGAAACAAATAGAACATGAATAAAAAATTAATTAGTTGGACAGTGTAGAAGACTACTGAGAATCCCCCACACCTTTTTAGTTGAAAAACCATTAATACCACCAAGACAAATAATACAGAAAGCAAAACCATTTAGATCATTCATTACAAAACATTCACTCAGATGTTCCACAAAAATTAAATTTTGCAAAACATATCATATAACTATATGAACATTAATAGCATTATAAAAACATAACAAAGATTTATTTTAATTTTCAACATTGTTTTCAGAGCAGTAATGTGTTGCAGAGAGAAACATTAAATGAGCTGGTAGCTTTGCAAACGAGAACAAAATAGAATAGCCACTTCATGTTTGAATGAAAGAGTGCTCCAACAAAACGAAACTAAATGAAATGAAACACTCAACAAAAGAAAAACAAATAAATTGTGTAAATTATTACAGCTTTTTAAACTATTTGATTAAACCTTCTGCAGTTTATACTACCCAGCAAATATCAAGTGATATTTATAACGGCTACATTGTAATTAATGAAAAAAACTTTTTAATTAATATTTTAGGATTCTTAAAATCTGAATAATATAATCAAATATTCTGCTGTATCACTTAGGAAATTTAATAGAGTACATCATTAAGTAATTACATTAGTTTGTTATTGCTATTAATAATTTCATTCACAAATAAATCTTCATAATGCATCCTGCAGCTTGAAATCAATTATATTTTATACAATATAAATTTAATTCACTTTTTAGCTGCCTTCATCGTTATTATCTACTTACATGTGTTACGGTGGATCTATCAACATCAGAGAATACAATACAGTAGAATCTCGGTAGTCTGGCACCTCCAGTAATCCAGCCCTTAAAATATTAGACCTAACAGTATGAAACCTCACCCAGGACAGATTTTGGTAAAAGATTTAAATTGAATTAGGGAAATCAACTCAACCTAATTACGTCGGATTTAATATAACATGAATTTTTAGGATTTGATTAAAGAAATGAATAAGCAGACCTTAATTATTGTTAAATGGAATAATTTTTGGCCTTTTATCCAAAACCCAGAACTGGGTCATAACTCTATACTTCATGCTGAATTGACAATGAAACATAATTCTCAGAACACGAGCACCCCCACACCACACTAGGCGATATCAATAACTGATAATTATGTTTAGTACAATGACTACAGAAGTACTCAGCAAACTTTTTTATTAGTTAATTTAATTTAAAATCACATAGAAATCAATGCATATTCATTTTTTGTTTAAATTTATAATTTATAGTTCCAAAATTCCAACACATCCAGCAATCCGGCATTTTCAGTAATTCGGCACCCTCTTGGTCCCGAACAGGCCAGACTACTGAGATTCTACTGTATATTATATGAAACTTTAAATTTTTTTACTGAAAAACCTACAGAAGATATTGCATCTTCAGTCAAATATATATAAAAGAAAAAGTTTCACATGATATTTTGTGTACTCTGATGATAGTGGATCCACTGAAAAATGTGTACGTAGATAGTAAGGATCAAGGCAGCTGAAAAGGTTAGTAAAATTTATATTATATAAAATAGAAATGCGATTAATGTAAATAGTATAGAAAACGAGTCTCACAAACTCAACCTCTGTGTTTCTCAACAGTCTTGCCAGTGGAAGGTGGATGACAGGTTAAAAATCAATTTATTCATTTTTGTTGTGGACTGGTCATCGATTCCTAGACAGAAATTGAATTAGTAACTTTTATTTGCTCTTAGAGAAAGTTATTTTTTTATTCAGGTAATAAGTTTTCATGAAATAAAAAGGAAGAGATAGACAAAATTTATGGATAACTTTTTAACCTTTTCACAAGAATTTCAGGATGGGAAGATGATAAGGATAGTGATGTTAGAGAATAAACGAATAAATAATCTGGGCATACCTTTGGCATCTTTGATTGAGATCACAGCAACTGTGAAAGGAAGAGAGGATAATGAGAAGGATTCTGATGAAGATGTTGAGAAGAGTGAAGAATGTGAGAAAATTAGCCAAAACGAAATGTAACAGCAGTCGAGAGAGCACTACATTACTTTGAACATAAAGTGTCTGCAATGGACATTCTATACACACAACTGATAAAGCAGCTACAGATAGAAACCATAGTGAAAAACAATACAAAAACTCAAGTTTTTTGCCCAAAAGTAGTTGTTTAGTTAATTATCTTTATCAAAAGTTTTTCACGATATATTTTTCTATTACCTCATGAATTATTGAGTTGTTGAATAAGGTAGTTTTACAAAAATATACTTTCCGTCTACCAGCCACTTAAAAAGAATAAAAGAAACTGATCAAAACTGAGTAATAAGGTACTCAAAATATTAGATAACAAACAAAAATATATGGAACAATAAAACGAATTACACATCCTTGCATATGACAAAACTGGTTATTTTATTCAATACATCCGCAAAAGTAATTGTGTTCACTATGATTTATAATAATTATTTAATGCCTAATATGTGTACGTTGCAAACTGTTCAATTTAGAACATTAAGCAACCCCATGACCCAGTGAGATGAGGATGATATGTATGCCATATAAATGAATTTTAGTCTTAAATAGACTCAGGCCGATCATTCCTAAAAAAGTATGGTTAGTTAAATTCCAACCATCAAAGTATATTGGTAACCACTGTCTAGTATTTTAATCCTTTAATAAACCATCTAGGATTTGAGCCATAGAACTTTCATTTCTGAAAATCTGCTGTTAAACAGCTGATTTGCAGTGATGACTTCACCACTAGACTATCCCAGTGGGTTATGATTTATACTAATAATACAGTTAATTTTTATTTGACCCACAAATGAATCAGTCATTTCAGAAAGCCCATAAGTTAAAGTTTTGCCTTTTTTGCTGTAGTACATTTCCGGATTGATTGAATGCAAACACACCATTCCCAGCAGAAATCACCGAAGTCTGGGTTTCCTTCATTAAAATAATGCTAAGAGCTTATCCTTGTGTTAATGGATTAACCTAAAGCCTTTTTTTGGTTGAAAATAAAATTGGTAATATTTTGAAGCTGAAGTCCTTGAGAAAATACAACGTTCCTGCGCAAATATCTGTATATAGGAGAAAAGTGCTAAAAAATAAATTTAATAATAAATTAATGATGATAAAAATCCATGAATATTTCAGACAACCATTTTTTGTTAAAATTAAGAATTAAAGTTTTTTTTATAATTTTTTTTAATTAATGTCTTATCAACTGCAATGGTCATTAGTGATGACGTTGGGGTGTAACTATACAACGGAGGATGAATTGACTTTAATAGTTTGAATCAAAAATTGCAGAGCTAAGAAATCAAAATTAAATTTTAGTTTTAATTTTTACTAACACTTTCATGTTTACTTATTAGATTTAATCTCAGAAATGATCAGATGAAAATTTCAAAATATTATTTGATAAGATTAATTAAAATAAGTTTTTGATTATAAGTAAAATAACTAGAGTTTGTTCTTGAAGAACTGAATTCTTTAATAACTGGAAATTACAAATTTAGTTTCAGAGAACTTGGATCAAAAGCTAATGAAAGTTTGCATCAATCTCATACTGTAAAGTAACTGTCTTGTGTAGTAACATAGTTCATGACATACAACTGGGATTCAATATATATCCCAGAGGGTTGATTAGAGACTACGTAGGTAGTCGATAACTGTTCTCAACATACATACACACATGTATATTTATATACTATGACTACATAACTTGATAAAGGAAAATTAAAGAATCTAATAATTTGTTTTATAACCGAATATCATGCAAGTAAAATAACCAAAAATATTTTGTGCACAAATAAGTAATAAAAATAACAAACTTATTTACAAAATAATTAAATACCTATAGTAATACGTTAAGTATAAAACCATAATTATTAAGTACAACCATAATTATTATGGTTGTAAATTTAAAAAATCTGATGTGAAACACTCACACGACTTTCTCTTGCCAATGAAAATAATTAACAATATAACCTAATATTAGTAATAGAACATTAGAAATAAACAAAAAAACTACCCTCAAATAACATAACCTAATTTTAATCATGAGTGAAAAACACAATGAAAATCAACCTCAATTTGGCTTAAAAATACGGAAAAATCACTCTTTTATCCTAAACGAGGCTCTGTAGAGAAAAATGCATGAAATAAAAGTTGTAGATCTTTTAATTTTCTATAAATTTGATTACACTTTTGTCGTAAAGTGCATACTAAGGCTGAAATCTTTCAAAAATCATTTTTTTACTCATTTTTGTGAAAAAACAGAAAATCACTAATTACCACTAAACTAAACATTATATGAATAAATGTTTGAAATAAAAGTCGAAGGTTTTTAAATTCTCTACAACTTTTATTACATACATTTTTGCGCTAAAATGCATATTAAAGCTGCAATCTTAAAAAAAATAATTTTTTTGACAAAACAACCTTCCCAAGAATTTCAGCAGACATGGCGCCTGCCTATCCTATCTTGTAGATGTTAAAAAAATGTAGTAAATGAAGCAATTTTTAAAAAAATTGTAGGAGCTTTTTTTACAAAATCGCAAATAAGTGAAAAATGACACGCATAAACTACTACTTCTGCTTGATTGATTTTGATGAAAATGTTTGTTTCGGGTCTGATAGTAGTATCTAACTTAAGTTTCAAGTTCCAAGTTGGTACAATATTCCATTCTTGAGATATTCTGTTCATAGACACACTTACACCTACACAGACCAATTGCTAAAAATACGTTTTTTTTGGTTCAGGGGGTCTGAAAACGTGTAGATCCGGTGAAAACTTGATTTAAAAAAATCGACATGAAAACAATACGTTCCTTCCTATATATTCATATAGAGAAGAGAAAGTAAAAAATCTGGTGTGAAACACTCCCACAACTTTTCTTGCCAATATAAATAATGAAAATTATAACCTAACGTTTAATCATAAGTAAACGGTGTAAATTTTAAAATGAAATGTGCAGGCTAAGCTGGTTAACTATTAATTTATATAAGCCAATCAAACAACCTCTTCCATTTCCTAACCTACAAGCTTTATAATTTACTTCATCTTCTGTTACTAAGAGAAGTGGATGTGACACACCATCCTCTTTTAAAAACTTTTTAAATCTCGATAGAACTTCATTATTACTTAAGTTAAGATAAAGAATGTTCATTTATCACATCTCTTAATTAATGAGGGGTTACGACCGAAGATAAGACCTCATCAAACTTTTTATCCAGGCATAAAATTTTATTGAACAAACTTCTAAGCATTTCCTGAGTAAAATCAATACATTAAAATAGAAGATGTTCGTTAAAAGTACATTAAAGGTAAAGTGTTTTTATATTTTCTCGCCTACAGCGCGAGACTTTTTGGAAACAAGGGGATTGGGTAGAGTTAGGATTTCAAATGCATGCTAAATCAATAAAAAAATTGTTTCTTTTCATAATCTAAGGGCCATTTGTATAAGTTTCAAAAACATTACACAAATAATCTTAAAAATAAGCGAAATAAAACATAAAATTGGCTGCCCCGTAGCATAGTGGTAGCACACTAGCCTACCATGCGGAGGTCTCACGTTCGATTCCCGGCCAGGGTCTGAAAATTTTCATAAATAAAACCCACCATAGTCGCTAATGACCTAGATGTTGATGGGACTTTAAATAAATTAATAAAAAAAAGGACAAAAAAACCACAAAATTGGCTGCCTTCATAGCCTAGTGATTAGACTATGGAGCAGACTGCACAGAAAGGTCCAGGGTATGATTACCAGCAAAGAAATGGCCTGGAAAAGTCTACACTAAATGTCATAATTTTCCTTGACCTTATTTTTAGTTTACCAATATTAGAGAAGATCAACTGATCAAGATTAAATGAAGCCATGAAAAACTCCAAATGTAATTTATGTGCCTATTACGCCAAACTCCAGTGTAACACTACTTTACAAATTTTCTTGGTTTATAAAACACATTATCCTTTAAATCAAAACACTTCAATGTCCAATAAAAAATTTTGGGGACAGCAGGGATGTTTGGTCATTTTAACCGAAGTTAACATGATCATATCGAATAACTTTAAAACTTAAGATATTTAAATAACTTTACAGTTATTTAATATATTATAAGCTATAGGAAAATAACATTAGCCTTGAACTGAAAAATTCAGTTTATACTATTAGTTGTTAATTAAAGGGAACAAATAGTTACATTAACTTGTAACATTGAGTAAAATTACTGGTACATTCAAATCTGGGGCTTTCCTTTGTTTATAAAATGGTTAAGGACAAGAAGGGATATTTAATAGCTATAAGAATACTTATTTCAGAAATATATCTATAAGTGAAATCCTTTTTGTATTTTCTCAGAAACCGGTGATAATTAACATAATCTATACAGTTGTATTAACTCAATTATTACAAAAATAGTTGATTAATTTTTCCAGGTTGAAAGGATTAAATAACACATTACAATGAGTATATTTGATTTAAGTTGTGGTACTGTGAAATACTGATGAAGCACTAACGAAACATATCGTTCATCAAATATATTTTTCATTGTTTTTAGTACCAGGTAAAACTGCCATTTATAGACACCATTTAAAAAAAAAACAGTAAAATTCTCATACTACTGGTGTTTTACACATTCTGCATGAAAATAATTCAGAATTCGTAAAATATGCAAGTATTTAAACAGATTTTTAAATTTTAATATTTTTGTCTATCACAAAATTAACTTATGCAGTACATAAAATTTTTATTCATAAGATTTACGATTATACTATAAAATTTTGTTAGAAGAATATATCCTCCTTTTTCTACAAAGCAACTTAAGGTACCGGTATTTTTTTATGGAAAATTTGAAAATTTTCCATAACACAAAATTGTATTTATTATAATAGCAAGTATTTAGTTACAATAAGCTGTACACACTCTTTTTTTGAACACAAAGGGTTTTTTATTAAATAACTGCATGTCACATTCAATTTTAACCTTAATAGAAAGATTTATTCTTTTTGAATTGATTACAAATTCAAATGAGGTCAATAAAAACTACTGTGATATTAATTTTACAAAATATCGTAAAAAATAATGAATAAAGAAAAAATATGTTAACAATAACAGTAATATTATAAATCAAATTTCAATTTAAGGATGAAAAAGCAACCTGCCTACTACAAAACAAAAATCAAATAAGATAAAATCAAGAAATAAAAAAGGGAAGTGAAAAAGGATACGTCAGCGCCAATATATTTCACTTTCTTGACAAGAAGTACATTTCTCCTGACTGTCTCTAGTTCAATACATTCACTTCATCTTAGATCCATGGGAAGAATACAAACAGTATTATTGTGGTTTATACACCTTACAAAATCCTCAGAGGTACTATTTGAACAAAATAAGATATCTTCTAGGAAATTCTACTCAGATAATGGGTTTCAAACGTAATAAATAAAGATGATTACAATTTTAATAGTCAATGAAAACCCATACACAACTCAAATTAATAATATTTTTTAAATAAAAAGAAATTTTTGAAGAAATTAAATATTTTAAATATTATCTTACATAAATAGTACTAACTTATTAATAGTACTAATTTATCAAATATATTTTTCATTGCTTTTAGTATTGCATAAAACTGTCATTTACAGAAACTATTTTTAAAAAATAGTAAGTTCTCATTTTACTGGGTTTTTACACATCCTGCATAAAAATAATTCAGAATCCCTAAAACGTGCAAGTATTTACACCAGATTTTTAAATTTTAACATTCTCATCTATCACAAAATTTACTTATGCAGTATATAAAATTTGTATTTATAAGATTTTTATGGTTATACTATAAAATGTTGTTACACTGTATTTTTTTGTATTTCGTAATATTGTATCCAGTTGTACTTTTCTTGGGAGTCTAGTATTACACCTCAGAAAGTTAGTTTTGTATGTTTTTTCTGAAGTATGTTGGACTGGAAAATGTAAAATTACAAAACACATAGTACATAAAATTTTGAAGCCCTGCACACTTATGGATGAGTTAAAAACATGTTTATCATATCTCTATATAATATATTATATTTTAAATTTAAATATTTTTTTTGGAAAAATAAAAATTAAATTTTTGGAGCATTAATCTGCAACTGTAAATCACAAACCCTAATTTTTTGTACTCTACAACAATTACTATTATCAAGAAAATAAAATAAAAATTGAACTGGCCATTTTGTAGCATCAAAAGGTTACAGACAAACTACAATTTTAATTTAATAAAATGGTGTAATTTATGTAATTACATAAAAAATCATTACTTGGGAATTAACATTTTCACAATTACTACATATATATAAATTACATGTGTATCATTTATATCTAGTTGTTTTTTTTCCTTAGAAGTCTAGAACACCTCTTAGTTATTTTTGTATGAGGTATGTTGAACTGGAATATGTATAATTACAAAACCAACACTACATAAAATTTTGAAGTCTTGCTCATTTATACATGAGTTAAAACAAGTTTAGTATATCCCTAACATTCACCCTAAAAACTCCAGAATCCCTATTGTTTCAAAATTTTTGCTGTAATTCGTTTAAATTTATGCTAACATCATAATTAATTATTTTTTTTAAACTGTACAAACATTTCCAGAATTGTACAGACATTGAGTTGGTCACACTGCAATGTTACATAACAAAAATGTAAATATCAAAGTGCCAATGAAGTTGAAGTGTTTTAAGGAATATCTAATTGTTTTTTTCATTTTGTGATTTTCTGAATATTAGTTTTTTCAGCACAAAAGGAATATTCTTTTAGAAACCAGTAAGACAATCTCTACAAAATTTTCAGGGTTGTCTTATCTAACTGAGCCAATGATCTTAATATGAGATTTTCACTAAAAACCTGTTAAAGTTTTTTTTACGGAGATTAAATTATTGAAGTGTAAGTGACTGGACCAGACATTAGAAGAAAAATACATTTTTGAAAAACACTGTTGTTAAATTATGTATCAATAACCACTAACTATGTTAAAAAAATCATAATTAAGTTGGTACACAAGCTCAAAAAGTAACTTTGTATCAGTATTGAGTAACATACAATTCCTGGGCTCGTTAATAAACACAATTAACCTGAATGTGTTTCGTACAAAAAATATTGCAATTCAAGACTCAATATTCTGGTAATGGATTTTAATTGGGTAATAGGTTACTTAACAAAGTCACAAAGTAAATACCTCAATATCATACATAATTATTCACATGTCAGATTCATTTTGCAGACAAAAGGAATTGTACAAAAAAATTTTTAACACCAACAATTAACAAGTAAATATTAAAGGGAGTGGAAAACCAATTCTCTGATTAAGACTAACAGAAAATTAAAATTTAAAATACAAATTTTTGATAAGTCAAACCCACAACTTTTGGTACAATAAGTTGTAAGATTACAAGCAATTTAGTAACTACAGTAGGATGTTTTATGAGCACGAAAAATGTTAAGAAATTAAATACACATTTTAATATTTTAACAAAAACAGAGTGAAGAACAAAGTGACTTAATTAACGAAATATATTATAGTGAGGATGTACAGACTAAGTTATTTTACGGATGAACCCTGAAGCAATACAGATTTTTGAACAAAACACGTATGAACAGTTTGTAATTGAAGAGTTTAGCCTTAAATATCTGGAGAAAATCCCATAAAGCATTTAGTTTCTCATTCCAGGTCAAAACTGGAAGCTGCGAATTGAACAAATGCCTAAAGGAATAAAGTGATTAGTTAACATTTATAGATAATTTACATCAAAAACTTAGTCACGTAACACAAAATTTAATTACAACATGAAAATATGATACACTAATTTTATCAAGTGTTCTTAATTGTTAAGTCAGCCTTTTAGATAATTGGCTGATAAAAATGCGTTTAGAAACGCGAGAAACATTATATTTATTCTCTAACTACAACTGAGAATCAAATCTGATACCTTTCAAATTGCATAAAAAAATACAACGATTTCTATATCAACAAATACATTCCTAACTTTAATGTAAATATATTTAAGCATTATAGCCTGACAACATTATTACCAGAAACATTAGTTCTATGTTAATTTGACACAATGTATAAAAATCATCATGTTTCAAACCTGCCATTAAAAGTACAAAACCTTATTCAATAATAATACGATATACTCAGACTGCTAGAAAATGATTACACATTCTAATATTTTATTTCATGGTGAAATGTGATACAACACACGAAAAAGTAATATACATATGTTCTGAGGATTAAAAATACTATTTTTCATTTGATTTAAATGTTTATCTACCATCTTTTTTTTTTTTTTTTTTTATTTATTTATTTAACGTCACATCAACTACAACGGTCATTAGCGACGACGTTGGGATGTAACTGTTTACAATGGAGGATGAAATGATTTTTTGTAACGTATGAAAATATGCCATGCAAATTGTATTAGACAATTTAAACTTTTAAATCACAAAATAATCTTGTACATTTACATTCAAAAATAAATTCTTATAAAGCATCCTGCACTTTGAAATTTATTTTATTTTATATAATAAATTATACTAACCTTTTTTAAGCTACCTTTAGTTTTTTTATCACTTATTAGTGTTTCGATGGATCCACCATCATCAGAGTACATTATATTGTTTGAAACTAATTTGTTTTAAAAATCTATAGAAGATGTTACATTTTCGGTCATCTGTATGAAACATGAATACAACATACATTGAATACATACATGAATACAAACATTTTATAAAGATGACTGATGATGTAACATCTTCTATAGATTTTAAAAAAAATTTAGTTTCACAGATATAATATACTCTGATGATGGTGGATCCACCGAAACACGTGTATGTGATAAATAAAAAATAAAGGCAGCTTAAAAAAGGTTAGTAAAATTTATTATATAAAATAGACTATTTGCATTAGTTATTTTCCTTTAATAATGTTAAATTGAAAAATATTAAGTCATGTCTACAATGTTTTTGTGTATCCATGCTCACTTTTTATTATTTGTATCGCAAAATAACTTAAATAAATATATTACTGTATTAAAAAGTTTATACCATTGTTTCCTCATTAAGTCATACAAAATCAAATTATATGAACAGACCCTTGTAAAATAATGGTGAACAAAAATTAACAGTATTTACATGCCTCAAGACATATGCATATATGTGTATGGTGGAACAATCCAATTTACCTCATATGGACATTATTTAAGAAGCTTAATTAACTTAAAAGTCCTTCACCGTAGATTTTTCAAGTGATAATATATGTGAAACAAAATACCTTTTTATAGAATTTATATGTTCACGCTTATAAAGCTAGAAACAAAATTGATTACTACATTGCTAATCGCAACAAAACTGTTTGAACAAAAACCTATTTATAGAGGGGAAAATACATCAATAAATTAAAATTATGTTTAAAAAATATTGTGGTAATCAATATTTTTGTTTAAACATAAGCTAAAAAATTACTTGATAAAATATATTGTAGATACAAGAGTTGCTTTCTAAATGTTTATTTTGTTTCAAAAATAAATACACTTTTTAGTTATGCTAAGTTAAAATGTAGTATACTCATTTTACTGAAGTACGTAAGCTATAAATAATTCAGTTAATACAAAACAAATTTAACACAGTGTTAATATTTTTACAAGTCCTAGACTCCTTTTGGAGTCTATTGGATGTAGTTTGCATTAAGAAAAAAATTCAACTACAATAAAACCCTTCTTAACTGAAATATAAGGGGTAAAACCAATTTTAGATATGCAAAACTCCGGAAAACATGCAGTTATACTTTTAGGGTTAAAAAATAGTAAAAATAATTGTATAGTTTTTTTACAACTGTTTATTAATATGTTAAAACGAAAATACAAAAAATTTCAGGACAAAAATGTAAAATCCTAATATTCGCTAAAGTAGGCCCTGTAGGGTGTTCTGTTCTTGATATATTTTGTTCACACACACACACACACACACACACACACACACACACGCACGCACGCACGCACACACACGCGCGCGCGCGCACACACACACACACACACACACACACACACGCACGCACGCACAGACCAATTGCTGAAAACATGTTTTTTTGGGTTCAGGAGGTCTGAAAATGTGTACATTTGGTGAAAACTTTATTTCGAAAAATTGACATGAAAACAGTACTTTCTTTCCTATATGTTCATATAGGTAAGATTCATATAAGTTAGGTAAGATTTTTACTTTCTCTTGAAAGTAAAAATTGTAATATTGTACAGTAATTAATTGTTTAATCCTTTTTAAATTATTCACAGCCTTTTAAAAAAAAAGTGTGAGATTTTTGATGAAGCCATTTTTTGCGGCCACATCACAACATAGTTTATTAGAAGTACGTACTGGAGGTGAAAAAAAGTAAACAAATTTTTGGATTTGTTTCAGTTAAGGCGGGTTGTGGTTAAATGGATTTTCAGATAACTGAGGTTTTACTACTTCAGACTTCCAGCAATACTTGATTATGTAATACTTTCCTGTTTCCAAACTTTTAAAATACCCTGTAATAGCCAAATATTAACCTGTATAACCAAATAAGAAAGAAATTAAGTAAATTTTACTGTCAAAACTCTACAATGAATCTACATGATGAACCATAAGGTTAAACTGAAACTTTACACATTTGAAAATACTTGATAAAATTGTATAATAAATGTAGGTCTTCAATCAGCATCTGAAGAAGCAGTATTGCCTTAAAATTTATCATCATACAAATGCCTTCGTTATGTGTGCCTTATAAACTAAAATATATATTTTTTAAAACAAATAATATATTAAAAATAATCTAATAATGTAAATACCTTTAATGGAATCAAATGACTTCATATATAAGCACATAAATAAGCAGGACACTTATAAATTAATTCAATCAGATGAACACACACCAAATGGTAATTACAAAATGTCAGACCATATTACAAAAACATCAAAATATGTGATAATTAATCATTAATGTTAATAATAATTATATGATATATTGATTTTACTACTAAAAACTGTATATTTAAACTGATTGTCACATAATATTACTATGTGATAAAACAAAAGGTCAAAAAGTTACAGCAGTTTAGATAAATTATTAAAATTTTTAATAACTAAAAATTTATTAATTATTTACAATAAATCAATTTACTGGTCAATTAATATAATATATTATTTGCATACTAATTTACTTTTTCATTTTTTTGGAAATATAGCTACATCAGCTGTTAAATTTGTAATCACTACTTTAAATTCTGAAAAGTTTAATTTTTTGGCAAACTGCATCCTGAAGACTCCAAAAACGGAGTATTGAACATATAAAAAACTGATGAGATTAAATATTAACATTATATTAGTACAAACCAATAACACTTAACAATTTGTTTCATACGAGGGTTATCCAGAAAATAACCTCCGTTTTGAAATAAAAAGTAAACGAGTGAAGAAACAAAAACTTTATTTTATACATATTAAAACTACAGTTTTTCTCTATTTTTCGACATAGTCGCCAAACAGATTCAAGCACTTGTTGTACCTTGGAACAGTCTTTGAAATACCCTCTGCATAAAAATCTGCCGCCTGTGAATCGAAAACGTCCCATTTAAACTTGGCCCAAAGTTCATTTGTTCTTCGAGCTGTATGAGGGCGAGCGTTGTCATGCAAATGAACAAATGAACTTTTGGCAAAGTTTAAATGGGACGTTTTCGATCATTCCTCATACAGCCCGGACTTGGCTCCTAGTGACTTTCACCTGTTCCCGAACATGAAGAGGTGGCTTGCATCTCAGCGGTTCGCCAGGCCAATGATGAAGAGCGTCAAAACGCCGTGAATGGTTGGCTACATTCACAGGCGGCAGATTTTTATGCAGAGGGTATTTCAAAGACTGTTCCAAGGTACAACAAGTGCTTGAATCTGTTTGGCGGCTATGTCAAAAAATAGAGAAAAACTGTAGCTTTAATATGTATATAATAAAGTTTTTGTATCTTCACTCGTTTACTTTTTATTTCAAAACGGAGGTTATTTTCTGGATAACCCTCGTATTAACTAAATTGTTTACAACAACTTATACTTACTTCAAAAAGTGTTATATAAGATTAACTTAAATTCTATTGCAGTTATTATAAAAATAAACACAGTGAGGGGGGAATTAGGCTATTATTTCCTTCGATGCTACACTGACAGTGTGCTAAATTTTAATTTTACATTTCCCTTGTATTATTATCAATAATTCCGAAGGAGGTGGAGGATTTTTGCAGTTGTTGGATCAAGTGGCAAAAGCAGAAGGTTTTCGGGTGGGACTGAACGAGAACGCCTCAATTGACACTACTTCACTACACTACTTCCAACACTACTTCCCTATTGAGGAAAAGTGAACACGAGTTTTTCTTGCTGCCTCAGATAAAAAAAATTAATATTAATGATTAAGTTAACTTAGCATTAACATAAAAATGTATTTATGTGAAAACAAAAAAAAATATTTATACAGGGATTCTTGTGCATTTTAAAATGTTTCATCAATAATGTAATTTTTAGCTTTCTTTTAATAAATACAGATAACCACAAATTTTTGAAGATCATGGTAATTTATTGATGTATTTTTTCTCTGCATAAGTAAGAGTGTTAGTTCAAAAAAATTAAGTGTTGTAATTAGAAACATAACAATTAATTATAATTCTCGTGGGCATTTAAATTCCACAAAACGTTATTTTGTTTTGCATATTATACTTTTAAAGAACTGATAAGCTTCTTAAATAAATGGTCAGAATGAGGCAACGTAATTTGCTCTCACCACACATCTAATAGTTTTGTTTTAATTTTAAAGACTCTTCTCGTATTACCCAGTGAAGATTACCTCATAATAATAACATCACACAGGATATGAGATCAAATTAGACCACAATAATAATGCGAGCTTATGTTCAAATCTAACTAATGATTAAACCACAGTTTTATAGTAAATTTAAAGCTTTCCATAACCTAATAAGTAAAATTATGAGAAATCTCTTTAAGAAAAATCTGGTAAAATTAAAAAATTATTAATTAATCATATACCTTAATTTAAAATAAAATACAGTGAGAACATAATTCATAATTTCTTACATTTAATCAAAATAATAAATTACAAAATTGTTACTTTATCCAGATGAATAACCTAAAAACCCACAATAACTGATATCCAACTGGCAAGTTCTCCAAATGGTGTACAGAAAGGTCATAGGTTAAGATGGAAATGTTTACAGGGGAGATAAATAAAACTAATAATACCGCATTGCATCAGTTATTAATTTGGCAAGAATTATAGGACGAAACTTTAATTTTATTTTATTCTTCAGGTTGTTAGTTGGAACTTATTCGTTTATATGGCACATTCTTTAGTACTTAATTTCTGATTATTGATAATGATTTTTAAATTTTAATAATACACTTCCATTTTAAGTAGATTTTTTTTTTTTTTTTTTTTTTTTTACGCCCTGGAGACTCCAGTAGGAGTATAGGACATGTCGTCAGATGTAACACCTGAAATACATTTATAAGAACTACACTATGTATCACTACTATCAAGAAAGAAATTCTTGTACGCTATAAAAAGTTTCACCGATCAAGTAATTTTTTACATTTTTTTTAAAGGAATTCAAATCCTCACAACACTTTAAAGATTGGGGTAATTTATTTATGAATTTTCTCCCTGCATAAGTAGGTTTTTGTTCAAACAATTTTGTGGAGTGATTAGCCACATAATAATCATTCCTGTTTCTCGTGTTATGATTGTGAACATTGAAATTCTGCATAAAATTATTTTGCCTAACATACATAATCACCTCAAAAATGTAGAGACAGGGAACTGTAAGCAATTTAAGCTCCTTAAATAGTGGCCTGCATGAGGTTAGCTGGTTAGCTCCCACCATACACCTAATAGCTTTCTTTTGAATTTTAAAAACCCTATTCATATTACCCATGCTAGAATTACCCCATACTAAAATACCATACCGGATATGAGACAGAATGAGGCCATAATAAGCTGCCATTAGTAATTTTTTATCATTTAATCTGGCGATTTGTTTTAGTGCAAATACCCCAGATGATATTTTACTACAAACTTGATTGGTATAGAAGTCCCAAGACAAAGATCTATCTAGAGATACGCCCAGGAACTTCACTGTTTCTACATGCTCTAAACTATTATTATGAATAAATACATCCACTTCTCTACTTTCTTTAACGTTATGTTTATTTTTGAACTGCAAGTACTGACACTTTTTCCCATTAACTGTTAATAACATTTGATTCAAGAACTGCACTACGGACTCTATGTTAACATGTGTATTTACTTCAAGAGCATCTACCAGTGAACTGTTACTGATTACTGAAGTATCATCAGCAAACAACAAAGCTCTGCCATTAGGTATGACTTCTGGTAACCTATTAATGTACAATAGAAACAGAATTGGACCTAAAACTGACCCCTGTGGAACGCCTGCTTTGACTTCAAGCTTTCCAGATACAACTTTTGTAAGTTTCCCTCTAACAACCCTAGTTAACTCCACACACTGTAATCTATTAATAAGGTAAGATTGAAACCATTTCAACTCTACATCCCTAACGCCTAATGACTCTAGTGTTTTCAATAAAATTTCATGATCAACACAATCGAAAGCTTTACTCAGATCCAGAAACACTGCCAATGCTTTCTCCCCGGCGTCCAATATATCAACTACTTGCTCCACAAGTGAAACAATTGCAGTTTTAGTTGATCTACCTTTTTGGAAACCATGCTGATCCTCTGAGATAATTAGGTTTTCAGTCAAGAAACTGATTAACCTAATAAATACTACCTTTTCAAAAATTTTACTGATTGTGTTTAAAATACTTATGGGTCTATAATTTTCAACTAACTGGCTATCTCCATTCTTAAATATTGGCAATATTTTTGCCTCCTTCAGTTTGTTTGGAAATACACCTGCTTCAAGTGAGAAGTTAATCAAATGAAGGAGAGGAGTAATTAAAAGATGTTTACATTCTTTAACAATTATACTAGAAATCCCATCTAACCCACATGTTTTCTTACTTTTCAAACTATCAATAACTGATTCTAATTCCTCCCTTGAAACTAGGCTAAATAAGAATTGATTAACTACCTTGTTACCTTTTGGATCATAACATCCCACTGTTTCCCTAATCTGTTGTTTAAGTTTTAAAGCTACTTCCTGGTAATATTTGTTAAAATAATTACAAATTTCTATACCATTCTCTATAAGTTCATTGTTTTTGTTAACAATATTAGGTATGTCAGTAAAACTTTTGTTGCTAACTACACCTCGATTCTTATTAATTATTTCCCATATTGCTGAGTTTAGATTTGGTGAATTATGAAGAACTTCAGCAGTTTTTTTACATTTAGCTCTCTGGACTTCTCTGGCATAATGTTTTTTAATAGTTTTGTACCTTTGTTCATTAAAGGTAGTCCTATGTGAAAGAAAATCTGAGTATGCATCTCTAACTTCAGACCTCATTTGCAAAATTTCCCCTGTGACCCACTCATCTGTTTCACTGACAATATTTTTTACATCTTTCTTTTTAATTGGACAATTATTATTATAATGAAATTTTAATGTCTCAATAAAATTATGATATTTTTGATTAATGTCAGATGAATTGAAAACGGTCTTCCAATCCTCTTTGGATAAACTATGTAACAAACAATTAATATTCCCTTGGTCTTCCTGCCTAAATTCTTTAATAATTTTTTGATTTGGGACATGACTACCTAAATCCTGAATCTCTAATACTTGGTAGCCGTGATCAGAGAGCTCTGAACCCCTTAACCTAACCTGACAACTCTCTATATTTGTTAAAATATTATCTATTATGGTTTGTGAGTGAGTAGTAATTCTTGTATAACCTTTAACTTTTATATCAAGATTGTTCATCTCCACAATATCCCTAAACTCTTCAGCCATTTTATTTTCAACAGCAAGATTTACATTAAAATCACCCAAAACTACCACTTTTACGTATCGTTCTGTTAAAACTTCCAGTAGTTCACTGAACGATGAACAAAACTGACCCCAATCACCATTAGGGGATCTATAGACACCCACCACAACCATCTTTCCCCTATTTTCTAACCTAACTTCTACCCCAGCCACTTCAATAACCATTTTCCGAGAAAACCGTTCTAGATAAGGTAAATTACGAGTGTCAAGTTTCTTACTTGAATTAGCTAATATACAAACCCCCCCACTTTTGTGCATTTTCCTACAATATGAAGCAATAATAGAAAACCCTGAAAAGTTTATTAGTGACATCTCATTACATTTTAAACCGTGTTCAGTAAATACCGCCATATCTGGGTTCTCAGAACTTAGAAATATATCTAACCTGTCTATTTTATTTCTTAAATATTGAATATTTTGATGTAAAATAGAGAAGTGGGATGCATTATTTTCCTGATTGTTTTGGTTATCTGTAACTGTGTTGACTCCAATTATGGAAGCTGGTCGCAGCCTATTTACTAACCTGACATCATGTAAACCTAACCTACCGTTACTGTAATTAAAAACCTGTGATCTCCTCTTCAGTTGCGTTTCACCAATAAAACCTAACCTTATATTTCCTATCTCTTTACCCCTTGTTTCAGCCAACTCATTAAAAAAGACTCTTTAGCTTTTAATTTGTCAGGGAGTTTACAAGTGACGAGGGATGCTAACCTATCACACAACACGTTTTTACCAGACTGATTCAAATGTAACCCATGATTAGTGAAATTAGTACGATTAAGCCTTTCATTGATGAAACTAATTTTAATCCTGTTTACTGTTTTATTTTCTAGGCTATTAATTTTTTTATGAATATCACGGTTTAGTTTATTTATTACTGTATTTAGTTCTGGCTTGTCATGTCGAACGGGAATTGTATTTATTATTAAATTTGTTTTATTGCTCATTGGAACCAGTTCTTCAATTGTTTTTAGGATTTGAGGAGTATTTTGGAAATTTTTAGAACTGATATCATTGGTTCCTCCGATAATTATCAAATGATCATTCTTATTAAGGGTTTTTAAATCATCTTTAGCTGATTTTACTACTTCTTTTAAAGGAGCATTCGGCTTAAAAACTACACTAACATCAAAATCATTTAATTTTTTACTTAACAGATCACAGCACCCACGTCCGTGGCTGTCCGCAAGCACCAAGACCTTGTTTTTTATTATTATTGTTTATTTTAGTAGCTTTTTTTAGATGCTAATTGATTGACTTGAGATTGACTCAATTACATAAAATGAAAGCTATTAACTTCAACTTAAAATCACTCTGCTGTCTAAAGCACTTAAATTTCAAAAACAAAAAAAATCATAAAATACTTGAAAATTAAGAACACGAATTGATTGAGATAGCCAGTCACGTGCATGTAATATATTTTCTGTAGAAGTGTCTTTTAATTAAATTTTTATTAAGATAAGAAATAAACTAGGTGATATTATAAAAGTGAAGTACATAATATAATGTACCTACTTTATTTTTGTTCAATTATAAAATATAATTAGCATAAAATATCATGTAACTATCAGTATTTATAACTAAAATACTGTATTCGTTTATAATAACTGAAATAAATCTTGTTGTTGTTTAGGTCATCAGCCGAAAGGCTGGTTTGAACCTGTAGAGGTTTTACTAAGTGAAACGAGGAGTGAGGTGGTTTACCATTGCCTTCCTTACTGAGTGGAAAAGTAGCTTTTGCCGGGCCCTCTGAAAAGCGCATATTTTCCACTCTGCAAATGACACCTTCACTTCATTCAATAAAGGGTCTGGCTGTACAATGAAATTCATTACTTTCAGAGGAGATAACTCTGATTAGAGTCATTTAAACCTCTGCCTCTTCTGTTCTTAAATGATTCAGTCATTTAATTGGCTAACCATTTGCTAAGAAACAGAACTATTTATTTTAGCCCTGCAACTAACAGTTTGAGTGTAAATAATTTGATGACACTCCACCTGTCTGTTACGAGCAGTATACATTACATAAAATGGGCAGTATTCATATAAATAAATCTTATACATTAATAAAATAAAATAAAAATAACCATATCAGTCAATCTTCAACAAAAATACTACCTTACCTACAAAGATTTTGACTGTAGATAAAATATTTTCGGTATATTTTTGTATTTAATAGTTTACTAACAAATAAAATTAAAGGAAATTAAAACCATTCCGATTAAGGGGTTTCTCACAAAAAAGTACAGCAGTATTACATACATAAATAAACGAGCAATTCCCATTCGCTTGGTATCCATAAATACTTTATTTTATTTATGGTTACAACACTGAGCACTGAAATTTTTAGTACCATCCCTTTTTTTAGTAATACAAACTTTTATAATGTTCAATAGGTAACTAATGATTATTTCAACAAATAATCTTTTTGAGTGTGTGATGCCCTAATATTATATTAGTTCAATGAATGAACCAATTTTGATACAGTTTAAAAATACAAAGATAAATCTTTGCTAGTCAATAAATAATCAATTAAATAAGTCAAATAGAAAAATGATAAAATGTACCAATTTTTTACTTTCTCTTGCCTATATGAAAATATAGGAAGGAAAGTTTTGTTTTCATGTCGATTTTTCACCAGATTTACATGTTTTCAGACCCCTAAACCTTTTATTTAAAATTTTTTTTCGTATAACGCTAAGTTTAGCAGTAATTAGCGATTTTCTGTTTTTTTTCTCATGAAAGTGTGTGAAAATCAATTTTTTTAAGATTTTGGCTTTTATATGCATTTTATGACAAAAGAGTATAATCAAATTTACAGGAAATTAAAAGATCTACAACTTTATTTAGAGCATTTTTCTCTACAGAGACTAGTTTAGCGTGAAAGAGTGATTTTCCGTATTTTTAAGCCAAACTGAGGTCGACTTTCATTTTGTGTCTTTCACTCATGATTAAAATTAGGTTATGTTTATTGAGGTTAGTTTTTTGTTTATTTCTAATGTTTTATTAGTAATGTTAGATTAAATTGTTAATTATTTGCATTGGCAAGAGAAAGTCGTGTGAGTGTTTCACACCAGATTTTTTCTTTTTACTTTAGTTTATTTTGGGTTGTAGGTTAAAAAATTACAATTTTTTTGCAGAAAATCATAAATATGATAATACATGATGAACAAGCAAAGGGATAATACACAGGCAATAAAATGTCATATAGGCAAGGCAAGAGCAGTATTTAATAAAATAAGTCACGTGTTCAAGAGCCACAGTCTTACTTGTGCAACAAAAATGACTTCTAAGATGTATTTTCTGTACTCCTGCATGGTGTAGCGTCCTGGACCTTGGATGAAACCATCATAAGGATTTTAAAGACATTTGAGATGTGGCTATATAGAAAAATGTTGAAAGTACCATAGACTGCTTAGATGACAAATGTATAGGTTCTACAGAGAATGAAGAACGACGTAAAAATCATTTAAAACCATCAAGTGCAGAAAGCTCCAATACTTAGAAAATACCAAGAGGAATGAATCCTAATATTAATTATTTTTACCTATTCTGTAGCGAAAAAAAATATGGAAAAAGAGGGCTTGGCAGAAGAAGGGTGTGTCCTGGCTTCAATATCCGATAACTCAGTAACAAAAAAGCTCAGAGAGCTATTTCGCAGTGCAACAAACAACGTGAAAATTGCTATGATGGTCGCCAACATTAAAAATGGACAGACACCTGAAGAAAAACATCATATTTCCACTAAACTAAGCGTGGGATGAGAAAACACTAAATACAAAAGTTGTAGCATTTTAATTTTTTCAATTTAGTGAAGGCACATTTTTGACCTAAAATTTACACATTAAGGCTGTAATTTTAAAACAGAAAACTGATTTTTCTTTTTGAAATTCCATCTTAGGGACAGTTTATGACCAAAATGGAACTTACACATAAAATTTCAAGTTTTTTGTTTCCATGATACATAGATAAATCAATGAGTGGTTTCGTGTATGTACAGATATATTTCAAAATTTCCTTAATTTTGTTACACCACACTACAGCGTGATCTGTTCCAGGAATATTGATTACGATAAAACAGAATGGTTTTAAAATTTAATGTTTAGGTGTTATTAAACTTCTACGTGCAATAAAAGTCCATGTAACTGATAGGCTACTATAAAACCAGTATGTGTTCCAAACATCATTTATTCATTAATCATTGTTACACCACTAATTTATTAATGCAATAACCACACTTTAGCTATCAACAACCTGTAGCTTGTTACAATCAATATTACATTTATTTAACACCAAATTTTAGCAACAGCATTCAAAGAATCATTACTACATAAAATTTAAAAATAAATAAGTTTAAAAATTATATTTAAATTTGGTTTTTAAATCATGATTACAATTCATTAATGTCATTTAGAGAAAAATCTAAAAATTATAAGCTTCACTGATGGATATGTTTCACAATAAAAAAACATATTCAAAGTAATTTAATCTTGGGTCGAAACACAATTTACCATTCTTTGTTCGACTGGATACAAGTAATTAACGATTCTGATAATACTGAGTGAAAATGATTATTAGATTATTCTCACTGGACTTGGATTTATAAAAACTGACACTTGTATTGCAGTACCTTTGATGGGTACAAATTGTATTACCAGTACAGACAAAACCGTTTGTATACTATCGGGTTTTTAATTATTATCTGCGGTCGAGCTTAAGAACAGATATCTCGGTAAACACTCGTCCAATTTTTAAGTTGGTTACACTAAAATTTTGCCTGTTCAATTCTATATTTGTTGATTAGTAAGATTTTTTTGCCCATAACAGACAGGTGGAGTGTCAAATTATTTACACTCAATCTGTTCGTTGCAGGGCTAAAATAAAAAGTTCTGTTTCGTATCACATGGTCAGTCAATTAAATGACTGAATCATTTAAGAATAGAAGAGGTATAGGTGTAAAAGACACTAATCAGAGTTATCTTCTCTGAAAGTAATGAATTTCATTGTACAGCCAGACCCTATGGTGAATGAAGTGAAGGTGTCATTTACAGAGTGGAAGATATGTGCTTTTCCACTCAGTGAGGAAGGCAATGGTAAACCACCTCACTCCTCGTTTTACTTAGTAAAACCTCTAGAGGTTCAAACCAGCCTTTCGGCTGTTGACCTAAACAACAACAACAAGATTTTTTTAAAAACGATTTGAGGCTATTTTGTTAGATGAATTTATAAAAAAGCCTATTTTTCAGGGTATAATTTGAAAGAGGCAACTTTCTCAACTTAAATCTCAAAAATGGTTTGTCCGATCGAGTTCAAACTTTGCAGAAACATTTATCATAATGTTTTAAGGTTTCAAAGTACCGTTCAAGCTTGTAGGGCTCGCAGTTTTTTTATCAACAGCATTTTTTTACACAACCTTATTATCTCTTGTTATGATAGACCCAGAAACATGGGGGAAAATATTAATGTTTAACTCAATTTCTTTATTATAATTATAATTTATTTATTATAATTTTCTTTATTATAATTAGGTCGCGTGCAACAGCTGTAAGTTTTTTCAGATATTTTTTTTGAATGGTGCAAAGACTGGCCTCTGGCTGAAGTGGAAACTTTTCCTTAACCTGACTGTACATTATTTACCTAACAATATACACCAATATATTCCAATTCCCTATGTATAGCCTGATATTTGTAAGGAGAGCACTGGGAAAAATGTGAGTCTGTATTAGAATAGTCTTGTATGTACTGCAATAGTAAGACTGTATTAATAATACAGTATCCAATAGCTATTTCATCGCACAACAGAGAAATAGCAAAAAATGAAACAGGTAGTTTTAAATTAAAATGCATATTTAATTTTTAGCAACTTTTTTGTTGCTTAACAATATCACTAGTGGGTGCCTAGCCTAACGCACACACATGAATAGTAATTCATACTCCCACTTGCACCCCCAAGAATTTCAGCATGAGAACTGTAGTAAATGAGACATTTTTTTAAAAAATCGTTCTCTTGTGTTACCTAACTTACGTTGCAAGTTTCAACTTCGTACAATATTCTGTTTTTGGGATATTTTGTTTACACAGACACAGGACACACACACACAGACATCTGTCTGTGACCAATCTAAAACTTGATTTCGAAAAGCCAAAGTAAAACAATACTTTCCTTCCCTATTTAAATACGACAAGAGAAAGTAAAAATGGTTAGAAGTTTATACACGTCACATAATAGGCCTATATTCAGAATTATAAATTAATTTTTAAATAATTGAAAATACAATAATCTATAAAATAAAAACATAAATACAAGAGAAATTCATTTATTAAAATGACTGACATATAAACACTGACACATACAACAAAATATCATACGTCAAACGATTAAACTACACTAATCAGATGCATGCATTAAATAAACCGTTATAAAACAAATTGGATTGTTAATATAAAGCGAAAAGCTGTCACAAGCAAAACTTAGTAATATGCGTTTATTTAATTAACCATTTACAATATTCACGGAAATTAATTTAGCAAAATTCACAATTTTAATCTGATGAAATTTAAAAATACAAAGCAAAATCAATTTCTTTTTTTTTAAATGTAGAACAAAAATTCAAATTCAAAAGCGCTGTGCAGCAAAATTGCATCAAACATTATTAACTAACCTTGTTTGAGTTCACGCAGCACTGGACTGCCATCTTTAGAACCAAAGAAAAAATGAATTAATAAATGTACTAATTACAATTAAAAATTCAAGGAAATCAATGAATCAATTTAATATACAAATATAAGATGGCTTCATACATTTTCATTAAAATGTTATACTCTTTATTTTAGTATTGAAGATTTATG
Organism: Catonia carolina; assembly: GCA_035578175.1. NCBI lineage: Eukaryota > Metazoa > Arthropoda > Insecta > Hemiptera > Achilidae > Catonia > Catonia carolina. The sequence continues at coordinate 117,982,533 of JAQMRL010000002.1, read as the reverse complement.
AAAATAAAACAAAATTTTTGAGCCGAAGTCAAAAAAGAGATGAGTTAAGTTATAGTACCAGAATAAATGTATTAATTACAATTAAAAATTTAAGGAAAATCAATGAAATTTTATGAATCAATTTATCACACACATGTAAGATTACTGTATAAATTTTCAGTAAAATGTTATACTCATAATTTTAGCATTGAAGATTTTTGAAAATAAAATCATAAATGTTTTGAGCCCACATTAAAATGGAAAGGGAAAAGATCTTCACTCTCAGTCTACAACAGACTTCTACTTTACAAACCGATTTTCAGGGGACTGAGAATTAAACATTTATGATACACCCTGGTTTACCAGAAACAACAATCTCCACAGAGATCTATGAATGGCCTCTGCGAAAATCCAGAGGTTCACACAGAAGCATGAGGAAAGACTACGATGACAACGTTGAAGCAATCCAGTTGCTTGACAGTAATACTCTGGTGCAAAAGCTTCAAAGGAAGAAATTAATTAACTAGTGTAAGGTCAGTATTAAAATAATATAAAGTTCCCATAAGAGCCAAACAGACCATGTTTAAAACATATCTTCTTCCAATAATGACATATGGCCTAGAAAGCTGTGTCTTATTGAAAGGGGACATTAGCAAATTACAGGCATGTGAGATGAAATTTTTAAGATCAGCCTTGCAGAAGACCAGAAGAGACAAGGTCAGAAATGAATATATAAGAAGAGATATGCAGGTGACCTTAACGATGGAAGAAAGAGTACGTACCGCAAGACTCAAATGGTTTGGACATGTACAAAGGATGCCAGAGGCACGTATCTCCAGACAGTACTTGGACATGGAGGTATCGGGAAAGAGACCCGTTGGACGTCCCAGAAGAAGATGGACTTACCAAATAAGGGATGATCTCCTAACAAAAGGAATGACACTACAGGATATCAGAATACAAAAGGTATATCAAGATAGAGATAGATGGAGGCATATCGTCCACTCAAATCCTACCCGGCCTGCTGGAAGGATACCCAGATGATGAAGGTCAGTGTTAGATTAAAAGCAGAGCAGTGTTAGTGTGCAATTGGAAATAAAAGTTAAAATTTAAGTGCACAAGATATAGTGTACATAATTGGTTCTTTTAAATGAATTATAGAGATTCGGCTCAGCATCCCTGCAGTAGTATTATAAATGTTCGATGGTGTAGCGATCAGTGCAACTGGCTTCTAAGCCAGGAGTTACAGGTTTAATTCCCAGTAAGTTTGGCAATTTTACATCTTAATATTACCACATATTACTGACATGCAAGCTAAGACTTGTATTATGCATCACCACTTAATAAAAAAATTTGGGTTAGAATAAACGTCACTACTTTAAAGACTTTGTACTTTTAAGAATTTTGTGGTTGCAGAAAGTCACAAATGTTGAAGTTCTGTTGAGAATGAACAAGGGTCTGAAATTGTTCAAAATTGTTAAGTGTCATAAGCTGCAGAACCTTGGTCATAAAATGAGAAATCAAAAAAGATATGATCCACTGCAACGCATTCTGCTGGGGAAGATAGACGGAAAGAGGAATCCTGGTAGAAGAAGAATTTCCTGGCTCACCAATTTGAGGACCTGGTTCGGTTGCAACTCCACGGAATTTTTCCCGATTGCGACTAATAAGGTCAAAATAGCCATGATGATTGCCAACATCCAACTGGATAGGCACAACACGAAGAAGACTTTTAAAACTAGATTGTAATATACTATACTAGACTATATTCAACAAATAATTCAATACTGAAAAGTTTATGTGATACATATTGCTAATAAAATATCTAATAATTTATACTCAATAACATTTGCAATTTCTTAGTCAAAAAAAACCCACTAACACACATGAGAAAAAAGTTGTGAACGGAAATCTTTCGTTAGGCCAATTAAAATTTTCAGGTAAAACATGAATTGAGAAGTTGAAAAGAAGAATAGTAATAAAGTAATACTATGAATAGAATTCAAAAGAGAACAAGCTGCAAGCTTGAACAGAAGGAAGAGGAATGTATCAAACACATTATTCGACCCAATAAGTTTTTTTATGAATATTTTTGATGGTAAGATTCTGGGTAAGAAAGGAAATGGAAAGCCAAGGGAAATGAATGGACTTAAAATGATGAATGAAAGATATAGGATTCAATAAAAACGTAGATATGAAATTAATAATTGGTACTGAAAGGAACTTCATAATTCCAGCGATAAGACAAAGTGTTTAAAATACAAATAAATAAGCCAATAATTGCTCCTGGAAACTTTCTTTTAAAAATCAAGTTCAATATCAATAGGTTAACTGTAAACACTATTGTACGATATGTGGTAAATTCAACTTTTTTTGTTAGTCTGAATTAATGAAATTTGAATTAGCAAGGTTTTACGGCATAATAAAATCTATTCGATACCTGTAAATAACAATGGTATCTTAACGCAAAAAAAATTAACATCCTATATACCTCAGTTATCCTGCCAATCACTTGTCATTTATTATACATTATTAACAAACAGACGTTTCGAACATGTAGTGTTCTTGACAGAGCGCTGATAACAGTAAAATATCAATAGAAATCAATACAGAAACATTTTTATATTAACATGAATATGAATGTTGCAGTTTCAGTTATTATTTCTAGAAGAAAACTGTATCAGAAAATATAAACATAAAATAAACTTATACAAAAATTTGCAGTAAATTTATATTTTAATATTGTGTAACAAAGATAAAGACAAAGAAAATCCAGTATATAAAGAATAAAGATCAAAGAGAATTTTATGAACTAAATAATAAAGAGGCAGTAATATGAACTGACAATAGAGCTTAGTGTGTTACACCGTTCTCTAATAAGTAATACTTCGCAGCAGATTTATTATGGTAAATAAAATATGTCTACATAACACAGATAGAAAAGTACAAGGTTTAAATATTAATCATAAAAAATATTTAATAAATGAAATCTCGTGACTGGTTTTCAACTTCATGAATGACAGTCTCCCAAAGAATTTCAGCAGAAATGGCGCCTACCCCATCTTGTAGAGCATAAGAAATTTATTAAATAATGCGATTTTTAAAAAAAAATTGTTGCGAGTTGTTTTTGAGTAAATCGCAAAAAATGAGAAAGACACGAATAAACTACTACTACCGGTTGACTGATTTTGATGAAAATGTTCGTGTCGGTTCCAGTAGTAGTATCTTACATAAGTTTCAAGTTTCAACTTCGTACGATGTTCTGAGATATTCTGTTCACACACACACACACACCAAACGCTAAAAACATGCTTTTGGGTTCAGGAGGTCTGAAAACATGCACATCTGGTGAAAACTCAATTTCGAAAAATCGACATGAAAAAAATACTTTTTTCCCTATATAATCACATAGACAAGAGAAAGTAAAACGTTGAACCAACCCTCAATACATATCACTTCACTAACTCACGTGTTCTGCTGGGATTTACATCTAACCTCCCATGGAGTAGTTCAGCGTAGCAGGGGCCTATTTGCAGGTTAAATGGTAGAGTTACATGAGAGAGGCTGTAGAGGCACCATGTCACTCAAATGCATGGTCAAAGGTTGCAAACAAGAGCTTTCGAATCAATAACTGAAAAAAATTGGGATGCCTAATTTACCTGGATAAATATCTAAAAGAAATAAATTTGAAAAAAATGGGTTTGGACAAAAGAAAATTTGGTATTTGGCTGGATATTCAAAAATGTATAGCACATAAGGAGTGAAGAAGAAATATTTCTTTAAAAATGCACACTGCAAACAATTTCCACGGAGAATTGAATATCAATGAATAAAATTTCCTCTCCTTCACTCCTTGCTTTGCTAATGCTGTCATGTCATTTGCATTTTACTATTTGATTCTGTTGTTGACACAGCAAAAGTTCCTTTTCCCTCTATGGAATAGTATACCGATCCTGATACTGTAATGGTACATACGGGAGGAGAGATAAAGAAGGAATAAGACACCCTTTTAAATCCTTGAGTTGTTGCATACAAAAATGTATTTTATTGTTACTAATACAGATTTATTTATAGCAACCAAATGAAAAATTTGTGGAAGATTACTGAGAAAGTTAGTAGCATTTTCTGAGCAATTTATCTGTAACAGAATATCCTGAACAAAAATAAAAATATGTTTTGTAGCGACACAATAAAATAATATTTCAAAATATTCAATACAATAAATCAGAAAATTAAAAACATCATTCCACGTAAAAAAATTTATTCTCAAAAAGGGATATTAAGTAGGTACTGAAAAACTAATAATGAATAGCTTAAGACGACTTCTAGAAAAAATTAATTAAACTGAAACCTGAATGGCAGGTGCTTCACTCAGCGCTTTACATTAATACTCATAAAACATTTAGCACATATTATTATAGAATAGCAATAACAACCAGATTGTATCCAAGGTATTCATTTTATTTTTTGAAGTACAAGCCCCTACCTAGTAATAAATTGACAAAATGAAGACAAAAAATTTCATTTGAAATTTTTGTTGTATGATATAAATTATTACTAACAAAATAGTAAATAATTATGCTTTTTAGAACTGAGTTAAATGACAGACTAAGCAATAACAAATTATGATGATAATCATTAATCTTCCATGGAGAAAAATCTGAATACCTTTTCTCGACTTATATGAATAGTCCTAAATAAAAATATTAAACCAGATATCTTTTAAAATTTTTGCAATAATAATAATAATAATAATAATAATAATAATAATAAACAAGACAGTGATGTTTTTATAACGGTATTTTCTAATTCAGACTTTAGGTCAGCTGCTGGTTATCGGAGTTCTTAACTAAGAATTTTCATAGTCCTTGAAACTCTAAAGAATATCTAGGTGAAAAATGTAGTGGCTAATAATTCTAGGGAGTAAATATAACAGATTTTTTTGGTACACTGCTAATGCTACATATAAATGTGCTCAATCTAGACAATGTCTAATGCATGGTTCTACGTCTAAGGACAAAATAAATATATTATTATTACTATACTAATTCTGATACTTTGCCCATAACACACAGGTGGAGTGTTAAATTATTTGCACTCTATCTGCTAGTTTCAGGGCTAAAAAAATAATTCTGTTTCTTTTCACATGGTCAGCCAATTATATGACTGAAATATTTATTAACAGAAGAGGTAGAGGTGTAAAAGATACTAGTCAGAGTTATATTTTCTGAAAGTAATGAATTTCATTACACAGCCAGACTCTGTGGTGAATGAAGTAAAGGTGTAATTTGTAAGGTGGAAAGTAGATGCTTTTCAGAGAGCCTGGTACGCTAATAAACATACTTCTCCACTCATTGAAGAAGGCAATGCTAAACCACCTCACTCCTCGTTTCACTTAGTAAAGCCTCTTAGAGGTTCAAACCAGCCTTTCGGCTGATGACTTAAACAACAAAAAATTCTGAAATCACATTTAATATTAAAATAAAAATTTTCAAAAAATTACAAAAATTTTTTTAAAAATCACATTCTTAATTTTTCCACCCTTTTCGAGTGAAACCAGCTCATTTCAACACAATATAACCACACATAACTCAATTTTAAAAAGGTTTTAAAAACTGTGGTTACATTTCAAACATTTAGAAGAAAATAAAATGAAAAACATAACAGTACATTTTTTAACATTATAATACTTTATTTTTTTAACCGTACGCTTTAACAACATTTAAGTCTTAGGAACAATTAACTTAATAAAACTATGAACAGGAAAAGTTATTTTTTTAAATTTAACTTCAGCTGACTAGTACTACTATTAAGATTACTGAAAGTATTTCTAATATCTTTGTACTCATTTTGAAATAAATTATGCTGGCATTGAAATACCTAATATAATCACGTCAATATGTTTGTTGGCAAAGATAAAATAAAAACATATAAGTCTGATTGGGAAGCTACTTCTGTCTTGGCACAATTCTCTTAAAAGTAAATGAACAACAGGAAAATGTATCTATAAAATACATAATACATGATAAAATTTATGTTTCAGTCAAATGTGAATGATGTTTAGTAATAAAAATGTAATTTAACAACCTTATGCCATATGATTATATTTGGTAAAATACTGGTAAATATTTTATAATTGTAAAAGAAATTTGCATGTATACAAATTACCACGTTCCAGTGATTTAGAAAAAAACCTGAAAATGCAGTATGCTTGGAAAGAGAATAAGTTTCTTAAAGTTATAAACATCATATATGGGAACTATAAAGGCAACATTAATTAGTTATTAATAATAACTCCAGTGAATAGATGTTTATGTCATAAAAATACAATTTGTTGTTAGGTAGTACAACTGTACAGGTAGTTAAGTTGGAGTTGGTTATAACTCCAATGAGGTGACTAACGTTTAAAAAAAAACAAGAATACACGTTAAATTTTTACAACGAACAAATCAATAATGAATGACCACAAAAATGAAAAAAAAAAAAAAATTTGTTTTTACACAGTATACAAGCAATGCTTTTTGTTAGGCTTCCTGAATATATATCCTGCAAACTACCTTAACAACAGGAGGCAGTAATAGCATGTGAGGTAACATTATTAATTATTTTAGTAATTATCAAAAATGTTAAAGCTGTACCCCAAAAACATTTACAAAATGTATAAATGATGTGAACAGTTATAGAATGTTATCCAGATGGAAAATCAACTTTCTGAACAAATTCAGAATTAAATAAAAACCCTTCAACTTTGAAATGTGTTTTGTATAGATGCATATAACATAACCATGGAAATTTATACACAACTTCCAGTGAAAGTTCTATCCAATTAAGTAACTTTCATAGCTATAAAAAAATAAACATAATTTCCGAGATAGTACATCATTAAATGAAACAAATTCTATAGACTGATTAATTAATAAAAAACAAAAATTATATCACTAGCTATTTAGTCAATTTAAATTGCAGAGGCAAAACAATGTACAATCTAAATGTTGGAAATTTAATTGTTATTGTACACAGTTTATTTTGAAATTTAAAAAAAATTATCTTTAAAAAAATTAACTGAACAAAATTCTGATATTAAATATTACACAATAACTTTGTATTTTCTACTCACTCTGGTATACAAGGACCACAAAAAATAACTTCTATTTTTATTACTAAGTGATGACTTTATTTAACATGATTTCATTCATCTTTTCTAGTGCTTGCCTCTCATTATGCAGTCTTGGGTTTGAATCCCATTCAGGCATGGCATATTTTCCTACGTTACAAAAAATCATTTCATCCTTTACCGTCTGCATTATTAGTAATTGCAGAACAGTTGAACGTTAACAAAAAAAAAAAAAAATTAATCATTTCTAGTAAATATTCTTTAACTTTTAGCTGTGTGATTTTTTTATTTCTCACTAAATTTAGTATTTTAGGAATTCAATATCTTGAAAACCTTTAAATACTTAACCTCCATCCTTAATACATTTCCACTTTTTTGTTATTTATTATGCGTCAACTCTATTTCTTCAACAATGTTCTTTACTTTCTTAATCCAGTTATAAACGGTTTTCAGTTTGTCACTAAAATAATTAATATTTTTCTAGGAGAGTCTTTGAGGACTCATTCAAACTTAGTATCCACAAAATGTTACTCTTTTATTCCTAACTGTATCTGACAATCTTATCAAAGTTCTTTTCTACTTTTCAATCACCTTTCATTACAATCAAATATTTTCGAACAAAATATTTTATTTTAGTTCATTTAAAGTCGCATCAACAATAGCTTAGTCATTAGCAATTACTGTGGGTTTCAGGACCAACCGTTAAAGTAACTGTAACGGTGGGTTTTAACGTGTTAAAATTTCCAGGAATCAATCCCGGAACCTTCTGCTTAATAGATCACTTCGTAGTCACTATGCCTCTATAGTTTTTGGTACACTGCTAATGCTACATATAAATGTGCTCAATCTAGACAATGTCTAATGCATGGTTCTACGTCTAAGGACAAAATAAATATATTATTATTACTATACTAATTCTGATACTTTGCCCATAACACACAGGTGGAGTGTTAAATTATTTGCACTCTATCTGCTAGTTTCAGGGCTAAAAAAATAATTCTGTTTCTTATCACATGGTCAGCCAATTATATGACTGAAATATTTATTAACAGAAGAGGTAGAGGTGTAAAAGATACTAGTCAGAGTTATATTTTCTAATAATGAATTTCATTATACAGCCAGACTCTGTGGTGAATGAAGTAAAGGTGTAATTTGTAAGGTGGAAAGTAGATGCTTTTCAGAGAGCCTGGTACGCTAATAAACATACTTCTCCACTCATTGAAGAAGGCAATGCTAAACCACCTCACTCCTTGTTTCACTTAGTAAAGCCTCTTAGAGGTTCAAACCAGCCTTTCGGCTGATGACTTAAACAACAAAAAATTCTGAAATCACATTTAATATTAAAATAAAAATTTTCAAAAATTTACAAAAATTTTTTTTTAAATCACATTCTTAATTTTTCCACCCTTTTCGAGTGAAACCAGCTCATTTCAACACAATATAACCACACATAACTCGATTTTAAAAAGGTTTTAAAAACTGTGGTTACATTTCAAACATTTAGAAGAAAATAAAATGAAAAACATAACAGTACATTTTTTAACATTATAATACTTTATTTTTTTAACCGTACACTTTAACAGCATTTAAGTCTTAGGAACAATTAACTTAATAAAACTATGAACAGGAAAAGTTATTTTTTTAAATTTAACTTCAGCTGACTAGTACTACTGCTAAAATTACTGAAAGTATTTCTAATATCTTTGTTCTCATTTTGAAATAATTTATGCTGGCATTGAAATACCTAATATAATCACGTCAATATGTTTGTTGGCAAAGATAAAATAAAAACATATAAGTCTGATTGGGAAGCTACTTCTGTCTTGGCACAATTCTCTTAAAAGTAGATGAACAACAGGAAAATGTATCTATAAAATACATTATACATGATAAAATTTATGTTTCAGTCAAATGTGAATGATGTTTAATAATAAAAATGTAATTTAACAACCTTATGCCATATGATTATATTTGGTAAAATACTGGTAAATATTTTATAACTGTAAAAAAAATTTGCATGTATACAAATTACCACGTTCCAGTGATTTAGAAAAAAACCTGAAAATGCAGTATGCTTGGAAAGAGAATAAGTTTCTTAAAGTTGTAAACATCATATATGGGAACCATAAAGGCAACATTAATTAGTTATTAATAATAACTCCAGTGAATAGATGTTTATGTCATAAAAATACAATTTGTTGTTAGGTAGTACACCTGTACAGGTAGTTAAGTTGGAGTTGGTTATAACTCCAATGAGGTGACTAACGTTTAAAAAAAAAACAAGAATACACGTTAAATTTTTACAACGAACAAATCAATAATGAATGACCACGAAAATGAAAAAAAAAAATTTGTTTTTACACAGTATACAAGCAATGCTTTTTGTTAGGCTTCCTGAATATATATCCTGCAAACTACCTTAACAACAGGAGGCAGTAATAGCATGTGAGGTAACATTATTAATTATTTTAGTAATTATCAAAAATGTTAAAGCTGTACCCCAAAAACATTTACAAAATGTATAAATGATGTGAACAGTTATAGAATGTTATCCAGATGGAAAATCAACTTTCTGAACAAATTCAGAATTAAATAAAAACCCTTCAACTTTGAAATGTGTTTTGTATAGATGCATATAACATAACCATGGAAATTTATACACAACTTCCAGTGAAAGTTCTATCCAATTATGTAACTTTCATTGCTATAAAAAAATAAACATAATTTCCGAGATAGTACATCATTAAATGAAACAAATTCTATTGACTGATTAATTAATGAAAAACAAAAATTATATCACTAGCTATTTAGTCAATTTAAATTGCAGAGGCAAAACAATGTACAGTCTAAATGTTGGAAATTTAATTGTTAATGTACACAGTTTATTTTGAAATTAAAAAAAAATTATCTTTCAAAAAATTAACTGAACAAAATTCTGATATTAAATATTACACAATAACTTTGTATTTTCTACTCACTCTGGTATACAAGGACCACAAAAAATAACTTCTTTTTTAATACTGAGTGATGACTTTATTTAACATGATTTCATTCATCTTTTCTAGTGCTTGCCTCTCATTATGCAGTCTTGGGTTTGAATCCCATTCAGGCATTGCATATTTTCCTACGTTACAAAAAATCATTTCATCCTTCACCGTCTGCATTACCAGTAATTGCAGAACAGTTGAACGTTAACAAAAAAAAAAAAATTAATCATTTCTAGTAAATATTCTTTAACTTTTTAGCTGTGTGATTTTTTTATTTCTCACTAAATTTAGTATTTTAGGAATTCAATATCTTGAAAACCTTTAAATACTTAACCTCCATCCTTAATACACTTCCACTTTTTTGTTATTTATTACGCGTCAACTCTATTTCTTCAACAATGTTCTTTACTTTCTTAATCCAGTTATAAACGGTTTTCAGTTTGTCACTAAAATAATTAATAATTTTCTAGGAGAGTCTTTGAGGACTCATTCACACTAAGTGTCCACAAAGTGCTACTCTTTTATTCCTAACTATATCTGACAATCTTATTAAAGTTCTTTTCTACTTTTTAATCACCTTTCATTACAATTAAATATTTTGGAACAAAATATTTTATTTTAGTTTATTTAAAGTCACATCAACAATAGCTTACGAGTAGTCATTAGCAATTACTGTGGGTTTCAGTACCCACCATTATTACCGTAACTGTAATGGTGGGTTTTAACGTGTTAAAATTTCCAGGAATCAAACCCGGAACCTTCCGCTTAATAGATCACTTTGTAGTCACTATGCCATGGAGGTGCCCAAAACACTTTCTTTTTACTGTTTCTATTACCTATTGTCTAGTATTTAAGATAAAAATAACATAGACTACAAGGGATGAAAGTGATAAATTACATTTAATTTTTTCATGAAAGTGTTTTTAAACTTTGAAAGTCAGTAAGTCATAAATAAATTGCTCAGTTCTAAATTTTATGATTAATATTTGTATACAAATGAATTAAGCATTTTTGTGTACTTTGTTGGTTATGTCTATTATTATTATTATTTTTTAACTGTTCACATTAACTTATAATTTTATTCTCCGGTTCATATGATACTATAATGTTATTCTCACGATACACTTTTTTTTTATATTTGTTCGGAAATAACTTAACCATATATACATTTATTTAGCTTAACTTTTAAATTTGGAAAGAAACATTACATCTGTAGTTGACATTGTAATCAGATGCAAGCAGGTTATCCTACACTACACAAAAAGATATTATTACTTTTAAAGGACTTCTCATGTTTCATCTTATTCTTGTGTTTTATATGGACTTGTCAAGTTAGTACCCTGTACATGGTTTTTTCTATTGCTCATTTCTTACAACCTTACAAGCTCTCCTGGCTGATTTACTAAAGAAAAAACATGGAATTGAAGCTACAATCAGTGGCAAAGTCTTATATATGAACTTATAAAATTACTCCTGCGTGGTTTTCATTATGATCACTCTGTTAAATGTCTGAATTTTACATTATGTGAAAGTGATTTTTTAAAATAATTATCCATCGTAAGATAATAGTTTCTTTCAATTTTTTGCTATTCTTTCTAAAATAACTTCCTTATACAATCCGTTTGGTCAACTTTATTACTTCATATATTATCTCATACAAAAAAAATGTTATTCTATTTAATTTTGCAAAGGTACATAAGAAAATTTTGTAAAATATATTGACATTTTATTTGGAACTTTTAAAAAATTCAGACAAAAATAATAATTAAGGTTGTAGATTTACTGATGTTAGTTGTTTAGTAAACAGAATGTTTTGGATTACTAAATTATAACGAGACAAAAACAGAGAATTAAAAAAACCACTAGAAGTCGGCTTCAATATTTTAAACATCTTATTTCTCTATTCAGAATAAGTATTCAACACTGACGGAGAAAGGGAAATACAGCTCAAGTAATTTATCTAAGAGGAAATATTTATGATAAATGAAGCTAGGGTCGGGAAATCTGTGCTGACAGTGCAGATATCTAACTAATCAATAGAAACACCAGGTTGTTTAAATGCTGAATAATAATTCCCACAACTTGTGAAATTTTCCATTTTCAACAAAATAGAATTTCATATTTAAATAAAAAGAAATTAAAATCTATGAAACATATTTTTAAACTGAAAATAAATGTGTATATGAAAAGTTAATGCAGTATCTTAAATCTGTTTCAACAGGATCAGCATACTATTATAAACTACAGTAAAGAAAATATTGACTCAACCTCACTACCTGTTGAAAGGATATTCAACCATTCAACCTGTTGAAATAATTTCAACAGATGGTGCGCTTCACACTATGGCTTGTAAACTAAATATTACAACCCCCAATAAATTCCTGTTGGATTCAATTTATCAGTTTTTAGAATAACAAAAAGTAACATGTAACCACAGTACCAACATTTTAAATATTTTTCAACATATTTAGTTTTTTGTACGGTAATAAAACAATACACTCTACATTTACTAGATTCAGTAGTTTTTTTAAACAACGTAATTCTTTTGCATCAGTTATTTTTTTAAATGTAATTACAGTCGAACTTCTTTTACTTGAATTCTCAAGGGATAGGGAAGCAATTCGAGTAACAGAAAAATAACAACCAAGAAGTTATTAAAAAATAACAAAAACAGAACATTCCAAATAGGCTAATACAATAGCCTACAATGTGTTAAACATATAGGCCTAATGCACACATGTGTAATTTCGTAATTCAGTACTGTATGTTGCATTTGGCTTAGCTGTTGGCTACAGTGTTAAGTACTATACTGACAGACTATGGTTCTATTGTTTTGTGGTTGACCAGAATTCTGTCAATTCAAAAAACTCATTGTTTTTGTTTACGCCTGTTAGGCCTATACAAAAATAACCATTTGACTTTGAGGGTCTGTACCCTTTTATGGGTGAACACTTCCTCTTAAAATTAAAGAAGCAGCACTGCAGCCTACCTACATTTTTCAAAAGACCAAAAATGCTATTTTGAGAACTATGTACATATTTTTTTTCAAAAGAAATGAAATAAATACTAGTTCAACTTAAAAAAATGGCGAAATTCGAGTTATAGATGGATTTTTACATGGTAAATGCATGGAAGGTTCAAGGGAACTGAAATTCAATTTGAGATAGAAAATTTGAGTTATAGAAGTTTGACTGTAATAGTAGTGTGTTTAAAAAAAATAATAAAGTGTGATAAAAAACTAACTAAACTTAGACTGAACGTGCATTAATATCTAGAAATAAAGTAGTTGAAGCTGAAGATGATGAATGGTAGAAGTAGGAAAAAAAATTAAACGAGTTGAATTATTAATAAAATCGTAAAGGTACGTCCAATGTTTTAAAACATTTCAGTATGTGAGTATCTTCGCTGTTGTTGTTGAGATTAATATTGCAAAAGGATTTTGATGTTCTTCTAACATTTAAAAAAATTTCTTGCTACTTTGTATAATTTCTTCTTATATGAAGAGCAGGTTTAGTAACATACATTTATACAGTAACATAAATTCAAATATATTGATCCGTTACTTAGTTAAATTTTATTCTTACACAAATATTTTATATTGGTAGACCAAACAAAACAATTTACAAATGAAGGAATTTCAATAAAATTTACATTCATTCTATGTGGAAAACAGAGAGATTACAATATTTTTACTGGTCACAGCACAGTACATACATATCTATTGAATTTATTTTTAAATGTACTTCCAATACATTTTTACTTTCACTCGTCCTATACGAAATAATAACACGGAAAAGTGTTGAGTTTTCTAAAATGAGTTTTCACCTGAAATACATATTTTCAGGACTCTTAATCCCCAAAAAATGTCTTTTTACAGATTGGTTTTTCTGTATGTGAACTAAATAACTAAAAAACTGAAACTTACGTTAGGTACAATGAGGGGTACACCAACATTTTTATCAAAATTGGTCAACCGGAAGTAGCAGTTTATTTGCATGAGTTTCATGCTTTTGTGATTAACTCAAAAATATCTCCAACGTTTAATTTAAAATTGCCTTAAAATTAGGTAGGCCTACCTACTACATTTATTGTGCACTAAAAGATCGGGTGTGTGGTAGATCAGCTGAAATTTTTGGGAGCTGTGATCTCATTGAAAAAATGGGATTTTAAAAAATTTCAGACTTAATATACATTTTAGGACAAAGGTGTATTCAATAAAAGTTAAAGAAAATTAACAAAAACTTAAGTTATAGTTTTTATTTTAAGTGTTTTTTTTCTGAAATGCTTATTTAAGCATCAATTAGCGATTCTCCATATTATTTAGCTCATCAAAATCCAAGTCTATCTGAGGTTGATTTTCGTTTAGTGTATTTAACTCATGGATTAAAATTAGGTTATGTTTTTTTATTTTGCAGTGTTAACTTATTAAATATAGATTACACTTGTCATTATTTACATTGATACAACAATGTCAGGTGAGTGTTTCACACCAGATTTATACAAATGCTTTTAAAAATTACTTAACTAAATTTATTTAAAAGTCGCATCAACTCTTGGTCATTAGTCACTACAGGGGTTAAAGAAATTAGAAAAGTAGATTTTAAGCGTTAACTTTCCAGACATGAATTGAAGTCAAGGGCATCTACTTTATAGTCTAGCTTGGTACAATTTCACCATATTTATGGCTTAGTATTTTTAATTTTAATCCTTAATTCAAGCTGTAAAATAAAGTAATTATATACAGTTATGTAACATGTAACGGAAATTGTGTATACACTGTTTAAATAAATTGATATCATTTAACCTGGAATATTCTACATCAGCACACAGTAGAAAGAGAAAACTATTGGAATTTCTGGGTAGCAACAAACATATTATTAAGCCATCTTGGTAGCTCAGTTGACAATATTAACTATTCCCTAACCAAGGTCTTTCTTTAGATAAAAATGGTCGCTGTTCAGAGTCGATTAACCGAGTTTTTCGTCGAAACCACTGAATTAATTCATAACAACTAAAAATACATTTAATACACTGAAAAATAACAAATAAAATTTTAAAACATTATTAACGACAGACTGTATTAAACAATTAAACGGTGAGCCAATAAAATGAATAAATTTTTATAACGAAAATTACTTTAAAAAAGCAGTCCACAAACATTACGAAATATTGTGTATGTCATGATTTCATTGAACTGACTAAGTGAAGCAATTCCAATGCCACAAGCAGGGCGGGTGGAGTGGCAACACTGTATGGCAGGACAGATGGAACTACACGACTACTTGGTTTGCTAGGAAGCTCGCAATTTCTTGGTTAACAGTATAGTCAGAGCTATCTTCTCTGAGAGTAATGAATTTCATTATACACAGCCTGACCCTTTGGTGAATGAAGTGAAGGTGTCATTTGCAGGATGGAAAGTAGATGCTTTTCAGAGGGCTCGGCATACTGATAAATAAACTCTTCCACTTAGTGAGGAAGGCAATGGTAAACGACCTCATTCTTGTTTTATTTAGTAAAGCCTCTAGAGGTTCAAACCAGCCTTTTAGCTGATGACCTAAACAACAACATTATTTATTAATTTAGAGTATTCACTCCTCTTCTAATCATAAGTCGAAGTGATCAAAATGTTTTAGTTTTTTGTTAATACCTAAGAAAAACAAATGTGCTGAATTTCAGCTCTCTAGGTAGGTTAGAGTGATGAATAAGTCAGTGAGCTATTTGCATTCATACATACAGATATGTATGGCCCACAAAATAAAATAAAGAAGAGAAGAATCCATTATACATTGATAACTAGTAAAGAAAAAGTATCTGAACAAAAGATAAAAAAGTAAGGTCATATTTAAAGCTCAATAAAGTTTTAAATGTATTGTAGGTCAATACATACTTCGAGTGACAATTGTCAAATGACAGAATAATGCTACACTAGAATACAGAATATAAATAGATTTGAATATAAAGTAGAATACAAAGAAAGTCTTTCTCTATCTTTTATGTGAGTAGATATACAAATTTTATGTGCATTCATACCTACAAATTTATTTCTCAATAAAATTCAACCCCTAAGTTAAAAATTTTCACTAGTCATTTTTACCTTCCGGAACAATCATTTTGAAATAAAATCGTATAAATGGGTAGCAAGTTATCTAAAAAATGTATTTTAAGTCACATTGTTTAATTAAAAATTGCTAGGCCAAATAACAACTGCAGCAAGCTAACGAACAGTATTTTAATATTAAAAATTCCCTAGACACAAGTAGAAATTGAATATCAACTAGATTGATTTTTATTCAAGGAAGCTAACAATAAACTATGGAAGCAGCACGCACCAAAATTAAATTAAACCAATAGTTGAACACATGATGTACTTAATAGTTTAGCATTCTGCCACTCATGAAGGCGACTACTAAAAATTATTTTTATATCTATATCATCTTTATCAACATACACTATGATTTAAGCCACCTGGACTATTCCATCATCCATCTCTTCTTTGATCCACCAACATTTCCTCTCCTAAACCGGTTTATATCCTCGCACTTGCAACATCAAATACATCATAGACATATGTTAGAGATGGTCTCTCCAATTCCCCCTGGACTACATGAACTGCCACTGGTGGTACCACGCCTGAGACTCATCTTGGAAGTGGTAAGGAATGGTTGAGGGAAAGAAATAACAATCTCTTGAAAAAAACCTGACACCATCTCCTCTGAATGATAGGATTTAGTGAGCCCGTCTGACTGGGGATAAAAGGAAAACTGGTCAATGCCTCAAAGATAGAAGGAATTCCTAACAGTGGAGAGTAAAGAAGAACCGAGGGAAGTAAACCCTAAAAGATAATCCTCACAACTTAAGAGGGAGTAAGATGATGCCCCAACACTAGCTCTTCCCAGTACAGTGCAGTATACTTTGCCTTGAAAGCTTACTTTCGCTACTGCCAAACACAGAATGAATTTCTGTATATGATCATAAAAATTACGTTAATTTTTATTAAATACCACATTGTTATTTTAGTGGTACAGTCATCAATGCGAGTCAGCTGTTTAACAGCTGATTTTTGGAGAGGAACATTCTGTAGTTCAAATCCTAGTAAAGGTCATAACTTTCATATGGATTTAAATACTACGTAGACGGTGGTTATCAGTGTACTTTGATCATTGGGGTTCAATTAATCATGACTTTCAGAAATAAGTTTGTACAAGACTACACAACATTTACAAGCTATACATATATCATCCTCATCTCATAGGTTCGTGGGGTTGCTTATTTTTCTTAAATTGAACAGATTGCAACATACACAAATTAAGGATTTAAATAAAAATTACAAGGTTAACTAAATTAATTTTTTTGTGAAAATCATACAAATAACCTTGTTAAAATATTTGTTTTTAAAAAAGCATTTAACTTTAATTGTAAATATCTACGAGAACTAAAACACTGTTCTAAGTTTTTGAATGTTTATTCAGTAACAATTATACCTATTGCATGTTCATTAGCAACTGTAATAGGTGGTAGAATATTATACATATAGTTAATTTAACCTGAGATGGCAGTTACAAATGCAGAATTAGAACAGGAATACCGGTTGACAGGTGGCTTTGTTTAATAAACAATCTATTTGTGGTATATACTTTACGGGTTGAATGATATCATTACAACAATCTGCATGTGAACTGATATGTTGGAAGTCAGTCAATTACATGAACAGTGCCACAGTCACTGGCTGAAATAGTTGTTCATGTGAACTGCTATTTCCAAAACTCAACAATTGTAGTACAGGTGGAACTACAACAAAACTTCGATCGTTCGACACTTTATGGCCTTAGAGGTTGTTGAAGTGTCGAAATGTCAAACTATTCAGAACATATGGCATATTATTTATAAGAAGCATTAAAGACAACCTTTTAGTATGAAATATGCATAATTATAATGAATACAAACAAACTGTTTTGCCCTTGAGTACAATACTGTATTCAGGACAACGAAAGGGTAGGGGTTGAGAAGAAAGTGGAAGGAGCTGACCTGCCTTCCGGATTGCAACTTAGATGTCATGTTTTCTCGACACGTCATTTTGTCTCACCATGAGCCCTGTCGAAGTATACAGAATGTCGAAAAAATGAAGGTTTACTGTATATAAAAATTTTTGAGATTCAGAAAAAGAATCAAACCCAGGGCCTTTCACTTTCATTTGGAGTCTAAAAATAACCAGTTTATCATAAAATTGATTATTTTTCAATTTAACATTTTGTACTATTCTTATATTTATCTAACAATGCACATACACAGATACTATTTCACATTTTAATTTTAATAAAAAAAATATTTTCAATAAAAAGAGAAATTCATTATTTATTCCACAAAAAAAGTTGTGGTTTTGTATCTAAAACTGAACAACAGATTGACTGATTAAATAAGTTGGCAAATACTTCACACACTTGTATTGACATATATAACATATGTGTGTCATTACAGGGAACTGTATGAACTCTATTTTTATTGATAACTCTTAATACAACAATACACTCCTCTATATTTCCGTCAGTCTGTAAAATATCTTTACACAGAAATGTGAGACAACAATGTATTATCAGACTGTGATGTAAATAAACATACAAATTTCGAGAGTAGATCAATCAACAGTTCAAAGTAAATTAAAACAAATATTTTTTTCAAATTAATGGGAATAAAACTTTCCAGGTAGTCTCTATGGCATAGTGTTTGCAAAGCAACTTGTACAAAGTGAAAACCCTGAGTTTGATTCCAGTTAAAATCTATGAATTCCCAACAATTATTAAAAAGAAAATTAGCAAATATATTTCTGAATGAAAAAGTTTAAAGCGATATTACACCTTAAACAAAATCACAGTAGCATTCAGTCTTTGGGACTGTTTCAAAAAAAACTTGAATAGCTGCCATATAAATTAAAACAGAAAGAAAACTTGATTACAAAACTATCAATGATTTAAGCCTAAGATAAGTAAGTAATATTGTGTCAAACACGTTTGCAATTTTAATGCTATGTAGAAATATCAAAAACAATATTACAATGTTGATGTTTGTAAAAAGTATTTTATTCAAAAAACAAGAAATATCTAATAGAAGTTAAAAACAAAAGGGTTTCTTAAACAAAGAATACTTTTTATTCTATTATTATGCAGAGGGCTTAATGTGCATTTTTTAAAGCAATATAAATTATTCTTTTGAAAGATCTGATGAGCCTAACATTTATTAAACATTAATATTTAAAATTTGGAAGTTTCTTTACAAAAAAACGATATTAAAATTAATATAACCAAAATTTAAAAATAACAAGTAACTTTCTTTTTTGGTAAGATCCAACGTTGTTGTTCAATCATGTTTTTCAATTTTGATAAGACAAATTATTATAATTATAATAATCCTATATTGTGATAATTTAAAAGGTTTCTCAGATCGATTAGTCCAATAAAAATATTTCAAACATTTAGATACCTATTAAAACGTTCTCATAGTACATTCATGAGTTTTTAGCTTATGATCAACCAAACTAATAGACATAAGAGTGTTTTACTTATTTTTTGTAATGAAAGCAAGAGTAATGAAAATTTACGATAATTTTGTACGAAATCTATTAAAGAAAATCTTAGCCCTAGCGCCCTAGTCTACAACGTGGAGGTCCCGCGTATGATTCCTGGCTAGGATCTGAAAATTTTCACGAGTCAAAACACTTTTCCAGTTAGATAACCCACCATAGTCATTGATAACCAAGCTGTTACAAGCGACTAACATGTCGCAAACCAAGTCTTATATTCACTTTTTTTATTACTAAAATTCTGTTAACAGATCGTAAGTTTTATTTACAATCAGTAAATAAGAATAAAAAAAGTAACAGAAATACAAAAATATTGAGTTTTGGAAACATGTCAATTTTTTTTTGAATACGATCTTATTTCCCTGTTTTAGAACACCTTTTTATAATTGGCACTAGCAACTGCGCCCACACACAGCATACTCGCTCACATATCACGTTGCACATTTCACATCAACGAAGGCTATACATAGTATGACGCACTAGAATGCTTGGTTAAATCACAGATTTACTCATAAAGAAATCTTGACAAAAAGTTTGTTCCATCCCGGGTAAATGGTCAAACCTAAACATCAATATTATTAATACACAGTTTTAGTTGGATAATTTAATTTATCAGCAAAAACTAATTTTACAATACTGGTAAGAAAATTATTTGTGACAGCAGTTATGATAGAGACAATCTCTTGGCTAATTTTATGTGATTTCTACAGATAAAACAGAAAGTTTACTATTCATCTTGTGTTGTTTAGGTCATCAGCCAAAAGGCTGGTTTGAACCTGTAGAGGTTTTACTAAGTAAAACGAGGAGTGAGGTGGTTTATATTGCCTTCCTCACTGAGTGGAAAAGTACGCTTATCAGCATGCCGGGCCCTCTGAAAAACACATATTTTCCACTCTGCAAACGACACCTTCACTTCATTCACCACAGGGTCTGGCTGTATAATGAAATTCATTACTTTCAGAGGAGATAACTCTGATTAGTGTCTTTTGCACCTCTACCTCTTCTGTTCTTAAATGATTCAGTCATTTAATTGGCTGACCATGTGATAAGAAACAGAACTATTTATTTTAGCCCTGCAACGAACAGATTGAGTGTAAATAATTTGACACTCCACCTGTCCGTCATGGGCAGTACTATTCATCTTATCAATCAAAAATGGCAAATAGGTATTAAGAGAATTCCATTGCAATGTAAGCTTTGATAGGGACTTGGATGTCGAAAATAAATAACTTTCCCAAAATTCCATCACTCATAGCATTTTCACCATAAATCTCTATGAAATGACGTTGAATTTTGGCTGGCTTAACCTTCCTTGTGTTACTTGTGTGCAAAAACTGGTTCGAAAAACAAAACAAATCCCATAGTTGGGTTCATCAATTGTTAAAACATTGTAAACAATCACAGGAAACAGAAAGCACAAGACAAAACAATTATTATGGCACCAGTGACAAGGCAATGAACCAGCAAGGCTAGTGTGCATGCACGGAGCGATGAGAGCGCTGAGGTGGCATTACAAAAACACGGAACTTTTTTTGGACACGACTTGTAAAATAAAATAATTATAACATAAAAACGATAAACAATGTTTTCAATATTTGTACACCCATGAAACTGATAACTGACCATAGAAATTGCTTAGTTAATTTCTTTGATAACTGTAACAAATCACCTTTTTATCCTAGGTTAATGCACTACTTTCGATATTGATTATAAATTCTTTGCTTGAGGTGATTTCTAAAAATTTAATTAGTTATTTTTAATTTTAAAAATAATCTTAATTTTTATTTATGCACTGAAAACATTAATAAGAAAGTATAATTATAGGTAATTTTCTACAATTTAAAATAAATATTTTGTATGCTTTATCAAAAATAATTAAAAAGAATATAGTAAGCTACTTTTTAAAAAGTTTTTTTAATCTTTTTTATACTTCTAGTTTCAAGAACACAACTTAAGTAATACATAAGACAGGACTTGTTAAAACAGTCATGAGAAAAAGTAACATTTATGTTACGTTAAAAAAACAAACTAAAACTTCTTCAAACTAAAGTTAAGGAAAATTAAAAAACCCATTAAAATAAATGACCGTCAGCATATAGTACTTACTCCATTTAAATAAATTAGGTAGTCATTAAGAAAAGTAATAGCAGGTAAAAAAATCATATTCATTTTATAATAATTTTAACAATTAGAGAGAACCTACCAATAATTAAAATGGGTCAATTTACATAACAAATAATTTTTCCAAGGGCGATTTATTTTAAAGAATACACATTAGTACAGAACTAGATACATACAATGTATACTTTTAAAATACATCAATCAAAATAAGATTTATTATCTTTCATCATAATAAAGAATTTTAATATACACATACACACCTTGAATGATTTTTGAACTGTGTGTGATACGTACTAATACTTAGCAATTAACACAAAAATTTTTGTTAGAAAATAATTTCATATAGATACGAGAGGGGCTCTTAGGATTCATTGTTTTCAATCCCAATATTACTATTACCTTCAACATTTAAAATTGTTTGAAGTACGATTTTTAAAGAATCTTCTATAAATAATCAATTGAAATAACCTTAAGACCTACGATGTTTAACATGAACCTGATGGTTAACTGACTCTCATTCCGTCACTAATTCTCTAATTTCCCGATCACCAGGAGAGCTGAGATTCTGCATACATGTTCATAAGGAGTTTAATAGAAACACTAATGAATTTTCATTTCAAACATTAGTGCTTAAGGGATAAAAAGGGGATGACAATCCTAAATCAATGTGTAATACAGAGGAAATTGAGAAGATTATATTAATTTTTTTTTTTTTTATAATACTTCTGAGTTATGTAATACCTGTTTTGGGTGGGTGTCAACAGAGGAGGACCAGTTGATCATTAGATACAAATAAGTTTAGGCTTCTGCTAGGACAGGAAGCATTTTGGGTCCTGTTGACTTAGCACCAGAGTGAGAGTCAGGGAGTTTCTCTGGCGATAAGTATGCTTACCAAGAGGCCTGGTCATAGATTCATTTTAGATTTATTAACTTTAAGATAACTTAAAGAGTAAATACGTTAGTCCAAGTTATCTCCTCTGAGAAAAACAAATTTCAATATACAGTCAGACCCTGTGGTGAATGAAGTGAAAGTGTCATTTACAGGGTGGAAAGTAGATGGTTTTCAAAGGGCAGGGCGTGCTGATAAGCATACTTTTCCACTCAGTGAGGATGGCATGGTAAACCACTTTACTCCTCATTTTCCTTAGTAAAGCCTCGAGAAGTTCAAACCAACCTGTTGGCTGGTGACCTCAACAACAACACACAACTTTATGATTTATTATTAATACATAGTTAAAAAGAAACAAGCTTTAAATGAAATTAAAGCATTAGTTCAACTTATGTTTTTTTTCTTTGTAGATTGTCATCACCCCGTCCTGGTGTGCACGCACATCAGTTATAAAATACATATTATTTCTATACTACTCTGAAGGTCTATGAACTGGAAAATCAGGAAAACCGGGAAAAGCAATAAACATGTTTGCAATGAAATAAATGTTTATAAAGTTGAATAACTTGGTGAAATTATTTTTAATCAGGCGATTATTTTTAATAAAAATAAATTATAGAATTTAAGAAACTTGTTAATAGATAGTAATAAAATAAAACTAGTACAATCTTTTGATTTCTAGTAAAATGATAAAACTGTTAAACGAAAAAAAAGAAAAATGCAAGCTGAATTTTTACATACAAGCAAACAAAAGATACAATTGTAATGGATGGTATTGTTGTAGTAGTCCATTAACATAAGTAAATGGGAAGCATAAAAGATAAGAATAATATGTACAACGATGACATAACTGCACTGAATAATATGAGTTACACATACAAACACACCCATGAAACCATAAAGTATATCCATTTCAATCTAGTTTTTTTTTATTTTCAAAATAATCATTTATATATTTTTCAATACATTATAATTTTAAAAAGATTTAAATTTATAATTTATAAATTTCTACCTGCGTCTACCATCAAAAGGTAAGTTTAATAACCCGAAAGGTAATGAGGAGTAAAATTTGTTACCTAATCTTTATCACTACATAAAAATTAAGACAGCTTTTCAGTGCCCCAAAATTTCTGAAAAGTATTTACCACCCTGCAAATGACACATCAGAACTTTCCAGAGAAGAACTTTGGTTTTAATAACTGTCATATGAAAGCAAGCTACAAGGTCACTGCTCACTACTGATCCTATTGTAGTTGTAAACGTTTGTCGAAAAATGAAGTCTCTTTTCTAGATACAAAGTGGTTCTAGTGAAAAGCAGATTGGTGGGAATTAGACAGTAACCAGTTCGGTATCAGAAGCCATTTAATATACACTGTATGCTATTGTGCGAGTAATTTATGATAACATTAGTCGGTCTGTTTACGAAGTACTGTTTTTCAGTTACTATAAATTTTGTAGATTTAAACGGTAATAAATTAACATTGTATGTTCTAATACTGTTATTTTTTATTCATAGTTTTAGTTATTAATGTAGTTTTTATGACCAGTTTCATTCAAACATGAACTAAAATAGTATTTGTGATGTGAGTATAATAGCAACAGACAAGTAGGTACCTTTTCTCCCCTTTGATTCAGTTTATCTCCTCCTAGAACTAATGTTTGTCCATTCCATAGCTCTATAACACCTAAAAACCTTTATTTTTCTCTACCTAACTACAATGCCCATAACCGGCAGGTGGAGTATTAAATTATTTTCAATCAATCTGCCAGGTCCAGAGCAACAAAAAAAATAGTTCTGTTTCTTATCACATGGTCAGCCAATTATATGACTTGAAGTATTTAAGAACAGAAGAGGTAGAGGTGAAAAAGACACTTGTCGCCACCGGGTGTACTAGTCCAATCCGTAAAGTCATCATAGGACTGGCTGGAGTAGCAGGGCATCCGGCGGCATAGTTCAAAAGGAAAAAAAAGGTTGGGGAAGCCTCCGCCACTGCCTCAAAAGAAGCAGCCGCTGACAAATGAAAAGAGGATCGTCTGTACCACTGTCTAAACTAACAGGAGCAGTCGCCGATGTAGCAAGCACCGTTTACCACTGCCTGCAAGAGGAGCGGTCGCTGGTGAAGCAAAGGAGAAGAGTCGTCTATACCGCTGACTTAAAGAATAGGAGCAGTTGCTGACGCAGCGAGCACCGTTTACTGCTGCCACAAGAGTAGCAGTCCCAGGTGAAACGAAGGGGACAGGAAAGGAAATGAGCATGCGGAGCAAGAAATACTCGATGTTAAGTGCTAATTCCTTCTCCATATCGACCTTCTCGAATGATTGGATCAATACTGACTGTTCACCTTCTCATACTTTTCTCCTTCTTGATTAGGCTGAGTCCTGTAGTTGGTGTTACGTACCTGCCATTGTACAAGCTGCTGTAAGAGGTTTGCTTGCTACGCTATCTACTGACAGCAGCAAACACGTAACAGCACCAACAACGGGCAAAACACGAACGACAGACCAGCATAAAAATAGTACAGTATCACACTAATCAGAGTTGTCTCCTCTGAGAAAATGAATTTCATTATACAGCCAGACCTGTTGTGAATAAAGTGAAGGTGTCATTTGCAGGGTGGAAAGTAAGATGCTTTTCAGACCGCCTGGCATGGCGATAAGCATATTTTTCCACTCAGTGAGGAAGGAAAACATAAAACAACAACTCCCTGTTTTACTTAGCAAAACCTCTTGAGGTTCAAACCAGCCTTTCACCTGATGACCTAAACAACAAACAACTAACTACACAATTACATTAAATGTGAGCAGATAAAATGGCAACAATACTGGGTGTGGATTGCCAAGGAGGTTTTTCATGTAATAGATGGTCTTGAAGCTTGCTTTCATAAAGTGCTTATTACAGTACTTAATGTTCTTGAGTTTTAATGGTAGCCCTGACCTTGAGAACACCGCAATGGAGTGGATAGCAGAGCAGGATCATTATCGTACATTTCTACAAACATCGTACAGATTACGTTAATGGTAAATAGACGTGTAAATTATCCATTTAGCTAAACAATTTTAAATGGTAGTTTTACACATAGCCTATATCTATCTTTCATGAAATGTTATTTACAATTTCAAATTTACGTAGTGAGTGTATATTCACCAACGCAGACAATGTTTTTAGTTAGACAGTAGTAGCTAGGCTTGGCTGCGCAAGAAACACTGATTAACCTCACGGATTGAACTATTCTACCTCTTCTGTTTTTAACGCTACAGTCATTTATTTAACAGAGTAGCCTATAAGAGAAGAAACAGAATTTTTTATTAATTTTATAACCTATTTTTTTCAGTTTCCTTCTTTCTACTACGATTGTTTGTGCATTTCATAGCTCATGTGTTACCTAAGAACCTCTAGTTTCATCTCTGTTATACCAGACACTGCTCGGTGAGAGGCAAGGAGGTCTTTCAGTTAGTAGATGGCCTTGAGGTTTGCTTTCATGAAGTGCTTTTATAGTAGCACTTAGGCCCTACTATTCTATCTCTTCTGATTTTTAATGTTACAGTCAGTATTTATTTTAAAGAGTACAAGAGAAGAAACAGAACAATTTTTATAACCTAGAAGCCAAGATTAAAAGCAATTAATTCAATATTCCCCATTACAATACCTAAATCAAATACAAAATAAAAAATCAGATCTCAGTAATACATTACGTAACTTTTTATAGTAGGGTAAGTGCGATTTACGATAGTTGTAAGGTACTCAATCGTAAATAAACCATGGTTGTAAATCATGAACGTAAAAGAAACAAGTAATTACTTGAAGTTACCTTAGAACTATCTGTAGATACTCCTATAAGTATTTTACAACTACACATATTAAAAAGTTTGTTTTATTACAAGCATAAAAAATACTACAATATTTTTATATTTCAAGATGTTTACTATTAACAGATATATAAACAACAATAGAGAGTAAATTACATTTACTAAAAATAAAGTAATTTTAATAAAAAATAATTTTAAAGTTATATACAATGTTATCCAAAGTGGAAAATGAGTAAGTAATACAATACACAGTCATAATTCTGTGAAAATTATTTATGCGATTGATTTATTATCACTGCCAACATGTGATTCGAGGAAAATAATTTTTAATAGTTTTCAAACTCAATAAAAAGATAAATAATTAAAATGTACTATTTTATAATAAGCATATCAAATAAATCTTTTATTCACTTTTTATTGTAAAATTATCAACTTTATTATTATCTGTAATAACAGAATAAATGAAAACATTGTTACTGTAATGTTAGAAATTGTCATTACAAGAAAATCTTATTCGTTTTACTTAACCTTACCCCATAAATTTACAAACTGATTCATGCAAAAATTTTAAAGGGGAATTAAATTTATGAAAGGGAGACAGATATTTTGAAAAGAAATCTTTGAAAAAACACAAGACGGCAAAATATTTATTTACAAGAAAATTATTCACCATTTTGTTACACTCAAATATCAGAACATCTGTACAATGATAATACAGGAAAGCACTGTCATGTTATTTCAGCTGTTTGTGTGTGTGTCTATGAACAAAGTGTCTGAAGAACGGAATAGCGTACGAAGTTGGAACCTGTTAGGTACCACTACAGCAAGGTTAGTAGAGAAAAATCTATTCTCTATTAACCTTGCCACTACAGGACAAGGTAACAGGATGAAGGTGAAAAGGTAACAACAATTTATTTCATTGTAGTTTTCTTCTTGTTCATTGAAGATCAATTTTAAAATGTTATAATAATTGTAAGCTTCTAAAATTTTGCAATAATGTTTCGCATATTAATTATTAATTTATTTGAAATTTAAATTTGATCTAAGAATTGGCTTGGAGAAAGATATCATTCTCTATCCTGGTTAAGGATCATGTTACAGGACATATAGAAGTAGGTTGTAGGGTTATCTATATGCCTGGTGTTTGAGTTAGTGAAACGTAGGCCATATTCATTTTGGCCATCTGTCATCAACCTGCCATTCAATGCCATGAAGAATTAGATCTTGGACTAATAGACTGAAAATGTGTAGCATCGGATCAAGTCTGCAGAATCTTCAGGATAAACAAAGTATTATATCATACACAGAACAATAAAGAAAGATTAAACAAGAGAACCATATAATAAAATAGCGCTATAATATAATACAATAGTGTTTTAATCCTAAAAGGATGTAAAAATCGCTTCAATTCTGCAGAAGATTCAGGATGAACAAAATTATACCGAAGAAAGAAGAGAGGAGCAGGGAACAGGAACAGGACATGGCATTGGAGAGAAGATGTTGAGGTTCAGAGAGAAGAGGGTGGGATAACGGTCCTAGGTTTGACAGCTCATTCTGATGGTCTTTTTCTGGGATGAGAATGATATTTTCTCTTTGTACAAGATTATAACAAACAAAACTGACTTAGACCCAAAATAAAAATAAAATATAATTTTTTAAATATGTTGATAACAATTAATCTCCTTTCATGATATCTTATAAAATAAAAAAATAAATGTATCAAAGTCCAGTATGTATCAAAGTTATATAACAAAACAAAAATAAAAAGAATTAAAAAAATATCAAAAATTTTTCAATTTTTTAAAGAAATTTTCGTTGTTGAAAAGTTGAACTGCTTCATTATTGATATGTTTACATAGATAAGCTGCAAGTTTAAATACAAATCTTATCTCACTGGACACAAAAAGGGATGTTAATATCTCTGTGCAGATAACTTTCCCTAACATATTAAAGAGCATCTAAAAGGTGAAGTTTGTCCACCAATGGGTTTAGATGGATAAGAATAATTAAGTTGCAAGATACATGGCAGTTTGGTGGTAAAAGAAAACTTCGTGAGGCTGCGCGTTCCTGTTTAGGTTTGCCAATGGTTTGTAGTTTAAATTTCCAAAAAAATTTTCATACGAAAAAAGTTTTGTCTGAAATTTCTTGAAGCGAACAAAATAATTGACATGAAACCCAGAGGTCCAAATCGTAAAAATTTGATTTTTTGAGTTTTCTCAGCGAACCAGTGAGTTAAGAGCAACTTTAGCTACATGGTCTTGAAGTACTTTGGAGGGGTACAAAAAAGGTTCTTTAGCCTTTTTCGCTATGATACATCATTTAGGAGATAAATTATAGTTCTCCCTACCCTGACCTAAAATTTAAAAAATTACCTGTAACAGTTAGCTAATCATGTATTAGTTTAGTATTAGTTATTCCTCAGTAACACAAGACACAAAAAAATTGAAGTAGAAACACTGACATTATAAATGAGCTAAATAAGTTCTATATCCTTTTAAATACATTAAGACAATTATTCCTCACACTAAGTACAAAAGCTGATTATAAAAATTGCAAAAGTTGTCAAGTACAAAGTACAAAGTTTTATGAAGAATAATAGGCTTATTTTTATTTTTAACAAAAGGATATTAAATACTCATATATGTGGTTTTGTTTAAAAAAATACAACCAAAAACAGCCGTAAAATTAAAACAGACAGAAATGAATTGCTTTAAAACCAATATTATTTTAACATTAATTGCAATATCTAACCTAATTGCAAGTAAAAGCAATTTAGGGTAAAGGCATTATAAATTTCATTATGATAACAGTCAAATTAATATTTTATTTAACAAAAACCCATAAAGAATTTCAAAACTTTACTTTTACGTTAATTAATAACAAATAATATTTCAAACATGATTTCGAGTTACTGATAGTAATTTTGTAAGTTATTTAAATGTTACTGTCACAAAAACCCTATAAAAGAGCATTTAAAGCAATAATAGCTTTCCTTTTGAAGATAAATGTAGATATAATATTATTTATTAACAGTTAAAAAAAAAACTGTCCGTTTTAAGGCAAATATTCATAAAAATCCACAAGTAAATAACTTTAATGATTGCTTTTTACAGTTACAAACTGTTTAAACCAACTGAACTTAAAAAGTCACTAATTCTATGTCACTACTTATATATATCTCCTGTTATCTTTTAAAAC
The DNA here is from genome assembly GCA_035578175.1 of Catonia carolina. NCBI lineage: Eukaryota > Metazoa > Arthropoda > Insecta > Hemiptera > Achilidae > Catonia > Catonia carolina. The sequence goes on along the minus strand of JAQMRL010000002.1, from coordinate 117,952,864 downwards.
CTGCCGCAACAAAACCAACTACTATCTCTCAATCATGACCAAATATTATGGTACAAATCTCTTTTATTTATTCATACTCTACAAATTATGGTTTCAGACCAAATAATATAATAATATTATATATAATAATAATAATAATATTATAATTTATCTGAACGCTGCAAAATACTTTTTTTTACATCCACCTGTTTTGCACACTAATGTTAATGCCAATGATGAAAGGTGACAGATGAAAACAATCCCAGAACTGACCGGGAATCAAACCTGGGACCTCTGATGTACAAGCCAGTTGTGCTGATTTCAGAATATGAATATAAGTGTTCTTAAATTTTCTTTACTTAGCATAATTTCCCCCAGACAGTCCTTCAGCATAAACTTCTACCCAAGCGTATGAACACTCCATACATAATTGTAAATTTTAAGTTCATAGTAAATGTGTGAATATCATACACACACTCCAATTTTCCATGCTTGTCCAAAATCCGACAAACAAAAAATCATCCGTGGTTATTGTAGCAACCTAAGTATTTGTACTAAAATACCCTGACAATCTACAAAATTTTAGAAACACTAATTTCCCATCGAACTGGATGCTGTTTATCAGGGCTTCTGGTTATCAAATAAGCCATTGGATGAAATAAAACAATTAAAATTCTAAATAATGTTTTAAAAAATTGGTGTGAACAGCAAATTTATTTCTGTATGGGTAGGAACATACGAGTTCAACTGGGTGCTCTAAATAGAATAGGTCTACTGATAATTTTGTAGTCTAAATTAGTTAAGTGTTGTTGTTTAGGTCATCAGTGGAAAGGCTGGTTTGAAGCTCTAGAGGTTTTACTACGTAAAACGAGGAGCGAGGTGGTTTACCATTCTCTTCCTCACTGAGTTGGAAGTATGCTTATCAGCATGCCAAGCCCTCTGAAAAGCATCTAGTTTCTACCCTGCTAATGACACCTTCATTTCATTCACCACAGGGTCTGGCTGTATAATGAAATTCATTACTTTCAGAGAAGATAACTCTGAATAGTGTCTTTTACACCTCTAAAATTAGTAAAATAATTTTAATATTGTGTAATATGGTCATACATACTACAGTTATACTTCATTACAAAATGTTTAGTTCAGAATTAAAGGTACAAAGATTCCAATGTACATTTTTCCTTAATTTTTCATTCATCCAGATTTTCGGTTATCCGGACCAGGCTCAGTCCAATCAAATGCACTTAAACTGGAAATTACTGCAGCCTTCTAGATAATGCACTATCAACAACAGAAATCAGTAATTATATTGTGACAATAAGCAATCTTTTGGACACTAGAAGCAATTATTCTGTGGGTTTTGACAAGTCCTATTTAGTGCTTTTCATAATAGCTGGTTCTTTTCATGCAATTGTTGTTTCTCTAGTCACAGGTAGATTAAGGTACAATTCAATTATTATTTATTCTTTCTTTGTTTTTCTGGAAGAAACTATCTTCTCATATATAAAAAGCAGGAACCTGATATCATGTTAGTTTTAGTGTTTGAAAAAAAGCGGAGTAAAATCAGCTGTGAAAAGTTGGTCATGTGCAGACAACAGGTCCATGATAAGGAAATAGTGTGGTAATGTTTGTTTTATTTTGTTCACTGTAGTTAAGGGTTCATTCATAATTTATTTGATTGTAAATGGTCATATTTATTTCTATTAAGTTTATTTAAGCCTTAGGTATTTAATAATATTTTGTAATCAATTTAGTCTACTATTAAGTTAAGTATTTAATTATATTTATTTACTAGTGTTTAACTATTATAATTTATTGTTATTAATTAATAAATACTTAATATAAGTTTAAAAGGAAGTTTTCTCTTCAATTAACAACCAAGTTCTTAAAAGAACACGGAAGTTGTTACAATATACATGTTTCATCTACAACATTTTCAAATTATAAATTTTTCCATTAGCACTTTTACGAATTATTTTACATTCCTGACAGATACGGTATTATGATTTCAGTAAAATTAAAGCACTGATTTCTTAAAATATTAGCTATTGTTAATAAGGAATATTGATAAACTTGTCACCGCCACGACTTCTAATTTATCATTTACTGTGTTGCCGGCCTTCAATACTTCTTTCGGCCTTTGTCGGCGCGGTAGGCCCTTACGCGGCGCACCGACAAACCTTTCGGCTCTGCACCGACAGAGGCCTTTGTCATCAAGGCCAAGCCAGTAGCCGCTCTCTACCACAGCGCTCTCGGCAACTATATAAAGAGCGCTGCACTGAGCCGGGCAATTCAATGCCGATCAAGACTCCGAGGGATTCACTCCGAACCAGACAAGACGTCCACTACTGCACACGGCTGCCGGACTCCAGCGAAGACTAATCGACGACCCCGCAAGAGAGAAGATGATGCTTCCGCTCGCCGACCCGTCACCGTAAGCCGTCGACTGGACCGTCATCGCCCGCTGACGCGAGCGATGCCCACAGCGGTCCCTCGATCAAGGCTTACGCTCACCGGACCCGACGAAGCAGCCATTGACGCACTACTGCAAAGGAAGAAAATGACGTCTCCGCTGGACGACTACAGGCCGTGTCGCCCAGCTCCTCGACCGCCACGACGACTACGACCGTCGCTTCCCATCAAGACGACCGCCGCTTAAACGGCCCTTTTCAGGGTCACCAAACAAATAAGGTTTGCCACTTAATGTCGCCATCCGGTGACAAACTGATAACTAAATAATTTGACTGGTTACAAGATCTTAAACTTTCTTAGAAAAATGTTTACTGACAATTTTTCAAAATTACAATGATTTCATAAGCACTTGTAGGTCTATAACATCTAACATCATTAGTTACTGATAACCGATAATAATCACTACCTATACAATTAAAAATATCTGGTTAAAACTTGTATTGTCAAGTAATTAAAAAACCCGTGATTTATAGTAAAATAAATAAAACCATAAAAAGAAGATAAAAATGTTATTAGTTATGGTTGAAGATACATACTACCTATCCTGTATACAAATATTATATTGTTAATCATCAACACAATTTTATTACTATTTCTTAACTTTCATTACATAAAAATTTACACAATTACGTACAACTGCCTAACATTCTATATAAAATTTCTCAGAATTTTTACAATAATTTTTCATTTACTGTAATCAAAATTATGTACGATAAGATTGGCTTTGGTTTTGTAGAAAGATTTAAAACAATTATTAGATGTTTATGTATCCCATGAAGATAAAACACATTTGTACAAACAAAAAACAAAATAAAATGAAATAAAATGTATGAAAAAGATTGAAAAAATAGTGTTTTATGATATCAGAAAGAATACAGAGAAAACACATTATGTCACAAAAGTAACAAGATATCAAAACTCTAACAATAAAATGTTTAATTCAATTTTACAGCATAAATTCTTGAAAAGAACTGATCAAATATTCACAAGTACACACCTATTAATACAGGTTGCGAAGGAACCCTTCTAGAAGGTTCCAAACAGAATGTTCCAGAACCTTCCAAACAATAAAACACAAACAACAAAATAAACATTTAAGAGTGAGAGTGTGATTATAAAATAAAACATTAAGTTTGCTGTACAATGGATCGAACCAAATTCAGACAATGGATTACTGAATATCAGGCCTTCCACGAAGAGTAAAAGCAGAACGCCAGATGTATGGAAGAAAGAAGAAAAGCCTACAGTGAACAAATACTTAGATTAGAGTGTGGGCTACAAGAGGAGCTGAAGTGAAAAAAAAACACAGAAGTTCTGATTCGTCATAATAAAATAACAATAGGCCTATATCAATACTCTTAACAACAAAATACCGGTACTTTATTCAATTTTACAGCACAAATTCTTGAAAAGGACTGATCAACAATTCACTAGTCCACACCTATTTATAAAAGTTGCATAGCTAGCCTTCTGGAAGGTTCCAAACAGAATGTTTCAAAACCTTCCAAACAATTAACACAAACAACAAAATAAACATTAAAGTGTGTCAGTGCGAATATTTAATAAAACATTACATATGTCAAATAATGAACCGAACCAAGTACGATGGATTACTGACTTTAACACTGCTTCCACAAAGAGGAAAAACAGAATACAAGATGGATGGAAGAAAGGAGAAAAGACTATAGGGAACACACACTTAGAGTGTGGGCAACAAACGAGTTTACAGAAATGTCTAAAATTATTTTCCATGGTCTAAAATAGTTATATATGAAGAAAATCTTTATTATATACATGGAAATTTGTTGTTTAAAGTTAGTTAGAATTTGTTTAGTACTTGATATGTCCAGTAATATTAACAGTCCATGTAGCAAAATAGTAATTAGTTTTAGTAGCATTCATATTTCTATATTTGTAAATAAATTTGTACAAACTCAAACGACTCTGTGTGCTTCAGTACATCATTTATTTACTTAATAAACTTGTGTACATACTGTCCAACATGACTGTAATATTATCGATACTACGTAATTTACATGTACACGTTCGTAATCATTCATACCCAGATTTCGAACACTGACTAATATCACTGTATTAAACTTTCTACTACCAAATATTAAATTCTTAATGCATTATCATTGACGATTAAAATTTAATTAACAATGGATAGGGCTGTTGTAATGGAATTCACTTTCTAATAACTACTTCGGAAAATCTCAGGATTAAATTCAAATGCAGCAACAAAGTTTGTACGTATTCCATTACCAAAAGCAAATAACTTGTTAATTTAATTAAATTTATATCAATTACTAAATTACAACTAATCAACAAAAGTGTTTAAAAACAAATAAAAATTGTGATCAAAACTTTTATTACTTAAAAAGTTATTTTTTATAGTCAGTCTTATTACGGTCACATTAAGTTTTTAGTTTTTAGCAACCATATTGCAGGAGAAGGACAAGTGACAAAACAAAAAAGGATTTCAATAATGTACAAAAGGATTTCTACACACTATTTTACATGAATTACAATTTTCTGTTAAAACTGCCAGTAGATAAATTTTTTGTCAATTTTAGTATTTTGGTATGGTGTGTGTCATTATTATGCAATATTATTTAAGTGTTTGGTAAGTGAAATTTTCTCCATACGTTATTCAGTGCAGGGCATTCATCAACGATACGTTGAACAGTTAATTTTATATTGCAATGATTACACTTACTAGGTTTAACGACTACAATATTTAATAATGTACAAACCTTGTCATGGTCACAAAAGTATGTCAATTACTTCAAAATTATTTATTATTTTTAAATAAATTTTAAAATACAGGGACTAATAAATTTCTTTAAGTTAACCAAATTATTTCATTAACCTAGACAACAATTTATGGATCTATAACATGTACGTATTTAGGAAAACCTGTTTATAATATAGTTAAAAAAAATCTGTACAACATTTTCTTTGAAAATATATAAATAATTAATCGTTGACACAAATAACTTACTTTTATGTAATTTGACAACATGTTTGTTGTTATTTTAAACTGAATATTAGTCAATCAAATGTCTGAATTAATATTATAAATGTAAAGTAAAATTGAGATAACATTTTAATAATATTTAAATTAATGTTTTGTGAATTATAATAAGAAATATTTGTTTGAATATTCCATAACAAATATTTAACATGAGTATCTGAAATACTAGATTTTCAATAAAAAAAGTGGAATTTTACAAAATTAATTCTTTGAAAATAGTAATAGAATTTTTAATAAGAACGAAGATAAGATCAAATCATTACATAAGTAAACACAAATAATGTAGGCTAAATAAATTTTCTCAGTTTATTTTAAGTGGTATCAATGAATCTGTTAATTAGTGACTACAGTACAAGTTTTCTAGTAATAATTAAAACAACCTAGCTGGAAACGAACCCAGGACCTTCCACTTCGCAAGTTAGAACACTAACCACTACCAAAATAAAGGTTCTATCATTTGTTTTCCAATTACAATCAGGTTTACAGCATACTATTTGAAATAGTTTTGATTTTTAGACTTCAAGCCTACAATCATCAACAAGACAAAAATTTCAAAATTTGTTCCTTTAGTATGCACATTTTATGTTTTAAATAAACAAATCATTAGATCACTCAAAGTGTAATTTTAAAAAATACATTAACTATTTAAATTAAAAAATGTTTAATTAATGACTTCCAGTTTAACTGACTATTTGCCAAATGTTTTTATCCCTAATGTGTGTGTGTAGTAATCAATTCAATTCAGAACAATAAGTAACCCCACGACCAATGAGATGAGGATGATGTGTATGACCTGTCAGTCTTGTACAGACCCAGGCTGACCATTCCTGAGAAAGTATTGTTACCTAATTGAACCCAAACCATCAAAGTACACCGGCAACCACTGCCTAGTATTCAAATTTGTATAAAAGTAAACTACCTTCACTAAGATTTGAACCAGGAATCATCGCCACTGAAAATAAGCTGTTAAACAGTTGGCCCGCAGCGATAACTTTACCTCTAGACCAACCTGGTGGTTTATTAGTCAAAATTATAATAGAATAATTGCAGAATGTTTACTCAATACAGTACTATTAATACTGTTTTTATTACTAAGGTTTATGAGAATTCAAAATAATTGCATATCAGATGATCAAATATTTTGTAACTAGATTTTCGTATAATGAGGATATCATACTATTGTGAAATAAAGCTTCCAGTAAAACTTCTTTAATTACCAAAGATTTGTTGATAAGGAAATGACCGGGAGTTAAGATGTTAAGAGAAGTTTTACTCATAAGTCTCAAAGAAAATGATAAGATCTATATATAATATCAAATATCGTTGAAAATGACATAGAAGAATAGCCTTCACTGAAAATAAGGCAACAGAAGCCTCTTCAGATTTGTTTACTAACACTTAAACTAATCACACATTTTTAAAAACGAAGACTAATGACAACTGATTTAATATTTACATCTTATCATAAATAAGTCAACAAACAGTATCAATTATACAACAGCTCCTAAAGTTAATTATGTGAATAAGTAATGCCTATACAACAATTTTATCAATTAGTATTAATTATAAAGTATTTATACAAGTACTTTCACCTCTTTATTGAAATATAATAAAACACTTAAATGTTTTTTATCTCTATTTGTGTACGTTGCAATCTGTTCAATTTAGAACAATAAGAGACTCCATGACACAATGAGATGAGGACGATATAGATGACATGTAGTCTTATACAGACTCAGGCCAAACATTCCTGAGAGAGTATGGTTAATAAGAATCATCGAAGTACATCAGTAACCATTATCTATACTATTTTTCAGCGTTGATAAGCTCTGAATGTACATATTGCCCCCCCCCCCCCCACCCACTTTATAGCTAGCCAATGACTAGCCAGCAACATTGCCAATACTTACTCTCATAGCTCTGTTATATCTTTTGTCAGTTTTTTTTTGGTCTTTCAATAACAATTATAACCTATGAACATACAACCAGCTGATTATATTATAAAGTAGGCCTATTGCATGTTAACGCACTCTATAATCAACATGTTCCGTGCTAGATGCAAGACACGAGTGAACTACTGTGGTTCTTATACGCATGCGTATCAGAGCCACAGTAGTTTAATGTTTGTAAGGCCAATAGATTCGTACAATCTGACAATGCTGGTAAATGTTCTGATTTGTCTAAGTGCATGGAACAGCACAGTTCACCAACGGTTAAAACATTATTCGTATTAAAGTAACTACCCATACTAGGATTTGAACCACAGATTTTCATCTCCGAAAATCAGCTGTTAAACAGCTGACTCATGGTAACGACTTAACTATTAGACCACTTAAATATAATACTTTAATAAAACCTGTATGTCTTTATACAAGTGAGTGACTTAGAATGATCAAGAAGCTAGTCTAAGAGAAAAAAAAAATTCATGAGAAAGATACTCTGTAAAATAATAGACCCAAAAATAGGAGACAGATATTACAGATTATGAAGAAGACAAAAAGTCCACGGATACCAATAATACAAGTCGGATAAATGGTGTAAAGAATTTAGAAAAGGTAAAAAGAAAAAAGAATAAAACTAATGAACCAAACCAAATTCAGACAATTAATAATGGCCTTCAAGGGTTTCCATGAAAAACAAAAGCAGAACATTGGATGGACAGAAGAAAATGCTGGCAGTGAAAGGATGTTAAAATTATGGGTGCAGAGCTTATAAGAATGCCAGTAATTAGACTTCAAAACATTGTATAAAATGTCCCAATATAAAAGAAAAAATAATATTTATACTAATATTGCTTTGTTATAAAAATGACAGATAAAAACCCATAACCCATAACCCATATTGGGGTGTAGTGGTACTACTTAAAATAAAAACATATCAATAAAATTAATAGAGAAAATTTGAAAAGAGTTTGTAATCTATCATAATGTTGAACAAATTACAATGATTTGTCTATAAAGTACAGTATGAATGATTGATAGAAAAAGAAATTATTAAGGTATTGAAAAAGTTTTATAGCTCACTGATTTCAATATTGGTCTATTAAAGAATAATGGATGAGGCAGGTCTGTTAATTGTAAAGCCTCATTATCTATATATAACTGCACAATGTATTTTATACATTACCTACTTTTCTTGTTTATTTAAAGTCACATCAACAGCTTGGTTATAAACGACTACGCTGGGTTATGTAAATGGAAGATTTAGTTATGACTTGTTATAATTTTCAGACCCTAAATGGGAATCGAACCCGGAACCTCTGCATTGTAAGCCAGTGCACTACCACTACGCTACAGAGGCAGCCACATAACTTTTATTAAATATTTAATACGTTTATACAGTATTCTCCAAATAATCTTAACTTCACTATTTTAATAAAAAATTCTTTGCAGTAGAAATAAAATGTTTGTAGGCATATTACTTAAAGTACACATTAAAAAAAAATAGGATCAAAATACAGTTTAACTGTAATGTATTACAGAAATTAAATGACAAAAGCTCTACTGTATTCCTGTAATACTGCTCTGAAATTTACTTAATTTCTTTAAAAAAATTCATTTTATAACTATAACTAACACTGTGCATTTGATAGGCAGCATAATACAATACTGCAGGGTAGACTGCAGTTTTGATGACTGCTGTCATATTTAAATCTTGATGATGAATCATGTTTTAAACCATAGACTTGCATCAACAGTTTCCAGTCAATTGTTTAATAAACAATAGTTTTTATTTTCCTCAAACTGGTATTCACATTTTTATTAATCAAAATTAAACATGTTTAAATAATACAACTTCGTTATTTTCCTCTACTCACATTTCCTTTAAAAACCTAAATAATGCATCTTCCACAGAATCAAATTTTTTGCTAATCTGAACACGCATGGTTTATATCAGTTAAAATTATAGAGAGAGTACTGCAGTAAGTTAAAATGTTCAATCAATATTATTATTAAATTAATCTCAACCAGAAATTTATAATTATGAAAAAATAAATTACGCTGATATGAAACTAAATATAATTTTATTACATAAAAATTATAGGGCTTACCCTACTGATAATGCATACTCAATTTAATTCTACTGTGCCTGTTGTTGTTTAGGTCATCAGCCGAAAGGCTGGTTTAAACCTGTAGAGGGTTTACTAATTAAATCGAGGAGTGAGGTGGTTTACCATTGCCTTCCTCACTAAGTGGAAAAGTACGTTTATCAGCATGCCGAGCCCTCTGAAAAGCACATATTTTCCACTCTGCAAATGACACCTTCACTTCATTCACCACAGGGTCTGGCTGTATAATGAAATTCATTACTTTCAGAGGAAATAACTTTGATTAGTGTTTTTTACACCTCTACCTCTTCTGTTTTTAAATGATTCAGTCATTTAATTGGCTACAGAGCCTACGCATATAAAAAAAATAATACATTAAGTTGGATTTCACTCTCAAACCAGTGATTTGGAATAACTACACATAACTATACCCCGACAATTAATTTTTGAACCTTCGCTGAAAGATGTAAAATTAACCAGGACATCTGTTTGAGGCTAGACACTACGTAACAATGAATTGTGGGAGAAACTAATATTAATGTAAAGTAGTGTGAGTAATTTAGAATTTATTTTCACGCATCTCAGAGCTCACGAACACCAATCAGCTTTTACCAGATCAACAAAAGCTTTCATGTTTTACAAAATTAACCTGAGTATGTTAAATCTTAAATAAAATAATAATGCAACTGGTAGAATTATGCTATATACAATTCAAAATTATGCTAGGTTGTATTATGACTGAAATAGTTTACATATCTACTTAATATTAGGTACATACGTACCTGAAATGGGCTATTAAGTTCTTAACACATATTATGTCAGAACCAAGCTTTGGAATCTGTATAAAACATTGTATATATCAGTGAAAAATGGATTAGACAGAAATTTATTACAGTTTGAGCAAGCTAGTGTGGCACCGATATGCTGTTAGATTTTTCTTTTTTCCACTTACATCTGATTGAAATACTCATTAAGACTTATATAAACAGTGAAGTGGAAATGAGTGACAAAAAAATGTTAGATGACTGGGAACTGAATCCATGGAAACGAATCCAGTTGCACTGGCCATTTGACATTGAGAAGCTGCCAGTACTTAGACAAGAGAAAATCTTAAAAACAACTGTTAAATAATCGGCATGAAAAATGTAGAGAGCTTAACATGAAAGGCAGTAAGAGACAAAGGTTGAGTCATTTAATCACTTAAAAGCTCAACCTAGATTTCTTTCAATAGTAAATGATACTCTAAATTAGTAAGCCTACAACTTGTAGATTGTATATACTGTCATCTTTAAGGCAAGTGGCTTCCACACTAGGGGTCCCGGGTTAGATTCCTGATCAGGTGTGCCAATTTTTCATCTATTGCCCTTCATTGTCTGCATTAGCATGTGCAGAACAGTTAAATGTAAACCAAAAAAATCTTCAATGATATCACATATTTCACACACCAAATAGGCCTACATGACAAATATATCACTGAACCATAAATTGAACTTTTACAGAATTCCTTCACACTACAATAATTTAATAATAATCTAACAAAACTTTTAGTACCCAATTTTTTCTCCCACATTAAGTGAAAATTAGCAAAATAATTAAATCACATTTTTACAACTGTTTGGCACACCATAAATACTTGGTAAAATTTCCAGCGATGATTAAGTAAATCTAATTGATTTTGCAATGCAAGATGCCACACTCATATATAAACAACAAATTACTAAATCTATATTGAACAGTTTATTATGCAGAAAAAAAATTAAAAACTATGGAGGTATGTTTTGTGTGAGTGAGACTAATATAAATTATTGTAAAAGAGAATTGTAAATCCAACAAAGGATTAGTATTTTACGTTTTTATTTTGTTTTATTAAACTTTTCTATTTTATCTAGAAATGCAAAATGATTTTGGTACATAAAAAATGCTAAAAAATTAATCAGGAATTCTAAAAAAATGAACAACCTAATCCAATAAAGAGAGGTAAATAAGGGGGAAAAGCTAACAAAATTTCAAACATTCGGACTTAAACCAAAAAAAAGAAGAAATTAGGACTTAAATCGGCTGAATAGACACAACTAAAGTTTACACTTATTGGCTGAATTGTCAATTGAATTTGTCATAAAAGAGTGTTAATTTTAGAATTTCTTTTTAATGTTACAGCTTACAAAGGATGTTCAGTAACAAAAATTATAAAATTAGCGTAATGAACAGAATTACATTAAAATTTATAACCCGCAAGTTTATACCCTCTACATGCAACACGGAAAATATCTACACACAAAACAATACAATTTTACTTACAGGAAAAGAAAGATAAAAACTAATTCCTACCTCCTTTTTATTTCAATAAATTTATCTTGACCTTTTCAGTAAGTCTGAAGTAATTTAAAAAAAAAATCGAAACACTTTTAAAACTGCCGTAGTTAGAATTTAAAATACCGGTAACGGTAAACTTTATTATTTAGTATTTTACGACACAAATCAATAATAACAACATTCATTTCATAAACTGTGTATGAATAAACTTGTATAATAAAAGAATTCGTGAAGTTAGTTACAATAACTAACATTAACATGATAAACTTGATTGAATTCATTACACACTGAAAAGGAACACAACATGCAACTGATTACAAACGTGCAACATAACCTCACATGCACAGCTGGGAGTTCAGTCCGGGGAAGATCAATGCTCCTGACTCTCACGTCACTAATTGGGATGGGGTTGAAAACAGATTCACCATTTTACACAATTATTTTTACTGAAATGATATAACACGTCTACTTTACATCACGAATGATAAATTTAAATACTAATTTTATAAATAAATTAAATACATACTGGGTGTATTGTGTCTGCTAAGCTTATCAGTAACTATTACGCTTGGTTCACCACGGAGTAAATTCTCGGCTTCAGAAAGAGAATTTCGCCTTAAATGTTTTTCTTCATCGTCCGCACTCTTTTCATCTTGACTTTCAGCTCTTGTAGCCATAGTAAATACTGCTAGATAATCGACACTATCAACACAACTTAATCATTAACTAACCAAACGCACCACACTGACACGACCAGCTTGACAGCCGCACCCCCTCCAACACGACGACAAGGTTGTAAGCTCTCCCCACCCTTCTGTTACCGACCCCAAAATGGGTTAAAATGCTTGCTACTGTTACGAGCGCTACAAGCGGATATTTACTTAATCTCGTAGTTAATAGAAAAAAACTGATAAGTAGTCATTGGCAAATACTACAATATCCACAATTTAACTTAATTATTTTATCATAAAAGTAGTCATTAACGATATTACTATACTTTGGTCCGTAAAGCAGAATAATCAATAACCTGCACATGCGATGTCAATATTGAGAGCCAATATATTATTAATTACACAATTTCAGTCGAACGCAATTTTCAATAAACCTTTTTATTTCATTCCATTTAAAATAAGAATTTTACTTGTTTTTAATCATAGTAGAGTAAAATATTTAACTGAATTATTTATTCATTCCTGTTTCAACTTCTGGGCTTTTCAATCAATTTTTACATTTACTGTAGGCCTACTCGAAATATAATGAATTATGCTTACCTTTTAGCAGAACGTAAAACTTACGATTTAAGTAGGTCATCACAATCTAATAAAATTTATAATTTTTTAATAAACGATATTTTAAAATTCAAGTTCAAAATTTGTGTCGTATGCCTAAAATGTGTTTAGCTATATTAGCTACTATGTACCTATCTTCACTAAAGATGATTTTTTGAAGTAACACCTTAACTCAAAAGCTTTAACATTCCAAAATTCCTCAACTCGGCCTGTGAAAGAACGTAGGGCTGCTACAGACAATATATTAGAAAATCAAAATATTAATAAGCAAAGAAAGCACTTTTTGTGAGCAATCCCGATATTTCAGAGAGAAAATAAACAAAAAAACCGTTGCCAATGAAAGCTCAGTAAACAACAACACATAATTTGGCTACAGTAGTTACAAGCATTTTTACGGAAACTATTTAAAACCTTTGAAAACTATTTCAAACCACAGAATTACACTACTCGTTTAAAATAAAGTAAAAAGTTTCAATTATTTTTTGAGTTGATCGAGGCGAATCTATATTTCGTTTTTAAAAGACGTTTAATAACTGCACATTATGTGCAACTACTGTATTATATAAATGCAATCAAATAAAAAGCACAATATTAAAATAATAAGAAGATAAACTTTATCTTCTACCCGATAATTATTTGCCATTTTTACTTCGGTCAAAACTATATTTTTGCCTGCTCGTTGGTGTAGTGGTCAACACTACAGGCTTTTGTAGGTACCAGGAGTTCGATTTCCGACTTTTTATTAAATCTCTGGTATTTTTCATCACTCATTTTCATAACCTTGAACCGACTTACCATATCAGTGGGCCTGGAAGCGATTACCGTTTGAATTTGGCAGTTTTTCATCCTTAAGTCTCATATCATTACCTACACACAAGCCAAGGCTTATGGAATATAATCACCCAACAACGAAATTTAAAAAAATAAAAATAATAAATATCGAGGAGTCAAAGGGGATGCGTTATCATTGCATGTTTTCAAACAAACTGGTTGAATAAAAAATATATTAGTACAGTATTAGAATAAATACGCTTAGTTTTAGAAATATCTCTCTCTCAGATTATGTAGAAAATTTGTTTATTGTTGTAGGATAGTTCACCCCGATTATAACCTATAGGCGCAAGTGATCACAATCAAAAATGTTTATTTTTACGTAATTATTTCTTATTTATTCGTATTTATTAATTCTTACGTATCACTTAGAGCATGCTGATTTCGAGAACTGCGGCTTTTTAGAAAGATATAGTAACAAATAAAATAAATAACCTTTATTGTAACGCAAAATAATATACATTATTATGACATAATATTGGCTACATTGTATTTTATCGTGAGTCAACTGTTCATCAGTTGATTTTCGAAGACGAAGGTTCCGTGGTTCAAATCCTTATAAAGTTAGTTTATTTTTACATGGATTTATATACTAGATGGTGGTTACCGGTGTACTTTTATGGTTGAACTTCAATTAACCATACTCTCTCAGGAATAATCGGCCTGAGTCTACATAATACTAAACCTCATTTACAGGTCATACGTATCACCCTAATCTCATTGGGTCATGGGTTGCTTGTTGTTTTAAATTTAACAAATTTTAACGTATACTGTTGTTATTGTTGTTGTTTAAGTCATCAGGTTTGAACCACCAGGGCCTTTACTAAATAAAACGAGTGAAATGGTTTATCTTGCCTTCCTCACTGAGTGGAAAAGTATGCTTATCAGCCATACCATGCCCTCTGAAAAGCATCTACTTTCCAACCTGCTAATGACTCCTGTTCTAAATGCTTCAGTCATATAATTGGCTGACCTTGTAATAAGAGACAGAACTATTTATTGTAGCCCTGGAACTAGCAGATCAAGTACAAATAATTTAACACTCCACCTGC
The DNA here is from genome assembly GCA_035578175.1 of Catonia carolina. Taxonomy (NCBI): domain Eukaryota; kingdom Metazoa; phylum Arthropoda; class Insecta; order Hemiptera; family Achilidae; genus Catonia; species Catonia carolina. The sequence goes on along the minus strand of JAQMRL010000002.1, from coordinate 117,937,843 downwards.
CTGTTATGGGATTTAGTATTATTCTTCTATTTCATTTTATTATTATTCTTGCTACTTACTTTAAAACAGGTTCTAAGGTTTTTCTAAAAATCATAGTCAAAATTTTTAGGGTAGGGAATTTTCTGACAGGGAAGGTTCAACTACAACTACTACTACTAAAAATTATTTTAATTACTTTAGACTTATAGTTCCTTTTATACCCTTTAAGTTCTTAGATACTTAGGTACCCCTTACGTACTAGTAGAAATTTAAATACTTTAGTTTTTCAGTTTAACCCGTAAAGAACAGATGAGAATGTCACGTTTCTAGGTGAACGAGAAGTTAGAGAATTAATGATGATTAAGATAATTTAAAGAAATAAAAGCCATGAATTTAACGGGTCATGAAAAAATTCTCAACGAAGTGTATTCCAAGTTTTGAAAAAATTATGAAGGGTATAAAAATAGCATGTGGTTATTAGGTCTGTATTTGACTTCCCTTGCCCGCTTCATACTTGGAACGTAAGAATTAAGCCGCTAACACAGGTACAATACGTGTACATTTATAACTTACTCAACATACTTATATATTTCAAGGTCAGTGGGTAAAACATTGCTACTAATAAATCATTTATTGTATGTCCACAATATGAAACACATTCTTCCAAACTGTAGGGACACTTGCCAACTTGAACGCGTTAGAATACTAATCTAATAATAGTCTAATAAAGAAAAAAAACAAAATATTTATTGTTGAGTTTTATACGTTTCAAATCAATATTTTTATAATTTTTGCTTTTGATTATAGTGAAAGTGAAACGGACTGGCCGTTAAAATAAAAAATACAAGACCTTATGATATTAATTTTAGACCAACTGAGGTGAATTTAGACGTTTCTGGAAGCTCTTTTTGCGGCCCACATTCTCAGTATTCGGTCACTGTAGGCTTTCTTTCTTTCTTCAGGCTACCCGGTCTTCTACTTTTGCTCTTTATGGAAGCCCTTAAAGCCGTAATTATTTGTCTGAATTTGGTTTGATTAAGTTTTATCGGTTTATTCCGGTTTTCTCAATATTCATTCTGACTTTTTTAAACCTTTTATCCGACACGTTAGGTCTATTGTTTATAGTCTTGAAATATTGTTCTGTCAACTGGTTGTCATCCATTCTATAAGGTGACCGTAAAATTTTAGTCTTCTTTTTCTAATTTTTTTCGTAATTTTCTTTGTACAGTTCTTCTCTACCTCGTAACCTGTAGTTATCGTCCGTCACTATCTTCGGGCCCGTTACCTGGCGGAGGATCTTTCTGTAAAGTTTCTCTGCTTCTCTTAGACCAGCCTTCCCGGTCATTCTAACTCAATAAATTCATACTCGCGTACGGACGTACAGATTTTATCACAGTATTAAAATGTCTAATCTTAGCTTGTTTTGAGAGTGCTTTCTTCTTATACAAGTGGTATTTAGCTGGTATATTACACACACTTTATTTATTTTTTGTTAACCATGTTTTTTGCATTTAAATAATCAAGAAGAATTACACACTTAGTAATGAAAAACATAGTATTTATCTATGTTTAAGTAATTCATAAAATAGAAAAAGCATGGAACTGGAAATGGCCTTTGTGAATAATTTATTCATAAAGTACTTTCTTCTTACGCAGTATTTGTTTTACTAGAATAGTTCATTGCTGTATGTCAGTCTACTTGGCAAGCAAATACCTTGATCTGCAAGATCAAAGTTATGCGACAGAAAACAATATACTGGGAAGTTTATTATCCTTGTTAACCTTCAGGAATATATAATTTGTTTATTTTTACTTTCTCTTGCCTATATGAATATATAGGAAGGAAAGTATTGTTTTCATGTCGATTTTTCGAAATCGAGTTTTCACCGGATTTATACGTTTTCAGACCCCCTGAACCCAAAAAACATGTTTTTAGCGATTGGTCTGTGTGTGTGTCTGTGTGTGTGTGTGTCTGTGTGTGTGTGTGTCTGTGTGTGTGTGTGTCTGTGTGTGAACAGAATATCTCAAGAACGGAACATCGTACGAACTTGAAACTTGAAACTTAAGTTACATACCACTACCGGACGCGACACGAACATTTTCATCAAAATCGGTCAACCGGAAGTAGTAGTAACTTAGTTTATTCGTATAATTTTTCAGTTTTTTGCGATTTTCTCAAAAACTGGTCCTACGATTTTTTTTAAAATCGCCTATTTTACTCAATTTTTTATTCTCTACAAGATAGGGTAGGCGCCATGTTTGCTGAAATTCTCGGTGAGGCTGTTTTCACGTAAAAACGTTGTTTTTTTAAGATTACGGCTTTAATATAAATTTTAGCGCAAAAACTTATATAATAAAAGTTGTAGAGAATTTAAAAACCTACAACTTCTGTTTCAAACATTTTTTTGTATGACGCTTAGTTTAGCAGTAATTAGCGATTTTCTGATTTTTTCTCACGAAAACGTGTGAAAAATCGATTTTTTAAAGATTTTGGCCTTAGTATGCATTTTACGACAAAAGTGTATATAACCAAATTTATAAAAAATTAAAAGATCTACAACTTTTATTAAGAGCATTTTTCTCTAAAGAGCCTAGTTTAGAGAGAAAGAGTGATTTTCCGTATTTTTAAACCAAACTGAGTTCGAATTTCATTTTGCGTGTTTCACTCATGATTGAAATATGGTTATATTTTTGAGATTAGTTGTTTGTTTATTTCTAATGTTTTATTACTAATGTTAGGTTTATTGTTAATTATTTATATTGGCAAGAGAAAGTTGTGTGAGTGTTTCACACCAGATTTTTCTTTTAAAAAAGATTTTACTCAATTATTCGTTCATTTTTTTCTTATTAATGTTGATAATTTAGTTATTATTTGTACTAGATCTCCTTGTTCCAGGGCTACAAATAGTAGTTCTCTTTCTTATCATATGGTCAGCCAAATATATGACTGAATTATTTAAGAACAAAGGAGGTAGATCTGTAAAAGACACTAGTCAGAGTTATTTCCTCTGAGAGTCCATTCTATAAGGAATAAGTTCATCCATTCTATAAGGAGAGTTTGAACCTCTACAGGTTCAAACCAGCCTTTCGGCTGATGACCTCAACAACACAAAAAATTGCAGTACACCCCAGCTAAATCAAAATATAGGGTGGTTGTGGGTGAATGTAATGATTTTCATTATACAGACAGATCGTGTAATGAATAAAGTGAAAGTGTCATTTGCAGGGTGGAAAGTAGATGTTTTTCAGAGGGTCTGGTATGCTGATTAGCATACTTTTCTACTCTATGAGGAAGGCAAAGTAAGCCACCTTACTCCTCGTTTTACTTAGTAAAGCCGCGAGAGTTTCAAACCAGCCTTTCCCTGGTGACCAAAACAACTACAATTTAGTTGACATAATATGAATACTAGGTTTATTGAAAGTAATGTTCAATTCTCATTTAATATAAATAGAGGAATATGTACATTACTTGCCCGTAACAGACAGGTGGAGTGTCAAATTATTTACGCTCAATCTGTTAGTTGCAGGACTAAAGTAAATAGTTCTGTTTCTTATCACGTGGTCAGCCAATTAAATGACTGAATCATTTAAGAACAGAAGAGGCAGAGGTGTAAAAGACACTAATCAGAGTTATCACCTTTGAAAATAATGAATTTCATTATACAGCAAGACCCTGCGGTGAATGAAGTGAAGGTGTCATTTGCAGAGTGGAAAATATGTGCTTTTCAGAGGGCTCGGCATTCTGATAAGTATACTTTTCCACTCAGCGAGGAAGGCAATAGTAAACTGCCTCACTCCTCGTTTTACTTAGTAAAACCTCTACAGGTTCAAACCAGCCTTTCGGCTGATGACCTCAACAACACAAAAAATTGCAGTACACCCCAGCTAAATCAAAATATAGGGTGGTTGCGGGTTAACCTAATTTTAGATACGCGAAATTCCGGATATCATGCCAAGACATAAAACAGTTAAAGTGAATATTATTAATACTTATGTATAAACGAAAATACAGTAATTTCAAGAGAATATAATTTAATACTGTTACAGTAATTAATATTTGCTGTATCTAATTTCAATTATTCACAGTCTTTAAAAAGAGTCTAAGGTTTTTGATGAAACCATTGTCTTACGGCAATATCACGCCATAATTTTATTAGAAGCACATGTTATTACACAGTTTGGGAAATTTGGGTTGAAATCCTAGAAATACTTCTAGCCTTCTAGAAGTGAGCCTTCTATGGTACACAGTAGATTTATTTCGTTACAACAGATTAACGACTATTCAACGTACACTTAGTAAACGAATTCCCTGAATAGTAAAACCTTATATTCGAAATTTATTTCATTTTACACTGTTCTGTACTATAACTTACGGTACGTGTTTATATGCTGCACTGTATAGTATATCTATTATATTCATATTAAGTAATCACCATAGAAAAGTAAATTGTTCGGATCCGTTAAGGTCAAGCCGGGTTACGGTTTAGCAAGGTTTGGATAAACGGGGTACTGTATACGTAATTTCAACCACAGAATTTGATGCAGTGTTTTTGTCGTATTGATTTTTCTTGGAGTGTGTTTGAACATAACCAATGATGGTTTTTCCGTGAATATCTCTTATCAGCTAATCAACATATCAACCAGTAAAACTTAAAAATTTAACTACTTATTATCTGAAGCAGTGTTTTTGTTTTATTGCTTTTTTCTTGGAGTGTGTTTGAACATAACCAACGATGTTTTTTGCGTGGATATTTCTTCAGTAAAAGGACAGAGTCGCATAGATCAGCGATTTAAAAATAATCAGCTAGTTAACATATCAACCAGTAAAACTTAAAAATTTAACTACTTTTTACTAGCTCAATGGGCAACCTGTTTCACTAACAGACTGGGCTCTTCCGTTTACAATTTGTGTCACAAAAATCAAATTAATTTAAGCATTCCAATATTGGTCAATTGGGAGAAGAAGCTTGGGTAGACCAAAGAAAAGGTGGTTTGAATCTGGAAAGGCGTAGCGCCTAATCCGTAGACATGATTTAAAATATTTCAAGAATAAAACAATACCTTGATTGTGTATGGTAATAATTATGTAAAAATGTTGCTTTAATAAATATTTAGAAAATCCCTTTTTATTTATTATATATGACACTTCATATTTTAAAGTAGTGATTAGCGAGTTTAAGTTGTAATCTACCCTACTCAAATGCGTTTCTCAAAATAGTCAGAGAGGATAAAATATAGATCTAAAAGTTATTAATGTAAAATTTAACAATGTCTACTGTATACGTATTAGTATACATAAAGTCTAAAAGTAAAATTATTTGGATTTATTCTTTAAAAAATCTGGTGTGACACAAAATACACTACTCTCTCTTACCAATGTAAATAATGAACAGTATAAACTTTGTTTAATCATGAGTAAACGACGTCATGTGAAAATCATAACCTAATTTTAAAAATCCTTTAATGAGATGACGCGTCTCATGCCCGGTGGCAATTTTTCTAAAGAAAATAATATTATTGTGAGAGATCAAGCCGTTTTAGTTTTGTAAGAAAGAAAAATTCTTACCTTTAAACTGTGGTAAAAACCATTAGTGGTTTTTGTATGTACTCTTTAAGAGGAATCGAATGAATCTACTTTTGTTTCCGAATTCCGAATTTTATTTCTTAACTTTTGGTTTTGGGCCACTTTCGGTCAAAACCGGAACTTCAAACTCAATTCAGGTTCACTAACTCTTATGTAGATTACGAATCTAAAAACCGTTTGTTGCTATCTCTTTTAGTTTTTGACAACTGGATGTAATGGACGGACATCGGAAGATGATAACGACAATTTAAAAAATTGACACCAACAATGACGCTAAATGAAGATTAACCTCTTTAGGATTTATGTGGAAAATCACTGATTGACGCTAAACTAGACTGAAGAATTAAATGCTTGAATTAAAGGTTGTATATTTTGTAATTTACTACAACTTCAATTATATTCACTATTATCGTCAAATGCATACCAAAGCCATAATCATATAAAATACCTTTTTTCAAATTTTAATAAGAAAAATACAGAAAATTACTAATTAACGCTAAACAAACAGTTATAGAAAAAAATATTTGAAGTAAGAGTTGTAAAGTTGTTAATTTACTTCAACTTATAATAAATTAAATTTATAAATAAATTTGTCCTAAAATGCATATTAATGCCCCAATCTGGGAAAATTTACCACGGGAGTACAGGCCCCAAGAATTTCAGCATAAGAAATGTAGTAAATGAAGCGATTTAAAAAAACCATAGGAGCAGTTTTTTAAAAAAAAAACAAAAAAGTGAAAAATTGCACGAATAAACTACAACTTCCGGTTGACCGATTTTGATTAAAATGTTCCTGTCGGGTCATTCTGTAGTAGCCTACATAAATTAAGTTTAAAGTTTGTACGCTATTTTTTTCTCGAGATATTTTGTGTTCAATCACACACACGCACACACACACACACACACACACACATACACACACACACACGCACGCACGCACGCACGCGCACGCACGCACATACTCACGCACACGCGCGCGCGCGCGCACACACACACACACACACACACACACACACACACACACACACACACACACAGACAAATCGCTAAAAACATCTCTTTTTGGGTGTAGGGGGCCTGAAAACTTATAATTTCGGTGAAAAACAATACTATCCTTCCCTGCATATTTATATCGGGCAAAAGAAAGTAAAAATAGTTTTGATGAAAATAAAGACACGGCTATTAGTATGTAATAAAGAGTTTTCATAGAAAAAACGTTTTTTTTTTGTTATTTCAATTGAGCAATAGAACATTAAACAAACGTTTTACTTTCAAAACACGTACGTCATGGTTGTAAAGTTTTACCTTCAGATAAACACGCATCAGTATAAATTAATGGAGAGAATAGTGAAATAAACAATTAAATCAGGGTGAAGGGCATCTCCTTGTCATTACTCCCGTAAAATTTCCCATTTTAGTCAAGAATAAAAAACTGTTAATGTTTTTGCAATTGTTTGTTTTTTATCCTTCATTAAAATTATTAGGTCGTTCATTATAGATAGAGAAAACAGGAACAGTTGTTAAGTATGATTCGCTCGATTAATACAGTGCACAGGCAATTGAATTTTCAACTTTTACTTTTCTTTAAACTGTAACATTAGACCTAAATATATCTCCAACAAAAATCACCAAGTTGAAAATTGAAACGTACCTATACAACAATTTAAACAAAATACATTTTTTGGCCGCCTCCTTGGCTCAGTGGTCAGCGTGCTACGCTGCAAAGTGGAGGACGTGGTTTGATTTCCGGCTAGAGCCTGGAAAGTATTACATACTGTCTTAAATTCACCGTTGCTTAACCCGATGTGGTCGCTAATGACCAAGATGTTGATGCGACTTTAAATAAACTAAGAAAAAACTAATTAATTAAAATGGTAAAACATAAAATAAGGTTAAACAAAATTCCATAAATTTTGAAACAACAATGAAAATAATTGTTCTATAAATTTACAATAGTTGTATTGACAGATAAGTCACCAAAGCGCTTAATTGAAAGTTGCCGGTCTAAGTTTGATTCCAAACAAGGATGGTAAAATTTCACATCATACGAAATTTACTTTTTCGATACCCCACAACATTTGTTGCCAATGCCTAACAGGTTGATGCGACTTTAAAAAAACTAAGTACACATAGTATTCAACCGACATAATTATTTTACTTGAATTGTTTAAATTTAAGAAATTAAATTTATTACATTCAAATTCACATGACAGTACGACTCAATATTTTTAATTTTCACACGTGAGATGTAAAAGCTCAAAGAATTTTCAGCATTGGTAAACAAGTTCCTTGAATTTTTGGTAAAAATATAATAAATTATAGATTGGATTTGAGAAAAGTGAAACAAAAAGAGATATAAGGATTTCGACAAAGTCAAACGCACTGATATCATTTACTAGCAGTTGACGAGTCTTTAACACTTTATTCTTGGAGTAATTATGCCTAAATAAATGCTTGGCTAGTGGGTAGGTAATGATATCAGGTAATATGAAGATAAACAAGTTCAAGAATGACCGGGAATCAAACCTGGGACCCCTAGCATAAGAGCCAGTTACGTTAACTACTACATCAACGAGCCAGCCCAGCAGACATTTACTATCCAATAAAATTTTATAATTGTGGTATAATCTTGAATAATTTATTTTAATTTAAAATTTTTATTGGTTGTGGTATGTTTAGTTAAACTAATTACGTTGTGAAGAACTTAAATTTAATCAGTCAATTTTTTCACATTAATCTTTAAACAGAATAAGAGTTTTGGAATAGGATTTACGTTTTAAAATTAACAATGGTGATAACAGTATCGCCCGGAGTTCCATGGACAGGAAAACAGTAGTATCACTCCGAAGAAATCGTTCAGAATCAAAGTTCTTCAGAGTCAGCAACTTCCCAATAAGTTAGACAAACTTAAGAAAATAAAAGATAATTGTTAAGGGTCAAGAGTTTATCTGAATTTCGATGTGTTATGAAACATATATAGGCCTATTACAAGTTGTAATATCTGCAAATCACGATGAAGCCAGCTATATGATGAGGAAGTTGCAAGATGAGTATGAAATAAAGGGGCTCAGTATAAATGAAGAACACCTTACTGTTGGTGAACCAGGAAATATACCTGGAAGTCATCGTTGATAGGAGTATACCAAGTGCAGTGGAAGTAAACAGCAAGATTTCGCAAGGGTGAAATGTTATAGGGCAGTTAAATTCTGTCCTTTGGAATGATAAAATATGGAAGGAGATGAATATTAATATTTATCATGCTATCTTGGAAAGGGTGTGTACCTATGACGCGGAAGTACGAGTATTGACTAAAAGGCAAAAGGATCGCCTAAAAGGGGTGGAGACGGAGTTTTTGAGGCGGAGCTGAGGTGTGTCTCGCATCGATCGAACTCCAAATTTCGAAATTAGGAGAAGAATTAGCGTTTAAGAAAATAATATGGATACCATATCCCGGAAACAATTAAAATGTTTCAGCCTTTTGCAGAGAATGGAGGATGGTAGGTGGCCAAAGAGGGTATAGGAGTGGACGCCAGCCGGCAGAAGAAGGAGGGGTAGGCCAAAGGTGATGTGGTTGGATAGTGTGCAGGAGGCAATGTCTTTGGGGCGGCTTTCCGATGGTGACTGGCAAGGCAAAGAGAGGTGGTGCTTAGGAAGCGAGATACGGCTGGGGTTGTAAATTCTCACATGATTATATACATGAAACATATATTGCGGCCCAATTAAAGGCGGTATTTGGTAACAGTCTGTCAATATCAAGGACAATTTTCTTCGAGATGAGTACTGGATAAGACTTCAAACTGCATTACCCTTAGAACTAAGACGAAGGAAAGAGAAGGAAAATAATTACAAATTTTTTACAAGTAATGATACATCATTGTATGATACATTACTGGTCAGAATGTCAGATACCAGAAAAATTAAATACCAGAATGATACATTATTGGTCAAACAATAAAAGTAGAATCACGCGATGAGCTCTTAAGTGAATATTAAACTGAAGATATCAAGGTTAACGTACGCAAAATTATTCCCTGTCGCCAACGTGTTGGTGAATAATAATGTTACCTATAATTGTTCATTGTTTGATAAAACCGGACTCGGAATAGAATCACTAATAAAATACGGGGGAAGAAAAAGTTGTGTTATGCCAAATGTAGAAATTTAATGATAATTTATTAACACGTTCCAGAATTATTAAATAGTATTGAAATCTATTCCCTTTATAAGAAGGGATAGTAATAAAAAATCGTAAAACTAATAGTTTAATATTATTCCAAAGTAACTTCGATTGAAGTATTTTGCGATATTTATCGTTATAGTAGAATTGTCACATTTTTTAAAAGTAATAACTACGGTAAAATCAATAAAATTATTAGTTTTTCAATGGAATATGTTTTCTCTCAAGATTGTACTTGAGAAAGTCACAATATTTCAAACGGAATAATTTTGAATTATGGAATCAAATAAATTTATTATTAAACATTCTATTTTATGAATATGCACTTAAACAATAGATTTATTGGTAATGAACAGTTCATTGATAACTAATAACAACTTAAAATAAGGCTAGACGGTTAGGAAACAATAGCACCGTACGCCTACTACTGTTACTAGTACTAATACTAGTGATAACGTGACCTAATAGAACAGTGTATCAGTAGTACAGTTCAGTAATGAAGTATGTAGGATGGTCAAGACGTAATTCTGAGTTCATGCATTATTAATCGCAGACACATGAATAGCAAAGCCCTTATAGCACAAACATTCAAATTTATTCTTAAGTCTGGGCAAACGGTGGTTCAATTTTTAACAACTCCCTTTAATAACATCTTTAACATGTTTAAAAAAATTCCCTTTTTGTAACTTAGATAGAAATCCTAACCTGCTTGAATTTTTACATTATTTTCTTTAATATACCTACTAATGCCAGAATGACCATTCTGTTCAGCAAAACGAATTTTTTTCTACCAAAATTTTCTTTAAATATAATTTAAATTAATCACTTAAAAATAGTCAATAAACTTAGGTATAAGACTTACTTTGGCTATCTCCGTGGTGTAGTGATAAGCGCGCGAGCCTACAAAGCGGAAGGTCGAGGCTTTGGAAATTATTACAAGTCAAAACCCATTGTTCCAGTTCCTTAACCTATCATAATCGCTAATGACCAAGCTGTTGGCGTGACTTTAAATAAATTAAAAAAAAATATTAACTTTAGTTGGTACCCGTACATACATAAGAAAGTTCTCACTGACTTACTAAATCACTGATAGGCTACACTCACTCACTCATTACTGATTATTAAACTTTCCGATCACTAAAAAGCTAAATAAAGTTCAACACGTTTGTTCTTTTTCGCTGGACAAAAAATAAAGCACTTAGGTTACATCTAGAATACATGTGGCTGTGTGGTAAAGAAGGGGTAACAACCCTCAAGTAATACACACTATAGTAGGTCCTCAATTTACCGGTCATTACCATTTACCTTGGCTTATTCAATGTCACTCATTTTCATCCTTGGATTCCTTTTCAATTCATCCTTGGATTCAATGTCACTCATCTGGAAAAAGAAAAATTTCGTCCCTGCCCCTTACATCACTTTCTTTCTTGTGCGTTTTGATTGGATAATGTGTACTCCTACGTTAATACAAAAATACAGCAACATTTGATCTTAAATAATTATTCACTTCAATATTTTTATTTTTGATCAAATGATAATTATTCTCCTGAGACTGTGGATAAAAAGTAAAGGTAAAACGGACTATTATCAAAGAAAAAGGTGTTTAAAGTTTTTTTTGAGAATTAACAAAAGTGCCTGGTAATTACGTAAATATAAGTTAAATTCATTAACAATTTATTATGGGTTATTAGTAATATTTCCGTCTTTATTCAGTAACAACTTAATATTATGAATTATGTCCTATTGTAAGTTTTAAAGACGTACATAGGATCACTGTACAATATACGAATACACGAATTCCCTCACCCATTTTTTGAAGGTTCGTATTTAACGTCGCTTTTATTTAACATCGGTGTCCAACTAGACTTTCGTACGATAAATCGAGGTAAATCCGGTATATCTATAACTTTCCAAAGAGCTACAGTTATGAAAAGAGCAACATGCGTATTCTCTAAGCGACGACGCCTAGGAAAATAAAATTTTAAATTACAGCAATTGATTTCTAAACCTTTCCAAAGAGATATAAATAGAACTGTTCTTGTATATTCTAACAGTAATTTCCAGTGAAGATTTGTAAACCCCTACGAAACTAGTTTTTATGTAGCCTAAATAAAACGTAAATCTTAAAAATGAATTACTTAAACGAAGAATTGAAATTCTATTAACATTTTTAGTTTATTTTTTACCCATAACAGGCAGGTGGGGTGTTAAGTGCATTCGATCTGCTAGTTACAGGGCTACAAAAAATAGTTCACTTTCTTATCACATGGTCAGCCAATTATATGACTGAAGCATTTAAGAACAGAAGAGGTAGAGGTGTAAAAGATACTAGTCAGAGTTATCTTCTCTTAGTTTATTGAATTTAATTTTAAAGCTAGACCCTGTGGTGAATGAAGTGAAGGTGTCATTTGCAGGGTGGAAAGTAGATGCTTTTCAGAGGGTCTGGCATGCTGATAAGCATGGGTTTCCACTTAGTGAGGAAGGCACAGGTAAACCACCTTACTCCTTGTTTTACTTGAATTATTCTCTAGAGGTTCAAACTAGCCTTTCGGCTGATGACCTAAACAACAGTTTATTTTTATAAAATTGGAAATAAACAATCCATTCTTCGTTTCTCAACAAAAATACAGTCGATTTTTCATTAGTTTTAAGGTATAGCAATTTTTAATTAATTATCTTCGTGCGTAATTGAAATCTCAAATAAAATAGTATTATTATTTTTATTAATTATCGTAAAAGATTTTAAGCATAAAAAGTGTAGTAGCCTAATAAACTTTATCGTAAGTAAAAGATTAGAAATGGGAAATTTGTTCAGCCATAAAAAATGAAGATCGAACGTGTACACGAGGTCAAGGCTAATTGGATACATGCATTATTAATAGGATCGTGTCGATTTGTGACAGTAACTGAATAAGAACAACATTTTTGTAATTGAATATCAATTGGATTTGGTTATATAAATAGAAGTATATCTTTCTGTGGTTATTTTTAACTAGTACATCAAAACTTGCGCTGGCTATAAATTTTGAAATTATGATTAATAAATAATAAAGGTTGGTATAACTTAAACATATCCCGTGCATTCAGTAATAGACTACATAAAGCTAATTATTAAATTTTTTGATCATTACATTTTTTTTATCGAAAATGAATGAATTCAAAAATGGAAAGGTATTAAACAAGTGAAAGTAAAAATACTATAAATATTTATCAAAAAAATCCAATTTCGGATGTATAATAAAAAATCTGGTGTGAAACACTCACACAACTTTCTCTTGCCAGTGCAAATAATTTAAACAATAAACCTAACATTAGTAACAAAACATGAGAAATAAACAAAAAACTAACCTCAAAAAAACATAACCTTATTTTAATCATGAGTGAAAGACGCAAAATGAAAATCGAATTTAGTTTGGCTTAAAAATACGGAAAATCACTCTTTCACGCTAAACTAGGCTTTGTAGTGAAAAATGCTTTAAATTAAAGTTGTTGATCTTTTTATTTCCTATAAAATTAATTATATACACTTTTGTCGTAAAATGCATACTAAGGCCGAAATGTTAAAAAAATCGATTTTTCTCACGTTTTCGTGAGAAAAAAACAGAAAATTGCAAATTACCGCTAAATTAAGCGTTATACAAAAAAATGTTTGAATTAAACTTTGTAGAATTTTAAATTTTCTACGACTTTTATTATATAAAGTTTTGCTCTAAATTGCATATTAAAGCCGTAATCTTAAAAAAAAACAACGTTTTTACGAGAAAACACCCTCACCAAGAATTTCAGCAAACATGGCGCCTACCCTATCTTGTAGAGAATAAAAAAGTGAGTAAACCAGACAATTTTAAAAAAAATTGTAGCACCACTTTTTGAGAAAATTGCAAAAAAGTGAAAAATTATACGAATAAACTACTACTTCCGGTTGACCGATTTTGATGAAAATGTTCGTGTCGGGTCCGGTAGTGGCATGTAACTTAAGTTTCAAGTTTCAAATTCGTAGGATGTTCCGTTCTTGAGATATTTTGTACACACACACACACACACACACACACACACACACACACACACACGCACACACACACACACACACACACACACACACACACACACACACACAGACCAATCGCTAAAAACATGTTTTTTTGGGTTCAGGGGGTCTGAAAACGTATAGATCCGGTGAAAACTCGATTTCGAAAAATCGACATGAAAACAATACTTTCCTTCCTGTATATTCATATAGGCAAGCGAAAGTAAAAACGAAAGTGCTCATTTCTCGTCATTCCTATCAAACGAAGATTATATGGTTCATTATTTACATCGGCAAGAGAAAATAATACGAGTGTTTCACACCAGATTTTTTTAACTCATAAGCTTGCTTACTTATTTTTTGCAAAAAGTGCAATAACTTTAAAAGTTTACGAAAACGTTAACCTTTTTAATTATTATTATAACGTTAAACGTTAACAAGTTTTTTATTAAGATAATTAAATAAAATGTAGTACACTTTGTTAGTTAGCTATTTAATTCCTATTTTAGCAGACTCAAAATTATGTAGCAATTTTTCAACCAAAGGGTCGAAAACAAAAAGTACGCAACAATGGCTGCATTTAAAAAAGTTTTCATCGGAAAGTGTAAATTTTTAAATCTCTTCAATTGTTTCCATAATCTTTTTTACTGATTTCTGGCGTGAATATTTGAAACAATCCAGGAACATCTGTTGTAGATATGTTAGCCAATTATTCTCAGCTTGTGATAGTTTTTAGTATATTTAGATAGTTTAGATAGTTAGCTTGTCAAACCAGAGTAACCTCATTTTTCCATTTTTTGCTGACAAACCCGAAGGTCGTTTAATTTTTAAATTATGGTCAAACGAAATTTTAATTGATTTTGAATATCTTATTAAACAGGCATGAATAGCAATATTTTGTCCTTAATATTTTGTATCTTTATTTTCGCTAGGAAGCAAAGAATATCGAAATTAGATTGCGCCAAAATAGCTCATAATAATAATCTACTTCTTCCCTCAGGGATCCGTACTCGATCTTCTCCGTCAACCAACATCTGCTTCTCCTCCTCCTCCTCCTTCTTCTTCTCCCCCCTCCTCCTCCTCTTCCTCCTCCTCCTTTTCCTTCTCCTCGGTCTACCGACATCCCTTTTACCTTCTGGAGCATACCAGTGTGCCTGCCTAGGTATCCTGTGACCTGACATCCTTGCCAGTGCTTTCTCCAACTTTGGCGATAATTGTTTATCTTTTTGTTCAAGTTGTACGAGACCCAACTTCTAAGAGATTTTAATAAATCTCACGTGCCACCTCGTTTGCTCTGAACAACCATTACCGGAAACCAGGTGCTTACACCACCATCTTCTACAAACTCTGATCCTATCACTCATGGCCAGAACTCTTAGTTCTTTCCCTATTGTAACATTCGAAATCTTGTCCAGTTGTGTGTACATCTATTTGCAATTTTTAAAAACTCCATCTAAGAATATAAAACTGTAAAACACTCAAAGCCCTTGGTAAAAATACTGTTTTTATGAATGTCTGAAGACAATTAAATGCATGTCACTCACAAATTATTGCTTATGGGATTTTATGTACAAAATTATTTCACCAAAAAAATCCCCTCCATTTCGCACTTTAGCGTACTAGACTGCAACGTGGAAAGTACCGAATTCATTTACGACTAGAATCTAGAAACTTTATTATGTTTACACCGCTCCATAACCCACACTAGTCATAAATGAGCAAGCTACTGAAATTACTTAAAAATCTAATAGATACAACGTATTTATTTCTGAATAAACAAAGTTGTTAACTACTAGTAAGCTCACTTTATAAAGGGTAAAATTATCTTCAAGAGCAGCCTTAGATTGATCTACATAGAAATTACATTAAAAAACTCATTCATCAGTAAAATATAAATTGTTCTCCACGTGCTAGTCGACTGGTTATGTAAATTATGAAACAATTATGTGATTTTATACCTAAACTAACTTCGTCATCTGAATGACTAAACCGGCAGCATTGTAATTACTTGAATGGAATGAGCAAGTAACGCGTCTTTGTGTGTAATCGGTACAGACGGGTTTATTGCAAATATTTATCGCGTCTAGTGACAATGAATCTCTTAATAATTTACTAACATTATTTATGCTTCATTATAAATTTACTATTATTCAGCCTTCAAAATACAGTTTTGAAGTAAAGGCCTGCAACTTTCATTTTTATTTTCATCACATGTTTTTTTGTAACTAGAATTATCCAGTGTATTCCAGCTTTTATTCTGGATTAATCAAGCAAATTCTGGCTGTAGGATATCAAGGTTATACACCTGACACCTGGACAAAATATGTTACATTTATGATCATGACATAAGATACTTCATGTATCTTCTTATTAAGTAGTTAGGATTAGCAATTATGTTAAAATATTTTTAAAGTTTTCATAGCTTTCTTAGATATTTTGAAAGTGTTAAATACCCATCTAAATGTATCAATAAATATATGACCAACAGAGTAGATCCACCGCATATATAAATTTATAACAAAGCTGTGTATTAAAATGAAAATCTATGTATATCCTGTAGTAGCTAAATGAAACATTTTCAGTAACATATATTTTATTGTTTCATAAAAGTACAACCTGAAAGACTCGAGGTTTAAAAGATCTAAGCTATAAAATAAAACTTTATATGACCACCACCTAAAATCCAGGATTAGGATTTAAGACCTAATACTTGGTCTTAATCTGGAAACACTATGGACAGTGTTCCTAGATTTGATATTTAGCTTGGATCTGAAAATTATTACATGTTCAAACTAGTTGTTCCTTAACTCATAGTAATCACCAATTACCTAGCTATTGGTGCGATGTAAAATAAACTAAATATAGAAAAAAAATTAGACATAATCGATGTAGCTTTAAGAAAAACTTTCGAATGACCGGAACCTCATTGTATTAACCCTTTCAGTACCAAAGTCCGGAAAACAGGACGTCAATGTATTTTATGTTGTAACAACATCCGGTTTAACGGATGTCAGAATTACCCAACATTTACAAATAAAACTTTTAAACAAAAATTAATGGTATAATGTATTTTGATACCGCCTCCGTGGCGTAGTGACTAGCGCGCTAGCCTTGTATGTGTACTTTTTAAAGCACAATACAAAACCATATTCACCAATAGTTGCGATAAATTTAGTTTTATTTAAAAATTATCTCTTGTTATCATAAAATCAATCTCTCAATAATTCAAATGAGCCAGAATAAGCTAAGTATTAGGAAAACATTTTATAGCGAAGCTTTTGTAAAATTTTATTATTTACTACCTAAACTAGACTAGTTGAGTAAACCTTCTAGAGTAGCCTAACAATATTTATCACAATAATGGACGAGGAAAAATTATGTGTAAAGTCAGGTCGTCCAGATTTTGCGTAGTTAAACATTTTTACTTTATGACTATCAAAGTACCCATTGTGTAAAACATTATTTTTTTATGTATTTTTATTTTATTTAGTTAAATACACTACATTAAAATTTATTACTAAATTAAACTAAGCTTTAAATGAAATAAATATTATAAGGAAGTAAGGAAGGATCTTGAAAATATTGGATAAAATAATAATGGTATAATAATAAATTATACCCAAAAACTCTTCTTCACAAAGAGTTCTGTCCGCGCATAAAAATATACAAAAAGAAATTACATACCACACAGATCCAATTCTATTCCACACAAAAATATTCTATTTTCAACCGTATTTCAAATCCTCTTTTTGTTAAGCGACGTAAAACAAGAAAACTTGTTAAAAAACTGAAGAAAATGTTCCTTAGCTTTTACTGTTTTTAAAAACATTGCAACATTTATATTATATTTTGAAGATAAACGTTTTATTTTCGAGTTTGGTCTCAGCTTCTACCGGATTGATTTTGGTGAGCATTTACTTTTTTAATAAAGTACTCAACATGCAAATTTGCCTTCTTGCATCATTTTATTTTAAATTTTAGATTAATGCGGAAAACAGAAAATTAACGGTTTTTTTGAAGATTTACTGTACTGATACGGTAATCAATTTATGTTATCCGTGGATACTAAGTTGTGGTACTAAGTTTTTATGGAAGATTTCTCAGTTTTTGATGAAATAATACCGTTTTGAAAAATTTAAAAATTTAGCTGTTCGCTGATTCAATCGAGTACTTGTGGGTTTTATAGATTTTTAGGCGCAGAAAAATAAAAACAACCCAACTGAGTTCACGTTTCAAGTCCTCATCGTAAAAAGTTGACCAACAAATTTAAAATCACCGTATTTATTCTGAGACTATCAGTTCGGTTACCTCATTTTCAGAATCTACGTCAAAAATTAAAACATACTGTGTGATTCATTTATTCAGTTTTTATACGTTAAGTTTGATTAATTTGTTATTTTTATACGCTGTGGTTAAAACATTTTTAACATTTTGAGTGATTTTTTTTTTTTTTTTTTTTTTTTTTTTTTTTTTTTTTTTTTTTTTTTTTTATTTATAAAGGTCGCATCAACTTCTAATGGTTATTAGCGACCACAATAGGAGTTATAAGTACTAATAACAGTAAAAAACAATAATTTCATAAATCAAAACATTAAAAGTAAAGATTGGTAGGCTTCAGATTTTGTCTTCAACAGCGATATAGCGTAGAAATTTCAAAATTTTGTAACAACTGTCTTTACACCTAACATTGTGTTGAAAAGTTTCAGAAACACCAAGAAGTGTACGGGTGTCTTGAAGTTTTCTACATTCTGAGACTATATGCGCAACCGTTGCTTTTTCGTCGCAGAAAGGGCACACTGTCGGCGTAGATTTTGTGAGCAGATTTCATTTTTTTAACAAAATTTTTAATCGTATTCGATTTTCTGTATTTTATTATTTCTTCAAATATGATCCTACCCGCCTTTTGATTTACTACCCTGTTGATTACTTATTATATATTTTTTTAAATTATTTCCATGATTAGCCCTATTATTATTATACTATGAGAAAGCAGCGAGAATCAATTACTAGTATTGTATTATGTATTGGTATTACCAATAATAAATATTTCAAAACTGAAAATGGACAATTGAATTCACAACAAATTGGATAACAAATACATAACAAGAAGCTCTTTCCTCTGCAATAAATGGCTTTACTATTATTGTGTCTTGTACATATTATACAACGCACCATCCACTTAATATTTGGTTACATCTTAAGTCTGAGACTTAGCTTGTTAAGGATTATTATTGGGAACATAATCCCAAAAGTCCTTATGTGATCCAACTAATACTAATAGTGTAATATTAAATGCTATTCTAAACCGTAAGGAACGTTAAAACAATATGGATTTGAAATAAAGTTTTAATTCAAAAAGATCTAATTTTATTTATGTAACAGAAATTTACATTTGAGTTAAATTTTTATACATTAATTAGATAAAATTTATTCAGGGTAATTAAACGTGTCTTAAAGAGTCCAATGTATAAAAAAATAAAATGTATCGGCTTCACGCTATTTTGAATATTCACCATTGCTAAATATGGAAAGATTGAAAAGCTTTAAAAGAGATAAGTAATTAAAATGACTATGTCATTCTTTTCTATAATTTTGACTTGAAGTATACGTGAATTTGACAAGAACCTCTCAATTGATTGTATTCGTGTGTTACTGTCAACTGGTCATCATATGAGTTTATTTCGCCAATCAGTGTTACTTAACTATCAATAGAAACACTTAATTAATAGCTTTTACCAGCTGAATGAATGCGTTGGTCAAAGGGCACTCCAAATTCGAATAGAAAAGAGCCTTTTAACCCTTTGTATCAGTACGAATATTACAATACATATACAATACGAATACAATACGAATTAAAGTGAATTTAGGTGGCATAATATACAAGAACTGAACGAGTAAAAACAATATTGAAGTTATCAAACACGGTTCAAATGAAGTTATGACGTTTTAAAGAGTTCCAACATTTAAATATTTAGCTGTGATATTGAAATTCTTTTGTAAGTTTTTTATTAACATTTGTAGATAGGGATATGGTATGAAATCTATGATTTAATTAAATAATTTAGTCAAATACTTTTATAATTTTAATAATATTCAGGCTATTTAATTTTAGCTCATTGAATTATTTAGTGGTTTTGAATAAAAATCAAGTTTAAGACACGATTTTATACTTTAAGCACATTGACTGATTCTTTCAGAAAAATAATCCACAATGTTATAAAAACATGATTACTATATGTTTAAGACATTTTAAATTCAAAGCATCTAATTTTGCAACTCATTTTTGAGGAATATTTAAAAGAAAATAGAAATAAAAATATTTTTAAAAAATTAAATTTTTCTTATTTAAGCTTTTACTTCATTTAGGGCAGGAATTTCACTTGGAGTTGGTCGTTGATCTACTAAGTTTATTCTGCGTTTATTGACTCACGATTATAAGGATTGTAAGAATTAATCCAAGGTTCGTTCGGTTTTTGGTTATTTATTACCAAGATAATAAATTACAACAGATTATAATGCTTAGATTAATAATAAATTATTTAGACTAGGTTAATTACATAAACGTTATTACAAACTTAAAGCGAACACTAAACTAAACTAGCAAAAAAACAAATTGTGGTTTACACTTAATCGACTCTCACCTACAACCAACAATCAAAATGGACATTCATTCATCGTCAATCCACTGTCGTCATAGTATTTTATATATATTGCTAGTTTAAATTTTGTTTTAAAAGTTTTTGTATTATTATAAGTATTTATTATTTAATATTTTATTAATTAAATATTATTAGAATCATTATCAGCGGCACCTTCAACATACCAACACCATTATTATTATTAATATGCAAAAAATTTATTGACATTAATCGCAAAAGATAGAGATTATGAACAACCTAATTTGATAAAAATTTGTGTTACATTAATTCCGAAGAATTTTTATAAATTCTTTCGTATAATAAATAACCTTATTGAAGATAAATATAAAAAATAATAGAACACCAATGTGGAGTAAGATAATGCAATTACGTTGAGCCTCATAGTTTTAATAATTACAGTGAAAAAACGTTAAACTATTTGATACCGCAGTTATACAATTCTTTACCTAGGAAAATAGTTGTATGAACTTTACGGATTTTAAAAGAAAGGTAAAAGTCTGGTTACAAAAATGGTACTAAAAATGTTGAGAACAATAGGCTTAAAAAATTGCTATGAATTTTCTACAGTGGCTGCCTATGCGCCGTAACTATAGGTAATACAGCAGCAAAGTATCACTAACGAGACATGTCAAATCTAAGTAAATTGTTTTTAGTTAAAGAGGTTACTGTGAGCTAATTACTTTCTCTTGCCTATATGAATATATAGGAAGGAAAGTATTGTTTTCATGTCGATTTTAAGAAATCGAGTTTTCACCGGATCTATACGTTTTCAGACCCCCTGAACCCAAAAAACATGTTTTTAGCGATTGGTGTGTGTGTGTGTGTGTGTGTGTGTGTGTCTGTGTGTGAACAGAATATCTCAAGAACGAAACATCGTACGAACTTGAAACTTGAAACTTAAGTTACATATCACTACCGGACCCGACACGAACATTTTCATCAAAATCGGTCAACCGGAAGTAGTAGTTTATTCGTATAATTTTTCACTTTTTTGCGATTTTCTCAAAAACTGGTCCTACGATTTTTTTAAAAATCGCCTGGTTTACTACATTTTTTATGCTCTACAAGATAGGGTAGGCGCCATGTTTGCTGAAATTCTGCGTGAGGCTGTTTTTACGTAAAAACCTTTTCTTTTTAAGATTGCGGCTTTAATATGCATTTTAGCGCAAAACGTTATATAAAAAAAGTTGTAGAGAATGTAAAATTCTACAACTTTTATTTCAAACATTTTTTTGTATAACGCTTAGTTTAGTGGTAATTTGCGATTTTCTGTTTTTTTTCTCACGAAAACGTGAGAAAAATCGATTTTTTAAACATTTCGGTCTTAGTATGCATTTTACGACAAAAGTGTATATAATTAAATTTATAGAAAATTAAAAGATCTACAACTTTTGTTTAGAGCATTTTTCTCTACAGAGCCTAGTTTAGAGAGAAAGAGTGATTTTCCGTATTTCTAAGCCAAACTGAGTTCGATTGTCATTTTGCGTCATTCACTCATGATTAAAATAAGGTTATGTTTTTGAGGTTAGTTTTGTTTATTTCTAATATTTTATTAATAATGTTAGGTTTATTATTAATTATTTGCATTGGCAAGAGAAAGTTGTGTGAGTGTTTCACACCAGATTTTTTTTGTTTATATTTTGTTGTAGTATGTATACGTATGTATGGCACCTGATGTTAAGTCAGACCCAAAAATAACTGATGTTAATAACGATATTTCAATTCATTATTTTATTATTATCATTATTCTTGTTACTGTTATTGCATCTCTTTTGTAACTGTTGAATTTTTCCATTATCGCTTTTAATATTTCTACTATTTTTGCCGTACTGCTCAAGTATTGATTGATTTATTTGATTTATTTTTTTTTTTTACTTTTGTTTTATGGTATGTTTCTTTTCTCGGGGAATAATATTTATGCATAAAATAAAATTAAATGCCTTTGTAACAAAGTTTATACATTTATTAAAAGTGCTAAGTAAAATTTGTTCCAAATAAAACACTAAGATAAATATACGTACGTTCTTAGATAAATATTGCCGGGATTTTATAATAGGCTGATATGTAGATAGATCTGATTATTGTAGTAGATACAGATTTACAATACAGAATAAAATTTAAAAAAAAAGTGTACAATTTACCTTTGAAACAAACAGAGTACGTAAATTAATAGATTTAAAATACGAATTATTATGATGAACTTTACAAAGTTTTATTAAAATTTACTCTCAAAAGGATTTTAAATTCGTTGATAAAACTGATTTACGACTGATAAACTTGTCCTTATCTTTAGGGGGAAATCTACTGCTGGAGATGCTGGTACCTTATTCAAACAATAAACCTTTTTATTTTCTCCGAGAAAAAAAGGATAAACCCTTCAAACTTAATAATATTCAGTTTTCAAAATCAAATTAAGTCTGACAACCTTTCAAATTCGTTACTTATTAATTTTGATTTTAACGGTCTCTAACTTTTAAAAAGATGTCAACAAACTGTCTATTTTTGGCATAACAGCATGGTATTTTTTTATTTTCTGTCGATATAAATAAACATTTATTTATTAATTTTATTAATTCTACGTAAAAGGTTCACTTACAATCCAATTAATTGATTAAGTGTGTTTAATTGTCAATAAGTTGATGATATTAGGCTGCATAATTATTAATTTAAAAACTTAATTCTACTTTATGTAGGTTGATAAGGAACTTAAACGAATAATTTTTGTTTCTATATAAATGACACAAAGTTATACGCTTGTATTATTTCTCCTTCTGAAATCGTTTCATTATAAAATAATAATTTGTCAACGACTGCTCCTTCAAGCTGGTTTTAGTGGCATGAATTTGATGGTTTCTTTCATGGTTGAATGTCAACTGGCAACCTAACTAAATTGCTTACGTAACCGGTGTAACTTAACGTTAAACAATGAATTTCTTCAGGCTGATTGATTGCGGTGTCCTGGAGGCCATGAGCGTTCAAGAAAATTGATGCTCTCCTTGTAACCAAGTAATAGGCACACAGACTGTTCAAAAATCCAACTCCCGAAAATATGTTTACATTTTCCTTTCTTTGGTCGTAAAATTTCTCAATTGTACGTTGGTAATCTGGTTCATACTCATCCGTTCTTCATTGTAACCACTGCCTTCTACAGTTGTCAAATCTTTTCACCATTGAAGTAAAATGTAGTTGTTTTTTTGATGTCAGCATTGTACTGTCTATCCGGTCTGGAATAATCCATCTCAGACTAAAAACTTAAAAACCTCAAAATTTCAACAGTGCATCTCGTCTCACTTTTTTCTCACGTGGTTTTTAAAAATTTCATTTTATTCTATTGCAAGAGTCGATCTTATTGAGATGAAATGTTTTAAGAAAGGAGATATTAGATCCAATGAAATGAAGCCGTTGATCACTTCAATTGGTTGATATTCGTCGACAATTCCACTTTACTGGAACTATACCTATAAGAGTTTCTTCTAACCTATGTAGGCTATAAGCGTTGGTTTTTACAACTTTATACTTTCATTTTTACAACCAAAACTTTTAGCTTTTATACTAGTACTTCCTTCCAAAATTCACCAACTAGAATGAAGACTGCTCGCTGTACAATATCTTTATCCGATATTATGACTTGTTGCCCGTAAAACGCAGGTGGAGTACTAAATTATTTGCACTCGATCTGCTAACTCCAGGGCTACAAAAAACAGTCCTGTCTCTTATCACATGATCAGCCATTTATATGACTGAAACATTTAAGAACAGAAGAGATAGAGGTGTAAAAGACACTAGTCAGAGTTATCTCCTCTGAGAGTAATGAATTTCATTATTCAGCCAGACTCTGTGATGTATGAAGTGAAGGTCTCATTTGCAGGGTGGAAAGTGAATGTTTTTCAGCTGGCCAGGCATGCTGATAAGCATACTTTTCAACTCAGTGAGGAAGGCGATTGTAAACCAACTTACTCTTCGTTTTACTTAAGCATCTAGAGGTTTAAACCAGCCTTTCGGGCTGATGACCCAAACAACAATATTATGACTTGATCGTCGGAAAATAACAGAGTAAGACTTTTATTCTTCTCCTTGACATAAATCATTTATTTAACATATGTTCTGAAAAGAAAATAATAAATTTATCCAAAACAATTATTTTTAGGACGGAAAACTTTAACACTTTTTGCGTGGGTCGTGAACAAACTTATAGTCACTTCACTGATCAATCTTCATATCGCCTCTGAACAACAAAAACCCGAATCGTAATTACATTGTTATGTTAATTGTAATTTTAGAATTTTTTTACGGAAAATCATTTATTTTTTTATCGATATTTTTACAAATGTCTGAAAAACAATCTTCAGTTTAATTTGATTTTTCGTAGAACAACACGACCATAACCAAGATATGATAAAGAAATAATTCAAATTGAACGAAGCGCATAAGAGTAACCTGTAAACGTATTATTATGAAAATATGTAAAGTCGATGAACTGAAAATCCTTTAGTTATTATGCTCGTAAAAATCAGATATTTTAAGATCATTACTTGAAAATAAACTTAAAACCACTGAATTATAGCACTATTATTTTAGAATACCGAATTATATTTTTGAAAGATTTTCAGGTGCATCCTCTTAGTTCTGTTCATTTATGTGTCGATAAATGTGGGTGGAAAGTTATTACCTCGTCTATACCGTTCGGTAATGAGATAGGGAAAGAATCGATACTCAATAGACGGGTTGAATACTCAACGATAGTTTCCACGTCACACAGTCTGTTTTTATCAAAATACCAATTTTATCTCTTCAGCTTTAAGCATATTTTATTTCTGATATGTTAGATAAAAAAAATATTGGGTTTTGTATTCATATACGTAAGTTCACTAAGGTAAATAAATGACAAAGTAAATAGGATACTTAAAACTGTTAACATTATTTTTGTAATGATTTTCTCTGTTTAATTTCATGCAACTTAAAAAAATAGTTATTTCCAAGAAACAATTAATTTGTAATTATAACTATTTACTCGTAATCATTAATAAACTAACTACTATTTATAAATTAACAAAAATGACAATTTTATGGTGATATTAATAAGGCGCTTGGTTTACTGATAACGTGAGATTAAACCCCGACTGCGGGGCAATCACAGTTCTGGAATACATAAATTTTAAAGTATTCATACTGTGACAAAATCGAAAAGGATCGTTCGCGAAGGTTCTAGTGTTTTCATTAAATGGTACAAAGTAGATAATAGAGTGAATAGAGTGAGGACAATAAGGACAATAAAGATATGTCTATTCATAAAAATTGTAATAACTATCGTGTAGGATAAAAGGTCGGGTATTGTAAAACTGTTATGAAAGGGACCCGTAACGACTTTCATTCTATTTACAAAAGACCTATTGTTGACTTGTTTACAACGGATTTTTCTAGCACTCACTTATAAAGCGTTATTTTTTTGTACTTTATTATTTACATGAAGTCTCTATGCTTTGCTAGAATGATATTTATAAATGGGTATATAAAGAGACCCTGAGCGCGGTCAGTTCAGTATTCGTATGATCTTTGTCGAGCGATTATCGGGTGCGTATTTACAGGTTACGTATCCGAGCATTGTAGTGATTAACGATTGTTATACCGTCTTTGTGTGCGTGTGTGTATTGTGTAAAGTTAATGTGCAGTTTTTGTTAAAGTTAAGTTTTTGTTGTTGTTTAAGTTAAAGTTAATGTGAATTCAATTTCTGTGTTTTGTATGTTTGTGCAGTCTTATAAAAGTGATTGTAAGTAGTGCTAAGTAAGTTATTAAGTTATTTATTGTCAATTATTTATTCTAAGTAAATTATTGAGTTATTTATTGTAATTATTCATTTTAATTAGTTTATTATTTATTTTGTAAACCTTTAAGTGTAATAAATATTTGTAATTGTAAACTTTAGTGTATTAATTATTTAATAACCTAGATCCCGAAACGGACCTTAGCGATAAGTGTCACAATTCTCTTGAAAAAAAATCTATTGTTAAAAAGTTTCGAAGTAAAATTATTTAAGAGAGAATTATTTAGTATAAAATTATAATAGAACAGTAGGGAATGTCAAGATAGGGTTCTTAGAGTCGATTCCCGGAGAAACATTTTTTACTTTAAAATTCCAATAAAGACCAATAAAGACTGTACATTTCTCATTGTAGCTGCTAATAATCAAGAAGCTGATTCAATCCTAAGAAAAGTAAGTAAACCGTAGAATAATGGTCGTAGAAAATTACTCGCCCATTTTCAGTAGTTATGTGATGTAATGCAATTTAATTCATTTAATAAATAATAGGTAAATTAATAATAGGTAAATTAATTTATTTAATAATTAATAATAGGTCTTAAGCCTGCACAACAGACATTACATGGGTGAAACCTCAGCGTTATAATGTAACTAATGATGCCCCCCCCCCCCGGGTTGATCTCGTAGAAAAGTCGTCGCCGTGAGTCAGCTGTTTAATAGCTGATTTTTGGAGACAATTTCGTTGTTAAAATATATTGAAGGTAGTTACTTTTATACGGATTTGTGTACTAGACAGTGTATACCGATGTACTTTGATGGTTGGGTTTTAATGAACCATACTCTCTTAGGAATGGCCGGCCTGATTATGTACAAGATTACACTTCATTTACATGTCGTACATAGGCCTATTATTCTCATCTGATTGGTCATGGGGTTGCTTATTGCTCTTAAATTGAACAGATTGCAACATACACGCATTAAGAATTTTAAAAAAATTGAGGAGCTTGGTGGATGAAGGTGTTATGTAACAAAAATGTAGTTTTGAGAAATATGTGACCAAGGTCTTGGGCGCCAATTTTTTTGTAAATTGTCTGAATTTTTTTAAAAATTTTGGTACATAACCTACATATTACCCATTCATGGATATTTATATTAAGCACATAAAATATTTCAAAACTTTACTTTTAAATATTACTCTTCAATGTCATTTTTCTTGATCTATCTTACACTTATAACCCCTTCAGTCTTGAAAAAATCTGTATTGTACACTGCATTCTCTGAGAATGGGTGAAAGTTAATCTCAGTAACTGAAGACAATGTTTAAAAAGATAATATCTAAAATTTTAGGGCATTAAGGTGGAAAAGGTGGCAAGTTATCATAAATCCTTTATCAATTGCAAAACATAAAACTAAGCAGTTCATCATAACATCTTTATCCACTAGTATCACCTTAAACTGTAGACGTAGAGTACGACTTCTACCTGATTAAATGTGCACTAATTCACCTTCATCAATCACAACCAGTCAGAATTCTAAAAAATGGCACATAGCACCTTCATCCACTCAGCACTTCAACTATGTCAGTGTATTGTAATATTAATGTTATATTATGTACATCTTGTTGAAAAATACTATTTCAGAGAAAATACAGCTTTCAGAGCGATTGCTGATACATAATACTTCTACTTTCTAGCTTTCAGGTCAGGACCCAATATATATTGTACAAGCCAGTGTCAGTGTTAGATATCCAGGAGGAGCTAGTAGATAATCTGATAAAATACATGGCCATAAAATACAGCTTATATCTAAAAATATAACATAATAAATGTAGTATTAATGGTAAAATACATAACAATACAAATTCTATAATTATTTTATTACTATATATATATTATCTATAGAATTTTATTAGGTAAGTTCATCTTGTGTACAGATACCAACTCTAACTGAACGTGGTTCTTCCGAATTCGAAATGCTATGTTGTGCACGCGTAGAATAGTACAGAACTAATACTGCACTCAGGCGTTAAGTTATAATAGCAGAGACTTTGCGCTTGATCGATGCCGAAGACAGTCTCTGAAATTGTAGATCCAAGACCCAGCCGGTAAAAGTATTTTAACACGTTTATATTTAAATATTTCGCTAATTACTGATATCATAAACTAAAATATTCTACTTAATCAATCAGAACAGTTATTTAGTATTTACCATTTAGGTTAACATTTTATGTTGCGAACAGAGGTATGGATCATTATTTAAGTTTGTAAAAGAAATGAGGGGACAATATTAATAATAAATAATATATTTTGAGGTACCTTTAATTATTTTCCCTTGATTTAAATAGTGCCCTTAATTTAAATAGTTAAAATATGTGTAACTAAAAACCATACATGAGAACCCTAATTTTCAATGCAGATAATCCAATGATGAAACCGATGAAAAAAAGTTTTTCTATCAGAAAGCTAGAGACACAAACAATTTCTGAAAATACTAAAAATAACATCACCCAACAGCTTTTCGTCCTCTGCCTACGGCAGAAGATGTAAAAACGACGTAGCTTGTGAATAAATAAATAAATCTATCTGTCAAGTAAATAACATATATCTTTGTTCGCACTAGGCAGGAATCGACGAGGAAAGGGAAGTATGATAATACATTACAAAACAAAATATGTATTTTATAACAGTTTCAGAAATACCCATCTATTATCTTAAAATCCTAGAGTACTAAGATTGTTGATATTTATGTATTTTTTAGGATATTTTTTTCCTATTTTAGATTTTTTTTACCTATCAATGGACCGACGGTAATTTTACTTTTTTTGCCTTATATGAATGTAGGGTACAGGGATGAGAAGTCTTGTTTCAAGTCGATTTTTTGAAATCGAGATTTTACCAGAAATACACGTTTTCAGACCCCCTAAATCCAAAAACCATGGTTTTAGCGATTGAGGTGTGTGTGAACAAAATAACTCAAAAAACGGAGTAGCGTACGTAGTTGAAATTTGGAACTTGAATTAGGTAGCCTGTTATAAGAG